>OX465182.1:13557194-14807194 GCA_949987655.1 Polymixis flavicincta
AAGTCACAAGCCAAATGTATTGTAATCTTGCAAATATAGGCAAAATACTAAACACAACTGAAGTACGACCAGTAAAATAACGATCAAAATACATTTATGGAAATGAGAATAGCAGTAAAAGTGGTTTTAGTGATATTTTCCTTTAATCTCGTTATAAAAATTGGATGTTCACACGGATACCTGATGTTATTTGTTATTAGGGTGTTCTCACATTACTTGGTATTTTCCGGACAACAACACAAGAACCGCATGTCACTGACCTCGGCGAATCAACCAACGTATACAAGATAGGTACCAAACTACCAACATTGATTCGATACCTTTATAAATTGCAAATTCTATCACCAGAAACACCTTAACTTTTTATAACTGGAAAATAGTATTAGTCATTAATATAATAAATTAGTTTGGATTGCAAAATTTCACAAGGATTCATGTTGTTTTTATTGCAAGAGGATCTTAGTGTAAGTGCGCATTTTCTGTATTTTCATCGGGCATGCAATGCAATAACGTAGGCCGTTCTACCTACATATATTATGTATTTATTATTTCTGTATCACATGTCTGACGAGACTACATATTCATTCAGGTAACATTTAAAAAAAGATTAGACATTTAATTTCAGTATAATACTATATCAATGACGCGAATCGTACATTGTGCGACAACTATCGTAGCAGAACTCTTGCGAGTTATCTGCGCAAACGCAAAACCTGTCCGACAGCGATACTACGAATGCTCAGCCTCACACGAGTTTCACTTTCCGACACTCAACTGACTCAACCCTCATTTAACTAGAAAAGCTAAACACATCAAGAATTATCCAAGTGAAAACGAGGTGAGTGTCGTGCCAATGGTACCGCCTCCGACGACGGCCCTAGCGGTCACCACTCAGCCCGCTCTCACTTAATGTCATAAATAACTTTGTCAATCTGCTAACTTAATAGCATAATTTATCCGTCGCAGGACAACATAACGAGCAATGCCGATAATAAACCAGAAAAGCCATGAGGTGATAATAGCTGTCCGTAAATAATGATTCCTGATTGCCGGTCCACACCTCATCGGGCAGGTCGCCGGTCGGGACTTAATACTGTTGTGTATGTATCGGTAGTTACGCGACTTCGATAATGTTACATGGCTGAAATATTGCGATATCTCCGTATTATCTGGAGAACAAGTAGTGACCTCTAAAACCAGCATGTGTTCGGTTGACTAGAATACAATCGGAGTCTAATTAACGCAGGCACTCGGACACGGCCGGCATCGAGGATGTACCGATTAGACCGACTCGCCCATTAAGGAGAAACAATCACATCTCAAACAAGGAATAAGCAAGATAGTAGTACATACTACTACCGCTGACTCACATGACGCATGATTATCGTCGACCCTTATTTAGTTCTAAATTGATTCGATACTTCTTGTAATGCGTAAAATGCTTGTGAGAAAGAAAATGGCCTGTCCGCGACAAGTATCAAAAATCCATATTTGTAAACAAAACAGTTTATAAACTGTTCGCGTACGAACCATGTAGCCAGTAGGAGAGCAAGAAGTAAACAAGCTCCGGAATCCGTTATTCAGGTGTATTGGCGTGTCAGATTGAATGCAGGTGTGTGTCGCAGGCGCAGCAGCGGTAGCGGCCACGCGGCGACGTCGGCCTCACTACAGGCTGCTGTGTCGATGTGTTGCGCGATAGCCCCCGCTCCAAGCACCGGACCATTTATTCATGGTGCAATAAATTCAAATTACCGGATTAACAATAGTCCGGATACCATCTCCCGATCCGATATTTGCCTACCGATACTAAAGACATATGCTACCTTTTGCTCCCGGCGTTATAAACATCTATGCACTTCTGCAATTAGTTATAATTGGAAAATAAGCAAAATTCAACGATAATGTACAATATAAAATGGTGGAAATTCTTTAGTTTAACAGCAGGCAGTTAAATTCTAACGACGCGGATGGAGTAATAATCTAGATACCACTTATAATAGAGTTGTAAATTAAACACGCGCTCGTATAAAACGCCTATGTGAAGGGGGTTTAATTTTAATAAGCACGATTTACACAAAAACATTGCTATCAATAAACGTCGCGGCGGTAAGAGCTTGTCGTAAGCACATGAGCCTTGTAGCGCTCGAGGTGGATATAGCGCAATGAAATCCTACACCGCGACGAATCGAACGCTGTCCTGTCGCGTTTGAAATTTCTGCAATATTTCGCCCTTTTCACGCAGATATACTCGGCCCGTGTCTAAACCGCCGGACATGAAACACAATATCGCGGAGTGAACTCCATAATTTATACGCACCGCACAGCTCCAACGCTGTGCAGATTATTACAATACGTGTTACATTAAATTATCCCGCGTAGCCATTTTTTTTTTTTTTTTTTTTTTTGGGTGGGAAATCAGTAAATAACTTCTCCCGCTCTGGGTGGAGCAGGAGGGCGTGTCAGACTTTTACTGACTAAAACCCACCCGTGTTCCTTCAGTAGCCCTTAAGCCAGGGGCTGTGGTGTCTCTTTCGAACAAACCCGCACCCCTGGCAGGCATCGGCCCTTGCGGGCCCCATCATTTTTTGTGCTGACATCTCTTTGAGGCGCGCGTGGAACACAACGCGCCGTCGACTTGGGCTTGGTCCTTACCGGACAGCGAGCTACCCATTACTCGCCGTCCGCAAGCCCATGCCTACGGTGGCCGGAAATCGGCCTGGGATTCCCGACGCGCGTAGCCATTAGTATCAGGATAGGACTAGCGCGAATTACATTGAGAATGGAGGTGCCGTTTTAGTAACACTTTATTCCGAGAGCGCATTCCCTGGGCTGGCCGTGTCACGGCTGTTTACCTAAATAGATTTAAATTAATGCATGCGATTAGTGCGCTCCGCTCACTGTGCCGGCGCATCTGCGTACATCAGGAGCACCAGAAAGCTAGAACAGGTTTGATGTGGAGCTACGTTTTAATTGGAGTAGCTCGACAGCCAGTGACGTGACACCCATAAACAGCGCGTTCTAAACGCGAACGGTCAATTCGAACAAAACTATTCTGTAACGTTATTTTATGTATTTTATTGTGGTGCTAAGCATGTTGCAGCGTTTACAGTTCATTGGTTACATTGTTAAAAGGAAAGCTAACTTCTAGATTGTTGATCGGTTTACAAATCGTAGCATATTTACATTGAGAAGACATATTTACTGAGGTACTTTGGCCATTCAATTTTCAATAATTACCACGTCTCGAATAACACCGTTGATTGAAGGTAAGCTTTTTAAATAAATATTAGAGTTTATTATTGATGAAACACTTAGGTACCAAAAATAGTGAAAACACTCGTGAGTTAATATCCACTTAGCGTTTAAACGCCGCGTTAAAACCGTTTGTCTGCGCGGGCCACGATGCGAGCTACAGGGCTAATCAATCTAGCGGACATGGTCGCATTGTGTTGCGACAGGCGGGCGACACTCCTACCCGCTGCAGTCATCCATCAACTAACGTCGGCTGCACGCGATACAGACCTACACCCAAACACTAAGAGATTCACCTCGCTACATTCCTATAAAATCTAACCAGCACCCTAATTGCGTAACTCCCGATTCATCACAATCTGTATCGTTTTGAAACGGATTGTTAAACCATTGCTTCATATGTTCGAAAAAAGTGTCTGCTCAACAACGTAAATAACGCAATGAATATTGTTGAACTGTGAAAACGAAACCAATTATGATTAATCTATAAAATGGGGCCTCGCGAGTCTCTTAGAAACAAATTTAGCGAAATTGATATTCTAACTCTGCCGTCTCTTTATATCCTAGAAAATATCTTGTACGTTCGCAAAAACTTAGGCCTTTTCAAAAAACGTTGCGATTTCCATAATCTGAATACACGTAGTAAAGATGAAATTGTGATTCCAAAATTTAGATTGACTAAAACTAGCAAGTCATTTCTAATAAACAGTATCCGCTTCTATAACAAGTTGCCAAAGTCAGTTACAGAACTTAGCGATGGAAAGTTTAAAACGCACATCAAAAGTATCCTTATCAAAAAAGCATATTATAAGATAAAAGACTACGTTGAAGACAGGGAAGTTTGGCATTAATTCCTTCTGCACATGTGGCTTCCCTGGTACCTCATTAACAGCATATCTATGTGAAAGTCTATTAACTGCTCTCAATGTTCTTTTTATTTTTACAATGCTGACATATTCTCGTCATTATTTGACATTATACATCAATTTTAATATCAACTATTTTTTAGTGATTGTCATGTTAATCATGTCACTATGTTTAATTAGGTTCATTTTATTTATGTAGATTATTTTACATATTGTGAATGGGAGAACGTTGTAGGCCTTACAGACTGTAGATTTGTAGACGATTTTCTATTCTGGATTCGTCTAAGTACCTGGTACTTATTTACATGCCTGCACTGTCCTCCCATACATTTTATATCTGAAAACATTGTTAAAGCCAATCATTTTTAAAAGAGTAACCGTGGAGTTTCTTGCCGGCTCTTCTCCATAGGAAACAACATTTTGGAACCGTGCACCTAGCTTCTGACGTTTCATAAGTGCCCATGCAGGTTTATATGAAATAAAAATATTTTGATTTTGATTTTTTTGAATCGTAAGTTACGCAATTAGGGTGCTGGTTAAATCATTACGACTATATTTAAACGCAAAATAAAACGATACTGGCCTCCTTCATTTGATATAATTTATTACAAGATATGGGAAAATAATACATCTCAATTTTATGAACACCGTCAAGTAAGTACTTACAAAATATAAATTTCTCACAAGTTTGTATGTATTTAGCAATAAGCGATTGTGATCATTAAATTACGAAATGTTAAAAAAAGTTGGAGAAATGTATATTTTGTTGATCAACAACAAATTAAAATATCATATTTTATTACTGCCAACACTGCTATTAAACTACATTATTATTTTATCTTCTACTTGCTATTAATGACCTGTGTCAATAATAACAAGTAGACGAGAAAATAATACTAAGATATTTTAGATTACCCCTATAGCAGATAGACAAAATAACATTAAATACGTTTTGTGTAGACAAGACAATTTAGTGAGCATATCCAATGCTGAAACATTGTTGCAATCAAAATTACGAGGTGATTATCACCTAAAAATACTCAAACGACCACAACACTTGGCTCAGTTCCAACACAAGTAGTAGTTCTACATACAACGTGATTGTTTTCACGTGTTTCACCGACTCACTAGCTTGATATTTGTCCATTTGTTTATTATGTACAAATTTACAAATAATTTGTCCAGTGCGACATAGTAAACATATTTTTGAAACTAATGCCAAAGCAAATTTGTAAAACGTAAACAGGCATTTCCACAAGATTCCAATTATAACCACCAATTTCAAGTGCAATAGGTTCAATTTGCAATACTCATAACCAACCATAAATATCATTATCCAATGACACGTCGATTAATTTAGACCTCAGCGATAATCAGTAATGACATGCAATAAATTATTGTCCAACTCGAAATCCAATTTTCTATTAACGACTGTCATAAAACACTAATTTTAATCAAAACTTTTTATTGTTTCTATAATTTATTCAACAAAGGTGTATTTCATTTTCTCACCGCACTAAATTGGAGGCCTGTGAGCGCATCCTAATAACCAAAATAAATACGAAATGTCACCGCCCACTTATTACTTGAAAAGGTCAAAGAAGGAACATTTCTTTTAGGCAGAAATTTGACTTTCATTAAATTTTCATGTAGGTAATACCTACATTTCTTGGATGAATTAAATCATAAAGGAGGGTGAGACCATAGAAAACTGAAAACGAGATAACCCACACAAATACCTTCTTGCTAATTCTTGTCTGGTTTAGATTTTCGTGATAAGATTATAAACGGAAAATTTGTCTCGCTTTCTTTCGAAACTGATAACAAATTGGACCCATCTTTAGTAACGTATTAATGTGTTGGCTTCAAGCGTTAAATTTAACTAACCTTCCTCACTTTCAGAGCAAGCGCTAAAAACCAGTGCTGACGCCGCATCATATCATGACAAGTCATGGGTCACAAATACTTAGTAAATAGCGACGCATGTGACTTCAGTACGTGACAGGCTCGCATAAAATGATGTTTTATGGTGAAGTCAAATCGTTGTGTAGTGTTGAGATATAAGACGCCCACGACCAGGCTGTTCACATAAACCTTTAGGTACTAGTTTTGTTTATAAGTCAAAATCATCATCATTCTCCTGCCCTTATCCCAATTTATTTGGGGTCGGCGCAACATGTCTTTTTCTTCCACACTTCTCTATTAGTCGTCATCTCCGTAGTCACACCCTTTCTAACCATATCATCATTCACACAGTCCATCCATCGTTTTTTTGGTCTCCCCCTACTCTTATAGCCATCGACATTCATACTCAAAACTTTCCTCACGACATTTTCCTCATCCCACCGTATCACATGCCCATACCATGACAACCGATTTCCACACAACTTTTCATTTATCGGTGCCACTTTCAGGCTTCCTCTTATGTACTCATTTTTTATTCTATCCATTCGTGTAACACCACACATTCCTCTTAACATTCTCATCTCGGCTACATGCAATTGCCTTTCATTCATCTCTTTATAAGTCAAAATCAAAGCATTTATTCGAATGAGGCACTTAAAAGGCAGTTTTCAACGTCAACATTTTACATTAAAATAGAATTGATTCTAGTCGCCCCTTCCAAAATGTAGTTTCGTATGGAGAAGAATGGGCAAGAAACTCCACCGTTACTTTTTTTAATATTTAACGTACAATATTTAACATAGTACATTCATTATATTAGGTCTTTACCTATGAAATTGCCGTTCTGCAGTACTGGCCATTTCAAATCAAAATAATTTTTGTTTGGCTAAGAATTCTAATTTCAAATTAATTTTATTTTAAAAACATGGATTTTTTTTTCTAAAAGTAGTCATTTCTTTATTGATTAGTGTTACATTTTCATCGCATTTCAATCTTTTTCGTCATCATGGATACGTTAAAAATTCGAGTAATTATGGAATATGAGTACCGTCGTGGCAGCAACGCGGCACAAGCGGCACGCAACATCAACGACGTTTACGGAGCTAACACTACAAACCAACGCACCACCTGTTATTGGTTTGCTCGCTTCCGTTCTGGAAATTTCGACCTGAAAAATGAACCTCGCGGTCGTCCGAAGACTTTGGTCGACAATGACGAATTAAAGGCGATTGTGGAAGCTGATGATACACAATCTACGGCTGAATTAGCAGCAGCTTTCGACGTTAGCGTCAAAACAATATTGGTCCATTTGCGTCAAATTGGCAAGGTAAAAAAGCTTGACAAATGGGTGCCCCACGAACTCAATGATCGCCAGCGCGAAGTACGCGTCGAGACGTGCCTTGCACTGCTCAACAGACACACAAATGAAGGAATTTTGAACCGCATTGTTACCTGCGATGAAAAATGGATTCTGTTTGATA
This sequence comes from Polymixis flavicincta, assembly GCA_949987655.1. Classification (NCBI taxonomy): domain Eukaryota; kingdom Metazoa; phylum Arthropoda; class Insecta; order Lepidoptera; family Noctuidae; genus Polymixis; species Polymixis flavicincta. The sequence goes on from OX465182.1 coordinate 13,564,699, forward strand.
ACCGTAAGCGCTCAGCAAGTTGGTTGGATCCTGGTTCAGCACCTAAACAATGCCCTAAACGAAAACTTACCCCTAGAAAAGTGATGGTCACTGTTTGGTGGTCTAGCGCCGGTGTGATTCATCACAGCTTCTTACCAAACGGGGTGAGCATTACTGCAGATGTGTACTGTGAAGAACTGAACACAATGATGGAGAAGCTGGCGCATCTCCAACCAGCATTGGTCAATCGCTCGTCTCCGCTGCTCCTGCACGACAACGCGCGACCTCATACTGCACAGCAGACGGTCTCCAAGTTGCAAGAACTGGGGTTGGAAGCTCTCCGTCATCCGCCCTACTCACCAGACCTTGCGCCTACAGACTACTACTTTTTCCAGAATTTGGATAACTTCTTGGCGGAAAAAAAATTTAATACCCGAGAGGCAGTACAAAATGCCTTTGAAGAATTTGTTGCCTCCCGTCCAGCTGATTTCTTTAAGAAGGACATCAATAAACTGCCACTGCGATGGCAAAGATGCATTGATTGCATGGGTGATTACTTCGATTAATACAAATAAAAAATTCATGAAAAAAATTCGTTTAAATTTTTTCATACAAAACGGCAATTTCATAGGTAAAGACCTATTATAATTATGTGTGAAACAGATGCACTCAGAATAAAATTACCATACCAAAATAGGTAAAAAGAATGCAATTGAAGCAATTAAGATAAATGTACAAGTATATAAAAAGAAAATAATCATAAGGCATTAAAAAATACGTCCGCATCGTAAAGATAATAAAGATAAATTATTTTTTTGATAGATACATGGTACTCACATATTTACAAACATTGTAAGAGTAAGTATACGATTTTCCTAAAATAACAAGTAATAAGTCAAAGTTAAAGTAATCACTGAGTGTAAATCAATGTCATAAATATAATTATTTATTTATAATTATCTTGATATGTTTACATAATTTAAAGCTGTCTTAAAAAAATGTACAAGTATATAAAATAGGAAACAATCATTGGATAACAAAAAAATCGACCGCATCGTTGTCGCCAGGAAAGGTGCCCATTGCTGATTCTTTGGACAAAAAATGAGCCTGCCAGAGAGTCATGTGAAGAGTCATTGTTAGATACTTTTGTCCATGTACGTGGGATAATATGTGATAGGTGTAACTGTTTATCTTTGGCCATTCTATTTTTGCTTGCCACTGTTGACGTCACGTTTTAATAATACACATCATTTCTATACTTCCCGAAATTATCCTTGTTTGATTTGTTGATTCTTATTCTGGAAATCGGATATTTGTAGACAAGACAACTGTTATTAGAAACCAAGCATAGCTACTGACAGTCAGTTATTTTATTAGCATCAACAATACTTTATGGGATCTAAATGGAAATGAAATGAAATTTTTATGTAAGTAGATCATAGAAGATCTTATAAGACACTTTTACACGTCACTATTTTGTTGGTCAATATTTAAAAAAATAGACGGCAGCGGCATTTTCTAGCTGACTGTTCCCTGAGAAGAAAAGCGAAACAAACTCAGAGGTCATGGTCTCTTTAAAGTCCAAACATTGTATTATTTGAATTTTATGTAAGTCTAACAATGCAGGGCAATGTCTGGAAGGGCCTTTTGAAGAAGAATCCATTGCAGCTTTGAGCTGACCTGTGCCAACAGACAGCATGTATGTATCAGTCACCGTGTAGTCAATCCTGTTTTAGGGAGCTGAACGACCCGTTACAAAATGTTTTCAGATCTGCAGGACATTTGCTTAGGACATTTACAAAATACTCAAAACCACCAGACGACTTATAAAGTCATGTGTTCAATCTAGCCTGCTTTATAACTCAAATATTTATAGAAACCTTTTTGACAGTTTCTGTTTCATAAATGATTTAAATTTATTGAAGCTTAGTTCTTTAACATGGCTTGGGAGTTTGTTGTAAAAATGAATACTTTGGCACATAAATGAATTACAAATTTTTTGGAGCCTAGTCGCAGGCACAATAACTTAATATTTATTTCTAGCATTTATGCTACGAATGTCGCTGTATTTAGAATATAGATTACTGTTATTTTTAACATAAATCAGGTGCCCATATACATATTGAGATGCGACTGTCATTATGTTTATTTCCTTAAATGTATCCCTCAGTGAATACCTACAACTTGGGTTATAAATTGCTCGAATAGCTCGTTTCTGCAGCACAATAATAGCCTGAATGTTGGCTGCATTTCCTCAGAACAAAATGCCGTACGACATTACACTATGGAAATAACTAAAATATGCAAATGAAACTGTTTTTTCATCTGCCAAATGACGGATTTTATAGACCGCGTAGCCTGCAGAGCTTAGCCACTTCGACAGTTTAGTTATATGTGGGCCCAACTGTAGCTTCGAGTCCAAAGTAATACCTAAGAACACAGTGGTGTCCACAAAATCCAATTCCGCCCCATTTACGAATACATTGGTTTTCACCTGCTTAACGTTAGGTGTCAGGAATCGAATGTATTTCGTTTTTTCTCGTTTAATAGTAAATTATTAACACTAAACCAGTGCACTATTTAAGCAAGAGCATTATATACATCGTCAGTAATAGTACGTTGTCGTTTAAGCTTAAATAAAAGTGATGTGTCATCTGCAAATAACACTATTTCATGACTGTTATTTAAAAGACAAGGAAGATCATTTTTATGTGGAGCCAATGGAGCCCTACGGAACTCCCATAGTAACAATAGAGCCTGGCGTTCGCTTGCTGTTAACGTTCACTCTTTGTGTCCTATTATCCAAATAAGACGATCCAAAGCAGTGTTTCTAACAACATAGTGATGCAATTTCCAGACCAACGTTTCATGTGAAAGACAATCGAAAGCCTTAGACAAGTTACAAAAAATATCTAGGACATCGTGTGGCTTCTCCCAGGCCTCATAAATTTGCGTAAGAAGCTCAACACCAGCGTCGGTAGTCGAGCGAACCCTTGTGAAACCGAATTGTTCAATGTTTAATAACTTATGTTTATTAAAATCTTTTTGCAACTGAAGGTGGGAAGCACATAAATTGGTCTAAAATTCGTGGAGTCTGATGTGCTGCCCGATCCAAAAAAAAAAATTATTTACTACTTTTCATTATGTCAGGAATTACGCCACAGTCAATACAGTTATTAACAATGATTGCCAATTCAGGCGCTACAATGTTGATTATGCATTTTGTAACCTCTACGGAATTTCCCCATAGATTAGCAATTTCTTTAACATAAGCGTATTGAAAAATAAATCTCTGGCACTAACATACTCGAAATTAAATTCATGGTTACAAATGAACATTTTCCTTCAAGGGACTCGGCAACAGTGGATGAAGAATTTAAAGTTTTAGTGGTTGAGACTGGAATATCTGCAAATAAATTTTCAAAAACTGCGGCAACTTCTAAATCTTTTTTAATGACTGTATTGTTAATATTAAGCCTGTAGTCACTACTACGCTGCCTATCTCTTCCAGTCTCCTTATTTATAATTTCCCAAGTAGTTTTCATTTTATTTTGACTGTTTTTTTATATTTTTGAACTTAAATACCGACACTTCGCTTCACTACAAATTTGCTTGAATAATTTGGAATAGTTCTTAACATTTTATAAAATTCTTTGTTCTTATTATAATTTATTTCTTCATACAGTTCAAAAAGTTTTATTCTACAAGTAAATATCCCTTTAGTTGCCCATTCACTGAAGGTTGCAGAACCATTCACTGAGATCTGCTTGGGTATAAAAGTTGAGTTAAGTTCGGTACAATGCATGGCAAAAAAATAACTGTACAGTTTTTAGCATCATCACTATAGGGTAAGTGGGTAATTTACCATAAGTTAACTTTTAAAACTCTCCAAGCGACCTGCACTTTTTCGCACTACAGTGATAAATCTCTTAGCCACTTTTTTATCTTGTTTATTAAATGTAATCAGCTGTCCACAATGGTCAGAATCTAGTTGACTTATAATATTTTTATTAATAGGTGAAATGTCAGTGAAGATATTATTATCTAAACATGTAGCTGACGTGGCAGTTATTCTAGTAGGCTCCAAAAATATTTACTTTAAGTTATATGACTGATTTTTTTTAAATTTTAAGGCACATTGACGAGTCCTCTAATAAATTGACATTAAAATCACCACATACAATTACGAGTAAATTTTTGCCCAATTTACGAAGTTTTTATAACACATCATCCATGATACTCTCAAAGCAATCATAAATCGATGATGGAGGCCGGGATACACTCAATACAACAAGCTGCTCCAACTCCACACAAGATATTTCTATAGTCCGCTCAACACATAGGCTCACCATATCTTTACGTTCTTTGAATTTAAGTTGTTTTGTTAGCAGTATCAACGAGCCACCATGTATTGTATTTTCTCTGCTGAACGAACTACCAACCAATACCAACCAATGTTCTGTAATGCATAAAAAAACAATGTGGTTTCAGTTCATGAATAATTCAATTTCAATGTCTTTTCTCAACACACCTTGAATATTTTGGTGCACCAGCAGTCTAATTGCGTAACTCACAATGAATCATAATCTGCTTCAATTTGACACTTCAACAATATTCATTGCGTTATTTATGTTGTTGAACAGGCACATTTTTCGAACATATGAAGCAATAGTTTTACAATCTGTTTCAAAACGAAACAGATTATGATTAATCGTGAGTTACGCAATTAGGGTACAGGTTAACTGTGTTAGAACTTATTCTGACATTTTGATAATTTGTAATAGTATTTAAATTTAAATTATCTCCACTAATTATGCAAGACGTTTCCTCTATTGTCTCAACTTCTAATTTTTAAATTAATGTCAGCTTGTGTAGCCAAGTTATTGGCTAAATCAATAAAAAAAAATTAAAGCATCAGGTTTAGTAGCCAATCTCTCGGCTGGTAAACCAATAACGAAAAAGTATAGCGATAAAGCTATTTGTCTTTGTAAAGTGTGGTAAATACAATTTGTATTTTTAACCGACTTAAAAAAGGAGGAGTTTATATGTTCGACTTTTTTTTATGTAGGTATGCTCACCGATTTCGCCCCCATTTGTGGACCGATTCTCAAAATTCCTTTTTTTATTTGAAAGAGTACTCCTGATAGGTGTTCCCATTGGCACCAAGTCAGAATCTGATGATGGAATCCCAGGTAAATCGAGGGAAACGCTCAAATGTTAAGGGTATCAACAATGTTTTTCTTATATTTTCTAAAGTTATTGAGACATTTGCGTATGGTCATCATCATCTCATGACGCTGAGCTGATGAAGGAAGGTACAACTCTTTAACGGTCAGGAATTAGGTGGAGGTTCGGGCATAACTCCGTCATATATAGACCGATTTGCAAACATTACATACATACACTCGAATAACATAACCTTCCTTCTGGCGCAGTGGGGTAAGAAGAAAAACTTTTAGGAATCTCGTAACACAAAGGGGTATTTATAACCGACTTCAAAGTTCGAATTTTTTTATGTATAGTATGTTTTTTTTTTAATTCTTTTTTGTTCGAAAGGGGTTTATTCCGAAATGGTCCTTTAGGAGTATGAGGAACAGGGTGTAAAGTTCACTCATACTTATGATGGTAAAGGAGGATCCTCCGACCAGACGGGTATATTGTCTGGTCCGTGTTGATGTCGGGATTTTGTACCTGAGTGGCGTGGTAAACTCTGATTGCGCGATGTAGAATTGCTATGATAGTTCGCCTGTGGCGTTGTAGATGGCGCCACTTTTCTTTTTGCGTTTTTCGATATTTGTTGCGAAGTATATTATTTTTGAAGTGCCGCTACATCACTCCCCCCCGGAGACCCGAGGTCGATAATGGGCTGAGTCAGTGCATATTATGATGCTTGCCAGGGCCAGTTGTGGTTCCAGTGGGTCGGAACCAGGTGTCGCATAGTTCGCAGTGAGACGACGGAACTGTCTGTGACGATTCCCCAGTGAGTCGGGGTTGCGTTGCGTTATGCTCCAGTGAGTCGGATCTGGTACAGTGCTGGGTTGAGAGGTTGAGACTGACTGCTGGCGTCGACCGGGAGATTGGACTCTCGACCGGTCGAAAGTGCAGTGTGCTGGGCCATGGTTGCTGATGAGGCTGTGGGTGATGACCAGGCATGCGGTTCGCTGCATGAAGGTGGTCAGGATACCCGTTGAAGCCGTGGGTGCTGGCTGGCTGTGTGACTCGCCGCTCGAAAGCTTGAGGAAGTGGTCTTGATGTGATGATGATGACGTCACGCTGAAGTGTTGCACGAAGGCTGCGCTGACGTTCTTTCACGGGGTCACCAGTATAGAGGTATGAGGAACAGGGTGTAAAGTTCACTCATACCTATGTTGGTAAAGGAGGATCCTCCGACCAGACGAGTATTGTGTCAACTGTCGGGCAGTTGCCCGGACCGTACACAATACTCGTCTGGTCGGAGGATCCTCCTTGTCGGGATTTTGTACCTATCTGAGTGGCGTGGTAAACTCTGATTGCGCGATGTAGAATTGCTATGATAGTTCGCCTGTGGCATTGTAGATGGCGCCACTTTTATTTTTGCGTTTTTCGATATTTGTTGCGAAGTATTTTATTTTTGTAGTGCCGCTACAGTCCCATTCAAATTTCATATAGATCTGATGATGCGTTTCAGAGACAGACAACGGAACTCTTCAAAAAATTACAGCAAATCAACCGCGATTGCTGCTATCGCATAAATATGCATTGTTTTGACCCCAAGGATGATGAAATGTCGAATTGGTGTGGAGTAGTTACTATAACTAAAAAGTAAAAAAATGAAAACTTTTCCAAAAAAAACAACCGACTTCCGGAAAAACACTACAAAGGGGAAAATAACTTTAATTTTGGAAGGCGGTAACAAGAAATTAATAAAATACATATCCAAAGTCACCGACTTCCGAAATTAAAGTTATTTTTCACTTTGTAGTGTTTTTCCGGAGTCGTCGGTAGTTTCTTTTTTTTTTTGGAAAAAGTTATTGTCACTTAAAAATATTTACTAACATATTTGTAAGTGGCAATGACATGCACATTATTATTGTTTAATGTCATATTATTTAACATTATATTTAATTTGTGCCTAAAATTATTTTCTTTCTGTGGCAAACTGCTACTATAACAGCACAATCTGTCTTAAATTGAGCTCAAATCGTTTGTTAATGTAATGAAGCAGACTGTGCTGATTCACATTTCCTTTGTCACTAATTAATAAGATCAAAGTAGTATCCTGATGGAAATCTAAAATAACTTAAGTCAGGCATACAATAATTGGTAACTGTCTGTCCCTTGCAATTTTTTGATAATAATTGGCCAATTTCTATTCCAATTTCATCACTAAAGTGATATTTAGTGATATTGTGATCAATATCACTATTTATTTGGGTTTTTACACTGTTAATAGATTTTATATTAACTTTAGATGTTTTGGGGGATCCAGCAGAGATAAACCCTTGTTGCAATGAAGTATCACATGCCGGCGTCAAACAAGCTGGTGTGGGTTGACTATTGGACAAGCTGTTGTTGGTCAATGATTGAATGTTGAACCCGTCCACAATGAGCTGAAGACTATCCTGGCACCAATGGCTTCAGGGTATTGTGTATGTAACTGAGCCATTTCTGATTTCATGTTTTGCGTGCATAAGGCCCATCATGACGTATGCATGTGCAGTCTTTGCACACACGCACCCCCGACACATCCATAGGATGCAGACCCTCCAAAACCGTTTCCTCCGCCAAGCCACAGGCTCCCCTTGGTACATTCGGAACGAGATCCTCCATCTCGATCTGAAAATGCCCACTATTGCTCAATTTATGAAACGCAACTCGAAGCGTTTCTTCGATAAAGCCGAGATACATCGCAATCCCTTGATTGTGAAGGCCGCTAGTTATGTCCCCAGTAGAATCAGTAGTATTCGCAGGCCGAAACATGTCCTCTCCGACCCAGATGACCCCATCACTGTTCTCCAAGAAAAGAATAGGGCCACCAGTACAGTACACAAACACAAACGACGACCGTCCTACCGACCTCGCCGCCGAGGTCCTCGCGCCCCGCGACGACTCCCGAGTAGCGATCAGACCCCCGACCGTCCCTTGCTCGTTGATGCGCCAGCCCGCGCCGCAGCTGAGCCAGTAGCTTTAAATTCCCCGTCTAATAATCATGAAAATAACTTGATCCAGCCTGTCCCTGATAGTACTAGCTGCCCCCCCCCCCCCCCCGCCAGCGACTCCCTGAGCCGAGGTTCGTACCCCACAGGGGGTGCCCTCAGTGCGCAGTCGTTTTAGGTTTAAGTAGGTTTACGCCCTGGCTGGAGGCTTTTAGATTCCTAAAAACCTTCACAGGAAAGTCCGGTTGAGCAGTCACGGCCTCTCAAGGTCAACTGCGAGATGCCAATTCCAAAAAAAAAAAAAAAAAAAAAAACTGCCATCATCACTTCTGTGTACTACGAGGTCCTTTACAGCACCAAATTCAATGAAAGCACAATTGACGACAGCCATACAATTAGCTGATTTCTCTTTGGTAACTTCTACGAATATTCTCAATAAATTCTAAATAACTGTAGTTCGCATGCTGCACGCGTGTTTTCAGGTGACGTCGGGATATCCAGCCGGTGGTCGATGCTGCGAGCGATTTATGCACCGGCCACGATAATGGCCGTATTAATGGAAATTGACACCACCGTGCCGGCTCTCATGGACTCGTGGGAGACCGCACCATCGCCGCATAAGGAAATATAATATTAATGCACCAATCATGATGTTACAATCTCGTCCTCACACGTTGAAACGACCTGTCTTTGCGCCCATCACTACCTTAAGTGACAATAATTAATTCGTCGTCGGCATCGGCTTTCGATTACCCCGTTTACAATTTAAAAGATGAGTCTATCATCATTTTTACTGCTTTCATAAATGGATGCCGAGGTTCTATTACAGAATTATAAATAAAATAATATGGCAGAAAGGAAAATAATTAAAAAATGGAATGGGTACCTAATATCCAAACTAAAAAAAATATGAAATTCGGAACCTACAAAGACGGATACTTGAAAGGGCGAGCTCACAGGAAAAGGTAGGTATTACGGGGGACGGATTGCCCATGATATTTGTAATTGGTGCTTTTGAATCGGGCGACGGAAGCCGATGAAATGAAGCTAATTATACATAGATAAATGCCGCAGCAAAATAAATACAAAATCAATATTCTGAAATCCTCCGATTTTGATACGTCCTTACTCTTATTTTGTGTTTGGTTCCAGTGATCTCGTTTCGTTGGTAACACAAGTTACTACCTATTCTGGCCCTGTCTGTTGTTATTTCTATTATGGGGATCATTACAGCGGTATGAGTTACGGCCCCGTCTACGGACGTATAGCCCGACTGTCTCCCTTGCATTATTTATTGGCATATAATGGCTTCTAATGGGAGGCTATTGAATCTGCCACCTGCGTGTGTTTTATTTTTCACGGCCGGCGCGGGGCGGACCTCGGCCCTCGTCTCGACTCAACGCATGTGAATATTCATAACACAAGGAACGTTTCGTTGATTTAATTGATACCCGGCCTGCATCGCACACAACTGCACCGATGGACAAAACGTAATTGCTCGTTAAGCTCGATTCTCGATTGTTTCTTGATTATAAAAATAAAAAGTAATCGTGAACGGTCCGTATGCATTAAAATTGAAAAGATACCTGAATAGCGATTCGTACACGCAGTTTATTTTCTTTCTTTCATATTAAACTTATAGGGCTGAATAAACAATGTAACATTCTTTGCATGTAGGTATATCAAACAAGGCTGATGATGATATCGTCAGACGTAAGCAACAAATAAGTACATATTCGAATTTATTTAGACCTTTCGTCGATAACACGCAGTATTCAGGTTCTTTTATTTGCAAAACACGACGGACGCAAGTGCAATTTATTGATACGGTGTTCGATAACCAGTAGGTGCGTCCCACGCGGCGGCGCAGGCGCTGCGGCCGCAGAACACAATGATCGCGAGCGCGCCCAACTACATTTACAAGTATTGCGCCCTTCGGAAGGAAATAGTGAAGCGGGCCCATGCTAAATATACTCCATAAATATGGACGGTTATGGTGTCGTAAAAACAAAGTCAAGCTGCGCGAACAGCCTCCGAGGCTATAAAGAACAAGCGTCATCGCACCTCAACATACTTAAACGAATTCATTTATTACGTATGAATATTCTTGACCAGTTCCACACTGCATTAACTGTAATTATTTCATAAGACTTTGTGATAAAAATTTGAATATGATTATGTATAACTACATTAACTACAACTCATGTAAAAACTACTTCCAAAACTGTGCCAGTGAAGTCCAACTGTGATTTAAATCATGATATTTCGCATTAAGTTAAATTAATAAATATTCTAAAATTAAATTTAAAGTTAAAAAAAAATATTGATGTGTTTAAAAAGAAAAAAAACACACTAGTTTAATTTCATCGTTATTTTCTTTTTAAGTTAAATAAGTATATTAAATAAAGTTAGCCGGTAGATCATACGTATAAAATTAATCCTTCTATTATAAAATAAAAATTATCGTCCCCTAACACACGGAAGTATTAATCATAATAAATATACCTAACTGAGTGAAATCCTAATCAATAAGTATTACTAATTCGTCAGTAGGTACCTATATGCCAATAAATAACACAAGATCTCTTGACCAATTTAAATACTATATTTTACAAAAACAAACAGTTATAAGCTATCATAATAATTTTACATATTATTCGTTTAGAAAAGTAATCAAACTGTGGGAACATTTGTATTTAGAAGTTTAAAGACTTAGTTAGAAACGAAAGAATATATTCATTTCATGTCCATAATAAAATTATAAGTTATTTTATATGTAAGTTTTTATTTAATTTTCTTTATTAAAACTGAATAAATTGTAGTTGTATTAGTTTTAAGACTATCAGTTTTGAATTGGTAATAGGGAATAATGTATGAGGCCCATAATGTCACCCGGCCCAGAAGAGAATGTTTATAAGTGCCATCACCTAGCGAGAGGCGACACATTCTGTGACACCTCAAACCACATTAATATTTTAGTTAACAGTGCTGAGCCAGTGGAGGAACTGCTAATGAAAACCCTGAGATCATTTGAAACATCTTGTAAAAGGAGAAATAAATATATACAGGGTAAGTTTTTATCCAGTGCGCAAACTGTTACCAGGAATTCAGGATATCATTCTAGACCCCCTACCGAAGAAATTTTTCGCCGGCTATTAAAACAAAAATCAGCTGTTTCATAGAAAAGTACAATACCTACGCGGTCAAAATGTATGGAACAGCTGATTTTTTTTTCTATAACCGGTGAGAAATTTCTGCGCTAAGGGGTCTAGTATGATATGCTGAATTCATGGTTACAATTTGCGCACTGGATAAAAACTTTTCCTGTATACAGGTGGGAAAGTTTGGGCTTGGAGGGGCTTGTAGCCAACTAATACCAGACGCACGGATCGATCGCTCAGGTTAAGCTACGCTTGCCCCGGTTGGTCCGTGGATGGCTAACCATCTTTACTTATCGAGACCCCTCCGTGCCTCGGAAAGCACGTTAAGCCGTTGGTCCCAGCTATCATTCGTGGATCTGTCAGTCTGAACAGTCGTTACGGGTCGTCCAAAGCCCGAAAGTCTGACAACCAGTCTTACCAAGGGGTACCGTGTTACTCAGTAACTGGGTTGTGGCGGTCAGATAGGCAGTCGCTCCATGTAAAATACTGGTATACAGCTGCATCCGGTTAGACTGGAAGCCAACCCCAACATAGTTAGGAAAACGCTAAGCAGATTCTGACTGGTGAAAAAGTTTAGGTACCTTAGTGATCTTAAAGCGGACCACTTGTGCCCCAAATTATCACTGATGATTGTTTTTCAAATTGTTGTGGTACCAATTAGTAACACCAGAAAATCGGTCGCATTGCCGCCAATACAAATACGAGAGAGAATTGAAATGAAATGATTTCTGATTATTATTTTTTGATACAACATAGGTAGGCACCTAAGCTAACAGCACTCGCTTTCACCGTACGACTAATATTTTCACACGGTTTGTGTACCACCTCGAATCGAGAGAATCTCGATTTCCAGGTGTGCTTAATTTACCTACGATTTTTGAGTACTTTGCACCTATTGGTGAAATAGCTTAACTGAACAAACCACGCATTAATGCCAGCGTAAGTTAATTGCACGAGTTATTCTTTCACGATTTCTTTCAGGCTGTTTTTTCATAGGAATTAGCAAATAAAACCCATGAGAATTAGCATAGACACACTTCCGATTCCATTCATCACTTACTTTCAATTATTTTACATCGATACTACAACAGCTTAAAGCAATAACATAGATTATTTTCAGGTGGACTGGGCAACCCTGTAGTACCTAAGTAATGGGCAGTGGTGAGAGCGGCACTGCGTCTCCTCCGGCGCAATTATAACGCGCCCGCGGGCGAAGGTTTGTTACGCTAGGAGTCCCGGACGGCGGCGCCAACGTACCGTACGAGCCGACCTATGACTTCTACGTACTGTATAGTATTGTGACTCTTATAATTATAAATGCTATAAACAGAAACTGTTCGTGTTATTTGCCTAGAATTTAGTGCACCAATCATTTTGCCAACGGTTCACGGATTTTACTATCTGAAAATTAATGACGATGTGTCTGTGTGATGATTTGATTGGAACAATATTAAATGTTTTTTTTTTTTTTGCAAGTATCTTCCTAATTGAATAATTATTTACCAACTTCTCAATGGATTTCTCCCTCACATCCGTTTCTATTGAAATAAATGTATTGAGTAGATGTAGAGGACAACCAATTATTATTATTCGATAAAAAGTGATCAAATCACAATAAAATCTATCATATTTTAATCGCATTTTAAAATCATTCTTACATCGAGCATTGTAAATTAATATTATCAAAGTGTAAGTCGCTTAATGCTCTACCATCTACAGTAGGAAGCGACTTTTAATTATAATTTATCGTTTGAGAGGCTTTCTGTTTATAAAAGTCGATGTGACCATTATAAAATATTACATAACGTTAAATTATTTCCATCAAAGTGATGTCCATAAATTCCTATTTGATTATAATTTTAAAACGTGTATTAGTTAAATTAAATCTTGTCGATAAATGAAAGAAGCGTACCGTTGATGTGTTGTTAACCAGCCGTCGTTATTACACCATAAACTCCAATTTCGGACTAATTGAAAAAGGAAAAGTGGAACCCAGTCACAAATTACCGACACTATATCAAGTGTTAAACGGCACTTATCGACGCCGAAACGGCGAGAGATCATTGACGATGAAAAATACACAATTTGAGGCAATAAATCAATGTCAACAGCTCACGCGTTCAGTAGCGCTCCTCTCACTGTTTTATTTTATTATTTATTACTCGTAACGTAATTTCTGTAAGAGGAAGCGTTTAATTACACGCCGATTACCCGGTTAAACGCGGCTTGGATATCTGCCTAACTAATTTCAGTGAATTGCCCCACAACATGCTCAAACTGATGGAGCACCTCGAGTCACAAATTAGAAAGTTTGAATAAATATTTGAAGATACTGCTACTTGAAATAGTTTAATTATAGCGTGCGAACACATATTGTAGTTAGTTGGTCTGCGCGGAGCCAACTACGGCTGGCCGTCGCACGCGTCCCCTCGCTATTTGTATTCAATACGAATACTCTAATACGGTGCGCGATCTATCGACAGCGGGCAATTTATCTTACCCAAGAATCGAACCCCAACCTTGCATTGCAAGTGCCGCAGCGTATTTCCTGTTGCCTTGCATGACACCAAATTGCTTCTACAAACGGTAGGGAATGTAGATTGTTCTATTATTGTTTTGTTCCAAGGATTTGCACTGCATGTGTTTGTATCGAGAATGGATGGTCTCAGCACATACCCTTTAATAGTTGCAAAAAGGAATTATTAACGACACTATGCTCTGTTCAGATTTTACCCGGTCTTTATTGAGAAACTTAGGTCTGTCCGTGCTCTGAATAATAATTAATGTTAATTTGTAGCAAAGTTTTACTGCATCCTGCCGTTCTGATCTTTCAAATGACTAACATCCTCTGAAATTGGAAACTTGAATCTATTAAACGAGGTTGCACCGAAACAGACTAGTTGACTCGACCAATTTCGTGATCTCCTTTAATAGAGTTCGAAAAACAATTTTAAAAGGAGGTGCTTGAAGATGACCTATACAACCTACTTTATGGATAGGAATATATTGAATTGGTCATCCTGGTTTATAGGTTGAAAATAAGATACAAGAATATTTAGAGTGATAAAATTGCCCTCTAAGGTCAGGTCGGGCCCAAAGATAGCGACAGTTTACCATGTTTATCAATGTAAGCACTCTACCACCTACACAGTTATATATTTAGGACCTGATCTACGCATAAAATACATGCTATTGCTATAATTACTGAAAACAAATTGTATACACTTAATATAAACCTTATGATATCAAATAGATTTCAAATGTCAAAACTTATAATGAATTTAGGAGATGCCACGTTCTCCATGCTACGGCGAAATTGTCGCGATAGCGCGAACCACACTTCGCGCTCTCCCTTTCGCATATTGGTCAACCTCTTGCTGAGGATTAGGGATTGGATGTGGATTAGGATGTGTCAATGCCAAAGTTGAGTTTACACTGTTGCGATAACGCGAACTTTATTTTGCACGACATAGCCGTAGCATAATACAAGACCAATGTTTCTATTATCTGTTAACATTAAATATTACATACACACATTTTTATGCAGTAAATTGTAGGTACACGAAACGAAAGGAATCATTATACTTCGCTGTACTTATAGGTACGTTTCAACCCCTAAAATCACACTACACAGTTCTAGAAAACCTTATAAATCCCAGTTACCGCTGCGGTATAAACTAACTGGGATTTATAACATAACATAAGAAAGCACAAAACGCGGTCATCGCGTTCAGTTGGAGTGCGCATGGGCATGTAGCCGTCACAGTAATTGATAGTCGGATTTGCGGGTACCCGCGTGAATAATCATAACCGCTGCAGTGGTTAATTACCACGGCTGGAGTACACGTAATTAAGCAACCGCATTATGCCGGCTATGTCAAGTATGCGAGCTAAAACTTAGTGGCCATAAGGGCGACTAACTTGGGATACATCCTTATCTAGAGTACCGGCGATATTGTCTTGCTTCTCGTATCACTTGGACACCGAGTTTGCATTTTCTGCAACAAATATAGACACTGTCACCCTTTTACATCCTGCTTGCAAATTAACATCTCAATTTATTCTGTTGGTTCCACTAACCACCAATCTCTACGAGTACATTGTAAAGTTCGTTTTACGGTACACGCCCTTTTTAAGCTGACAAGAGGTAGCAAGTTGATGTTGATTATTATGTTGTGTAGTCAAGCTTAATAGTACTTTATGACGAATTTACATAATACTGTAAAATATACCAGAATTAACAAGTGATTTCAATTTATAATATTTCTTTGTCTTGAATATACAATGTGTAACGGAAAGGTCATATACATACCAAGGGCACGGCTTCTCTGGATGATATCAAACTATATTGGAAGGGTTTTAAAATCCTATATCTACATGTTCGGAAGTTACGAGAATGTTTAATATATTGATACCAGAAACCGAACTTTTCAAATTGAAATAAACACATCACTCGGAAGAGATTTATCGTGAAATGGCAAGTAAGGTGGAAAGTTATTGACCCACGTAGAGCGGTGACACGTTTGTTATGAAACATATGAAACCGATTTGGTATCAATTCTTAGAGCATTTATTTTATTTTGAGCTGAAACTATGTATATTTATTCTATACCAGCTATCTTTAGTGCTTAAGGATAGCAATAGGGTTTCTGTTACACCCTGTATAAGTTGCGTTTGGCTCTCTGTTTATTTGTCCCACAAAACCGATGTAATGATGGGAACCCCACCGTCTTTGATGATGTTCCAGTCGGAATTAACGTTATTAATCTACTTTGAAACTGCTCACCCAAGCTTTATGTGATATGTATGGTTAATGAGTATCATAAAGACGACATTGTACGCGCACAATCGTGTTCATATAATTTTAATTTAAGTGTATTGAATGTAATTCGGTATTCAAGTAAGTTTCACCAAGTAGGCGTATTAAAGAACCTACTTCTGTAACATTTTGATGACCTTAGAGTTGTTGCCTTAACAGCCCTCATACTATGTTGCTACCGTTACTTTATCGTGTAAAATATATCCGTTTAGGAGTTAATTATTAAATTACTGTTTGACAACTGGGCTTGCTCTATGGAACTATAGGAAGCAATTCCGTCGAAATTATTCTCATTCCCAAATCGTGGTAGGTGTGTAGGCGGCTCACAGAACTCAATAATATGACCTTAAAAGTACATGCGAACAAGACTATCGGTCCAGAGCCTAAAAACAACAAGCGATGGTCGGTTAATCGAGCGGTGACGCTAACTTGCGCGCGCGCCGCTTCCATATAAGTCAATCTTCCTATTCGCCCCCGCACTAACTGCTCGCAACTGACGGAACCACTAAATGACGCTGCCCGATTTTCCGACGATTGCCTTTTCGTTATGTTAATGATAAAAAAATCATTACGGAGAGCGAAACACTGTTGGTATAGTGAGCTGGTATGTTTTATGTAATTATGTCACACTTTTTTGTCTATTTGTATTTAGGTAGTCGTAGCAATGAAATCATAATGTCTGAGCAAATTCAGGTATTTTAAAAAAAACTAATAGTTGTGAGAAGTTAATATTGATAGCGTTTTTTCAGCCACTCTCAAAAGGGGAAAAATACATGGCAACATTGAATAAGGTGGATGTACATGACCGGCCAAAACTTTTATTTTTGGGATTTTACACCATTTGCATATGAGAAAAACTTTAATAAAAACATTTTTCCAAAAAAAACAACCGGCTTCCGGAAAAACACTACAAAGTGAAAAATAACTTTGATTTCGGATGTCGGTGACTTTTGATATGTATTTTATTAAATTTATTGTCACCACCTACCGAAATTAAAGTTATTTTTCACTTTGTAGTGTTTTTCCGGAAGTCGGTTGTTTTTTTTTTTTTTGGAAAAACGTTTTTATTTTTCACTTTTTAGTTATAGTATCTACCTACCCCACACCAATTCGAAATTTCATGATCCTTGGGGTGAAAACAAAGTACATTTATGCGATAGCAGCAATCGCGGTCGATTTGCTGTCATATTTTGAAGAGTTCCGTTGTGTCTCTGAAATTTAAATGGGACCATTTCGGATCAAACTACTTTCGAACAATAAAAGAATTTTGCAAATCGGTCTATATTTGACGGAGTTTTGCCCGAACCTCCACCTAACTCCTAACCGTTAAAGAGTTGTACTTTCCTTAATCAGCTCAGCGTCATAAGATCATGATGACCATACGCAAATGTCTCAATATCTTCAGAAAATATACGAAAAACATTGTTAATACCTATAAAATTTGAGGGTTGCTCTCGATTTCCCTGGGATTCCATCATCAGATCCTGACTTGGTGCCAATGGGACCACCTCAGGAGTATACTCTTTGAAATAAAAAAAAGAATTTTGAGAATCGGTCCACAAATGGGGGAGAAATCGGTGAACATACATAAAAAACATGCAGTTGGAACATATAACCTCCTCATATTTTTGAAGTCGGTTAAAAATGAAAAATTATAGTATGGTAGGTATATGTATGTTATGATTCTCTGTCTAGACAGTAAACTAATCAGACTAGTCTGATTAGTTTACTTAGATAGATACCGATTTAACCCCTGAAATGAATACCATCTCGCTATACCTACAAGGAGCTAAGCAGTCAATCTTGACATGTACAAGAACAGCTATTTTAGTTAGATGGTCAACGAAGTGATTACACAAATTTTCAGTAACGCGTATTGTTGCATAGTCCCGCCCACCTTTGTTCTTTAATCGGCTGATCACGTTCACAAAGAAGTGACAGAAACATCGACGCGTAGCCTGTTATGGATTCAGTGCATGATTCTGAATCCCCTTGGGGTTTGAATCATGTGCTGAATGTATGCTTACAGTTCGCGCGTCGATGTCCGTGCTACCCTGTATAAACATTTTTTTTACTTTTCTTTTTTTTTTACTTTTACTACCCAGGAGTGAAGGAAACAGTTGTAATCTATGAAGGACAGGATTACAACTGTTTTCTTTCGTTCATATACTAAAACATGTTACGTAATATATTTTGAATAATAAAATATCATGGGTGCTATTTCCGAACACGCCTTAATATAAATAAAAGAGCGGGAATAAAATTTCGTGGCTCGCATAAAGAGTTGAATAAGTTAAAAAATATTAAAATAATCGTAAAATATCCAACATTTTCACGGCCCTTAGCATAGAAACATTTCTTAATGAAGCTACGGACTGCAATTTTCTTGCCGCTAAAGTAAGTGGTACATAAGAATCTATGTTGTTAGTTATAAAAATTTGTGTGTAGACTGTTATGTATAAAGGTACTTACTGCCTATTACTAATTTTTGGAGGCACAATGAATCCTAGTCTGGCTTAGCAATACTGTTAAAATATTTATTACGATATGTAAAAGATGCTGTTAATGTTAAATTATGCATATTAATAATGTAATATTTTCATTACAGGTTGTACTGATCATAGGAATTAGTGGAGCGTGTCGCAATAACGAGCTTATTACAGCTAACACTTAATAATATCGAAAATCATTCAGATAAATTACTGTTAGTAAAATTGAAAAATACGAAGACGAACCCTGACAGGTTTTTGTCGTACGCGAAGAATATGTAACTATCGTAGAAAAATACCAAAATTCACGTCCAACCAATATAAAAACCAACCGATTTTTCATATAATACCATAATAATAAATGCTCAAGACAACCTATGGGAGTAAATAAAATAGGTGTTATAACGCGAGAAATTTCCACTTTCTTAAAACTGGAATAGCCTCAGCTATACACGGGTCACTGCTTTCGGAGAACTTCGGCAACGCTCTTGGCTGATTCCGGAGCCGATCTCACCACTTTAAAACGTCACAGCGGGTGGAAGTCCAATACAGTTGCAGAAGGCTATATTGAAGACTCAATAGAAAATAAGTCGAAAATCTGTAAGCGTATAGTGGAATCAATAAGTCTGAATTCGACCTCGGATCCTTGGTCTCACCCATGCCCATCCACTTCCAACGACGCACAGTGTACTTATACAGAAAGCCGATCAGAGTCACCAACGTTCACCGTTGTTCCTTCTCAATCCGCCACCGAAACAGAAACCTTAACCCCAGATAATCAAACTCAACTCAATGCAACTATAACGTTGCCAAATGAACCTGTTACTTTTAATTTGCAGAATTGCAGTAATTTTACTTTTAACTTTTTGGTACCTCTACCTACAATGTTAATTATTTTGATTCACAATAAATAGTTATTTCAATCTATTCCTGTTTATTATTTTATCTCCTAAAGTGTTCTTGCTGCTGAAGTGAAAAGTTATGTTATGTTAGTTACGAGAGCAAAGCTTTTTGCATCTCGTGCCTTTGAATCCCTCGCCACACTCAGGATTCAAAATCAGCACTCGCAGCAAAAAACGACTTTGCTCTCTTGTCGCACAAATAACTATTTAAGGTCATGTAAACTGTAGTCTTTTAATTTTAGGTGGGTCTTGGTCAACACACAATCAACGCTAAAGTTTAAACCGACATTAACGAGACTTCTGAAAATGTCACCCGTTTATATTTGTAACGTGTCAAACGTTTCCCGATATTTGTTTATCAGGCTTTATTATCTAAATAGGATGTTATGAAACGGACGGACGTCATCGTGTAAGGGAAATGTACAGACAAATGCGTCATCATGCCTCCGAAATGTTGCCTGTGACATCTACGTTGAACACTTATAAAACGTTATTATATAAGGATACGTTTCGCTGAGTACAAAATAATTCTTAGCTAATCATGCGTCCGTTTTTCACTGGCTATTATTGAAAATGTTACGTGTAACTTATGGTTGTGTAAAGTTAACTTGCCAACGAACTCGTGTTCAAGTGAATATATACAAAGTTCTTCGGTTTATAGTCACTTAGCATTAAGTCCCGCCATTCATAAAGTGAACATGTAACATTATTACAGCATGTTGAAACTTTTGTTGTATGGTATAAGCGTTCATTGAGTAGAACATCGTTATAATTTATCGGGGTAGCAAGATGAGTTTAGAGCACATTGCAGAGACCTTTGTCCAGCATTGGCCTGCTAGTTGACAACAAGTACTTACTTACGTTATGAGCCATTTTACCTACATGAGCTCCAAAATCTATACAGGGTTATTTGAAAAACACCAATAACCTCTTAAGAGGTCATTGTACTCATCATTATGAACAACTTTTACTATGGGACCAAACCTGAAATCTTGAATAAAAAATCAGCTGTTCCCTACATTTTTGTTCGCATAAATCGTCAAAATGTAGGGAAAAGATGATTTTTTAAATAACCCTGTATATATAAAAATGAATCGCCGAAATGTATGTACGCGCATAACTTCCGAACGACTGCACCAAATTGGATGATTCTTTTTTATGTGTTCCCTATTATCAGGACAAGGTTTGTACATAAGAACATATTTTATACAATATTGTGAAATTATTGATAATCCAACTGATTTGATTTTACCGGAAGGGTTATATTTCCTCAGTTACGACTGAAGAAATAAAATATGGCGATACGCAGTTCGCCGGGTCAGCTAGTATATAATAAAATCAACAAAAATATCTACATATATCCTGTTACCAAAAATCAATGTAAGAAAAAACTCGAGATTTTTCTTAAATCACTCACTTATGATGCAACAGAAAAACTTGTGGAAATTTAACACCTTGGAAAACACACACACAGACACATACTCACACACGCACGTCACACATCACACAATCACCATCCATCAGGTACTCAAACGTAATTACGTAATTTTATAATCAACTAGCTGACCTGACAGACGTTGTCCTGTCCGTCCAATAGTCATTCATACAGAATCCCTACCCTACCTACCCTACCTACCCTACCTACCCTACCTACCCTACCTACCCTACCTACCCTACCTACCCTACCTACCCTACCTACCCTACCTACCCTACCTACCCTACCTACCCTACCTACCTACCTACGCTATAAACCTCACGGAGCCCGAGACCTTTCCAACGAATGCAAAACCGTGGAAATCGGTTCGTGCGTTCTGGAGTTATAGCGTCAGGAAGGAAAACCCGACTTATTTTTATATAGTAATCAATTAATATCTTGCATGTTCGCAAAAACTTAGGTCTTTTCAAAAAAAGATGCGATTTCCAGAATCTCATCCTCATCAGCCTATAATGTTCCCACTGCTGGGACACAGGCCTCCTCTCGGTGAGAGGGGATTGGGCCGTAATCCACCACGCGGGCCCAGTGCGGGTTGGTAGATGTCACATGTCTTCGAATTTTTGGTTCTAGGACATGCCGGTTTCCTCACGATGTTTTCCTTCACCGAGCAGTGGTGATGAAATAATTTACACAAAATAAAGCGCCTGTCTGGGTTCGAACTCACGACCTACAAACTCGTAAGTCGCGGCCGTTACCACTTGGCCACCACTGCTCTCATATTCTAAATACACGTAATAAAGATGAAATTGTGATTCCAAAATTTAGATTAACTAAAACAAGCAAGTCATTTATAATAAACAGTATCCGCTTCTATAACAAGTTGCCAAAGTCGGTTACAGAACTTAGCAATGGAAAGTCTAAAACTCACATCAAACGTGTCCTTATCAAAAAAGCATACTGAAAGATAAAAGACTACGTTGAAGACAGGGAAGTTTGGCATTAATTCCTTCTGCACATGTGGCTTCCAAACAACAACTGCTCCCAAATTACAATGTTAATTTTTATTCTTTTTTATCTTTTATTCCACTAAATATCATATAAATTACAGTTTTTAAATATTTTTACAAAAATCGTACAAAAACATTTAAAAATATAAAAAATAGTGACTAACCTCCTGACTATGCGTGCCGTGTCTAGGAGTACTGCTTTCTGAATCAAGCCCTTGATCCAACCGCGCAATGAGAGCCTCCTGAGATGTTGGTCGAGACTCTTCGCTATTAGGCCATTTACTGTAACGATTATCGGTACAATGATTGCTGAGTCCACGTTCCACATGTCGACAACCTCGTGAGCTAAGTCAAGATACTTGATTTTCTTATCTACTGTCCTCCCATACCTATTATCACATTCATTTGAAAACATTGTAAAAGCCACTTATTTTTAAAAGAGTAACCGTGGAGTTACTTACCGGCTCTTCTCTATAGAAAGCAACAAATTGGGACCGTGCACCTAGCTTCTGACGTTTCATAAGTGCCCATGCAGATTTATGTGAAATAAAATATTTTATTTTGATTTATGATATTATGGCTGAAATTACTATTACTTGTACACTCCTTATGGCGAAACAGATGTATTTCGTTTTCTCTAAATTTAATGTAAGAATGTTACTCTGGAATCACCTTCCAACGACATTAACCCTAGATTCATAAACATATGTAGGAGTAACACTATTCATAAACATTCGTCTCACAGACGAACATTTAAAGATATGGTTATTTATGATTCTGTTAATGAAAGAAAACAAAATAAATAATTGTATTGTTATACTCCTTTAATGAGTTATTTAAAACTTATGTGATAAAACAAAAATATATTTATTCTGAACATTCCAGACAGATCTGGCCAAGATGGTCCATACACATGAACTTTTTACAGTGGTTACATTGGTACCTCGTCATTCGATGCTTTTTGGAATCACAGAAGCTATAAATCTTTTTTTGGGTACCACTTGGACCAGGCATATCGCTGGTAGGTACGTACGTTTCATTCAAAACTTCTGCTATTTTTCCTTTTTAGGCATCGCCTCAAAGTTGGCATTTCGCGACGCTTACGTAACCACGGTTCGGTCATTTTCTCTGAAATATCTTTCATGAAACATCGTCTGCTTGCTGGTTTTTACCTTGTTTTACAATATTATGTACGTAAACCACATACGAATTTATGATTGCCATATTGAGCATGCCATAGAAGTAGCACAGTCATCTTTGTGCCTTTCTGCTACATGACATACCACTACACATTTGATCGAAGGTATCCACGGCGCCTATAGTCGAATTGTAGAACTCAATGATGTCTGGTTTACCAGAAAGTGCAACAGTAGGTACTATTGCCATGCGTGGTAGAAAGTAAGAGAACGTTCTTGTTATGTTTAGGCTTATAAGATACCATCGTACGTTGTTTATCATAACAGAACATAGACGAACCTATTGGTCTTTCTTTGATATAAAGTATTGCAGGTTGCGATAGTTTGCTCGAAAAGTTCCTACTATTGTAAGTTTGTATGGTTCCTTTAAGAACTGATAAGCCAAAAGGACAGACGTGAACCAATTGTCCATGGTGACATAAGATAACTGCCCAAAATAAAATGTTTTGAAGAAAAAATGCGTTTGTTTACATGTAAACACAGGATATTACTAAATAAAATGTGCTTGAATAATTATGACCACTTAAAAATATTATCACAAACTTACTGTTTACTTCATCAAACAAGAAATCTTTAAAAATCGTGTTTCAAAAATTGCAACCATACTCGTCAATCGTGTCTCTATTCATAAACATTCGTCCTTCAGACAAATAAAACTCTCTAACTGCTCAAGCACACGTCACTGCGAGTAAAATGCACTCGCAATACTAATGGTCGTATGACTTACGAAGGTAGGTAGGTACTTGAGAGGTCAGCTTTCTATCTCTTTCGCTCTAAAAATAAGAATATTTTTTACGTTTCGCGCGGTCTGTGAGACGAATGTTTATGAATCTAGGGTTAAAACCCAGCTGTGCAGCACCAAAAACCTCATCCCATATATCACCGGAAAAAAGAGAGCAGTATCAGTATCATCTGCGAAGATATGATTTCTTCATGGGTAAGTTTCAGATCTGTAAGATCGTTTATATAAACGAGAAATATCGTGGGCCCCAGTATGCTGCCCTGCGGAACGCCGTGAGTGACAGGGAGGTAATAACATCTGTGTTTATCAACTCGAACAGATTTCTTGTTAAGAGTTTGTGCTGCGTACCTCCTACACGCAGCCTCTCGATCTTGTTCAATAGAAGTGAGACAGAGATTTTATCGAATGCCTTGGCCAGATCTGAGAAGAAGGTAAGGCATTTTTTCTTTTTATTAAATTTGAGGTGATGCTATCTTTTTTTATCTCAACAAAGAGAATAGTGTATTACACCCATTTTTGAAAAGTGTCTTAATTAGATTCTAGAGTTCTAAGCTCTAACCACTAAAAAAATCATTTTTTTAATCTAATATTGAAAAAAAAATGCACTTTTATGATATGAAATGACTGCAATGCACTTTTATGATGAATTTTATAAAACTCTATATTATATATATATTTAGATTGATTTCATGCAAGTAGGTGCTTATAATAGGTCTTTACCTATGAAATTGCCGTTTTGTATGAAAAAATTTAAACGAATTTTTTTCATGAATTTTTTATTTGTATTAATCGAAGTAATCACCCATGCAATCAATGCATCTTTGCCATCGCAGTGGCAGTTTATTGATGCCCTTCTTAAAGAAATCTGCTGGACGGGAGGCAACAAATTCTTCAAAGGCATTTTGTACTGCCTCTCGGGTATTAAATTTTTTTCCCGCCAAGAAGTTATCCAAATTCTGGAAAAAGTAGTAGTCTGTAGGCGCAAGGTCTGGTGAGTAGGGCGGATGACGGAGAGCTTCCAACCCCAGTTCTTGCAACTTGGAGACCGTCTGCTGTGCAGTATGAGGTCGCGCGTTGTCGTGCAGGAGCAGCGGAGACGAGCGATTGACCAATGCTGGTTGGAGATGCGCCAGCTTCTCCATCATTGTGTTCAGTTCTTCACAGTACACATCTGCAGTAATGCTCACCCCGTTTGGTAAGAAGCTGTGATGAATCACACCGGCGCTAGACCACCAAACAGTGACCATCACTTTTCTAGGGGTAAGTTTTCGTTTAGGGCATTGTTTAGGTGCTGAACCAGGATCCAACCAACTTGCTGAGCGCTTACGGTTATCAAACAGAATCCATTTTTCATCGCAGGTAACAATGCGGTTCAAAATTCCTTCATTTGTGTGTCTGTTGAGCAGTGCAAGGCACGTCTCGACGCGTACTTCGCGCTGGCGATCATTGAGTTCGTGGGGCACCCATTTGTCAAGCTTTTTTACCTTGCCAATTTGACGCAAATGGACCAATATTGTTTTGACGCTAACGTCGAAAGCTGCTGCTAATTCAGCCGTAGATTGTGTATCATCAGCTTCCACAATCGCCTTTAATTCGTCATTGTCGACCAAAGTCTTCGGACGACCGCGAGGTTCATTTTTCAGGTCGAAATTTCCAGAACGGAAGCGAGCAAACCAATAACAGGTGGTGCGTTGGTTTGTAGTGTTAGCTCCGTAAACGTCGTTGATGTTGCGTGCCGCTTGTGCCGCGTTGCTGCCACGACGGTACTCATATTCCATAATTACTCGAATTTTTAACGTATCCATGATGACGAAAAAGATTGAAATGCGATGAAAATGTAACACTAATCAATAAAGAAATGACTACTTTTAGAAAAAAAAATCCATGTTTTTAAAATAAAATTAATTTGAAATTAGAATTCTTAGCCAAACAAAAATTATTTTGATTTGAAATGGCCAGTACTGCAGAACGGCAATTTCATAGGTAAAGACCTAATATTTACAGACTATTTTCAGAAGTTACTCGAGCCTCCATGTCTTGAATTAGTTTTTTACTGAGATTAAGAAGAAAGGCTTAGACATAGGGATATTTCGCGGTTTAAGTTCCCACAAGGCAATAAATTTCAATCCGGGATACAAGGTTTCCTACTTCGATCTAAAAGTGTTACGATTTTAAAGAAACAGCAGTCCTTTTAGTCTACTCACCGCCACCCACAGAAGTTAGTGTGTATTTAGCAGGTTTTCTACTGAATATAATTCAAACGTGAACTTTGTCCGTTTCCAGAAACATAGGTACCCTTTTCCCGAAGAATCATCTTTTCACCGACTAAGTATTTACATTTCTGTTTTATCAGGAATCGACAGTGGTTCGTCGACAAGACTCTTAAGCTAACTATTTAATTAAAAAGCAAACCATACATTTTGACAGTTAGTATTGTTTATAATAGCAGTTGCTCAATGTGTTGCAGGTCGTAGCAGCAAGTATGAAATAGTTGAGTAACGCAGGACGTGGGCGCCGGATGTGCGAAGGCTGCTCTATGGCCGTACATTTGCGTCATTTACAGACGCCTCAGCCCAGCCGCTAAGGGCTTGGTATTTCGACGCCTTAGTAGTCGCTTCATCGATTTTTACTAGTGAATAGTGAGATCTGAGGTTTGGTAGTAAAGGGTGGGCGTACGTATTCAAATGCTGTATTTTGTAATCTTGTTGTTCAAAACTAGGTACAATGTTTCAGCTTTCTTTTTCTTAGCGTATCGATGGCCAAACATTCTTTGGCCCAAAATTCAGCTGCACGCACTCTTCTCTGACGCAGTCATAAGATCGTCAAATGCACAAGTAACAGGGCATGTGGCGCACGATGAAAGGTGACCCATTTTCTGTGTGGAGGTGCCGCATACGCACTTGAGATCCCGAGCCGGTGGAGGATTGTCTTTGCTCCGGCCGACTTGGGTTCAAAGTCTATTTAGAGGCTTCCAAGTCGGCTACGGTAACGCGTGCCCAAGCCGAAGGCTCTCAGATGGTTCGATAAAATTGTCAGAGTGTTTATACAACTCCCGCCACAGGTTATATCTCGCTGTGGAGGTATTATTATTGGGTGGATTAGCTGGACCCTATTTCAGCCTAATTTTATGATTGTACACAATTTGTCATAAATCCAGAAAAAAAATATATTCCGAAAAGTTTTAATATTAAAAAGCTATAAAAGTTCAAAGAGCAATACAAAACTCGGATTAAGCAGAATATCGCATAAATTATAAATTCTTAACAAGGAACCCCTGACGAATTACATTTTATCCACCCACGCGCAGAGTGGGCGTGTGCACCTCCACAGTGTTACAGGTTTGATGACGGTCGATTAGATAAATGTCATCACAAGAAGCATGTTACTCTCAGGGGGCTGTTTGCTAAATTCTGGCAGCTGTCAGAAGCAGGAAACGTAAGAGGGCGCGGCGCGGCCCACGCGGGCTCTCCCACACCGTGCACCCTGACATTTACCCGAAGCGTGGTGGATCAACAGGAGGTTGCCATGACAACGCGCAGACGTATACCATAACCTTTCCACATTTTAGGGATCACACAACCTCAGTATCAAAACACGTGGGATATGTTATGAAACATTAGTGCACCCACACATTTATAAAAACCCACACAATTAAATTAATACAATTCCCTGAGTTTACCCTGTCGAATTACATCTAAGGAGTTTCCCTGAACTTGTTGAATATTCCAGATCGTTAAAACTTTATATTCAGGCAACCTTTTCATAAATTTGAGTAGGTGGGTAAAATAACACACATATTTCTACACGACTCGTTGGTCTTAGTGGTCATAAGCGCTACTGAGGAGTAATAGGTCCTGGGTTCGGTTCCCAGTTCAGGCAAGCTGTTGTTGGGTTTTCTTACTACAATTTTTCAGTTGCAGCCCAGAGTCTCGATTTGTGGCTGGTGACGGCAATAGGCTCGCCCCATAGTAGGTACCTGCATGGTACTTTAACATAACTGGCAAAATGTGAGTGCATTATAGGTGCCTCTCTGTCGACCCCTTCAGAGAATAAAGGCGTGATGCTGTTATATTACTACATTATTCACCCCTTTACGACTCAAGCTGAAGCCTGTGTGATGTACGTGGTTGTTTTTCAGGCCAAATTGGAATTGTTTAGCATCTGGAAAATGTAACCGAATGCCATGGTAAATGCTATGTTGCCTTAGGCATCTCATTAACACATTTACTAGTATGTGCGCTTGTCTATTTTTGAAAGTCCTACGTGTGCGGTATACATACGTCAAATACCGAAAAAACAGAAATAGCATATGGAGCAACGCTTTAGGTATCATTACGTAGCTACTGCTATGACCAGTTACGTATTTTTAGAATATGCCAATGATTTATCTGAACTACGTAACGACCGAACTATTCGGGCCGGTCTATCGACGTCACAGGAGCGTGCGTGCCATCCAGCTAATTGTAGCATGTCCAAAACGGTCTCCGGGATCCGTCACCCGGCGGCAGCGCAGCGCGTAGCGTCCGAAAGTGGATCGTGAGTCAACGCGCAGAGAAAGTGGCGAGTGGCAGGAGTGCGCCGCGGCAGCAGGGTAGCCGGCTGGCCGCGTCACGCGACCGCCGAGCCTCCGCGCCCACGCCGGACGCCCGCGCTCGCGCCGCCCGCCGTCGCTTTGCCATCACTACACTTGTGCGCCCCGCGCTTTTCGCGCGCCTCCCTTTGCCGTCGCGACGCCGCGCCATTTTCTCGCGCACGTGGGCGACCACGGCGGCCGAGCGAGGACGCCCGGCTTGAACGCCATTAACGCGACCGTCGTGAATGAACGCCGACCTCGACCGGGTGGCTGGCGTCCATTGATAGGGCGCGCGGCGGACGACGACCGCGGCGCTCACGGGGGCGGCGTATGCACGCCCTCGCCGCTCCGCCTGTGCCTCAGTCGAGGATGTGGCGTTCTCGGGGCGACGACACAGTCCGCGTGCGAAACTTGTGTTCATTTATCAGTAGATGCTCGTGACCCTTCAGTGTGATTAACGTGCCGTGTATATGTAGTTTCCTAACCGTAATGTGCTGTGATCACGTCAATTTTGATAGACATTAAGTTAGTTTTATTAGGAGAGTATAGTGGCGTACGCGCCGGTGCGGCGTCGTTTACAAGGGGGTTGAATGTGAGTGCAGTTTTGGTGTTGCGCACGAGGTGGTGTGGATTGTGCAGTGCGGGAATGCGCTCGTGCGATGCTCTCGGTGATCGCGATGCGTCGGCCGGAGGACGAGGAGCTGGGAGGCCGCGGCGACGGCGACGAGTTCGTGGACATCTCGCAGATGCAGCTGCTGGTGGAGGCGGGCCCAAGCGGGCTGCATTACGGGGGCCCGCCGCCGCCGCACGCGCAGCCGCAACCCTACGCGCAGCCGCCCGCGCACCCCGCCACCACCACCGCGTCCGTCGACGACCTGTTTGCACTCTATTTTACACCCACTACGCATGGTGAGCACAAACCTTCTTGTTGTCTTCTTATTACTCTTCTTATTATAGTTCCTCCTTGAAATCCACAACTGATATGCAGAACCGGTTTTAGTCAGATTTACATAAATCGTCGTCATTCTTGAACTTGTTTTATAATTTCGATTAAAGCGTTGTGTGTTATTATTTATACTTACAATTTTGCTAAATCGCGACCATAAAATTAACATTTGCCAAATAAATATTATTCCGATTTCGTTCGTACCGAAAATTGTTTTCAGGTTTTAATCTTATTAAAAGTTTTCAAAAGTTTTGTTTAGAAGGGTTTATCCGCTTACCCATTTTCAAATGTACCTACAATCACCTGTTACACACCTGTTTGTTCCCGTTACTTTTGTACTGTAAATACTCTTCACAAAAAAAAATGTATTTTTCGTTTTCATTGTTCTATTCTTGCATAACAGTAATCAGCTGATTGTATGTAAAAAGTTTTTTTTTTACTTCAGAAGTTTTTGAGGGTTCGGTACAAGTTACAGGATTTAGTCATATTTTGGTTTTTGTTTTCTTCTTGTGTAATGTTTTTACTGTCATCTGATCGCAACTAAGGCTAAAATGACGTCTTAATACTCAACACCAAATGAATAGTACGCAATAAAATAAATACTGAGTATTCAATCATAATTATGTTATAACTGATTCTAGCAATATGCGTCATCGCCGTATTTAGGTCCAAATTTACGATACAATAATTTATATATGTGGAGTTCAAATAATGAATGAACGTTCGATTCACTCTGACGTCGATTGTGAAAACGCACCTCTGTATGCCACCACTACCCAACACTTTTTCAAAAAAAAAATTGTTTGCTTATCATTGTTAAAGTTCATTCATTATCATTATAAAGGGTAATTGAAAAAATATTTAAAAAAACTAAGACAAAACCACTGTAACTCTGAAACACAAACAACTGAAACTTAAAGGTTAATATCTTCTATCGTTCGTAGGCGAACCAACAATACTGATTTAGACTATATTTGTCGAAGATTAGCTGCTGGTAACATCCAATTGACCCCGGGCTGACCCCACCGACCGTGTTGCTCGTCTAAATACTTCAGTGAGGTATCTTTCAAATGATGAATTTATCTATTGCCAGATACTGTTCCTGGATACAATATCTTCATTTTAAGCTATGTAAAATAAGTCTCAATAATATTAAGACGTCTGGAATAAAACCTGCAAAGTAGGCAGTAGACGCTTTCTATTTCTACTCTACCGTAGAATAGAAATCGCTTGTCTACATTTCACGGTACCTACTAAACTGTCAATTGTCTACACGGAAACGTCATGTTAGTCTACTCTTCCGTCGACAAAACTCTTCTCGACGGTTCTCGTGCTAAGCCTGCAGCGCGCTTAGCATGACGCTTTGTATTTCTACGAAGAATAGACAGTGCTTTTTCGATAAAAGTGACATTTCGTTCCTACATTTTTGATATCGCACCGTAGATATCCTTCTACAATCTGTGATTTAGTCTTTCGTTTCTAACGATATTTGTCTAGGTCCCTAGAAAAGTAGGCTATATCAGAAGAATATTTCTTCCCAAACTGTCAAAATCTTACCGACAACAAACTTTCTACTCGACGGCCACAAAGTATATACGATTACAAAATCATGATTCGTTTAGAACGCATAACTGTGATAATTAATAGAAAAACATAGCTATCTTCTCCTATTGTACATCATTTAGTTAGTATTTATGTCTATTCTTCCGTCGACAAATCGGTGCTTGTGCTAAGCCTGCTGGAATGGCTTTTATTTTGACAGTTCAACATACATTGCCTTATTTACGTTGTTGAGGAGATACATTTTTCGAACACGTGAAGCAATGAATGATTCAGATTGCGTTACTGAAATTTTAAAAAAATGACGGTGTTATTGCTACAGTGATAGCCGCGAATGTGATGCATCGAGTCCCAGACTTAAAAAAAAACTTTTATACACCTAAAAAGAAAAAAGTGTGTGGTGTATAAAAGTTTTTTCAGTAGGAATCTACTGCTCGGGAATCAGTTTTGGACGCCTAGAATATTATTTCATACATGTTTCTACCACCATGTTTAAAAACTAGTTTATTAAAATAGACATAAGAGTAATAAGCCCCAAAAGCATTACAATTAACATAATAATATGCATTCAAGCATTCGTCGCTATTGTCGCTAATATATTTTATGATGTCACGATTTATGTAAATACAGCTAAGCTATACGATAACAGTATCAATACTATAATCTTGCAGTCAGTTATGAATGTCCACGGACAATGTATGGAGTTATTTCGTAAACGTCAGCTTCACGGGCTCGTAATAATTCGGATCAGCGTTCCGGCACACTGTTATCTGGACCGGACGGCGCTAATCGGCTGCGTCTGCGCAACCAACGCTATCATGTTCACCCAACTAACCATAAACATACGATCAGATGTAGGTACTAGTGTGCTTTGCGTTGTATTGACCTTTGGAAAGACTTGACTTACACATACCACACTCCTGACCTAAGTGGTAAAGTGGTCCCACCGTACAGAAGTTTTCTTGATAACCGATGTCAAGCGCAGCACTGTGACAGAGGCACTCTTCGCCCGTTCATTCTAAAATAGGACTTTGTTTCAATTTAAGTAGAGTACATAACATAACATCACGCCTGTATTTCCCGAAGGGTGGGGCAGAGGTGTACCTATTAGTACACCCACATTTCACCTGTTATGTTTAAGGGGAGCCTATTCCGATCATCCAAGCACAAGGCTGCTACTGAGAAAGTCCAGATGGAAAACCTAATAACACAGCCCGATCGAGCAGATTCGCTATGCTGTGCTGTAGAAGCTATCACATACATTCACACCACGACAAACACATAACCCACCCAGAAAACAAACATGGAATATATAATACGTATTCAAAAATAACATAATCATCCATCTGCATGTGTGACAAAAGTTCTTAACAATGAAACGACTTTAAAGTTTGCAACAGTATTCATGTTGTGGGCTGATTTTGCACCGCGTACGACAAACCTGTTTCCATCTGAACTCTTAAGCGGACATAACTGATACGCTATATCTGTATTACCTTATTTCGGACATACGCAGTGGACTCACTATATTTTGTTATATATAGGAGAATAAAATATGTTAAATAGACAGGATTTCTTAAGATGATTGATAATGTGATAATGATTTCTAAGTAATAACGCACGGGTTTACCGATCAGGGCCCCAATCCTGTATCGTTATAATGATTCCCCGCGGAATCTTGCTACGTTCAAATTACCTCAATATCGTGTTTTGTAGAAACCAATGTAACGGTTTTTTTTTTTTTTGGGTGGGAAATCATAAAATAACTTCTCCCGCTCTGGGTGGAGCAGGAGGGCGCGTCAGACTTTTACTGACTAAAACCCACCCGTGTTCCTTCAGTAGCCCGTATGCCAGGGGCTGTGGTATCTCTTTCGAACAAACCCGCACCCCCGGCAGGCATCGGCCCTTGCGGGCCCCATCATTTTTGTGCTGACATCACTTTGAGGCGCGCGTGGAACACAACGCGCCGTCGACTTGGAGTTGGTCCTTACCGGACAGCGAGCTACCCATTACTCGCCGTCCGCAAGCTCATGCCTACGGTGGCCGGAAATCGTCCTGGGATTCCCGACGCCCAGGGCGTCTCCGTATCCTGCGGCGCCTAGGGTCGCGAGGGCGCATATGCTGCCCCTCCCTCACGTGCGCCGCCTCCCTCTTGGCGAGCATCACTGCTCCGCTGAAGGAGGTGACGGCACCCCATGCCCTCTCTCTCCGTACCATGGCCTGGACCAGGGCCGGACGCGAGAGATCGCCGCCGCCGATCGCCTCCACGAGGACACGGCGGTGCTCCACCCAAGCTGGGCAGACCGCCACCGTGTGCTCCACCGTGTCCTCAGGGCGATCTTCGCAGTGGAAACAACCAGGCGTTTCCTCCCGCCCTATCCGAAATAGGAACCTCCCGAAACAACCGTGTCCGGTGAGAATCTGCGTCAGGCGGAAGGTGAGGACGCCATGCCGCCTCTCAAACCACTCCTCAATGAGGGGACTTACCGACGCAATCGTGGCGTGCCCAGCACTGGGTTGCGACAATCGCTCTCTCCATGTCACCATGAGATCCCGCCGGAGCTCTGTCCGCTGTGCCGTTATTTCCCGCGGCAGCGGAGTTACGCCCCGGCGTTTGGCCTCCTCGCGCCACTCCCACATTTGCGCGAGGTCCTTTTCCTCCAGAACCAATGTAACGGTAAGGAATCGAAATGTCATATTCTGTATGTTCCAAGACAATTTGTCGATATTATTAATACGATATTAGCAGATTTGGTTTGTGATTGGCGTAGTTACGAGTAAGGAATCGTTAATAGGGAACAGGGCGTGTGATTCTGCTTACAAAATGTATTCCCCTTTTTTATTCCTGAATAATGCCTCTAGAGCAATTATTATTATATACTTTTACAAAAAATCGAGGTCTACAAAAATGCTCTATTTTAACCGCCGTGATTAGAGAATTACCTACCAGACGAATTCGAAATTTTTAACTTAAAAATCATGATAGGAACCTAAACATACTCTTTCTTAAAATGTTAATGTAAAAATTATTGAATCGGTCCAGTTTTCGAGGAGAAATAAGGGGAGTATTCCCCTCGAAACGAAATCGAAACGACGATCTCGTCAATTTTTTTGTGATAATTTCGGTCTGAGCTGCAGCTGTCCATCACACACTACTCGGTTGTTCGGGAGCAGCGCGACGTTTCTTCAAATACCTATTTTTCAAATTCCTCGCAGACCCCGTCCCCTCTTAAATGGTCATAGTGAATTCAGGGCCAGGTAAAGCTACGCTTGCCGTGGTTGGTCCGTGGATGAGTGATCATCTTAACATACCAAGGCCCTTCCGTGCCTTGGAAAGCACGATCCGTTGTTCCCGGCTGTTATTCGTGGATCTTGGTCAATGTGGATCAACCGTCCCGTCCTTCATAATTTGTCTTCGGTAGTTATTCGTCAAGATTACATGGACGAAACCTTCAGTTTGCCCGAAAAGGTCACCGAAACTTAGCCAGGATACGGACGCTAAGAAATCTACACAGATGGTATTTAAAAAGCCTCAACTCCCGCACATCCGCGGGATGTACAGTCTACTCACCGATGATCGTGGGTGATGCATCCGGTTGCGTCGAGTTCAGTCTGATTCCATTTGAGTATGCCGAAAGAGTACATCAAAACCAGCATGACCCAACCGTTGAAGGCGCGCACCTTGTTTCCGCCTGAAAGAAGACTAATTAATACCTTTTTCAGGCGACCAAAGAAACGTTCTCTCAATGATTGCTTCATGTCAGCAGCATTGATGCCTAACGCTTCTGACATACCCAAATATTTATAGCTTTCGGTCGTGGAGAGGGTTTGAGATGTATGGAATCCGAAGGTTGAATTTCCTCGGATTCCATAATCTCACGTCGCTTTACATGCCTGACTGCGCATTTGTCCACACTAAATTCCATCCTGACGGCGCTACTCAAAGTTTCAGTTAACTTCAGTAGCTCCATCAGTTGCAATTTGTGGCGGGCAAAGAGTTTAAGGCCAACCATGTATAGGAGGTGAGATATAACCTCACCACCTCTCCTCAGCCGATAGCCTAGATCTAAAACCTCCAGCAGTGTGCTTAGAAGATCCAGGGCTAAGCAAAACCAAAATGGGCTCAAGCTGTCGCCCTAGAATAGGAATATTCCCCGTTTGATCCATTAGGTTCATCATTCCTCTGGATCTGTGGATACCCCGGATAGCGAAGCACTGTCCTCCATTGCCCCATGCACGAGTCAAGGAAGGTGCGTAGAGTTGTATCAATCTTGTACAACTCCAACACTCTCATGAGCCATGCATGCACCGAGTCGTAGCCCTTCTTATAGTCTACCCAGTATGTCGACAGATCCTGGCGGG
Organism: Polymixis flavicincta; assembly: GCA_949987655.1. Taxonomy (NCBI): domain Eukaryota; kingdom Metazoa; phylum Arthropoda; class Insecta; order Lepidoptera; family Noctuidae; genus Polymixis; species Polymixis flavicincta. The sequence goes on from OX465182.1 coordinate 13,600,005, forward strand.
ATCGACGAACCTATTGGCTTAATTATGGCCATGTCGATGAGGAGTAGATCCTTAATACCGCGAACCCTTTCCTACATCCATTTTGAGAGGGAGACATAATCGAGTTATTCTCAATGAGCGTATAAATTTTCGCTCCCAAAATGGCTGTCAGAAGTTTATAAACCATCGACAAACATGTGATCGGTTTGGCTTGGCTTGGGTTCCACGGGACTATCTGATTTATATAGCAGGTGGGTAACGCCTGTTCTTAGAAACTGCGATAGCCACCACGACTCTAAGGATGACTGGAATTGAGATGCCAGGCGACTGTGTGAACTAGTAAGCCATTTTAGCCAAAAGTTATGCAGTCCTTCCGGTCCCGGTGATTTCCAATTCGTTAACGGATGGACTGCTTAGACTACGTCTATTGGCGTAATGAACACCGGTTCTTTTTCTGGTATGGGTTCACACACGCTCGACATCCCTCAACTAGCCTGCCTCAACGTGACAGACGGGCACCGACCAAATGCTCCGCAACAAAGCACTCGTGGTGGCATCATCCGGGCGAGACAACTCCGTCACATTTTTTTCGGATCGCTCCCAAACTCTATATACTCGTAGGAACCTCTCATCACTCTGGTTAACCCGCCGCTTATACCACCGAATACCGGCTCGCCCATGCACAGTCTTTTTGCTTCAGGAAGTCGATGCGCTCTGTGACACGGAACATGTATTCTGGAGAATTGATTTCAAGGTCCGAGAAAACCCATTTCACAAAGCGCATTACTCGTGGACATGTATTGCCCTCCCTGAAGCAGATTAGCTTGGCGATGAGAGCTCTAGCTTCACCGATACGATGCTCAATCCTGCACTGCCAAGCTGGTACGGCTGGTTTTGGTCGTACAACTGGTGGTCGCTAAATTGAACATGAGCTACACGACATGCCGCTACAGCTGCACAGTACAAGATCGAGTGGGTATCGACGAAATCTTTGCTACCGTCAAAACATGTGGACGACTGTGAGTCCAGAGCACACACCAGCGCTTTGTTTTTCTTGTGTATGGGCAAACGAGGTAAACGTGGTCTTAGTTCAAGGGGAGTGGAGCGATATTCCCGGAAAGCATCCTCCAAAGCGCTCACTTACGATAGATAACCTTTGCAGTTGCACCGCTACCTGTGGCGAAGCAGGAGTAACATGGCTATTCCGTGATTCAAGCACCTGAAACAGTGAGAGTATCCGACCACGGTACGCAGTCAAGTTACTTCCCCCCTTTGTAGCCCCAAAGTATGCGCGCGTGACTTTTTGGTTGACACTTTGTGTCCACTTCATGCGCTGCACACTCCCACCGGGAGTGGGCAGCGTCAGAGTCCTAAGCTGGCCGGTAGTCGTCCTCTTCCGCGCCAACGTATTGGTGGTGGTGTCGTCAGCAGCGAGAAGTATTCGTCGCTCCAGCTCGACGCAACTGCAGCAGCCGTTATCACTGGACTCACGTCTGAAGCAGGTTCCAGCAACTACGAAGCGGACCTGAACGACGAACCCGAAGATGTTGGGTGTATGTCCGTGTAGCATCAGATTACGTTTGTAACATGTATGACTATAGGGACCCATTCTAAATCAAAATTACGTGTGGCACTCGGGGACTGCCGCGGTAAAGCTATTACATAGCATTTTTTATCAACATATGCAATTATAATTATTTAAATTTTTTTCTTTTGAATTTTGGCTTCGCACGGTTTGTGCATTTAGCCAGTGTCAAGTAATTTTTAAATTTTCGATCAAGTAAATGGCCCGATATAGGCACGAAGTTACAAAAATGTCATAGTCAGTCAAGTCAAAGTTATTGTAAAGTGGTAGTAACTTTACAACAACCTAGGAGTTTTGATGGGAACACGAAATGTCCACATTAGTCACTTATTTTCACCTTCACTACACTTGTGCACTCGTAACTAAATTGGATAATTCACTACCAAAATTATACAATTTAATTCGCTATTTCACGAAATTTCATGAAAATGAAAATTCTTGCGTCACGTTCCAACGCGATCCCGCCAAAAACTCCGTGTAGCCGTGTGTACAGACGCCAGCACTCAAGCTACTCCAAACTGTCAAATTTTCGCAATTGAACATGAACCATATGCTTACGCATTAAAGTTGAAAATCTATCAAAGAAATACAGATGTGCTGGCCTCTGTACCTACACGGATATTCTGTGACTTTTCCCCAAACAAAATTCTACCACCTATCTCCGGTCTAATGAAGAATAATTTATTTAGCAAAAAGAAGAAATATAATGGATGTTACGTTATTACGACATTACATTTGTGCACAATTTTTGTGAATTATGACCCCAGAGATGCTAGAAAAATCCTGTGATAGAGAAATCCATCCATTCTTCCGCTAAGTAGAGATGGGTTGTAACAGGCTAAACACGATATCTGTTATCACTGTTACTGTTACTCAAAAATAACAGATCCAAATATCTGTGATTAAATAACAGCCTGTTATTTTTGTACGCACGTATCATAAGTATTAAAATCGCAATTGAATATCTTCTTTATTTCGATTCGTTGTAAGTCGAAAATCGTTTCCTAAGTATTCATCATCATCATCATCATCATTTCAGCCGAAAGACGTCCACTGCTGGACGTAGGCCTCCCCCAAGCTCCGCCACTTCGACCGGTTCTGTGCTTCCCGCATCCAGCGGATTCCTGCGGCCCTCACAGTCATCGTCATTTTTGGGAGGGGGGGTTTGCCATAATCGCCACGCTTGGCAGGCGGGTTGGCGATCGCAGTATGGTGGTACAAATGCATAGAGAACGCTGATGTCCATTCTCTAGTAAGTTCCTTAGTCGCTTCCTACGACACCCACTGGAAGAAATGGGATGGTGCTATTCTTTTACGCCCGGCTACCACACGGGACAGTATCCTAAGTATTGACTAGTAAAGAATGACGGGGTAGTGAGAAATCATAGAATCACGTTTATTTATATTCTTTTTAGACTTAGACATCCGGTTAGTCTGGAAGCCAAACCCAATTTAGTTGTACAAGGCTAGGCAGTTTGATTGGTTTTAATTGACAATTTCGCTTTACATTTTAATTGGAGGTCACGTGGTGACCACCTATATCCACGAAATGGTAATTGTTTTTCAAACGTTTTACTATTCACGAACTAACTAGATACCAAATCTAAAAAATATATTACTGCTACAACCTACAACGAGCTAACTACTAGGCGAACTAACTAGCTAACTATAAAACGAATAACCCAAACTAAAAAACTGTACTAATAAATAAATTGAATATAAACACAATACGCCGTAAACACTAACGACACTAACACACACTTTCGAAAAAAATGCAATTACTATTCACCAGTTCACCTTTCGTAATTTCTTACGAAAAGTGTTTTCTTTCGAACGTAAATAAAAATTACAAAAATACGATATTTATAAAATGTCAACAAACAAATCAGCCAAATTACTTTCAATTGAATATTATCTTTATTGCTATAAAGATAAGGTCGTACAGTCACGAGCAATAATCTGTATACACTTACCAACTTTTAAAAGTAATTTTCTCCACTTTTACTAATTGTAATCTTATTTTATTGTGAAAATAATATTTTGGAACCCACACTGTTATAAAATATCTAAGTTATCTCTAGGCTGCAATCGCTATTTAAAAGAAAATCGCTTTTGAATTAGGCGACGTGTTTACATGTTATTGCTCGTGACTGTACACACATGGAACATTTTGCGACCAATCCCGTCAAACGTCAAACCAATGTTGATCAAAGGTGTCCGTAGACGATCACTGTAGTTTTTTATGGTTGCATATTTTTCCAAAATATTATTTTAAATTATTTTTTATTTCAAACCTGGCAAATTACTCTCAATAAAATTGATTTCATCTTTGTTGGGTTATCAAACGTAGGTATAAACCTGGAATATTTTGCGATGAATTCCGTCAAACCAAAGATAATATAGGCCTTCGGACAAAAGTCACTTTTTACAAAATGTTGGTTCTTATCAGACCACCAACTGTATTTTACGGATTATAAATACTAAGTGCTTCTCTTTTTAACGTAGTTTAACCGCTTTAGTAAGAGTGAGAAGTGAACATATTTCGAAGTAAATAAAAACTGCTAAAACGGTAAGAAAATTTCATAAACTATCCATAAATATACGATGTTGTGTATGAAGATTCAGATAAAGCAGTCAAAATTGCAATTTTAACATGTCATTTCGTTGCTAGGCAACAGGTCGGACTGTTGCATAGCAACGAAGTAAGGTTATTTTCGTTACGGAATTTCTGGATTCGGTCTCCACGCTCAATGCCCGCGATAGAAGCTATGCAATAGCTTAAAAACTGTCCAGCACACTTCGTTGGTTCAAATCGGCATAGTATAATTAATTCACTACAGTGCAATATTCGTTATTAATTATTTTATCAAAGAAATTTTAACACATACGACTCACTAGTATGGGATGAGTTTGCAACAAAACTTTCCAGTAATCTGAAAATAATAATCAGTTCCAGTTGTAGTTCAGTCCAGTAATAAAAAGTTGAGCTTCTTTTCTGCTCGCAGGCATCTTCTACTTATAAGGCATAATGTATGTAAAAATGTAACATTACAAGTATGTAAAGTATCATCTTCATATAAGAATGTCATATGTGATAATAAAATTAAATATGTAATAAATGAATAATAAAATATAATACATAATGCTGATTGTTTTTATTGCCTAATTCAGATCTAAATATCTTAATACTTTAATATTGTTTAACATAAACATGTCAGTTTATGGAGTTCTCGATAACCAGTTATACTTACATAGGTACAGAATCAGGACTATCATAATTGTGATACGTTAGTTATCAGTTTTCCTCAACATAATAATATAAGTACCTATACATGTATGTTATTATTGGATACCTATATCATTTTTAAACCCTATCAAAAATTAACTTATTTAATCAATTGATGACACCAAAGATCAGTAATAGCCTGATTTTCAGGGTTTTCTCTTCACGCTCGTACATTCCGAATTATAACTTTACCTCCTGTTTTTGAAAGTTTCATCAAGTCTGTCCAACATACTCATGTGCACAAAAAACTATCCCAACATCTCAGCAATAGGTACCTTTTTCCTTTGAAGGCGATTTTAATATTCAAATCATTTAATTACCTTCCTCGTTTCTATATTTCTGCATTTCCATTACCACGATTCACTTGTACAAAGTAACTGACACTGATAGAATTGACAAATCTGTATCTAAAGCTTAGAATTAACTCGTAAATTTTATTTTAAAAGCTAGGGGAAACACGTGTGACTCCCAAATTTAACTCGAGGTTCATTTTCATACGTACGAGACCTTTTTCATTGTTGTCGGGGAGAAACATTCAGTTGTCTTTTACGGGTTGGAATGTTGGGCTAAGAAGGAATGAATGAAAGGTGCGTGCAGGTGAGGTGAGACTGTTAAGATTATCACGTTACAAGATTATTATAGATGGATAGCGTGAAAGATGATATGGATAGGAACGCTGAGATGACGGCTGATAGCTGAGATGTGCTGCTGGGAAGTTTGTTGCGCTAGTACTTCTTCTTCCCAGCTAAAGCACTAAGGAGTGGTGAAAGGCGAGCGTTTTGGCGGATTGTCGTATGTAATTTTGACGTTCAAAAAGCGCTGACTGCCTAGTTTGAGTAAATGACTTTCTTTCTTTTTTCTTTTTTTTTTTGATAGAGCTGTTTGTAAGAAGACATTCTACTGTACGTATATCATCGAGACAAAAGCTAGAGGATGATGGCTATATGCGTAGTTCACGTCTACATGCATGCATAGCATGCTTGATATATGTATATTCAATATGGCTGATATTTTCTGTGCGGCCCTAACACTCTTAACGCCAATCAATACCTACTAGAAAATTAAATCTGTGAAAACAAGGGACAATGGCAGTAGTTTACAAAAACCAATCAGCAAAGTGTGTGGGATCGAATTACGTCGATGAAAAAAAAATGAAATATTTTCTTTACTACCGATAGTTAAACTACCCACGAATGCCTACGGCGCCGCCCCTATTCGTATAGAACTTTCCCCCATTTAAAAAGAGGCGTCGCCGATGGCAGGTCATGATCTCTGATTGGCCAGAGACGAGGCGATATAGCATCTAATGTTATGTTTTCTGAGCAAAATATAGATACCTATGTAGTCACCTAACTACTTAAACTAAGGACTAGACAGTAGACATCATTAGCGTGAAGACGCTAATAGCGATATGAAGATATAAACAAAAAGTATTAATAGAAAAGCGCTACCTTTCGAACTCTCACAAAGGAAAAGCTTCGTAGGCTACTCTGCAAGTAGGTATATCGTCAAATTATATGAACAAATTACAATTAGGACTCGTCTCCAAAGTCGCTTGTTATAAAGCATTCACCAGTTAAATAGGGTTTATCATAAATAGTTTGGTTAAAGAAAAAAATTAGCTTATTCATAATCTTCCAATTACGTTGAGCAAATTTGCCTTTTTAATTAGTCGGCTTTCCATTTGAGAAAAAGTGATTAGTAGGTACCTATGACACCACCTGCTCGCTAATGTCAAATTATGTGTCATGCAAACCTAACTTCAAGCAAGTCAAGGAACATAATAATATGCCTACTCACATAATAATACACATTCATATTGAATTTCATTATGACCCGCTGGCCAGTAATGTGATTTAAAATTGGAAGATCTGAGAAGATCGTATGGAAACATTTACCAAAAATAAACTTTTTTTCTTACGTACCTACTCAACCGAAGAGATCTTTTTGGGTTTTAATAACCATCGACAAACAAAATAATATACAATATTACGCAATAGTGGAAAATGTATCTAAATTAAATAGATAAAACAAAACTAATTACAACAATGTATATGGGTAAGTCCAAAATGATTAAATAAACTACATACATATTAAACTCAGCCATAGACATAGAAAATGGACTGAGCGTTCCGTATTCCGCCTTAATTGAAAATGGATACCCTTGCCGTGAAGCACTTGAACGGTGACTTTCGTGGTTTTTGGAAGGGTACCAGAAAGGTAAACCTAAGACCCGGCCTACCGGTGAGCGTTGATGGGGTTAGTGATTCGGGAGGTATAGCTACTCTATTTAAGTCCTACTTTTCTGTAAAGCCTCAGTTGGGTAGGCAGATTGCGGAGGTCAGTGCTGAAGAGCCGATGGGAGTAGTTCAGACTAGGATTTTGGCCAGCGAGGTGGGAAAAATCATAAAATACATGACCAGAGGCAAATCTCCTGGACATGATGGTCTAAGTATTGAACACCTGCAGTATGCTGGCCATCATGTGTCTAGGGTTTTAGCTATGTTCTACTCGCTATGTCTGAGCCATTCATACCTGCCGTACGATTTCATGAGAACTATAGTAGTGCCTGTGGTAAAGAATAAAACTGGGGATATAGCCAATAAGACGAACTACAGGCCTATCTCTCTTGCTACGGTTATAGCAAAGGTATTTGACGGTTTGCTTGATACACGGTTGAATAAACACGTGTCCTTGCACGATAATCAGTTTGGGTTTAGACCCAAACTATCTACAGATAGTGCAATATTGTGTCTCAAGCATACCGTCAGATATTATACTGATCGGAAAACACCAGTGTATGCGTGTTTCCTCGACCTGTCCAAGGCGTTTGACCTGGTATCGTATGATGTGTTGTGGCAAAAACTTAAGGACATTAACATGCCACATGAACTGGTTAACATCTTCAAGTATTGGTACGAACACCAGGTTAACAATGTCAGATGGGCGGGCACATTATCGGAGCCTTACCGGCTTGAATGTGGGGTGAGACAAGGTGGGTTAACTTCACCCACACTTTTCAATCTCTACATGAATGCACTCATCGTCGCGCTCAGTAGTCAGCATGTTGGCTGCCATGTTGATGATGTATGTGTTAACAATCTGAGCTATGCTGATGACATGGTGGTGCTGAGCGTGTCGGTTTGTGGATTACGCAGGCTATTGAAAATCTGTGAGGAGTACGCTGGCAGCCATGGTCTTCTGTATAATGTCGCAAAAAGCCAATTCATGGTATTTCAGGGAGGCGCCAAATGCCCACAACAAGTACCCCCTATTCGATTGAATGGTGTACCGTTAGAGAGAGTGAGCGAATTTCAATACTTGGGGCACTGGGTAACAGCCGATCTGAAGGACCATGCCGACATTGAGCGGGAGCGGAGGGCACTGTCTAAGAGAGCAAATATGATAGCCCGTAGGTTTGCACGTTGTTCAAATCAGGTGAAAATCACACTTTTCAAAGCTTTTTGCACCTCCCTATACACGTGCAGCCTATGGGCATCTTACTCACAAGCTGCTTACGGTGCCCTTCGTGTCCAATACAACAACGCGTTCAGGGCAGTGTTGGGGCTGCCCCGCTACTGCAGCGCCTCGGGCATGTTTGCGGAGGCGCGCACCGACTGTTTTCACGCCACCATGCGCAAGCGGTGCGCGTCCTTAGTGCGCAGGGTGCGGGCTAGCTCCAACACCGTCCTGGCGATAATCGCTGGGCGATTTGACTGCCCTTATATAAGCCAATGCTGTAACAGACATGTTTAATTATTATTATTTTAATTTTTGTTTCTATTTTATTTGTTTGACACTATATTATGACTAGATTTTTATTGTTATATTATTTTTGTATGTTTAATAACTCTGACCGTTCAATCTGACATTTTATTGAAAATCCGATTTTGTTACATGATGTTTTGTTTCAGTTCTGTAATTTGTTTTTTACTCTCTTAATGAAATTTTGTTCTTTTCTGTTGCAGTGTGGTAAAATTTTATCTTATTTTAATTTTAATTTGAAATATGGGTTTCTTGCCTGAAATAAATGAATTTTAATTTTTTTTTTTTTTTAAAGATTTTTTTTAGGGTTCCGTACCTCTAAAGGAAAAAACGGAACCCTTATAAGATCACTTTGTTGTCCGTCCGTCCGTCCGTCCGTCCGTCCGTCTGTCAAGACCGTTTTTCTCAGGAACGCGTGGAGGTATCAAACTGAAATTTCTATATGATACTTAGTTCTACTGTCCCTGGAAGCTGTAGAAAAATCAACTTTCTAAGTCAACGCAATCAAAAGATACAGCCATTTAGGCCGCAAAATTCCGCAAATTTTCGAAACTCGCACGGGAATCAAAACCTACAGGGTACTTCCCGTGAACTTAGAATCTTGAAATTTTGTACGAAGTCACGTCTTATAGTACAGATATAGGAAAAATTACGAAAACCGAAAATTTTTAGTTTCGTCATATAAAAAAAAATATTTTTGACAATTTTGAACTTTTACTTATATACCCACAGGTTTGTACGGAACCCTCGGTGCGCGAGTCCAACTCGCACTTGACCGGTTTTTTTCTATTATTTTTCAATCAATCTGCCTAGTCTTTTCTGGGATTGGCCTCCAGTCTAAACGGATGCAGCTGAATACCAGTATTTTACGTGAAGAGATTGCCTACCTAACCTCCATAACGCCGTTAGTGGTTATACAATACCCTTTGGGAAGATTGATAGTTTGTCAGACTATCAGCCTTTTGACAAACTGTAACGACTGAAATTTGCACGAATGACAGCTAAATGGAATAATTTTATTTTCAATTTTATTTTATTTATTTTTACTTTACAGAGGCCAGCACATCAAGCCCCAATCTGTCAAATTTATTTGATGGCTTTTCAACTTTATTCCAAAGGAATAAGGTTCATGTTCAATTGGGGAAATTTGACAGTTAGGGATAGCTTGACCTGCTGACGTCTGTACATAAAAACGCCTTTAATTGGAAGCCCTACAATTTCAGCAAATATGTACTTAGGTACTGAATTCAAGCATTGGTTGAGTAGAAAAGCTGGAAGACCTACGCCTTATTGGCGCAGTATATCTCAAAATCAAAATGAAAAGTCATTTATTCAAACTAGGCTGATAGTTAGCACTTTTTGAACGTCAAAATTACATACAGTCCTCCCAAAACGCCCGCCCTTCACCACTTCCTAGTGCTTTAGCTGGGAATCTACCATCAATATATTGGGCCGATTACTCATTCTCATTTTCTATAAAATATTGTTCGCAAAGATTCTAGAAGCTTTCGTTAAGATGAGGTAATCTCATACCAATATTTTTAGTTACATTTTCCATAAAAAATAACAATCAGCAAGTAGGTAGATACATATATACGTAACGTCACAATCATAACATTAAAAGTAAGTTTTTTCTTTTAATTCTTTGTTTCTTGTTAAACAATACTAATTCAACAAGAATACACGAGTTCATTTCTACACGGACTACACGTTATTCGGCTAAGGTGTAGGTATCTTCTATGGAACACCCTCATTTCGACATTTATGTTTAGGTCCCATGTAATAAGTAGGGGGCGAGCCTATTCCCATCACCCGGGCACAAATCCAGACTCCCGACTGCTAATGAGAAAATCTAGATGGAAAACCCCAATAACACTTTGCCACATCTGGAAATCGAACCCAGGACCTAATGCTAGGACAGGGCCGTCATCTACCCCGGTCACCTCGGAGAGTGGAACCGGCGAGAGGTGTCGTGCGGTGTCCCACAGGGATCGGTACTGGGGCCGCATCTGTTGGACATCGGGTACGACTGGGTGCTGCGCGCCGACCTCCCTAGCGGCGTCAGTGTAGTTTGCTACGCTGACGACACGCTGGTCCTGGCGCAAGGGAGGTCGTACCAGGCGGCGGCCGACTTAGCGACACAAGGGGTTGCGACAATCGTCGATAGGATCCGGCAACTGGGACTCGAGGTGGCATTGCACAAGTCCGAGGCCATGTGGTTTCATGGTCCTCGGAATGCGCCACCGACGGGTTCCCAGATAACGGTGGGAGGGGTTCACATCGGCGTCGAGTCGACGATGAAGTACTTGGGACTCGTCCTCGACAGCCGGTGGAACTTCGCGGAGCATCTCCGCCGTTTGGCTCCCAGACTGGAGCGGGCCGGGGCTGCGTTGAAGCGGCTCTTGCCCAATCTAGGGGGGCCAAACGCCTCCTGCCGGAGGCTCTACGCGGGGATCGTGCGGTCCATGGCCCTATACGGGGCGCCGGTGTGGGCGCCTACATTGAGGCGCCAACCAGCTCGCCGGTTGAGGGCGTCCCATAGGGTCATGGCGATCAGAATGATCCGGGGATATCGCACGATCTCCGGCGAGGCGGCGGGCCTCCTTGCCGGATTACCGCCATGGGATCTGGAGGCAAAGGTCCTCGCGCAAATGTGGGAGTGGCGCGAGGAGGCCAAACGCCGGGGCGTAACTGCGTTGCCGCGGGAAATCGCGGCACAGCGGACAGAGCTCCGGCGGGATCTCATGGTGACATGGAGAGAGCGATTGTCGCAACCCAGTGCTGGGCACGCCACGATTGCGGCGGTAAGTCCCCTCTTTGAGGAGTGGTTTGAGAGGCGGCATGGCGTCCTCACCTTCCGCCTGACGCAGGTCCTCACCGGACACGGTTGTTTCGGGAGGATCCTGTTTCGGATAGGGCGGGAGGAAACGCCCGGGTGTTTCCACTGCGAAGATCGCCCTGAGGACACGGTGGAGCACACGGTGGCGGTCTGCCCTGCTTGGGCGGAGCACCGCCGTGTCCTCGTGGAGGCGATCGGCGGCGGCGATCTCTCGCGTCCGGCCCTGGTCCAGGCCATGGTACGGAGCGAGAGGGCATGGGGAGCCGTCACCTCCTTCAGCGAAGCAGTGATGCTCGCGAAGAGGGAGGCGGCGCACGTGAGGGAGAGGCAGCATATGCGCCCTCGCGACCCTAGCCGCCGCAGGATACGGAGACGCCCTGGGCGTCGGGAATCCCAGGCCGATTTCCGGCCACCGTAGGCATGGGCTTGCGGACGGCGAGTAATGGGTAGCTCGCTGTCCGGTAAGGACCAAGCCCAAGTCGACGACGCGTTGTGTTCCACGCGCGCCTCAAAGAGATGTCAGCACAAAAAGTGATTGAGTGAGTGAGGGCCCGCAAGGGTCGATGCCTGCCAGGGGTGCGGGTTTGTTCGAAAGAGACACCTCAGCCCCTGGCATACGGGCTACTGAAGGAACACGGGTGGGTTTTAGTCAGTAAAAGTCTGACACGCCCTCCTGCTCCACCCAGAGCGGGAGAAGTTATTTGATGATTTCTCACACAAAAAAAAAAAAAAATGCTAGCACTTGCAACCACGAGACCAATGAGCCAGTCAGGCAGTCGTTATTTCTGTTAACTGTTAACACACACATTTACTCGTCAAAACAATCCTATTCGAGATTAGTGTTTCCTAACCGGCTACTCTCATTATCTTAGACAACAACTTATCAACTTAACTGAAACAACTTCTAAACGACTGTCATACTTGAACTTCAAATCAGTATGACAGTCGTTTCGAAGTTCCGTACATCGCGATTATGAACATTATGAATACAGTACATCGATATTTTACTTCGAAGTTCAGTTATACAGTCTAAAGAAATTTTGAAAATTCGATTTGGTTTTTGAGAAGTTTTGCCACCTCGTTCGTATTTTTCACGCTTGCGCCGCTATAATTATAGCAAGAATGGCGAACGAGAACAGTTTTGTTTTATGTATTCTTTCAAAGTATTTTCACTATGAAAACTAGATTTTATAAATTAATCAATTTTGTTTCTTTATGTAGGGATCGCAGCAGACGGCATTGTTTTTCTTTTTTCATAAAAGTTGGTTCTACCTAATCCCATTGGTACCGTGTGGTGCCGGACGTAAAGAATAGCATCATCCCATCTCTTCCCGTGGGTGTCGTAGGAGGCGACTAAGGGACTTACTAGAGAATGGGCAGCAGCGTTCTCTATGCATTTTACCACCATACTGTGACCCCAAATTGGGGGAGGCCTATGTCCAGCAGTGGACATCTTCCGGCTGAAATGATGATGATGATGAATCCCATTGGAAGAAGACATGAGTTTTAATATTTTGTATTTTGAAAATACCTGCAAACTTATGAGTAGGTACCTAAAAACTTATACAACAACTTCCCTGAAAAATTTGGAACCTCCCGTCTTTTGTGAAAGTTTGTATTTTAATCTGTTGTATAAAGTAGTACATGAATCGGCCTTCAAATACGTACCTACCTAACTCCGTTTTTCATCACCAATTAGGAGCTATCTGATGAACGCCATTACAATCATAAGATTTCATTAATTAGTAATGAATAAAGAGATATATTTAAATGTCTTAAAATTCTTCAAGTCAAACTATGATTTTTTTTAGGTAGTACCTACGTGGAAAGTCAAACGTTGCGCACCCCCCCCCCCCGTGTGGGTTCCCGCATTGTCGTTGCGGGGGGGCTTAGTAACCGTGGTCTCCCATCCACGGTGAAGCCAAGAGGAACCCAACGGTGGGGCCGCTCGTCAGGGCTTTTGCCTCAAAGCCGACGACGTAGCGGCCAAAAAGTAGGTTGCGGTGAGGTGCACCGCAACTGAGGTGGGCCGCGATGTCGAATGGGAGGCATCGCGGCTGAGGGTTACGGGCTGCGGTAGAGGAGGAGTGCCGGTGCTTCTGAGCAGCGCTCTTCCCTTCCGTGGCCTGGACGGGGCCGCCACCGTTTGATGGCGGACGCGGTGGGGCCGCAGGGGAAGAGGAGTGTCGGTTTAGCGTCAGCCGCTCTCCCTATCCTCTGCGGCCGAAAAGTGGTAGACGGGATGGCGCGTTGTGTTCCTCACGCGCGCCGTCAAAGATGTCAGCAACCACTGGTGGGGTCCGCAAGGGCCGATGCCTGCCAGGGGTGCGGGTTTGTTCGAAAGAGATACCACGGCCCCTGGCATACGGGCTACTGAGGGAACACGGGTGGGTTTTAGTCAGTAAAAGTCTGACACGCCCTCCTGCTCTACTCAGCAGGAGAAGTCATTTGATGATTTCCCACCCAAAAAAAAAAAAAAAAAAAAAAAAAAAAAAAAAAAAAAAAACGTTGCGCACCCAAACGTGGCGCCTATTACGATGCTATCACTCGACATAAGAGCTCCTTGTAATCCGTGCCGATACTGTCAAAAAAGCGCATCCCACGCCGAGCGCGTCATATCGGAAGCGGCGGCTTGTCAGAGGTGCCCACATGAGGGCATTACACCTCTCTGGACGTTCCCAGATGTGCGATAGCCGGTGCACTCGCTTTGAGCGGCCCGCGGTGCCACGGGGGCACGCACGTGCTTTTGTGGGGACTCGAGCCGTCTCACGTCACCACACATAAATTGACAATCTAGCCTTTACTAGACGAAAGTGGGCTTCTATCCGCGCCTCTAAATGATCTGTTTTACGACGCACGCCGAAATACCGACGACCGCGCAACCGGCGGCAAGCCCAATCATAGTGATTCATGATGATAACAACATCACAAAATTATATAAAAGAATCATGCCGAAATTATTCAAAACTTTTCAAATGTATTTTGGTCCATAGCGAAACGTGTTAAACGCATGTTGACGTTCAAAAGTGCCTTTTAAGTGCCTAATTGAAATAAATGCTTTAACTTTGACTTTGACTATGAATACATTTTATAAGTTTTGAATATAATTGTTAAATAAATAATTTACTACTATTTAATTACTTAATAATAACCTTAAATAAAAGCTTAAAAAAAGCTTAGCAAAATTAGGTATTTCAGTTGCGTTCAACAGAATTCTTAGGGCGGGAATTCGTTCGCTATTGTGCTTTCTAAGAAAATCTGAAAAAAAAAACTACAATAAATACTTTACATTAGTCAACAACATTTTTCAGTTACCCAGGTGCTTAATATTAGTGTATACCTATGTCTGTTAACGTTTTTCACTCGGAAGTAAATTTGTTTGTATTGACAGTAAGTAGATATCAAAAGATTTTACTTAGATCTAAGATAAAGTTATTTAATTTATCGATCTATTCGTATCAAATAAATAGCGCAATTCATTAATTACTAGCTAGTTCACGGATAGAAAGTGGATAGGTGACATAAAGCTTTTCACAATCTAGTTCAGTCTGAGTTGTAAAACGTTTTACAAGTAAATCGTCGATTGCATTCGAAGTGACGAGTGTCGAGTGGCCGGCAGGTTTCCCTCGAGCCTAAAGTCAGTGCACGCGCACCTGTGCCCAATGATGGAGAACAATTGCTATCATTAGGGCCCATCGCCGTACGGCAAGCCCACACGATACATATTCAAACGGTGCCACGACAATGCAAGTTTATTTTAAAGACAATAAATTATCGCTAATGCCCAATTTGCGTCGACCGGTTAACAATGCCCGTTCCCGCAATTACTTAAACTCGTGTAACTGCGTAGTTGCATACGATACGATCTGTGTCCAACCGTCCAACGTCATTGTCTCACTCGATACATGCTCCGCAATTACACTGTATCGATTACAGCTGACTCAGTTGACTTCGATTCGAACGATTGACTGCGACTATAAAACATTGTTTTTAGTACACGTAATTAGTGTTCCGATAAACCGATATCTGCCTTCTTTGTCGACAATCTGCCTCTGAATCTCAAACATGTACTTTTAAACGTGAGTAAGTAGGTTTAATGGTTTGAAAAAATGTCAGGTAAAGCACTGAGTCAGACACTTGTCCATATGGAATTCATATCACGTGTAGCCAAACAGCTTCTGGAAATCACAAACGATGTAAAATATACATGTCGGTTCGCAATCTGCCTTATCTCAGGCCGGAAGTTGACAATGGCAGTATTTCTGTTCAAGTCAGTCATACATATAAATCTAGTCCGAGGTACATTCTAAAACAGAGTGCCTCATGAATAAGAAGGAAAAATAAAAGTAGATAGTTATTCAGATTTAAAATGAAGATGCTGAATGAAACTGAGCAAGACTAACAAATTCTTGATAGTAGTGTTGTCATAGATGCTAAGAATTTCAGTAACTTCAAAATTATTTAGTTGGCAAAAGCTGGGTAACCTGATATAGCTGTTGACAAAATGAACAATACAGCTAAGATAAACTCGGCTTCCTGTATTTAAAAAAATATCAAACAATTAATTTAGTTTAAAACCGGAATTAAACAACAATTTGGCGACGCTTCAGAATATAATTCCTGAGTTGTTGCGAAATCCAAGAAAAATATGCTTTTAGCCCGAAGCTTGGCATTTAAACAGTAGATACTGCCGAATTCTTCCAATGTTTGCAGAATGTCTCAAGACGAATAACAACATACGCACCGTCGAGTTGATTATAATCTTGTATGAAATTCCTGCGAGCGCGAGAATTGCGTCCCGGTTACGTGTCGTAATAAACTAAACTAGCTAGTGATTATTATTTGACGAAAACAGGAGGAACGTTTGAAACTAGATACTTTGAGTGGCATTCACCTCAAAGAATACCTATAAGTAGTAGTTCAAAAGTTCCTTTGTTTTCATCAAAACAACCCGTCAACAACACGATATACTTGTAGGTACATAGTAGACTGAAACAGGTAAACAGCTCATATAGGTAATATAGGGTATTACCTAAAGGGTGCTAAAGGCTTCCATAGACCGGTGCGACGAGACAGCGAGACGCGACTCTAGTAGATCAATGTTCATGAAGTTTATATATAAATTATTCTTCTATTAGTCATGTCGCGCTGTCGTTTCGCGCTTGTCTGCGTAAGCCTTAACAATGCCGATCAAACACATGCACACACGTTCGTAGCAATCTAGTCTCACATTTAGGTACAAGCTTATTCAAATAAAAGAATTGTATTAAAATTAGGACACCATATTTTGTGTCTATACTATTTATATCATAATGCTCTATAAATAGTACCTAATATTCATACCACCCATTGTTATTTAATGTTTAGTTTACATATTTGTCTTTGCATTCATCTTCTACTCCCAGATTTTTTAAGAAACCAGAGGACGACAGTTTAATAGTATCGGTGTTGTAAAACTGGATGTGAGCCAATGTTTGTCTAGTTTTAAGTTTTGTGCAATCGCCCTATTTTTCTAAACTAAAACAGTTGCACGCGACACGCTTGAAGAGCACCGGAGCAGTTTTCAATAATATTTAGCGCTACGAACGTCGAGGAGACTTCAAAATATTTACCTGCAAGAGCCATGTACCTAATATGCAGTCTATTGTAAAGTAGTTTAAGTTTGTCGTGTAGCAGAGATGGGTTTTGATTAATAGATGCCTGCATTTTAACTATGCCATCTGTATATTTTCATACTTTTCTCAGAATATGTCTTTGTCCTTGCCAAAACTATTGATAAACTGAAATTATGTGGTCGCCGTCACTCATCCTATAATTAAGGCTGCCATACACACGTACCAACGATTAATCATTCTTGGCCTCCCTGTGATTCGCTTAATGCACTAATGCCTGTTATTTGGATGCCACCGAGGAGCTCTTAAATAAACTTGAGCGTTTGCAAAATATCTGCATTCGTTTTATTTTTAACCTTAAAAAATACGACCACGTTTCTAACTTTCGCAAGATCCTCAAGTGGCTCCCCATTCGACTTCGCCGAAACTCTCGGATATTGTGTTTGCTATTCAACATTCTTCACAACCCTAAGACCCCATCCTATCTGCGGGAACGCTTCTCCTACGCCCGTCCTTTTGATGCACCTTGCAGGTCGCATCTTAGAAATCTCCTCAAGTCCCCTCCCCACTCAACCGACTTCTACTCCTACTCCTTTACTGTGCACGCGGTTCGGTTGTGGAATTCACTTCCGCCTGACATTAGGAACTGCCAAACTGTAGCAGTATTTAAAAGAAGAGTGAAAGAACACTATCTCTCCACTTTGTCATAAGTTGCATTTGTATTTATTATTTAAATTACATTATAATTATATATATTTTGTTGATATTTATTTTAGTAGTATGTATGTATGTATGTATATTCTTATATGATATGTGTATTTATAAATTAGATTAGATATAATTTGTGCTATTATGTTTTCCCTTCTATTATTATTACACGCGTTGTCTACATCTCTGTTATCTTCTCTCCTATTGCAGGTGTGCTGGAAGAGATTTCTGTAGAAATAAGCATTACCTTTGTACGTATTTTTCTGTTCCTTTATTCTTGTCTGTTTATATGTGTGTGCATAAATGGTAAATAAATAAAAAATAATAATACTTAATTGTCATGATGTCGGACGCGTGCCCTCGGACTTGACTCATCGCCACACTTCCCAAAGGAAGACTAATGTAATAAACGGCTTAACAGAAAAAAAATGCGGATACTCTAATTAATGGACGCAAGACCCTGAACGTTGATGTATACACTGGACAAATGAACTGGCACGATGCTGCAACGCCACGTGACCTTGTCTCGAACAAATTGTTGTAACGCAGAGTACTGTTTGCTTCCGCGAAATGACATGTCATCAGTCTTAGAAACTCATTAAGAGCGCCGTAGAATGCTTTTGCAGACTTCCGTGTATTACCAAACAGCAATCGTGAATAACAAGAATTTAAGCTTAAAAGCTGAATCCTGTTTATTACAGATGATTATTTATCTAATATACTTAGTAGGTGTTAGTTCTGCGGTTTAGGTGATTAAGATAACATCTAATTTATCGCAAGAGGCTTGAAATGTCATGGAATTTAGAGTGATACAAGAAAGAGCAATCAGAAATAAATGCCTGTTTGACTGATAAATATTTTAAATATATACATAGAATTTTAAAAACCATACGAGGTATACATTACACGTGCGTGTCCAAATATGTAATTTGATTTATATGGTTGCAATGATTGGATAAACGCAAAAGTAGAAATCCAAACTAATAATTAAAAGCACGAAAACAAATAATATTACAGGTAAAAATTTAAATCCAAGCAAGCATGAAAATAAGTAGTAGGTAGATATGGGCCGAATAGACCCGAACACGGAAAAACTGGCATAAGTTATTTAGTCAAATTGTGTAATTGCCAACTGTTGGTTGTCAAGCACTTGTTCCAATAATTTAGTCTCATACTTGTGTTAATGTTGCAGAGATGTTTTTTTTCATGAAATATGTGTGACTAGTATAGGAGTTAATAATCATAGAATGAACACTACCTAGACAACAGTTTGATTCATCACTGACTTTAAAAATTAAACATTAAAAGTAAACATCGTAGGTATTTTGATGTTTTTTTTGTAGGTAATCAATTTTACAGAAAATCAGCTATCGTAATAATATAATCTCATAGATTCAACTGTTGTGATGGCTAATGACTTGTTTTTTTTTTACTAATTACAATATTATATATTCAACGATTTACAAGAAGGAATCTACAATAAGGAAAAAGGCGTGAGAGTTAGGTAGGTATGAATTTTCGTATAAATCTACAATAAGAATACCAGTAACAATAATTCCGAAGCATTTGGAGCGAGAAACACTTATCTTATCAGTCATCATTTTTCATTTGGTTTGAAATAAAATATTTACCTTAACTTGAGTCCTTATAATACACGTAGGTAAGTAGAAAACAATATACCACGTCATACAGTAGCAACAGTAGTATCATGATTCTACGTGATATCGACAAATCAAAAATCCGATCACAAAAGCCATAGACAGTCACATTAGCTGGCGGTAAATTATTTTAGATTGAACCAACCGCTTTGAGCGGCTTCCATTATAATAGCTATAACTTGATAGAGCAATAACCATAACTATAAGAAGACTTGGGAGTGATTGTAACAATGTATCAGTCAACAATATTTATGTCTTAACAATAACAAGTGACCTTTATGTTGAACTTTCAAATCCTATCTGATACCTATCCAAGACCCTACGACATATGCTCAATTAAAAACAAAAAAGAAGCTCTACAAGAAGAGAAGAACGTTTATATGGCAACACTTGTCACAGGCCATAACAGATACGATGAAGCATAACATATTTTTACAAAAAAATCTATTCGGAGACTGCAACTGCCACTGTTCACAGAGACCTAGCTGCCCAGTGGATAACTGTAATTGGTGACCGACTTAAGTGAGTCAGACACAAGTGGCGTCCTATATCGTTGATTATTTACGGGTTGCAGCGCAACTCGTAATTGCGGTCGGGACCCCGCCACACGGCTCGTTTATCTAATTAGCGTCCCGGTGCGAGAGTCTGCGCGCACGTCTGCCCCGGCCGCAACTCGCAACCGCGCAACGCCCGACTGGCGCGTGCGCAACCTCCACTTCCATTAACTAACACCGTCATGATTAAATGAGCCATAACTGATAGTAACATTTACCAGTTATGAAAACGTCGCGTTTGAAACAAACAAATACGTCGTGTTAATAGGCATTACTGTGTTATTGATCAGACAGGCGAATTGATGTATGGAAGTGCTATGGCTATTAGACATCCTGAAAAGTAGGTAATTTATCATGTTACACAGATTTACATGGGTAGTGAAAAATCGTGTATGACTGTATTCAACTCATTCGTGCATGGCATTGTTAGATTTTAAGAGTCAACCTTGTACGTTTCAAAGATGTTTTAACATTTCTACTACATATTTCTATATCTTGCTATTCTTAAATCGTTCTTTTCCATTGTGTTCAAAAACCTAACAGGAAAAGCAATAAACCAGAGATATATTGTAACTTTGATTGTAACAATTGATCGTATTCATGGATTGTTCTTGTTTCTTAATTACAATTCCAAAAGCGAGCACCGACTCAGGTCAAGACCGGTCACTATTACTGACTTATGTTCAGTTTTAATTGCTTTGCCCGATATAGCTCACCATTAATAAAATTTACATCATGACAAACAGACTTTAGTCACAGTTCTAGGTAAGTAATGATGATTTATAAAATAAAACCGATCCTGTGGTTTGATTTGAGATTTATCCATTCATTTATATTGACGGAAGTTTTTAACTATAACAAATTGCCAAAGTCAGTTACAGAACTTATCGATGGAAAGTTTAAAACGCACATCAAACGTGCCCTTATCAAAAAGCATATTATAAGATAAAAGACTACGTTGAAGACAGGGAAGTTTGGCATTAATTCCTTCTGCACATGTGGCTTCCCTGGTACCTCATTAACAGCATGGCTATGTGAAAGTCTATTAACTGCTCTCAATGTTCTTTTTTATTCTTTTATTTTTACAATGCTGACATATTCTCGTCATTATTTGACATTATACATCAATTTTAATATCAACTATTTTTTAGTGATTGTCATGTTAATCATACGTCACTGTTTAATTAGGTTCATTTTATTTATGTAGATTATTTTACATATTGTGAATGGGAGAACGTTGTAGGCCTTACAGACTGGAGATTTGCAGACGATTTTCTATTCTGTATTCGTCTAAGTACCTGGTGCTTATTGACAGGCCTGCACTGTCCTCCCATACATTTTATCTCTGAAAACATTGTTGAGGCCAATCATTTTTAAAAGAGTAACCGTGGAGTTTCTTGCCGGCTCTTCTCCATAGGAAACAACATTTTAGAACCGTGCACCTAGCTTCTGACGTTTCATAAGTGCCCATGCAGGTTTATATGAAATAAAAATATTTTGATTTTGAACTAAAAATCGATACTGTAAATCTATATTAATACGCGAAAGAAAAACTTTGTACCCCTTATTTACGAAAATTACGCGAGTGGAAGAGTATGAAAATTGGCATAGTTTATACAGAAAAGGAGTGCAGAAAGCGATAGTTTGATATTATACCTAAGGCATTAGAAATACATTGAATTAATTTAAAAATACGGTCGAATTTGGACCATTGGGCGACCACGACTAAAGGTTGTATGAAACAACTTACATGAAGAAAGACATAAAATACTATATTCTATATGGCTACCTTCTGGACAACAGACTAAAGTGAGTCATAAAAAGTGCCGGAGCAAGGAAATAAGAATACTTTATGGACAATATCGACATTTAAGTCGTATTCTTAGTGCACAGAACAAACTTCAAGATTTGATTTTATGCAAGCTCGTTCACGCTTGAGCAGCTTACGTCCATGATCATCAATTATTATAATATGACTGCACATTTGCTTCGGTATTAGTTAATTTGAAGCACCTGATCTTGTTAGACACATAGGTCAATAGCTTCTGTACTTTCAAAATTTAATGATGAAAATTATATTATTAATCTTCTGATCAACTTACCTACTCAACCCCACCATAACCAAGTACGCGTACGGTGTTCCCGATGATGGCACATCTGCTATAATGCATTTGCTATAGAACTTGACCTGCGGTAGTAACGCAAATAGCTTGGGCACTTTCTGGACTTAATACATTCGACAATAGCACAAGGAATAATAACAAGAATAAATATAACCGTTTATATATGTTTGCGTAAAAAGAGTTTCTTCGGAAAAATGTGAATGCTTTCAACGATTCACGATCTTCGACAACGGTACATTTTGACTATGAATAAAATGAGTAACAATAATAGATACTATATTCCAATTCCAACTAAACGAAACAAAATATTATCTTCAAATTAAGATTAGGTTCCCGCGATGTCAATCAGTGGAATAAATAACACTCTCGAAGAGTTCTAGTAGAATATATACAAATTTTATTTAGATATTTTCTAACCTTTATTAAGGTTGAGACAAACACAAAAATCTCTTTTGGTCTTTCCACATGTATGTACCAACTAACTGTGTATTATTAGTGCGAATAGATTCAAATCAAATCAAATCAAATTATTTTATTTCATATAAACCTGCATGGGCACTTATGAAACGTCAGAAGCTAGGTGCACGGTTTCAAATTGTTGCTTCCTATGGAGAAGAGCCGGCAAGAAACTCCGCGCCTTGGAAGTTTGTCCTTCCCTAACTAAGATGAAGCCCAAATTAGAAGAAATAATTAGGACTTTGTAGGTCTAATGCCAGTTTCGAATTTTCATGTTTGTGAACCATGATGTACTTACAAACATTAACACAACAGCTTATCATTAACATAATGGTTAAATTTCTCGCTATTTTCATATTTAAAGGTTCTTACCGCCGTTTATTACAAGCACTAAGCACACAATGCTAGACAGCAAGCAAAGAAATAAGCTAGCAACAATGCAACAATGCAGCAAAGTGCTAAAAAGTAGGTAAACACAATATTAATGAAGTGCACAAAAAAGAATGGAAGCAATCAATCAAGCGGGCAAGAAAGCATATAAGTATTTCTGAATATGTTCTGTTCCGCCATAATACCTTGTGGTTTGTCTTCACTTCTCTCTTATATTCGCAGAACGAAGTGCTTGGGATGCCTCGAACGCTTTTTTGTGCTCTGGACCTTCTTCACGACCTAAAATAACACTGTCATAATAAGACAATATTACATGACCAATTGCAGGGAGACGAAGTCTTGCTTCTTCGCCCTCAAGGCATAGGAAGAACGACAATCAAATGCCTGTTTCTCCCTTCAGCGTGTTGGGGACTTGAGATTATTACCAGCAGCGCAGCGTATGGAAAACAAACGTGGTACCTACTTGACTATAACTCAAGTAACTTAATGTTCCATAAGCTCACTAGGCATGTTAGGATTATTGATTCTATATAATAAATTAAATATTGTAATTATTTTGGCCACGCATTTTTGTTTAACTGATAAGGACCGTACAGCGTGATAATAATCGTCTCACTGATAAAAAATACTTGATAAAATTAACTAAGGGCCAATTTTTTATTGTAAGAAAAATACTTACACATCTTTCTTATTAAAATAAGTATGTATTATGATTATGCACAAAACGATGATCCATTTTGCTCATTTCCTAAACTGGCTCAGCATTATAATTTTAGAAATAATGATATTGGACATGAAACATCAGTAACAAACGGTCAGTTTATGATTAAAAGGTTAAAATATCAACATGTCATCACGATTATTTATTACCTTGCTGAATTAGTAACATATCAAATCTCCGCCAAGAAACAACAGTCGCCAACTAATTATTTCATAATTAACTAATTTAGACTGCTATGAGATGAGTGTAAGTTATAGTTTCCTACTGGCAAATAGGAAACGAAAATCAACACAAAAACAGCCAAAAACAAACATGGAAATAAGACAAACCCCGAAATATTGAGTAGGACCCAATGGTAAATAACTGATGAAACCTCGGGATGCTGGTTGTTCAGTGAAACAAACTGTTTCCATGTAAAACAACCAAAGATCATTAAAAACAAGAAACAACAGACTTGATTTGATTCAAGTTTTGCCAAACTATCCCACAAAGCTAAAGTGTTGGCACTTACTAACAGACTAAAAACCAGCAAAATATACCGTGTACTCAGTGTAGGCGGCCTCGCCAAAATCCAATTTTAACAAGTCAATTTTGTTCAAAATGCCGCTATGTCCACAAAAAATATGAACGCCTCGGAATGAGTCAAAGATGTTCCTAAGACGCCGACGGCAATGGCTCTGTTAGTGTGTTGGCGGGAACAATGCTTCTAATCCGCGCCAGTTTCAAACTTGCAGACCTTACCTTGACTCCTACGCCAGAACTCCTTTTACTGAACAAAACCTTGTTCATGAGTCGCCTAGATACCACTTCCACCTGAACTACGTCACTTTTGCTTTTCAACTTTCAGAATTCACCTATACCCTACCTTTATTTAAATAATTTCAATCGCCTTTTATCAAACTCAGATTCAGGAGTATGATAGGAAATTGGTAGGACTAGGTATACATGTCTAGTTAGGTATAAAAACAGGTATGGAGTGGATGCAGAAGGCGGAGGACAGAGGGTTGAGGCCCCGCCTGGGAGAGGCCTATGTCCAGCAATGGACTGCGATAGGTTGTGTTGATAAGTCTAACAAACAGAAAAAATCCATAGCATACGAATTAGCAAAAGTGCTTAGGATAACAAAATCAATTAGAGTACAAATTTCTAATGACAACGAAGCTCTGCAACATTCATAATCAGCCTATAATGTTCCCACTGCTGGGACACAGGTCTGCTGCTCTGTGAGAGAGAGCGGGCCGTAATCCACCACGGGGCCTGGTGCCAGTAGGTAGATGTCACATGTCTTCGAATTTTTAGTTCTAGGACATGCCGGATGCCTCACGAAGTTTTCTTTCACCGTTTTGAGAGCAGTGGTGATGAAATAATGTACACAAGGTCAAGCGCCTGTCTGGGTTCGAACCTACGACCTACGTCTCGTAAACCGCGGCCGTTACCAATAGGCCACCACTTCTCTGCAATATTAAACATCACAATTTAAAAAAAATGTGTGAATGCATGCAAATCTGATGAAGTAAACAATGTTGCAACGCACAACAAAGTTAACACTATTGACAGTTTTTGTAATGGTATTATTCATGAGGAATGGCCTCCGATTTAATGAATGAATGGGCCACGCTCGCCGTGTGCCGCCCACGGCTACTTCATTCATACGTAGCCCTGCGTGGTCGCAGACTTGTTCTCAATGTCGCCATGCACCGCCGAACTACAAGTCTGACACCTATGCTTACACATTGCCATATTGTTTACTCGCAATACGATAACTTCAACAATTTATGGATTATGAAACATTCACGAAAGACAACATGTTCTCCGATCCACATCCTACACATTTACTACAAATGTCAAAGGTTTCCCCAAAGGCTTGTTGAAATTTTGTAGCAGGATGAACATCTGCCTTATCTCTTAAAACAATAAACCCCACTCAACAGGTTGCCTTAAAAAGGTCACAATCGATAAGAAATGGCAAAGTTGAGGACGAATAAGGCGAGCCACCAGCTGTGAGGCATCACCGCGAGAGTCGGGGATGAATGGCGAAGGGGTGCTAGAGGTAGGGGTAGGGTAGGCTCGGCACGTGTTTCGAGGCCATGGTCACGGGATGACGTCTGACATTTAACAGCGCATGCGCGGTACAAGGAAGCAGGTTCAAGGACGTGATTCGATCGCAGTTAATGCCGTGCTGGCCCCCGCCACGGTCGGACGCTGCTCTTCACCAGAAGGAAATCGATGCGGGTGCCATTGCCACTGCCACGGCCGCACCGGAGGCCGACGCATCGCTGCAGACAATACGGAACTAGGTGCTATTATTGTATACCTATACATATTTTATTGTTTATTTTATTCAAATGTTTAATTACTGCAGGTTTAATGTGTGCAATGATAAATATGTGCAAAAATAAACAATTTTATGTTTGTGTATTTTATTTCGCCATAAAAAAAACCCGAGGACGATTTGAAATCATTTTGTCTGAAATACTAAATGATTTTGATGGCTGTGCCAGAAATTATGAAAAATAATGAACATAGGTACCTAAGTCTCAATTTTTCTTTCATGCAGAAAATCGCTTACCAACAAGAAAAAACGTACGAGAGTCAGCATCCTGGATGCAGACTGAAAATATTTTAAAGAATAAACACATCTTTAATCTGTATAAAAACAAAAAGTAATAAATGATATATTGTACTTTATGACAGGATACAGAGCCAGTCAGATAGTTCGGTAAGTCCGTATTCTTTCGGTGTGCGCGAGTTGATTGCGCGCGTAATCCGCCGTAAATAAGGGACGCGTGCGCAACACTGATTACATTACGGCTGAACACGCACATGGAAATCATATGGAGTCGCGTGAGAATAAAAATTAAATTATACTTAATTATTATGTATAATTTGTCGGTTTACAAATTGCTTCACACGTGTCTATTTTTTGGAAGATTTATTTCCCATTCTTCTACTTAGGGCGAATTTCACCAAACTTTTATATTTAGAATAAGTCTTATCCTGAGAATAAATTTTGAAATTTTGACAGATCTTCCATAGTAGAATTGTCAGACGTAAATTTAACTCTACGGATAAAAGATATCTGACTTTGGTAAAATCAGCCCTTAATGAGACAAGATCTTATCGTGCCTAAATCTATTTTCAATATCACAAAATCAATAAACAAAGTTACTATGACTAAGAAAAAACAAGAAACCAAACTCCTCGTTAATTCATACACCTCTTTTTATGGTATTTAGTGTAGCCTGAGGCTCTCCGTAGTAAGGGACGACAAAAAGGGAGACAGCATACCTAACGAAAAAACTTTAAGCACTCACATCACATAGGTTTAATATTCACAAAACAATATTGATATTCACAAAACTATTGTACAGACGGAATCTCCACAGCATTGTGTGCAAGTGCACTGATTGCGAATGCAAGTGTCACACGCGCGTGTCAAATCGTCGCAGCACCCACGCCTCGCATACACATCCCGCCATCAGCCACTATCTCACACAATACTATGTCGATATACACCATAAAACCGCATTGCATGACACCTCGAGCAATCAAACCTACTGAAACATTGTTTACGCCGCAATTTGTTGCTACAAAACACAATATTTACCTTATCTCTATAATAACTATCAGGTAGCCACTATTATTGTCATATTTATACAATACAGACGCCATTTCCCTATTTAAACATCGTGACATCGACCACAAATTATACAATTTATATGTATGCGCGCCATTCATGAAGCTGCCACGCTTTCACTGGAAGTCGTAGTGTGGGGAAGGTGGGGAAATAGGGTAGTGGGGTGAGGTGCCTCCCTGTTTATGAATGAGGCCGTACGTCATTGATATCGATCGCGGTTCAGCGTTGCGCGGCCCCGGCCGAGGTTACCACACAAGGGCAGTGTTGGCGGTCGATCAACAGGTGGCCGGTTGACGCACGCCGGCAATACAGCCTTCCGCAAATTTTTGTCACTTACGTGATGACGTCTGACTGATAACTAGATAACTTATGAGTATGCTAGTCCACTGCCTTATCTCTACATAACATAGCCAGTAAGTTCTTCATGGATCAGAAGCTTCACATCTCAATAACAGATGTTTTAGGGAAATCACTTTTCGTGGCTATAAAACGCCTTGTTGGTGTGCTTTTTCATTCGCATGTGCGAAAGGCGCGCCCATTGCCGTAAAGTTTTTTCCAGAAAACGTTTTCAGCATACATAAGTAATGTGTCCTCCCTCTAGGTACATTAGTTTGAACTGAAAACCTATGTACAGCCAGCACATCAAGCTTCCCCAATCTGTCAAATTTATTTGATAGTTTTTCAACTTTATTACAAACGAATAAGGTTTATATTCAATTGGAAAAAATTGACAGTTTGGGATAGCTTGACCAGCTGGCGACTGTACATAGTTCTTCCAGCCATCAACTACAGTTTTAATAAATGTTTTGCTTACCGCAAGGATTGGATCGAGGTGGCTATGGAAAAGGATGCCTGGAAGGATTTGGGGGAGCCCATAGGTCAGCAGTTGGACAATGTGGGCTAACCTAAAAAAAACCTAATCATCTGGAATAACTATCAAACTAGTTGACTAACAATCACTAAACAAAAACAAAATACGTATGCCATAGGTATCTATCTCAAATTGAGCTAATGATTTCTGAACTCCATTGCATATACTTAAGAAATCTATGAGGGACAGTTTTAACTAAAAGGATTTACTCGTTATTTCGTTTCACCGTTTCTCCGAACCGTTTACGTTTATAAATTCCTCCTTTTTTGAAGTCGGTTAAAAGAAATACACACACATAATCAAATTATCAGCCTCTAATGTTCCCAATGCTGGGCACAGGCGACCTCTCTTCGAGGGGGAGTGTGCCGTAATCTACTACGCGGGCCAAGTGCGGGTTGGTAGATGTCACATGTCTTCGAATTTTTGGTTCTAGGACATGCCAGTTTCCTCACGATGTTTTCCTTCACCGTTCTGAGAGCAGTGGTGATGAAATCATTTACAGAAAGTAAAGGGCCTAGGTTTGAACCTACAACTCGTAAGTTGCGGCCGTTACCACTAAGCCACCACTACTCCTAGTAGAGCGCCTGTAGGTTTGAACCTAAGAATAATAATAGCTTATTGTAATGTTATACACATAGGGCGCATGCCGCTGATGGCTCTCGTATAAAACTATTGCCTTTGCAACAACAGCCCTAGTTGTGTCCACATTCCGCTATGACGTCCATCGTATAAAATATCAAATATGACATGCGTAATATTTGGTTTAGGTCTGATAGCTGATCTACACTCAAGTTATTTATCGGAAAATAAAAGTGTGGCATAAGTGTCGTGCGTCACGCGAATAATTCCTACCATCCGTGGGGGGCGCGGGGTCGTGACGTCAGCACCACCACCACCCCAAGATGCTCGCTACTCACTGCTCTATTCACAATTTTCGGAATTTAGGTACTTTACATTCACGACATGAAAGGGGAGAGAAAATTTGTACTGTACTTAGGTACCTAGTAGGTACATACATATAGATATCTAAATTATTTATGCCTCAATTTATCAATGAAAGATTAACAACCAGGAGAATATTTAGTTTCGCAAAGTTACTTTAAAATATAAAAGAGCTTTGTGCACAGGTACACTGCTGTTTGAAACCCAATGGCAGAGATCCCCATGGTCATAAATTTACCATTACCTAAGTATTCTCAAAGAATGTTTTCACATCATCGCATCGATAACATTCTGAATAAGTAGGTATATTTGAACACCACCCTGTTACATCATACGTTCGTAATCCATCACACTGTATACATGGTGGTGACTACGAATTGCGTACGAATTACGTTCAAACAACGATTACACAGTTCTATAAATGTATTGTGATAAACATTTAGCTCTTTAGGGTGTCTGTGTACGTCAGCAAGCTAGTGATAAGTCTGCACTAGATTAGAATTCTCGAGTGTTGATCGATGGAAGCGTAATTATAAGCATGAGTGCGACGTGACGCGGTAAACCAGCTCATCTTGACGTGACGAGTGCCAACATTACTTTCGCGTCACTGCACGCTATTTCAGCGCGCGTTATCGGTCAACGGGTGGAAGGTGTTCGTGCTAACCTATGTAGGCACTTCGGATCTACACTCGCAGATAGTTGAGTGTGTAATGTGATTTCCTTACTCCATGTCTCTATTTTGCAAGGCTTTTCAGCTGCACAGTCGTGTACCTATATGATTAATCAATTCATTATGACCTGCAGTTGGTTCTATTTGAAGGTGAGTATAAACTAAACGAATATTGTTTTTTAGATATTCTTGATATTTTAGGATGGATAGACCAACGGAAGAATGCTCTAATCCTTATAATACAAAATGATTGAATGAATCTGGTAGAGTGGGCCGACCTTAAGAGGAGTCAGAAGTACAGCCTAGCTAGTTTAGCTTAGTTAAGGAAAGCAAAAGAGTAAATTTGGTAGAGCAATTTTGAAGAGGTTACTATCAGCATTGATTCACAAAATCCCAAAATCAGACTCAAACACCAGACAACAAATATAAACAATTCCCAAGAACAACACTCAAAAGGATTAGTCATTTTTGTCACATCAACGTTTGCGTAACTAAATAAGATTTGATGCACCAGCAGGCCTAGACACAACACATTTCTGTTAGCGTTCACGCCAAACGTTACGCCAAAATGTATGGGAATGACATTTCCTGCGGAAAGGTTACGTCGTGTTCTTTCCGCAGGTAATGTCATTCCCATACATTTTGGCGTAGCGTTTGGCGTGAACGCTAACAGAAATATATTTTGTCTCTAGGCCCTGCTTACATAAGAGCAGCAGTAAATATTAATTAGAAAGCAAACATACTTTGGCATGTTTCAGTAGATCTTCGTGATTCATCAATAGGACTAATGAAAGATAATGTAACAGATTATATTAATAGTCGCCGGCGGCGTGGCATCGTCAACTAGAATTGCATTTGCAACACAAGTATGTATTATTAGCCCGAGTTCACACATGCTCGCCAAACGGCAGCAGTAGGTCGATTCATTGTCGAACCACTTTCTAATAGTACGGCTCATAACACAAGTGTTTACTTGATGTCACTGCGACAATGATATGTTTACGGGGGCGTTGTCGTAGGCGGCCACCTATCCGTCTTATAAGTTGTTCCTTTAGAAGTCTCGAGTCTGAGATCACTTCTGGAAGTGCACGGAAAATATATAGCAAAGATTCTAACAATGTAGTGAAAACTATTTCATTACCATTAATTGAAACTCCAGAACAGATTTCCATTTTTTGTGTATTCACGGTAATTACGTTAAATCTCAAAGCAGCTCTAACAATTTCAAAACTTGTAAAATAAGACCATTTAAAAAGAAAATCATAAACAGCACTATGTCAATGCATCTACACTGCAGTTATACCGATATCCCTAGCTTGCATTTAATAGTATTGTGAAGGTAAAACACTGTGTTGCTAATATCAAAACACAAATGAACAAAACATGAATAAACGCAAGAAGCCATTAACACGTAGAAATGAACATTCCAAAATTCCAACATCTGTTCACCTAGGTACTCGGCTGCTCACTGTTCATACTAACGGCGCGCGGCGGCAGCAAGAAGTCAATTGATTGTTTCAATATAAAATGTAGGTACCTAGTTATTTTTACGGCAGTTACAAATCCAACAACGATACCTACTACGACATGTTATGGCTCTTGAAATAATCGAAGCATTTGATATAGTGAGACAGAAAACAAGCACTCTATAACAATGTGAAAACCGTTTTGAGTAGATCTAAATAAATTCAAAAGAATATGACACGACACTCAAAGCTGAGCATGATCAATAGAACATAACGGAAATAAATCCCATGACCCAAAAAGTATCTAACCGTGACTTGGAAGCCCGTAGCAAAGTCTTGACTACTTCGGTGAATCCATAAACTAGAAACAAAACATGTAGCATCGTTAACTACCAAGTCATATGACTGATACTTCACACAAACACGAAAGCGTGAATAATAATCTAGAAGAAACAAATAGTAGCGCGATAGAAATAGACAGCGGTATTGAAGCAACGGTCCGAAATAGAACCCCGCCTCCGAAGTCCAAACCAAAAGCAGTCAAGTTAATTATAGAACGATTCCCGCAGGGACGTTTTCATCTCGTGATTCACCTGCTGAAAACTCGATTGTTCGCATTTTACGTCAATCGGTTGCGTGGTGTTTACGAGCGTGTGCGGCGCGACGACGGCGCAGGAGCGTCAGCTGACGGCCAGGAATAGCCCTGACATCGCGGCCACGCTATGCCGCTTGCGCCCGCGCACCCACAAATAGCGCGCTATAATTAGACGTCGGTGAAATCGTGGGTTTGTTATTTTTCTTTATCGTCTCCGTTACGCGATAATTGGGTTAGCGTGAACGACTGCATGTGGGCCCAATCGGGCGTCGGCGTGTCTCGGACACTGCCGGCAGCCCGGCACCACGCACACAGCTGCGGCCATTGTCCTGCCAGCGCAATACACCACAACACACCGCAGCGCTCCGCACGCTGCACTCGCGTCTACTCACATATTTCACATACTTATTCTAGATTTGAGAAGTGTCTCATATTGCACATTTTCGAGGAATTTTATAACTTAACTATTTGTATGTTATGTGCGAAAGCCTTGACGAATACCAAAATATGATCTGAACCGACGTTTTGTGGATAATAATTTCGTACAAATAACAATCAAAAGTTTAAGAAAGAAAAGCGTCAAAGACAATCATAACATCATTTTATTATAGCAAAAACGTTGTTTCAAGAACATGCAATTTGTTCTGATCTCAAAAAAGATTTCCTCTGAATAATAATTAAAATATGCAGACGTCAGAACTAATTAGGTGGCGAGTGACGACTGAGTATCTGTAAATTATCCCTACCTCACGCAAATACCTTCGTCTTCGTGTTTATGAAAGCACATTTTCATGTTTCAATGTATCCGTCAGAAATAGATTTCTTTACCTAGTCTATTAGTTTTTCTTTTATGTTTGTTACTGTGTCTACATCGTGTTCGTTACTAATGATCACTGATTTTATGACGTGTGCGTTATCCAGGCCAGATGTTGTCGAAAATGGTCATTTGAATCTAATAGAAAATTAGTTTTGTGGCTTCTGTAATTGTTGCGCACATTTTTAAATTTGTTGCGCTTATAGTTTTTTAATTATTTCACAAAAACATTTCCTGCTGGGGTAACGTTATCCCAGCCAGACCTTTTTCTTTCTAATGGGAATATTTAAATAAATACTAGCTATAAAATTTGTTGTCTAGATGAAGTAAATGTTGTGCCTTATTTTGTATTTGTTCTTTCATCGGTTGCGAAGTTATTCGAGATTTTGCTGGGGTAACGTTTTTGGTTTTGCTAGATCTTTGAAACAGTTTAGCGGATTTTTATCATATTTTGTAGATGACTTCTTAGGAATTAGTTTAAATTTGTTCTGCAATTAAAAAAACAAAATAATGCATAGTTTAAAGGTTATTTCATTAAATAGAAAAACACTTCAATTGGTTCCAGCACTCTCAATAAGAGGTTTAAAGACTTACTTTAAACGTTATTTTAAAGCTTGTAAATGCCTTCAAATGTATGTGAAGATGTGAAGTTTCATTAGTATCCTGTAAGTTTTTAGCAAGTTATGATGATATTCAGTTCTTCACGAGCACGGTCTTGATGCGCGCGGTGTTATTTGGCCACTGGATTGGATATATGAACTGAATGTTATGTCAATTATTAGTTGTTTAGTTCAGTTGTATATCAGTAAAATTTCAGCGTAGTACATTGGATAATTAATGAGATAATACGATTAAAGTCATTAGGAAGTGAATGACCGAGGTAACCCGACCAAGTTTAGGTGGTTACGAAAAAGCGAAATCGCAGAACATTATGGTACCTTCTAAAATATGTAGGATAGTGTTACAAATTTAGTACAGACATGTACACAAGTTTAAAAAAAAAACTACATGTTTATTAAAGAATTTTTATTAACAGGTAAAATAATCATTTTAACTGAACTTTTAAAGTATTAATAAACTTATACTTAAAAACAATCACAGATTAAAATTACAGATAGTAATTTTGCTATTTTGAAATTTTCTATTACTTTTTATTTAAATTATAGATTTCAGTAAACACAGTACAGTCACGAGCAATAATATGTATACGCTTACCAACTTTTAAAAGTGATTTTCTCCACTTTTACTAAATTGCAATCTTATTTTATTATGAAAATAATATTTTGGAACCCACACTGTAATGAAATATCTAAGTTATCCTAAGGCTGCAATCGCTATTTAAAAGAAAATCGCTTTTGAATTTGGCGATGTGTTTACATATTATTGCTCGTGACTGTACACAGTTACAGTTTTTATTTAAATATACAAATATTGGAATGTGTAATGATCACTATGTTGCCATTCTGTTTATGCCTACAATAAAAAGAAAGAGTACATTTTTTGTCTAAATCCTTAATGGGGTTTCAATTGTAGTTTTGCTACATATTTGAGCCTCGAAACGTCATCTATTGCGAGTTTATGTATATCAACGCGAGTGTCGCAACAAGGTTATTATGGATTTCTTAAAGTCTATGTGTCCAAGGAGTTTGTGGAAATAAATACCTACCTACCTGTTGCGGTGGTCCCGACTCCCGACATTGATAACGATAAAAATCGGTCGCTAAGTCATGAATTTCATTAATCAAGTTTCAAGTCTATTACAAACTAGCTTCAGCCTATGGCTTCGCCCGCATAAAATGTTGACAATGTATACACAAAAACCTTCCACTTGAATCAGTCTATCTATTAAAAAAAACTGCTTCAGAATCCGTTGCGTAGTTTTAAAGATCTAAGCAAACAGGGACAGACAACGGGAAGCGACTTTGTTTTATAGGTACTTTGTAGCGAAGGATAAATTTGTCGTTATCATTGTTGAGAATTCCAGTCCAGGTAAAAACTAAGTACGAAAAAAAAGAAAATAATAAGTAAGTTCCTAAATTCAAATATTTAAGCCTCAAAAAAATACAGCTTTAGATAAGTAGGTACCTAACAACATGTAAATATTAATAATAATTTTGCTACTATTTCTGTAGTTACATTATGCAAGCTTACCTTGTTCGTGAATTCATCAAGCAACACGCACCATAATTATGATCATCAATAGAAGCACTCCACATTAACAGTAATTCGCCACACTTATTATTATATAACAGCTCTCACGCCCTCGATAAATATTTGCAAAAACAGGAAACGGAACTGCCGAAGCACACGCGCACTCTACAAGATGAATTATGTGATTATGGAGCATGTTTAGTGCGTTATGCAAACAATGAATTACCCCTTCACCCCACCCTTCCCGCGTCCCACCGAACGACATATATCGGTGATTTTTGATAAGTATGTGCAACTGGAAGATAATAATAATGTTTTCATAGGACAGATATTATTATATTATTATGTATTTAACAGTGTACGCGTCTGTACCGAAATTGTAAGGTGTATTATACTAAACATTTCAAAAGATAGCATAATGTTCTGCGATTTCGCTTTTTCGTAACCACCTAAACTTGGTCGGGTTACCTCGGTAATTCACTTCCTAATGACTTTAATCGTATTATCTCATTAATTATCCAATGTACTACGCTGAAATTTTACTGATATACAACTGAACTAAACAACTAATAATTGACATAACATTCAGTTCATATATCCAATCCAGTGGCCAAATAACACCGCGCGCATCAAGACTGTGCTCGTGAAGAACTGAATATCATCATAACTTGTTAAATACTTTCAGGATACTAATGAAACTTCACATACATTTGAAGGCATTTACAAGCTTTAAAATAACGTTTAAAGTAAGTCTTTAGCCCTCTTATTGAGAGTGCTGGAACCAATTGAAGTGTTTTTCTATTTAATGAAATAACCTTTAAACTATGCGTTATTTTGGTTTTTTTATTGCAGAACAAATTTAAACTAATTCCTAAGAAGTCATGTACAAAATATGATAAGAATCCGCTTAACCGTTTCAAAGATCTAGCAAAACCAAAAACGTTACCCCAGCAAAATCTCGAATAACTTCGCAACCGATGAAAGAACAAATACAAACTAAGGCACAACATTTACTTCATCTAGACAACAAATTTTATAGCTAGTATTTATTTAAATATTCCCATTAGAAAGAAAAAGGTCTGGCTGGGATAACTTTACCCCAGCAGGAAATGTTTTTGTGAAATAATTAAAAAACTATAAGCGCAACAAATTTAAAAATGTGCGCAACAATTACAGAAGCCACAAAACTAATTTTCTATTAGATTCAAATGACCATTTTCGACAACATCTGGCCTGGGTAACGCACACTTTTATGACCTATCGTATTATTACCTGGTTATTAAATTACTAGACTGTTCCAAAAGATTTTTATTGTTTAATTTAAGTTATTTGTGAGTGTCTAACATTTCGAGTCCTACATCGCTGTGTTTGTATAACCAGGAAATATTATCATGCAAGTCACGTATCTCTGGATGTATAGGTATATACGAACATAGGTGTAATTAGTAGACTTGATCTGAATAATTATAATATAATTATTGTCCTATAGAACGATACCTACATGAATTAATATTTATGCAATGTATTAGAGAGATAAAGACCAGAGAAACGGAATATGGTATGTCTAGGAAGGAGGTGAATACTAAGATGACGGTTGTTACAGATGCATAGAAAAAAATAGAGAGTGGCTACGCCAAT
Source organism: Polymixis flavicincta (assembly GCA_949987655.1). NCBI lineage: Eukaryota > Metazoa > Arthropoda > Insecta > Lepidoptera > Noctuidae > Polymixis > Polymixis flavicincta. Next base: position 13,636,465 of record OX465182.1, read on the forward strand.
CCGAAATGGGTAGACGTATACGGGAACGAGGAGGATTACGTACAATGAAGAAAATTTTAAATAATTTGAAACAAAAGTTGCAATATATACAGGGTAAGTTTTTATCCAGTGCGCAAATTTTAACCATGAATTCAGCATATCATTTTGGAACCCCTAGCGCAGAAATTTTTCGCCGGTTACACAAAAAAAATCTGCTGTTTCATAGAAAAGTGCAATACCTACGCGGTCAAAATGTATGGAACAGCTGATATTTTTTTGTATATCCGGCGAAAAATTTCTGCGCTAGGGGTTCCAAAATGATATGCTGAATTCATGGTTAAAATTTGCGCACTGGATAAAAACTTACCCTGTATGGTGGAAATAACTTGTTATCCAATTCTCAATTCCGGATTCAAAATTGATGGATAGATAGATAAAATACCTACTCTTTATTATGCAGGTACGGCATAAAAATTATAAAATAGGTCACCCAATGTAAAATTTCACAATGGGCGATCTTACAGCTAAAAGCAATCTTTTACAGACAACTTTTGGTTGGATTATTGAAAATTCAATAGGCATATGGTCATCGAGATAATTTACAATCCTATAAAATGAAACAAGTAGGCGAACCTACCTGTTTTCCACCTATTTTCTACTTAACTTCTATATTATAGAATAATGAAGCTTAATTAATCATGTTCTGAAAGTCGCTTCTAGAAATAAAAATCGTTCATAGGTCCTACCTACGGGAAAAATCTAAAGCTCTGGTATTATTTATTTTAATCACGATGAATAATGTTGTATGCGCCCATTACTCAACTGGCTATATTTAGTTGCACTTAGCCATTCATGTCTCAATTTATAATAAACAAAGAAGACTGGCTGAGAGTCTGAGACATACCTAATTATTCTAATCCAACTTTGTACAGAGACCAGCACATCAAGCTATCCCAATCTGTCAAATTTCTTTTGATAGTTTTTCAACTTTATTACAAAGGAATAAGGTTTAAGTTCAATTGGGAAAATTTGACAGTTTGGGATAGCTTGACCTGCTGGCGACTGTACCTACCATATCCGACGAATAAATGTCTTTGTCTTCGTCTTTGACAACGAATTAAACTGCGTCAGAAGAATAAAGGGGAATACGTTAGGGTAGCCGGAGATTTTTTTTTTTTTTTCAAATTTCTTATAATTTGCAAGTCAAGTCAGTGTTAGGTTGTGTGTTGATGAAAATGTGATTCGCAACCTTATCAAACATGTATCGTATTTACAGAATTTTAATCATAAAAAAATCATCAATATATACAACTTTCTATGATAAAATTGGCATCACATGTCATGATTTCGTGAAATAGTAATTCAGTAGGGTCATGTGAACTTAGAGAATTGTATTGATGATTTCAATAAAATTATATTATTATTAACACGTGAAGCAAAAAGTTTGTAACCCTCTTTACGAAACTTACGCGGGCGAAATTAAATTTGGCACAGTCAAAGTTTATATGGAGAACGAGAACAGAACCAATATTTTTATGTAATAATGCATAAAGATTTGAAGTACAGTCGCCAGCAGGTCAAGCTATCCCAAACTGTCAAATTTTCCCAATTGAACATAAACCTTAGGTATTCCTTTGTAATAAAGTTGAAAAACTATCAAAGAAATTTGACAGATTGGGGTAGCTTGATGTGCTGGCTTCTGTACATTAAGCTTTAAATGAATTATGGTCGAATTTCGACCACCAGGCGACCACTTGTTATTATAATTCAGTAAAAACATTTTTGTTACGATCGCGAATCATTATGTCGATCAACATACAACCTAACAGTAACTTGCAAATTGTAAGATGAATTTCGCAGGATAACTCGCCTTAGCGGCTTATTTTTCTTCGAGCAGAGTAAGCATCATTCTAATATATTATGTTATCTGTGGGGCTACGTACCTATATCGTATTAACTCGCGTTATATTTCCTTGATCTTGAGTGGTTAGGTTACCGCCCACCAACTAAACCTACACCTAACGACTCGTAATTACTGTTAACGTTTATACAATCTATTAATTTATTATCTGATTATTTATAAACAAAGATATATTACAGCTATAAAGTAATAAAGTTTTTGTTTGTTTTTAAATTTTGGAGCAAGGAAGTTGTAGATATGGTATTTTTTTTTTTTAATTAATGCAAGTATTAAAAAAGTTATAATAAAAAAACTTCTTTTTTAAAACAACAGTCTTCCAAAAAAAAACAAAGTGAAAAATAACTTTAATTTCGGAGGTCGGTGACTTTGGATCTGTATTTTAATTCTTTGTCACCGCCTTCCGAAATTAAAGTTATTTTTCACTTTGTAGTGTTTTTTTTGGGAGCCGGTCGTTTTTATTTTTATTTTTATTTTGCTCTTTTTAGTTATAGTACCTACCCCACACCAATTCAAAATTTCATCATCCTTGGGGTCAAAACAATGCATATTTATGCGATAGCAGCATTCGCGGTTGATTTCCAAATTTTTTGAAGAGTTGCGTTCTCTGTCTCTGAAGCGCATCATCATAATATCTATATGAAATTTAAATGGGACCATTTCGGAATAAACCCCTTTCGAAGAAAAAAAGGATTTTGCAAATCCGTCTTAACATGACGGAGTTATGCCCGACCATACATTGAAAAATAATCTAAACATGTCGAATTGATAACCTCCTCCTTTTTAAAATCGGTTAAAAACCTGCCTCATTACCTACTATTTTTATGTGTAAAGAAGGAAACTAGATCATGTCACATTTGCCCTCTATACGGACTAACACCCAATAATAAGATTTATCCGAGTATTAAAAAAGAGTTCAGTGTTGTTTTTACAACGGGATGCATAAATCTTCCTATTTATCCTATTATATAGGTATCTAGATAAAATAAAAAATATATGATCATACATTGATATAAATTAACGTGGACGTATAAAACTATATTAAAATGTTAAGCAGTAAGGATTGAATTTTGAGATTAATATTTATTAGCTGTCGTATTATAACATCACTAATTTGTGTTTAATCATTTAGAGTAGTAAAAATATATGTATCATCAGCACAGAATGTAGATCACAAGAACATAAAATTCTACTTATCTACGAGATCAAAATTTAAACATCAACTGTGTGATAAATAACATTTATTATTCTTGCGACAAAAACGCTATTTGCATAGGTAATATAAAATTTTATGTGCTAAAGCAGTCCAAACATTTTATTCGTTTATTAGGTGAATGTGTAATATGTATGTATGTTAAATATCAAAGAATTGTTAAAATATTCTAGCTCCCTGCGCTACGCATTAAATAAGTATATTTTATTCAGGTAAATCCTTTGCATTGTTCTGCTATCTTATAATATAATAAATCAGAGCCTCATTGGGAAAAAATATAACAGGTATAGTCACTTCCACGAGCACTTATAATAATATCGTTCATCCGAGCCCGCCGAAGTCGAGCAGTCCCCGTCTGTGCCTTTTCTCCACAACCTTCTCTCGAAGTAAATACGACTATCCTACTTCCTATTAATATTATAAATGTGAAAGTTTGTGAAGATGTTTGTTACTCAAGGACGCAAAAACGGCTGAACGGATTTTGATGTTTGGCACACAGATAGATTATAACCTAGATTAACACATACGATTCTTTTTATCCCGGTAGTACGTTCCTGCGGGATAATTTCTGACTTCCACGCGGGAGAAGCCGCGAGCGGAAGCCAGTGTTGACTATTTGCAGGGCCAGAAAAAATACAGCTTAACGGCTTAAAAAATATAGCTTAGCTTAGCTTATAAAACCGAGGAAAGACCCTCGGTTTAACAGTCGTTATTTTTGGTTGCTTTTTGGTTTAATGGAAAAACCTAAGTATTTATGAAAAACCAAACATACCATGTCGTATCTATATTTCAAAAGAAATTAAGCTATGGTAACCGTTATTTTTTTTTTAATCTACTTACTGCTCTCTTACTGATTTAAAAAATTTAAATATCGAACCAAAAAAATAAAAATGTTATTTAAAAACATTGTTTATGGTTCTGTTACTGGGCTGCTGCTTCAATAGCAACTTATTGTAGAGTCCTCTACTTATCCAAAAAAAAAAACACAGTAAAAGGTCATAGTTCACTCATTATATATTACCATTAAACTAGGAGTATCTGAAGCTACGTACGTAGGTAGTAGTCAGGAGGCTCGCGCGCCGAGTCACAGGGGGCAGGAGGAAATCGGAGGTTTCGTGGTGGAACAAGCGGCGGGCGGCGGGCCGGGGGGGCGGTGGGGGGGCGGCGCGGGCGGTAGGCGGCGTCGGGCGGTGACGTCAGCCAGGGGGGGCAGCGCGCCGCGCGATTGGCGGAGCTGCGCGCGCCGCTACCGAATATGGGACCGCGGCTCCATTGATAAAACTGCGACGCGGGGTCGCGCGGCGCCAGTCCCCTTCGCACAGGCCACGCGAGAGGCCGTCTTCACGCTGGCGTTGTTCGTAATTCCGCTGGGCCCTTGGGCCGAGGAGCAGGTGGTGCCGGACGGGATGGGCACAGACGTGGATCACCCGAACGGCCCGCACCTGCTCTCCCTGGCTGATGTGGGCGCGCTCGGGTTCGACTGCGCGCTGAAGCCGGTGTCGGCGCCGACGCCTGGCTCCGGCACGCCGACCGACCTCAACACGCCCGTCACCACTTCGGACCTGCCTGCCTTCTTCCCGACGCTGCTCGAGCCTCCATCGATCTCAGGTGCGAATCCATACCGCTGCTCCACTGCTGCTCCCTGCACTCACACACTCGGACGGGACTCGTAGGCGGCCTCGCCCCCGCCGGCTGCCGGCTGCCGACCGATAACGTTGTAAATAAACAACCCGGTCTCCTTCGCCATCGGGATGTCCTTCGATGCCCTTCACGACTTGCAGTGCTCTAGCTTCCGTAAAAGCACTTCGGTTTCGCGACAACTTTGAATTATCGCGATACGTTGGAGATAAAAGTTTCCCGGCGCGCGGTTCAAGTTACAGTGTTTAGTGAAATGGAAAGTTCAGCGGCCCGTGTCATATGTTCGGATCGATACATGAAGCTGAATGGAGCTTCCCTTGTGTAAATAGGTGTCTGCGCTATACAGCGTTACCGTCAGCGTATCTAGTCGTGACCTATCATGCGTTCTAAGTGCGTTTTTATTTAAAGACAAGATTTTGGAGATACCAATTGGGGTAAATATACTTAGGAAATCTTTACTTAAACATCTAGAAATTTTTAAACAGTGAATACTAATGTTAATTTAAAAAAATACGTTTTCAATTCTGAAAATTACATTGAGAAAAACTATGCAAAGTAAGTAATTCAGTTTCTAAACCCACCTAGTTTTTTAGTAGGAACCTTTTTAGTAGGAACCTAAGCACCTACTTTTTTTTTGTACATATTATAGGTATAGGCAGCACTACCAGCCTAACATAGATATTTTTTAATTGTTGGTTAATAGTAAATGATTAAATAAATAAAGTCATTTTAATTTTTTAATATGTGGGACAGTGGCAAATATTATGTACTTATGTCGGGGTATTTAATTTTCAAATTAGAGGGGTTGTCGTGTTATTATAGTTTTTTTTTTTATTTATTTTTTATTTAATCCATCATTCATGATGAAAAAAAAATTGTCTCAATCCCAAATAATTCTTGGAAATATTTTCCTAGTTTTTTTTTTTTTAAATGGTGGCAGTTCAGATAGGTATTACTTACGATGCTGTTTTAGAAATATTTTATAAAACCTAAACATTTGATGAACCACTAAGCAGTGGGTATTATTTAATATCTACTTTTAACTGAAAATTGATCTTAAAAAGGTCTTAATTATATTCATCAGACGGATACTCCAAAATGGTCGCACTCTTCAACCATTACTGCAGTCAGTTCATTGCTGACCTTTACTCTTAAAAGACATACGTTTGCATAAACAGAATATTCCCCAGTAGGTGACGGTCAACGGTCAAAATGTTCGGTCGGTACATGTCCGGATAGTTTAGTGATACGCACTTATCGACTTCCTACGTTATCAAGCGCCGCGTAGCACTGCGCCATCCGCTCGGAGTCCCGTACACAACATGCAAAAATACTACCGATAAAAAAACGTACTCCGCAAATGTTAATAATTACGTAAATATTATAAACTTTAAAATAAATGTAATCGTTGTTTTAAAAATACTCGCACTGTAATACGGCCTCAGTGACATCGAAAACAATTAGTAGTACCTACCTAAAATAATTTAGTTACCTACATGACAAACAATTTGGCTTATAGCGGTCCTTGTCTTATACCTCGGTCAGATAGCACACGCACTGTAGTATATCAACAACGAAAGCTGCACAATTGTGCTTTCCGCGTGTGCTATATATCAGTAATAGGTAGTCAAATTCCAGTGCGATATGCTAATATTGATAGAATGTTATTTTTGTTGCAGGTACACTCACAGGCGATGAGCTATCGCTAGGATGCTCACCTCGACGGCACAAGCACGAAGCATCATTGTCCCCTGGGGCCCGCGCCGAGGATGCCAGCAATGCGTCCAGTGCAAGTGCGTCCTTATACGGGCCTCCAGGCGGCGGTGCCGGCAAGCGAGCGCCTTCGCCGCCACTACAGTGGCTTCTGCCGCCCGGGCCCGGCCCCGGCAGCGTCGACAAGTACTTCCAGCAAGAGTACGAGGAGCGCGTGGACCTGCTGCCTCAGGAATGCCAGCCGTATTGCACGCCCGCGCCCTGTCCGCCGCCGCAGCACTGCGAGTACCGTCCACCGCCGCAGCCGCAACAACAGCACACGTGGGACACGCAGGAGTACGCCAGTGCACCTCAGCCCACCCCTGGGCCCTCCGGCCTTCCCAAGCGCGAGCCGTACCCGAGCCCGGCCGGCCCAAGCGACAGACCCGTGCAGTTAGCCGAATACAACCCGTCCACGAGCAAAGGGCATGAGATCCTGTCTCAAGTGTACCAACAAAGTGCGCAGCCGCTACGGCTCGTCGCGGTCAAACCTCGCAAGTATCCCAACAGGCCGAGCAAAACCCCCGTCCACGAGCGGCCATACGCATGCCCAGTGGAAGGCTGCGACCGCAGGTTCTCGCGGTCGGACGAGCTGACGCGGCACATCCGCATCCACACGGGCCAGAAACCGTTCCAGTGTCGAATCTGCATGCGATCGTTCAGCAGATCGGATCACCTGACGACGCACGTGCGCACGCACACGGGCGAGAAGCCGTTCGCGTGCGACGTGTGTGGGCGCAAGTTCGCGCGCTCGGATGAGAAGAAGCGGCACGCGAAGGTGCACCTGAAGCAGCGACTGAAGCGCGAGCGCGGCGGCGGCGGCGGCCACCACGAACACGGCCACGCGCCGCTCTAGCACGCGCCCGCCGCCGCCGCCGCCGACCACTCCGACGACGACAGTGGCGGTAGTCTTAGCTCCTAAGCGGACAACTGAACTTTTTTATACTTTCGTTGAAATTATCGAATGATTTCATCGCTTAGGTGTAAATGAATTGTCTTTAACAAAGCTTTATTAACTCTACATTTGTAAATTCACTGAAATTTATATATATCTTTTTATACATATTTGTAATTACTATGGTAGGATTCGATTTGCTCGATGTATTTATTTAATTAGATAGGTTAATTAAAAAACTGACTGGGAACAAACGTAGATACGAAGCGATGTGGCCTAATGTGTCCAATGTGCGTGTCGTTACGTTTCTATGCAAAGAGAACTTTGTCGCCTCGTGTGGTGATGTTTAAGTCACTGTCCTCGGCATATGTGAACACATATCTTTCTGTCTGATGATGGCAGTCGAACGGATAGGCTTAACTGTGTCTCGCATAGATATTCTCTTGTTAAGCTATCGATTAGTTACACGTTGTTGTATTATAAGACAAGTGACTATTATGAAGATGAACTGTACTTGTTATTTGACTGAAACCGTCTTCTTAGCATCGACAGCGAGAACTAATTGATACCTAAGTATGTGACAAACTGGAGGTAAACCTGTTCTGCCTAGGACTACCTACTTAAGTATTGTAGGTATATTTAATATTCTTATATTTGACAAACTAACGTGAAACTGTGCCATTAATTTAACTTTATAACGTGCCACTGCAATTTTTTTTTACATAATTTTGTAATTAAATAAGTATAACACGACTGCTGAATAAGTGATAACTATGATTATTTCGTTATACTATATTTCTAGTCGAAGATAAAGTATAAACGCGAGAATATCGACTATTATGTTTGTGTTTTAGATAATATTAATATCTGCCATTACTAACATTATATATTTACGTTTCGACAGTTGCTGTCACGATCTTCTCTTGCTCAAACATTTAATTTAACTAAATTTGCTCAATTCTGCTTCTGGTACATATTCGTGTGATATGGTTACTTTACATTTCCACTAATATTCTTTGTTTCGCTCACACCATGTGTTTGCTCTCTTCATGCACTTGTTGTTCCGTAATTTCACTTTAGACGTTTCCCAGTGGCATATATTTTTATAGTGTACGTATTATTACATAGACTAATCTAGTAAAAGTTAGCATGTAGCGTTTAAATTATGATCTCTTAATCATTAATAATTATTTTCAATCGTAGTGAGGGCCCTTTATTTATAATACTCATAAGTTTCTGTATAGGTGTAACTACGTGTAAGATTCATTTTTGGATTTCAGTAACTGTGATGACGATGTTACACTTGCTACTATAATATGACTAAGAGCACGGTCACAGGTCGACCGTTAGGTAGCTAAATAATTACTGCATTACTTATTAACTTCATGAGATTTATTGCATTGTTTTAATAAACGCTTTATAAGCTCCTTCAACAGCAGGATTCCTACCCATTCACTTACATAATAAAAATAGGGTTTTTAAGTAATGCGGTTTAAATACTGATCGTCTTATTCATAAAAAGTTATGGAACATCTAAACAGTTGCTAAAGTCTGGGTTTCAATACGAAACCAGAGTTTAGCAACTGTTTAGATGTTCGATAACTTTTTATAATAAGACCGTGAGTGTTTAATCTCCTTGTTTTTCTCTGAGTACAAAATTAAGCACAAAATTCAAATTAAAATATTTTTTATGGAACTGCCTTCGCAACTATGATACTATTGTACTAGTTCCAAGTAAAAAATATTTGGGTACCTACATAAAACATATACCTACACATCATGACTTTAGAGTAGGAGTAATTGAGTGATCAACAAATAGTGCAGTCGTAACAATCCGGATCTAGGGCAGACTGTTACTGTCACCGAACAAACAGTGATAGAACTACAGGGTGGGCCTTTCAGTAACGTCGGTCATTATGAAATAAGAAATCTGACAATAATATTACTAACTCTTGCGCATGCAACCCACTAACTGCAATTGGGAGCGGTTCAACCTATTCCACCGTGTACAAGTTATCACTTTGCCTAACGTGAATATTTTGTCTTCACAAACAAAGCACTGAAAATTTCCGAAAATGTCAGCACATCACTGTATTAGATCGCCGTTCCCAAGTTATAAAGTCGCTTACGAAGCCTCTATAGGATGAAGTGGCGGGAGCGCGTTCGTGCGCCGCGCTTGCACGCATGCGCGCACGATCCTGCTCCCGCGCATCGTGAGAATTTGGTGTACGAGTTTACAATGTTTTTACTGTTATAGAAGAGACGAAGTCTCCGATAGACAAGGCTAGAGTAGATAGGTATTATAAATCGTATTCATGTTAAACAAACGAGTGAAAATTGAAACGGAAAAGACTAAATTCTTACACATTTTACATAATGTTGCATCGCGTTCGCATTTCGCGTTAACGTTATTGATATACGGTGTTTGTATTAGGTTACGAGTTACGACTTGCCCATTGTTTGCTTCCCGCCGGCGAGAGACTCGCAGGGCGGGATGGTGGAGCGATCTCGCATTGTTACATTATGTTTTACATTCATTCAGCCCCGTGCTTCACACAAACACTTCACATTAATATACCTAGCTCTTAAAGAACTATTTCAACAAATACGATATATAACTTTTATGGTGTTCACCTGATAGTGAATGAGAACGAATTCTTTATGAAATTGTGTATGATTATTGTTTAAGCTATCTTATGTATTTCACCTGAGTGAAAGATGTTGTTGATGTTCTATAAATATACTTAGTCATAAGTAGGTATTGTTAAATCTCACTAATTTTTACTAAATTCTATTTAAATAATATTTGTAAATACACTCTGACTAAATTTGAATTTAATGTGTATATAAGGGAAATGAAATTTTTATTTAATGAATCCACCTAAGGTGAGGAAATACAAATTGTTGAAAATTTGAACCTTGGAGTTTATATTTATACTTTGCCTTCCACATCAAAACTTCTTATAGAACCCCAAAATGCATGCAGTATTCAATAAAAATAATAATGGGTAAGTATATTTTATCTACCTCTACCTCAACATCATGGATAAATCCCACATGAATGAACAGGTATTCTCGCTCTCTGTTCATCAACCATAAGATCTGTATTTTATTTACCTATGTTAAAAAATAAATAAATAGGATATTGTAAGCCTTTTCTATATATTAAACATGGAAGTTCATTAATTTGTTTCAAATTTTATTGTAATCTAAGTTTCACTTCAAATCAAATATCTATTTTTTATAGTTCTTCAATGGGAACATCAGTTACACTAGGAATGACATTAAAACTACGGTCAAATCCAATAATTACTTTATGCTTAATATTTTTTATGAAGACTACCGACAAGTTCATAGTAGCGCCATCTACACGAGAAAGGCTCAAACAACACCACGGTTAACGCCTTGCAATCTACTAGTGCCGCATGCAGAGACAGGCAGCAGCATTGTCATATCGTGAAAATACTGTTCACCACTAGATGACGCTTTTGAACGAATTCAAGAGGTAAACACAAGGTTCACATTTAGGAAGATGGCGTTACTATTCTGCTGTACCTAACTGCGTAAAAAATTTAAGAGGGGATTGGAAATAATAAAATAAATAAATTTGTATTCCTGAATGTGCAACAAGCATTTGACATCAAAGATTGCCGTTTTAAAGCGAAAATGTAACTACCGGATAATCTTTAACTTAACGTTTTGTAAGTTTTGAACAGATGATAGAATTTGTGAATATGAAATTTTAATCAAGAACTCGAACTCACAATTCTTTGACAGGGTTGTTGGAGAATTAACATTGAGGTAATGTTAATTCCTGGGACCAGCACTGTTTGAATAAAAAAAGACAGAGCAACCATCTATTCAAAAATTGATGGTAAAAATCTTTTTCATAACAAGCTTTTATTTAATTGCCTTAAAAAGAAGAAAATAAACTTTAAATTAAATTAAACCCATCAATTTACTACATGTTTTTACCACTTGGCCACCACTGCTCTTCTATGTAAATGTATTACTACATTTACTAAATGATATGAAATAAAAGCTTGTCGTGAGGTTTACCTGTGGACTAACAGACTAGTCTTGCTTGCTACATTTTCTTTCATTTAATTATTTACAATAAGTATGTTATTGTAAATAATTAAATGAAAGAAAATGTTTCCTATAAAATATGCAAATCTCGCGACAAGCTTTTATTTTATATAATTTAATAAATGTAGTAATACATTTACATGCAAGAGCAGTGGTTGCCAAGTGGTAACGGCCGCGACTTAGGAGTTGTAGGTCGTGAGTTCGAACCCAGCCAGGCGCTTTACTTTGTGTAAATTATTTCATTACTACTGCTCTCAAAACGGTGAAGGAAAACATCGTGAGGAAACCGGCATGTCCTAGAACAAAAATTCGAAGACATGTGACATCTACCAACCCGCACTGGGCCCGCGTGGTGGATTACGGCCCAATCCCTCTCACCGAGAGGAGGCCTGTGTCCCAGCAGTGGGAACATTATAGGCTGATGATGATGAGTAATACATGTAGTAAATTGGTTGGTTTGATTTAATTTAAAGTTTATTTTCTTTTTTTTTAAATAAAAGCTTGTTTTTAAAAAGTTTTATTACCATTAATTTATTTTTTAGTTCTGATTGGGAATGTTTCACGATCCCAAACTCGATGGGGTTGTATCGTTTTATTGCGGAGTTCTTATGGCCAACTTCCAGCAGATGCTGGCATCAGACCCTGGTTACCATATAGAATCAAAGTACTCGACAATACGAATCAAACGAGCCTAAAATCGATGGGTTCTATTTTTTTTTAGTTGGGAAATCATCAAATAACTTATCCCACTCTGGGTGGAGCAGGAGGGCGTGTCAGACTTTTACTGACTAAAACCCACCCGTGATCCCGTATGCCAGGGGCTGCGGTATCTGTTTCGAACAAACCCGCACCCCTGGCAGGCATCGGCCCCCATCGGTTTGTGCTGACATCTCTTTGAGGCACGCGTGGAACACAACGCGCCGTCGACTTTGGCTTGGTCCTTACTGGACAGGGAGCTACACATTACTCGCCGTCCGCAAGCTCATGCCTACGGTGGCCGGAAATCGGCCTGGGATTCCCGACGTCCAGGGCGTCTCCTGCGGCGGCTAGGGCCGTGAGGGCGCATAGACTACCTCTCCCTCACGTGCGCCGCGTCCCTGTTCGCGAGCATTACTGCTTCCCTGAAGGAGGTGACGGCTACCCATGCACTCTCGCTCCGTAACATGGCCTGGACCAGGGCCGGACGCCAGAGATCGCCGCCGCCGTTAGCCTCCACGAGGACACGGCGGTTCTCCGAGCAGACCGCCACCGTGTGCTCCACCGTGTCCTCAGGGGGATCTTCGCAGTGGAAACACTCTGGCGTTTCCTTCCGCCTTATCCGAAACACGAACCTCCCGAAACAACCGTGTCCGGTTAGGACCTGCGTCAGACGGAAGGTGAGGACGCCATGCCGCCTCTCAAGCCACTCCTCAAAGAGGGGACTTACCGCCGCAATCGTGGCGTGCCCTAACTCGATGGGGTTGTGTCGATTTATTGCGGAGTTCCTATGGTCACCTTCCAGCTCCAGCATCAGACCCTGTTTACTATATAGGATCAAAGTACCTACTCGTCAATACGAATCAAACGAGCCCAAACTCAATGGGGTTGTGTCGTGTCATTGCGGAGTTCCTATGCCCACCTTCCAGCTCCAGCATCAGATCAGCTCCATGTCATCATAATATTGCATTGTCACGCGATATATATATATGCATGCAAAATTTCAGCTCAATCGGTTAAAGATATCTGCTTCAAAATTGAGTTGCAATATTTCAGGCCATAGGTACATACAAGTGAAGTTAAATAAAAGCTTTTAATTAAAAAAAATTTACCTAATACTCTCACGTTTGTCGATACTTTAAACACTTGCGATTGCTTTTAGTAGACTTTACAAGCATACGGGGTTTTGTAAGAAAATAGATCTAAGTTGGGCTGATTGTGTAAAATAAATAAAAAATTGGTAATCGCTAATATAATGCTGTTATCGTGCCATTTAGCACTTCTTTAGTCAATTATCTCTACATAACTTTGAATTCATATTTTATAGAGTTAAGTCGCCTTGTGTCTGTTCCAAAAGCATCTGATGAAAATAATAACAAATCGATCAGAAAACGTGCCTATGGGTGGATGTACAATGTATAGTACCACTTATAAATTGAGTGCTTTGATTTTATTAAATTAGAATACCTAAACCCAAAATTTTAATTGAAATCACCTTCATACAATTATACCTTTATACCATTAGACAATTGAAGTTACATTCAAACAAATATTCTTGAAAAAAGTGATGACATATTAAGTTGAAACTCAAACAATTTTAACATGAATTTTGTAAAATACAGATAAAATGAGTTTCCAATTTCCTTTAGTGAGTGATTGATTACGTAAGAATTTAACCTGAGAGAGTTTGTTTACACTTTAATTTAATCGGATACATTTAGAACAAGCATTAGGTATTGCTATTACTGATACTGATTATAACGATGGGTTCGTGGAAACTGTCCATACGGTCGGGTCTAAGTTCTTCAAGACCCGCCGTACTAATGGCAAAAAGAAACTCTCTGATCCTACTCTGCAGCTAATGGAGGAGAGGCGTGAAATGATCCTGCAGTCTTCAGACGACGCGCTAAAGTACCGACAGCTCAATAGACAGATATCTAAGGCCTTGAAAAGCGACCTTCGCCGTTTTAATACGGACCGCATAAAGGACGCGATAGAGCGGAACAAGGGCTCCAAGGTCTTTTCAAGAGATCTGTCTATTGGACAGAGTCAGCTTGCGAAACTGAAGACCAATGATGGCAGGATCGTTTCCTCCAAGCCGGAGCTGTTGAGAGAGATCGAGAGTTTCTATGGACAGTTATACACGTCAACAAGCAACCCCGTTACGGATCTGGCAAACGACCCAAGAGCCAGATTGACCCGACACTATACCGAAGATGTCCCGGACGTTAGCTTGTACGAGATTAGGATGGCTCTGAAGCAGCTAAAAAACAACAAGGCGCCGGGTGATGACGGAATCACGGCCGAGCTCCTGAGGGCCGGCGGAAAACCCGTTCTTAAGGCCCTCCAGAAGCTCTTTGATTCCGTCATACTCGAGGGCAAAACGCCACAGGCATGGAACAGAGGTGTGGTGGTTCTTTTCTTTAAGAAGGGTGATAATACTCTTCTTAAGAATTATAGGCCCATCTCACTTCTGAGCCATGTCTACAAGCTGTTTTCGAGAGTCATCACGAACCGTCTCGCGCGCAGGTTTGACGACTTCCAGCCTCCCGAACAAGCCGGATTCCGTAAAGGCTTTAGCACCGTAGACCACATACATACGCTGCGGCAGGTTATACAGAAGACCGAAGAGTATAACCTGCCTCTCTGCTTAGCGTTTGTGGACTACGAAAAAGCCTTCGATTCGATCGAGACATGGGCTGTACTGCAGTCTCTTCAACGGTGCCAGATCGACTATCGGTACATCGAGGTGCTGAAGTGTCTGTATGAAAACGCCACTATGTCAGTCCGACTCCAGGACCGGACTTCGAAACCTATCCTTCTGCAGCGAGGTGTGAGACAGGGAGATGTTATCTCTCCGAAACTGTTCACCGCTGCACTGGAGGATGTCTTCAAGGTTCTGGACTGGAAAGGGGCTGGCATCAACATCAATGGCGAGTACATCACTCACCTTCGGTTTGCCGATGACATAGTCGTCATGGCTGAGACCATGGAGGACCTCAGTGCAATGCTCGATGACCTCAGTAGAGCTTCCGAAAGAGTGGGTCTTAAAATGAACATGGAGAAGACAAAGGTCATGTCGAATGCCCATGTAACACCCACTCCCATGACGATCGGAGGCGCTACACTCGAAGTTGTGACCGAGTACGTTTACCTAGGACAGACTGTCCAGTTAGGTAAGTCCAACTTCGAGAAAGAGGTCAATCGTCGAATCCGACTCGGCTGGGCAGCGTTCGGGAGGCTTCGCAATATCTTCTCGTCCCAAATACCACAGTGTCTCAAGACGAAAGTCTTTGACCAGTGTGTGTTGCCAGTGATGACCTATGGTACAGAGACGTGGTCGCTCACAATGGGCCTTATCAGAAGGCTTAAAGTCACCCAAAGGGCAATGGAGAGGGCTATGCTCGGAGTTTCCCTACGCGATCGAATCAGAAATGAAGAGATCCGCAGGAGAACCAAAGTAACCGACATAGCCCGAAGAATTGCCAAACTTAAGTGGCAGTGGGCAGGGCACATTGCTCGCAGAACAGATGGCCGATGGGGCCGAAAGGTTCTGGAGTGGCGACTGCGTACCGGAAGACGTAGAGTAGGAAGGCCTCCCACAAGGTGGACCGATGACCTTGCGAAGACCGCGGGTATCCGCTGGATGTGGGAAGCACAAGACCGGTCGAAGTGGAGGAGCCTGGGGGAGGCCTATGTCCAGCAGTGGACGTCTTTCGGCTGATATGATGATGATGATGATGATGATTACTGATACGTAATAGATTTGTAAATCAATGTATAAACACTTTAAAAGGACAACGTTCCTTTGAACTTGTTACCCGACCGTCCCTTGCGCCGCAGCTGAGCCAGTAGCTTTAAATTCCCCGAATAATAGTCCCCACTAGCTGCCCCCCCCCCCCCGCCTGTGACGCCCTGAGCCGAGGTTCGTACCCCACAGGGGCTGCTTTCAGCGTGCAGTCGCTTTAGGTTAAGTAGGTTTACGCCCTGGCTTGAGGCTTTTAGAATCACTAAAAACCTTCACAGGAAAGCCCGGTTGAGCAGTCACGGCCTCTCAAGGTCAACTGCGAGATGCCATACAAAAAAAAAAACTTGTTATGATAAATGATTTTATTTCTGTAAGTAGGTTTGTCCAAACATCATATTTTTATAAACAAGATGAGGTCGGCGTTTCCTATCTGAATACTCTGAGAAAAAAGGCCGAAACAAACTCAAGAGGTCACAGTCTCTTTTAAAGTCCAGACATAATCTTGGTCAGATCATGTGAAGACCATGTGGATTGGTGTCTGAAATGGTCTTTTGAGTTAAAATAAAATGTGTCTTCATATTTATTAATAGTTACTACATTTTTCAAATTATTTAAATATGTGCTGTGTACCTAAAATTACCTTTTCAAAGCTAGCTACGATATTCACTGACTATAATATATTTTTTACAGGTAAAGGTATTGAAGTCAAAACAAATTTTACTAAATAAACGAGTTGTGATATATTTTTTATTAAATCACGAACATATTTTAATAGACACAATTTGTCAGAAAACTTCATGGAGATATGAATTTGTATCTAAACGCTATAAAAAATAGGATTACTTTATGAAGAAATAAAAATATCCTTAAAACATCTTTGCCATTAATAAATTATAATATATAACATTGGACAATAAAATCTGACATTCCAATCATATTGTCAAGTGATCAAAGATAAAAAACCGAGTGCACATACACTATAATTATGAATCGTTTATCGTAGTTTAAAAAAATGCTTTTATATGTTATTGCTAAAACGATTGCATGGCCTCAAAAAATATTATTCGTTAATTTTGCTGTCCAGAGTGGTTAATAGCCTAACTTGTACCTGTGCACTGTGGCTACCAATACAGTGTGGAACAATTTTTTTTTTGTTTGTTATTGGTATGATTGTAGTCATGAGCGTAGCTGGGGGGGGGGGGGGGGCAAGAGTGGGCCCACCATGAAACTTCTTTGCCCACCCTAGAAAATATACCTTCCTCTCGGTAAAAAGTATCTACCCCAGAATACCATTATATCTTCTTGCCAAGCTTTATCGCAATCCGTTTAAGCATGTAGGTAAAGGTATCTATCTATCATTCAGATATAGTTACAAGAATTTCTTTTGTAAGTATTTATAATATTCGTTTTAGCAATGAGACTTTTAACTTTACTTAGACATTCAGAAATACGCCACATGTTCATGTGGCGTATTTAGCCAAAACGAGAGTGAATGGGGCATGGTACTGCACCCGACAAGACGAGCCTAAAACAAAAAGCAGGAGCACTACCTACCTTTCCGAGAAGCGTTTCGTCGTATTTTCAAAGCTACGGACTGGACGATGCTAAAGAACTCAAAGTCTCAGGATAAGATGTAGTTCGCAGAATTATAAAACACACGTTTTATTTATATAACTTTTATACTTTGGATTTTAGTAATTCGAAAAAATGACGATTTCGTCACTGACTGACTCACTCGTCAAAACCTCTAGGGCGATTCTTATGGATAATTAAATTGGCCAGTACAATCATCATCGTCTTCCGGTACGCGGTCGCCACTCCAGAACCTTTCGGCCCCATCGGCCATCTGTTCTGCGAGCAATGTGCCCACTGTCACTTACGTTTGGCAATTCTTCGGGCTATGTTGGTTGCTTTGGTTCTCCTGCGGATCTCTTAATTCCTGATTCGATCACGTAGGGAAACTCCGAACATAGCCCTCTCTATTGCCATTTGGGTGACTTTTAGCCTTCTGATAAGGCCGATTGTGAGCGACACTCGACGATTGACCTCTTTCTCGAAGTCGGACCTACCTAACTGGACAGTTTGTACTAGGTAAACATAATCGTCTACAATTTCAAGTGTAGAGTCTCCGATCTTCATGACTGGGTGTTACATGGGCATTCGACATTACCTTCGTTTTGTCCATGCTGATTTTAAGACCCACTCTTTCGGAAGCTACTAAGGTCATCGAGCATTGTATTGAGGTTAGACGTGAGACGGAGGCTCTCATCTTAGCCTCCAGCCAGTACAATATCACCGCTCAAATAAAACCCTACAAAAATAAATGAAATCCCACCAAAAACATATCAATTAAAGTAGGTTGCTCAAACTTAAATAATGCTTTCACTGTTAAAAAGTAATATGATCTAATGTAGAGCCAAGCCCAACTCACATCTTGGTCAAAATGACCAAGATGTGACAAGGTGTGACGTCCCATTGAATTATTGCATAATAAAGACCACTGACTTAACATCTTGCCATAAGCCCATATGGGACGGCGGCCAGCAGTCCCAAGGTGGTGTCGGGTTAATCGTTCATAAGGCCCTTGTGGCTCTTGTGAGCACCATGGAGAAGATCCAGTGAGAAGAGATGCCTCTTTATTATAATCTCCTTCTTAAGAAAACGCAAGCATAGGATGTGGACCTGCCAGAGCTCTGATGGTGAAACAAAAAATGAGACTGACTTCATTGTGTCGATGACGAAGCAAGTATTCACTGATGTCTCTGTGATCAACGCGGTGAAAACTGGAAGTGATCATCGCATGGTAACAGGCATTTTGAACTTAATATCAAAATGGGAAGATCTCGACGGATGAAGTCTACACTTCGCCCAACAATGATCCAAGTCCAAAAGGCTGAGAGCTTTCAACTCGAACTCCAGAATCGTTTCCTAGGGAGCTCTGTGGACGATTTTAACGATGGTTTCGTGAAAACTGTCCATACAGTCGGATCTAAGATCTTCAAAACCCGTCATACAAATATAACAAGAAGCTCTCTGATCCTACTTTGCAGCTCATGAAGGTGCAAAGTAGGATGCACCGTGAGATGATCCTGCAGTCTTGAGACAATGCGCTCAAGTACGTAAGTAAGTCCTTGAAAAGCGACCTTTGCCGCTTTAATACAAAACGTATTAAGGACGTGATAGAGCAGAACAAGGGCTCTAGGTCTCTGCTAGGGATCTGTTTATTGGGCAGAAACTGAAAAACGATGATGGCAGGTTCGTATCCGCCAAACCTGAACCCCTCAAGGCCCTCCAGAAGCTGTTTGATTCCGACATACTCGAGGGCAAAACGCCACAGGCAGAGGTGTGGTGGTACTTTTCTTTAAGAAGGGTGACATTGCCATTTTAAAGAATTATAGGCCCATGTCACTTCTGAGTCTTGTCTACAAGTTGTTGTCAAGAGTCATCACGAACCATGTCGCGCGCAGGTATGACCTCCAGCCTCCGAACAAGCTTTAGTAAAGGCTTTAGCAACGTAAACCACATACACATACTGCAGCAGGTTATACAGAAGGCCGAAAAGTATAACCTGCCTCTCTTCTTAGCGTTTGTGGGCGACTATCGGTACATCTAGGTGCTGAAGTGTCTGTACGAAAACGCCAGTATGTCAGTCCGACTCCAGGACGAGACTTCGAAACCTATACAGAGTGTACTGTTGTAGTATGTGAGATAGGAGGATGTCATCAAGGTTCTGGACTGGAAAGGGGTTGTAACCAACATTAATGGCGAGTAGCACTCACCTTCGGTTTGCCGATGATATAGTTGTCATGGTTGAGACTATGGAGGACCTCGGTGTAATGCTCGGTGACCTCAGTGGAGCTTACGATAGAGTGGGTCTTAAAACGTCAATCGACAAATCCGACTCAGCTGGGCAGCGTTCGGGAAGCTACGCAATATCTTTTCGTCCCAAATACCACAATGCCTAAAAACGAAAGTCTTTGACTAGTGCATGTTGCCAGTGATGACATATGGCACCGCAGTCGCTCACAATAGGCTTTATTAGAAGACCAAAAGTCACCCAAAGGGCAATGGAGAGGCTCGGAGTTTCCCTACGTGATTGAATCAGAAATGAATAGATACGCCGGAGAACCAATGTAACCGAAGTAACCCGAAGACTTGCCGAACTTAAGTGGCAGTGGGCAGGGCACCTGCTCGCAGAACAGATGGCTGATATGGCCGAAGGGTTCTGGAGTGGCGACCGCGTACCGGAAGATGTAGAGTTGGAATGTCTCCCACAAGGTAAAATGATGACCGAACAGAACCGGTCCAAGTGGCGGAGCTTGGGGGAGACCTATGACCAGCAGTGAACGTCTTTCGGCTGAAATTATGATGATGATGATGAAGCCCATGGAGTCTCTGTGCCGCGAAACAGCCGATCCGTACATTTTTTCCAAGATGTAAGGTTTGTATAGTTGGGCCTTGTAGGCCGCGAACGGTCAAGCCGTACATTTGGACCAAGATGTAAGGTTTTTAGAGTTCGGAGCTTCGATCTATATTAGATCTAATAACTTTTAAAAATCTCGAGCCACGCCCACGATTGTAGGGATGCATTGTATCGATTGTTGTAAAATAACTCAGGGCCAAACATATTTCAAATTTTGTTGAAATCATTTTCTCATTTCCTCATTTTTTTATAATTACATTCACTGTTCACGCCTACTTGCTCATATTAACCGTAAATAACATGACGTGTGAACTTTATGCAATACCAATACAAGCACGTGTACACTCGTGTTCACTAATATAGCTAATAATGTTATGCTTTATTACTTTAAACCTGATGTCAATTCGCTTAATAAATATTATTATTTATTACAATTTTAGTACCGTTGGAATGATAAAAAGTAAAACTTTCGACTATCAAATGCCTATGGATATATTATTAAACTTTTACATATACAAACAATTAAATAAATTATAATCGTTGCAATATAGAAAATGAATATATTAAGCACCTAATTCATATCAGTCTTAGATTTTAAGCTATAGTGTCCATTTACCTATCCGATTTCACAGTTACGGTAATCTAGACTATGTCTAAGACATATTACAAAAATAGTTTTAATTTTTAAAGAGCCAATGCTAAGCCGTCATTAATTCCAACTATCTTACTAGCTAAATGTGTAAAAACTGTAACTTCCTTTCTACCATTTATGAAATAAAAGAAACATGCATTTTCAACACAAATAATGTTTAATTTTCTTATTTAATATTAACAATGTAACGCCTCAATGTCATTCACCAGATAGAAAGCAAGGTACTCATGTACAAGTTTAGCTAAATATCTGCCTTTGCTCACATATACTAAATTGTTCACCAGGTAAGAACTAGGACTCAGTCCATCAGCAGTTCCTGAGGCTTCCGGACATACATATCAAAATATACTATCAGTGTTCTTTTCCGATGACACAAACAATACTAGACACGAATTATCTAAAAATATTCAATATAAAACCCAGTCAAATCTAGTACAAAACTGTACACACATGTGAAAAAAACCAAAGCTACATTCGACGAGCGGACGTCTATTCTTATTTATATCTAATGAACAATCAAAGTTAATAAAGTATTATAGACAATTTTTATTTGATTTTATCAAAAGAACGAACCTGTCACTTGACCATAGACTAGACCGCGTAATATTACAGTTTTATGTTTACCAAGCAGCACAGGGTGTGCTATGTGGTCTCCTCATAGTGCTCGTCGGCCTTCGCGAGGTTAGGCTCGGATTCGGAGCGGCGCTTGAGCCCGTCGGCGTCGGGCGACAGTGGCCGCGCCGCCTCCTCCACCTGCGCGCACACGCTGGCCGCCTTGATGTCTGGCGCACTTCTGCTCACGTCCACCTGGCAACCAACACGGGTCTCATGTAAGGCGTTGAGCCGACGATGGACAATTTGTTCGCGACGTTTGTAAGTACCAATGGATTTACATATATGCAACTAGCTGTTGCCAGCGGCTTCGCCCGCGTGGAGGTTGAAAATTATCCCACGGGAACGTACTACCGGGATGAAAACTATCCGATGTGTTAATCCAGGTTTTAAAATATCTGTGCCAAATTTTATCCAAAACCGTCCAGCCGTTTTTGCATGATTGAGTATAAAACATCAATTTTTCACACCACATTTCACATAAATTATAATAAGCATTATATAGTAGGATAACGCTCACGAAGGACAAACCGACCGCGCCGCCGATGTCTGCCAGTGTACTTTAATTCATTGAAATAAGGTCTAAATTGCAATTACTGACCTGAGCTCGTAAAATGCAACACACATATCGGCCGTAGATGGGTCTGGGACGATGTCACTTTTTATGCTTAAGGTGAACCTAGTCCACATTTTTCCCATACAAACTTCGGGAGTGTATTATACTCCACTGTTTGACAATGTACATGAAAAATTGAACTTGGTATGGTTTTGTCTTATTATTAATATTGTCTGTACGGAAACAAAATACTAAAATTAAACTCCATTAAAAAGTTAGGAGCCAACAAAGATTATTTTTTCTTGTTAATTTAACCTTACTTTGGGCGCGTTTAAGTAATAAAAGAAGTGTAAAATCGCCAAAACGAATTAGGTACCGACAAAGCACAATTATCGAAAAGTTCAATAAACTGTTTTGGTCATTGATTTATGCAGTGGTTTTTTTCAGAAAACCCGATCTTCCGAAAGACTTTTCTTAATTTTTATGTGCCTGTTTTACTATAACTGATCCTGCAGCTCACTCAATACTGTTGTGCGTGTAGACTAGCGTCTAACTGCTCATCACGGGTACTACCTCTATCGGACACGAAGCCTGGTGAGACAGCGTGATTTTTTAGCCAGGCTCATCAGTGAGTTCGAGCCCGCGACTAGGTTCCCCTTAAGACTTGTTTGGTTAGTAAAATTCAACCACCACAAAAGTTTATAACTTACCATTTCTGTTTCAAGGAAGTCACCGGCTTCCTGTTTCACTTGTGCATTCATTTTGTCATTCAAATAACAAACACCATTGAGGTCGATCGCACTGTTGGAGAATATCGCCGCAGCACCGACCGAAGCGTCTACCAACGGCTCGCTCTGATGAAAACATTTCAAAAATAAGATTATATTGAGCTACAAATTCCGTGTATGTTATATAATAAAATATATCATTAACTACGTGCACAATTATTAACACTTAGAAATATATCCATAAAATAGGTTCGGCTCACGTCCCTATATGGAAGGGAGGAGGTTATAGCTTAGATGTTAAAATTACAATTCATCATCATCAGCCTATCACAGTCTACTGCTGTACACAGGCCTGTGTCCTGAATGAGGCCTATGGCAGAGGCCTCTCCAGTAGCAGGTGACTATTTCGATCCTTGCGATCCTCGAGCTGAAACAGCTGGTACCAGCCAGCCTGCAAAGATCGTAGATCGTCGATCACCACCTAGTCTGCGGTCGTCTTTTCCCTAAGCTTCCCGATTCGCGGTCTCCACTTAAGAACCCTTAGACCCCAACGGTCATCAGTGTTATCTATAGTTATACTATGGTAGGTACAGTGGTGGCCCAATGATACTCGTATCGCCCCGACTTACGAGTCATAAGTCGTGAGTTCGAACCCAGGCAGGCACTTTACTTTGTTTAAAATATTTCATCACCACTGCTCTCAAAACGGTAAAGGAAAACAACGATAGGAAACCGGAATGTCCTAAACCCAAAAATTCAAAAACGTGAAATTCACCAACCCGCACTGGGCCAGCGTGGTTGATTATGGCCCATTCCCTCTCACAGAGAGGAGGTCTGTGTACCAAGGGTGGAAACATTATAGGCTGATTGTGATAATACGGCTGGCCCATTGCCGCTTCAACTTGATTATTCAGACAACAATATTATCTAAACTTCTATACTAATATTATAGAGAGGAAAGATTTGATTTTTTGTTTGTTTGCTTGAACAGGCTCCGAAACTACTGAACCGATTTGAAAAATTATTTCACTATTGGGAAGCTACAATATCCCCAGGTGACATAGGCTATATTTTAATCCCGTATTCCCACGGGAACGGGAACTACGCGGGTGAAACCGCGGACCGCTGCTAGTTATTTTCTACAAATACAAAAAATTGGTAACTTACTAGTATAACATTCTCAGGAATTGTAAATTTCAATTGCATTGGCTTTTTAGGTGGTGGCATCTCAGCTTCTGGCGCTTTGTGAGCAAAGGAATTGTCTTTAGGGGTCGGGTCTTTTTGTTCTCTGAAAACAATATTAAAATTTATGTTGTAAAAACGTTGTACCCCTTTTTACAAAACTACGCGCACTGTGCCAAATTACATACCGAGGATACCGATATCGACCGATAAAAATAATTAGAAATACACTTAATATTTTTTTTTAAACCTGATCGAATTTCGAGCACTGGGCGACGACTACCCAGTAATAATTAGTAGACAAGACAGTTTCTTCAGAGTTTACAGTATTTTTGTCTCACGAAACGACGCCCGCTTATAAGTACTTGTGGTTAACGAAATGTAAAAAACACTAAAAATGCGTGCGTGAACACGAGTAGCATCAGCACGTAACACACACACACATTTCAGACTTGGCCATTGTCTCGGACGGTACCGAGAGCTCCTGCGCCTTCAAACATTCACAGCGTGTTTTTACACTTGGTAACCGCAAGTAAAGCGCACGTCACTTCATGAGATCTTAGGGTTGTAAACCCTAAGATTTCTAATAAATACTACTTACACCAAAACTATTCTTAAGTAAATTTCAGCCCAGTTCCTATGCCTATTTGACGGACAGGGCCGTCATCTACCCCGGTCACCAATGAGAGTGAAACCGGCAAGAGATTTCGTGCGGTGTCCTACAGGGATCGGTCCTAGGGCCGCATCTGTGGGACATCGGGTACGACTGGGTGCTGCGCGCCGACCTCCCTAGCGGCGTCAGTGTAGTTTGCTACGCTGACGACACGCTGGTCCTGGCGCAAGGGAGGTCGTACCAGGCGGCGGCCGACTTAGCGACACACAGGGTTGCGACAATCGTCGATAGGATCCGGCAACTGGGACTCGAGGTGGCCTTGCACAAGTCCGAGGCCATGTGGTTTCATGGTCCTCGGAATGCGCCACCGACGGGTTCCCAGATAACGTTGGGAGGGGTTCACATCGGCGTCGAGTCGACGATGAAGTACCTAGGCCTACATTGAGGCGCCAACCAGCTCGCTGGTTGAAGACGTCCCACAGGGTCATGACCATCCGGATGATTCGGATGATTCATACCTACCCTATAGTATAGGGTATTAAATAATTTGCAGAAAATAAATAAAGACGAGGAACATTTGATGTGCTATTTGGTTTTGGCCACAGAGTAGCGCACAAATGGATGGTGATACTAAAGATACACAGCATACACTAAACATTTTAGACTGCCTAAGACAAAACTCACCCAATCAGTGAAGTAAGTTGTAGGGACGAAATGCTTGTTATTTGAGTATCGTCCATTTGGAAGATAATGCGAAATTGCATAGGTAATAATTATAATTATGTTACTGAAATACTGATGCTCCAATAAACGGTAGTGGATGATTGTCGTAGCAATATACGCGATGTTCCCACAGATGTCGTCGGATAATGACTTTCACACTGTCATACGCACTACATTCGTTTATATCTCTGTGGTGTGTAGTAGCTAATATTATTTTAATATTTTTCTTACTTTTTCGGCGTAGCGTGGTAGATGTCATTTTTGTCCGTCTGATGTTGTGTTATCAAATCACAAGCCTTTCCAAGAATTACAATAGAAACAAGTACTCTTACTGATATTAGGCACAAATATGCTATGGTTATTAAAAATACTGCCGCGAATCTGAAAATAAATGAATTAAGTACTTGAATATTCTATATCTGGACATTGTATAACCAACTTTTAATATCTATGTTTATTATGTGTAGTTCATATAAATAGAACTAAAATAATAAGAAATAGCATAATGATGAAAATAATGAGTGCATAGGAAGTTTAATATTTTATTATTATAGTAACGTGGACACTGACAATTTGGCTAGTCCACAAATTTAAGGTCCCTTAGAGCCCTATGGAGCGGGCTATGCTCGGAGTTTCTTTGAACAATAATATCAGAAATGAAATTATCCGGAAAAGAACCGGAGTTATCGACATCGCTTGCAGAGTAAGCAAACTGAAGTGGCAGTTGGCTGGCCATGTTTGTCGAAGGACCGATGGCCAGTGGAGCGGGGAGTCCTGGAGCGGAGACCGCGTATCGGCAAGCGTGGCGTGGGACGCCTCCCAGCTAACTGGCCGGCACGGACTGGATGCAGAAGGCGAAGGATAGGGTGCTGTTGCGCAACTTGGGAGAGGCCTATGTCCAGCAGTCGACTGCGATAGGCTGAGTTGATTGACTGATTTATAGTAACAAGGTTTACTTACCCATCCACTTTGACAGCATGAACCAACACTCTTGTAATAACGACACCCAGAGGCAAAGGTATAAAGCCCATTCTGCGTGCCACTAAATCTGAGTGGTCACTGAAGGCATGCTTCTGTCTTGTTTGTGCAACGTCATATGCCAAACTCACTGTGTATTCTCTATATACTCCATAGGGAATCTCATTGAACCTGACCAAAAGAAGAAGAAAGCATATAGGTATGGTTTATTTGCGACATCACTCTTTAGGTACCATAATTTGAAGTATTTAAGGGACCAAAAAGCCAGACTACGGAAATTGTAGTTACCTGGTTATGAAAGCATGCTTGACCCAATCAATGATGACCTCGAAAGTGAGTACAAGCACGCAATCAGGTGCAAGTATCCAGAACCGTTCCTCTTTCCACATGTACTCCTTCATAGTTTGCAGCACAACTATGAATAGCAGCACTGACAAATGGAGGCGCTCCCTCACGTCGCTACAGGACACTTGGAAGAGGTTGTTCTTATCAAACTTCTTAAAGACACTGCCCTTCAATTCTACAAACTAAGAAAAAAAACATATTTTTATTTGAGAGAAACCAAAATCAAACAACATGGAACATGAATAAAAATTGTCATGTTACGTCAAAAGCTAAAAAGTATTATTATATTTGATACATCTATACAGGGCGGTAGGGACATCGACGCGCTAACTGAAACTATGAATTCAGCACATGATTCTAGATTACTTCGCATATAATTTTTGGAATGAATGATATCCTGTTTTGCGTCGGTGTCCCTACATCATCTACAGCACAGCAATAGGTTTTAGTTTACAATACATTACTGGTGTCCAAACATTTGGGCTTTAAAAATTATAAAGCATGTTAAGTGCGGATCCAATGACGTCCGTCTAGACACAAGTCGCGGTCGCAGCGAAATTCGACATTAGCTACTAGTCATTTTAATACGTATATTTCATTCCACATTCTAGCATCGGATATTTTTCACCACTTTTAGTTGTAATATTTAAAACAAATTAGTTCTAAGCAGCAGCAGTTACTGTAGTTTACGTAATTCGATTGTATGAGTCTTCATAAGCAATAAGAATTTATCCTACTAATAATACTTACATTGTTAGACATCATTATGATAAGAAGACTTTTATTATTGGAGTTGAAGGCTACATTCAGTGTTGTCGCTTGAAACAGCACTAATAAGCTATGAAGAACTGAACTTTTTGTTAAGGATAATTTATTAAAAGCACACCGATAAAATTAAATCAAATCAGAAGTAAAATTACTGCTTTTGCTCACGGCGTTGCCAGTTTTATACCACTAGAACGTACTGTAGTACCGCGATAAAAACTGCGCTATGTCCTAAGCCAGGTCATGTGGGCTACATGGATAGCCGTGTACCAAATTTCATCCAAATCTGTTCGGCCGTTAAGGTATGTGTGTATGCTCGTAGTTTACCTACGTGATCGAATCAGGAATGAAGATATCCGCAGGAGAACCAAGGCAACCGACATATCCTGAAGAATTGCCACACTTAAGTGGCAGCCGAAAGGTTCTGGAGTGGCGACCGCGCAACGGAAGACGTAGATTGGTAGGCCTCCCACAAGGTGAACTGATGAATTAGTGAAGGCCGCAGGAATCCGCTGGATGCGGGAAGCACAGACATGGTCTAAGTGGCAGAACTTGAACAGTGGACGTCTTTCGGCTTAAATGATGTTAAGCCTGCAACAGGTGTAGGTGTTGCCTGTGTATATAGCCTGACAGAATTGCTTTCGAATTTATAATATGAAATTATTATTATTATTTAGTATACCTACAAATAGTATGTGTGACACAATTAGGGGGCGTCCATTAATTACGTGAGGCGTTTAGGGGGGGAGGGGGTCGAGTCGAATCTCACTCAGTCTTACGTGGGGGAGAGGGGGGTCTACGCAATTATCACGTAATTTAAAAAAAACCGCAAAGAAACAATGTAACATTACGAGAAAACCGGGTTAAATAAAGTAAAACATGTTTTTCCGCCAATATGGGTAAATCCTACAAAATAATATTAATCGCGGTTATGCGAACGCCAAAAGTAGCGCAGTAACTCCTCGATGGTTAAACCGCCACCGGCCAGCCAAGCCAGCCAAATGCAACGCATAAATCCAACGCAATTAAGCATAGATTAACGTTTTTACACTAATAGCACGTAATTGAAATATCTCACGTGAGATTATGAGGAGGGGGTGACGGTCGAGCCAAATCTCACGATATCTCACCAAAGCGGGGGTGGGGGTCGAAAAATCGCCAAAATTGCCTCACGTATTTAATGGACGCCCCCTTAACTGTTGGATATGGGCTTACAATTTTTCTTGCAAGTCCACAACACTTCTCACTGCAGTTGATAATATTGAACAACAAGCACTACATTCATCTGTGTAAATTATTTTTTTTAATTTGGCAAGTAAAAAAATATAACTTTACCACATTAGAATAGGGTAAAATTTAATGTTACAATTTTATGTGAATATTAAAACAAATACCCCAAGTAAAGTACTAGCTTAGGATATAATATTAGTGATTATTGAAATGTTCAGTGATTGTTCGGATATTCAGTATCATGAATGTTTCTGTAGTGCTATTGTCACTCCATTTACATAATACTCTGTGCCCACTGTCCTAATAAAATAGATATTACTCAAACACTCATTAAAATATGTTTATACTGAAATATATGACATTAAAACAAAGTTTTAAGTCATTGAAACCCTCCACATAAAAATATGTTGGTTACTTATTGTTTGAAAACAGAAGCACCCTGACAACATGTTGAGTTTCCAGATTCAAGTACATATTAAGTTATTAAAAAGGATACAGACATAAATCATTGCAAACAACAGATGAGGTATAACTCCCAAATGCTCTCTCCTTCTATCTCGAGGTTCTGTTGCGGTCCAAAATAGAGCATCAATGGTATCCTGCCCAAAAGCTGAGAACAGTCTATCACCAACCTCCAACATATTGTAAAATATATACAATTTCATCACACTCTGACTCTTCACTAAATGATACATCATATTTGTGTCTATATAGCACATTAAAATACTGCATATTAGTAATATGAAACCCTTAAGCATGTCACATGTTTCTGCTGGTTTCAATAAGCTTTGACGAGAACTTGAATAAAACCTGAAACAATGGAGATAGTTTTTAATACTATTTTAACTTAATTTATGAGTTTAATGAAATTGTGAAATCTCTAACCCAAAACATCTCCTGAAAAGTCTGCCAAAGAAGGTCCAAATGGCCATGATAAACCTCAATGGAAGGAATGTGTAAACAAATAGTAAAGAGTCTGCACATTGAAAGAATCCATAAGCCATAAACTTTTCCAACTCCTGGGGAATCTTAATAAAGGAATAAACTTTCTCTCTTCTGGCTGAAAACCGTTCTTCGTCATGTTCTAATAAATATCCTCGCGTTAGTTCTACATGTAAAAACGCAAACAAGGAGGCTGCCTTCTCTCCATCTGTAATGTTAAATATGACAGCCATTACAATAGATACTATCTAATAATTTTGTCAGTCCAAGCGGAATAAATCACTTTACCTTTGCATTTCACTTCCTTCACTCCTTTATCAAAACTTACATCGCCGGACGAATTTTGAGTATTGGATATAGACTTGAACCGTAACCTTTTAGTTTGTTCCTGCACATCCTCATTTTTGATTATCATGTTGTTCAGATTTGAATACCAAATTGCAAATCACTATTACATTTGTATTGATTTCATTAGAATTTATCTTAATAAAATGCGGTAACAATAGCTCCAAAAATTTATTTATTGACAGATTCAAATGACACAACATTGGATGATGATCATTTGACATGTGATCTGACACTGACATGACCATAGCAGCAGCAAGCATGGGCGTATTCCGTATTATTAAAAATAGCGCTGTGAGCGCTCACATTGATATTTTGCGTTCCGAGCACAGACATATAAACAGTAGCAGACCAAACATTAATCCATAGTCGATGGACTTGATTCTTTATCCTTTTCTTGCTAAGCGACAAGTCGTAAGTAGTATCTCGTTCTGTCACCTGTTGTCACGCTGACTCACATATAGACAAAATTTGACGCGTAGCTCGTTTATCCCGCGCCGCCATATTGATAAGCAACAACGTTCTATGGTGTTTCTATGTTTCAACCGCGAAATATTACTTGAAATATTACTTGTTTGGGACTTGATACACAAAATAAAATGGTGAAGTGCTGTGCGTACCAGTGTGACAGTGCTAGCTACCACAAAACACCTGGATTGTCCTTTCATCGGTAAGTTTTTGTATTTTGTTGTGTAGTCAGGGACGGATTTGGCGACTAAGACGAATTTTTTTGTTGTATGTATAATATTTACCTACCATTGAATTATCAAACAGAGCCTCAGTTTACTCCGCAGGATACGGAGACGCCCTGGGCGTCGGGAATCCCAGGCCGATTTCCGGTCACCGTAGGCATGGGCTTGCGGACGGCGAGTAATGGGTAGCTCGCTGTCCGGTAAGGACCAAGCCCAAGTCGACGGCGCGTTGTGTTCCACGCGCGCCTCAAAGAGATGTCAGCACAAAAAGTGATGGGACCCGCAAGGGTCGATGCCTGCCAGGGGTGCGGGTTTGTTCGAAAGAGACACCACAGCCCCTGGGCTGCTGAAGGAACACGGGTGGGTTTTAGTCAGTAAAAGTCTGACACACCCTCCTGCTCCACCCAGAGCGGGAGAAGTTATGTAATGATTTCCCACCCAAAAAAAAAAAAAAGCCTCAGTTTACTCTACAATATTTCATTTGTTTTGGTGATATAGTTTGAAAATGCTGCAGAGTGCAGATTATCAGTGTAAACGTACATGCTATTTTAATAAGTTATAGAATCACTCTGGCCCGGTGCGTTCCGCATGTGGTACGTTACAATAGAAAATCAATTGCGTCTCATTAGCGGGTTATGTCACCCTATCTGTGTGATGAATAACATGAACGATGGTGGGCATAAATAGGTATAAGCTACTCACATAACTTTGACATTTCATTCTGCAGGTAATAACTGAACGTACTGATATTTTTTCCAGGTTTACAAAGGATGAAAGTTTACGGAATACATGGATTAAAAACATGAAACTCCAGGATTGGCAACCTAGACCTTCGAGTGTACTTTGTTCGAAGCATTTTGAGAAACACTTGATTGATCCCAGTGCTTTTCGAACAACATTACGTCCTGGAGCAATTCCTACTCTGTTTAATGAACTGTTTAAGCAGCGGTGCTGCAGGTGAGGAAAACCGCAAGCAGCGCAAATATTCCAATCTTATTGGAACCTATATGTTCGACCCGTTTGGGGTTGAAACTCTAGGGCCATGGTTTTCCGAGACATTCCCAAGCAGTTGGTCGACTCATCACGTGACCAAAGGTCTGGCCTATTTTTCGGCCAAAGAATCAGCACTGCCATTCAACGTGGCAATTTTGCCAGCCTTTTGGGCACATATCCCATTAACAAAGATGCGAACGTATTATTTGATGCCTTGTGATTATTTTCTAGTACATAATTATTATTATTTTAAAACAGGTAGTTTTTAAATTGTGAAAACAAAGTTTGATAAAAAAGTAAAAAATAAATATGTAAATATTAATTAAATTCATTCTTTTATTTCAAAATTCCTGATATGTTCATAAACTAGCTTTCAGGCATACCAACACCTCAACTCTAGGTCCTACCGAGCTGGGAAGGCGGGTTAATGCCTGTAGAGACAGTTCTTTTATGCGATACTGATGCCCGTCAACGGTCTGTGTATTTATACCGTTAAAAAGAGGTGAGAGGACTGCCGCCCATCGTCCTCTTAAAATATTACCTTAGTCTCCTTTTACAATAACCACGGGAATAGATCCCGTTCTATTCGTTAAGACTTTATTGATAAGAAACACACTTCATATACCCAGAGAATATTGATTTTCACGGATTGTCAGTAAGATTATCAGTCGTTTCAATATCGTTAGATAATACCGGCAACCGGCCCTAGTCCGGCCCTGTATTGACAACACTCCCTATGTGTGCGTAATGGCTACGCAATTTTGAGCGACATGTTTGGTCTGCTACTATTTTAAATGTCTGTGGTTCCGAGTTAGAAACCACAATTATGACAGCTAACAACCGTCACTTTTGTCAACAATATGGAACGCTCGTGATCGCGACAAAAGTGATTACTCAACGTTAAATACACTACTTACTAGTTACCACCATACCGTAAATACAAGTAGTGTATGGTAGTACCATACACTACTTGTATACACCACACATTTCTTCTTCTTAGATAGAAGCACTATTTCAAATAAATCTAAGTTAGCTAAAGATACGATGCGAATCAAAACAAAACAGCCCAACTGTCATTTTTGACAGCGCTCACGGTGATATTAGACTAATGTCACGTTCCGAAATTCAACAAAAGTGATAATATCGCGAACCCGACCAAATTGAATAGTCAAAAAATTTAAGAGCTATCAGATCATTAGTACAGATTAGTATTTTGGTTGGCTTCGCGATATTATCACTTTTGTTGAATTTCGGAATGCGACATAACGCATGGTCGGCGTTATCACAAGATGGCGCATGTCATGACGTCATCTATGACGTTTTGCGGGACAACGTTATCGCGCTCACGGCAATTCAGAACGGGTGTGAGCGCGCTCAAATCGATATTATCGTATCCCGGAACGTGGCCCCAGGATATCATGTCAAATTTGACAGGTTGCTGCCATCCCTTTAATCATCATGTCGGTCACAAAAGGAAATATGCTGGTGATTGTTTATGAACTTTAGTATTGAAATTTGTTTTTTGTATGAATTTGAATTTGTAAGTTACGTAATATTTTGTAGGTTCGTTCCTTTAGCTCGTCGGCTGCTGCTAGCCAGCTTATTAAAGCGCCGATACAAGTTTTTGGTCTGGAAGGCAGATATGCGTCAGCTCTATATTCTGCTGCCACCAAAAGTAAGAGCTTGGATGCAAGAGTTGAAAAAGAACTATCTTCGTTCCAACATTCAATCAAGACGTTTCGCGGGACATCGTTATCGCGCTCACCGGTATCGGGAACAGGGTCCAAGCTACCGGCGATCAGGGCTCCAGAGAGAGGAACCTCCTAACAATGCGAGCCGTGTCAAGAAGTACCGCTTTCTGAATCAGGCTCTTGACCCAGCTGCCCAACGAGAGCCTCCTCAGATGTTGGTCGAGGCTCTTGGCTATCAAGCCATTGGCTGTAACGACGATCGGCACAATGATCGCTGAATCCACATCCCACATGTCGACAACCTCGCGAGCCAAGTCAAGATACTTGATTTGTTTATCTTTCTCGGCTTTCACGAGGTTCCCGTCATGCGGGACCGTTATGTCAACGATCATTGTGCGCCGCTCTAGTCGATCCACCACCACTATATCAGGCTTATTGGCAACAATAGTCCTGTCAGTGATGATGGATCAATCCCAGTACAGTGTGACATGTCCATTTTCGAGAACTGGGTCGGGCACATACCTGTATCTCTAAGCGTTAATAATTATTTACTTAATTATTAACGCACCAATTACAATTATATGTCATTTTCTTTTAAAATAGTTGTTAAAATATTAATAATTTTGGGAGAGAAGTGGCATAAGAGGGAATGGAAGTTAGTTGGGAGAGGAATGTTACATTTAGAAATTTTGCTATAGAGGTCGAAGGATTTGGTGTTCAAGGAGCAGGAAAAAAATATAGGAACAAAAGTACCGTCCGCAAGACCGCATTCACAAAGGGAACTGTCCCTAACATGGATCTTATTCAGAAACACTGGGCTACAACAGTGTCCAAGTCTCAGTCTGCAAAGCGTAGAAACAGTTCTTTTGGCCAATTTTGGATATTTAAAAAACCAAGGTTTCCTCTGAATGTCGGGCTGTATAGTTCCATAGTAGACACCCTTGGTTTTTGATGGCTCATTCCACTTTTTTGTCCATGAGACGAACAATTTGAGTTTGGCACCATTTCGCAAATCGTAGATATGAGCTACGTAGTGCTTTCGATCAACCGGGTTTGATGTGGCATACTTTGCTAACGAATTAGCGCACTCATTGCCAACAATACCCGAGTGACCAGCACCCTAATTTCGTAACTCACGATTGATCATAAAATCATAATTGGTTTCGTCTTCACAGTTAAACAATATTCATTGCGTTATTTATGTTATCGAACAGACACATTTTTCGAACATATGAAGCAATGGTTTAACAATCCGTTTCAAAACGATACTGATTATGATGAATCGTGAGTTACGCAATTAGGGTGCAGGAATCCAGGCCAACCCGTCTGCCAAGCGTGGCGATTATGGCAAATCCCTCCATCTTGGCGGAGGCTTATGTCCAGCAGTGGACGTCTTTCGGCTGAAATGATGATGATGAATCCAGGCTATCCAGGGCCCGATCTAGCTATTTAGCCGCTCAGGGCAAAAATAATATTCGCCGCCCTTTACACTAACACTATAGAAATCATGAGCTTGCTATTCCAAAGATGGGATACCCCTGCCGGATATACGTCGAATTACCAGTAACCCTGTATATACCAGGCCACTCATACATATATGTACTCGTATGAGAGACTAGCCAGTTATAATCTATTTTGATTTTTTTTTTTTTTTTTTTTGTAAGTTAAAATAGGTACGTTCCAATTTCAAAATTTCCCTCCACATTGTTTGCGAGCTAATTAATTATCGTATCTCATTAAAAAATGGTACTGCGCCGGAACATTTTCGCGCTATGATTTTTTACGATTTCAAGTGTGGCCTGAAATCGGACGAATCGTACGATAGACTTCAAATGTCATTAATGGATGAAGGCCCTTCTAAGGCAACCGTGTATCGTTGGTATAACGAATTCAAGCGCGGTAGACTAACTTTGGGGGATAAAGAAAGAAGCGGTCGCACTTTGACGGCTTTTACGGAAGAAAACGTATTAGCAGTGAACAATTTAATCCATGAAAATAGGCGAGTTACGTAGCAGTTACAGGTTGTATCGGGAACCTTTCTACACGCGCATCTTCGCTTGAGGAGGATAGTTTCACGCTGGGTACCGCACAACCTCACCGTTGCTCAGAAGCAGGCCCGGGCGGAGTGGTGCAGTGATATGATTAACAAATTTGAAACAGGCTCGTCTCGCCGTGTTTACGACATCATTAGAAGCAGCATCGATCTAGAACCAGGGGGAAGATTTCGATCGCGAGCTTTTACAAAATGACTGGCTAATTGGTGTAAACTCCTTTACGGAACCAAAGAAGCATCAACGCTGAATGGTATACTACCAAATGCTTGGGAGAAGTTTTCTCTGTTGTGAGCAACAAGCGACCAAACAAAGGGCTCCACGGGCTACTGCTCCACCACGACAACGCGCCTTCACACACCGCGCTCAAAACGAAGGACTTCCTGAGAGCTGGGTCACTAACCTTACAGCCCTGACACGGGTGTTTCCACTGCGAAGATCGCCCTGAGGACACGGTGGAGCACACGGTGGCGGTCTGCCCGGCTTGGGTGGAGCACCGCCGTGTCCTCGT
This sequence comes from Polymixis flavicincta, assembly GCA_949987655.1. Lineage (NCBI taxonomy): Eukaryota > Metazoa > Arthropoda > Insecta > Lepidoptera > Noctuidae > Polymixis > Polymixis flavicincta. Next base: position 13,672,425 of record OX465182.1, read on the forward strand.
GGAGGCGATCGGCGGCGGCGATCTCTCGCGTCCGGCCCTGGTCCAGGCCATGGTACGGTGCGAGAGGGCATGGGGAGCCGTCACCTCCTTCAGCGAAGCAGTGATGCTCGCGAAGAGGGAGGCGGCGCACGTGAGGGAGAGGCAGCATATGCGCCCTCGCGACCCTAGCCGCCGCAGGATACGGAGACGCCCTGGGCGTCGGGAATCCCAGGCCGATTTCCGGCCACCGTAGGCATGAGCTTGCGGACGGCGAGAAATGGGTAACTCGCTGCCCGGTAAGGACCAAGCCCAAGTCGACGGCGCGTTGTGTTCCACGCGCGCCTCAAAGAGATGTCAGCACAAAAAATTATGGGGCCCGCAAGGGCCGATGCCTGTCAGGGGTGCGGGTTTGTTCGAAAGAGATACCACAGCCCCTGGCATACGGGCTACTGAGGGAACACGGGTGGGTTTTGAATCAGTAAAAGTCTGACACGCCCTCCTGCTCCACCCAGAGCGGGAGAAGTTATTTTATGATTTCCCACCCAAAAAAAAAAAACCTAGTACCGTGTGAGTCCTAGTCACACGGTACTAGGTTTTTTTTTATATTTAAATTTTTGTCGTCGCCGGAAGATGTGCTGTCAGCGTTCGACCAGGCTGTAAACTAGGTGTCTGCGGTGGACTGGAAAAAGTGTTTCGAAAATTGGTTCAGATACATGAAACTTTGTATAGATGATAGTAGAGAGTACTTTGAAAATAATTAATAAAAAAATATTTACCTAAAGAATTTTTTTTTTTCGCAAATCTTTCGAGTGTCCCACGTACCTATGTGATATTGTTTTAATTGTATATTATTCTAAGTAAGTTAATTACTACTATATACTTACAAACATACTCTCATGAATTTTTGTCTGTTAAAGAATTTCTCAGAAATCACTGAACGGATTGAAATATTTTTTTATCGATCTATCTTTCAACTTCATCATCATCATCAACCTGTTTCCACTCACTGCTGGATAAAGGCCTCTTTTCCCTTTTGCCATTTTCCCTGTTCCGGGCTAATCTTGCCTATATTAATTTACGACCCTTTCATAAGAGACAATAAACATTTTTCATCAAAATCGTTTCAGTAGTTAAAAAGATTAAGACCAAACTGTTAAAATTATATTTTTAGGGTTTAAAAAATACAAGGAGCTATTTGTTTTTTTAATTTAATGCAATAAAAAAAACATTATTATGTTACGTTTTTTTTTTGAGGGTGTGATTTCATCAAATAACTTCTCCTTGTCAGACTTTTACTGACTAAAACCCACCCGTGTTCCTTCAGTTGCCTGTGTGCCAGGGGCCACGGTATCTTTTGGAACAACCTGCACCCCTGGCAGGCATCGGCCCTAGCGGACCCCAGCAGTTGGTGCTGAAATCTCTTTGAGGCGCGCGTGGTACACAACGTGCCGTTGACCCGGGCTTAATTGGTCCTTGCCGGACGGCGAGCTACCCATTACTCGCCGTTTGCAAGCACGCGCCTATGGTGGCCGGGAATTAGCCTGGGATTCCCCACGCCCAGGGTATCTCCTGTGGCGACTAGGGCCGTGAAGGCGCATAGATTGCCTTTTCCTCATGTGCCGCCTCCATCTTCGGGAACATTACTGCTTCGCAGGATGTTACGGCTTCCTATGCACTCTCGCTCCGTACCATGGCCTGGACCAGGGCCGGTCGCGAGAGATCCCCCCGCTGATCGCCTCCACGAGGACACGGCGGTGCTCCGCCCAAGCCGGGCTGACCTCCACGCGATCTACGCAGTGGTAACACCCGGGCGTTTCCTCCCGCCTTATCAGAAACTAATTATATTTCGTTACAAAACGAATCAGTCAATAATTAAAATAGGTAAATAAAACATTATACTCTGCCTCGTAATAATTAAAATAATTTTCTTCGCACTTTCTGCTCTAGTTTCTGATAAATTTTATACCGTCACAAACTTTATGTTCTATTGAAATCATAGCTAAGAAAACCTTAAAAATACTATTTTGTCGGGCTGCTAGGCATGGTAATTTTTATAAGATTTTTCACTCCTACCGATAAAATTTAGTACTTCGTGCAACCTTCAATTTTGCCGCCCCTCATTTTTGCCGCTCTGGGCATTTGCCCGGCTTGCCCCCCCCTAGATCGGGCCCTGAGGCTATCTCGATGTCCAAGCCGTTTTGGGAACGGTCAAATAATAGGCTCTATTTCTACAATGATTTTACTGTGTATTTTACTATGAAGTTGATTTTGTTTTAGGGCCTGAATACTACTACGCGAATCTGAAAAAAATACTGCTTTAGCTATTTTATGTGATTTTTATAATGTATGGTTTCTAAAATGCCGATACACTCTCCTGTAAAAACTGATGCTTCTGGTGGACATTAAAAAAGTAGAGGAATTTTGGAAATATACTGCTACTCTTGTACATTCTGTTTGTGATAGTTTTGAAGCATCAGTGAAAAAAGTTCCAACCTTCACAGTATCGTTTGACGGCTAACTCGAAATCTCTTCTTGCGTTTTGGGAATTCTTTGAAATACCTAGTCCCAAAACGGCTTTTGGTTCGAAGTGGATCGTCTAAAGTCTAAATCTAGGAAGGAAAGTCATCTAAAGTCCGTGTTAAAGGATTTGAGTTGGGCAAGCCACGATTGCGGCGGTAAGTCTCCTCTTTGAGGAGTAGCTTGAGAGGCGGCACGGCATCCTCACCTTCCGACTGACGCAGGTTCTCCCTGGACACGGTTGTTTCGGGAGCTTCCTGTTTCGGATAAGACGGGAGAAAATGCCCGGGTGTTTCCAATGCGAAGATCGCCCTGAGGACACAGTGGAGCATACGGTGGCGGTCTGCCCGGCTTGGATGGAGCACCGCCGTGTCCTCGTGGAGGCGATTGGCAGCGGCGATCTCTCGCGTCCGGCCCTGGTCCAGGCCATGGTACGGTGCGAGAGGGCATGGGGAGCCGTCACCTCCTTCAGCGAAGCAGTGATGCTCGTGAAGAGGGAGGCGGCGCACGTGAGGGAGAGGCAGCATATGCGCCCTCGCGACCCTAGCCGCCGCAGGATACGGAGACGCCCCGGGCGTCGGGAATCCCAGGCCGATTTCCGGCTGTCAAATTTCTTTGATAAATTTTCGACTTTAGCAAATGAGAATAACGTTCATGTTCAATTGGGAAAATTTGACAGTTTAGGGTAGCTTGATGTGCTGGCGTCTGTACAACATACTACAGTATTTACTTAGGTTCAATCTAAGTTCTGTAACCATTTCGTTTTCCTTCACATTGTAGCCTCCACCGTCTAAACAACTTCCGCCTGACGCAGGTCCTCACCGGACACGGTTGTTTCGGGAGGTTCCTGTTTCGGATAGGGCGGGAGGAAACGCCCGGGTGTTTCCACTGCGAAGATCGCCCTGAGGACACGGTGGAGCACACGGTGGCGGTCTGCCCTGCTTGGGCGGAGCACCGCCGTGTCCTCGTGGAGGCGATCGGCGGCGGCGATCTCTCGCGTCCGGCTCTGGTCCAGGCCATGGTACGGAGCGAGAGGGCATGGGGAGCCGTCACCTCTTTCAGCGAAGCAGTGATGCTCGCGAAGAGGGAGGCGGCGCACGTGAGGGAGAGGCAGCATATGCGCCCTCGCGACCCCAGCCGCCGCAGGATACGGAGACGCCCTGGGCGTCGGGAATCCCAGGCCGATTTCCGGCCACCGTAGGCATGGGCTTGCGGACGGCGAGTAATGGGTAGCTCGCTGTCCGGTAAGGACCAATCCCAAGTCGACGGCGCGTTGTGTTCCACGCGCGCCTCAAAGAGATGTCAGCACAAAAATGATGGGGCCCGCAAGGGCCGATGCCTGTCAGGGGTGCGGGTTCGTTTGAAAGAGATACCACAGCCCCTGGTATACGGGCTAATGAAGGAACACGGGTGGGTTTTAGTCAGTAAAAGTCTGACACGCCCTCCTGCTCCACCCAGAGCGGGAGAAGTTATTTGATGATTTCCCATCCAAAAAAAAAAAAAAAACCGTCTAAATATGAAAAATGCAAGGCTCAAGGCTGGTAGTGTGTAGCACAGAACACATATACTCTAGGAGGTGTGTAGACTTGGCTTTTAGTAGTTTTAATGCTATACTGCTGCGTCCTCGAAAAAACCATCATCTTAATTTTTTATCAAAATGTTAGTTACAGCTCCAAATCACTAAAATATTGGTTCACTATAAAAGCAAACAAAAATGAAATCATTCGGTGTGCATCCGCTGCTTCAAATAAAAATCGCCTGAATCCATGCTCTCTGGTCAACTCACTATTTGGCACGCTATCTCTGTTCGTTCATCTTCGTCAAGCTGAAATTCGTTGCCTACGTTAACGAATTTTAGTACTTTTCGTTCTAATTTTATATCTAAATGTTGTAAAACTTAATCGGAACGAATTAATTCTTTCTCTGAAAAGATTATTGACGCGAATTAGTGCACAAAACCCATAATTATGGCTTCGAGTGAAGGGCGAAGTGCTCAGTCAAACTTGCATCAGCAAGACCTAACCAAATTGGTGAGTTAAAATGTTCAAAATAACAGTTCTGTAGAAGATATTTTAGTCAAGTACTGCAAGATTCAGGGATAAGTTTTTGAGTTTTGTTTCGGTAATCATTCAAATTCACATAACCTTCGTGTTTTCTACACATGTACAAAAGGTTGTTAGACTTGTATTAGGTACCTATTGCAGAACCTACATTTATCCAGTTAGATATTATATTGTTTAAGCGACTGCGGCGAAGCCCAAAAAGAGGATAATGGTTTTATTGATTCTAACAAAAATAAACCAAGACAGTGGGTCAAAGGAAATTTGTACACAACAATTATTTATTTAGATATTATTTTCTTATTTCAGGATGTTACCAAATTGTCAGCCTTATCACCTGAGGTCATTTCAAGGCAGGCCACAATAAACATTGGCACCATTGGTCATGTAGCTCATGGCAAGTCTACTGTAGTTAAGGCTATTTCAGGAGTGCAGACTGTAAGATTCAAGAATGAATTGGAGAGGAATATTACTATCAAGTTAGGTATGTATATCTCTATAATTTGTTTTACAGCCTATAAGTAAAATAACCATTGTTTGTGAATCCAGTCGTTATGGGCACTTAGAAGCCTCAAGTATGAGCATTTGATATCCACCAACCCACACTGGGCATGTTTGTTAATTTAAGGCCCAGTCCTTGTCGCAGAGAGGTGGCTTGTGGCCCAGCAGTGAAACCCGAAACTGACAACCATTTTTCAAGAAGTATTGTGTAGCCATGTAGAATATTGTAAGATGCATCTAGTTCAGTTCAGATGATGCCAACCTCAACACAGTTGAAAAATTATCATGATTCATAGTCACTAATACTATTTTGAGTTTGTCAAATATTCTATCAAAATGTCTTCAATTAATGATTGAGTGTATAGCAAATTACATTTAACCGCTGAAAGCCTGACAGCTGCCAAGTGGATCTATATCTATCCCAGCAAGTGTGAATATTTCGATCCACATGGGAGCTGTCAGGCTTTTAGCAGTTAAATGATGATTAAATGTTGTTGTTTGGTTTATTAGACAAGATTACCATAAAAAGCTATTTTTTTTTTATGTACTCAAAAAACTATAGTAATATTACTGATGCAATAATTTAGAAAGACGCTTTAATCATTTGTTCAGATGCTTTGCAATATACCATGTGAAATGTATTGTGAACCCAAAGTAATAATGTAATCTTTTTGATCTTGTAAGATTGATGTAAATTAATCCAAACACATGGTATGTTGCAGAGCGCCTGTCCAACTCGGTCATTAAAATGTATCGTGAAAGAGCTGATGAGAGGCACGAAAATGAGTTCTTTGCAAAGATGAAGAGATCTAAAAAGAGGAACTTGTGTGTTGATTCTGAAGATGAATTAAATATGCCTGCACCAAAGAAACAAAAGAAAAGTAGACAAGATTCCGAAGAATTCATTATAGAAAGAATTCTTGACTTCAAACTTGAATCTGGCAAGGAGTACTTCTACATAAAATGGAAAGGATGGCCAGACAGTGAAAACACATGGGAGCCAATTGAACATCTTGACAACTGCCCTAATGTACTCAAACAGTTCCTTGTGGATGAAGAATTTAAATATTGCAATCAAATGGAAAAGTTGAAGGAAGAAATTGCATTTGGAAACCTGCTTAGTGAAGAAAACCTTTTAAAAAGGTTTAATGAAATAGAAGACACTGATATTGCAAAATTAAAAGAAAGTTTAACATTGAAATTACTTGCAATGATAATTTTACCTGAAGAGAATGAAGCCTCAGCTACAGGACTTGTGCAAGAAGCAAGAGATATTTTGCAACTCTATGTTGTAACCAGAAAACGATGTCAGCAGTTAATCAAGCTAAGAAATTGGGAGGAACATTTAAATCAGGTTGATAAATGCAAAAAGCTTATTGTAGAGAATAATTTTGACTTTGCTGGACCCCCAGAAAATTTTACTTATATTAATCAATGTATACCTGGCAGTGGTGTTACAATCCCTGATGACCCACCCATTGGGTGTGAGTGTACAGCTTGCAACTGTCGATCAAAATCATGTTGCGGCATGCAAGCTGGTTTATTTGCCTATACTGCAAATAAAAGACTTCGTGTAGCGTCAGGTACCCCAATTTACGAATGTAACAAAGCCTGTAAATGTTCATCAGATTGTAGTAATCGTGTAGTTCAAGGTGGCAGGAATAGTAAATTAAGTATTTTTCGAACTGCCAATGGATGTGGATGGGGAGTGAAAACAGAACAAAAGATAAGGCAAGGACAATTTCTTTGTCAATATGTTGGAGAAGTTATTACATTTGAAGAAGCTGAAAAACGAGGAAGAGAATATGATGCTAATGGTCTCACATATTTATTTGATTTGGATTTTAACTCTGTTGAAAATCCGTATGTTGTGGATGCAGCAAATTTAGGAAATGTTTCACATTTTATTAATCATTCCTGTGATCCTAATCTTGGTGTGTGGGCGGTGTGGGCTGATTGTCTCGATCCCAATCTGCCTATGTTAGCTTTATTTGCTACACGTGATATTGAAATTGGTGAAGAACTCTGTTTTGATTATTTACAAAAAGCTTTAGACAGTGAGGATGTTGAGACAAACAGTTCCAGTATTAGTAAAGATAGTTCCTATGATACTGATATACCAAGTGGGTCTGAAGCTACATTGGGTATCACACCAGTATCACCAGTCAAATCTAGATTTGAAATTCAGCAACAAAATAGGGCCATGCTTAGAAATCTTACAGAATGCAAGTGTGGTGCTTTAAAATGTCGCAAATATTTGTTTTGAATATCGGATATTCCACTGAATAAATTGAAAAAATTATATATAAATGTAATTTTTACTTGGAAGAATAAATATTAAATACCCATCTTTTGTCATTTTAAAATTCTATCAAATATTTGAAGTAGTTTTCCAGCAAATTATGGAATCTCATTAAGTTCTATAGATTTTATTACAGTCTGATGCATGATAAAATTGATAAAGCAACTCATATCTATAAAATTTCGGTTTCCATTAAATATATCTTAGTTATGGTTAAGGATATGGAAGTAACAAATATAGGAAAAACAAATAATACTTAAAAAAATATTGTAAGTAATATTTTTGCTATGTAGCATTTTACAATATTTCTCAAAGTGATACATTTTACACAATTTGATGACAGCACCTATCACATATATTTGGATGGTATTTTATAGAAATATGTCTAATTTTATATAACTTGAGTAGTTATTATTAATATAATAATAGGGTATTTTCCAATTTGATAAAAACTATTTTAATTTGAAGATTGTGACGATATATTTAACAGAAAAATGATAATAAATGTATTAAATCCATTTTCTCCATTAAAAACGATTAAAATCAAATTTATTTTCGTTGTTTTGATTTTACCGCCAAAACGCTCCTCACGATGACTTTTTATCACGTGACATCGTGACGTCAGCTTTGTGTAAACAGCACCAGTACAAATACTTAGTTTGGCGCAGTTTTAGAAGTATTTGTGCACAAAGGCACCGCACACCAGTGATTTCACTTTCGATCCATAAAAAATCTTGTTAATTATAAACACGACACTCACTTGTTTACTTACTAACTACTTTAGTTTACACAAAGTTGACATCACGTGATAAAAAGTCATCGTAAGGAGCGTTTTGGCGGTAAATTCAAAACAACGAAAAATGAATTTGGTTTAAATCGTTTTTAATTGAGAAAATGGCTATAAATCAATTTACTTTTATTTTTCTGTTACATACTTCGTCCCAATCTTCAAATTAGAATAGTTTTTACTACATCGGTAAATACCCTATTGTGTTGGTTTCACTGACTGCCTTCTGCAACATGTAGTGTAATTGATATACTTATCAGCTTTTTAACGCTAACTTTTTTCCCAAGTTATACCTATTTTAAAATCAATGACTGTTCTGATTATTGACTTTCTATTTTGATTATTTTCAAATAAATGCATCTGCAGCATGCATGCATTTTGTTCATAAAGATGTATATATACAAATGAATTATACAACATGTTGTTAAAGATAGTATTGTTTATATAATGTGGAACATTTACTAGAGATTATCTTCAAATATTTTTTATGCTTTATCTTTAATTATTGTAATCGGTTCGCTATGGGCCCATGCACGAAATACAAACACTTTTGTCAAATTCTTTCCCAATTGTGAGAAAGCTTGAAATATGCACAACATCAAGCCTTCCATCCCCGAAGGGTTGGCTTAGAAGTTTGAAAAATAAAAGTAGTTTTTTGTAAATCGATGATCAACAGTGAGTATCGCGCAAGTTTTTGTCATACTTGTTACGAATATTAGTAATTTTCCATTAATACTTAAACAATTTGAAAAATCCTTTCAAGCCACCTGCAAAACTAAGAACTCGAATTTTCAAATCAAATGTGTTTAACCCTACGATCGTGAATCCACGCGAGCCACAAGAGCTTTTTATTTTTATATTTTCCCTTTCTCACAAAAAAATAAAATCAGTCCATTTCGTGAGAGTCTCGTTATTAAAGTAAATAGTCTGGCTTTTACTCAGCCGCTGCATATTCGTAAAATGTATTTATTTTTAATTTTAATTACTCTTGATATATGCAAAATCAAGGAGTAGGTGTGATTTTTTGATCACTTCTTGTGTAGCCTTAGTGCATTCTATTAATGGACTTTGTTTGAAATAAAAATATTGTATTCTCTTAAAATAGTGGCTCTCCGGGAGTGTCGACAGAAGTGAAAACTTATACGAACGAATTGTAATTAAACTTACAATTTTCATTTAACGCGCTATTGTACATGCATGTGTATCTATGTACGTACATACACAATATATTTACGTACTTATATTCAGAGGTGTCGGTAACGGTAACAGTGTCGCGAGATTAATTGTTTTTGACGTGACAACGTCTTATAATTCGATGGAGCCGGCTGCACGCACGAAAAAACATGACTCATGCGGCGTTACCTCGCTCTGAGGCGTTCCATTTAAGGCTTGAAGTGCAAACGAGCGACAAAGAGGCACAATCGGCCTCCGCGTTCAGCAGCGTTCGACATCAGTCTCTCTCCTACTTGAGTAAGCGATGCGTCTGCGTGGACAGCTGCTATACAATAATAAACAATAGTATTATCTTATGACGTTGTCACGTTCAACTATCGTCAGTAAACCGACTTTACAGACACAGACAACCGATTTTTTTCCCATCTCAAAAAATGTCCAACGCGCCTAAAGTAGTTTTCACTTCAATAAATAAATTAATGCACATTTACACGAGCTTGGTATTAACTAATGCTTAGTACTTCTCGCTAACACAAATAAATACATTGCGTGTAAACATGCTGAATCGGTGGTTAGTATTAGTGAAAGTAAATAATACGTGTATAAAATAGAAAGAGAGAGAGGAAATCGCATGGAGGGCCATAACGCTTTTCCTTTTGCGTTTCCACTCGTCGGTAAAGGCGGCACGCCCACTTCGACGACCTCGGCAGCAAAGATTGAGGCAAAATTTTAGAATAATATGATGAACCGTCGCCGACAAGTAAAAAGACGGAATTTATTTTTAATGCATTTTCGTTCCACTCGCCGGCCGGGTGGTCCGTGCCGGTACTGGCCAGCGGATAATCCTATATACTACGTACTATCCTACTTACTAATATTATAAATGTGAAAGTTTGGATATTTAGACGTTTGGATTTTTGTTACTCAATCACACAACAACGGCTCAACGGATTTGGATGTAATTTGGCACATATGTATAGATTATAACCTGGATTAACACAGGATACTTTTTATCGGGGTAATAGGTATGTTCCTGTGGGACAATTGTCGACATCCACGCCGGTGTAGCCGCTGACAAAAGCTATATAGTGCCCAATAAAAGCCGATTCTATTAGCGACAAGCCGACACCGTTTTTTTTTTTTTTTTTTTTTTTTTTTTTTTTTTTTTTTTTTTTTTTTGGGGTGGGAAATCATCAAATAACTTCTCCCGCTCTGGGTGGAGCAGGAGGGCGTGTCAGACTTTTACTGACTAAAACCCACCCGTGTTCCTTCAGGTAGCCCTTAAGCCAGGGGCTGTGGTGTCTCTTTCGAACAAACCCGCACCCCTGGCAGGCATCGACCCTTGCGGGTGCCATCGCTTTTTGTGCTGACATCTCTTTGAGGCGCGCGTGGAACACAACGCGCCGTCGACTTGGGCTTGGTCCTTACCGGACAGCGAGCTACCCATTACTCGCCGTCCGCAAGCCCATGCCTACGGTGGCCGGAAATCGGCCTGGGATTCCCGACGCCCAGGGCGTCTCCGTATCCTGCGGCGGCTGGGGTCGCGAGGGCGCATATGCTGCCTCTCCCTCACGTGCGCCGCCTCCCTCTTCGCGAGCATCACTGCTTCGCTGAAGGAGGTGACGGCTCCCCATGCCCTCTCGCTCCGTACCATGGCCTGGACCAGGGCCGGACGCGAGAGACCGCCGCCGCCGATCGCCTCCACGAGGACACGGCGGTGCTCCGCCCAAGCAGGGCAGACCGCCACCGTGTGCTCCACCGTGTCCTCAGGGCGATGTTCGCAGTGGAAACACCCGGGCGTTTCCTCCCGCCCTATCCGAAACAGGAACCTCCCGAAACAACCGTGTCCGGTGAGGACCTGCGTCAGGCGGAAGGTGAGGACGCCATGCCGCCTCTCAAACCACTCCTCAAAGAGGGGACTTACCGCCGCAATCGTGGCGTGCCCAAAGCCGACACCGTTAGCTAGCCACCTAATGACAAGTACTAATCTCGTCTAAATGAGGCATTATTCATTGAACAGGTGCAGAACAAATTGCCTTATGTATATACAACTACTATATTGAAAGTATTATCGTACAAATGGATATATTTTAGAATCCATGTTAAATATTCATAGTTTATCTAGATAAACTAAGGTTTGTAGTAAGTACAAGCATGTTAATGTACTACACAATTTTGGATTGCATTTCATTATTGATATACTTAAGATAGTTTTATATTTGTAGACATTTAGCTCTAATGCGAATTTTCTTATAGTTTAAATAAGATAGTAATAAAAATGTTATATTACCAAAAAATATTTTTATTTCTGCGTGAAACACTAATCAAAACTCAGTAGTGTCTGACGGGAGCTAGATGAAAATGTAAAACTACGAGTTAACGACGTTTGGCTGTCAATAGTTCGGAATTTCAATAACTGAACATTCAGATTCAGTACGAATATTGACCGAATCTCCAAAATATTGAGCCATGAGCACCGCAATACCTATAAGCCTCCTGTGGATTATCCTTCAATAGGTGTTTAGCCGGTCCCTCCTTACTCCTTCCCCTCTAAGCAATACATTGAAATAACCCAATACAATGTTCGATGCAGGTTACGCTAATGCGAAAATCTACAAATGTGACAATCCAAAATGTCCGCGTCCTACAAGCTTCATATCGGGGGGTTCTTCGAAGGACGATAGTTTCCCTTGCCTGCGACCTGCGTGTACAGGCCGTTTCCAGTTGGTGCGTCACGTGAGCTTCGTCGACTGCCCTGGACACGACATTCTTATGGCCACCATGCTTAACGGTGCTGCGGTCATGGACGCCGCATTGCTTCTCATCGCAGGTATGCATCGCACATTTCAATTGAATGTACCTATTTTCTATTTTTAATTTGTGTTATTATACTAACTACCAATTCTGGGTGACTGACGCACTAGGCCGTTAGTCACTCGCAGAGCCTCGTAGATGTAACAGCCAGCATCGTAAATCGGCACGTATGTTGAGAAGAGCTGTCTCATCATTTCAGAAGAATACCTTGCTGGAAACCAAAATAACCAGATCTTTGTTATGTCTAGGTAACGAGTCTTGCCCCCAGCCACAAACCAGTGAACACTTGGCAGCTATTGAGATTATGAAACTGAAACACATACTCATATTGCAAAACAAGATCGACCTGGTAAAGGAAGGCCAAGCCAAGGAGCAACACGAACAGATTGTGAAATTCGTGCAGGGTACTGTTGCTGAAGGTGCACCTATAATACCTATTTCAGCTCAGCTGAAGTATAACATAGAGGTAAATAATTATCACCAAAATCAAAAGATCTTTTATTTGTACACAAACATCATTAAACATCGTTATCAAATATACGCGGAGCGGTCTAGATGCCCTGCGTGTGCAATACAGCGGGCGTCCGTCGCGGGGTAGCTCGACAAACCATAGTTACGCCTTTGCAATGCGTAGGCGCAGCAGAAGCCAGCCAGATGCAATGAATTTCCTAGAATAATATTTAAAAAATGTTTTAGGTGTTATGTGAATACATCACAAAGAAGATCCCGGTACCTTTGAGAGACTTCACATCGCCGCCACGGATGATTGTCATCCGTTCTTTTGACGTCAACAAACCTGGTTGCGAGGTCGATGACCTTAGAGGAGGTGTCGCCGGTGGTTCTATTTTGCAGGGAGTACTTACCGTTGGAATGGAAATCGAGGTAAACACAATACTTCTCCGAAATCGAGTCGACATCGAGTTTTATAAAAAGTTCGGCTTTGTAAGAGGCCGTGGGTGGGATCATTGTAAGCCATGAGCGTCATCTCTGCCACTCTGAATTGACACTGTCACTTTCAAAACCTATATTTACGTCGAGATACATAAATAAGTTAAGAATCATTACCATTTGATTAAAAAATCCTTTATGGCTAAGGAGTTAGACATTGCCTAGTTTGTAACTGCACGCCCCGCTACTGCTAGTTGAATACACATTTCAAGCAAACACAGTACCCTAGTACTACTTGCAAAGATACGATTTGATCGTCACGCTAACGTCAAAATGTGCCTTTAGTCCCTTCTAGTTAACTTTTCGTGCTTCACTAATACATTATTTTGAACAGGTCCGACCGGGGCTAGTTAGTAAGGATGCCGACGGCAAGCTGACATGCCGTCCCATATTCTCCCGTATCGTGTCCCTATTCGCGGAACAGAATGAGCTTCAATACGCCGTGCCCGGAGGTCTCATTGGTGTTGGAACCAAAATCGAGCCCACGCTTTGCCGTGCTGACCGACTTGTAGGACAGGTACGTAGGTTCACCTTTTATGCTGATCCAAATTGTATCCTATATTTCAGTACTGCTCACAAATTTCCGGAAAACCAAGAATAGCCACACGTTTTCTTTCCTGGACAAACACACGGCTACGTTGAGCTCGCACTGTACGGAAATCCTATACAATGGGAGATCAGGTTATACTGGAAACTTATAGATTGATGTGTAGCCGTGTGTACAGAAGTACCTAAGAAGAAGTAAAACGGCCGGCTAAAATCTCAAGACAGAAAACGAAAATATTGTGGCGGGATTTTACTCGCACTGGACTTTCAACTCTGTGTTGAACCAAGCTTTGAGAATCCTACAGAGTTTATCTCAGCGCGACGAAAATACACCCTGTTCCATGCTAAGCAATGCGTTGAAGATCCGGTGCGTAAAAAAATCCCGCCGCGATTTTATTACGTCCGTGAGAACGTGGGCTTATATATTGTTGTATCAGTGGGATAGCTATATGCTAATAACACACTGGGATCATCAATCCAAGTATAATAGGGCAAAATTCCCTTGCATAACATGATCGTTGATATATTTTGTAAACATATCCTGCCTTTTTCATGATATCACTCATTCTTGCCCTTGTTACCAGTGACTCGTGCGAAGACGAAATAAATAAAACAATTTGCTTTTATAGGTCCTTGGTGCTGTTGGTGCTTTGCCCGGAATATTTGTGAAGCTTGAGGTTTCGTACTACTTATTGAAACGTTTACTTGGCGTGCGCACAGAGGGCGACAAGAAAGCGGCTAAAGTACAAAAGCTGACCAAAAACGAAGTAAGTAATGCATATCTTAGTCATTGTCCTTTTAAGGCACAAATGTATGTAATCTTTAACAGAGCAGCTATGAGAATCTGCATATACGCCAAATTAGCTAAAAAAAGTCTTGAAGCAGCACGTAGCCCGAGAAAATCGTTTAAATACAATATTATATTCCAATCTGCTAAGATGTGTACGGTTTTCGTACAATGAGAAGTCAGCTTATACTGGAAATGTATAGCTTGATAATGTCGTCGTGCGTACGACCGGTAGGGCTACAATAGGGCGGCCACATTTATGTCAACGAATAGAAGATTTTGCAGTTACTAATTAAAACTATGTTTTCCCGTTTGAAGCGCCAAGCCACTTTGAACTCAGTGTTAAAAGAGAAGGATGAAAATTAATTTATATCAGGATAACATTAATTTTTGTTGTATGATTTAGGTATTGCTGGTAAACATTGGATCCTTGAGCACGGGAGGAAGGGTAATCGCTACCAAAGCTGACTTGGCCAAAATTGCTCTGACAAACCCTGTGTGCACCGAAATCGGAGAAAAAGTAGCCCTTAGCAGGAGAGTTGAAAATCATTGGAGGTGAGTATCATTATTTAGTTCAATGTTTAAAATTGATTTTATTCAAATTTGATATATTGTATTGAATTTAATAGGTAATGATTGTGATTTATAAACCACTTTTTATAAGTTTTACTATCCTCTACATACATTAACACTTTATGATTCCAGGTTGATTGGCTGGGGTCAAATTCAAGGTGGAGAGACAATCGAGCCAGCGAAGAATTAGTGTTATGTATTTTATTTTTATACATTGAACTATTATAATATGTATTTAATAAAAGCAAATATAAATGTGAATAAAATTATTATTTAATTTCAAGACTACCTATAAATTAATTCAAAAGAGAGTTCATTTAGAGCAGGGGTTCCCAATTTTTTTAACAATGTACGCTCAAACCTAACATTCTTTAAGTCGACTTATGCAATAAGTTTAAGAATGTAAGAGCTAATAGACAAAAGTGGAAGCAATACTCTAAATATCTTAGTGAAGATAACTGTGGGCTAACTTGTTTTTACTCCGTGGGGCTAACACTCTCTTTCTGAATAGATACATAGAGAGAAAACACATAGCACTGTCTCGTTCTTAAGTGTGTATTTAGAAGAGAGTGTTAGCCCACAGTCGTCTTCACTTAGTGTTGCCTCCACTTTTATCTACAAGCTTCTTGTCTAATAGCGAGCTCGGAATTTTCGCGCCGCCTCTAATGGCTCAGTTTTAGTTTAAACCCATTCTATTACCTAGAAAAAAATTAAAAGAAGGAGCCGCCGCGCTCTCTTTTCGATAACTGCGCCGCACCGGTTGGGAACCCATGAATTAGAGAAAAAAATCTTGGGTAAACAATTTATTTGATTTTGTTCATTTACGCTTGCAATAATGAATTTTAGGCCATGTATATAAATGTGTTGATATCTTCATCATCTCGTCGCATGTATTTGTGTTCGATTAGCCATTCTAGCTGCTCCTTTATCATCTTCTTAGAGGGCAAGAACATGTTCTTCAAAATCTCCACCAGTTCACTCTGAAAATATAAAATAATATATAAAGTAGTAGTACTTATACATAAAAGAAGGCCTCTAAAACTTATTTGGGTTTGGGTCGGGGGTTTTTTAAATTTTACTTTTATTTCCTGCTTTTTAAACTTAGTCTTGCTTAAATCTGCATTGAGACCTTTTCAATGGGCCCAAACACGATACTGCTGCTGTTTGTTGGTGAGTAACTTGGATATCCTGGAAATTCCAGATGTTGCTCCAGCATCAGTTCAAGGTTACTTTGTTCGTCTAATATCATTGAAATAATAGAATACGAAATTTCGACTTGATCAGACCCGTGGAAGATGTTCAAATCCCTTCATCAACCACAGAGCTGATAATCTTCAAATAGCTGAATCGATTGTGATTAAACATGTCTAAGAACACTCCCGACTAATTCGCCTTTCAAACAAAAAAAAACGAAAATCAAAATCGGTTCATCCTTTCGGGAGCTACGTTACCTCACACAGACACGTGAAACTTATAACACCCCGTCGTTTTTGCGGCGGGGGTTAAAAATATGTAGTTGTGTAGCGTTTGTATATTTTGTGCTGACTTGCGTACTGATGTCTGCTTTTTTATTAACCGACTTCCAAAAAAAGAGGAGGTTATATGTTCCACTGTATGTTTTTTTTTTTTAATGTATGTTCCTCGATTTCTCCCCCATTTTTGGACCGATTCTCAAAATTCTTTTTTAATTGAAAGAGTATACTCCTGAGGTGGTCCCAATGGCACCAAGTCAAGATCTAATGATGGAAACCCAGGGAAATCGAGGGCAACCCTCAAATTTTGTAGGTTTTCATATATGTTCTAAAGCTATTGAGACATTTGCGTATGGTCATCATCATCTCATGACGCTCTGAGTTGATGAAGGACGGTACAACTCTTTAACGGTTACGTGTGTGGAGGTTGGGCATAACTCCGTCATAAGACCGATTTGCAAAATGCTTTTTTTGTTCGAAAGGGGTTTATTTCGAAACGGTCCCATTTAAATTTCATATAGATCTGATGATGCATTTCGGAGACAGACAACGGAACTCTTCGAAAAATGACAGCAAATTAACCGAGATTGCTGCTATAGCATAAATACCTATGCATTGTTTTGACCCCAAGGATGTTGAAATTTCGAATTGGTGTGGGGTATGTACTTTAACTAACTAAAAATAACTTTAATTTCGGAAGGCGGTGACAAGAAATTAATAAAATACATATCCAAAGTCACCGACTTCCGAAATTAAAGGTTTTTTCACTTTCTAGTGTTTTTTGGAAGTCGGTTGTATTTTTTTTTTTAAAGTTTTTTTTTTTTATATAAAAAAACATAGTGAGAAGTTTAATTGGAAGGAGTGTAATTTCGTCGAGTGAACCTTTTGCATTGGTGTAAGTACTAAAATAATAATTTAGATGATGAATGATAATAGGGTGTGCCATCAGCAGTCGAATACGCAGAAGCATACATTTCCACGCTGAAATACGCGACATAAGTTCCGGCAGGTGTGTCGTATACGATACGGAAGGTGGTCAGCGTCATAAATACCGGAACGAAAAACAGTTCAAAATCTGAATAACTAAGTTTCAGAATGAGCACAGAACACGAAAACCTTAAATGTTGTCAAGATAACGTATTTGAGATTATAGTATAGTGCGTTTTCTTACTTCAGTTCAATTTTTATAATATACTCTATTTGTCCCAATATTTTTTCCTCACAAGGTAGTCATATAAGGAAAATTCTTTCATTAATTTTCTAAAAACAATATTTACCTGGAGAGCAGTGTTTGTGATTCGTTTTCTCATCTTTAGGATTTTTATGATGGCTTCTTGAGTCCTTAATATTCGAAGCTGAACAATGGAATGATTATCTTCTATTTGAGATCTCTCAGTGCTCAATTGAAGTCTACCAATCAAATTAATTTTTCCCCGACGTTGAGGTTTCCCAGTTTTTATTAGAGCAAATTCTTGATTTACCCAAAATGTTGTATTCTCTGTAAAATCTTTAGGATTCTGAACTGCCGGTTCATAGGACAACAACTGTCTTTTGAGTTTTGGAAAAGCAACAAGGGACCATAAAGTTCTCCTAAGTTCTGGATCAGGGAGTTCAGTTGCAAGTCTCAAGTTTTCATAACTTATCTTCTCCTTTGGTCTTTGATTCCATGCAAACAAGACAGCCATTTGAAATGTGGTGACATCCAAGTCAAATCTACCAACAGAATTGGCAAATGTGATTGTACCATTGCTCATATGATGATACCACTGCAACTTACGTCCTGAATGTTTCTTCTTATAGAAGTCTTCAACTTCTGGTATGTAGTCCTCTAACTCTAACGGAAGGCTTACTGTAACTCTTTCAGATCCACGGGCCCATGCTCCAGCATTGAGTATTTTTATGTTTATAGCATCATGTTTTGTGGTATCAGTTCTAAACTGAGTATTCAGATCTTCACTTACCTTAATATCTTGAAACATTCGAGCCAGTTTGTTAACATAGTCGGCAGGCATTCCCACCTCTCTGAGCCACTCTACCATGTCCTCTTCTTTTTCAGAATCTGCACTTGAATCTAATATTAATCTTCTAGTGAGATGTGCTTTGTGATATCTCATAAAAACATCCTTGTTTTCTATATACTTTAAAACCAACAACACATCTCTTAACCTTGATTCTATCTGCTCACTTGTTAAACGTTTACTTAGTGGTGTCTTCCGCAGCAACATATCACAGTAATTAGCAAGGAGTTCAGGACATTTACTCTCAGGAGCTGTACCTTTGCTGCCCCGGATTAGAGCTGAAGATGGTAGTTCCAACTTAAATACTGTTGTGTCATTTACAACACATTTGTAAGCCTTATCTCTGGCTGTTAAAAACCTTGGATCATCCAAAAAGGCATCTTTAGCCAATGAGCTGAAACTTTTAAACAAATCTAATAAACGTTCCACATACTTTTCTGAATCAGAAGTGATTATATCTGCAGAAGCTACCATATCTGCTAATCCAGCAGATACTATATGTGCCTCTAGATCTCTTAATATGGGTATAACCCCTTCAGGCACTCTATCAAGAAGACGGAACATGAGTTGTAACTTCTCAGTTTGACCAGCTTTAATCAGAGGAGCACTCTCTGCAAGTAACGTGGGAAGGTGCTCTCCGATAAGAACTCTCTCACAACATTGTGTAAGTGCTGTAACACTGCCACTTCCTGGTTCCAGATATCTGTGAGCTCGAGCTTCTTCTTCTTTCAAACGTTGATCAGCGTACTTCATATAAGATTGAACTCCATTCACCAGTAATTGTTCATTGGCTTTTAGTTTGTAAAACTCTTCTGTTGCTTGCATATAAGCAGCCTCAAAGTTTTCTCTGTATATTTGGAGTTTATCCATAGAGTTCGAGCATAAATTAACTGCAAAGAAGTTTAAATTATTATTTAATTTGAGATCATTTATGTTTAGGAAACAAAACAACAAAATGCCATAAAAACTTACCATATGATTCTCTTACACCAATAACTAGCTGAGAATCGAATGATTCACCATTACGTTCAGCTTGTACCAACTTCATAGCAGAATCTTGTAATCTCTGCTTGATTTCCATGAAGATGCTTTGATTCCATGAATCTAACATCAATTTCCTTACCAAACTATCTTCTATGTTATTGTTGTTATTCTTCTTCTGAGTATTAGATGCATTAGAACTTGGCACTTTGCTAACATTGTTGATAGTGTTTTCTAACTGTCGAAATGGAGTAGGTAAATAGTTGCACTGTGTAAAAAACTTGCCCCATTCGGCAATATATGCCTTTAGTAGGGCTTGGTCTTCCCGCTGAGCCAAGACGCGATTCTGAGCCTGCTTTATATACATCATTATATCTTGCTGGAGAGCATCCCTTAGCTTATATGACCCTCTCTCATCCCATAAGCACACAGAGTGGACAGTACCAAAAAGGTCTTGCCATTCTATTTGCGTTACCGTCTCCTGCTTGAGTAGCTTCAAAACTATAGGCCGCATAGCAGGCCATTTATCCTCAAAAGTGATTTGTCCTTTATCCTGTAAAGAAAATCCATGAAACGTTTTTACTTACATCTCAATAAATCATTATAGATAGGTATATCGTATGGGAGAGTATAAAGAAAAGGAACCTTTAACATGACTTTATAATCAGAATACTACTCAAACTACACTATTCAAACGAATACACTTCTCATAATCAAATATATCTGGCGAATTTAATTTACGATTTGCGATAGTATTGAGTAGCTTATTTCGACGTCAATCACAGATAACTATATACTAGACGTCAATAAACGGGAAAATAAAACAAGTATCCAACACTCGATTCGACTATTCTTTGAGAAATAATAGTCGAATAAAGTTTTAAAATTTATTAAAACACTACATTATTTTTTAAGACAATAATTTTATATTTTTAGGTATTTCAGTTTCCAATGTATTTATTTTCATCATTTCAGCCGAAAGACGTCCACTATTGGACTTAGGCCTCCCCCATTATGGGAGGGTTTGCATATTCGCCACGCTTGGCAGGCGGGTGGGCGAGTATTTTTATCATGAGTAAAAGTAAAAACTTGCGACAGTGGACACTTCATTTGAGAGAACAGTTGACTTACAGTTGAGGATGCTGAAAGAAGCCCCATCTGTCCTCATATTAAATTATGCTAAGCCTCTTTTAGGATTACAATGCCAGATACACACGCAGTGACTTTAGGTCGCCGGTGGCACCGAACTTGACCGCTGTTACAATAATCCCAAAAGGAGAATTACTAAAATCTTAGGCGACTTTAATGCCAAAATCGGAGAAAATTGTAATCACTTAAGAAATTGCATAAGAAGGTTTGGCTTACGGAATGAAAGAGGAGAACGCTTTATAGCTTTAGCTTCAACTTCAATTTCAGGCAACAAGCAAGGATACCTAGTTGTCAGCAACTGAGATCCAGTATTTCCCGGCTTGCCATCGAATAAATTTTTCAGTGACGTATCTTCTGATAAACCAATGAGTTCTTCACTTGGACGTATAGGGGTGTCATACTCCGCAGCAGAACCACTTTGAATAAATTTAGTGAAAATTACAGAATAAAATGTAGATAATGTCTATATTTTTGTAGCTTAATATCAAAAATTGTATATTGTTAGTATCTTGGAAAATATCAATTCAAAGTGGTCATGCTACAGAGCATACTCTGCAGCAGAACCACTTAAAATAACGGTTATTTCACGCTGATTATGCACAGGTCATAATATAAACAAATGTATATTTATTGTATACCAAGTTAACATCTACAATATTAGATAAAAACTTACTGATTTTTAGTAACATGTAAAGATTTTATCGGAATGCGCCTGCCATGATTTTCTTAGCATATAACAAGATTAATAGATACTTACATACATATAATATCTACTTATATACTATAATATACTAGAATAATATACATAAACTATCGTGTCTGTCGTGGAGTACGTTTCAGGCTTACCTGGTGATGTAAGACATTATAAGTCACACTGCTAAAGTGGTACAGGCTGGTACTGTGTGGCTGGGCTGCTACTGTTGGGGCCGAGAGAGAGTCTGTTTAAAACTCCGGTAGCCCGTACAAACCTAATAAAGTTTGCACCCGTGTGTCGGGCTGTTAAGATCATTAATATCATCTCTCAGCGGTTGGACATTTTTTCCTGCTCATTGGCGGAATTCCAGAGAGTGACAGTTAGAGTGTTGTCCTATATGTAACTTGGGCCGGCACACGGAGCCGTTACTTGGGACTGGTCAGTCATGGACCGGTGTAGGTGTGTGTGATCAGGTTTTGAGTAGCGTCTCTGGGTGTCTACTTTTCTGTCTCTTCTCTGGGTGCAGCGTTGCCAGAAGGTTACTTTTGTAACCTTTTAGGTGATTTTTAACTCCCTCAGGTTATTTCTAGGTTACACGACTCGAAAGGTTACTTTTAGGTGATTTTGCGGAATTTGTAGAATATTATTAGTTTCTTACTTGAAAAGGAACGCAATGTTGCCAATGTTGGCTAGTAAAACTCCTGAGTGCAACTCTTAATAATAAAAAAACGAGTCCGGCTCTCTCGCACTAATGTATAACACTTTTCGGTTACTCGCTCGCTCAATCGGACAGATTCGTTCATGTTCAAGTTCGTCCGCGCTTTGGCGCGCGCTCATTGATCAAAACTGAGATCAATAATAATAAGGATGGGGAAAGTGCAGGTATTTATTGATGTACAGAGGCCAGCACATAAAGCTACCCCAATCTGTCAAATTTATTTGATAGTTTTCAACTTTATCACAAAGGAATAAGGTTCATGTTCAATTGGGAAAATGTGACAGTTTAGGATAGCTTGACCTGCTGGCGTCTGTACATATTTATACAAAACATTTTAAAATGATTCTTTGAAAGAAGTTTTTCAATCGGTAGGTTAGGTATATTTCTATCCTTTTTATGCCACTTGCAAATTACATTAAATAGCTTGTAAATGCAAACTTAAAAATGGGATATTACAAAATTAACTATTTTTGTAAGTTTCTGTATATCCACTTTATGTTATGGTGGAAAAAAATGAAAGGTTATTTTTCACACTAAAAGGTTACTTTTTTATCCATGTCAGGTAACTTTTTAGAAGACCCGGCTGGCAACACTGTCTGGGTGTCATCTTTTACTTGTCTGTATGACTACTTTTAATACATTGGGTACTGCCTGTAAAAATAATTGTATGTGTAAATGAATAAAAAAAATAAAAAAATAAGTAAAGTAACCAGAACTAAATTAAAAATAAATTTAAAATCACATATTATAATATACGCTAAAAATGATTAACTGTATTGTTTTTTTTTTAAGTAAGCATACATTAAAATAAAACACATTATATTTACATTTTTGTCTATTTTTGCTTAATCTTTATAGCTTATGAATCCGTTTTCTTGATTTACATTTTATTAACTCATTTATCGTAAAGAATTAGATTGTGTGATGTAATGAATGAATGAATTTGAATTAATGAATGAATGAATTTGAAATGCCTGAATTTCTTAGCAAATGCTAAGAAATTCATGGCAGGCGCATTCCGATAAAGCATTTACATGTTACTAAAAATCAGTAAGTTTTTATTTTAAATTGTAGATGTTATCTTGATATACAATAAATATACATTCATTTATATTATGACCTGTGCATAATAAGCGTGAAATAACCGTTATTTTTAAGTGGTTCTGCTGGAGAGTATGCTCTGTAGCATGACCACTTTGAATTGATATTTTCCAAGAAACTAACAATATACAATTTTTCATATTAAGCTACAAAAATATAGACATTGGTGCCGATTCTGTTGTCACAAAATTCTCTAAACTAGACTAAAAATCACCAAAATTTAGTTTATTCCTGTCAAACGACGATTTCCTATTCTGAAATTGACTAAAGTGACACAACTAAACTATATTTTAGTTTGACAGCACTTTGCACTGAATTATTAGTTTAGTGAAAATGGTAATTTTGCTATTCTGTTGTTGTCAATTTCATTATTCTATTCAACCTAAAATTTTGGTTGTCTAACTAAATCTGACTATTTTTAATCGCGATTAAATAGGTGTGGAATAAAATTAGTTGTCAAGAACTAAAATTCGATAAATGATAAATGATAAATATTTTATTTCTGTAAGTAGGTTTGTACAAACACTTTTACACGTCAATCATATTTTTTAAACTAGATGAGGTCGGCGTTTCCTATCTGACTACTCTGAGAAGGCCGAAACAAACTCAGAGGTCACAGTCTCTTTTAAAGTCCAGACATAATCTTGGTCAGATCATGTGAAGACCATGTGGATTGGTGTCTGAAATGGTCTTTTGAGGAAAGAACCACACAGGTTGAGTGGACCTGTCCATTCAGTGCACGCATGTATCAGTAATCATACGGCTCAACTCAGAACTTGAGGAGCTCAACGATTTGACGAACAATACCAAAGAAAGGACATTTGGGTAGGCCGCATAAAGTACTCAAACTGCCAGATTAACATTAAAAACGAACTGAGAAAGAGACGAAACACGAAAACAAAAATACCACATAGTCCTCACATTCACAATAATTAAAGCAAAAATAATATTATACTTCTCAAAGTAAATATTCATGTCAAAGTGTATATTATAATAATCAAATGTCAAAGTGTAAATAATAATAATCAAATGTCAAAGAGCAAAACAAAGAAAAAACAACATTCAGTATACAAAATTGGAGCAGGTCAATCCCAAGCTTTTTTGTCCTCAATATAATCTTTAACGGTATAAAAGGCTTTCAGGCACAACTTACGTTTGATGAATGATTTAAATTTATTGAGACTTAGATCTTGAACATGGCTTGGAAGTTTATTATAAAAGCGTATACATTGACATCTGAATGACCCACCTATTTTCTTGAGCCTTGTTGATGGTACAACAAATTTGTGTTTGTTCCTAGTATTTATACTATGGATATCACTGTATTTTTTAAACAATTTAATATTTTTATGAGCATATAAAAGATTTTCATAAATATACTGTGAAGGCACAGTCATTACATTTATCTCCTTAAATCTATCTCTGAGAGAGTGTCTCGGACTTAATCTATAAATTGATCGGACAGCTCTTTTCTGCAAGACAAAAATAGTCTGAATGTCGGCGGCATTTCCCCACAATAGAATACCATACGACATTACACTATGAAAATAGCTAAAGTACACTAAGCGGGCTGTCTCTACATCAGTTAAATTACGAATTTTCCTAACAGCGTATGCTGCAGAACTTAGCTTTTTCGACAATTTAGCTATATGTGGGCCCCACTGAAGCTTGGTATCCAAAGTTAAGCCCAAGAATACAGTGCTATCTTCAGGATTCAATTCTTCGCCCTTTATCAACACATTAGTTTTCACCTGCTTAACGTGAGGTAGCGTAAACTTAATGCATTTGGTCTTTTTTTCATTAAGAAGCAAATTATTAGCATTGAACCAGTGAACTACTTTTGAGATTGCGCTATTTACATCGTCATTAACAAGTTGCTGACGTTTAAGTCTAAACAAAAGTGAAGTGTCATCCGCAAACAACACTATATCATGATTATCCTTTATGAGGTAAGGCAAGTCATTAATATAAATAAGAAACAAGAAAGGACCAAGAATTGAGCCCTGTGGGACTCCCATTGACACTACGGATCCCGGAGATCTTTTTCCGTTTACATCAACACACTGAATCCTATTACACAAGTATGAAATAAGAAGATCCAGAGCGGTGTTCCGGATCCCGTATTGGCGGAGTTTCCTGATTAGAGTTTCATGAAGCACGCAATCGAAAGCTTTAGATAAATCGCAAAAGATGCCCAAGGCATCGTATTTATTTTCCCATGCATTGTAAATATGCCCTAAGAGTTCAACACCGGCATCGGTAGTTGAACGACCCCTTGTGAAACCGAACTGTTTGCTATGTAATAAATTATGTTTATTAAAAAATCTTTGCAGTTGGTCTAAAATTAATTTCTCAAAAATTTTACTAAAGGTAGGTAGTACTGAAATAGGTCTATAATTTGAGGGGTCTGATGTACTACCTGATTTAAACAAAGGTATTATTTTACTATTCTTCATTAGGTCAGGAAACTCCCCGCAGTCTATACAATTATTAAATATAAGAGCTAAAGTAGGTGCTACAATGTCAATAATAGACTTAGCAACTTCTACAGAATTATCCCACAGATCTGCAGTCTTTTTTACATTTAAAGTGTGAAAGGTTTTAATTATATCTCTACAGCTAATATGTTCAAAATGAAATTCTGAATCACAAACATTAACATTTTCCTTAAGCAAAGACTCAGCAACAGAAGGTGATGAGTTTAGTGATTTTGTAGTTGAAACGGGAATATCTGCAAAGAAATTTTCAAAAGCCGCGGCGACTTGCGAGTCCGATGTGATTATGTTGTCATTGATAGACAGGCTGTAGTCAGTATTTCGGTTGCTAGACCTTCCCGTTTCACTATTAATAATATTCCAAGTCGTTTTAATTACATTACTGCTGTTTTTAATCTTTGAACTCAAATAACGCGACTTGGCCATCCAACAAACTTTTTTAAATAATTTGGAATAATTCCTAACATACAAATTAAATTCAGCAGTGTTTACAGAAGTCCTTTCATCATATAGCTCATAAAGTCGTGCTCTACTTTTATGAATACCAATGGTAGCCCAATCACTGAAAGAGACGTTACTATTAATCGAGATAGTCTTGGGAATAAAAGTGGAATTAAATTGTTTACAATATATCTTAAAAAAATCATCATATAGATGATTAGGATCAGCATTTGCAGACAAAACTGGTAATTTATTTTCGAGTTTAACTTTAAAGGCCTCTAGGCGAAATGCAGTTTTGGGGTTAACAATGATATCCTTTTTACCCATTTTTTTATTTTGATTTTTAATGGTAATCTGTTGCCCGCAATGATCAGAATCTAATAAATTAATAATTTCTTTGTGGCTCGGTACAACATCTGTAAAAATATTATCTAGGCATGTGGCACTAGTAGGGGTTATTCTTGTGGGCTCCATAAACAAGTTTACAAGATTGTACGACTGAAATAAACTTATTATTTTACTACAATAACCTGAGTTATCTAATAAATTAACATTAAAATCACCGCAAACAATAATGGATTTGTTCGAGTTACAAATCTTGTGTAATACTTCATCCATTACCTTTTCAAAGCAGTCATACAATCCTGAAGGTGGTCTGTACACACTTAATACAACAAACTTTCACACCGACACCTCGACTTCTGGTGCAAAAATAGTACTGTATTTTTTTTCTTTTCTTTTGCCTATATCTCGAAAACGGTGTGTCCTATCGCAAAAATAATGAAAATTTCGACCCCCTTTATAAAGCCGTAAACACATCTAAAACTCATCATGTGGATTATAATTTTTCATATTTTCCATGAAAAAAGTGAAAATTCCAAATAAATTACGTCGAGGCTGCCGACCCCGGCGCGCTGCTGGCTCTAAAAAAAACACGGGGTAGGGCAAACAAGTACCACGTTGCGAAGCCAAAACATACCACGTGCGAGTCGCGATTGTCAAATTCGATTTTAGTTGTGTCAAAATAGTTTTTAAATTTAGAGAATTTTTTTTGCAGAATAGCGTTTAGATTCTCATAGTAAAAAGTAAGGAATTTTAGTTATAGTTTAGTTAGTTTAGTTCGGTGTACAACAGAATCGGCACCATTATCTACATTTTATCCTTTAATTTTCACAAAATATAGTCAAAGTGGTTCTGCTGCGGAGTATGACACGTATAGGGAACGTACAGAGGCTAGCACATCAAACTACCCCAGTCTGCCAAATTTATCTATCAGATTTAGCTATGATTTATTTTCAATTGGGAAAATTTGACAGTTTCAGGTAGCTTGATGTGCGTCTGTACAGAGGCCATCAAGCTACCCCAATTTCTTTGATAGTTTTTCAACTTTATAACAAAGGAATAAGGTTCATGTTCAATTGGGAAAAAATGACTGATTGGGGTAGCTTGATGTGCTGGCCTCTGTACATTATTTTCCCGATATCTTTTTATTCTATAGTGACCATTTTCGTGCAATGTTCGCTATCATTATGATCATTCATGATTAACAGTCAACCAATGATGTCCAGCCAAGCATGTCAACAGTCTTGTTTATAGGTCTTGAGGGTGGCGACTTTGACAGACGAGTGGAATTCTGTCGGTTTATGTTACACACGGATGTGGATCCTATTTTTTTTAAGAATTTTGTGGACGTATGAATCCTTTATCAAAGAAGGGATTCTCAATCTTCACAATCTGCATCACTGGACAAACACAACGGAAACCCCACATGTTAAAAGACAGAAATCTTTTCAAAGGTGATTTAGTGTAAACGTTTGGGCAGGAGTGATTGGGAATCAGGTAGTTGGACCACATTACCTGCCCGATAACCTCAAAGGCGATAACTATTTGGAGTTCCTTCAAAATGACCTGCCCGAATTAGTGTCCGAGGTGCCGTATTTAATGAAAATGTGCCCAAAGTATTCCAGCATGACGGCTGTCCCGCGCATTGGAGTTTGACTGTGAGGGAATATCTCGATGATGCCCTATTGCATGGCCGGCACGTTCCCCAGGCCTAACTCCGCTAGACTTTTATGTCTGGGCGTCCCCAGAACGTGATTAAAAGTCATCGTAAGGAGCGTTTTGGCGGAAAATTCAAAACAACGAAAAAAAATTTGGTTCGTACGTTTTTAATTGAGAAAATGAATAGAAATCAATTTACTTTTGTTTTTCTGTTACATATTTTGCCCCAATCTTCAAATTAGGATAGTTTTTAATAAATTGGAAAATACCCTATTAATAGTTATTTTCAATTCTTTCTGAATGTTTTTTTCTTATTTGAACAGTCCTTCATTCATACATAGTTATGCCCCTTCTTTTCTCCATGACAGCCAAGAGGTGAGTCCCGAATTTACAAGTTTTGTTAATTGGGTCACGGTCCAGTCAACTTTGGGAACCACTGGTTTAAGGCATGGTCGGCGTTATTGCAAGATGACGCATGTAATGACGTCACGTCTATGACAATTACCGGGATATCGATATCGCGCAATTCACGAGTGCGAGCACGCTCAAATCGATTATCCTTAACTCGGAATGCAGCCTCTATGTAGTCTGTGGACCACAGAGCACATTTTTACCTGTGTTGGCTAAAAGGTCTCTGTAACCAGGCCATAAAACTAATTTAAAAAAAATTACCTATGGTGTGGTGATCTGACTTTCTTTTCTTGACAGCTTCACCAAAACACTAATCATTGTTTTTTTTAATTATTCTAAAAGTTCTAAAACATTCCCGTTACTATATCTTTAGAAAAACTGAAGAATGAGCACTTTTGGTGAAATAAACGAACCTTCAAGTCGAACTGCATGGGAAGACTGGGATGACGTTCTTTGTAGCGAAAATTTTGTCGAGTGAGCTAACCAATCATAATTCAATCAAAACTGAATTAGTCGAAAGACGTCCACTTCTGGTCATAAGCCAACTCCAAGCAACCCCATAACGACTGCTTCTGTGTCCAGCTTTTTGCGGATTTTATTTTTGTGCCAGTACCGCGTTCAAAATAAATGTCTAAAATTCTAAATGTCAATGCTGAAATGTTTTTTTTTTTTCAGTTTACATCTGGAGAAGGACGTAGAAGCCCCTAAACAAATTGATACTTTCATTATATTAGAGGGGAGATACTTGTATGAGTGTATTAGAGCTCACCATAAACTAGAACTCGTCAATGCCTGTTCAGAAGTTAATTTACGCATATACAGAACTAGAAAAATGAATAATTACGTTTGTATGATACGGGATTATGATTTAGTTCGGAGCAGCGAAATTGTTGAGTTGTTGAAAAAATACATCACTATTAGCACTGATGTTATAGCAATATTGACAAAACCACTTGTAGAATACCAAGCATCTGAACTGGTCACTAAAGACTATATAATAAGAAGTCTATCAGCAAGTAAACCATCTTCAAATGGTCTGCATATCAGTTTCTCAAATTTGGAGCAACCCAATATTGTATCTGGTGTATCTGCCGGAGGTAATAATAGTCTTTAAGTACTTAATGATACAATTTTTAAGTCTCTATTGTCTCTTTACCAATATAAACATTTTTTTTTTTCTCATTTTAGTACTTTCTTGGAGAGAAATCACAGACATGCCTGCTGTAGCTGTTGTATGTTATATAGAGCACCCTGAAGAGCAGCAAATACAAGAACTTTTTGATTTATTAGAAAAATTGAAGATAATTCCACATGTGGAGAAAACACATCGTGACAATTTGTTAAAGTCAAACTTGTATATTTGAATGACAAATTCTTGTTAAACGTACAGAGAACCGATGAAACATATAAAATAAAATTTACTATGTGTTTTCTTAAGACTTTAATTTAATGTCCTGGAGGAACAACAAAAGCTATGTTTAAAAATGCAAAGTCACAGATGTTACACAATGTCGTTAGAGACGCGCGGGTTCATTTGCCTCCAAAGTAGTGGTGGGTCGTTGTCGATTTTTTAACCTGTTCAAAAAGGAGGTTATCAATACGATTTCTTTTTAAATGTATGTTCGGGCATAACTCCGTCGTATAAAGACGGATTTGCAAAAATCTTTTTTTGTTCGAAAGAGGTTTAGTCCGAAATGGTCCCATTAAAATTTCACATGGATGTAGACAGATAATGGAACTCTTCAAAAAATTACACCTAATCAACCGCGAATGCTGCTATCGCATAAATATGCATTGTTTTGACCCCAAGGATGATGAAATTTCGAATTTGTGTGGGTGGGGTAACTAAAAAGTGGCAAATAAAAACTTTTTTCAAAAAAATTACAACTGACTTCCTTAAAAACACTACAAAGTGCAAAATAACTTTAATTTCGGAAGTCGGTGACTTTGGATGTGTATTTTAATTCTTTGTCACCGCCTGCCGAAATTAAAGTTATTTTGCACTTTGTAGTGTTTTTTTGGAAGTCGGTTGTTATTTTTGAAAATGCAAGTTGAAATTAAGCTTTAAGTATTTTTTACATCTTTCTGTAAGATTGAGGACTCATAACTTTTTTTCTAGCTAACATCTGAATAAAGCAATAGTTTTATAAGAATCTGCCAACATTAAAGATTAAAAAAAAATGTTGCCTGTTTTACCCATTTTTAATAAAAGTTAATAAAGTGGTGAAACTAGAAGAAAGTAAAAAACGATTTTAAAGAAATATTCAGGGTGCCAGGGTCAAATAAATTAGAGCTGAGTAAGTAGCTGATGACCCCACCTATCCACCATTTTCGTATGTTCAACGTTCTGCCAAACACCCTGTATACCTACTGCCCTGGGTGGCAGATCATCAAGGAGGCTTCCTGCTCAGATCACAGGTGGATCGGGTTTAACCTGGTTCCACCAACACCACTACACCGTAATTCGCATAACACGGATCCTGGCACCTATACACGCAGCCTTGAATTCAAGCTTGCGACTCCAAGCGATCGGACTTCGTTTGCGGACACGACACTTCTTATTTAATCAAAGATAGACAGCTGAGCGTTTTCAAAAAAAAGTGTACCCCTCACTTTTAGACTGTCCCCTGTGTTTGAAGTCTATTATCTTGTAAAATTTATAGGTGGCTAATTATTTTAATGAATGAAAAGCATTAAACATACTGTAAACTAGTTAAATTCCTAAATTCTCTAATACTTTGCGTAAGAATAAAAAATCTCAATTTTGAACACCAAGGAGTCAGTTTTTGGCGTGTCCCCCACATTATGTTCCTCGATGTTAGAAGCGATTTTGAAAACTTTTTGTACTAGGGTAGCATGACTTTTTGGTCATCGCTTGAAGTACTCTGAGTCATCGATCGTCGCCGGTAGTTTGTAATTCAAGTAATACCCTAATTTCAATACAATTTCATTTAAAAAAATACCATAAAAAGTGGTACAAAATCCGGACATGTAGGTTTTGTCACGGCTAAAACTGCCATTTGAAAATTTATTAGACTATTTTACTCTTTGAAATGCAACAACATTAAAAACATTCACCGAAAGCCATTAAAAAAATACTAGTTGTCATAATACTTTACTAGTAAGCAGACGTGTTTTATGTGCGTGCAACGGCCGTCAAGATTTCTTCTGTCGGGTTTGGCACACATTTTCGACTTATTCAGGCAAGTTTACATAATTTAACTTTTTACGGATGATGAACAATGATCCTAAACTAACGTTATATACATTTGATACTAAACGTAGGTAAATGTTTTCGTTAAAATATAATTTTGAATATAAAATGGGAAGAGAACGTCACGTCGGTTTTGCGACATTTTGCCCCGTGACCTACAGGCTGACCAGCAAAGTCGCAAAACCGACACAGTAAAGCTAAGACTACATGTACCTCGGAAAATAATTAAATATATAAGCTATTTATAAACTTGTAATTTAAAAAACTTATCTCTTTAGACAATAATGTTATTATTTCCCCGAAATAAGTAAGTATTGTCAAGCGAGTATTAATTTACAAAAAAAAAAATGCATTAAAAAGTAAATATTTTGCTTCCTTTTCACTAAATGATATTTGCATGTATTGTAAAAGTTGTAGTGCATAAAATTCTCTACAAATTAAATTTTGAATAATTACATGTTTTTAAGTAATAATTAATTTTATAAATATCACTATCTAGTGATATTTATACGCAAGGTCAACCGTGAATCTAGGCATCTGCCTAGATTCTTCTAGATTCGCTCCGTACCATGGCCTGGACCAGGGCCGGACGCGAGAGATCGCCGCCTCCGATCGCCTCCACGAGGACACGGCGGTGCTCCACCCAAGCCGGGCAGACCGCCACCGTGTGCTCCACCGTGTCCTCAGGGCAATCTTCGCAGTGGAAACACGGGCGTTTCCTCCCGCGCTATCCGAAACAGGAACTTCCCGAAACAACCGTGTCCGGTGAGGACCTGAGTCAGGCGGAAGGTGAGAACGCCATGCCGCCTCTCAAACCACTCCTCAAAGAGGGGACTTACCGCCGCAATCGTGACGTGCCCGAGATTTAGCCTTTATGTCAATTTATTTGTGTTTTTGTAATATTAAGTATATTATTATGATTGTAGTAAAATGTTACATTACCTATTACATTTGAAATTTCATAAAGTGAAAAATAAATGTCTCAATTATGACTGTGATAGGTATAACTACTCGTAGGACAGAGGCCAGCACATCAAGCTACCCCAATCTGTCAAATTTCTTTGATCGTTTTTCAACTTTATTCCAAAGGAATAAGGTTTACGTTCAATTGGGAAAATTTGACAGTTTTGGCTTGACCTGCTGGCGACTGTACATGTAACTCTGACCAATTTAAGTTTAAATTAATATGTCTTGTAGTACTTTCTATGATTAAGTACAAAGTACGTCTTCTGCTTAATTTTTTTACTTATGTTATTAAAGACTGATTATAATAATAAACATTGAAAATGTAATTCTTGATTTTATTTTAACCACGTAATTTTTTTGTTTTGCGCTGGTGTAAGCTCAGCCTTAGAAAAATTGGTCTATCGGTTTTGCGACTGTCCCCGTTTTGCGAAAAACAATTTCTTAGTTTTAACCATTTATTAATATCAAATGGTATAAATCAATTAATGCATTATTTAAAATGGTTTTGATGTTCCGGAATACAATATTTACTTTGCGGATTAAACTACATTTCATTATGATATCGTAAAAGTAACTGTTACTTTGGCATCAGCTGTGACAAACCCGAACTTAAAACTAGTATTATTCGTAATTTATTGATTTGTTGATTAAATTTACGTATTTAAGAAATAACTATTATGATAATCTTCGTAACTCAATCAAAATCATTTCCATATTTTTTCATAGTTAATAGAAAAGTTAGGTTTTAAGACCGTTGCAAAACTGACATTTTTTTCCAGATTGCTAGTTTCATTTGATGATTTCTCGTATTATTGATTAATCTGCAAGCATTTAAATGTCATTTTCATAAACTATCATTTATCTTAATAATATCTGAATCAAAAAATTATCAAAAATTTGATATTTAAAATATTATCAAAAATTGAGACATGGTACACTTTCTTTTGAAAACGCTCAGCTACCAAACTGCCTGCCCGGAGACCACCCCGCGTAGCACATCGGGCAAACAACCCTGGTGTAGCGCTAATCTGGAGCGCAAGCGCGGGAAGGTAAGGAGGAGCTCTGAATAGAACCATGTGATAGGGACTGCGATAACTATTACGCAGCCAAATCCAGCAATAACGAATGCATCAGATTCAGGGGTACCACGGTATGGCACAAATTCTGTGGTACCTAGCATTGAGTCTTGTCAGCGAGCTAACAGGGTAATGAAAGTACTAGCGCAACAGAATACCCTGGGTCTGCTACCGTACCCAAAACTGGCAACATTCACTTCCTTGCCAGTAGAAAGGAGACGCTTCCTTATTGAAACTCACCTCCCTGGAGTATCTCCGTGCAGGTAATCGAGTGGCGAGACGTAACTCAAATAACATCAGACAAAAATGTATTTTGTCATACCTAACGCCGCGCGCCAATCGCGCCAAATAAAATTCAATCTTATTTCAAGGCGATAAGACTCAATTTTGAATGTTTCCTGGCGAGACGGTTTGTGACGACTCTAGAGAAAAGCTTTTTTGAAGAACAGAACCACCGCACCTCTGCTCCACGCTTCAGGCGTTGTACCCTCTTGGATGACGGAGTTGATGAAACTCGCGAGCTCTCTCAGGACTGCAGCCCCACCCGCTTTAAGCTCTGTCGTTATTCCGCCATCCCAAGGTGCCTTGTTGTTCTTTAGCTGCTCGAGAGCCGCCCTAATCTCGCATGGGCGCTTTACTGTGTAAATTATTTAAAACATCGTGAGGAAACCGGCATGTCCTAGAACCAAAGATTCAAAGACATATGACATCTACTAACCCGCAATGGGCTCGCGTGGTGAAATACGGTCCACTCCCTCTCTGAGAGAGGAGGCCTGTGTCTCAAACTCAACAGTGAGAACGCGGCTATTGTTAGAGTAAAAATACACTTTTTCTAAAATGAATACTTAATATCGTAAAATTTTATTCAACATTAATACATTAACATACATTTGACGATCGTTTAAAAATATTTAATAAAGTAAATAAAAGTAACATAAGAAAACTTATGAAATATACAAATAACCACAGCCTATTGGATCGCAGACCAGTTTGAGTTTGGTTAGTTATGTAACAAAAATATACTATGTATTAGTGTATAGGTAGATACACAATGTTTTATAACGATACATTAAAGTAATTCTACCTTGCACTTTATTTATAAAATTTAGAGCCCAACCATGACCACGAATTGTGTCGATGAAAGCGACACTTTCTAATTTCGGCTAAGGTTCATCGCGCATTTTATGACATTGAATTATAAACCCTATTTCCATTACCTTAAAGTGCAACAGAAATGCCTGTTTAACTAACACTGACGACACCAGACCTAAATGTAATGCCTATTACAATTATTGCATTGGAGTTTCAACCCTCTGCTTTTAACTGAAAGTTGAAAATCCAACAGTGTGCTCTTATTTAGGCATTTCATTTATACGTGTAACGGAAAGGGCACGGCTTCTTTGGATGATATCAAACGATATTGGAAGGGGTCTATTATCAGGGTCCGATCTAGCTATTTAGCCGCTCCGGGCAAAAATAACATTCGCCGCCCCACAGTGTTTTATGAAGCCCGATTTTCGGACATCCCATTTTTATTGAAAAGGCCGACAGAAATAATCATTTAAACGCAAGATTTCGTATCCCCATTGAGTTACTAAGTCTAGTTTTTGAGATATAGTTTTTTGAAAATCGTAATTTTTCCATCCGGATTTTAAGAAAAAAATTAATTACGCTTAAACTAAGCATGCTACGAAATAATGATGTTAGGTACATTGATGGCGTATCTTATGCCGAGTACTTCAGTCCACAAATGAACCTCGCAACTTTGTTAGATCCAGATTTATACGAGTTTTTTGGTTTTTAGTTTTTTATTTTTTTCTCGAAAATTTCGCCATTTCGGGAAAAGTTATTAATACAGAAATAATTCTATTTACTTCCCCAATACACCACATAATTATGACATCCCAAATCCATGGAACTTAGAAGTTGTTCCAATTTAAATATTTTTGTTAGGGTTGTCAAATTTTTATCCTTATTTTGTGGATCAAATTTTTCGTAAAAGTATAGTCACAATGACAAAAAGAACGTGTACCAGTTTACTGGCAGCCTACCGAGGCCTTTCAAAAGTATCAAGTTTCAAGTCCCCTTCAGGTTTACCTACTACATTTTGTGTGTTTGTTGGTAGAGACTAGGAAATAAATAGCAAATCAAGTGCATATAAAGTTAGGATTGAATGCTATTGATATGATATGATATGATACAAAAACTTTTAAATTTAGCCGTAGCCTACGATTTTGATTTCCGATTTACACTTTATATTGTATTTAAATACATCAAATTGTATTTCAGTCAAACCTCACTCTCTATATCTTCTTCGTTGCAAAGCACCACACATTCTTCTGCATCATAACTTTCAATTTCATCAGCACTGATAAGCTCTTCTATCCTGGCGTCTTCACGTCAGATAATCCAAACCACCGATTTTACTACCAGGTAGATATATTTTTGGCAAAGTTATATAAAATCCGGATATAAATAATTATCTGAGATTTTGACAACCCTGACGACGTAAAATCCGGATCAAACTTAAAATCGTTGTGGTTTCCAAGTTCCATGGAGTTGGGATGTGAAATTTATGTGGTGAGTTGGAGAAGTTATCAAAATCATATCAGTATAAATAACTTTTCCCGATTTCGTGGAATTTTCGAGAAAATTAAGAAAAACTAAACACCGAAAAACTCGTATATCTGGATCTAACAAAGTTACAAGGTTCATTTGTGCACTAAAATACTCGGCATAAGATACGCCACCAATGTACCTTACATCATTATTTCGTATCATGCTTAGTTTTAATGTAATATTTTTTTTTCTAAATATCGAGACAGAAATTGGTCGATTTTCAAAAAACTATAACTCAAAAACTAGACTTCGTAGCCAAATGGGGATACGAAATCTTGCATTTAAATGATTATTTCTGTCAGCCTTTTCAATAAAAATGGGATGTCCGAAAATCGGGCTTCATAAAACACTGTGCGCCCTTTGCACTAACACCATATAAGTCATGAGCTTCTACCAAAGATGGTATGACTATAATTATGTGATATTCTTTTAAGTACATAATATTCACATACGTTAGTCTACTACGGCTTCTGAAAAAGTATACAAAAATTCATGAGAGTAGGCATGTTTGTAAGTATACATTTTGCCGCCGCTCATTTTTGCCGCTCTGGGCATTTGCCCGGCTTGCCCCTCCTTAGATCGGGCCCTGTCTATAATCCTATCTCTACATGTTCGTTAGTTATGAGAATTTTTTATACATTGATACCAGAAACCGAACTTTTCAAATAGAAATAAAAACATCACTCGGAAGAGATTTATTGTGATATTGGCAAGCAACGTGGAAAGTTATTGACCTACGTAGTGCGGTGACACGTTTGTTATGATTTGAATTTAAGAAACATATGAAACCGAAAATTTGGTATTAATTCTTAGAGTATTGCATTTTGAGGTGAAAGTATGTATAGTGATTCAACGCCAGCTGTTATCTTTAGTGCATAAGGATAGCAATAGGATTTCTGTTACACCCTGTATATCGCCTAGCGTTAGTGAGAACGGGCATTAGATTGTTATGGAGTAAAATAATGGAGTCTATGTCTTATAACAAGCGACGAGACGAAATAGGCTTTGCTTCGCAAAAAAATGACTAGTTTAGAAGTCTTATTTCAGTTGAACTATCCGTAGTCATGATAAGTTATGCTATTTATGCGACTGTGTTCCGTACAGTTCCTGCACCCTAATTGCGTAACTTACGATTGATCATAATTGGTTTCGTCTTCACAGTTAAACAATATTCATTGCGTTATTTATGTTGTCGAACAGACACATTTTTCGAACATATGAAGCAATGGTTTAACAATCCGTTTTAAAACGATACAGATTATGATGAATCGTGAGTTACACAATTAGGGTGCTGATCGTTCAGTCAATGACATTTAAGAATAAACGAAAACTAACAGAAACATAATATATTTACAAATTAGTCTTAGACAGCAAACATAATATAACGACATTATAAAATTTAAATATACAATCACAAAATATTAAATTCAGAGTTACATTTACCTACATATCTATTCTAAATTAAACACTGTAAGCATCATGATTGGAGCATTATTAAGAATTGATATAACATTAATTATAAGATAAGAAAAGCTTAGCCTGACCACTTATTTGAGGTATTTTTTTTAAATCATTATATGAAGTAAATATTAATAAAAAGTCTACGTTTTTATGACCAAATGTTTGGTGAAAAATCGAATAGAAAAGTTTCCTCAAATAACTTCGCCAAAGCCATGGTTAGCAAACAACATTCCTTTATTACTTAAAAGATATTGTAAAACTACAAAGTTAGAATTAGCTTGGAAGAGAATGCATTTCCGAAAAAAAAATATTTGGAATTAAAAATCGAAGTAATGAGAAGTAGTATGAAGTGGGATATGAATTCGGAGAATCAAGAAAGAGGTGGAAGTAAAGTGATCTATCACCATCCATATTGTGAAATGATGCTGTAGTTTTACGAGTAAACAGCTTTGAGTCCTAATCTTAATCATCTCTATTATCTCTGCTGTCTTTTACCAGATTATTTCGTGTAAACAGAACAGAAACGCTCTTTCGTCAAAAGTGTTATAGCGTAATTATTAAAATAGGACGACCTTCTGTCAATCTCTTTCTCGCGTTCGATCAACAATGTGAGTATACGGACCCAGTTAAGTTGATGCTTATCACCATCTCGGCCTCTGTTACACACACTGAATTGATAAATCGACCTGCACTCTGGTATTTCATGATTTCTACCTTATTTACTAAAATCGAAATGAATGAATAAAAACGATTATTTGTAACAGATTGATATGAAGTATATATTATTTCATTTCATTGATATTATATGTAATTTCTATTATACATATTCTAATTTTGTAACTTATTATGTAGGTATAGGTATAGCAGATCGTTCATAAACAATATTAATCAATAAATATTTTGTATAGCATAATAAAAACGCATTTTCATAATTGTGTGTGATTTAATCAATCAGTCATGGATAAAATATGGTATAAAACTGGTTTTTGAAAATTAACGCCGATTGTTTATTTAGACTTATAAACATTGACAAGAAAAACGAATCTAGTGGGCTAAAATGACGTCACAACGTAGCAAATACTTCTACGAACAACGTTTTCTTTTTTTTGGGTGGGAAATCATCAAATAAAAATTTAAAATGTTCGAGAAGTTGTTATTTTAAAATTGATATTTAACTAAACTACAACTAAAATAGTGTTGAAAATTGTGTGCGAGAAATGATTCTCTGCAGCCTGTGTCACCTCACTAGTCGCGTTTCCTATTTTAGGTATATGCTATATATATATATATAAACGAAGTCCTGTCCATTTTTCAAAAATTCATCCAAAAAATTATTCCAGAATTTTTCTGCTCAACTTACGCTATGATTTACAATCTGACATGGTAAGTGTTACGTCATTTCATTAATGAAACGACGTTCACTACACCATGAATTCACTAGTGGTTCAGGCGGGTATCACATCTCCGCCGCGAAACCATAGCAGCGAAACCGCCATGACTTGTCCGTTGTGCGACAAGCGAAACTGAAATGAAACTGCGTGTTCTAACACACAGATTTGATTATGGTTCTATTCCCGCGTGACTAAGCCGCTCTGTTCGGAAGCCAGTTATAAACTCCGCGCTCAGTCCGCTATTTTGTCGGCAAATTTATTTCTTCCTTTTTCTTTGTGAAATCGATGTCCATTTTACGGAAAAATTTATTTATGAGGTCCCAAGTGGTACATTTCAAGCTAAACATTTCCAGTTTCAGCTGATCTCGCTTTGTATAGGATTTCCGTACAGTGCAAGATCAGCGTAAGCTGGAAATGTATAGCTTGTGTAGCCGTGTGTACCAAGTCGAAAGCGACGATATTTTTCTCTAATTGCTACAATTCAACTGACTCTCATCATGTTCTGCTACTCGAACGCGACATCATGTAATTATGTTTCTTAGCGGAATTCGATGAGCGGTTTCCCATCATTATTTTCGCGGCGGAGGTGTGCTAAGGCCCCAAAGAAGTATTTTCGATTACATATAAAAATATAAAACATTTCGACATTGCTGCACGTTTTCAGTTATGTAGGCACCCAATACTCAACACTGTTACTTTTGTGGCAAGAATAACAGTAATTTTATAAATATGAAATTATCATCCAATATGATGTAAATATTTAAATTTCTTTAATGTGCCAATAGGTAAAAAATATAAAATAGCTAAGCCATGCTTATCTATATATTTAAATACATCTACGAATTTATGTTGTGCCGTCATATTTACTCACTACTTTTATATCCTATTGTATGATTTTTATACGGGTTCGTCGCCAACCAATCTATATAAAATTATTTTACATACAAAGTGATAAAATATGCTTTACATAAATCTAGAGCTTTAATAATTATGGTGAAGAATATTATTGTTTAAAACTATATTTATGATATACACATATAAATCACTACTTTCCCATATTTTATGAATACTTTTTTTTAAGTGTATACAACAACTTTGGAGATTTAAAGAAACACAAAGTATACACGAAGAGATGCCCAAGAAATATATTACAGTATCAATGCTTTGCTTTACTGAACGTATTTCCAACTTGAACATTCTTAGTATAAAATGTAAGGAATGTGAAACAGAATAAGTACAACTTTTTCCATTGTACCATTATAATCTTATTTACTAGTGCCTGACTAGAGCCACTTTAAAAATTGACATTATCATTATTTTGTGATCCAGTTACTGTTATTTTTCGTTAATGGTACACATGTGATTTATTTGTGTATTTATTCATTGAAATAAGCACAACCAGCATTTACATACCCAATGCAATAAAGATGCTGTCAGTGCTTACTATTAACGTTATGTAAGTTAGCCATAAGGATATAATATTATAAACTTTTAAAATATAGATGACACTGATACCTAACTTATAGCGTAATAATATTAGACGAGGATTACATTAATATTCCCCCTAGTTGCCTGGTAAAGCTTCTAGTGACTTAATCTACTCTTCTATACATACAAAAATAAAATTGTCTTAGACAATTAAGCTTTTATATGATAGACATAAACTCTCTTCTCTAAATAACTTTGGAGGTACATTGAACAGCCTTTCGTTTTTTACTCACATCTGAAGTGTTATGTTTTTATATATCATTTAACCCACCATTATTTTGTCCTGCTCTGACTTTATCCAAAACTTTATTGACGAATTCTGAAGTTTTGCCTCCGATTTTTATCTCTGTAACAAAAAGTATTATAATTATATTAATACCACCACCTCTATAGTATTCCTATTGTGTCCAATATGACATAGCATGTTTTCTTTTAAATTATTAGACTGCAAAAAACGAATTAAATGTTAATGATAAAAGGGGTTCTTTAGAATAAACACAGTAAATTACCATTCTAATATTTTTTTTTGCCAAATGAGATAAATTGAAGTTAAGGGCTGGTAACAGCAAACTAGAAACCCAAACAGTATGAAGATATAATTACCTGTAGCTGTATTGACTATGTTCGTGATGTGCGAGTTCCAGTCGACATTGTTCTGAGAGTTAGTCACTCGGCTGCTCACTATTTGTTTCATTTGTGCTATCCCATTTAAGAGACGCCCTGAAGTGAGACAAAAAATATTTTAGCCTAGGAATATCAAAAAGCAATATTCTTAGAAAAATCACATGTATCCTAGTTATTAGGATTTTTCTTTCTTAATTTCTATATCCATATTTATCGCTAGAATAAGTTATCCCCATGTCATTCAGCTCTTTTTATGAATAAAGCACCACACTTTCTCAAAATTACATTTTATTTATGTCTGAAATCTGGAAAGTCTATCATCATTTTCAGAAGAAAGCTCCTGAAACTGATGACAGACTTTCAGATGGACCTTGCCCTTGTAAGCTCTTATCCTTATTGTTTATTTGGAGTCGACACAACATGTAAATCTGGAAAGTCTATATGAGTCTTAAACTAAAATACCTAATTATTTTGTAAAATAAACTTACTATGTTCTTGCTCCAAACCATGTAGTTTTAATTTATTCGCCTCATGTTGAGCTTTTTTCTTCAACCTGCAGGCCCGTGAAGCAAGTTTATTTTTCTCTTTTCTCGTTTTGGGTCTTACATTGAATGGCAGTTCACTAACTGGTATCATGTCATTTATTACTTTGCCCAAATTATCTAGTTCTTTGCCAATCAAATATAATTTTCTGGGATTTGGTGTTAAGTCATTCCCATCCCCTTTTCTGGCTTTTCCACTGCAAGTAACATAATTAGTTGAAAACTGAAACTTAATAGGATATAAATTTCTCACAGTATAATAGGATATACATTTATCACAATATAATGAAAAAGAATGTTAAAAAATAAAAAAAAACAAGAGCAGCTTCTAAAAATAACAGTACAAAGTGAAAAAACTACTTTAATTTCGGAAGCCGCTAGCAATTTTTTTTAAATATAGATCCAAAGACACGTACTTCCAAAATTAAAGTAAATTTTAGTCTTTTATTTTGGAAGTTGGTTGTTTTGTTTAAGTACAAAAGTTTTTTTTGTTGTTTTGTTTTACTAACTTACTTTTATATTTCGATTATTTTTTGGGGTTATGCACCTATGTATAGGTTTATAGATAACCAATAGATTTTCAGAAAATACTCCTTAAAAACTTTAATTAAATACCAAACATGAAAAAAATAATTGTTTTTCGGTACCTTTTTAATTCCATGGCAAGTCGCACTGTTGGATTTTATGTGATGTCAATAAGCCAATAACCCGTGGCGCAAATTTACGCTTCCAACGAAATTTCGTTTGTCAAAATACAATGAATAGTAACGGATGAACAAACATACATACATAGCCTGTTAAAACCATAACCCTTCTTTGGCCGTAGTTAGGTAAAAACAAAGTATCATTTCGTTTTGATCATTCTTACCTATGTTTAATGCCCCTGACACTGCAACTGGGACTGAAAACTGGATCAGTGACTAAATTGAGAATATGTGGGTCTTCTGATTTGTTTTTTAAGATAAGCCTTTGGCCCTTGGGACCTTTTGCTTGCACATTGTACTGCCAGAAAAATCGCTCCTTCTTAGAACTGTGACGGCGCTCTTTACCATCTGTTTCATCATTTGATTCTGTAATTAAAATTATTTCACAACAATTCCTACTTTGTACTCATAATAATACAAAAGTAATGATGAATGTCCACAAATTACCATCAGAAGAGAGGTCTTCATATCTATCACTATCTTCATCTGTCTCAACATCATGGTCCTCTTCATCCTGTGAGAAGTCACCAGTGCCGGGACTGAGGAGTCCTCCAGACAGAGAAGATGCAGATCCTGCTTCAGCCAATGAGCTGGTAGACAACAGATGCTTACGTGGTTCTCGACGCTGCCAGATCTGGCATAAAATATTATATTATGTTAAAAACCTAATCTAAAGAACACGTCTTAAAAGTCTGAATATCTAATTTTCAGTACAACCCACCTGTTCCATGGTGAGGTGTGTGGGTGCAGATGAGGAGAGTTGAGCTTGCTGAGGCTTTACACTTGTAGGGTATGGTGGTAGCACAGTGGATGCTGGAACTGACTGCCCCAAAGCTATCTCACCACTGTACCCATCCATGCGCAGCAGCAGCTCTGGCAACTGGTTCATGGGCTGAGCAAAGCTAGATGATGCTGAACTATGTTGACTTGCTGGTGAAAATGCAAGCTGAGCACGGCTATAAGGACTGCAAGGACTCTCTGAGGCCATTAAATTGTGTGGATGTATGGTATTTGGGCCACGACGTGACCCACTCATTGCTCCTCCAATTTGCACACAATAACCACTCTCTTCAGGCAGAAGGAGATCATCAAAATTCAAATCATCCAATAATGTGTCTGGATTCGCATTCAACTCGGCAAGTGTAGGGCCAAGTATTAAATCAGCTTTATCAACTTGAAATATGTCATCATCATCCATTTTAAAGCTTTCCATTTTAGATGTGTCAGATTCAAATACAAGCTTATTGTAGCCAACATTGGGCATGTTGTAAGAGCCCACCAGGTTGTCTTGCAGACACAGATCTAGATCGGTGTTAAAGTCCCCGAGATCAACACGGCGCTGCGGGATAGGCACGGAGGCAGACATCGTGCCCATCTCTATCGACGACTCCTGTTTAATCTCTACACCTGGCTCGAGAAGAAAGTCATGTGTGTAAATAGAATCCGACATCGCACGTGTTTGTGACCAATGACCTTGACGTATAATAGTCTTGTTGATAGAGATTGGCGCACGCGTCTTACGTCTCTATCGATTTATTCACAGCGAAACCCACGTGTTGAAACTATTTCCCTTACTTTATTTGTTAACAGAACCTACATAAGCGGTTCGTGATAAATATAAACGTATCTTTTTATCATAAATACACTTAGATATCTCATCCTTAGGTTACATAACTGAAACAACACAATCCTCTAAACAAAATTTTGTAAGCACTTGATATTCACAATGACTTTCGATATCGAAATTATGCAAACAATAGATTCAATAAACAGAATGTTTCACGTTTATTTGTGCAAATTCCACTTTATGTATTAGTTACACGTGATAACAGTAATGAAATTATGTAGGATTTAAATAAATTCAATT
Source organism: Polymixis flavicincta (assembly GCA_949987655.1). Lineage (NCBI taxonomy): Eukaryota > Metazoa > Arthropoda > Insecta > Lepidoptera > Noctuidae > Polymixis > Polymixis flavicincta. Next base: position 13,716,845 of record OX465182.1, read on the forward strand.
GATAGAACCACAATAACAAAAACACTGCTGAGGTATACGAAGTAAACAAAGATTTTATTATTATTATTCAGCAAATTCAAAGGTCATTGAAGTGAGAAAACGTTATACAGAAGTGTAAAGAGTGAAAGAGATAAATAAACTTGATTTGAAATGTCTAGGCGGAAGTAAAAAGGATCCGCGAACCAGAGATGGGAAACGTTTCTTACTATTTGAAATATTAGAACTATTTGTCTACGGTTAGTATCACAGAGTAGTTTTTAGTATGGAATCCCACATGATATTTTTTACTAAAGGTACCCCTGTTGATGTTTGAGTTTATGCCGATGGAATACCTGATATGAATATGATTTCGCATAAACAAATCCCATCCCGTTCCCCCTGATCCTGTTACGTGATTACCTCAATATTTGAAAGACCTATCTCACGAAAGCCCACACAATAGGATACGCACTAGGTACTCAATGCACTACTCACTAGTAAAACATTCCCCGCTTTACGTGGAAAAAAACAAAACCTAACTTCGCGAGCGTGATTTTTAGGCCCATTCCAAATTAGAATAAAAACTTTTCCCAAAAAAAACGACCGTGTGTTATTTTTTGGAAAAAGTTTTTGTTTATCACTTTTTAGTTATAGTACCCTACCCACTCAACACCAATGCATCATCCTTGGGGTCAAAACAATGCATATTTATGCGATAGCAGCAATCGCGGTTGATTTGCTGTCATTTTTTGAAGAGTTCCGTTGTCTGTCTCCGAAACGCATCATCAGATCTATATGAAATTTAAATGGGACCATTTCGGGATAAAACCCTTTCCAAAAAAAAAGAATTTTCAAATCGGTCTCTAAATGACGGAGTTATGACCGAATCTGCACCTAACTCCTAAGTTAAAGAGTTGTACCTTCCATCATCTGTTCAGCGTCATGAGATGATGATGATCATACGCAAATGTCTCTTTAGCATTAAAAAACATGAAAAACATTGTTAATACCTATAAGATTTGAGGGTTGCCCTCGATTTCCCTGGGATTCCATCATCAGATCCTGACTTGGTGCCAATGGGACCACCTCAGGAGTGTACTCTATCAAATAAAAAAAGAATTTTGAGAATCGGTCCACAAATGGGGAGAAATCGAGGAACATACAAAAAAAAAAAACGTGCGGTGGAACATATAACCTACTCCTTTTTTGGAAGTCGGTTAAAAATAACGCTGTGAGCGCTCACGTCACATCGATATTTTGCGTCCCGAGTTAAATATCACGGTTTTGACAGATAAGAACCGTCATTTTTGTCATCAATACAGAACGCTCGTGATCGCGATAAAAGTGTTCACTCAACGTTAAAACATATTTTCACCATATTAAATAGAAGCAATATTTCAAATAAATCTAAGTTTGCTAAAGATTCAATGCGACTCAAAACAAAATAGCACCACTGTCATTTTAGGCAGCGCTCACGGTAACATTAGTATAACGCATGATCGGCGCGTTATCGCCAGATGACGTCATTTATGACGATTCGCGGGACGTCGTAATCGCGCTCACGCCAATTCGGAACGGATGTGAGCGCGCTGAAATCGATAATATCGTAACTCGGAACGTGGCCTAAGACGACCATGCCAAACTACTTTTTAGTACACAGGCCAGGACATCAAGCTACCCCAATCTGTCAAATTTCTTTGATCGTTTTTCAACTATAAGGGAAAATTTGACAGTTTCCCAAACTATCCCAAACTGTCAAATTTATTGGTGTGTATTATGTATGTATGTACAGTCGCCAGCAGGTCAAGCTATGCCAAACTGTCAAATTTTCCCAATTGAACAAAAACCTTATTCCTTTCTAATAAAGTTGAAAAACAATCAAAGAAATTTCCAATTTATTAAAAACAATTCGAATTTGAAGATTGGCACGAAATATGTAACAGAAAAATAAAAGTACCTAAATTGATTTATTTCCATTTTCTCATTTAAAAACGATTTCAATCAAACTTATTTCTCGTTGTTTTGAATGTATCGCCAAAACGCTCCTTACGATGATTTTGTCACGTGACATCCTGACGTCATCTTTGTTAACACGGCGGTGCTCCGCTCAAGCCGGGCAGACCTCCACCGTATGCTCCAGCGTGTTCTCAGGGCGATCTTCGCAGTAGAAACACTCAGGCGTTTCCTCCTGCCTTATGCGAAACAGGAACCTCCCGAAACAGCTGTGACCGGTGAGGACCTGCATCAGGCGGAAGGTGAGGACGCCATGCCGCATCTCAAGCCACTCCTCAAAGAAGGGACTTACTGCCGCAATCGTGGCGTGCCCAAATATAGTATAGTAATCTCATACTACGTGTGAAAAATTACAATTACTAAAAGAAAATTTAAGGTCGTGTCTCTGGAAGCTCGAACACTTCAAAGAAAAATAAAAATAAATCAAATTCTATTAGTTTCCCACGGATAGTATGTACTCACTTTTCTTGGTTACGTGATAAACGATAAATATGGATAAATGCAGTAAAAACGTATGTAACTGATGTTTAAAAAAAAATGAAAAAGTAATGGAATTTGTAAAAACATTTAAGTTTTGTATGTATGTACAGACGCCAGCACATCAAGCTACTCCAATCTGTCAAATTTATTTGATAGATTTTCAACTTTATACCGTAACAATAAGGTTCATGTTCAATTGGGAAAATTTGACAGTTTGGGGTAGGTTGACCTGCTGGCGTCTGTACTTATTCAATACAAAAAAATCTGTGAGTAACTAAACCTGAAATAATTTTAGTTACTTTTCGTTGTAGGATATCTGGAGAATGTACAGACGCCAGCAGGTCAACCTACCCCAAACTGTCAAATTGAACATGAACCATAAACTTACGGTATAAAGTTGAAAATCTATCAAAAAAAATTGACAGATTGGAGTAGCTTGATGTGCTGGCGTCTGTACAAAGCACAGATATGCTTAAATTTTTCATTTTTCAGCTTTACATTTGCAATTTGCTCTTGTAATATTTGTATTGCAATCGCGCTGAAAAAAAGGCGAAATGCATTGAGGTAATATGCATATTACCTCAATGGCGAAATGAACATAAATAATAATATGTTTAGACAAAATATTTACGTGAAAAATTAGATCAGAAAATACTTTACAGTATTTTGACATCATAACCGTTAGAAATTGTCGTTTGAGCCACAATTTTGCCAGTTAATACTGCATTTTCATGATTCCTAAGTGTTTCTTCTACATCTAAGACATGCCCGGACTCGAAAAGTTTTTGGCCTTTTGACATATTCTGACCACGCTGAAGATCCTGGGGAGTTTGTTGCGCCACTTCTTCTTCTCAACGAAAGCACTAGGAAGTGGTGAAGGGTAGGTGGTTTTTTTTGGGGTCTATCTTATTTATTTTGACGTTCGAAAAGTGCAGATTCTCAGGATTCTCAGCCTAATTTGAATAAATGTCTTTTGATTTTGATAATTATTAATCGACCGGAACCGTTTGTCATTATAATCATTAAAAACGATTTAAAATGTAAAAAGTTAGACATTGACGGCAATACGATGACAGCTCAGACAAGTTTATTTTTTTACCTCACCCGGGCTACTGAGGGACTCCGCTAGGAGTAATAGTGTTCTGTGCTGAGGGAACACGGGTGGGTTTTAGTCAGTAAAAGTCTGACACGCCCTCCTGCTCCACCCAGAGCGGGAGAAGTTATTTGATGATTACCCACACAAAAAAAAACCGTAGCGCTCGTGTCGATTTGTGCTGCCATCTATAGTTCTTGCGCGTTTCCTTCCTCTATATTGGTTCCTGATTTTGGTACGGAACCATGAAATATACTGTAACACTTGGTCAGGTTTCGAATAGAAAATGACACATTTTCGAATCGAAAATTTCGATTACTAATTTTTTGCAGGTCTGAAAAGTCTGATGTTGCATGCTATAGGTATGCCATAAATTTACCACAAACCAAAAAACTTTTTTCAAGTGAAGGACAAAGATGTCGTAACCAGCTGAACGTCAAAAGTGCAGTGACAATACTGACAAAATAATACAAGTATTATTCAATTCTCATTATTATGGGCGACGAAAACATAAATTCTAGTAAAAAATGTGATACCATTAAGTGTAATATCTTAATTATTGGCGCCGGCATGGCTGGATTATCTGCCGCCAATTATCTGCTCAAAAATGGCATGCAGGACTTTGTAATTTTAGAAGCTAGAAAACGTATCGGTGGACGTATAATTTCAATACCAATGAAAAATCAGAATGTTGAGCTGGGAGCCAATTGGATTCATGGAGTATTAGGTAATCCAATTTTCGAAATAGCAATGGCCAACAGTCTTGTAAATATTATAAACATACCTAAGCCTCATAAGGTTATAGCAGCAACAGAGGACGGGAAGCAGGTACCCTTCGGAGTACTTCACGAGATTCATGAAGCTTATGTGTGTTTTCTGAGACGTTGCGAGGAGTACTTCCTTTGTCAGTATTTACCACCTCCTGACATCCACAGTGTTGGTGAACACATCAATTTAGAAGCTACTATTTATCTAGAACGATTGCCATCTTCAGAAGAAAAGAAATTACGAAGATTAATATTTGACTGTCTACTCAAAAGGGAAACATGTATATCTGGATGTAACAGTATGGATGAGATAGATCTCCTAGAGTTAGGTAGCTACACTGAGCTACAAGGGGGGAATATCATGATACCAACAGGCTATAGCTCAATATTGGAACCACTCACCAAAAATATTGCCCCCGATAAAATACTGAAAGATCATGCTGTAAAAAAAATAATTTGGGACTCACATGAGCATAGTTCACAGAGGCCCTTAGAAGATGTGGGTGAAGAGTCTGAGGACTCGGATCAAACAGTGATTGAAGATGTTTCCAAAACACCTTCTGACAAAACAGTGAATCCTGGTGAAGGCACCTCGTTAACAGATGTTACTCGGAAACCAAAGAAAAAGTTCCCTAACTATGTTGAAGTAGTATGTGAAAATGGGCAGACTTACTATGCTCACCATGTGATATGTACAATTCCTCTGGGTGTTTTAAAAGACAATGCTTCAAACTTGTTTGAACCCTCTTTGCCGCAATACAAAATGGAATCCCTTGAAAGATTATTGTTTAGTACAGTTGATAAAATTTTCTTAGAATATGATAGACCATTTTTAAACCCAGAGATCACAGAGATCATGTTGTTATGGGAGAATTCGTCTACTCCTGAAGATATATCAGACTCATGGTATAAAAAAATATACTCGTTTAGCAAAGTATCAGAAACCCTGTTATTAGGATGGCTGTCAGGGAAAGAGGCTGATTACATGGAAACACTATCAAATGAGGAAATATCAACTACTTGCACAAAGATTCTAAGAAAATTCTTGAATGATCCATTTGTTCCTGAGCCTCATAAATGTGTTTGGTAAGTGTTTTGTGACTTCTATTTAAATATTTTAATAAAAAAATGATAACCATGCTTTTTATTGTTTTGTTGATATGAACAATTCTACTTTTCAGCACAAGTTGGAAAAAGCAGCCATTTACAAGAGGATCATACACTGCTATAGGGGTGGGAGCTAGTCAAAGTGATATTGAAAGTTTAGCTCAGCCTTTATTCAGAAATGTACATGATAAAAAGGTATTATACTAATTAATGCAGTCTTCCGTTCCTTAATTTTACAATGCGTAGCTGAAAATTTTAAATCTAATCTATACTATATTCTATACTAATATTATAAAGAGGTAGGAAGTTTGTGAGGGTAATCTCTGAATCTACTGAACCAAATTTGAAAATTCTTTTACCAATAGAAAGCTACGTTATTTATGAGTATATATTAACCCGAAAAATAATAAGACTTTTTTGTGGTAGTCAGATTTGCAAAGTAAGTTGGAGAAAAGACTGTTGAACGAAAACGTTTTTTACAAACACTGCCTGAACAATGAGAGATATATGATAGAGTTCTAGAGAAAAGTTGTAGAACTTGATAATGCCTACAAAAAGTCAGCGACAGCATATGTGTAACTTTTATATTTAAGTCACAAAAGTAGTTTTTTATATTAAAAAAATTCATTAGGTCATGTTATTGGTCATATTATCAACAATTATGAATACTTATCAAAATAAGTAAATTTATCGTCTCAAGTGTTTTAAACAAAAGACTTCCCTTATACTGCATATAATTTGGACGAATGGTTAAAGAGATAATACGACATAGGTATGGAACCGTGACCATGTCTTAATCTATTGAGTGATATAAAAATGTTTACCGCCCAACGAAGTGGGCACAGGATAGCTAGTTTACAATAAAGTGCCTACCAACAAGCTATTAGTAATCACAAGTCCTATCAGATAATAAAATAGATTAAATGTAAGATATGCATAGTCATGATAGACAACCATCTAATTCCTATTAGATAAAGCAAAGATAATTTGAAGTTGTTACTTTAAGTTTTGTCGTTTGCTATCATTCCAATAAATGTTCTCCCCACACCATGGTTCAATTCTAAGTAGGAAGGAAAACATACGGTCGTCAATACATAAAGTTATTAGAAAAAAAAAATCCTATGCAGTATTTGAAAAATTGCATAAACCAGGATGTGACTTTATTTCCTCATGGAATTGTGGAGTTTACTTATTACTAATACATTAATTAGGCATAGGGCAATTAAAACTATGGATGTAATAACTAAGTGCCTAATTAGTTAGTATCCTGAAGACGATTTCCAATAATTTATTTCATGTGTTTCAATGATGAATGTTTAGGTAAAAGTTAAAATCAACTTATAGTTAGAAGAATTAGTTAAATAAGTAGAGATCCATACTAACTATCTCAGATTATATATTCCATAATCTGAGCATACTATGTTCACTTCTCTCATCTTATATGATCTAGATTCCGGCCGCGGCTTCGCAGGCGTGGTGTGCCGATATAAACCCTATCTTCTTCCCTAGGGATCAATGTATCCCCATAGCAAAATTTCGGAGATTAGCTGGAATAAACAAGCGGACAGACCAATTTTTTTTTTTGTTTCCCACTCAGTAAAGTATAATATTAGAATAGTAAATAGTAGTAGTCCCGTGTGGTGTCCGGGCGTAAAAGAATAGCACCATCCCATTTCTTCCAGTGGGTGTCGTAGGAAGCGACTAAGGGACTTACTAGAGAGTGGGCAGCAGCGTTCTCTATGCATTGCCACCACACTGCGATCGCCAACCCGCTTGCCAAACGTGGCGCTTATGGCAAACCCCCCCCCCCCCCCCCCGAAAAATGACAAGCACCATAAATAAATGGCCCCCAGTGCCCGGCGGCCCACCTACCCTTGGCTACGGTAGCGGTCAAGACTACGGTGAAGCAAGGGGTGCGAAGAATCCCCGGAAGAGATCCGGCTACCACAATCACCGAAAACTGGACCTGGCAACATACAACACGCGTACACTCCGGACCGACGAGAAGATCGTCGAACTCCAGGAAGAATTGAGCAAGTTGCGATGGGATATAGTAGGGTTATCTGAAGTCCGACGAGAGGGGGAGGACTCGATAATCCTCAAATCCGGTAACTTGCTCTACTTCCGGGAGGGCGACCAGCAGTCCCAAGGTGGTGTCGGGTTTATCGTCCATAAGTCCCTTGTGAGCAACGTGGTGAAGATCGAGAGTGTGTCGACCAGGGTGGCGTTCCTTATACTCAGAATATCCGCAAGGTATTCGCTGAAGGTTTACGCCCCGACCTCGTCACACCCCGACGATGAGGTGGAGACCATGTATGAGGATATTTCCAGAGCCATGCATGGTTTCAAAACTCACTTCACCTTTGTCATGGGGGACTTCAACGCGAAACTGGGCAAACGAAGCGATGATGCGTTGCGAGTGGGGCAATTTGGAGTTGGACGTAGGAACCACCGGGGTCACCTACTGGCTAGTTTTATGCAGAAGGAAGGCCTCTTTATGATGAACTCCTTTTTCAAAAAACGTGAGCACAGGAAGTGGACCTGGCAGAGTCCTGACGGTGCAACCAAAAATGAGATTGACTTCATTATGTCGACGAAGAGGCAAGTATTCAATGTCTCTGTGATCACCGCGGTGAAAACTGATAGTGATCACCGTTTGTTAAGAGGCCCATTGAATCTCAAAATCAAGCTGGAAAGATCTCGGCTGATGAAGTTTTCATCGTTATAGTGCCGGATGGACGGACAAGACGAAATTAGAAAGGTTCCGTTTTTGGCTATGGAAAACTAATGTTTACAGTGCTGCTCTGGCAGACCATGGCTATCCTTGTCGCATCGTGCACTTTTCGTCCGTATCTTCGTTGCGGTGCCAACAACCAGTGTAAAAAAAACAACCGTCTTCCGAAAAAAACACTACAAAGTGAAAAATAACTTTAAGTCGGTGTCTTTGGATATGTTTTTTGTTTTTTGTCACCGACTTCCGAAATTAAAGTCATTTTTCACTTTGTATGAAGTTTTTTTTTTCCGAAGACGGTTGTTTTTAATTGGAAAAAGTTTTTACTAAACACTTTTTAGCTACCTTCCCCAAACCAATTCATATACTATTACTTGTCATGTAAACAACAGTGGCAGGAACAGGAAGTAGTGCAATATCATCCAGATACACAAAGTGGTTTTTTTTTTTTTTTTTTTGGGTGGGAAATCATCAAATAACTTCTCCCGCTCTGGGTGGAGCAGGAGGGCGTGTCAGACTTTTACTGACTAAAACCCACCCGTGTTCCTTCAGTAGCCCTTAAGCCAGGGGCTGTGGTGTCTCTTTCGAACAAACCCGCACCCCTGGCAGGCATCGACCCTTGCGGGTCCCATCACTTTTTGTGCTGACATCTCTTTGAGGCGCGCGTGGAACACAACGCGCCGTCGACTTGGGCTTGGTCCTTACCGGACAGCGAGCTACCCATTACTCGCCGTCCGCAAGCCCATGCCTACGGTGGCCGGAAATCGGCCTGATATTCCCGACGCCCAGGGCGTCTCCGTATCCTGCGGCGGCTGGGGTCGCGAGGGCGCATATGCTGCCTCTCCCTCACGTGCGCCGCCTCCCTCTTCGCGAGCATCACTGCTTCGCTGAAGGAGGTGACGGCTCCCCATGCCCTCTCGCTCCGTACCATGGCCTGGACCAGGGCCGGACGCGAGAGATCGCCGCCGCCGATCGCCTCCACGAGGACACGGCGGTGCTCCGCCCAAGCAGGGCAGACCGCCACCGTGTGCTCCACCGTGTCCTCAGGGCGATCTTCGCAGTGGAAACACCCGGGCGTTTCCTTCCGCCCTATCCGAAACAGGAACCTCCCGAAACAACCGTGTCCGGTGAGGACCTGCGTCAGGCGGAAGGTGAGGACGCCATGCCGCCTCTCAAACCACTCCTCAAAGAGGGGACTTACCGCCGCATACACAAAGTGGATTAAAGGTGAACCTAGTATTTTTTCTATACAAACTTCGGGAGAGTTTTACTCCAATGTTTGACAATGCAAATAAAAAATTAAACATAGTTTGGTTTTGTCTCACTATTAATATTCTCTATACGGAAACAGAATACTAAAATAAAAAGCCATTAAAAAGTTATGAGCCAACAAAGGTTCGTTTTTCTTGCTAATTTAACCTAACTTTGGGCGTGTTTAAATAATAAAAGAAGTGTAAAATCTCCAAAACCAAGTCGGTACCGACAAAGTTCAATAAACTTTATTGGTCAATGATTTATGCAGTGGTTTTTTTATAAAACCCGATCTTCCGAAGGACTTTTCTTAATTTTTACGCTCCTGTTTTACTATAAATGATCCTGCATCTCACTCAATAACGTTGTGTGTGTAGACTAGCGTCTATCTGCTCATCAACTGATACTACCTCTGTTCGACATGAAGCCTGGTGAGACAGCGTGCTTTTTACCCAAGCTCACCAGTGAGTTCCAGAACCAGGGACTAAGTTCCTCTTAAAAACGTATTATCGAGGATAACGTAAAAACTACCCTAGAAAAGTTAATAAAATTTATATGGGATCACCCCTGAGATATACCCTATCTACAAAAAAGTTATTTTTAAAATCGTATCACAATCGCCGAAGAAATCGCTGAACAATAATACAAAAAAAAAACAGACTAATTGAGAACCTCCTCCTTTTTGAAGTAGGTTAATGAAATCCATTGTCCATTTCTTCTATCGCCATGAGGTATCTACCTCAATAGTTTGTCAACAAACCATACTGATGATATTTCTGTTATATCATTTCAGCCTGCCCTGCTCTTTGCTGGAGAGCACACCCACAGCAACTTCTACTCCACCGCGCACGGTGCTTACCTGTCAGGCCAGGCGGCAGCGCGGCGCTTGCTGGCCTCGGACGAACCTGAAGAAAACTTCCTAGATTGTCCCGCATCAGCTGACCTGAGCTCGTGGATACAAGGAATACAACTTGAGGGCTAGTTATATATCAATGGTATGTAGACCTGCTTCATATGCACAGTGCCTAGGTACATTATACTCTCATTGTAATTATACATGACAGAGGCTTTGTCCAAGTTACTATTAAGAATTGTGATTTTGTTTAAAATGCTGTTATTAGTAAATAGTTTTGCCGTTATTGTATAGAAATTGTTTCTGCTATTAGAAATAAAGTCTTTTTAATTTATTTCATACAGGGTTAAACTAAATTAGTTAGCGAAACTCCGCAGATTGTATGGGTATCGACATCTAAACACGATAGAACAACAAGTCAACTCATACTTCAAGTAACAACACTACCAGCGGTCGTTGACCAAAAAAGAAATACCTATCTTATCTTTTTATTTTGTCGTGTTTAGATTTCGATACGCATCGCGTCTGGCGAGTTTCGCTAGCTAATTTGATTTGAGCCTGTTTATTTAAACTATTGTATAATTGATTGTAACTACTTGACTTTGTTAGCTCTCTTAAAAGAAACAAAATGTACGTGTGGGTTAAAATTACGCAAAACCATAGATAACATGTTGTAATGGAATATAAACATCTAAGTATAATAGTCGACTTCGTAATTGCTTAGTTACTTTAAGGTTGAATGTCAAATACAGGTTTACCGACAAGGTCTATTTTGTCTATGTGACAGTTACATAGTTTCAAGCATAGTGAAGTTTCAGTTGTTACGGGGTCGAGTATAAAAAGAAAAATGAGAATAAAACTATGAACGAAATTATAAAAATTAAAGTTATGGATTAATTTGTGTAGTCATATAAATTATAAAATTATTTAAAAGACAATCTTGTAGTACAAATTTAGGACAGTCAACTGTGCCTCAAAAGATGACTGCAAAATCGAGTCTTGAAATTGCCTACTTCTCGAAGACTAGACTGATAGACCAACTAGGACTAGGCCCAGTAGGATTTCTACGACAGAATAATATCTCTTTCAGTCTCTTATAACAACCCTACCACTATACACGGCATATTTATTATTTATCCTTTTTAAGGTTCCGTACCTCAAAAGGTAAAAAAGGAACCCTTATAAGATCACTGTCTTGTCCGTCTGTCTGTTTTATTACAACTTATGCAACTCTGTATACTAAAATGTATATCAGTTTGAAGATGTTTATCGCTTATATTCTTTGAACAGACAAACTTGGTAAAAAAGAATTGCAATATTTGCAAATATGGCTACTTTTAAATATGTAAGTACTGTTAAAAATAGTATGTATAATAGTTTTTTTTTTGTTTCACTTAGGAATGATTGCATATTATTAATTTATTATATTTTATCCTCAGGTGGTTCCTTGATTTCTTGAACACTATGCTATCTTTAAAGTGGCGCAATACTTCTGTTGATCAGTTTAGCTTGCATCCATTGTTAACGAAGTTGATAAGGTAGCTTTAAGTTCTTTGGAATAAAATGCATTTAGAATATTTTTTAGTTAACTTATTATAAATCTGTGTTTATGTAAAATTAGGGTTTTAGATATACCAGTATTAAGCAGGAAATAAAAAAAATACCTCATCACATGAAGGGATCTATGTCTGATGGACCCTTATGATAAACAACTGACTTATACCTAGCTTACTTCATAATGTTTTTGGATTGGGATCAAATGTAATTCGACTCGAATTAATTGATGTTTTTAGAGGTCGAGAGAAAGCCTGCAGATTCGCGTTGAATGACTGCAAATAGGTACATAAAGTTTTGTGCCTACGCAATGAAAATTACTTAACGACAATGCAGATAAGGTCTATTTTAAATATTAAGTGTGAAATATACCTAAATATTGTACGACCTTATCGACATTATACAGAGTGATCCGTTGAGGTGGACAAGTCTGAAACAAAGAACGTTCTACGATAAGACATCGAAAACTGCAAAGATAAAATATATATTAACGTTGTGTTTTTAGAGTTCCGTAGCCAATGGCAAAAAAAGGAACCTTATAGATAATATCGTCATGTCCGTTCGGAAGTCAAACACACATTTTACTCGTAGACTATTAGTAATCTATGAAAGTTGGAAAGAAGGTGTAGTCTGTGCAACATGAAACAATGGTGTAGATAAATTACGGAAAAAATGATTAGGGGCACTATTAACTGAGGGCTGAAAATAAAAACTGCACATAAGCGTGTAGAGTATCGTTGATAAAAAGATGATGATGTTTCGAAGTGACTTTTTATGCAAGTCAATAGTTTGTGACATATGGGATGTTTTCGGTTACAACTGCTGAAATACTATTTTTTAAATACTTTTAGTTGCAAATTTATTATTACGGTCCGTAAAATGTATACAGTGCATGCGTAAATATTAACCCTAACTACGGAACCCTTCACGATTCGGACTTGGCCGATTTTTCTATTTACTATAAACCGTTAATAGTATGGCTGAACTAACAACAAATACTGTCCATCTATGTTGATAACCCTGTAAATAACTTCAACTTTGCTTTTATTGTTTAGTCTTCATTTCATTTAAAATTCAAAATTACTTATGTATTTTCAATAATATGACTCTATTTTATTATTATAACCATAAGTGTGGTCTTGTATTTTTTTTTTTTTTTGAATTGATTTTGTCTTGATGACATTCATAAAATAGTCATGGCGAATTTATATTCCTATTAGTTATGTGAATAAAACTCTATTAGCATCTCAGTGCAGTCGATCTAACCTATTTTAAGTGCCAAGTACGGTCAATTGCACGTCAGTAGTAAGTTAGTCACACATTGACTACAAAAACCTGCTGACTACGGGAGCTGTAAATGAAAAAAAAAATTACCATAGCTGTGTGGTTGACTGTATTACATGAGTCTACGGTTACTGGTGTTATCATACAGGGTCAAATTGAATTAACTAACAAAATTCCGCAGAAGTGATGGATGTCTAAACACTATCTAATAAAAAATAAATAAATAACTTAAAAAAAGTTTTTTGGGTCATTAACCGGAGTTATTGTAGTTGCTTGAAATATCAGTTCACTTACTATATACTTTCCCAGACGTGATGGGTAGAGATCGATATCTAAACATGATGACTAAAAATAAAAACAGATTATTTCAACTCCTTCAAGACACTTCCAACGATCGTTGACCCCCAAAGATTTCAACAATTTTTATTTTGCCCGTATTAGATACGGTCAACGGTGGTATCTTTACTTTTCATGGCAACTCTACCCATGAGTACTTAAATTTCTCTCGATAACTAAAAATCTGTTGCCGCAATTTAATATCGAAGCGATACAGAAGTAGAATAATCTATTATTTGGAACAATTTTTTAGTAATGGAAAGATATTTTAATACAGTTCTCATTGGTAAAGTTGCTAATGGAAAATAAAGATGCCACAATTGACAGTATCGATACCCATCACGTCTGCGGAGTTTAGCTAGCTTTTTTTATTTGACCCTGGATGGACCGCATATATTCTTATAGTAATAATTGTTTTAGTACGATTTAGCACTATAGGAATCCTATTTTAACCTCTATAGTAGTTCCAATATTTGGGTGTCCACGTACGATCGCCAAAAAGGTAAGTAACCATCGCCAAAATAAACCGATGGATGTTTTTATGAAATTTAATAAATAGAAAACAAACTGTTTATTAATCAGATTAAATTTCATTTGAAAACATTCATCGGTTTCTTACTTAACTTTAATTATCTCCGACGAACCTAGTTACTTATCTCTTTTGGTGACTGTACGTATGCTTAGGATTGCCAACTACACTTTCTACTAGAAAATCCAGGTATATTAAAGAAACCGGCCGGTATTAATTTTTACTAGGGGTAAGTCCTTGCCCAAATTGCTTGGAAAAAGGTACCCTCAATCTGTAACCCCTGTATAGCTAGCTTAAGTACTGTTGCACAAAAACATCACAAGCATGTTGATAATTTATTAATTAAAGGGACCATTTAAACTTTAATACTCTACCAGGTTTTACAAGCCACTTCAAAAGGCCCCGTTATGACTAAACTTACGTTATATACATAAATTGTGATCTTATACCATTGAAAAAATATGTTATTAATACTTACTGAGAGGCAGTGTCCTAACCGAAAGCGATGGTCGTGCAGATACCTACGCGATCATTTATGTGAATTCTGAGGTACACGCGGCATATCAAACATTTATAGTTTTAGTTGACCTCGCAACGTATAGGGTTTTCGTATAAACAGAAAACAGCGTATACTGAAAATGTATAGCTTGATATGTCGCTGTGCATACAAACGCACCTTAATTGATGCGCGAGTAGGTACAGATAGATCGCGGTTTCGGTTAGGAAACAGCATAGTTCTCGCTTTGTCGTAACGTAATGGCAGATAATCATCCAGTTTAATTCAGTTCCGTGACTAATAAAGGCACATATAATTAACTGGACCTGTTCAGCAGATATACCACGGAAAGATTAGCTGTCGATATCAGTGCGATTTGCGAACACTAACGCCCCAGTGGGTGTAGTAAAAAATAACAGTGGCACAACGATAAAAATCTACGACACAGCTTGAACAGTGCTTTACTGTAATGTAGGTAACTACTTCTATATTATTTTAGTTAATAAATGCATGAAAAACAGTTTGTTACCTTGACATTTGGAAAAAAGGGAGAAAGATACTTCTGTACTATGCAGTGTATTAGTAATTTGTCAGACCAGTGGGGTTAAATTGCGTAAAACACAATAGTAATGACTTTCCTTTTGACAGTTCGACAAAATTCATTGCGCTATTACGTTGTTGAGCAGATTTTTTTTTCGAAGTTGTGAAGCAATGGATTAGTAATTATTATCTTCAAAATTAGATTCTGATGAACTGTTTTACGCAATTAGTGTGCTGGTTTTACGTATGGCGCTATGTATATGCAAGCTAAATTGGGACATTTCAACCGTTGTATTTGCAATTAATGTTATTTAATGCATTTCCAGATTTTAGACTTATTAAAATATAATTAGGTTACATATTCGATTTTTCTAGTCAATGCAATGTTTTTTTTTGTATCGCTTTAAATAAATCATCAAATACATAAAATGTTTTATTGTCCTCTATGGCTATGCAAGCTAGATTGAATTAATGATTCCATGTAAAGAATAAGCAAAAGATTTTTTTATTGTAATAAACTTTTATTAAATTAGTAATAAACAATTGAAGCAAGATTATTAGCATTTTTATAAAAATAACAAAAAAAAAATCAAATAACATTGAATACAATGAAATAGGAGACATATTGTATAGTAGTATTGACATATTGTAGACGTAAAATAAAGGTATTAAAGCCCTCTAATATTTTGTGATAACATCTTTGTCAAAAACATTGGATAAGAGTTCTATTTGGTCACTGGTTAAAAACAAATTTATTATAATGAAATAATTACTTACCAAGACATAATAAAATTATAACATTTCAGTTATACATGAATAACTGAAATGTTATAATTTTATTACTTTTGTCTATATTTATTTTATATGTATATAAAATTAAACTATACCTACTCAAAAAGTCACAAATTACTTTGTGAGCAAGTCCATCACAAAGTTCATGCTATTTTTTTATGAATATATAAACATTTACTGACAATCTTTCATGTCAATTTTATTATTGCCATTTTAATGAACCTTGGCCAAACAGTCCTTTTACCCAATTACAGGTAGGTACTGTCAGACAAAATTATATTAATTAATTATTATATTATAACGTGTTAACTTTTATACCTCTAGCAATATAGGTACTTATTTTATTTTAATTATTTTACATAATAATAAGTTAATAAAACCATGGAATGCCACCATTGTTAAAAAAAATACAAAAAAAAACTGAGTGAATACAGTTACCAACTTAACATTCCCTAATTGATTAGAATATTGGGTTAAATAGTGTTATGATTGTAAGTTATTTATACAAACTAACTTATGTACTTTGATTATGTTTTTTGTATTAATAATATCTCTGCCCTGACTGCATCAATTTTGTGAGTACCTAACTAAAGAATAATACAGGTCACATTAACAGATCTAGCAACCTTGACAATTTTACCTAGGTACATAATAACTAAAAACCTACATAATTGGACGGATAAATCTCTAAATTTATAATAACAGGTGATACAACAGTGAGTATTCTTCTTAATATGCATACAAGTAGATGTTATGAGTACAAATAAACAATCAACATCAGTCAGCATTTTACCATTTCTCATGAAAGATAAACCTAATGATGATTGTGTATCTATTTAAACACCTTGAGGTGGAAGTGCCAGGAAAGCCCACAAAACTCATATTGTGTTTTTTTTTTGTAATTTGCAGGTCAGTAAATTCAATTCCCATTGAAAAGCTTTTTCGTGAAAAAGCCATAGATTTTGAATGTTGTGTGCTACCATAGCACAATCCACCTAAAATAGAGAGTTAGTAATATTAACGGACAACATGCAGTTCTACTAAAGAATTCTTTGTAGTAATAATTGTCAACAAGCTTTTGTCATGTTCATGGGACACCTCTTGCCAGACACACTTGCCTATAAGAGGTACTTCTTCAAGCGGAGCTCTAAAAGCTACAAGTAAAGTAAGGCAGCAGCCATCAGCTATGGGGTCATGTTCCAAGTTTAGTAATCCCAATGGTCTGTGTTGACCCACATCAGCTCCAAACATTTCTACCATAAACCTTCTCAATGTTGAATGAATGCTTTTCCCAGGATTTATCTCACATGTTGGAAAATGAATTGCAGTTTTCTCACTCAACAGCACATGCAACTTATTTGTACTCCTCTTTTTTATAACTACAACCAATCTCAATAAATCTTTGATATGATGAATGGGGGCTGGTAAGATATCTTTGTGCCATTGACTATCAGGATTTCTATTACCGTATAACTGGGCTTTTTCAATAAGATGTAAAATATCATTTGATCGTAATGAGATTTCTTGTAGATTAGAGATCCATTTTGCTTGCAATGATTCTTTGTCTGCTCTAGCAGGTGTTTTTAATTCACCACCTTTAACTTCACCAGTTAAAACAAATCTGTACCACATTCCACCAGCAGTCTCTACAACTAATAGTGTGGTAGGATCACATAAAACACCTGTTTCCTCAAGAACCTCTCTGGCTGCAGCCTGCACTATAGTCTCACCCTTTTCCATGCGTCCCGCCGGTAGATACCACTTGCCAGCGCAACTCTCTTTTGCCTCTTGCATCATTAATACTTCGTTTGATTCATTAATGATCACACAAGCTACGACGTAAGTGACGTTGCTGCCCAGTACCGGTTTGAAATTAGATGGAGTGGTAGGTGTAATACCTTGAGACTCGGCAACAGAATTTTGATCAGAAATAGTAAAATCACAAATAGTATTATCTTCACCATCTAGGCCTAAGCCATCAAGTAGTTTAGTAATATTCGAGTCCACTTGGCGCGACATATTTACCTAATTCTTTTTTATTGTCATAAACTGAACACCTCTGTTAGTTTTATTTAGGTATCTATCTATGCGAATAGGAAACTAATTCCAATGGTTTACAATAAAGAAAACGGTGTAAACTTGAAGCACAAGCACAGCTATTTTTATTTTTTATTTAATGAAATTTATCAATGAGCGTGATTTGTATAGTAATTCGTATAGTGCCTGCCTAGGGATACGCAAAAAGTATCGATACCACAGGGTATCGATACTTTTGTTTCGAGACCAAGTACTTTTGGAATCGACACTTTGGAGGTATCGATACTTTCTAAAAGTATCGATACCTACTTTCCTGCTCCACATTTCTAATAAATAATCAGCTTATGGAAAATAAAAATTATTAATCGAGACTTTAAACAAAATATTTGTCACAACACTACTAAACCGCGAAATTCCCACTCATTGCCAAGCACTTACGTGTACCATTTTATTTCTTTGAGCTGTTTCAGGAGTTTATTAACGAGACATTTAACGGGTTGAATAATCTGTGTAGTGATTTTTTTTTGTCTTTAATACTATTTATATTGGATATTAGTGACAATTTTGTGAGACACGTTCCTGATAGTTTTTTTTTCGAAACTTAGTAACACAAATAACACTCCACTCCGGTTTTTTTTAATGTATTAAAAAGTACTCGATACTTTCAGGTAGACGTGTGCGTTATTTAACGTAACCGGTTTCAGAAACTGCTTACGAGGCTGATAATCGTGTAACTAGTTTCGTGAACAAAAATGTAACGATTATTTTACGTACGAAGTTAAGAGTTGACATAACCCTTACACACCGAACGGCGTACGCGAAAGCGTTTCACTCAACAGATTATTATTAAAATGATTATATCGACTGTGGAAATTTCAAATGTCGTAAGGGACGTTTAAATCCCTGTCCTTTACGTCATTTGAAATTTCCAGTATCGATATGTACGTTACGTACTACGACTCGCAAAACGAGAGTAAAGAGTCCCTTCGGAATTATAAACTGTTACATATTCGTAATTATAGGTAACATAACACACGTAAAACTAATATTATAATACGTATAACTTGTAACATTTTCGTAATCATAACATAATACAAACGCAAAACCATACCAACTGAATACAAAAGTAACTAGTTACAAAAATAATCGGTTTTGAAACTAGTTACTCATATCCTCGAAACTACGCATAACCGATTACGCCCAAAAGACGTTACGATCCACGTCTACTTTCAGCTATGGATACTTTTGTTCCGATACTTTTTTGGTATCGATGCTTTTGATACGATACTGGTATCGTGTAAAGTATCGATACTTTTGAAATTTTGCGTATCCCTAATAGTACAGTCATCAGCAGGTCAAGCTATCCCAAACTGTCAAATTTTCCCAATTGAACATAAACCTTATTCCTTAGCAATACTGTTGAAAAACTATCAAAGAAATTTGACAGATTGGGGTAGCTTGACGTGCTGGCCTCTGTACCACAGAGCATAACATAATACGGTAGTGCTTTTTTTAAATTCTTTCTTTAGATACTAGTTATTCAGCCGGTCTTACAGTAAATGTAGTTTGTAAAAAAAAAAGTGTATGTGTCAGTACTGTGAAATCAGAACGAATGTGCAAACACTTCCTGTCGATTAGTGTCGTCTTCCATACACAAAGAAAGAAAGCATGCGCAAACGCTCAATGCGCTCATCAATTTACGTTTGTTAGATAGACGTTAGTAGTTTGCTCAAGTGTCCAGCATTAGAGCCGAACTATTTTTCATTTCTGGCTACCCTGCTCTGGAATCTAGAGGGCGCATTCCCTATTATAAAAAATGTTGCGTTCCGAATTAGGCCTAGGCCACGTTCCGAGATACAATAATATCAATTTGAGCGCGCTCACACCCGTTCCGAATTAGCGTGAGCGCGATGACGATATTGACGATGTCCCGTGAAACATCATAGATGACGTCATTACATGCGCCTTCTTGCGATAACGCCGACCATGTGTTATTCTAATATCACCGTGAGCGCATAAATGACAGTTGGGCTGTTTTGTTTTAATTCGCATCGTATCTTTAGCTAACTTAGATTTATTTGAAATAGTGCTTCTATATAAGAAGAAGAAACGTGTGGTGTAAAGTTTAGTATGGTGAATATATGTTTTAACGTTGAGTGAACACTTTTATCGCGATCACGAGCGTTCCGTATTGTTGACAAAAATGACGGTTGTTAGCTGTCAGAATCGTGATATCTAACACCCAGAATGCAAAATATCGAAAAAATTCTGTGATCATACTCATCATGGTATAATAATATATGTTTTCTTAGGTGGGCGCATTCCGTATTAGACAAATAGTGATAATATCGCGAAGTCAACCAAAATAAAAATCAGTACTAAAGATCTGATAGCTCTTAAATTTTTTGACTATTCAATTTGGTCGGGTTCGCGATATTATCACTTTTATTGCATATCGGAACACGGCACATGTTATTCATCATGTCAAATTTGACATTTGACAGATAGCTGCTGCGATAAAGTGACCGATCGAATCCTGCTGCCTGCCCTTCACGTTTCTACAAAACTGTTTTAAATTAATCTCACATCCCTTTATCATCATGTCGGTCACAAAAGGAAATATGCTGGTGATTGTTTATGAACTTTATTATTGAAATATGTTTTTTGTATGAATTTGAATTTGTAAGTTACGTAATATTTTGTAGGTTCGTTCCTTTAGCTCGTCGGCTGCTGCTAGCCAGCTTATTAAAGCTCCCATACAAGTTTTTGGTCTGGAAGGCAGGTATGCGTCAGCTCTATATTCTGCTGCCACCAAAAGTAAGAGCTTGGATGCAGTTGAAAAAGAGCTATCTTCGTTCCAACAGTCAATCAAGACCGATGCGAAACTGAAGGAATTCATCGTGAACCCAACACATAAAAGGTCTCTGAAAGTAGAAGCTCTAAAGCAAGTGGCTGCTCAAGTAAGTTCAAATTATCTATGAATTTTTTGGTTCATATTGATTCTCTTATTTAATTAATTCGTATGAGCAGTGCAATTACAGTGGTTGGACCAATGATACTGCAAGGTTTGAATTTTGCAAAGTTTATTTTGTGGAAAGCACTATACCTATAAGAAATAATTTTAGTTTCATGATAATTTTTTTTGGCATAGGTATAATTTTTTAATTGCAGGATGATAATATGAGGGTTCAGTAAAATATGTTTGGTTTCTGAATTAGTTCTTAATAAAAAAGTCACTGAAAAATCATTTCCTTATGGCATTATTATGCATTGTGATAATAGGAACAGACTTATTCCTAGTTAACCAACACCATAATACTTAAAGGATTCTTATAATTCCTTCTAAATAATGCCTTGGTAATCAAATACAGGTCTTCATACTCGGCTGATGTAATTGACCAATGGAGAAGTCACAGGTAGATGGTAACTTTGCTTGCAAAAGCAGTGACTTGAAACTAACTGGTGAACTACCTATCTATGAAAATGATTATGTATGTCACAATGATTTCTTAGTTGATTATGATTGTGTACTTATTTTGTTGAATTTTTACAGATTTCTTTAGAAATAGTTTAGTACAGTACTTAATTGTAAATCAGTACTATTGTAGTTTAAGTCGAAAAGCAGATGTGTTATAATTACTGTTGTGTCAGTCCATTTGATTGTTATATTGAATATTTTTAGACTAAATTGTCTGCTAACACAAGCAACTTGTTGTGTCTTATGGCTGAAAACGGTCGCCTGGGCAAGTTGGAGACTGTTATCAATGCATTTAAGACCATAATGGCTGCCCACCGTGGCGAGGTTGCTTGTGAAGTTGTCACTGCTAAGCCTCTTGACCAGGCCCAGAGACAGAACTTGGAAGCTGCCCTCAAGGTAATGTGCTTTATTCATCATCTTCCTCCTTGCTTTAAGCCAATTTATTAAGGGTTGATGCAGCATGTCTTCTTCCATAAATCTTTGTTAGCCATCATCTGTTGTCAACCCCCCTTCTAGTTATATCACCTTTGTTAGCCATCTTTCACTGTTTACAGAGGTATAAAAAAGCCTATGAACATGTATTTAGTAGTCAATAGGTCAGAGAATTAATATATACATTAAAGCTAACTGGCAAGGTATAGATCCCATGCATAGATCTTAGTCTTAAATGCATAGATCCCATGTTACAGGCAGATGATTGTTAATATCCTGACATTGAGTGTTGGTGTTATTTTCAAATAAAGATTCTAACCCCATGTTTACACCAATTTATAAGTTTTTTACATGTATGATGATGATGATGATGATGATGATGGGACTCCCTTTTCCGCACGTAGACTCCCATTCGGTCCGTTGTGCGTGGGGATACACATGGGGTTTTACATGTATATATACAGGTTGTTTGGCAGAAAGATCATTGAACATACGAAAATGGTGGATAGATGGGGTCATCTGCTACTTACTCAGCCCTAATTTAAATGGCCCTGGGCACCTGGATATTTTTTTTTTGAATGCAAGTTGAAATTAAGATTTTAGTATTTTTTACATCTTTCTGTAAGTTTGAGGACTCATAACTTTTTTTTCTAGCTAACATCTGAATAAAGCAATAATTTTATAATTATCTGCCAACATGAAAGATAAAAAAAAAAACACTAAAGTCAAGAAAGTGGTGAAACTAGAAGAAAGCCAAAAAAAAAACATTCAAACAAATATCCAGGGGGCCATGGCCAAATAAATTAGGGCTGAGTATCAGATGACCCCACCTATCCACCATTTTCGTATGTTCAACTTTCTGCCAAACACCCTGTATATAAAACTAGTCTTTTCAGCTTGTCATCAGTAGACACGTCATGTGGAATACATTTTTAATGCCTTGTTGTAAATGGGGGTAAAAAACAACAACAGAAACTAATATTTCATTTTCTCCAGGATCAAAAAGCTTTTTATACACAAGTTCTAATATAAATTTTTGTTGTATTCCAGAAATTCATGAAAGGCAATGAAACTGTCCATCTCACAACCAAAGTTGATCCAACTCTGATGGGTGGTATGGTTGTATCTATCGGTGACAAGTATGTTGATATGAGTGTTGCCACAAAAGTGAAGAAGTACACCGAACTCATCAACACTGCTGTTTAAATCATGAAATATTTCAAGTGTAAATGTTTAGCAAAGGATAACACTAATATTTAAATCAGTTAATCACTAGAAATGTTTGTTTCATTCAACCTCTTACATGGTGCAAAACCTGTGTAATTTAAAAACAAAGCTGTTGCAGCAAAGGGGTTGAATTTTGAAAACACCAAGGGTGTCATTTTTTTTTTCAACATTCAACCACTGCGTGCACTGTCAAAACAAAATTTACGAGTCTATAAACACAGTATTTGGAACTCCCCTGAAAAGACAACCCAGCTGTGTGGATATGAGTTGAAGCTTGTTGGTATCCAGTTTGATTAAAGTAGAGCACTAGCCACACCTACTTCATATGACGTAAGTGTAATGTATGTTGTGGTATCATTTAAATGAAACGGCCAGATATAAATGGAACAAAAAATTTAATAGTGCTTCATGCACTGCCAAATAAGATATACTTATAACAAAAATAATACTCTCACAGTAATCATAACACTAAGTTATATTTCTCTAGAAATAACAGGAATATTTTAATCTGAGATCATTTTTAAGAGATCTTTAAATTGAACAAGTCATTTATGTATGTAGGTAAATAAGTAATAATAATAATTATGAGCAAATTTTATCCTTCCGTTGGAGCTGCTTCGCCTTTGAGCAGTGCATTCTCCGCCTCCAATTCGGCTATACGAGCTCTTGCAGCCTCCAGCTCATCATCTCCACCATCAGTGCCTAAATGTTTTCGAACATATTCTAGGGCATCTTCAGGCTTATCTGGTTCTTCATATAAGCTCACGAGAACTTTCGTTAACGCGTCCATAACGCCAGCTCTCTCAAGGTATCTTCGAAACTCCTCTCTTTTGGAATCAATGGGCTGTAAAATTTAAACAGATACCAAAATTTAAATACTTCCTGCTGGGTGTTTTGTACATCTACTGGTGGTAAACAAACAAACATCTTCTTTGATGATGGAACTCTTTGAAAATTTGAATTGTAACGAATACATTTTAGTAAGCATACACCGGGTTTGTTTACTACTTACTGAAAATCTTACGAAAAAACCATTATAAAATTAGAATAAAGTGGATTACAGACTTTAATCATTTATTGTGTTTTTCTTATGTACTTACTTTATACGAAGACATATTCGGTTATTTCCTGAAATGAGCTTAAATACTGGAAGAATATCAATAAAAACAACTTTTTTCGAGAGAACTGCAAAAACCCGTACCTGAAGTTTGACAACTACACATTTTTATTTGATTGACACTTGACACGAAGGTTTTTTATGTGTCTTGATAGTTCCTTCGTCTAGATAAAAGCCTTTTATGAACAGTTCTATTTTTAAATTTTATCTAAAGCAATAAAAATAATGATGAGAATTTGTTTTGTTTTTTCTAATTTATTTTTCTGTTTGAAGAGTTTAAAAAAAAATGTACCGAAGTCAAACTATAACTATAAATTAACATCCAAAGTTTTATTGTAAAGAACCTAAAAAAAGACAATCATTATGAAATGTTGCCCTAAGTGGCAATGAGCCAAAGAACTTTATGCTATCGGGTAACAATGAGTTAATCTTTGTGAACGGCTAAAAGGGAGGTAGCTTCACAGAACAGGAAAAAACAGTAGAAGTCGCTGTCTCACCAGGCTTCGAGTTCGACAGAGGTAGTATCGGTGATGAGCAGTTAGACGATAGTCTACACGCACAACATTATTGAGTGAGCTGCAGGGTCAGTTATAGTAAAACAGGCGCGTAAAAAATTAAGAAAAGTCCTTCGGAAGATCGGGTTTTCTGAAAAAACCAAGCTTTTCGATAATAATGAGCTTTGTCGGTACCGACAAAGCTCATTATTAGGTGACGGCTCCCCATGCCCTCTCGCTCCGTGGCCACCATGGCCTGGACCAGGGCCGGACGCGAGAGATCGCCGCCGCCGATCGCCTCCACGAGGACACGGCGGTGCTCCACCCAAGCAGGGCAGACCGCCACCGTGTCCTCAGGGCGATCTTCGCAGTGGAAACACCCGGGCGTTTCCTCCCGCCCTATCCGAAACAGGAACCTCCCGAAACAACCGTGTCCGGTGAGGACCTGCGTCAGGCGGAAGGTGAGGACGCCATGCCGCCTCTCAAACCACTCCTCAAAGAGGGGACTTACCGCCGCAATCATGGCGTGCCCAAGTTTGGGTACGCTGGTTCCGATACTAATGAAGCGTTAAGGTGAAACAAGTCCACATTTTTTCCATACAAACCTCAACCCTCCCGAAGGGTTTTACTCCACTGTTTGACAATGTGTAGTCGCCAGCAGGTCAAGCTATCCCAAATTGTCAAATTTTCCCAATTGAACATGAACCTTATTCCTTTGGAATAAAGTTGAAAACTATCAAAGAAATTTGACAGATTGGGGTAGCTTGACCTGCTGGCTTCTGTACCGCATTGGTTTCTCATACAACTTGCTAAATTTGAAGAATAAACTAGTTTTAGTTCATTCAGCACGGGCCTCTATAGTTGCCTATATCTTTTTAGATATGACATGTTTGTTTACAAAATTCGACTTCCTGAATTATGTATGCAGCACATACATTCGTTCCAAATATATTGCCATTCTGCTGTATTAAAACTTTAAAAGATAAATTTGATCAAAAATGTCACTTATTACAACTGATGGGCCGACCTTGATTCGATATATTCTATATTAATATATATATATATTAATATATATTAATTTTATATGACTAGATTGAAATAAACATTATTTTTTACAATATGTCTTTTTTTCTTCGAAACTAATATTAGCGATGACATCATAAAAGGAATTATGTCAGTTAAAAGTTGTCGTGTGCGGTCACTATTAGTTCATTGACGCAACCGTAATTTTTGAAGTGGCGTTGGTGTCGCGGTTACTTCAAGTTGCGCTCGAGTGTTTAGGGTTTCACGAGTTGGTTGGTTGGCGCCATTGTTTAAAAATTCGTGGCATTTTGATGAATTTAAAAACTAGTTAAAAATAAAACAGTGCATTGTAATCGTAATTAAAGGTAAACGTTCATAAATTACGCGCAGCTCGCTCGACTCGAGTCTGGCAAGCTCTCGCCTCTAACATACGCCTCGGCTCTATGCATGCAATCACGGAACACTATTACTCCTAGCGGAGCATGTAATCGACTGACCTAGGGGACCGAGCGAGACTCGGTGACCGATTCGAACAATCGAAAAATAGCGGTCGATTCCACTGATTCGAAACAATCGAAAAACATCTCGATTGTTTTGTAGAACGGGAGTCGATGGTTTATTTTAACGACTTCGATTCTTTCTATAGTTATAACATCTCGGAATCGCCCATCGCTAGTTAACAAGACTGATGTGCGTGGTGTGCTTGGTGGTGTGTGCGCGGAAGCAGCAGCGGCACTTCGCAAAACTCGGGGTACGCGGGCCACTGGGGTACTGTTTTTTCTGTTCTGTGGGTATCTTGATGTGCTGGCGTCTGCAAGCTACGCCAATCTGTCAAATTTCTTTGATAGATTTTCAACTTTTTAACTTAACGGTTTTTTTGTTGGGTAAGTACGCAATTAATTAAGTACCCCTCTAGTCTTTGAATTGTGACCTCGAAATTCTTGAAGAAAAGTCATCGTAATGTGGTCCTCTTGATGTTTAGGGCTTTTTTTTGGGTGGGAAATCATCAAATGACTTCTCCCGCTGGGTGGAGCAGGAGGGCGTGTCAGACTTTTACTGACTAAAACCCATCCGTGTTCCCTCAGTTGCCCGTGTGCCAGGGGCGGCGGTAACTCTTTCGAACAACCCGCTCCCCTGGCAGGCATCGGCCCTTGCGGACCCCACCAGTGGTTGCTGACATCTCTGACCGCGCGCGAGGAACACAACGCGCCGTCTCGCCTACCACTTTTCGGCCGCAGGGCATAGGGAGAGCGGCCAACGGTATACCGACACTCCTCTTCCCCTGCGGCCCCATCGCGTCCGCCATCAAACGGTGGTGGCCCCGTCCAAGCCACGGAAGGGAAGAGCGCTGCACAGAAGCACCGGCACTCCTCCCCTGCCGCAGCCCGTAACCCTCAGCCACGATACCTCCCATTCGACATCGCGGCCCACCTCATTTAAGGTGCCCCTTACCGAAACCGTGTACGTTACCCTAGCAAGAAAGTGTCTCCTAGAGTTATATGAGTAGAACCAACGTATAATGTGTGCCTTATCTGCTGTAAATGTGCCCCCACACAAAAAATGTGTGCCCCCTGTCGTTTTGGAGAAAAACGGAAAAAACGATTCTTGCTGGGGTAACGTTTTTCTAGCAGGAAAATTCTAAACGAATGATCGGAGAGAGAAAAATTGTGCATGGCCAGAGAGCTTATATGTGTGTCAAAATGTGCCCCCAAAAATAAAATCTGTGCCCCTTCAGGTTTTCGAGATATTGCATTTCCTGCTGGCGTAACGTTTTGATGAATCGTATATCTCTAAAACCATTGCATGTGTATATGTGAATAAACATACACGAGTAGCTCTTAATGTGTGCCCCTTAGTGCCCCAATTAGATTTAAGAAAATATTTATAGTTTTCCAGTTATCGCGGTTTTATGAAAACCCGAAAAAACATCACAGCGCCTAAATGAGACAAGGCACAAGTTCGCTGAAAACTGTATTCGGTCCTTCTTGACGCTATTAATAACCATACAAAGTTTCAAAACTGTTCATGCATGCGTTTTTGAGTAATCTTGCTAAAAGTCAAAACGATGGTGTCTTAACTTTGACGGCAAAATACAAGGAACCGGCTCAATCCCAGATGTGTAGGTGTGAACCAAAATCGTGTGCCTTTAGTCAAAAATATATGGTGAAAATATTCAGCTTGGAATGTTTCGCATTAAGTTAATATTAACAAAAAACCAAAATATGTAAGCAACGGATTCATATGTATCGATGACCTTCTTTACTTTACTAACCGATTCACACGTGTTGTGCCTGAGTACACTGAAGTAGAAAAGTAATAAGTAATAAAATAAAGTTGTTATTGGATTATATTCTAGTAGCTGTTTCTATTATATTTATTTATAAGCCATAGGTAAGACAAATTAACAGTACCTAAGTTTTTCATCAGTAAGGGGAATGCTCCAACCAGCCCGCGAAATTCAAAGTTTCTTGCGTTTTTTGTAATTTGCAGGCCAGTGCTAGGTTGTGTGTTGATTAAAATATTATTCGCGGCTGTAAGACGTATGTAGTTACAGAATTATAAGCATCAAAATCACCAATACAACCCTCCAAGTTCACAAAAGGCGGAGGAACAAAAAAAAACAAAAAAGTCATCCCTAAAGCTTTATGAACTTAGAGCGTAGTATTGATGATTTTGATGATTATAATTAAAAGTGATGCCACTTTACTAATTGCATCACTTTTAATTGGCACATTTTGGCACACATATAAGCTCTCTGGCCATGCACAATTTTTCTCTCTCTGATCATTCATTTAGAATTTTCCTAGAAAAACGTTACCCCAGCAAGAATCGTTTTTTCCGTTTTTCTCCAAAACGACAGGGGGCACACATTTTTTATGTGGGGGCACATTTACAGTAGATAAGGCACACGTTATACTTTCTACTCATATAACTCTAGGAGACACTTTCTTGATAGGGTAACGTACACACCGAAACCTACTTTTTGGTCGCTACGTCATTGGCTTGAAGGTAAAAGCCCTGACGAGCGGCCCCACCTTTAGGTTCCTCTTGGCTTCACTGTGGGTGGGAGACCACGGTTACTGAGCCCCCCCTCCCCCCCGCAACGACAATGCGGGAACCCACTCGGGGGTTTAAGGTTCATGTTCAATTGATAAAATTTGACAGTTTAGGGTAGATTGATGTGCTGGCGTCTGTACATCGAGTAGTCGAGCTATATGCGAAAGAAAGCGCGCGAAGTGTACTTCATTATGATTTTCAGCCGGTGTGAAATCAGTTGTTCAAACTAACGACACCATCCGTACCTTATCCGTTCCTTCCGTATTTCAAAGGACACCAAGGAAACTGCAAACAGGAAAATAAAATAGTGAAAATGCGATTTGTGTTAATTATTTTATTATGTGATAAATAATCGTGAGATAAGTAGCAAATATATAATGACACTTAAGCACTGTTTTATCTCAATACTAAACGTTAAAACAATGACATAAAAATGCAACAGAAACAAAGGATAAGGCTTTTTTTAAGCGTAATTTTACAAAGTAAATTATTTCATTCAAATTAAATGCAGTTTTTGCTTTACTTTTACCCAACTACAAGAAGGGTTATTATTCGGAGAACTTAACTATAATACGTTGCGAGTTTAATATTAGTTGTGATCTATTACATAAAACTTAAGATTCATCATCGCTTCCCGCCGACGCTTTCGGTTTTGGTCCTCCTGCTCTCTTAGCCATAATGATTTGATCCACTTTGAGAATGGTCGCAGCTGCGCCGACGGCGTATTTGAGTCCCCAGTATTTAAGGAGATATAAATCCAATATGTTTTTCTCCTTAGCGTCACACACACCATTATTTTCAGACTCAATGTCGTATCCTGCATTTTTATTGCCCTCCTGAAATAAAGACAATGCGTTAAAACACGTACCTACCTTGCTATATGCAGTCATAGGCAGATTAGTAATCTCGGTAATAGTAGCCAAGAGACAAAGTTTTCCTTATAAGGATTTCATTTGTTTCAACCTTATTATCAAGGAATACTGCTACAATAAAATATAACATCCGGATGACCGAGCGTTGCTCGTTTTTTGTTTGTTTGACGTTTTCTAAAAATGAAACCTAGCTAGATCGATTTATCGCCCCCGAAATCCCCTGCATACTAAATTTCATGAAAATCGTTGCAGCCGTTTCCGATATTCAGATATGCTCGGTTTTTTTTTGTTTGAGTTTTTCTAAAAATGAAACCTAGCTAGATCGATTTATCGCCCCCGAAAACCCCTGCATACTAAATTTCATGAAAATCGTTGGAGCCGCTTCCGAGATTCAGATCATATACAAGAATTGCTCATTTAAAGGTATTAGATAAACTAGTCACCTTGTGAGCTTTGTAAATATTGTTAACAACTTCTGTGGCATTGGCTCCTGAATTGTCTGCTAGAGCACGTGGGATGCTCTCCAAAGCTACTGCAAACTTCCTTACTGCATACTGTTCTAAGCCTGGCAGTGTGTCGGCGTACTGGAAGAGTTGCTGCGCCAATTCTATTTCTGCCGCACCAGCACCAGGTAAGAATCTGAAGAAAGACATTTTTAGGTTTTGTGTTATAAGTTGTCTTTAGTAACTTTTACTTTTGGTAATACATAGTAGTGTACGAGTAAGTACTGATAACATATTATAATATGATTTGTATTAGTATCTATAAAATCAGAACTACTTACTTTCCATCCCTGGCAATTCCTTTGAATGTGTTGACACCATCATCAATAGCTCTTTCTATGTCATCCATGTAGTTATCAGTAGAGCCTCTGATAACAATTGTGGATATGCGTGATTCTGAGCTATCCATGCGGAAACAAACGATGCGGGTGTCTCCTAGTTCTTCGACACCAATAGAATCACAATATCCAAGCTCTTCAGCAGTGGGTGTAGTTAGTCTTGGTAGCACCTTAAAAAAATATGAGTTAACTTTAGTATCAATCCATTTTATGATTTACACAGATCAACATTTTTATATAAATGGTTAGTTCATGAATAGGAAATAGGCCTTAGATGTAGAAAAATAAGTTCTCTAAAATCTATCAAGAGCTTTTGGGTCACATCGTGGTTTAACATATGGAAGTATTTCATAGAAGAGTAAAAAAATATTAATTGATTGAAAATTAATTACTGGTTGAAGCCAGTTCTTATTGGAAGCAAGCACCAATGGGCAGTATTGCAAGGATGAACATTAAGGGGCTGATTTTTCAATAGTCAGAATAATGTTTATCTGAGGAATAAGTATGTCAGTTTCACAGGTTTTGTATAAAAAATATGTCAAACTGTCAGATTATTGTTCAGATAAAACTTATCTAAATATTGAAAAATCAGCCCTCAGTAAAATAAAACAAAATACTTGAGCTGTTGATAGTAAAGTCAATCTTCAGCAACTCTACTTACAGTAGCATTAACAGTCTTTGCAAGCCGGCGGATGTCAAACTTAGAGTTGAGGCGAACAGCCATCACACCATATTTGTTCAAGAAATGTAAAGCCATGTCCCCAAATTTAGCACCAGCAACAACTACTTTCACTCCAGAGTCAGCAATATCTTTGATTTGTTTCTCCAGCTGAGACTCTTCTCCTCTGCTGAAGTTTAGAAGTTCATCAGCTGATTTGATCAATACTGTTCCCTTGGTTTCAGTCTGGGTGATATCCACAGGGCAAGAAAACACAGCAATTTTGGCTTTTGTAGCGGAAGACACATCTCCTTCTACCTCTCGCTTGAATACCATACCAGAAAGAACTTCAGACTGTAGTAGTCCTGATCCAAGAATCTAAAAGAAATAAATATAATTCCAAATTAAATTATTAAGTCTCTTGTCAGTGATCAGAGGGCAATTCAGGTAATTTTAAGAACGTTCACAGTCTGATCTCAGTCTCAATCTGTAAAAAATACCTCGAGTTTTCGAGTTTCCATACATATTTGACAAGTTTTTGACATTTGTGTTGCATTCCGAAATTCAACAAAAGTGATAATATCACGAACCCGACCAAATTGAATAGTCAAAAAATTTAAGAGCTATCAGATCATTAGTACTGATTTTTATTTTGGTTTGCTTCGCGATATTATCACTTTTGTTGAATTTCGGAACACGACATTGATTGTCGCTGAGATGAGACTGCAAATAGATTTTGAACATTGTTAACCCGTCCCGCATCTAATTTGCAGACACAATAGAAATTCGTTTGTTATCGGAACACAATCATCGTGTACACGTCACATGCGAGAGGTTAATTACGATAATTATTGGCATTGATATATCACAGATGAAATATAAAAAAAAAAAAAATTGTTTCATATAGGTGGAGCAGAAAACTATTTTGAATAATTAATTGTCAATACACACCTTGCATATTCTCACATTATCAACATTGAATGTGGTCTTTTCAGGAAGAATACCAACACACGCCTTAGCAACCAGTTCAGCAATAAAATCTTCATAACCATACTGTTTAGACATGATTGAGGGAGTGATCCCTTTGATTACTGCATCAACATTTCTGCAATCTTTAATTTCTTCACAAACAAGGCTAGGGAGAATTTCCATACATTTCTCTAGAGCTTTCTCATATCCATCAGCAATTTCACTGGGGGTTACACCCAAACGCAACAATTCATCTGCTGCTTCCAGAAGGGCTCCAGAGAAGACTATAACAAAGTTAGTACCATCACCAACTTCAGAGTCTTGCATCTGACTGGCCAACACCATCAATTTAGCAGCAGGATGTTCTACATCAAGTTCCCTGATGATGGTACCAGCATCACTTGTAACAAATTGCTTATCAATATGGTTGATGATCATTTTATTCATTCCATTTGGACCATATGCTGAACGGACACTTTGGGCGAATTGTTTGCATGAACTTATGTTTCTGTATACTGCTTCTTCCAGCCCTGAGTACATCTAGCAACAGAAGAAACTATGGTAAATAACAATCAAGCTTTGGAGATCAACATTGAGAGGATTAAGTAACTGCCGTATTCTTTTATAATAAAACAATAAGTTGCAAGAGGAAAAGATGACTCTCTGACCGAAACTAAAACAATAGAATGCTTTCCAAAAGTTCAACTAAAACAGCATAATTTGTGAGATAAAAAATGAGTTACAAACCCACACTTATTTTAGTCAAACGACTTAGTTTTTATCGTTAGCATTATGTTTTACATGAAATCGGCATTATAAAGTAAAAACTCAAGATTTTAAGAGAAGATGTTAAAACAGTTGAACCGTTCGGAGTGGGCGGCCGAATTGTTGGTTATGTATTGATAAACTTACCCGTGCTCCTTCTTTTAACATTTGGGATACCCCCGGAGCTTTAGGTACGTGTAAGGCCATAGTTATTGGAAATTCGAATCACTTTCAACACAAAGAAACTTATCTTGATTTCCTCGTGATCTGCTGAAATACGGCTAGAAATCACGATCCTAATGGCATGACATGCACAGAGTACTTTTATATATAGGTATAGAGGCTTTACTCATCGAGTTCAGAAGGAAAGCGATTAGTGGCGCCATCTCTAACTACAAACATGCAACTTTCCTAATATGTATATATGTAGATCTATACGTCTACCATCAGGACTGCTTTCAGGCAGGTTTTTAAAGTTTACATTATTTATTTTTAATAACCCCGTAATTTAATCATAGACTAACGTATATGAATAAATTACGGGATTACTTAGGCTGCAAAAAATAAAACTCATATTAATATTCAATACATATTATTCATTAAATATAATTTACAGTTTACACCAAATCGCTTATAACTATGCTAATTACACTAGTTAAAATTACAATAAAACGTCAGTTATAAACTAGGACTAACAAAAAAGTTAATTAAGACCAAAACTTTGCAAACAGAAAAAGCCTTACATTAACATAAGTACGTATACAATTAATTTTTCACATTCAGTTAAATACAGATATGTTTTGCGATTGTACTTTGCGAGTCAAAAATATATCTGCATCTAGAATATATTCAAGAAACTAATTGATAAGCGTAATTGCTCTAGCAGTGGGGCTGTAAATATATCTGCATCTAGAATATATTCAAGAAACTAATTGATAAGCGTAATTGCTCTAGCAGTGGGGCTGTAAATATATCTGCATCTAGAATATATTCAAGAAACTAATTGATAAGCGTAATTGCTCTAGCAGTGGGGCTGTTGCCAGCTTGGGGAGAGCGCCACATAATCATAATAATATTCATTTATTTGCCTTATGTATGTACAATAGTCGTCGTAGTAGGTGCATGTATTAGAAAATCTAACTACAAATATTCTATTAGGATATTTACAGTAGACTTTCTATTACATAATTATGGAATTTGACATTATTTTAATATTGGTGTTGTACTTCGTAGCCTGAACGCATTCATTATATCTTTAGATGGTAATTAATAGAATCCTTTTAATTTGTACTATTTTATACCACTAATTAGAAATTTTATACCTCTCAATTTATCGTGGCATACTCCTGTTTCATCAACTTTTAAGCCAGGTGGAATTTTAGCGTGGTCGTGCTGGGAAGGATTCTTGCCAGCACGACCTGTATATCTACGATAATTGAAAGGTATACAATTTCTAATTAGTGGTATAAAATACTTAGTACAAATTAAAAGGATTCTATTACCATCTAAAGTTATAATGAATGCGTTCATGGTCGTGCTACGAAGTACATAGAACACTATTAATGCATTGTTCCTATTATCAATTTTTTCTCTTAAAACATCTTTTAAAATACTTTTTTGCTTTGCACTGCATTACATCCTCGTCACTGTCAATATCTTTTTTGCCAGATAACATTTTATTTATATTTTTACAATATGTAAACATAAAAAATCTACATACTAAATTGATTAAAAATTCTATTAATTTATCTTTGTGATCACAGCACGTTAAAAAATTAAAATCTAGAAATAAAAGAATTATTGTTTTTGTGTATACCTTGAGGGCTTTTTGATTTAAATTATTACTTATTATTGCATATATAATATCCTGCATGTTAGATACACATTTAAAAAAATCTGGGCTAGGGCTGGAAAGCCAACGACGATTGGCAAATTCTCTTCTTTTAATAAAATCATTCTCAATTTCGCTATAGAGATTACCCTTACAAATGTCGCAGGACCTAAATATTTTATTTTTCGTTTTTTTTTTTATAAAATATCCCGAAACATATTGTAGGGGCCCCATTATTTGGGGCTGGCTTTTTTCCTCCAAAGGTGTAAGGGTAATCTCATTTACAATATCTAAAAAGATATCACCAGTCGTCGCAGTTTCCCTATTCTTTGTAACAATGAGGGCATGTAGTGCATTGCATTGGTCTTCTTCACAATTTGCTCCAGGGGCATGGACACTGGACAGGCTATTGACCAATAAGGTTGTTAACGCCGATTCAAATCTTTCTGGCGTTGGATTTGTGTTACGGCCATGACTTCTTATGGCCCCAAAGAAATTCTCGATTGGGTCTTGGTTTAGGTGCCGCATCCATATAGACGTAATATTGTAGTTAATAGCTAATATTTTAACTAATGTTTCTATGCCTTCCAGTGTCCATACCCAATTATTGATAGTAGGTACACATGCAATTTTTTTTTTTTATGTGATAAATTTCATGGACTTTAAAACTATTTTTGATTCTGCCCAAAACTCATGGTGTTTTGAATTTGGTGTTACGGGTCCTAGAAGAGGTTTTGAAAATCTATTTTTTGTAAAGCTACCATTGACAGAATCAAAAAGATTGTCAAAAAAGAGAAGGACATCTGCAGTCTCCTTGCATTCAGCTGGGAGGATTCCGTTATCTGCAAAACAATAATAATTCAATATTAGATTATGTTTAAGATTTCTGTGCTATGTGCACACTTTATGTGTATAAAATTATACATGTACCTAGCTATGGAATACATGCTTGCATAGATGGTGTACCAATAAACATTTAACAGGTGTGATTGGGGTCAAGAGCGGGCCTATTTAGCAATACAAAAAATACTGACAATGGAAGCCAAGTGATTCTAATTTATAATAATGAATTAGAATTAAATTATTTAAATTCCATGGTGGCAAAAATACATAAAAAAAATATAATTTAGATTCTTCTACAATTAATATATCATTATGATATAAGTAAGCCATTTAGTTTGAGGACAACCTAATGTTGCTGAGCTAAATACAGCTGAGTCTTAACACAAAAACACCACATTCTTGATCTTACCTGCAAGGTATCCCATAGTAGAAGACACAGTTCTACTGAACACTTGGCTGGCAAATTTTACTTTCATTTTTGTTCTCGTCGGATCAACATGACTATCTGACAACTTAGGCACTAATCGGATTCCTTTATATGCAGGATTTTCTTCGTGTAAATTGTTTAATGTGATCCCACTTAGCTGTCTTTTCTTTATTATAGGTTGTATACCTTAAATTCTTCTCTAAAAGATTATTGCTTATACCTTTTATCAAATGTGGGGGACCATATAGTGGAACAATTTTCATGTCATTAATCATTATTAATTTCGTGTCTTCTCTGACTTCTTGTCCACTTCTCAGCATATTATGGTTTCATTTAGGAGAAGATTTAAGGCTTGTCTATTATTAGAGCCTTGGTCACATACTGTAGCCACTACATTGAAGCCAGTTTCTTGCAGATTTTGTCTGACTGTTTTAATTTGCTCAGCCAGCTCTGGGCCTTTAGTGGCTGCCTGTGCAAATGTATAGGCAACAGGTTGCTTGTATTTCCTTATGAGACCCCTGATCATAAAAACCTGTGCATGGTCTGCAAATTCTGGTTTTGTTTCACGTCCATTTTTACAAAACCTATCACCAAATCTTTTCTTTCATTATAAGTAATGTTAGCTTTTAGCGACATTTCATCAAACATTAATATGCAGAGTTTGTCTGCTACCTTCATTTTATTTGCTCTTGCTTTATGTTGAGCAAATACATTATTGTTAATACCAGGCTTTATATTGGCCTGGTTCAAAAATGTTGTTAGTATTTGCTGAGAAGGCAGAACTAACATTCTTCGCAGAAAGCGATAGCCTTAGGGGCTTTGCTTCAGCATTGCCAAAGCTAAAAAATCTTCTTCAGTAGAAAATCTTCTACCTTTTTGTTTCTTTTTATGTTCTCTGAACTGTAACATGGTTAAAACTTTAGCAGCGCTTGGCAAATTGATAACAGTAGCTATAAAGTTGCTACTCTTCATAAAGTTTTTAGCTGCTCTTAATTGCAATGATTGCTTCTGCGCTCTGTTCCGGCATTTTGACAATTTAATTCGCATTTTTACCAATTTTTGGTATAAATTATGCTCCTTTTTTGTCATATTTATGTGATTCACTACTTTTCTAGTAGTGTTTGGACCTGCAAATAAAATTAAGCTATTAGAAAACAAGCTAAGTTAGGCATTATTATTATTATATTTAAACTATTTTCACAGTCCTATTATTTAAACATTGTGTTTGAAGTACTTTCCAACAACTTATATAATTTGATCTTATTTATGCCATGTACGCACGGCTACACATCAAGCTATACATTTCCAGTATAAGCTGATCTCGCATTGTATAGGATTTCCTTGCAGTGAGAGATCAGCGTAAACTGGAAATGTATAGCTTGATGTGTAGCCTTGTGTACCTGTACAATACTGTACATCAGCGGTCGGCAACCCGCAGGCCGGATTTGGCCTGCGGGTCGCTAATTCTATCTAAAATCTAATTTTAACGAATTGAGATAGTTTGCTCAGCAATTCATTAAACATTTTGGTAGCACTTATTTAGGCGAACAAACGTTTTCAATTCTCAATTACAGAAAAAAAAAACTTCTCGTCTGACAGATGAGCATTTGAGTGCCATTCTACGAATTTCTACGACAGACATGAAAGCAAACATTTCACAAATAGCGAATGAAATACAGCATCAAAAATCACATTAAATTTTAATTCGACTAGCATGCATCATTATTTCGAAGATCTCATTTAATTCGTTTATTGTTTCTCATTTTCTTTGTAATTTTTCATAATTATTAGTAAAAGTAAATATTGACGGTTTTATTTTTTTAACCGACTTCAACAAAAGGAGGAGGTTATCAATTCGTTTTTTTTTTCGTAATGTTTGTTACCTCAGAACTCCTTCTTTTTTATTTGACAGAAAAATAGAAGTTTTATGAAAATTTGTAACTATGTATGTTACGATATCTCCGGCAATTATAAACAGAATAAAAAAAGAAATTGCTAGGTAGGGTATGCCTTAGGGGTGGTCCCATATAAAAACAAGTGTGGCCCGCCTTTATTTCATTTTGCCACTATGTGGCCCGTGCCTGCTAAAAGGTTGCCAACCGCTGCTGTATATGATCAAATATGATTATTAATAATGATAAAACTTTTGTTAAAGGCCAAAACCTATGAGAAATATGGAAAGTCGTCTCGGAGCCGTGCCCTCGAGTCTGACATACTAGGTGTGGTGGTACTAGGTGGTGACATACTCTTTCTTCAGGTTTCTTTTTTTTCTTTAAAAATTTATGTGAAGGACACTCACCATATTTATCCTGTAGTGTGCATTTTTGTATTCCAAGATTCTCAATAGTTGCATCTAGTTCAACAGTGGCTGGAATATAAAGACATAATTAAGTTTATTTGTTAAAAGAGAAATAGGGAAAAGTTGTCTAGGAGTTGGCCCTTTGATTCTGCCAAGAACAAAAAC
Organism: Polymixis flavicincta; assembly: GCA_949987655.1. Classification (NCBI taxonomy): domain Eukaryota; kingdom Metazoa; phylum Arthropoda; class Insecta; order Lepidoptera; family Noctuidae; genus Polymixis; species Polymixis flavicincta. Next base: position 13,755,185 of record OX465182.1, read on the forward strand.
TGCATTTTCAGATTTTGATTAGAACCCAAATAAAAAAAAAAAATTGTAGATAATATTATGAGTGTTTTAATACAACTTCCTTGAAATTTTCTTACTATAATCTTACATTATACTAGGTGTACCTACGGTTTCACCCGAGCTCAGTTCCTAAAAGTCGTAGCGTGAAACATAAAGATAGAGTACTACAATCATGATCATACTCTTTCTTCAGGTTTCTTTTTATCTATAAATTTAAGTAAAGGACACTCACCATATTTTTTATCCTGTAGTGTGCATTTTTGTATTCCAATATTCTCAACAGTTGCATCTAGTTGAACAGTGGCTGGAATACAATTAAGTTACATATAATTAAGTTTTAATTTTTAAAAGGTACAGTGGGTAAAAAAGAAATGCAGCGGGTATAACAATATTGCTAAGCAGCAAAAATCATAATACTTAATTTTGAAATGAGCAAACTGGTAGTAGGGAAAGAAAAATGCCAAAATTAAAACCAACCTTGTGATGGTTTTTCATTTTCTTTTAATGGTTTTCGGGATTCTGGTAGAGATAGTGGTCCTGAAACAAGAATAATAGAACAATTGATAAAACTGAATTTGTGTTGCGTACAATGTAGCAGTAAATATGTATAAAAGATAAATGCCTACTTGCATGAAGACCATAACATTGAAATGATTACTTCACACAAAGGTGAAATGTATGACAATGAAATTTGTGCCAAATGCCGCTTAAATCAGCTCGGACTAACATGCTTGTAATAAAATAAAACCATGAAAAAATAAGAAATGCAACCCGAGGCCTTACAAATACATTAATTATTGGCTGAGAATTACTCCAGTTACTGTGGCACAACTGTAAAACTACAAACGCAAGATAGATACTGGAATATATTAAGTCAAAACACATGCTAAGTAACATTAAAGAATCGCAGTCTTTTGTTTGAAGATGTTTTGATGAACTAACCTTTTGATGTAGATGGTAAATTTTCAACTTCCCTGAATAGTTTTCTTTCGGTGTAGATACATTTTGACATGGATAGTGGTCCTGCAACAATAAAAGTAAGGCAACTTTAATAAGATTAATAAAAACATCCAACCAAACTGTGGTAACAAAGAAGAACAAACTCTCTGAAAGTGTTAAATAACACATTGAATTCCTTCAAGAACAGACTGGACTGATTTTTGCTGGTTTTGACCAATGAACGTCTTGACTGTGACAATTTAAAACAAATTAATATACATACTCACTATTTCATTTAATATATTCTACATACACTTTTAAATTATGTATGGCCTGATAAATCAACATAGTACATAGTGCACCTACCTGGCATAAGTAATGTTGGTACGGCTATGTTAGAAATTCTGTTATTACGGCAACAATATTTCTCTTCAAAATGAGCATGACATACTCTACGAAGTTTATAAATGTTTTCATTACTCAGACTCAAAATATCTCCACCAACAGCATGAACCCATGTTCGGAAACGAGCAATGTCTTTTTCAGGATTTGGAAACCAATGAAGAACTCGGTCAGTGGGTCGTCTTAGGGGCTCTCTGAGTATCTGCAAAACAAGGAGTTTAAACATTACATTTACAGAAGAAAAACTTGTCACCTATGACATAGAATTACATCAATTACCTTATTATTGTAAGAACCATTTCTCAATGAACAATTTTATGTTTATAACGTACTACGTTATGTTTCTGTAAGACAGTTTACATACACAGTCAATATTCGTTACCACCGGAGACCAAAACAGAACCTATACAGGTCTTGCCAATTTAGCATCTCTAGGTACTGATTTAGTGTCTGGTATGTAACCATCTGGTTACGTACCTTCGATTTCCGCACACTGAGGTACACAACAACGTTTACTAGACATGGTAAAGTCAGTCTGGAGCACTTTGCAGTCTTAAAAGAGTCTCTGTCTCGAACAATACTAGTACTTGACACTCAGCGCTAATCGGAGGAGCAGGGCTCGACTCAACGACTTCACGGTAAAGCACTAGTTAGATAGAAACACTCGACGTAAACCCAAGGAGCAGAGGCTCAACTCGATGAATTACGGAGATACGGAGCACTAGGTTGTAAATTGTTGAAATCAACAAAAACGACCGACAGCAATGACAAACGGAATGCCATTGATTGACAGCTTGCTTCATTGTTGCAAGTAAAAAGTACAAAATAACTACTACGACACGAATGTGGTAATACAGGTTTTAGAGTATCTCTTACATTAAAATTTATGCCAGTAGTAATTATTTATTTTCTTAAAAAATTGACTATGATTTTATTTATTAAATTATACGTATTTTGAATGTTCATAAAAAGTTTGGTAGTTTATTTAATTTCATTAGAATAAAATAAACTACTAAATGTAAATTTTATTTTGTTAATGGTAACATTTAGCATTCATTTGATGGAGTATAATGATACAAGTATAGAATAGTCACTTCGTCGCTAAAGCTGTAGTAGATTTCAACCAATTTTCAATTTAGTCGGTTAGCGTCAGCTAGCGCCACCTGTATTTACAAACCAGCAACACCTGATTTTATAATACGACAAAATTAAAAAGGCGTTAAGAGAAGGACCTGTTGATAGATTACGGTACTCTTTCAATTTGGTGACATTATTTTCTCCTAGTTGCATGGTAAAATGTTCTAAGATTGTACAGCCTGATGACATGAAGGAAGAATGGAGGAGACCTGCAGTGTTGCCAGGCCTGGTTTTCACTTTACCCCTAGGCTAGTCGCAGTTTACCCCAGATTCACATTTAATTAGAAAAAATGCCCTAAAAGAAAATTATTAAAAAATTCCCTCAGTTTTTTCTTACTTTACAAATAAAACAACGAGAAATTAGTATAGATTGTTTTTGACGGTGTGAAGTTAACGCAAGATTACTGTTTAATGACTGCAAATTATACTGTATGTATATCATGGCCAAAGATAGCCTATTACCTACAGAGTCCGGTCTGGATGACTGAATACAGAAAAATGCTCTCTCTACGGCTGCACCTATTTTTATCAGCACCTATTAATAATAGGTGCTGATAAAAAGATAATGCTACCTTAGAAATGTGGAATCGTTAATTTCCACCAGCATCTAAACTACACTAAGCCCGGCCCAAAACTAAACGCAACCCGACGAATTTCTACTAAGTAGTTTAATATTATAGTAGTCTCGTAATCGAAACAGACCTTACCCTAAAAAATACCCTAACAAAATGAATACCCTAAAACTTACCTTACCGTATTAGTTTCACCCTAAATCTAAGGTAAATAACCCTAAGTTGGCAGCACTGGAGACCTGACCGGCTAGCAGTGTTGCCAGCCCTGGTTTTCACTTTACCCTAGATTTTCTATTAAACAATTTGAAAAAAACACCCTAAATTAATTCCCTCAGTTTGTTCTTCCTTTACAAATAAAACAAAACAACCCGTTTTTTTTTACTATTGTTAAATTTACCTAAGATTGTTTTTGACAGTGTGAACTGTGTGAAGCTAACGCGAGATTACTGTTTAATGACTGCAAATTATACTCTCTATCCCATGATTGATTTGGCCATCCAAAGATAGCCTATTACCTAGAAAGCTCAGTTTTGGCGAGTGAATACAGAAAAAGGCTCTCACATTATTTTTAGGTACTAATAAAAATGCTACCAAAATGTTATGGAATCGTTTACCAGCATCTAAGCTCCACTGAACTCCGGCCCAAAACTAAACGCAACGCGGCGTATTTCCACAAAGTAGTTTAATATTATAGTAGTCTCGTAAACGAAACAAACTTAGTCAAACAAAAAAATACACTAAAACTTACCCTGCCTTTTTAGTTTCACCCTAAATCTAGGGTAAATTATCCTATGTTGGCACCACTGCCGGCTTGGTGGCTAATGTTGTCAAACATAAAAATTTATAATGGATGTTGCAGTGTTGCAATTTAGAATAATTATACAATTCTAACAAATTATAAAAATTATTCCTTATTTCCCTTGGTCACGGCATCACACGTTAACGGCTGGACCAATTTTGTCGATTCTTTTTTTTTGTTGTATTATTGTCAGGAGAAGGTTCTTAGGCAAGAAGAAATGAAGAAAGTTGTATATTCATAGTTAAGATGGGACGTCTGTCGGCTCAGCTAGTAAATTATAACACTGCAAAACACAGTTTATTTGTTTTACACGATTCGGTTGACCATTTACTCGAATTTGGGGAGCAGTTGCGTTTATAAGAACCTGAAAGTGTAACCATCAGTCTTAGTAAGCCAGCTCCGGAATTCCACGCAAGCCTGTAAAGCCCAAGCTTAGTGGCCTCACATACGAGCATTCACGAGCTCGCCTCGATCACTCTTGCATCATAATTTCTCTTATTTTTTCTACTTTTCAGAAGTTCAGTATTGTAGACGACTAAGCAACTCCTCTTTCTGTTTTAAACTGTCAAAAGAAATCATGCGAAGTGGCCTGCAATTTTTTTTCTAGCTCGCGGCGTTTACATTTTAGATAGTCTTAAGGCTGGAATAAACTTGTTACGTCATAGCACAAAATCATGCTAATTTCGAGCATATGCTTCTTATAACATAGAATTAGCACATGTATACGAAAAGAGTATGCTAATGAAAAAGCACGCAATTTAATTGGAAGCCGGTCTATTTTTTCGTGCTAATTAGCACACAGGGTAAACTGGGAGTGGGAAGTCTGAACGCGTTCTTTGCAAGCATGCTCCTTGATGTGTTGAAGTGCATATAATACGAGGGCTCGATGGGGCGATGGAAAAACGTTAAATCTAATACATATTTCTGTACCGTACGGGAGGGGGGTACGGCGGATCACCTTTTTTTATAAGCGTCTCAAATGAATAATTAAATACCTATACAATAAATTAAAAAAATACGGCTTTATTAATAGAGCGGGATGTTGGCTAATGAAATCAGTTTCAACTTTAGCAATTACATCAATAGTTTTCTGGTAGTAAACGTTTTTTTTACTTGGGAAATGACCCACTGTACCCCACATCTGGGATACAGTGGATCTTCACGTGGGGTACTCTGGATCGCAATGAAGTACAACACATGGAATTGTCATACTTTTTGATTAGGTTACAGTGAACTATTTCAATAAAAATATGAAATGAAAGATTAAATTGTTTTGTCAAAATTGCACTAAAGCAACCATATGATATTCCCATTCCCATTTCTTCCCGTGGGTGTCGTAGAAGGCGACTAAGGAATTTACTAGAGAATGGGCAGCAGCGTTCTCTATGTATTTTACCACCTTACTGCGATCGCCAACCCACCTGCCAAGCATGGCGATTATGACAAAACCCCCTTTTGACTTTTGGGGGAAGCCTATATCCAGCAGTGGACGTCTTTCGGCTGAAAAGATGATCATGATATTAGAAAAACATTATATATTCTTAATGATAAATCTTATGAAAGTTGCTGTATTAACTTTTTTTCAATGCCACAATTTTCATAATTGCATTTCCTTCTAAAATGAGATCGACCGCACCCTTTATCTATTCCCGACTAACAAGTCCAATATAAATTTTTGTTGTGCGGTTCCGAACCAAATTAAGTTAGATATTTACGTTTTATCAGTGTGGGGCGCAGTGATTCGCAGTCTATTGTTCCCCAGAGTGAAAAGTCCAGTTCCTCAACACGCCATATTTGAAAATAAAGCACATTTTCATTTTTAGATTATTCTTGAAGGACCACAACTTAAACTGGTGTGGTGGTAGAAAAAAACTGATCTCAACGGATCTCGATCTTTTTGCCCGACTGCGCCAGGAGGGTTATGTTTTTCGAGTATATGTATGTACTTATGTATATTTCCTTGGCACGCTCTGTACTTCTGTAGCCTAAACGACTTGATCGATTTTAGCTTGAGAGGTGCCGTTAGATTCGTCTTAATTGTGAGAGTGACACAGAGTACATCAACATTGAAAAAAAAAAAGCGCCGTATTGTGTTCATTTTTTTTTTCAAAACTCATTTAGTGGGGTATCAAAAATAAAAGGGTTTCATAAATAGGTCTTATTAACGTCAAAAATAATTAAAAATGTAAAATACTAGTAGGGATTACCTAAGGTATCTAGTTAGACTGGAAGCTGACCCCAATATATCTAGTTAGGAAAATGCTACATATTACTGGAAGTTCTAATATTTTATATTCGTTACGACTGCTCCAGGTTACAGCCACAAACAAAATTCGTTTAAATCCTTCAGAACAAGGTCAGGGACTGGTTGCCTGTATTTACCGTGTAAAACGAAGCCTGTCCAATGGGGCTCTAAACTTACTTACCATACAATAATATAAAATCTTTAATTACTCCAATTTCATTAAAAATTACAATTAACGGGGCCGAGCTTGACTTCGACTGTCGAGATACTTAGATAGATATTCGTTGAGTAGGCAACGATCAGAGGACGGGGTATCATAAAAGGAAGATTTTTTTTTCGGAAATTAAAATCCGTATTAATGGCTACAACAATATTTATTTAAAAATACATCATTGGAGAAGTTGTTAGATTAATAATTGATTAATTTGGCAACAAGTCTACGGCCGCGTCCTCACCAAAAGTGATCGTCGCTATCTTTTAATGAAGAATGAGTTTGACGTAGTCGCTCGATGAATGATCGAAGAACGTCGATCGCGTAGGTACTCGCGCGATGGTCGCTTATGTTTAAGATGCGGGTATTACATTTTTGTTTCTCTATAAACACTAGGTACTTTTAAGAAGAAAAACAAATCCGTACCTATTGGAAACTACAATAATCCTAAAATAAGCAGCCGTTAAAGAGGTAGGCTGCGGATTTTTTTTTAAAATCACTTATGTTATTTATAGACAATGCTATAAATCACAAAAATATTTATCTACTAACATCAAATAGCGGCGATTTACTTTAATATGACCATCAATCATGATGAATTTTATTAAAAAAATTAATAACGAAAAAAAAAACATCATCCACAGCTCCTCCACTGTTCCTACGTTTAGGCCAACTGTCTCTGTTCCGCGCTTGCTGACTAAGTAAAGCTATACACAGTCGTACTTTTCTTTTCTGTTTTTAATATATTTCAAGAAGCTTAGCGGCGCAAGTAAGTTTAGGGCATTCTTTGCTTACTAATCTATAAAAGTAAAATATGTTTTCCAGAAATTCATTCATTTTGTTTAATACACGGTATTATGATTAAACTAATGGGTACGAACTACACCAAAAAATTTGTTAATTTAATGGCATCTCATATTTAAAAATAAATTGTTTGGATTCCATTCAAAACTTTTTCGGAAGTTGTTTGATCCTCATCAATTAAATTTTTGTGACGCCACTAACGCTACATAAAATATATTATTTCAAAGTCTTTCTTTTCCTAATCAGTATTTATTATCCTAGCAATTTCCTACCATTAACATCACAGTGTGGTCCCCTAAAACATTAAATTACGGAACCAAATAGTATAAAAATAAATGTAAACTAATACTGTTCGCCATCAAAATAAGTAATAAGCACAAAATAATTATAAACTTATATTATATGTGAATATAGGAATAATTAAGTATATCCGAGAATCCTGCGTTGATACAGCGGACCAAGTCAATTATTTTTATTTTACTTTTATCTCTCAATAACTCTATAATAACTTGTAGACACAGAAAATTTACATGAGTATGAATATAACCGTTTAAGTATATGTATGGTCTGCTCCTCCGCTGTATAATTGAACCCAAACATGCTTAAAACTTTGTAAGTCAGATATACAACGATGTAATGAGTTAATGAAGTTGCATTGCCAGGTCAAAAATGTTGAAGGTAGTGTCAGACACATGCTTGACCTGTCATATGACAGCTTCATTAATGTTAGAAATATTCAGTTAATCACTAGCTAGGCTGCAATCAGGAATTCAGGACACTGGGTTCAATTACAAGCCTCTCCAAAATTTCAACAAAAAATAATTCATGCTTTTTTAAATATTCGAGCTTAGCTCAGAGCAAAATTATCTAAAATGAAAACTTAAATACTATAAATAAATATGTTTACATAATTTCACGTCTGTTGGTATAAAATAAAATACATTTTAAGTACAGAGCAACAAAAAATCACAGTCAAAACACATAATTCTGTATAACCTTATAAAAATACAAGTACCATGTCCTCTTCTTGCAACTCAAACGAAACTAGACGGAATACACGCATCATTAAAAATTCCATTCAAATGATAATTAATTGAAGGTCTCGCTCTCTGCATGTATATAATCAATATACTACCATGGATGTTTAAAGATGGGTAAAATGAGAGAACTTAAAGTTACTAGTAGTTTCCTAAGCATTATACAATTAAAACTAAGAAATCCTATTTATTTTGCATTCTTAGTACTGAGATCAGTTACCAATTGAGAACATTATTAATGAATGTTCTTCAGTTAATTCTTTTTACATAATACATATTATTATATCCAGAACATATTTTCCAAAGGAGCTGAACCTTATCTAAACAACATTAAGTAATTCATTTAAAATACATGAGAATACAACTATAATAACTATGTATACTATTCATCACACTCAATATCTACTGATGATTCAAAAAACATCTATTAAATACAATGTATTTAAAAATATTTAAGTCTAGCTATATAGCCTTTAAATTCGATAGTGGAATCAATTTAAACAGTCTTGCAAATTAAAAACAAAGATCAAAAGAGCCTGTCCGAAGATGAAACCCATGTTCCATGATAAACGATGACTTGATGAGTGGAATGATATGAATGAAAATAATGATGAGACGGTAGACAAAAAAAAAAAAAAAAAAAAACTGCCAGCCTTACGGCATAAATGATGTGTAACATCTGACATCTCACCTTGGTAATGAGCAACATTAAAATTATGTCCTGGAAAAATGATTCAGGTATTATTTGAAATGAATTTTCGTAACAAAAAATAACTCTAATGAATAATTTTATTTTATTTAATAAACACTACGAATAATACATTTTTTATATGAAGACAGTTATTTTAGCAATGCCAACTCGTACCACCGCGCGGACATTGGTCAAAAAGCGCGCGTTTCCCCGGCTTCCTGTTATACAATTTCGTACCTTTATCCCTTGCACGAAATCACTCCCACAGATTTTATGAAAGCGAGAGGAAAGATGTTACTCATCAATACCTACCCCGATTACGTATTACCCCGATTCCGAGTAACAAGGGCGCATGGAAAGAAGCTGCCGTTAGAAAAGATGGCGTTACCGACGGTTATCGTAGACACTTAACATAAATGAGACATTTAGTATTTTTTATTTAAACGACGAATTTATCGAACAACGTCAAAATTGGGGGAACAATAATTTTGCGATATACAATCAACTTGCCTTCGCGATCAAATCCGAGTCACTAGGTGACAATTTGACCATCTTGCTTCGCGGATCCTGGGGCGAACATGAACAGGGTCAACGACTGTATATCTGTATAATCACAAAAATCTGAAAGCCATATGTGGCTGCGTCAATTTAATAGATACTTATAAGTATAACATACATCAAATTGAGAATCTACTTTTTGGAATAAGAACAAACATTTAACACTGTTTAGTTGCAGTCGCCAGTAAAACTACTAGCCTAGTAGCCGTAAAATAGTAAATTTACTACAGTGTCAACATATATTTTCATATGTATTGTACGCAGATCAAAAATATAAGGTTAGTCCATACAAGTGTCTCTGTGGTTATTAAACGTATTTAATGTCATTGAATTAACTAGTGTAAAACTGATTATTCGTCGTCGTCATCATCATCATCACCATCATCGTCGTCGTCGTCACCCGAAAATGACGTCATGGAAAGAATTGTAATATGAGCTGGATCCACCGGTCGGCGGATAGCGTCGTATCAGAAGACGCTCTTGGGAGGCGGCACCGCAACCACCGCGGCGCCAGCCCTGCCCGTGCTCAGAGGGGCTAGCTTTCGCCAGCAGTTGGACTCCGAATCGTACACTTCCACCACACACAGATACTGCACGCCATCGTAGCCACCTGATCAGGTGACAATGTTGTATTAGCAAGTGTTGTAGAGATCAAGTTGTTGGGCGTAATTAACTAAGGTGATTGAATTACATATAAAATAACTCCAGTCATTGGTAATTGCAATTTTACTTTAGTTTGTAGTTCGTTTACATTTTTATAAGTTAAGGACTGGTACTAAGTTAGTTGAATAAACCATAACATAATTGTATAATTTAATATAGAATCAGTCTGTATCTGAGGAAAGTAATTTGTAATTACATTTTTTAATTATAAGTATAACAATAATTACATTTTCGATTTATAATTGAATTACATTTTGCGCAGCACTGGTTTAAATACGACGTACAACACTGAGTTACTTACATACAATGACACCACCTAAATGACAACAAATTATTTGATGCCACACATTTTACAATTTAAATAAATAAATCCGAACCCGCAGTTCTGTATTGAGTTCTTAAAAATAATCTCCGAGTAGGCAGGAACCAATCGCATCCCTGCCATATGAGTGCCTCGAGTCTGCTATCGTGTCGTATCATAGATATTTTGTATTTCGGTCTTACCAACAGCAATGATCTTATCTCCGAGTAGACAGGAACCAATCGTATCCCTGCCATATGAGTGCCGCGAATCTGCTATCGTGTCGTATCATAGATATTTTGTAATTCAGTCTTACCAACAGTAACGATCCTATCTCCGAGTAGACAGGAACCAATCGTTTCCCTGCCATATCAGTGCCGCGAATCTGCTATCGTGTCGTATCATAGATATTTTGTATTTCGGTCTTACCAACAGCAATGATCTTATCTCCGAGTAGGCAGGAACCAATCGTATCCCTGCCATATGAGTGCCGCGAATCTGCTATCGTGTCGTATCATAGATATTTTGTAATTCAGTCTTACCAACAGCAACGATCCTATCTCCGAGTAGGCAGGAACCAATCGCATCCCTGCCATATGAGTGCCTCGAGTCTGCTATTGTGTCGTGTCATAGATATTATGTAATTTGGTCTTACCAACAGCAACGATCCTATCTCCGAGTAGGCAGGAACCAATCGCATCCCTGCCATATGAGTGCCTCGAGTCTGCTATTGTGTCGTGTCATAGATATTATGTAATTCGGTCTTACCAACAGCAACGATCCTATCTCCGAGTAGGCAGGAACCAATCGCATCCCTGCCATATGAGTGCCTCGAGTCTGCTATTGTGTCGTGTCATAGATATTATGTAATTCGGTCTTACCAACAGCAACGATCCTATCTCCGTGTAGGCAGGAACCAATCGCATCCCTGCCATATGAGTGCCTCGAGTCTGCTATTGTGTCGTGTCATAGATATTATGTAATTCGGTCTTACCAACAGCAACGATCCTATCTCCGAGTAGGCAGGAACCAATCGCATCCCTGCCATATGCGTGCCTCGAGTCTGCTATTGTGTCGTGTCATAGATATTATGTAATTCGGTCTTACCAACAGCAACGATCCTATCTCCGAGTAGGCAGGAACCAATCGCATCCCTTCCATATGACAGCCGCGCCAGGAGGAGCCACGAGTCTTCTATCGGGTCGTATCGCTCGACGCAAGCCAATCGGCCACCGACAGTGTTGGCTGGCGCTTCATGTCCTCCCAAGGCGTATAAGTAGCCACTTGCTGCACACACCTGTAAACGATAGTAGGGTATTATTGGGCATTCTATACCACTGTCCTCTAGTAGCTCGGCGAGTGCGCCTTCGCTACGGACAGTGGTATAAAATGCCCAATAATTAACAATCGACTCGACTCTCTAGGGTATTACTGTACTCGACCAATGGTCATGCGAGTGCGCTATCGCTCAGAGTGGTGGTACAGAATGTTCAATAATGTACAAACCACTCGATCAATGACCAGTAACGCAAAAGAGGTTGTGGTAAGTTTATAAATGTTAACGTACTATATAAATCCATTCATTTTCAATCGGTTCATTTCCGACAGTAATCATGAAATTTGTAAAACAACCGCAATCGCTACATGTTAATACAGTCTGCGATGATTTTTGTAAGACTAGTTTTCGTCATGGGGAATTATTACCTAACTCAGTACGTTGTATCATTTGCGGTCCGTCCAGTTGTGGAAAAACCAATTTATTAATTGGTCTTCTTATACACGAAAATGGATTGAGATTTGAAAATGTTTATGTTTATTCAAAAACTCTGCACCAACCCAAGTACATTTTTTTAGAAAGAGTTTTGCAACTAGTGCCCGGTATTTCCCTCCAGAAATATCATGGAAATGAGGAAGTTCTAAGTGTTCAGGACGCAAAACCCAACTCCGTGATTATTTTTGATGATGTTGCCTGTGAAAATCAAAGTAACATGCGTGATTATTTTGCAATGGGAAGACACAATTGCATTGATTGTTTTTATCTAAACCAAACATATACTAAAATCCCTAAGCAGTTAGTAAGAGACAATGCGAATTTAATCATAATTTTTAAACAAGATGAAATTAATTTACGACATATTTATGAAGAACATGTCAACACTGATATGACATGGATGGAATTTCGTGAAATGTGTTCGAAAATATGGAGTGAACCCTTCAATTATGTAGTAATTAATAAGGACTGCTCCAAAAATAAAGGATGTTACAGAAATAAATTTGATACTTTTGTTGTCTTTGATTAGAAATACTAATATTTAAGACCGTTAACCCTCGCGATATTATTATTCTTCAGACATCGCTTAATCAATCACGAACTGTTTCTTTTTATTTTTGCTATTATGGAAAAATCACTGAAAAGACAAATAGTTGATGCTGCAGAAGCTGTTAAGAAGAAAGTGCGAAAGATGAGAGATCTTGAGATTAACAATCAGCAAGTACTGGAATCAGTTTTCAAGCCGGTATCAGAACCACTCAACCTAATTGCTAATATCAGTAAGCAGACTTCTCTCCTGCATAATACAAAAAATGAGGAAACCGAAGTTCCGTTTATCGATAAAACTTTGCAAAAAGAAGTCCCTATTAGTAAAAGAAGCAATGTTAACAACGATAATGCAGACGAATATGAATCTGATATCGAAAGTGACTCTTCATATAAATCATTAGTTGAACAAAACCAAGGTGGTGATACGTCATCCTGGTCAGTATCTTCAGAAGCACTGACAGATATTCCGTTTGGTGTCAGAGTAGAGGGCAAGAAATTGATGTTAGGTTCTGCTCATATAACGATCAGCGATGAGTATATCATCGTGGCTGGACGCAAATACCGAAATACGCCTGGTTTAAAACAGCTGCTGTTGAAAAAGAACGTAGATTTAAGCTTGGTTACAGACAGTGATACGAAACATTATAAGTCGATGCTACTTGATACAAACGCACATCGACGAGACTATGAGCCTGGTAAACCAATAAAAAGTAATAAAGGTCAAAAATATTTGCAAATTATTAAGCCTCTATTCAAACTACAAAGTACAATTCAGGATCACCAATCTGTGGGAAAAGGACTACCCTTAACAAAAATGTGGAAGAAAAACGTAGATTTTGTTTATTGGGACGATCCTAATGAACTGGTGGATAGGTTAAAATTATTAATTGCTTCTCAAGATGCTGGTAACACAGGATTAGATAGTGAAATTATATCTATCATTGAAGAATTGCGTGAAAGTAAAGTTATAAATAAATAAATATTTTAAAATGTGTTTATTTTATTATAAGCCTCCCGTTACAATACACCTTAAACATGAACGTAGACAAATTTGGACACTACATTCACAAAAGAATGCGCTTATCAGAGTTATTTGAATTTAATGAGAATGCGTTGTTAAAATCAGAAAACGGAGATTTCGATTTAAAAACATCAAGACTGAGAGGAATTAGATATCCAGTAGAAGCAGACGATGCTGTGAACAAGGATTATGTAGATCGATTGAATGCTAACATGTTAAAAGAATTAAATAATCTGGTTGTGAACAAAGATTATGTAGATCGATTGAATGCTAAAATGTTAAAAGAATTTAATAATATGATTGGTTCATTGCGTTCTCAAATCATAAAAGACGCAAAGAGTACAGTTCAGGCTACTTTAAAACCAAGGATACCTGAGGTTTCAACTCATTTGCAAGATAAGTTTGATACTAAAGCAAAGGTAGATAAATTACTTCAAAAAACTCCATAATGGCAAAACAGCAAATTGTTAACGAAATACACAAAGCGCCACGAAGAAACTTCCTTAGACGTCCTGTCATTCTAAAGGGGATCGATGACTTGTGGCAAGCTGATCTGATGGACATGCAAAACCTGAGAAAGTATAATAAAGGTCACAATTACATTTTAGTGGTGATTGACTGCTTCTCAAAGTATGCTTGGACAGAGCCATTAAAATCAAAAAATAAACTTGATGTTACTCATGCATTTAAACGAATACTGATTAACAGCAATCGCAAACCCGTTAATTTACAAACTGATATGGGAACAGAATTTTATAACAACTTATTTCAAACGCTTATGAAGACGTACAATGTTAACCATTACTCATCGTTTTCTACCAAAAAAGCTTCGATCGTAGAGCGACTGATTAAAACTCTTAAAAATAAATTGTATAAATATTTTAGTCTGAATGGAAACTATAAGTGGGTAGGTATACCGTTAGAAGTTACGTTGAAGATATATAACAACACAAAACATCGGACCATTAAATTTAAACCAATCGAAGTAAATAAATCTATCGAGTCAGTTATAAAAGAAAATATTAAAAAAGCCTTAAATCATGTAACCGTCCGTAGAAAACCCAAGTTCAAAGAAGGTGACTTTGTTCGTATCAGTAAATACAAACACAATTTTGAAAAAGGTTATACACCCAATTGGTCAACTGAAATATTTACTATTAAAAAGATTAATCGTACCAAACCAGTAACATATCAGATAGAAGATCAGCGAAAGCAAGCTATATTGGGAACCTTTTACGAGCAAGAACTTCAAAAATCTTATTATCCTGGTATTTATTTGATAGAAAAGGTTTTAAAAAGAAAAGGAACAAAAATGTTTGTGAAATGGTTGGGTCTAAGCAACGAAGAAAACAGCTGGATCGATAAAACTGCAATAGTGGATTAAAATAATTATATAACTATTACTTTTGCATTATTTCTTTCATTACACTTTGGACAATGCAAGGGGGTGAACTTGTTAATACGTTAATAAATAATCTCCCGTTCGAACTTCATTTACCAGGTTACAATTATTGCGGTCCAGGAACAAAACTCCAGAAACGTTTACTACGAGGTGATCGTGGCGTAAATAAGCTAGACGAAGCTTGTATGCATCACGACATTGCATATGCAAACCATACAGACTTACCCAATCGTCACAAAGCTGATTTACAACTACTAAATATGGCTAAACAAAGGCTTAAATCGAACGATGCCGGGAAAGGTGAAAAACTTAGTTCATGGTTAGTGAGCAAAGTTATGAAAGCCAAACTTAAATCTGGTTCCGGCGTTAAAACGTTTAAAAGTTTCGTGTCAAAAATAAGAGCAAAAATAAAGAAACTGAAACCAAAGGATGGCAAAACTTTAATTAACGCTGCTTACTCAGCAGCAAAAAAAATATTTCCAAATATTCAGAACATTCGAGTACCGCGAGTGATACCCTTACCAAAAACTGGAGGTATTCTACCTTTAATCCCTATTTTTGCGGGCTTATCAGCTTTAGGAACTTTAGCTGGCGGTGCGGCTGGTATTGCAAAAACTGTTAACGATTACAAAGTAGGCCAGCAAAATTTGCGAGAAGCACAACGACATAATAAGACTATGGAGTCTGTAAAATTAGGTCATGGTTTATACATTAAGTCCCATAAAAATGGTAAAGGTTTATTCGTAAAATCATCAAAAAACTGAAAGATAAGCTACCTAATCGTCCTTTAACTAATGTAGACATCCAAAGACATGCACGCAACATCCCTCACTTTCGAGGAGTCTACATGAAGGATCAGTTACCAAGGACTCCAAAACGGATTGAATGTGGTATCGTGAACTTGGACGATTATAAGAATGAAGGGACGCATTGGGTAGCTTATATAAAAGTATGCAATTATTGTGAATATTTTGATAGCTTTGGAGATTTGAAACCTCCAATGGAATTAATGCGATATTTTAAAAATTGTAAAGTTTTTTATAATTATACAAGATACCAGAAATTCAACACAGAAAATTGTGGACACTTGTGTTTAGATTATCTGTGGACTTTTTGGAATAAA
The DNA here is from genome assembly GCA_949987655.1 of Polymixis flavicincta. NCBI lineage: Eukaryota > Metazoa > Arthropoda > Insecta > Lepidoptera > Noctuidae > Polymixis > Polymixis flavicincta. Next base: position 13,771,428 of record OX465182.1, read on the forward strand.
AATCTATAAATTTTATGCTTTTCTTTTATTTAAATCATTTGCAAGATGTCACTCACATTATCGATAACTGGAAACTCGTCAACCTTATCTACTTTCTATCCTAACACGTTGCAACTATATGGACAGTATGAGTGTGCCGTATTGCATTTCTCAACATTTAATTCTATTCCAAACATTGACAAAACGAATAATAAGTTCTATTATGGTTCCAACGAAGTTATTGAAATACCAGACGGTACCTATGAATTGCAAGATATTAACGATTATTTAAAATCTGAAATGAAAGATGCATCAATAAAACTACAGTGCAATAACAATACTTTAAAAACTACTGTATATTGTACAAAAGACATAAATTTTAATAAAGAACACACTCTCAGGAATTTATTAGGGTTTAATAAGCAAATCTTGAAAGCAAATAAATGGCATGTGTCGCAGTTTCCAGTCAACATTTTACCTACAACAGTGATCAGGATCGAATGTGATATTGTAAGCGGCTCATACACAAACGGAGAACCGAGTCACATTATTCACGAATTTGCACTGAACGTGCCTCCCGGATATAGGATTATAGAAATCCCTAAAAACGCAATATACTTTCCAATCAACCAAAATAACATAAGCTGCATAAATATCAGGCTGTTAGATATAAATAACTGCGTAATAAATTTGCGTGGTGAAGAAGTGCAGCTGTATTTGCATCTCAGAAGAAAAAAATGATTGACTACAATAAATATGTGCATCAACAAATCAAAAATATCAGTTCCACCCAAGCTTCCAAGCAAATAAGAGCTCGCCCTAAGAAGAAAATAAAATTAACTAAAGATAACAAGGCATTCCTTAAAGCGATCGGTTTGCTGAAATGAATATCTTAGACGTTTTATCCGCTCCGACTTACGACCACACTGTTGAAGGAATTGAATTTCATTCTTACAAGCCCTACGTAACTAGTTTCAATAGAAACGATGAAATCCGCATACCTATTAACCAACAAGACTTGTATATACTCCCGTCAGCTAGTACCTTGTATTTGGAAGGAACTGTTAACGTTAGTAAAAACGGTATTAAAGAAAAAGCCACTAGTGTTCATTTTACGAATAATGCTCTACTCTACCTGTTCCAAGATATAAGATACGAGCTGAATGGAGTGGAAATTGATAGAATAAAAAATGCTGGTATAACTACTACTATGAAATCGTTAATATCAATGAATGAAAGTGAATCAAAGATATCTAATGCATGGGGCTGGAATATCGATGGTATAAAAAATATAAATGGGGGTAGTTTTTCCGCTTCTATACCACTCTGTAACATCATCGGTTTCGCAGAAGATTTCAAGAAAGTTGTGATAAATAGTAGGCACGAACTGATATTGCTACGAAGTAACACTAACCTGAATGCGGTTCAACTTAACACCGGTGAAGTTGTAGACGACGTACAGATTAATAAAATCATCTGGCGTGTACCGCATGTTAAAGTGTCCGACAAAGAGAAAATAAGTTTACTAAAACTGTTGGAGAAAGATCGACCACTCCAGATGATATTCAGAAATTGGGATCTGTACGAATATCCAGCTTTACCTAAAACTACAAAACATACCTGGTCTATCAAAACTTCCTCACAAATAGAGAAACCAAGATACATAATTATGGGCCTACAAACAAATAGAAAAAACAATTCGAGCTCTGATATGTCTCAGTTCGATCACTGTCATGTTCGTGATGTTAGAGTATACCTAAATTCAACTTACTTCCCGTATGAAAACCTAAATGTGAGTTTCGCGAACAACAGAATCGCTTTATTATACGAGCAATACATCAGATTTCAACAGTCTTATTACGGACGTCGCCCGGAGCCCTTATTAAGTGAGAAACAATTTAAAGATTTGGCACCGTTAGTTATCATCGATTGCTCTAGACAAGCTGATAATGTAAAAACAGGTCCTATTGTGGATGTAAGAGTGGAAATTGAGAGTGATTCGGACATACCCGATCAAACTTCTGCATACTGTCTTATATTGAACGACTGTATAATTGAATATAAGCCATTGAGTAATACTGTGAGAAAAATATCATGAATCCGAATACTATCATATTAGATGTTCAAGGGTTTAAAGACCTGTACAATAATTTTATAATAAAAGAATTAGCTTTTGCTAGTCGTGATTACACGCAAACATTTTTAATAAAACCACCATACTTGTTTAAATACTTAACAAGTGACGAAAAGAGACAGGTTAAATGGTTGGAAAGAAATAGAGGTATTTATTGGAATGAAGGATATATTGACTATAGAGAATTTCGACGTATAGTCGTTCCTTATCTAGAAAATAAGGAAATCATTGTAAATGGTTTGGAGAAGGTGAAGTGGATAAAGGATCTTTGTGTGAATTGTAAAGTATCAGACCTTGGTAGTGAACAATGCCCTAATTTCTCTGCTTTGCAGAAGAAGTACTGTGAAGGAAGATCTAATTTTAATTGTAATAAACATCTAAAGCATTGTGCGCTTAAAAATGTGCTTTGTTTAAGGAAGTATTTAGAATGGACATAAAATGTATAGTGTACCTACTTAGGTTATTGGTTTATAGGTTTTTAAATAAAACTCTTTTATAAGGTAAATAAGCTTTTATTTTGTAATATACCCCCACACTGCTCCAAATAACACAACATAAAACGAAAAAAAAAAAAAAACTTCTCAGTAAAAATATAAATACTAAGTACAGTATATTTACCAACTAGTTTACACAAACGGTTACCTATTAAAAATCAGTATCTATTAAAGATTTTGATATTTTCTTAACTAAAGACTCAGTCTCGTCCATAACACTGTCCATAGCATCTTTCACAATATATTGTGCATTTATAATAACGTTCTCACTGTCACTATCACTGTCTATGGTTTGAGAATTGTTATTACAGAGATCTACGACTGAAATTTTTATTAATTTAATGCCTCGTCGTTGTAGTCGACTCATAACGAATTATTTATTTTTACAAAACAATAGAATTATTAAAACTATACCAATATTATATGTATTTATCATACATTAATTAGATATGTTTTCTAAAACTAAAGTAAGATTATTACACACAAGTATATGTAGATAGGTACATAATTAATATTAATTGTTAAAAAAAATATACACTAAAGTATTTATTACAATACGTTCCGACTCTAAAAAACCACATCTTAATTCTTTAAAATCGAAGAGTGACCCCAGGCTCGCGTTGATATTTGATCTACAGATATTGATCGTTTATCGTCATTACTAGATAAGACTATTTTGTTGACGCTCCGAGTTAATATTTCGTGCTTTATTGATTTAAACATTACATTTTTTCTACGGATAACCCCACCATTAAATAAAATATTTTGATAATCTGTTAAGTTCAAGTCCCGTACTACGCATGATTTTACTCCCTTTGCTTTTTTAATGATTTTATGGGGAGTTTTTATAGAGTAAAGTTTTGATCTCAAACCGACAAAATCAGATATACATTTTCCTTCCATTTCATCTTTAAACAGACCTGGAACTTTTTTGTTCAATATTGGTATCTTAAAATAATTTTCAACGTCATAGTTACTCGTATCAAAATATTGCAAAAAATTATACTTCAAATCATGATAAAAATCATTAGTAATTATTTTATAGACAAACGAATCGGTATCTGTATAACATAACTGCACTCGATCTTTATAAAAAGGCTTTACAATATTGTAATGAAAATTATACATATGTGACTTAGAAAGTTCTAATACAGTGAATCCAATATATATAGGCTTATCTAAAATAATTTGATCAGGTTTCATTTGTATTGCAACTAAACTTTCAGATAGAATAGAAGCACTATGGAAATAGGGGTTGGCTACAAGTCTCTCGGCAGATATTAATTTCTTGGTTCGATTAGATTGATCGAACCATTGATTAACTAAATGAACGGTTACTCTATTTTCAGTATTTTCTAAAGTCTTACCAAAAACACTGTTATTTAACAACTTAAAAAAGTCTTGTTCAAAGGAACTTTTTGCCTGTTGTCTTAATTGAGTGTTTAATTCTATGTACTGTTTTAAATAGGGACTCTGTCTGAAAGTAATAGCTCTGTGAACTTTACGTAATATTAAACCGTGTTCTAAACACTTTTTTAAATGAACATAATGTATCACATATTTGTACTTATTATGTAAATTGGCTATTAATTTCTTTGTTTTACCTCCCGGGGGTATACATTTCTCAGGACAAAATGGTAAATCATTATGGTGATTGTGTAAATGATCAGGGTACAGAAGATCGACTTCTAATATAAAGCCCCACTCCGCGTTATCCTCAACATTTTCAACACGAAAATTAGCTAATTCATTTTCGCTGAGAAATCTAAAACTAGAATACGGCAAATACTGACACATGCTAAAACCGTACAGATTATTACAATCAAGATACACTATAAAACACGGAGGCTGTGATGCATTATATTCTGGCATGTATTTATGATTTGCTTTTGCATACCGATGAGAACACATGCACAAACCCCCTCGTATACCGCTTTGAATCATTCTGACGATAGCCAAGTCCGACACGAGTTCTAACTGGACACCTGTTTTTAGTAACATTGCATCGAAAGATAAACTAGGTGCGGTTATGTAATACGCAGGATCGAGTTTGTAATATTGTTTACATGTTTTTCGAAAATTTTGAAATATGTCTGTCAACAAAAGCACATCTGTTTTTAAGTATAGATCCGTATACTCGCCGAGGTCATTAATATTGAATTCATCCCAAACAGTCTGAGCGTGATTATAATCTTCCTCGCTAATATCTTCGTTGGTCAAAGAATTATGGAAACAATACTTAGATGGTAATGATTTTTGTTCGTAACATTTCCAGTCGGTCATATAATCATACGGATATATCCCTTTACGAGTCAGCAAACTAAATTGTTTCTCATTAGAAAAATGAGATCGAAGATTAACAAAATTTTCTTCGTGAAGTGTTTTAGCAAGTTTGTCTAAACTTGTTCCTAAAAAGTGGAAAGAATCTAAAAACCTTATTTGTATAAACTCGTTATCAGCAGTAGGAATATACTTTGTAAATGCTGTATATTTTTCCTTGTTCTTAGGTATTATTTTAATTTGCCCTGGAATTTCCCCTAACTTTTTTATAAATAAGTGACAATCGTAACCAGATAAATTATGAAAAAATATTGGTACGAATTTTGGTACTTTATGTTGCAGATTACAGTGTCGATGTGCTGCGCCTCGATATCGACCTGTAATATGACAGTGATCCCTTACTCTATCGGTCAACAGTAAATTTTCACAAATGTAGCACTTAACAGAGCATTTAAAATCGAGAGCATCATCCTGTGTGTATATCATAGGCTCGCTTTTGCACAGAATTCTATGTATTGCTTTAACATCTTCAGTCAGAAAATGTACAAATTTTGAAACACAATCTTGTCCGCGATAACTTCTATATCCGTCAATCCTATCTTTAAATGATGATACTACATTATAGGCGAACGCGGTTGGCACATGACGTTGTGAGTATGACGTATTGGCGGTGTTGAATTCATCGCCGGAAATCGGTTCGAGTAATGTTTCGAAATCAGCGTAAATGACGAAAGGAATATTTTGTTTTCTATCATAATTTTTAAATTTTAAAAATGATCCCTGTTCCGGTAAAACGGTGACAATTCCCCTACATAGGTGTGATTCAATTTGGCTGTGAGTTGGAAAAAACAATAAGCATGTTTCGCAGAAGTATAGTTTACCATGATGTTTGGTCATCTGATTTCTGACTAGACGAGGCAAATCTTTGATAAGGCAGTAATGAGAATTAGTGTTATTTTCTAAAAGCAATAAATGTATACTCTTAGATTTATTATTCGTCGACTTATACAAAGGTCCAATGATTGTCTTATCATTTTTTAAACCATACACGAATATATTCAGAAAGGGATTATTTTTCTCAAAGACAGCTATGTCCGAAAATGTGATTGGAAATGATAAATTATCAATATTCAAAACATCCTGGAAGTAGGGATAAGACGAAACTCTGTCGGGATGTCGGGTTGTGGGGTACAGGGCCGCCACAACACACCATAGAAAGCAATACTCATCTTTGTTTTGAATATTCAAACAAGCTCTTTTATTTTTTATACATTTTGGCAAAGTTATAAATTGAGATCCGCCGAGAGGTTGATATTTATTAATATTAATTTCTAAATGCGAATTGCACAAAAATGTCCAACCACTATCTCTCTCCTGAAACTCTTCAATTTTTTTTAACAGTAAATCAACTGTTGATTTATAAGTTAAATCAAAATCGTAATTAAAATGAATGATAATGTTTTTCGTAGCAAATGATTTGATTTCCTGTTGATCATTTTTAAACATAAGAAAAAAAGAAAAAAGTTCGAAGTTAATTTTGACAGCTGCATGTTTCTGTAGTGAACGATCTATTAGATTTTTAACTTGTTCACTTATATTATGGAGAAAAACCTCAGGGAAATTATTTGTTTGTTCACTAGTTGCAATGATCTTGTAACTTACGATTCGTGCTTTAAACGATGAATTAATCATTACAACGTTATCATAGATTGGGATCGCGCTTTTGTTTTTATGAACATTGCTACGTAAATGACCCGACCATCTACGATTATCTACAAATACTTTACAAACATAACAGTGAGGCATATTAATGTTACTTATTAAAATTAATTAACATACAATCTATACACTAAATTCAACTTAGATTAATACTTACAACTAAAATTCACGATCTTACCTAGTACCTATACATAAACAGTCGATGTAAGCAGCGTAACAGAATTAACTAATACAGATCCGTTTTGCTCGCGTTCTCTCGTTTGATGATCACTTCTTCACGAACGAATGTTCCAACCAAATGTTCATCAAAATATTTCTGAAAAATTAAAAAAGGTAGGTAAGTAACTAGTTACTTATAGTGAAAAATTAACAATATTTTAAACAATAAGAACGATTTGTTAATTACCTGCAAAATAATTATGTAATGACACAGGTAGGTTACATAAGTTCCAGTTTATATAGGTAGTCCAAATGGGTAGTATTCTTCAGATCGAACTACTAGACATCAGTTACTGATCACAGTTGCTTCAGGAGATGACAAGATCATAGGTATACTTTGAATTAACCCACACTTCGGTATTTGCTGGCAATTAAGATGATTTATTTATATTAATTTCATTATTCTGAAAAAGGATTAATACTACGTCGTAGCTTTGTGATAATGTTATAACATTTATCAGTTTTCGACTTATAAATAATACAAATAATACTCATAATTTAGGTAAAAATCGTAACAGGATGTTTATACAAGTAGTCATACGATGTTTTTCCTAATTTTGCATAAAATCAACCGAATTATTTTTTCCGGTCAGCTAAGTCACACTCGCAACAATCAGCTATTTTAGGTAAGGTTGACACGCATTCATATATGTATATAATATATACAAGTACATAAAGAAAAGTATATAGACAAGTATTTTTACTCACTACACTGTGGCTTCAAATCAATAAAATGTAATAACATAATGAAAAGTGTTAACAATCAAATTCATAACAACTCGCTGACATCACATTTTTAAACCCAAGTCAAACTAACTAACGTATTTCCTATGCTTTAGACAAGCAACAAATTAATTCAATTACAAGTAAAACTTAGATATTTGTATAAGATATGTAAAATAGGTAATTACCTACTAGACACCAATGCAATGGTCACTATTTTATTAATTACTTGCAATCACAAATTATTAGCGTTGTTTGTTATTTATGCGTAATCAGTTTGTCAGCCCTGAGCCTTTTCGCTGCATCGACAATCGATGCCACCTGAATAATCCTTAGTCTTTATTTTTTGAATGGGTATAATACGTCCAGGGAAAAAGTTGTTTCATGCATCAGTAACTGAACGGTTGTAGTATTTTTTAATATAGTAGATTGTTGTTCATTTGTGACTTATAAGTTACATGTTTTCGGAGTACTAGTCGTTACATACTAATTGCAGTTTGTAAGTGTGAAAGTAATCTTCAAGAAGTGTTCAGCGATCAGTCTTACTGTACACCACGAGTAACTGTCAATATCAGTGTTGGTAGCCATCCGCTGCTATCGTCACCTGCTGCCGTCAGTCCCTGCGCCTACCCTCACCAACCCATCAAACCGACAGGCATCATTGGAAAAATGTAAGTTAAAACATTCTAACCGTTTCATGGTTCAGAGGTGTATTTGTATTTTAATACGCTAAACTAATGTTTTTGTTTTTGTCTTTATTTCAGGTCTGACTCTGAGTGTGAATACGAGTACTTCCGACAAGCTCCGGTCACTGAACAAAACCCTAAATCCACCCGCAAACCGTCTGCAGCCAACAGTAGGAAACGCAAGGCGCGCACGCCTTCAACGAATTTAACTTGTCCGAGGTATCTATACAATATATTGAATTATTTAGTGTTAAAAAAGTTTAACGTGTAGAATTATTTCAGTATTAATGAAATATTTATATTGTTATCTTGCAAACTGTGTTTTAGTTTATAGTCAGTAAATCTTGCACTATTAAAAGCCTGCTAACAGTTTCTAAAGACTTAACCGTTATATTTTTATTTGTGATGTGTAGGTTTGTAAATAATAATTATGTTTTCCAATGTGTACCTACCTAAACGATAAATAAATCATGAAAGTGCGTGATGAACTAACCGTAGTTTTCGTTGTTGTTTCAGTAAAAAAACCAATGCTGTTACCGATATATTCGGCATCAGTAACAACCGCGGAACTGACACCGAGCTCAACGAAGGTTCATCGAACATAAAATGCCTAACATCATTCTTCGTGAACCGAGTAGCCAACGGCTGCGAGCGGCGAACAGCGACCAGCGACGGAGATTACTACATCGACTGCAAGGTGTACAAAGCTAACGATGCGCGCCACACCGACTCCCTGGAGCTGTGGAAGAAGGCGCTCATCCGTCTCAAGTTCCAAACCGATATGGATTCTTCTCAGTGGCAAAAACTACAAGAATTCATTCGTGCAGCTGATATGTTGTTCCCAGATAAACCAATATTTTATGACAAATAAATCAAATAATGATAAGAAATACGTGTATTATTTAAGTACTAACGTCAAAAAGCGATGTTTTACTTCTTAAATAAAATCTTATAAACAAACTCGCTGTTGCTCAATCATAAATTCATATAACTAATCATTGACCAAGTCGAACGTTCATTTATTGAGCATTATATGGTCTGCACTACTATCCGGAGCGATAGCGCACTCGCATGACCATTGGTCGAGTACAGTAATACCCTAGAAAGTCGAGTCGAACGTTCATTTATTGAGCAGTATATGGTCTGCACTACTATCCGGAGCGATAGCGCACTCGCATGACCATTGGTCGAGTACAGTAATACCCTAGAAAGTCGAGTCGATCGTTAATTATTGGGCATTATATACCACTGTTCGTAGTCGGTTGAGTACAGTAATACACTAAAGAATCGAGTCGATCGTTAATTATTGGGCATTTTATACCACTGTCCGTAGCGAAGGCGCACTCGCCGAGCTACTAGAGGACAGTGGTATAGAATGCCCAATAATACCCTACTAACGATTATCATTTCTAAATTAAGAACCGTGTCAGCAAATTATTTATATACAGAAGGACAGCCGCGGTGCCGCACCGGTGCGTTTACCGGCAACCGGTTTTTTGTTTAAATTAAATCAACTCAAAATATTTTATTTCATATAAACCTGCATGAGCACTTATGAAACGTCAGAAGCTAGGTGCACGGTTCCAAATTGTCGCTTCCTATGGAGAAGAGCCGGCAAGAAAGTACACGGGTCTTTAAAAAATATTTGGGTTTTATAATATTTTCAAATTACAGTGATAATAGGTATGGGTGGACAGTGCAGGCCTGCCAATAAGTACCAGGAACTTAGAAAATACAGAACAGAAAATCGTCTACAAATCTAGTCTGTAAGGCCTACAACGTTTTCTCATTCACAATATGTAAAGGAATCTACATAAATAAAATGAACCTATTTGAACCGGGTGGCATGATTTCCATGACAATCACTATTATAATAATTAATCGATATTAAAATTGATAATAATAATATAATATATTATAATTATATATATATATTTATATACACCCCCCTTATACACACGCTCTCTCTCACTTACCCACCTCCACGCCCACACACACAATTACACATGCACACTCACATTACAACTCTGTTTAATAAATTCCTTTACTCTTAGTTTAATAATTTCATTGTGCTATCAAACCTGTGTTTTTTGCCACGATTTTGTATACCGATATAACACACTTTTTTAGTAAAGGTTTTTGGTCAGCAAATGACTCCTAGATTACAGGATCTCCTAGTTTGGGAGTCAGGGTTTACTCTATCTGTATAACCTTTATTCACTGTAATACATGCGACCTAATTTTTATTCAGCATTGTTGAAGGTTTCTGTATAAATAAAGATGCTATTATTATTCGTAGTATATGAGCACCTCACCTTGGTAATAAGCAACATTGGTGAGTCAGATAGTACCAACCTCTGGGAAAATGGGTTGGTACTATCTGACAGCCAACTGTACCACCGCACGCGCTTATTGGTCAAATCAAATAGCGCTCGCTTTTTCAGCTTCTTGTTTTCTATAGGGAACGGGCACCAACTATAGATGGCAGCACAAATCGACACGAGAGCCATGGTGTGGTCAAAAAAGAAACTATTCAGAGCAGTCATCGTGTTGTCGTCAATGTTTATGTTAATTTTTAACCCCCGACGCAAAAGCGACGGGGTGTTATAAGTTTGACGTGTCTGTGTGTGTGTCTGTCTGTCTGAGACAACGTAGCTCCCGAACGGATGAACCGATTTTGATTTAGTTTTTTTTGTTTGAAAGGTGTATTAGTCGGGAGTGTTTTTAGACATGTTTCATCAAAATCGGTTCAGCTGTTTAAAGATTATCAGCTCTTTTCTGTTTGAAAAAGGGAGTTTAGCCTCTTCCATGGGTCTGATCAACTCAAAATTTGGGATTATATTACTTCAATGAATCCTTGAACTGATGCTGGAGCAACACCTGGAATTTCCAGGAAACCCAAGTTATTCACCAACAAACAGCAGAAGTATCGTGTTTGGGCTCATTAAAAAGGTCTCAATGAATAGATTATAGATAAATTCGACGGTCAATGAAAACGCCAAACAGAGGCCTAGCCGTCCCCCGACTTGACAATGCCCTGATCAAAATATTACGTTAAAATTTAAAGGCCTATAAATATTATTTTTTACTTTTGGCAGTTTTTGTTGGGTTGGGTTTTTAAATTTTAAATTTATTTTTTTTACATTATATTTATATCGCTTGTAATGATTAAAATTATAAAATATGAGTTCCGGCCGATTAATAATTATCGTCAGCGTGGTCAAAATATGTTCAAAGGCCAAAAACTCTTCAAGTCCGGGCATGTCTTGGATGTAGAAGAAACAGTTATGAGTCTTGAAAATGCAGTAATAACTGGCAAAATTGTAGCTCAAACGACGATTTCTAACGTTTATAATGTCAAAATAACTGTAAAGTACTTTCTGAACTCATTTTTCACGTTAATATTCAGTCTATTTTATTATTTATGTTCATGTCGCCTTCTTTTCAGCTTGATTGCAATTTAAATATTAGAAGAGCAAATTGCAAATGTAAGGCAGGCCTATCTGAAAATTTGAAAAATGTAAGCACATCTGTGCTTTAATTTACATAAAAAATTCTTCAGATAGTACTTTAACGAAAACTAACAAAAATTATTTGAGGTTATGTTTACTTAGATTTGTTTATATTGAATAGTAGTACTACATACAAAACTCAAGTATTTTTACAAATAACTTTATTGAGTAATTTCTAAATGTTTTGAAACTCATAATTACATGTTTTATTTACTGCATTTATCGACTTTTGTAGTTTATCACGTAACCAAGGAAAGTGAGTAATATCATATCCGTGGGAAAGTAATATAATTTCCCACCATTTGAGTTATTTTGAGTTTTCTTTGAAGTGTTCGAGCATCCAGAAACACAACAATACAGTTTCACTTATTAACTATGTTTTTTCACTTCATAGATGAGATTATTTATTACGTGAAATTTAAATTTCAAGTAATGAGTCCGAGTAAACTTCGGATTTGCGCCACCAGATGGCAGACCCTTCGTCGTGCACGTTCCCTATACGAATATTATAAAGAGGAAAGATTTTATTGTTTGTTTGCATTGAATAGGCTCCGAAACTACTGAAACGATTTGAAAAATTCTTTCACTGTTGGGAAGCTACACTAATATCATGTTTCAAGAATATCATCATCATCATCATGGTGGCCTCTTGGTTATCCAATCTTGGATGTAGGCCTCTTCCCTCTTCTTCCACTCCTCTTGATCTTGTGCCCGACTCATCCAGTCTCGACCACCGTGTAGTCGGATGTCATGCACCCAGCAGTTTGAGTCCACTTTGGTTCTGCCTAGCCCTGAATCCTCTAAGCACATTGCTGGAGGATTCAGGTATAGGCTATCGGCTGAGGAGAGGTGGTCAGGTTATATCTCACCTCCTCTACATGGATGACCTAAAACTCTTTGCCCCCAACAATTTGCAACTGATGGAGCTACTGAAAGTAACTGAAACCTTCAGTAGCGCCATCAGGATGGAATTTGGTGTGGACAAATGTGCGCTCATGCATGTAAAGCGAGGGGAGATTGTGGAATCCGTGGGAACCCAACTCTCGGATTCCATAAATCTTCGAGCCCTCTCCGCAGCCGAAACCTATAAGTATTTGGGTATGTCGGAAGCGTTGGGCATCAATGTTACTGACATGAAGCAATCGTTGAAGGAGCGCTTCTTTGGCCGCCTGAAGAAAGTATTTAATAGTCTTTTATCAGGCGGAAACAAGGTGCGCGCCTTCAACGGTTGGGTCATGCCGGTTTTGATGTACTCTTTCGGCATACTCAAATGGACTCAGACCGAACTCGACGCCCTGGATAGGAGGGTCCGTACGCTGCTGACTGCATATCGAATGCACCACCCACGGTCATCGGTAATGAGACTGTATATCCCGCGAAAATGTGGAGTTCGAGGTTTTTTAAATGCTAAGACTCTCCACAATCGCGAGATATGCAGTCTCAGGGATTATTTCCTAGAAACCGACGTGGGGATGCATCGAGATGTATTTGCAGTGGATAAGGGCCTCACCCCGCTCTCCTTGGCTAAAGAGAACTGGCGCAAGCCTCTAGTGCTTGACACTAATGATCGCATGGAAGTATGGCAGAGTAAGGAGCTTCACGGACGCTTTTTCCGGGTCCTACATGAACCCGATGTAGACTTTCTAGCGTCCGTAGCCTGGCTGCGTTTCGGTGACCTCTTTGGGGAAACCGAAGGTTTTTTCTGTGCAATTATGGACGAAGTTATCATGACGAACAACTACCGGAGATTTATTGTGAAAGACGGCACGGTTGACATTTGTCGGGCATGTCACCGTCCGGGTGAATCAATCAGACACATAATCTCCGGGTGTTCTCGTCTAGCTAACGAGGATTACTTGCATAGACACAACCTTGTAGCCAGGATTATCCACCAGAAACTTGCTCTGAAATACAGCCTTGTGGAATCAGAAGTGCCGTACTACAGGTATGTGCCCGACCCAGTTCTTGAAAATGGACATGTCACACTGTACTGGGATCGATCCATCATCACTGACAGACAGACTGACTATTGTTGCCAATAAGCCTGATATAGTGGTGGTGGATCGACTAGAGTGGCGCACAATGATCGTTGACATAACGGTCCCGCATGACGGGAACCTCGTGAAAGCCGAGAAAGATAAACAAATCAAGTATCTTGACTTAGCTCGCGAGGTTGTCGACATGTGGGATGTGGACTCAGCGATCTTTGTGCCGATAGTCGTTACAGCCAATGGCTTGATAGCCAAGAGCCTCGACCAACACCTGAGGAGGCTCTCGTTGGGCAGCTGGGTCAAGAGCCTGATTCAGAAAGCGGTACTTCTTGACACGGCTCGCATTGTTAGGAGGTTCCTCTCTCTGGAGCCCTGACCGCCGGTAGCTTGGACCCTGTTCCCGATACCGGTGGGATACTATTTTTTATATTTTTATATGTTTTTATACAAATATTTAAAAATGTAAGTTATATGTATATAAGTGAAATAAAGGTCGATATAATAATAATAAATCAGTAAAATAATATCTGAACTTTTCGGGGGGTTTGAACCCCCAAAACCCTCCCCTGGCTACGCCCGTGATTGTTGATATACATAACTGGCTACAAAATGAATAGATAAACTTAATAAATTACATCTCACAATTAAGAACGCTAAATACCTAGTTTTATTTTTAAATAGAGAACACTGTGGCTTTGTGGTTATGGGTCACTAGTCGTATAATTTTGGCTTCATTTAGTGCTGTAAGTCTTAAAGGTGATTGCTCCATAATATTGCATATGGTGTGTGTGTACTCACACTGACTCCACCGCGGCGGCGCGTCATGGGCGCGCAGTTGGTCCAGTGGTTGGTGGCGGGGTCGTAGCACTCCACGGAGCGCAGGCACGCGCCGCCGTCGCGGCCGCCCACCGCGTACAGGCGGCCGCGCAGCGCCGCCACGCCGCACGTGCTGCGCGCGCCCGCCATGGGCGACACCATGGTCCACGTGCGCGAACACGCGTCCCATCTACATCCACAATACAATACATCTCAAAGCACAAATAAAACGACATGTTTTTAATCGAACCTCTAATGGTTCCCATTTTGCTTTATTCAAAATATTAATGGACACTCTTATTCACTTCTTTTGGGAACCTCTAACAATTCTTATTTTTGTGTCCTAAAAATACTTAATAGTCAAGTAACTATGATCAACTTTGCAGGCTGGCCGAACCCGCGAGGTGCCGCGGGCCCTCCTCTAACTTAAGGTCAAGGATTGCCGGCGAAATTCAAAGGAAATGGAAAACGGTGGGCCCAAATGTAATAAGTTGAATTATGATCTAAAAAATAGTCATATTACCTTTTTTTTGAATTTGAAAAATTACCTCAATCCTCAATCTGGAAGCGGAGAAATATGAGAAAGATCGTTTTCGTAAGATTATCGATTGAGTAATCGATTACACAGATACGAAAATAAAACCTTTGCACTAAATATTTAACTCAAAGTAATTATCATCATCATCATCATTTCAGCCGAAAGACGTCCACTGTTGGACATAGACCTCCCCCAAGCTCCGCCACTTCGACCGGTTCTGTGCTTCCCGCATCCAGCGGACTCCTGCGGCCCTCACAAGGTCATCTGTCCACCCTGAGGGAGGCCGTCCAACTTTACGTCTTCCGGTACGCGGTCGCCACTCCAGAACTTTTCGGCCCCATCGGCCATCTGTTCTGCGAGCAATGTGCCCTGCCCAATGCCACTTAAGTTTCGCAATTCTTCAGGCTATGTCGGTTACTTTGGTTCTCCTGCGGATTTCTTCATTCCTGATTCGATCACGCAGGGAAACTCCAAGCATAGCCCGCTCCATCGCCCTCTGGGTGACTTTAAGCTTTCTTATGAGGGCCATTGTGAGCGACCACGTTTCGGTTCCATATTTCATCCCTGGCAACACGCACTGGTTAAAGACTTTCGTCTTGAGACACTGCGGTATGTGGGACGAGAAGATATTGCGAAGCTTCCCGAACGCTGCCCAGCCGAGTCGGATTCGACGATTGACCTCTTTCTCGAAAAAGTAATTAAATGCACTATACACGGTGAAATTTAAATGGTTGTTTTCCCGCAGCGAAATGGTTTTGTCTTGGTAGTACAATAGTTTTATAAACAAATAAAATATTAGAAACAAAAAATGGCAGATTTCCCATTGTGAAAAACAAAACTCGAAAGCGACCACGAACCAATAGTTCCGATACCTACGTTCTGCGCAAGCCGGGCGCCGCCGCCGAGCGGCCGCGCGGCCGTTGACCCGCGTGCGTTTCAATCAGCTGATCGTATTCTTGATAATAAGCTGTACCCAACAAGCTATTCAAATTTTCCCTTCATACTTTTACGAGTTTAGGACCGTCATAAATACTTTTTAGCTGCAATTTATTGAACAAGAAATTAACATAAAAATTAATTAATAAAAACAAGTTTATCATAATTTTCGGACTTAATACCTAAAAAAGTTTGAGGCGTCTTTCAAAATTTGAATCAACTTTACAATAATTTTAATTAATTTGACTACCTACTTTTAAATGTTCACAATTTACAAAAGTACGAGTAGGTACTTACACTTCACGGTAACGGAGTAATTGTTCGTAGTGCAACTGCAAGCCACTACGTTGAATACACAATGGAGCACGTTTTAATTGATTGCCTTTCAATTTTAATAAGGTGTCTCTGTCACTTCTTACGATATTGAAATGAGGTGGCCATTAATAATCACACATTATCACTAAAACGCTCTTGATGCGCACACTCGCGAATAACATGTGGGTTATTTAGCGCCCAAAAATGTTCGAGTCTAACTCGCGTAAAAGTTCCTTCATCTGTCCACAAAATGTTCGCATTTTGACTGTCGATTAACCACTGACAAAAAGTAATTCTGTTCTGCGCGTCGTTTTCATGGAGGGCATGAACTCTGCGATAATCATAAGGATGAAGTCCTTCAGAGTTGAGTAGTTTCCAGACGTAGTATTGGCTTACGCCAAACCTAGCCGCAGCCTTACGTGTACTTCGCCGAGGATCCCGTTCGAAGTACCTACTCGATGATCTATTCGTCGAGCTCTGGCGAAATAACGGCCGATCGACCTCTGCCCTGTGCAACTGCTGATGTCCGGAACTGCTCATGATCGTCGAGTAGCCGCTGTGTCGCTGCTACGATCGTCCGGGCCGATGGCCGAAGACGAAGCGACTCCAAGTGTGGCAGCTCCGCGTAAAGTCGACGGGCATCAAGGGTGTCATAATCAGCCCTAGCGTACAGGTGCACCATAGCGACGTACTCCAAATTGCAATAATTGTAATGGCGATCCATTGCACTGATAACGCGTGTTTCACGTACGACATTCGCGGGAAAACTAAGTGCGCCGCCGCCGCGCGCCGTCCCGCTCAATGGGAAGCCGGCGCGCTGCTTGGTTTGTAATTGTTGTTAGTTTGTAGTTTATGCCGTATCATTACACGCGAGAGCTTATTTTGCTTTGAACATTTATAAATCGGTCTTTTCTTTGTCGGCGCCGCGGCTGTGTTTTGTGTTGTTGCGTGAAAACTAATTTATGACATAGTACCACATGCGAGAGTTTATTTTGCTTTGAACATTTATGCATCATTGTTCCTTTGTCGGCGCAGCGGTGCGGCGGCGCGTGCGTTTCGAGTAATACCTACAAGTTACCTCCAGTGTTACTATTGATTCTCACGCTTTCGAGTTGATGAATATTTTTTTAAATATTTCAAAACAAAAAACATTTTTATTTTTTTACTTTTACTCTATGGTTCGAAGGGACTCCTTATGGCAAGTTGTTCTGCCGCGGGAAAACAACCATTAAAATTTCAGCGTGTATACGTATATGCAATATAGTGCATATAATTACAGTCATATTAATAAATAAAATATAAATTAATTACGGAAAAACCATGTTTTTTTAAATCTTTATAAATATATCTAAAAATTCTGGCGGCATCAACACAACATGCTCACTATGTATTCACTCCAACAAATCTTGCGTCGCGCAAACAGTTATCCACGCGATTAGAATACTACTAATATTATAAATGAGAAATTTCGTATGTTTTGATGTATATAAAACATCCCGACATCAACCGTCAAGCAGTGCATTAGCCCACTAGATACAACACCCTTCTGGTCGGAGTATCCTCCCTATTCTATGGAGAATAAAGAACAACTTTACAATGTTTCTCATATTACCATTGGTTTTCGTATGTAACCGGGAACACGGAATACGTAGGACTCATGCCTTAATTACATGACGCATTTCTATTAGTAATGACTCCTGCTGTATGAAAACCGTCGTTATTTTTCATTAAATTTTAAGGTGAATCTTGTCGACATTTTTTCCATACAAACTTTGGGAGTGTTTACTCCACTGTTCGACAACGTACATCAAAAATTAAACACGTTGTATGGTATAGTGTCTCATTATTAATATTGTCTGTACGGAACATGTCCTCCATGGTACGGCAACAGAATACTAAAATAAAAAGCCATTAAAAAGCCAACAAAGATTCGTTTGTCTTGCTAATTTAACCTAACTTTGGGCGTGTTTAAATAACAAAAGAAATTTAGGGGTATGAGGAATAGGGTGTAAAGTTCACTAATACCTTGGTTGGTAAAGGAGGATCCTCCGACCAGACGGGTATTGTGTCTAGTCCGGGCAACTGCCCGACAGTTGATGTCGGGATTTTGTATATGTTTGAGTGGCGTGGTAAACTCTGATTGCGCGATGTAGAATTGCTTAGATAGTTCGCCTGTTGCATTGTAGATGGCGCCACTTTTCTTTTTGCGTTTTTCGATTTTGTTGCGAAGCATTTTTATTTGTAGTGCCGCTACATCACTCCCCCCCGGAGACCGGAGGTCGATAGTGGGCTGAGTCAGTGCATATTGTGATGCTTGCCAGTGCCAGACGTGGTTCCAGTGAGTCGAAACAGCGCGTCGCATGGTTCGCGGTGAGTTGGAACTGTCTGCGGTGGTGCGAACCCCAGTGAGTCGGGGCCGGCGCTGCTCCGGTGCGTCGTGGTACAGCGCCGCGATGTGGCTAACTGCTGTTGTCGACCGGGAGATTGAGCTCTCGACCGGCCGAAGAGCAGTAGTGCCATGGTCGCTTGTTGCGGATGAGGCTGTGGGTGATGACCAGGCATGCGGTACGCTGCATGCAGGTGGTCAGGATCCCCGTGGAAGCCGTGGGTGCTGGCTGGCTGTGTGACTCGCCGCTCGAAATCTTGAGGAAGTGGTCTTGATGTGATGATGATGACGTCACGCTGAAGTGTTGCACGAAGGCTGCGCTAACGTTCTTTCACGGGGTCATCAATTTAGGGCTATGAGGAACAGGGTGTAAAGTTCACTAATACCTTGGTTGGTAAAGGAGGATCCTCCGACCAGACAGGTATTGTGTCTGGTCCGGGCAACTGCCCGACAGTTGATGTCGGGACTTTGTATATGTTTGAGTGGCGTGGTAAACTCTGATTGCGCGATGTAGAATTGCTTAGATAGTTCGCCTGTTGCATTGTAGATGGCGCCACTTTTCTTTTTGCGTTTTTCGATTTTGTTGTGGAGCATTTTTATTTGTAGTGCCGCTACAGAAGTGTAAAATCTCCAAAACCAAGTCGGTACCGACAAAGTTCAATTATCGAAAAGTTCATTAAACTTTATTGGTCATTGATTTATGCAGTGGTTTTTTCACAAAACCCGATTTTCCGAACCACTTTTCTTAATTTTTCACGCGCTTGTTTTACTATTAATGATCCTGTATCTCCCTCAATAACGTTGTGCGTGTAGACAAGCGTCTAACTGCTCATCACTGATCCTACCGCTGTCGGACACGAAGTCTGGTAAGACAGCGTGCTTTTTAGCCAGGCTCACCCGTGAGTTCGAGCAAGTGAATAGGATTCCCCTAAGGATCCATCGATCAATGTTTGATGATCTAGTCAATGTCAGAGTATTGGTCAATTTTCATCAGTCGATGTTTTAATTCGTTATCTATGCATTTTTTCTGCATTTGAGCTTTAGTTTTAACTTTTTTTTAAGATGCTCTAGAAGCGTAGCCTAATGAAGCACTTTTATTGTACGTAGGGATTAAAAATATTAAAATTAAATATAACCAATTTTCTTCATTCTGATACATTTACCCCTTTATACATATAGGTATGTTTAGACGTTGCTTAAAGTTAAGAGACCTTTAATCGTCAAAAATTGTTAAATAGTCAATCATGACTTAAGTTTAAGCAACGTTTGTAAATAAAACCTTTACTCTATAATATAAGTACCTCTCAACAGAATTCAAGTAGATCCATCCGTCATGGCCGCCGACGGCATACACGGGCGAGTTCGGTCCGTCCCCTAGAACTGCGACCCCGAGTCCGTGGCGGTGCGTGTTCATGGGCGCCAGCACGCTCCAGCTCAGAGAAGTCAAATCGAAACATTCCACCTAACATTCAATAAATTTGTAGCAATTGTAAAAGGTGCAGTACAAGTAAACTATGCAAAACGGACATAGGAAGTAAGTACCTACAGGCGTTACAAATGAATCCGCAAACAAATCAGAAAAAATAATACATAAAATACGTCTTTAATGCCTAGGTATTTCATTTAATTGCTGATCTTAAAGGGGAGTAAGGAGAACATAAACAATAAAATTTAATACCGTATTTAAAGTTTTCAGTCCATCTCTTCCGCCAACAACAATCAGCTTGTTCTGCAACACTGCTACGCCAAACTGCAATCTCCTAGCGCCCATTCGCATGAACGGAGTCCATGTGTTTGTTCGGGGATCATACATTTCCATATTACTGGCACCCTAAAACATGATTTTGTATTATTTATTTTGATCTATTTTTGTAGGTGTTTCGAAAACATAAGTAATTGTATTTGTTTTTGTTTAAACCTTGTATCCATCCATGCCACCGATTGCTAAAAGACGTCCAATAGTCGATGTCCGGGGTCGTGTGCGGTGTGAGTACAGAAGCGAGCGTCGGTCAGGCAAAAGGTGCCACTTCACTGCCTCCATGATAAGGCGCTGGCACTCTGGCAAATTACCACAGGCCAGCTCCACCTTATCAAATAAGTACTGTAAAAAAAAAGATTGATGATATGTATGTGATATTATGTGATTTGATAACTTTGGATAGTATATACAATCAACAAAATTAAATAAATAATAATCTGGCATCATAATGTGTCAAGTCAACAGTTTGTGTTTTTGCCATCTTCATTCAGACTGATGTTCACCGACTTCAAACATAGGCGGTGACCTATGTCTGTCGTCGGTTCAAGAGAGTGCTTATGCACCCCACTGGCTTCAAAATATAATATAGGTGTAAAAAATTCAGAACTAATAAATCATCGAAAACGCCAAATAGAAAAATAGAGAACTCAACCTAATCGAGGCGAGATCCAAAAAATTTAGTCATCAAAGTACCGAAGTCCTATTACCGAAAATCTAATCGAAAGCAACCTCGATAATTTAACACCTCGCTGCTGGCATTATCGATCTTGCTTCGCTCGCTTTTGCATCCTATTCTATCCTAATTCATAAGCTTCTTTATCCCATCGCCAGTCTAGAACAAATGTCAAATTGCGAGCAAAATGTCAGACACTCTAAGGTGCGTCTGCGCCAATTCGGCCGCGTGGGCTTAAAACGACGTTATCTCTTAAATTAAATATAGGAGCTGTTTAGAAGTTATATAAATCGACATAGTAAGTCCTCTTTCTGCATGCATGGATAAAATAAAACCTATCCCGTTCGTGGCGAGATGCAAAAGTGAACCTTATTTATTCCTCTCAATCCTTATCGGCACCGCGGTGCCAAATGATTCCGGGAGCAGCAGGGAGCGCGCATTCACTCTCGTTCACTCGCTCACTCGGAACACGTCGTAAACACGAAACGGACACGAAGTGACAGTCGATAACCGGCCTTGACATTAGAGTTAATATTTGTTTGGGTTCTTCTATGAAAGCGATGCATTGACCAACATAACCATACCGCGCGCTCTTATTTCTATTGCGTTAAGAGTTAAATATGGATTGACTGGCACGCATAAAACGTCGAAAAATATTAACGATCCATTCAAAATGTGCCAAATGATCCAGTGAATGGAATGAATATAAATGTTCTAGAGGAGCGAGTGCCGAGTGCCGTGGAGTGCCGTGCCAAATGGTGCCATAGGAACTTAGAACCTATACTAAGGTGAACCGGTACTAGACTCGTAACCGGAATAAGTGAATCAATTCACTTTCCGGAATAAACATTACCCAGCTCTAACTTGTACCGAAAGCTAATAAGTAATTCGTCGGGATCTGATAAAATGACTTCTTTTGAGAATCAGTATCATCACTTTCACTGCTGGAACCAACATAACACTTCTTACTATTAAAGTTCAAATCCAAGAGGTTGCTGTGAATAGAATATTTTATAACAGCCGAAGTGGGGATGCTCCGAGATATGGTCGCAATGGACGAGGGAAAATAGGGACTACCTTCAGGAAACCGAAAGTTTTGTTGGAGCAATTCTGTACGAAGTTATTATGACGATCAACTACCGGAGATATAATGTAGGTAGGTATCAGGCATGATTGCACGGTTAACATGCAACTTTCAGTTGTCCTCACATTTTGTAACGGTGGATACTATTATACTTAACGAATTGTGCCGTAAGCCTTGTTAATAGCCGAGAACTTTGACCAACCAAACGTCTAAAGTGGTTGTCATTAGGCAGTCGGGTCAAGAAGTGTACGGGTTGTTTTAAAGAGATACGGTGGACCTGGCACACAGGCAACTGAGGGAACACGGGTGGGTTTTAGTCAGTAAAAGTCTGACACGCTCTCCTGCTCCACCCAGAGCGGGAGAAGTTATTTGATGATTTCCCACCCACAAAAAAAAGGGTTGGATACAGCAAGCTTTTGTCTGTTTGTTATCGTATCTCGTGAGAACAGTTAATGAGATTATAGCTGTTGCTGCTAGTCTAACTTAAGTAGTTCTTGAAATACATTTCGACTTCACTTTTGAACATCTGTTTTTCATACGTCTTATAAAAAAAACAGAGGTTAAGATGGATTTGTGGTTCCAGAATTATTCGTCCACTCAAGTATTACAAGATGGCGTACCGTTGGTCGTAAAATAAAAAGTATATTAAATCGGTCACGTTTGCTTTGCTACCACAAACTTATTGAACCTTACGTTGAAGCATACGGCCTCTCGGGGGCGTTTATGCGCTAAATGGCGTTGAACATATTTTTTTATTTTACAGGGTGTAAAAACACCCATCACAAAACCGTTATCTAACTATTGTATAAAAATAATTGCTGGGAAACGACTAGGCATTAATTTGCTTTAACAAATAGCTGTTTACGGTAGCGAGCGATGTAATGCTCCCGAAATATTGTGCTTATGGGTGCATACAACGGTACAGCTTTTTAAAGTTAACTTATAATTTTCATTAAAAAACTTCAAAAAAGTAAGAAAACTTTGACCTTCAATATCTCCATAACCAGAAGGTTCCCAGGTATGGTCCAGTACAAAAAAAATATCACAATGATGGGAAGACCAAGTGCCTTCGGCTTCGTTTATGCATTATTTTACACCCGAAATTTTATGTGTAGGTTTTGGAACATCACTGAAACAACATCATTGACATTTAGTTTATTAATTTTATAATTGATTGTGTCGAATTGCGTACATTACCATCAACTGAGGTTATATGTTTTGTCTACCACTCCTTCATCAAATAGGTATGTTGACTACAGCAACACAGCCAAGAAATTACAGACAGCAGGCCGATGGCGTTAAAAGGAACAAAGGGGGCAGCGCCATGGTAGCATAGCACTAAGGTAGCATGCTACCTTGGCGCATCCTCCATAAGTCGTAATGGTATCGAGATTGCCTTGGTGCGCAAAAAGTGTAGGTAGTGTAATGTAGTAGAATTTGATTTATTAGGTTTCTTTGTAAATTATATGTTTGGTAGTTTATTTGATGCCTGTATCGCCTAAAAGAGCAATCAATGTAAGGTTGTTTTCCCACACAGTCATGGGCAGCTATTATGTGGTAGAATTTGTACTGTATTCCGACTTCCGTAAAATGTAAATAGGTAGTCCATAACATGTATTTAAAAGAAATAACTATAAGACTTTACCTCAGACGAAAGTAGAGGTAGCTTGATTAGCTTCAGCAAAGTGGACAAATGGGTTTCTCTATTAGCACTGTCATGTTGCTCCCACCTCATCAAGCTTTCGAAGACATTTTCTTCCGTCACCACATTGAGATCATCTGATTTTAACAAGTTGGCCATCTGGTCTACTTGCAGTGATAAGAATTCTTGATGTTTCACCACCTAAACATAGTTAAACAAATATTATGTAGCTGATTTTTACTATGTAAACTTCTTAAAATATATGGATACATTATGTTTAATTTGATGAAAAGTAGTTTGATAAATCAAAATTTGCAAAACAGTAAAATATTAAGAACCTGCATGAAGTTTTGGTATGTGTATGTCAAAGCACTTTTGTGTAAATCCAAACAGGACTGCTGTTCAGCAAAGAAAGCTATTCCCAGACAGTTGCAAGGATCCAGCTGCTTCTTTAAAAAAGCGCAACAAGCATTTGTAACAGAATGAAGCTGCAACAAGCTTGATGTAGAAAGGAGCACCTCAACTGTTTCCTCTCTCAGTTCTGCAAATTAAAAAAAAAGACAGTTGACAGCATGAGATAGTCTTTTATATCTGTAAAATAGTGCTTACATTCTGCAGAAAAAAAATGTTTGTATGGGTTTAAACTCCACAAATCTGCAAATAATAGTTAAAACTGTACTGAACAGTTTTAACTATTATTTGCAGATTTGTGGAGTTTTGAGGCAACGAGGCAAAACTAAAAATTAGGTTGGAGTGCATACTTGCCTATGGTGCCAGTGTAACAATAGTGTACAAGATCCTGAAGTGCCTGTGGGTCGACTCGCTCTAGTGTTATCTCACTTGACTGCGACTCCCTCAGAGAGCCGGTGAACATTGCTGCAAAATACTCACTGCAGGATGCAAGGAGAATTTTGTGTGCTGGGATTCTGTTAAAAAGAAATAACATAAGTTATGGATAGTAACTAAAATGATGTTCATAGTAGCCTGTCTATCAACATATTATATAGTAGTGAGATACATTTGATATTCAAATTATTTATTGGCCAAACACCGCAGACCAGGACAGGTATTGTTATCATATTTTCTTTGTTTGTCACATGTGTGATATTTCCTCAACTAAATTCACTGGATTCCAGTATTTTAAAGCGAATACTTTAAACAAATTTGACTTTCATTAAAACACCTTCTTGTTACTAGGGGTTCACATGCTTTCTTCTTCCATTATCCCTTTTAAACCATAACTTGACAAAGGAGGTTGGAATCTGACAAATTTGGAACAATAGGGTTTTCAATAAAACCCAATTGTTCCAAATTTGTCAAATTTGTTTGATCCAAAACGCAATTGTTACAAATTTTTGTTAAAGGTTGCATAGCATCAAGTGTGTGAACTCTTTACTTATAAATATTTGAAATGCTATGTGACATGAAAAAACAAACGAATCTACTGACGGGTGTCCAGTTGTAAAAAAATGACTGTGTGTTTGTGTTGTGATAAAATATGTACCAAATATTAATAATATCACCTTAATTCTAAATCGTGCTAAATAACTAAAATAAGGACTCGTAACAGATAGGGCTTAAATAGATCGTCTAATACAATTTACTAAATTCTTCGTGGGTGCAAATTATCTGGTACTTTAAATCTCTGACGGAACTCAATCAACTATTACAAAAAGGTGAGTCGAGTTATCCGCAACAGGTTATGGGCCCAGGAAAGTAACTTTTTTTTGCCGAAATGGAAGGTTTTACGTCAAAATTGCAAATAGGCAATCTAGAGGGGAAGGACAATTGGGCCACATGGAAATACAAAATTTCCATAATGCTACGAGGTGTAGATGGCGCAATGGAAGCAGCCGAAGGAACCCTCGAAAAGCCCGCTACCCCCGCCCAAGGAGCTGGTGACGCTGAGATCGGTACGTATAATTTGGCCATGGCTAAATATAGGAAGACTGAATGTAGCGCTCTGCTCATATTAACCACTAATATGTCCGAAGATACACTTAAAAAAATAATGCGATTTGAAACGTCTAAAGAGGTCTGGCAGGAACTACACCGATTATTTGACGGACAGGCAGATGACAGGGCATACAATTTGTGTGCAGAATTCTTCAGTTTTCAACGTCACAATGAGGATGACGTATCTTCCCACATGTCAAAACTGAAAAACATCTGGACAAATTTAAATGCAGAAATCACAAAGAAAGATGCAACTGTCAAACTGCCGGAATTATTTCTCATTTGTAAAATCCTAGATACCCTAGACGAAAAATATTTTGCTTTCAAATCGAGCTGGTTATTACTGAACCAAAGTGAACGGACAGTGGACAATTTAACGAGTCACTTATGCGCATATGAAAGAGCGCTCGGAAGTAAAGAGCACATAAAGCAAGAGGCCTTAACGGCAACACGCACAGAACGCAAGAGCAAGCAAAGCTATGAGAAAGAGCTCATCTGTAACTACTGTTCCGGTAAAGGACACAAAGTTCGGAAGTGCAAAAAGTGGATAAAGGATGGGAGGCCACCCAAACCCACACCAGGCACATCAGCAGCTGCTTCGACGTCAAAGCAAGTGCAACACATTTCTCTGTTAGTGAATGCCTGTTCCTCTGGACAAACTCAAGACAGAGAAAGCTGGTTCGTTGACAATGGAGCTACAACTCACATTGCGGTAAGAAGAGCTTATTTCCAGGAGTTTCACGAATTTGATTCAGACCATACTGTATCAACTGCGGACGGGAGCGTCATACCCGCGATAGGGAAAGGCACCGTTGAGGTGGAATCAAATGTCAGTGGCAAGAGGGAGCGAATAACACTCAACGATGTATGGTTAGTACCATCACTAACGAAGAACCTCTTCTCACCGCTTGCAGCACAAGACAGGATGCAGAACAGCATCTTCAGTTCCACGACTAGAGAGTGCAAGCTAGATATTGGAGGCACAACTATAGTTGTTGGAAAGAGAGTCCATTATGGAGGACTTTACAGGTTGGACATGAAGACGCTCATGCCAATTAAACCGTGGACCATAGAGGTCAACGCTGTGACTGGCTCTAATATGCTACAGCTATATCATGAGCGATTTGCACATCAGGACAAGAAACATGTGATCCGCCTCGTGAAGAGAGAGCTTGGAGTACAGTTGAGTCCTGACAACGTCAAATGTGAAGGCTGCATTTATGGGAAGTCACACAGAAAACCATTTGGAAAAAGGGAAAGAGCAACAGCTGTAGGAGAGCTGATTCACACCGATGTTTGCGGTCCCTTCGTAGATAGCATCTCAAAATACAAATATTACGTACTCTTTAAGGATGACTACTCTGGCTACCGCATGGTCTACTTCATCAGAAACAAATTTGAAGTTAAGAATAAACTTCTTCAAATGTTGCAAGAAGCTAAGACCGCTGGATATAAAATAAAGACGATTCTTAGCGATAACGGAGGTGAGTTCGACAACAGAGAAGTACGAGATATTTTACAGAAATATGGCATTCAACAACGGCTGACAATGTCTTACACTCCCGAGCAGAATGGATGTAGTGAGCGCGAAAACCGTACATTAGTTGAAGCTGCGAGATCTATGATGCATGCAAGAGTAGAGCTACCGCAAGTACTCTGGGCAGAACTTGTCAACACTGCCGCGTATGTACTTAACAGGACAGGTCCATCGAGAGTTGAGGGTAAGGTACCTTACGAGCTCTGGCATGGAAAAAAACCCAAGATAAGTCACTTGAGAGTTATCGGAAGTGAATGCTTTGCTCACGTTCCAAAACAAAAACGAAAGAAGCTCAGCAAAAAGGCAATAAAAGGCAAGCTTATAGGCTATGAAAACGACGATGGTTATCGTATTTGGGACGGAAACAATACGCAAAGGTCGAGGGACATAACCTTCCAAACTGACGTCGAGTTCCGGATTTGTACAGGAGTTCCTACAACTTCAAGTTCAGAGGAGGATAACCAAACGTTTACACAAGAAGCTGTGCCTGAAAGTACTATAGAGGAGCAGAAAAATAATCATGAACATGCTCTTGAGGGAGATGAAGAGAATGATGATCATGTACATGTTGAAGTTTTGGGAGATAGAGACGAAACCAGAGAGGATGACAGTACTAACGAAGAGTTCGTTGACGCTGACGAGGAGTTAGAGATAGTCGAACCACCGTTGTTGGACGCGAGATCTCGATATAACTTACGCGATCGAACTTGCCTCTCACGTCCTAAGAAGTTCGAAGACTACGTGTGTTTCGTAGGGACAGAATATTTTCCCGAGACATATAAAGAAGCTATTGAAAGGGATGACAGCGCAGAGTGGATCAAAGCAATGACGGGTGAAATGAACTCTCTAAAACAAAATGATGTATGGACACTCTGTAAGCTACCTAAAGATAGAAAGGCACTCCCTTGCAAGTGGGTCTTTCGTATCAAGCGAAACCCAGACAGCAGTATCGACAAATATAAGGCCAGACTAGTAGTAAAAGGTTTTAAGCAACGGAAAGGAATCGATTACGAACAGACTTATAGTCCAGTTGCTAGAATGGCTACCATCAGAGCCTTAATAAGTGTCGCAGCCAAAGAAAAATTATATTTGACGCAGTTTGACGTTTCAACAGCATTTCTCAACGGCAAGCTAAAGGAAGAAATTTACATGCAACAGCCGGATGGGTTCAATGACGGAACTTCAAATGTATGTCGGCTTAAAAGGAGCTTATATGGACTCAAGCAGGCTCCTAGATGCTGGAACTCATGCTTTGAGGAGACTCTACTAGAGAAAGGTTTTCAACAAAATGTAGCAGATTGTTGCCTATTCACGAAGAAAATAGGTGAAAAGAAAATCTTGATAAGTCTGTATGTAGATGATGGCCTAGTAGCCGCTACAGATAAAGATTTGGCAAACAAATTCCTTAAAGAGTTAGGAGATACTCTGAAGATCACAAGCAAGCCAGTGTCTTATTACCTTGGACTTGAGATAGCACAGTCGAAAGATGGCTCCATTACAATCAAACAAGAGTCGTACGCCAAAAAGATACTGGAACGTTTTAGGATGTTAGAATGTAATCCAGTTTCAACGCCACTAGAGACGACGTCTCAAGCAGGGAAAGTTAACATTAACAAGCAAAAGGAAGAGAAGACGTTCCCATACAGAGAGGCAGTAGGTGCTTTAGCGTACTTAATGACAGGGACGCGACCTGATATAGCGTATGCAGTCGGATTCGTTTCAAGAAATCTGGAAAACCCGACACATGAAGATTGGCTACGTGTGAAGCGGATTATGCGCTACATAAAAGGGACTTGTTCTTTTGGTATAACCTATAAACCAGAACATGATTTAAACCTAATACAAGGCTATAGTGATGCGGATCATGGAGGAGACCAGCAAACAGGACGCTCTACAACAGGAGTTGCATGTCTCTTTGCTGGAGGAATAGTGTCATGGCTAAGCCAACGACAACCTTCAGTCGCAATTTCTACTACCGAAGCTGAAATAGTAGCAGCAAGTGAAGGCGCTCGTGAACTTGTTTGGCTCCAGAGAGTATTCAGCTCACTTACCAACATGGACGGAGTACCAACATTAAAAGTAGATAATGAAGCCGCCATACGTCTTGCATACAATCCAGAGTTCCATAAGCGAACCAAGCACATCCGAGTGAGACATTTCTTTGTAAGAGAAACTGTACAAGACGGACTTGTGGATGTACAAAAGACCAGCTCTGCTACTCAATTGGCAGATATTATGACCAAGGCAGTTCCTAGGCCAAGACTAATTATAATTCGAGAAGCCTTGGGCATACAATGCCATACACTTAATTAATGAGGGAAAGTGTTAAAGGTTGCATAGCATCAAGTGTGTGAACTCTTTACTTATAAATATTTGAAATGCTATGTGACATGAAAAAACAAACGAATCTACTGACGGGTGTCCAGTTGTAAAAAAATGACTGTGTGTTTGTGTTGTGATAAAATATGTACCAAATATTAATAATATCACCTTAATTCTAAATCGTGCTAAATAACTAAAATAAGGACTCGTAACAGATAGGGCTTAAATAGATCGTCTAATACAATTTACTAAATTCTTCGTGGGTGCAAATTATCTGGTACTTTAAATCTCTGACGGAACTCAATCAACTATTACAAAAAGGTGAGTCGAGTTATCCGCAACAATTTTGGTATTCATGGTGAAGCCTCTAGAATAACCCTGCTTAAAACCCATGGTTTTACTAAATGGCACACCACAGAATCATGACCAGCTATCTCGTTCTGGAATTACCAATTTGACAACAAAGTGTGTTTCACACTTCATTTGAACATAGCTTAACCAGGTGATGAAAGACAGAGTGGACAAACAAGGCTTTTGTTGCCATTTTGGGTGACTTGTTATAGCTTCCCATTATTCAGCATTTGCATTTGGGATAAATCTAAAAAAAATACTAGCTATACATCTATACTAATATTATAAAGAGGAAAGATTTGATTGTTTGTTTTTTGCATTGAATAGGCTCCGAAACTACTGAATCAATTTGAAAAATTATTTCACTATTGGGAAGCTACACTATCCCCGGGTGACATAGGCTATATTTTATCCCCGTATCCCCACGGGAACGGGAACTACGCGGAGCACTGCTAGTATTTCATACAATTCCTTTGTAAGATGTTAATAAACACAACACAAAGGCAAGTGGATTGTGTTAATTGTGTAAATTAATCTGTGAGGTGTTGTTTGCTTTCCTGAATAAGACACTCTAAAGGGTATTACTATATTACTGCTTGATGCAGTATTAAATCGTTTAGACACAAACAATAGCAGCCACCTAAACTACTAACAAAGTATGACCAATTACTAAGTACAAGTTAAAAATACATTGTGTGCTGCAGTCGGGTTCACGACCTTTTCTAAAACACTTGACCTTATAATTAAACCTACCTGACAAGTGTAAATAAACAAACCTGCATCCTCCTGCAATAAGTGCGACGTCACACAATTTTTGAGATTGATAAAAGCCGAATATATTTTTTAAAGTTGCCCCCGGGTGTGCTGTGTCACAAAAGAACTCATCTTGGCTTGCAGCACTTGAAAGACTTAGCTGACTTAGTTCTCTCGGCAAACCTTCATCGATCGAATTGCTCGATACATTGTCCTTTGAAGTCTCAGGTTTCTGAGTATCAATAGTGGACATTGTTTACTTTGTAATATTAAGAGCAAAAGTATTGGCTAAGTTGTAATATTCTTTCTTCGAAAATCAATATTTCACATTTCACAACAAACAAAGCAAAGACTGAACTAACTTGAACAAAGACACTACAATTTTATTCCTTGACAAAGACAGACTAAAAAAAAAGTGTTAGTAGAGCTGAGCTCCGTTGCTTTCATTTCTCCTTTCATTTTTAGATTGGCAACAATGGCAACTATTTCACCATTGTTTTCACAAATCACTGATGCTCAGACTCAGCTTGAAATAAAACATTATGGTGGATACATGTGTGAAACATAACATGAAACGTAGCATATTTATGTTGAAACATATCGACAAATGTAACAAAATCGCCTTGTTGGGTGCACACACAGAGTACATTGAATATTGGGTGCACATATGTGTATCCAGCATAATATGAAAGTATGGAACAGACTAGATATTTTAAAGAGGTTGCTTAAAACGGAAAAACATTGATAGAAAGTAGCGTCCCCACTACGAGCCGCGCGGCTTTTTGGGCCACGCGGCTCGGCCTCGCGAGGCTTTTGTGCTTTTTTCCCACGCGTCCACATTTAAAGAACGGCGCGGCCCACCTTGCGCAAATGCCACAAACTATAAAGAGATATTACCGGCAGTTTCTTTTGAGATATACAAAGAAGAGGACGTGCTTTTAGCTTCAGCAGCATTCATAGTAATAATCACCGCTGCGCAAATAAGAAATAAACCGCGGCGACAACGTTTTTGGGTGCGACCAAGTTCAACCAGTAGAAAAATTTGCTAGCAACAGTGCTAGCTAGCTATTTAATATTAGATGATGTAAATCAACTAAGCCTTGAAAATAGATGCAATGGCGGATTTCGAAACTTTTCGCATGTCAACTTCTGAATTTGAGATTTTACTTAATGCCGTTGGACCCATTATTGCCAAAAAAGCGCATTGACCAGCCGCACGGCCCGTCCCCACCATCCAGAGCCGCGCGGCTTTCTTTGAAGTAGACTGACATCCATCGGGTTGCACAAGGCCGGCCGCGCGGCTCAGGCCTCGCTCTCGTCCACACTCGCGAGGCACGGCCGTGCTGCTCGGCCTAACGGAGCCGTGCGGCCCTAGTGGGGACGCGGCTTTACTAATCCAGGTTTCCTCACGCTGTTTGCCTTCACCAATGTAAATGTTGTCTAAGATAAACTAAGAAAGAAATGTACATATGAATTGAAAAAGTCACATTATTACTTACTTACCCGGATTTGCACCCACAACTTCGTTCGTGCATTAGAGACGAGGCCCTTACCACAAGGTATAACGACAAACATAAAAAATAAAAACCGACACCTCTCGTTAGGTGATTGGAGGTTCCTCTTTCTAAAGCCTGATCTTTAGCTTGTAGCTTGGTCCCTGTTCGCTATACTCTGGTGGGTTACAATTTTTTTTTAAATTCGCCTGTACGAATATACTCGTAAAACCGAACAAATAAATAAAATTGAGGTAGGTATGTGTATGTAATCAAAATAAACAGCTTTTTACTAAATGCTTAACGTATCTTTTTATAACATTTTTTTATCTATCTGTTTGTTCCAACTGATCTCTAAACGAGTGCATCGATTTGGTGTTGGGATGGGGATACTATGGACCCTAGAGATGCAGATAGGCTACTTTTTATCGACACGATCGATCGACTTCACGAGCGGGTGAAGCCATTCCATAGAAGGGCAGTCCTTTTAGTAGAAGTTAGGATCATTGTGCCAGTCCACCGACATCGACACTAGAAATACATAGACTGCTACAAAGATCTTTCGGTTGACAGAGGGCGCTGTTGGGAAACATTTGTAAAAGTACATACTAATTCCTACCGATACCTACTAATTCCATGACATTTCTGAAATAGTGTTCTGAAATGTATTGAAAAAAGGGTGTGTGACCACACGATAGAATTCAAACAATCAAAGCCTTTAAGTGATTCAGCGCCGAGTACACGCGTTTTACCGTCACCGACCAACTGGAGCTTAGTATAATTAGAAAAGTCAGTCAAATTTTCCCAATTGAACATAAACTGAGCTTTCAAATTCAACATTCAAATGTCGAGTAAAAGAGCATTACCTTTCCTCTTAATTGTGTATGTATATAAATATGCACAGATATATAATAGTTATATATTTTATCATTATCTATTTATTTAAGTTTATGTATGTAAATTTTCTGCATTATATGTGTAAGTATATTTTAGTTTAAGACGTCACATATTCATATTTTCTCTCCTTGTTCTCACACACTATTGTCTACATTTCTTTTTCATTTCTCCTTTCGCAGGTCTGCTGGAAGAAATTTCTAAAGAAATAAGCAGTACCTTTGTACTCATTGGTTGTTTATGCTGTCTCTTCTATGTATTTTACTGTGTGTACATAAATAATAAAAATAATAACAAATAAACCTTATTCCTTTGAAATAAAGTTGAAAAACTATCAAAGAAAATTGACAGATTGGGGTAGCTTGATGTGCTGGCCTCTGTACCTACTAACAACGAAATGTGTTTGCCCTAATAATAATTTACCTGATTGGGATCCATAGAAATATTATGTTGAGATCTCATTTTTAAATACTGCTGATTATTTGAAGAATGTTATGTGTCTCAGAAATATTTTTTTTTCCATAATTGGGATAGTATAGTAAAACGTATATGTGAGAGGAGAAGGCTAATTATAAATATAATTGTTGATTACGAAAGTAACTATGTTTTAATTTACAATGTTACAACTAGGGCTTTCAAATACCGGACTTTACCAATCGAAAAAAGAAAAGTCAATATCGTGATCCCGGTATTCCGGTATTGAACGCAAGTTTAATTGGAACATTTATAAAACCAATAAGACACGTGTTTTTTTATTTTCAAATCAGTCTTTTTTGAAAAAAAATAACGTTTTATACATAGCTCTCATATTTAACAATTTGGAATTGGTTGATTATTTAGGTAGGACTAGGAATTAGGAACATAGTAAAAACTTAAACTTAATCTAGTCTTTTTGCAGGAAGGCATTTCACATAGACATCGAATCCGATCTCTCTGGAGTCGACCTAAAACAAGAAGAGATCTTAGAGATCTTATTACCTTCGATTATTTTTAAGACATATAAATAGTTATTCTAGTCTATCATTTATCTGTTCTCTGTATGCGATAAATAACACCGTATTTGCTGTGCGCTCGCAAAACACAGGAGTCGGGAAACAATAGTTGGCCTACTATTGTCTTCTCTCTTCGTAATCGTATCGCACGGAAAACTAGTTTTAGGCCATCTTACAAAAGTACGTATCAAATGTGGCAGTCGGTAAATAATTATTAATAGTAAGTACTGATTTGACCAAGTTTCAAGTTATTTATTTCATAAAAAAAAAATGCATTTGTGTCGAAATATCTGCACAGTAGGTATACAAAAGAAACAACATAAACAATTGCATAACTGCTCAAGGTTTATGTTTACTTCAGTTTGCGACAAATAAAAAATCTACTTACGAAGAGGCAGCAACGACGGTACCTAATCTAATTAAACTAGCAAAATTACGCGCTAGTAGATTACAAAATTCACAACTTCACCGTCATAAGTTAACATTACACACTAACAAAGTCTATAAACGCGTTATCCCGTCGCCTTTGCGAAACTGACTGACAATAATAAAAACCACATCAGTACAGCTGTTTTTTTTTTTTTTTTGGGTGGGAAGTCATCAAATAACTTCTCCAGCTGGGTTGAGCAGGAGGGCGTGTCAGACTTTTACTGACTAAAACCCACCCGTGTTCCCTCGGTATCTCTTTCGAACAAACCCGCACCCCTGCCAGGCATCGGCCCTTGCGGGCTCCATCATTTTGTGCTGACATCTCTTTGAGGCGCGCGTGGAACACAACGCGCCGTCAACTTGGGCTTGGTCCTTACCGGACAGCGAGCTACCCATTACTCGCCGTCCGCAAGCTCATGCCTACGGTGGCCGGGAATCGGCCTGGGATTCCCGACGCCCAGGACGTCTCCGTATCCTGCGGCGGCTAGGGTCGTGAGGGCGCATAGACTGCCTCTCCCTCACGTGCACCGCCTCCCTCTTCGCGAGCATCACTGCTTCGCTGAAAGAGGTGACGTCTACCCATGCACTCTCGCTCCGTACCATGGCCTGGACCAGGGCCGGAAGCGAGAGATCGCCGCCGCCGTTCGCCTCCACGAGGACACGGCGGCGCTCCACCCAAGCCGGGCAGACCGCCACCGTGTGCTCCACCGTGTCCTCAGGGCGATCTTCGCAGTGGAAACACCCGGGCGTTTCCTCCCGCCCTATTCGAAACAGGAACCTCCCGAAACAGCCGTGTCCGGTGAGGACCTGCGTCAGGCGGAAGGTGAGGACGCCATGCTGCCTCTCAAACCACTCCTCAAACAGGGGACTTACCGCCGCAATCGTGGCGTGCCCAACATAAGTACAGCTCGATTTTGGGCATTGTCTCAGGTAGGGCGCGGGAGGGTGAGCTTAAGGTAACAGCAGGACGCTTGCGCTGGTGAAAACTAGTGTGAGAATAAGATCACATAAATTTCAGATCTAATGTTTGTATAATGTATAATCACGGTATTAATGCCCCAATACCGGTATTGTAAAAGGGCAAAATAAAGTCCGTGATCACGGTATTACGGGATCCCGGAATACCGGTACTGAAAGCCCAAGTTAGGTACATTCCATTAAACTGTTACATCCAACCGTAGAGATGGTTGTAACAAATTTCAGATTTTTTCTTTGGTGGTTTTTCTCAAAATCTGTAAAATCTGTTCCATTAAGCGCAATACACACATAGAGCGGGTGCGGGTCAGGCGCGGATCGGGATGGGAGTACGGCGGGTATAAGTCCTTGTATTTATTTTCCCGGGGCGGGTCGTGCGCGGGAGCGGCGCCCGTCGCCCGCCACTACAAACAGCGCGCGGGTAAGCGGGTTGGGAGCGGGCATAACGTCGTTATATTCTTCGTAATACACGTATTCTCCGAAAGACACTCACACTGCTGCGGCTGCGGGTCGTTCGCTGCGCGTGTCGAGAGTTCGTTTTGTGAATATTTACAAAAAATAGTTCGATTTAGTTGTTTTCTCAATGAAAAAAATATTGAATGTGTTCGTAAACATAGTTGTTTGTACGAACCAACTGATAAAAACTATTTTTTTTTAATTAATTTCATGAACCCAGATTCTTTATCGTTTCCGTGCTCTTCTTTTAAAAATAAGAAGAAATAGTAACTCTTTGTCCGTGTCCGAATCCCCCGACATTATCAATCACACTGCATGTGTCGCCTGCTGAATCCGCTGTAGCTAGCATGGCATGCCCGCGGCCGATCCGCCGATGACCCGCTTGCGCGTTATGTGTGAAGACGACGAACAGCGCGTGTCACGCGAGGAACACGACCCGCGCCCGCACCCGCTTTATGTGTGTATTGCGCTTTAAAGCTGGTATCAAAAGATAGCTGAAATATGAAACAATCGTGTGTACTGATTAGCACTTTGATATTCAAAATGTTCAGTGAGATATTACGAGAAACCTGGAAATTGTTACGTTCATCCCTGGTCTCTCTTATCAAAGCATTATGCGCTTGAGTTATTTACAACTTTCACTTCCGTTAACCAACCCAAAGGATAACGAGTTTCCTTTTACCCACCTAAACCTGGTAAATTTATTTTGGTTGTAACCTTAGAGTGAGTTCTGCGTGAGTTCAACTCGCATTTTGCCAGTTTTTCAGAGTTAGTCTTAGGTTTTTTATTTTGGGTGGGAAATCATCAAATAACTTCTCCCGCTCTGGGTGGAGCAGGAGGGCGTGTCAGACTTTTACTGACTAAAACCCACCCGTGTTCCCTCAGTAGCCTGTATGCCAGGGGCGGCGGTATCTCTTTCGAACATACTCGCACCCCTGGCAGGCATCGGCCCTTGCGGGCCCCATGGGTTTGTGCTGACATCTCTTTAAGGCGCGCGTGGAACACAACGCGCCGTCGACCCGGGCTTGGTCCTTACCGGGCAGCGAGCTATGCCCATTACTCGCCGTCCGCAACTCCACGCCTACGGTGGCCGGAAATCAGTCTGGGATTCCGGACGCCCAGGGCGTCTCCTGCGAAGGCTAGGGCCGTGAGGGCGCATATGCTGCCTCTCCCTCACGTGCGCCGCCTCCCTCCCTCCTCCTCCGCGAGCATCAGCGAAGGAGGTGACGGCTACCCATGCACTCTCGCTCCGTACTATGGCCTGGACTAGGGCCGGACGCGAGAGATCGCTATCGCCGGTCGCCTCCACAAGCACACGGCGATGCTTCGCCCAAGCCGGGTAGACCTCCACCGTATGCTTCACCGTGTCCTCAGGGCGATCTTCGCAATGGAAACACCCGGGCGTTTCCTCCCGGGTTATGCGAAACAGGAAACTCCCGAAACAGCCGTGTCCGGTGAGGAGTTGGTCTTAGGTGGCGGTATAAAACGGTGCAGTTAGTAAAGAAATCCCTTTCTCATCCTTCTATTCTCAAACGTTGCGGTTTGACACACGCTGAATTAGTAGTTTAATGTGATGCGTGAAGACTGGAGAGTGTCGAAGAGCGGGGATAAGTTTATGGTTGTTGTTAGAAATCGTCGAATAAGTGCAGCCATAAATCCGTAACTTTCAGTGAAATCCTCACAGTAAATTTTTAATTGTCCAGTGACTTTTTCATTTTTTAGTGCCTTATAACTTCGTTCATTGACTAGTATAGTTTCACAGACGTGTTTATTTTTCTGTGCAATATTTCTACATATAGATGAACAAATGCAAGCTTAAAAACCGGCCAAAAGCGTGTCGAACCACGCACAGGGACGTAGTTCGTAGTTGGGATGAATATTTACGCAGGCACGTTATTGGTTTTATCGACCAGAAATCTTCAATTTGGATTCGGATCGGATGCAGTTACCGTTAGAACCGCTGTAAGGGCTCGTTTTGACCATTTGGCTATGAAACCCTAAAAAGTACATTGCAGCATTCAATTAACCTGATAAGAAAATAAAATAT
Organism: Polymixis flavicincta; assembly: GCA_949987655.1. Taxonomy (NCBI): domain Eukaryota; kingdom Metazoa; phylum Arthropoda; class Insecta; order Lepidoptera; family Noctuidae; genus Polymixis; species Polymixis flavicincta. Next base: position 13,809,519 of record OX465182.1, read on the forward strand.
ATTTTTCAAGTGACACACATTTCTTAGACCGAGCTAAGCTAGAGCCTACGCAGCCGTAGCGGGTGTATCGTAGTTCGTGCTACGCGCGGGCCTCCACAGCAATAGTGGGTGTATCATATTCTGTCCTAAGCGCGAGCCTACGTAGCCATAAAGGGTGTATCGTAGACAGTGCTACGTTGGAGCCTACGTAGCCGTAGAGTGTGTATCGTAGACCTGCTACGTTCGAGCCTACGCAGTCACTAAGGGAGTATCGTAGACCGTGCTATACTTGAGCCTACGCAGTCGTAGAGGGAGTATCGTAGACGGTGCTATGCTTGAGCTTACGCAGCCGTCGAGGGTGTATCGTAGACAGTGCTTTGCTGGAGCCTATGCGGCAGTAGAGGTGGATCGTAGTCCGTGCTAAGGGTCAGTGTGAAGGTGAAACTATTTAAAAAAACAGACCTTTAAAAAATCTGAGTAGGTAAGTAAGTATGTTTATTTTCTTTAAATCTGACCAACATTTGCTATGATTAATTAGTGGTGTTCAAGATTTTCTAGAAGAACATTCTATCCCAAATATGTATGTGCGATGAAGTGCTAAAAAGCTACTTACCCTGTTACATGCAGCTGTTAGTACGCTGTACATGCTTGTTTTTTCTCTTTATAGGTGAAAATAGTTTACGTAGTATTGCAGTTGTCCGTCTTTCGCAAATGAAGAGATGTGTAGTAAACGTACAGCAATCTATCTAGTAGTTACGACCGTCATTACTCGACGAACGAGGCATTCTCTGTTGCTATTAGCTACTTATGTTGAATAATAATATCCCAGATATCCTATTTATGGTTTTAAAAAAAACATTCAATGAGATACTAGTTTTTGTTTATGCCTACGCTCGTGCCGTGGAAGTAGGTAATTAAACGAATAGATTATATATTTCATTATATTATATGTAAATAAGTATGGATGGACGTAACTTTAAAATAAAACATTTAAATTATCTGGCTGAGGCATTTATTAACATTTATTTTTGTTTTTCATTTTTTTTCTTAATACAACATACATAGTAATTAACAATACATAATAAATAGTCCAAAAGTATATTACGCCTACAAAATAGCGTAGTCGTTATAAGATTATCGCCATTTGAGTTGCTTGCATATCCTGAGAAATGTCTAGGCAACTCCATGACACGGTTGAAAAAGTGGGAATATTCTCAGAGAGAATGAAGGTGGAAAGATCATCAAGACTATGAAGCATAGCCTTTCTGGAATGTGTGAAGTCTTACAAGTCGTTTCGCTGTTGCTCTTTACGCGTTATTATGGTATTCTCTCGGAGGCTATTCCATTTTCCATAGAAGCGATGCGATGACAACGACCTGTGCGGCCTGCCTGAGAGAGCTCGAGCGTCCCCAGCCACTCGGCTGTCGGTTGATGTAATAGAGTCCGACAGTATATTGGGAGTCAACAAAGTTTCAAGGATTCAGTTTGTGCGGTCAGAGATAGTTAATCGTTTATCTTCTGGCAAACATAACACTATGAGAAAATATACACAATATGTTAATCTCTATCTAGTGGTAATCAATCAAATATGTATCTACAAAAATAGTTACATTTTTAAATAATAATTTTCTCAAGAAGAACGGCTAATAAAATTATGGTTTGGTTCGTCTTGTGAGAACGACGATGACGCAGCAAAATTCCTATGAAAATGTTCTAAGTGAATATTTAATTGACCAAATTAAGAGTTTTTAGTGTAATATTTATCCACTACAAGTGTGACATCTAAAAATATTGTTCTCCAACAGTAAATATCGTCGAAGTACTCTTCCCCATTTGAGTTGTAGAGATATTTTAGGTAGGTAGGTATAAGTACGTTATGAGAAATAGATATTACAGTAATATCTAATTTGAACTGAGTTTGGAAGATTTAATGAGCATCCTTCTTTCCATTCCAAATAGTCGTAGAAGTACGGTTTTCAGTCGCAAGATACTGCGAGTGGTATAAAAGTGTCTAGAAACGATTTGTAAATGTTAGTTACAAGTAGGCGTTTAGTATATTTATTTGACAAGTTGTGCTCATATTACGTGCTTACATATATTGGAACAATCACTAGATATAAATACAATAAATAGGTAGTGAGGGGTGCGTCGAAATAATGGCGAAGACACATGAGCGGTCACAGTGACAGCGAAAAGCGGGCCGACCCGCTACGCTGCACTGCTCTAGCACGCACTAAGTAGATACATGAGCGGTCACAGTGACAGCGAGAAGCGGGCCGACCCGCTAAGCTGCACTGCACTAGCACGCACTAAGTAGGCACATGAGCAGTCACAGTGACAGCGAGAAGCGGGCCCGACCCGTTATGCTGCACTGTACTAGCACGCATTAGATAGATACATGAGCGGTCACAGTGACAGCGAGAAGCGGGCCGACCCGTTACGCTGCACTGCACTAGCACGCACTAGGTAGACACATGAGCGGTCACAGTGACAGCGAGAAGCGGGCCGACCCGCTACGCTGCACTGCACTAGCACGCACTAGGTAGCCGCGCGGGCGCAGCCCGACACGATTCACTATACAGACAGTGGACTGGACAACGATTAGCATCTTCATTATTCTACGTACACATACAGGTATATTCATAAAATTGACCAAAATTGCAAAATGTTTCTAAAGTGGGCCATATGAACAAAAATAAGAGCCAGTTTAGAAACAACACTAGGTTTGATTAATTGTGAGGTAACTTTACCTAAAAGACGCACAATAAATAAGGTATCCAATGTGCGAAGCTTAAACAGTATCTAATCATGACGCGCCTGTATTTAATACAGACTAACATAAATCTGACATAGGGATCATACGTACATGTAATTAGTACACATATATTTTAAATTAATATTAATCACATTGATAGGTACATAGTCTATTCCCGAGATCTTGATTTGCATCTTAACCTATAAGTATTTAAAATATCACAATAAATTGCTGTGCACATACGAAACAGGCAAATTTTAGTGCAATTAGATTAATTTTTAAAGATATTTTTTTTCCGTTCTAATTAGTCATGTTTAAGTGAAATAATAAGTAAAATATGAATACACAAAACATTTAGATTCAGTTAATGCCGATTAGTCTTGGGGTATAATAACTAAGTACTGTTTTATGAAAGGTTTTAAGTCTAATTCGATAATACCTCGCAGGTCATACGTACACTGTGACATTCGGTGGGTAACTTATGATACGCTACTTTATTAAAACTGTAGTTTCATCTTAGAATTCATTGACATAACAATAATCATGTAAATTCAGAAGTGTTTACAGTTAATTTAATTTATTTATCGAAGGTCTTCCTTTTGAATCATAATCCACCTATAATGTTCCCACTGCTGGAACACAGGTATCCTCTCGGTGAGAGGAGTGGGTCGTAATCCACCACGCGGACCCATTATGGGTTATTAGATGTCACACGTCTTCGAATGTTTGGTTCTAGGGCATGTCGGTTTCCTCACGATGTTTTCGTTCACCGTTTGAGAGCAGTGGTGATGAAATAATTTACACAAAGTAAAGTGCGTGCCTGGGTTCAAACCTGTGACCAACAACTCGTAAGTCGCGGCCGTTACCACTGGGCCACCACTGCTCTAATTATTCGTTTTAAATATATATTTTCTAATTTAGTAGTAGTCAAAATGCGTTTTCGTTAATTTAAACGTTTTAAACTAAATTAAAATATTAAAAAAAAGAAGTATTTGTAAAGTGTTATTGCATGAACAGGTTCTTCTATAGTTATTACTGTAAAGTAATTAATAATTGACCTTCTCCAGTCACAGGCATTCAAATTTGGATTGGTTGTAATAGCTCGTATGTAGCCTTCACCTATTTTACGTCAATATTGGCTTGAGAACTTATCGAAAAGCAAATTGATCCAAATAATAGTGAATATCTCACTTATCTTTTTTCATGAAAACCAAATATTTGTTAATTATTTTTTCAGCTTGGAAATAATTTAAGGTCATAATGATCAAATTATGTTATGTGAAATCACGATAAGTCTTAAATGAGATTAACATCAAAGCAGGTACTTTATACTAAGAATTTATGGTAAAATTCGAATGGGTTTTGTAGAAATGTTTTGTTAGTATAAATACCGCTGAGTCTGCTGGCTCAAGAACTAATGTTCTAACAGACTATAGCGGTGTTTATTCAAATTTTGGCTTTTGACTGAACTATTTTATTTTTTATGATTTTTCTTGAAATGCAACTAAGACTGCTTCGATGTGCCTCCTAATTCTCATATACGACTTATCTTTTTGCTTGTTCACAGCCACTTTGTTTTACTTTAATATAATATAAATTTCATATTTTCTTTATTCTAAACGTTTCTTAATAATACAATGCAATATAGATTAATTAATCTTAATTTAATACTTGTGACAAAACTGATTATTCTAGTAACTAGCTACACACAAAATATGGGGTGCTAGAAATTAATATCGACTAATAATTGGTGCAATATCGACTACTTACTACCAAACGACGTAGACGGATCACTATGTGCTACTTCATACACATATTAAATATTCTAGAGAGTATATTTTTTAAATAACTATAACGTTTTTTTCTAATTAAATCTACGTCATATCTTTTATAGTTTTTGAATCTAAATAACTACTCAATAATAGACTGTCTACCACACACATAATGTAGTCACTTTTATTATTGAGTTATATTTTATTATAGCTAGATAATTATATTATCAGTGGATGTGAACATTTAGTTATATTTTTGTCTGATATAGGCAACTAATTAGATAATGGCTTGTTCGATGACATAAACTTACATATACCTATGTATTGGAGACGGCTGGTTTGAGGTACGTCTTAGACGTTACGACGACCTTTACACGTTATTGTGTCTCATCAGACGAGTGTTTCATCGGAATATTATTCAAAGTGGTGGAGCGTTGAATGAATTACCATCAGTTTTATCAAACCTAATAGAATGTGCTTTTAATAGAATAAAGGCTACTTATAGGTTAAGAACATAGGACACAGGACTTTATGTCAATGAATTCATGATGTTTGTATATATACAGGCATTGGCCTCAATTCGTTGCAGTTCAACGCATATTTTCCCGAATTAAAACTAATAATACAATACTTAACTGATTAAAGTTACATTAATGTCTAAGTATAAATAAAATAAATTATACAATATAGAGTAAATAAATAGGAACTGAACAGTGACTAGAAAATATTCATTTTGTTTAGTAAGCTACCAAGACTTTATCGGCAAAGGACAATAACAATTAAGTTTTCAGTCAAAATACTATTATTAGCCGTATTGAACATATCAGTAAATCATAATTAAATTAATGACTATACAAACGTATCAAATAAAGAAAAATGAGTATTTTGTTATGGATTATTTTATAACAGTACACAATATAGCTGCCTCTAGTCGAGATTAATTTATGTTAAAATACATAATGTTCTCACATCTTAATAATTGTCTTTTGAAAATAATGTACTTAAGTATAAAGTTATTGACAAATCAGGTAAAGTAATAGACAATAGTGCCAACGACGGCCGATCACCAAGTACTAGTGCGGACTCGCCGGAGCAGTCGTCGATCGCAAGTCATAGGCCGACTAATTAAATAAATACAAAATAATTCATTAAGTATCTATCTATATACAACATATTTTTAAATTTCTCTTATTTACTTTACAACCCTCATTATAATAAGGAATGTCATAACTTAATGTAGAGTAAATACATAAAGTGAATAAATATTTTAACAAATCGACAAACATTTACGTTTTGCCAAATGAAGAACTATTCTAAAATATTTATGTATATGTTCTACTGTCTAACAATGTTGACTACCAGTCTCACATTTTAGTTTAATAAGTGCTAGAAGGTATGAAATACATGGAAAATAAATCAGCTGCGGAGAAGTTTAATTGGGACGAAACCAGATCGTATCACTGCTTTCCTTCGTTCGCTGCGCTAGCGGCGTGTTCTGTTATCTCGATTGTCGCAGTCGGAAACCTTACACTACACTTTAAGTGGTCATGTTTTGGCATAGGCTGCACCACTACTTGATATGTTTCATTACGTTCAACGCATGTACGAATTATGACTGGTTGCGCCCGAATACTATTTTCCTGGGAGTTCGCAGCTTTCACTGATCGCATTAAGCACGGGGCTTATCGATCGTATATTTTACATGAGGTCCGTGTAGCACTGGCGGAGTATTAGAGCACTAGGGGTCAGGGTCCGGGAGGGTGCCGTCTTTAGCGGCCGCGCGCCCATCGGAGCAGAGCGTCGGCCAGCACGTCCAGGTGCGCCTTCGTCTGTGAACAAATGCGACAGTACAGTACCACTCCCACAGGTGGGCCGCCAAACTTACTACTATCTTCACTGGCGGGTAGAAATATATTCTCTACTACAGAGCACATCTTTAAGTGAAGAATGTTTAACAATCATCGTTTCACAGCTGAATTCTGTTTCGGGTGCTATTACTTACACAAACTACGTGCCCATTTATTTACCCAGACGTTAATTTATCCTGATCGGGACACTAACGGCTCTGGCGGACTCTCCAATTAATTATTTATCCTAATATGGGAATTACATCCGAGACCTCAGGGTTGCCTGCTATACTTTACACTTTACTGGCAGAATGATTCGATGCTTAGGTCGTATCATAGACGGAGGGGCAACTAAGTGCTACACCCAACACTTACTGGAACTGGAATAGATGTGTAACAAGTGACAAAAAGTTATCAGTTACTAGTTGCACTTTCACCTTAGGAGTGAACCTAACGCCATAAGATTTGAGTTTCAGCTATGATACAAGCCAGAACAGAGATAAGATCGTGCTGGCCCATAATTTTATTCAGGTGTTTATGCTTGTCAAAGACGTTATTATGAGAAAATTATTTAGCAATTGAGTTAGTAAGTATAGAATCACCGTTTTATAGAACATGCAGGCCTGTCGGTCTTCATCCTCGCCACTGGGGCAGTCGATGAAGCCGTCGCACAACACGTGGTCGTCAATGCAGCGGTAGCGCCCTTGCCGGTCAGGCGTAGGGCACGCGAACCGCTCCATGCCGTCCGCGGCCGGTGGACATTCTGAAAACAAAACACATTTTTGTAGGTACTGGGTACTGCCTTGTTTAATAATACTGGTAAAGAAGAAAAAACGATCGAGGAACCCTGGAATTGTTACAAAAGGATAGGCTGAAGACCCTATATAGGGTGGCAGGAACATCAAAGCGCAAACAGCGTTGAAATTTCTCATCAGTTATTTATGTAGCTAGTTTTTGCACTTTACTATGAAACACCAGATGATCTTTTTGATAACTAACGAAACATTTTAACGCTAGACTGGTAGGAGTGTAGAATAATGTGCTGAATTCGGTTACATTTTGCGCATCGATGTCACTGCCACTCTGAATTTAAACTAGCTTAGTAGGTATTTTCCCACACTCTAACTCCATTCACTTCTAGTGTTGTCATAAAATGTTGTTTGCAATACAAGTTTTATGTTCCAAAATAAATCACGATCGTCTTCATCATCATCATCATCATTTCAGCCTAAAGACGTCCACTGCTGGACATAGGCCTTCCCCAGGATGGGGGGTTTTGCCATAATCGCCACGCTTGGCAGGCGGGTTGGCGATCGCAGTATGGTGGTAAAATGCATAGAGAACGCTGCTGCCCATTCTCTAGTAAGTCCCTTATTCGCCTTCTACGACACCCACTGGAAGAAATGGGATGGTGCTATTCTTTTACGGTCGGCAACACATACGGGACTTTACGCCCGGCAACACATACGGGACGATCGTCTTACATATTCATTAAAGTAATTTTCTAACACATTAAATGGCAAATTACTTATTGTGTGAGAATAAATAGTGTTCATAAATAATTGAACATGCTGAAAAGCTATTATCTATCGAGGTTCAGTTTCATTTTGGTTTCGTGAGCTTATAGACAAAAAATGTATCTATAATATAATGGTTTGAATGTTGATACTAATTATTCGAGCGAGGGTAATGAACTATGACCTCTGTTGTAAGCCTAGTCACTTTTGACTTTGGGTTCTTTGTTCTTTTATGAATTGTGCTCCGAAGTCCGCCTCTTGGAAAGGGTTTAATGAGCTGTGGTACTGAATACACAGGATAGTGTGTTATTATCATCGAAAATTGAATGTTTATGTATCATCGCTTTTATGGATTCAGACAGTCGTTACGGGTTGTCAGAAGCCCGAAAGTGTGACAACCATTCTTATACTAAGTGGGATCGTGTTACCCAGTAATACCCAGTAACTGAGTTGTGGAGGTCAGCTCCAGGTTGTTCCAAGTTTAATACTGTTATTCAGCTACATCCAGTTAGACTTGTAGCTGCCCCAAATATAGTTAGGAAATCGCTAGGTACATAATAATAATGTATCATCACTTTTGGAATAGGGTCACTACCTATCCCCTTAGAATTGTACTTATTGTCTACCATTGGGAAAGATTTGGTTAAAACAAATATCTTTGACATGCTACAACTATTGTTTTGGAAGGTTGACCCTTGTCGAACTAGTTTTGTTTTGACTTTTGTCGATATCTTGATACGCAATAAATACTTGACTAGTTGTAGGAATATTTATCGCAGTTATTGGTATCAAATATCGGAGTGTTTTTATTTTTTATTATACTTATATTAAAGTATTTATATCATCATCTGCCTAGCTTTTTCCCAACTATGTTGGGGTCGGCTTTCAATCTAACCGGTTGCAGCTGAACACCCTTTGGTAAGACTGTTTGTCTGAATTTTAGGCTTCTGGCGACCCGTAACGACTGTTTATATTAAATCTTTACATAATGTAAAACAAAGTCGCTTTTCGTGTCTGTACGCTTAGATCTTTTTAACTACGCAACGGATGTAATGTGGTTTTCATTAATAGACAGTGATTCAAGAGGAAGGTTTATGTGTGTAATACACCGACCGCCACGCGGGCAAAACCGCTGGCAAAAGCTAGTTATTTATCTATACTAATAATAATCTACAGAGGAAAGATTTGTTGTTTGTTTGCATTGAATAGACTCCGAAACTACTGAACTGATTTGAAAAATTCGTTACCTGTTAGGAAGCTACACTATCCCCGGGTGACATAGGCTATATTTTATCCCCGTATTCCCACTGGAACCGCGGAGCGCTAGTTTATTATAATTTAATCATTATTTTTCAAAATAAATAAATAAATAATAAATTAATTAAACAAAATAATAACCTCCTGGTGGTATTAATAGATCTAAGTAAACTCTGACAGCTCTGACCAATGTGTGTCACATCGATTTACTCATGTGGATTGTCCTCGACATTATACATTTTATAAATAGGGACTTATCTCACCTTTTAACAAAGGAAGAAAAACATCGTACGTAAACCCACACGTATGTAATAAATTCTTATAAGTCTGATAGTCTAAGAAGCGCGATAGGTCACATACGAGGCAACACGGCGCTTGCAAGGGATTAAAGTGAACATTTTATTTCCACAGTAAAATTCCACTAAGTTCTTACAAACAGAAAAATCTCTAGTCGAATAACTTTTGGATGTTATTTGACCTGCAAAGTTAAATTAAGTTTCCTTGATATTTACCTAACTTTTTACTGGCGTAGGACAAAATAATACATGATATTTGGATGACCTTTTTATGACGCACTTTTTAGACCTATAACGCGTACTGAAATATATATTATTTACTCAATAAAATATACTTGAAAAGTTAGCGAACGCGTTAGCGGTACGATACATCAAAAATATAATATTCTCATCCATTTGGTTGCATTAAGTAAGCGGAGCTCTTTGCTCTTTCCCCGAGAGGTTGTAAGTTTCGGTCAGTTAGCCGTACGATATTCCCAAACTCTGCGACTAAACTGGTTGCTTACACAGACTGTGACGGCAGGCCACTCTATCGCGAGCGTCTATTTTTAGCAACGCCGGGGAAAGTGAGGCCCGTGGCTCGATTGCGCGCGCCCTCTATACACCTCTATCCTTAGCCTCTATCTATTCACTTTGTGGGGAGACAGCGAAAACGTCTTGTGCATTCGTAAGCAGCTATCGGTACCGTTCAGGTGAACTAGCTCTTTACGGTTATCAAATGTTTTGTTATTACTATTTTCAGATTTTCGTGCTGGATATTATTTATCTTTGCTCAATGATTATAAAATGCAGGTAACGTTTAAAAAAAACTAATTTTAAAGCCTAATCTTAATCCACTCAAGTTTCAGAAGAAACGAAGAGATACAAACCAAGTCTAATGAAACACAAAAATTCCAGCAATGTTACTAATGTCAAAACTCTTGTTATGAGCCAAGGACGATAAATGATGTCACTGGACATAATGACTGGAAATGAATCCAAGATCTGAGATCTGCAAATGATCAAGAGCTTCAGTGCCATATTTATGATAAGTTAGTAAAGCTGATTGTTCTCAAACAGGTGCAGATTGCAGTAGTAAAGAGATGAAACAATATAGTGTAAATAATGAAAATGATCAGCCTCAACGCGAAAAACTGTAAGAGATGACAACAGATTGCGTAAATAAAGGAAATGGTCAGCTTGAAACTTAGAACTAAAATGTAAAGAACAAGATTTGATAAGATTTTATTGAACAGGGTGTTACCATGGATTTAGGTCATTTTGACAGTGTACCGTTTCCGACAGTACAATAGTACTGTCGGAAACGGTAGTTACTTTTTTAAATAACCGACGTTAAATTCGGGGGGTTCAGAATCATTTCCTGATTCTATGGTAACCCTGTATTATATCAGATGATACGTAAAACATCCGATGATAATATGTTTAGAGATTTATTTATAGATAACATAACATGGCTTTGTCGTTATTTATCGCTTGTCGGGAGTCAGTACTAAGAATCAGAATAACCTAATTTCTCGCTGTTGTAGCTTTGTACTCGTATAACTTGCGTGGGATGACTAGCAATAAATAACCGATACATTCATATTTTTCTTTTGTAAATAGACAAAAACAACTAATAATATAATTAGTTGACTTATTTATTCTTCGAACAGAATAACATACTTTAGCTCAACGAAATGAACATTGCTAGAAAATTAAGACATGAAAATAATATGAATATTTATGTTATGGTGACATTTTATTAAAACCTTGTTCTGAGAAGATTAGGGGCCTTGATAAGGCTCGCTAATCCTCTACACACACCTAAGCTGTGGTATTATGCTCATATCACGATCGAGCGGGCGACTTGATAATTCAATGACGAAGCATATAAATAATAAGTACGAGTATAAAGTAACAGTATATTGTAAAGTAGTCAATGAAATGATTTCGTTGACAGTTTGACTACTTTGTATAGAAAATTTGTCAAACTGTCAGATTTATTCTTCAGATAAAAGTTAACTTACTACTGAAAAATTAGCCCTAAGTTAGATTGCACAAAATACAATGCAAAACAAATGAAAATGTACTTAAGTTATAAAATTAAAGCAATTCATATACAAGTCACGTGTACGACATCTAGCTATAAAGAGACACTAATTTAACTCAAGGTGAAACTATTTTTCGTACTAGAGGTACTTTGTTAGGGTACTCTGCGTTTTATCTACGTCCTTCACGAACTCAACTGGTTGCTTATTTCACCTAGAAGTCGTAGTTGTATGTATGTAGCGTCATTTGACGTCAACTGAAACGAGAAAACTCGCAAACCTCACAATACCTTTATTTTATTTTTTTCGTTTAGCCTACACTGTCCCACTGCTGAGCAAAGGCCTCCCCCAAATCCTTCCAGGCATCCTTTTCCAGGGCCTCCTCGATCCAGCCGTTGCAATACGCGTCTAGGTCATTCACGCCACCTTTTCTTGGGCCGGCCTCGGCGGCGCCGTCCATCCTCAGGCATTTTTACGATCTTGTTAATAGAGCATGCGACGAAAATAGGGGCACTTGGAACATGGTAGTTGGTGACTTCAATGCAAAGGTGGGACTAAGGCAGGAACTGGATAGTGGAGATACAGTCGGTTGTTTTGTGTTAGGAGACCGCAATGAGCGAGGTGCTCGTCTCACCCAGTTCGCCTTTGGACAGAGCATGCACATAGTCAATAGTTTCTTCTCGAAGAAACCACAACGACGATGGACTTGGATCTCACCTGACGGCGTCACGCGCAATGAAATCGACTACGTCTTAACATCTGACAGTCATTTTATCAAAAACATTAGCATCATTAATAGATAGTGCAAAAATCAGACTAGAATTTAAAATTCATCGAGCAATTTGGCTCGATGAATTTTAAATTCTTGTTTACAAAACCATTAAAAAGACTTTCTAAAGAAACACTTGTTTTCAACTCCGAACATTACAACATAGAATTATCAAATTATTTTAAAGAACTGATAGTTGATGAAACAAATGCAGAAGAACAATACAATGCAATAGTGACCGGAATAAGCAATACTTGTAAAACCATAAAAAATAAACCCAGAAATAGAAATAAGCTTACAGCTCATAGCATCGATTTGATAGAAAAACGAACAAATAAAGTAATAGGAACAACAGAGTACAGAACAATAGACAAAGAAGTTAAAAGAAGCATTAGAAAAGATTTAAGAAATCTAAATACACATTTGGTTAAAACAGCTTTAGAAAACCATACATCCCTAAGAGTCTTAAAACAAGGAGTCACAAAAGGAAAGACCTGGATTAACTGTTTAGTAGATAGTGACGGCAGAAAACATTACAGCAGAGACAAAATCATGGAAATCGCAACCACATTCTATAGATTGCTATATTCCGATCACTCCCCACTCTATGTCAATACCGAATACAACCCTTCAGATTCCATTCCCCCAATAAACGGGTATGAAGTGCATAAAGCACTTACCACAATGCGTTATGATAGAAGTCCTGGGGAAGATGGTATTACTACGGAAGCGCTCAAAATCGGCTCTACAACTTTATTGCCCCACCTTGCGAACCTGTTTAACACCATTTTAAAATCTGGCAAAGTTCCAAAAACAATGTGCCATTCAAATATAGTCCTTCTGCATAAAAAAGGCAACAAAAGTGATATGAGCAATTATCGTCCAATCAGTTTAACATCTCATATCTATAAAACTTTTGTCAAGGTAATACATAGCCGCATAGACGGGAAACTGGATAAACATCAGCCACCAGAACAAGCCGGATTTCGCCCTAGCTTTCAACAACTGATCACCTACACACCTTGAATCAGTTACTTGAAATTTTTTCGGAATTTAATAAACCGCTCTATTTAGCCTTCGTAGATTATACGAAGGCCTTTGACAGTATTAAACACTCCGAAATATTTAAGTCGTTAGAAAATCAAGAAGTGGAACAGCAATATATAGACCTCCTCAGAAATATATACCACAACAGCACCGTAAACATCAAACTTAATACTGCGGGACCGTCGTTTAGGATACAAAAGGGTTTACAAGCACTCTCGAAGAGATATAGAACACTGGCAGCCTTATGGACGACCAAGGGCATTGAAGTCGGCAGTAAGAGGTTAACAACCCTCCGTTTTGCCGATGACATTGTCATTTTTGCCCCCACAGCTCTGGAACTACAGACTATGCGTCAAGACCTAAGCACAGCAAGCCTCAAGGTAGGACTCGCGATGAATCGGTCTAAAACCAAAGTCATGACCAACAGTACTAACTAAGCGTAGGGTCGAGGTAGATGGGCAGGAAATACAGTATGTTGATGAGTACATCTACTTGGGCTAGTTAGTTTCTTTCGGCAACAGACAAGAAAAGGAAATTGATCGCCGCATCGAAAATGCCTGGAGAAGCTACTGGTACATGAAGACGCTAATGAAGGGCGATCTACCGTATCCTGCCCGTCCTAACCTACGGTGCTCAGACCTGGTCGCTCACCGAGTCGCAAAAGTTCCGTCTTGGGGTTTGCCAAAGTGCAATGGAGCGCAGCATTTTAGGCGTTAAAACGAATCGACCGAATACGAAACACCACGCTGCGCTCGAAAACGGGAATCTTAGACGTAGGCAAAAAGGCTGCCAGGCTAAAATGAGACTGGGCGGGTCACACTAGTCGCATGCACAGTGACCGCTGGGCAATTGTCGCCACACAGTGGGTGCCTGAGGATACCTAATCATAATACCTAATCCAGAATATTATTTCTTGAATTGTTCTTTTCAAATTCTATCTATTCATTTGGCATTATCATTTGTGCTTTGTAATGTATGTAATACGTTCCGTATGGTGCCAGATGTAAAAGAATAGCACCATCTCATTTCTTCCCGAGGGTGTCGTAGAAGGCGACTAAGGGACTTACTAGAGAATGGGCAGCAGCGTTCTTTATGCATTTTACCACCACACTGCGATCGCCAACCCGCCTGCCAAGCGTGGTAATTATGGCACAACCCCCATTTTGGGGGAGGCTTATGTCCAGCAGTGGACGGCTTTCGGCTGAAATGATGATGATGATGAATGACACACAAAAAGAGATTTCGGAATCATAACAATATTTCCTTTTCTATGCCAAATACGTTTAATGAAAATATGAGCAAACCACTTCAGAATTTTGAAGAATGAAGATTAAGAATGTGACAAAATAATCAAGTAATAAGCGACACAAGCGACGGCATTGATGGATCGCCACGGATGAGGAAAATAACTATAGTTATAAATCAATGGTGCCCCAGTTTTAACGTGTACGGTGAAATTATGTAATTTTATGTGGCGCTGTACATCATAACGCTCGCTTTACATTAATAAAACTATTAGAGAAATACTGAATAAGCATCCTAACTCAAAGTTATGTGTGCAGTAAGTGCCGTGTGTAAGATCTATTTTGAAATGATATAAGTTTTCATCGCATTCTTTCATTGCCAAGGAAAAGGCCCTAAGTGTCATTTCATCAAATAGTAGACCGTAGTTCTATAAAAAGGGTACTGTAGGCAGCTGTTACGTGCTCGAATAGAACCTGCATCAAGTATTCAGGGCGATGGCAGATACAAGCTGCCTCCGGGATCTTAATATGTCTTTAAAGACCTCGCGCTATCGAAATATGTGTCATTTGCAACGCACTTTAACGTTTAGGTGATTGAAGATTCACACCTATGTCATGTTGTCTTTTAAAGATTTCATACTCTTTTTCTTATTTATTCTCTATTCAATCTCTTTTATTTTATTTTTACAGTCATAACTCTCTTTTTATGTCTCGCTGGATTACCTTTTACCTATTTTTATCAAATAATACGAGCCGGTTAGACTGAAAGCCGACCCCAACTTATTTAGGAAATGGCGAGGCCGATGATGAGGATTATGAAAATGCCCCAACCATCTTAATGTCTATATTCACTAAAAGTTTTTTCATTTAAATCAGATAACTAGCAAGACGTTAGCTTTCGCAGGCTGATAAATATTTTACATTTACATTTCACGACATAGAAAGGCAATCAAGTGATATTCACAGCGACAAGGACCCGTAACGGGCCGGCGGGCCGGTGCATAAATTGGAGAGAAATTACAACATTTTGTAGTAGATATGACATTATGTCCTGTAATGATTTTATATTCCTTCTTAAATGCTGCAAAATTAAAAACTGATCGTTGGCAAGCGCATCACTTGAAGGCTTAAAAGATTTCTTTAATTTTATATCTAAATGACCGTTACTATCCTTATTAGATTTTTAGGGAAAGAACAATTGGAAAAGATACCCGGAAAATTCGAGAAATACCTGAAAAATTTATAGGATTTAGAACGTTGGGACAGCTAGTTTTAAATAAGTCTCCGACGCGCTACGTTTCAACGAGAATGTATCCAATTATGTTATCAACATAGAATTTTTTTCATCGTCATCATCTGCCTAGCCTTTTCCCAACTATGATGGGGTCGGCTTCCAGTCTAACCGGATGCAGCTGAATACCAGAATTTTACATGGAGCGACTTTATTTATTTCATTCCAACAAAAAGTGAAAATAGCATTTAGTAGGTAGATTTTCTACAAAAAATTAAAACATATTTTGAAAATATACGACTAAAATAATTTAGTTTCATTTCGGGATAATCTACCATAATGCGTGTGTAGCACGCATCTGTTTCGTTATCAAACTTAATCGCCCATAAAAAGAAACTAGAATGAGTTTGTAGGTTATTATAACATTTCCGTAAATTAAGAATTGAGTAAATTCTGAAGCATTTAAGCGAGGAAAATGTGGTGGGGAATTTTCTTCTTTATCGTGTAATAAGAGATGAAGAGTATCTGTCCACAGATACCCCAAAAGAGAAAACCTGGTATCTCTGTGTTGCTTTGCTTCCTGGTATTATCTTTTTACCCAGTAGGTACTAAACTACGGACGTACTAAGTGATCGGCTAGTATTTGTTTTAATAACTAGTTTTACGTATTTACGGCTCAATTCCGAAACAAGATTGTCTGACGTAGTAGTATTTTTACACTCGACAAAAAATCAGAAAAGCCTCATCAAAAAATCTATTCAGATTTATTATCTGTAAAAACAACAACAATAAAACATTTAGTTGGCAGTACAAAATATCATCGATTATCGCCATAAATTTAAACTGAAGTATTTTTTACACCCGTGTAGGAAAGTGTTGACGGGAAAATGTTTATTGTTATTAACAAGCCTTTTCCAATACGGTATTACGTATTACTACTAAACGGCTATTAGTGTAGCCAATGACACCATGCTATTAACTACCTCAATGCTGATTTATATAAATGGGTCCCACATAAAATGCTTAGTTATAAAAACGGACAGCGATTACTTAAAGCACCGCCAAGTTGGTACATACGTCTCGGGCGTGGGTGTTATCCCGTATTACTCATGATAGTGATCGCGGGTTCGAGTACGCAGCAGACTTTTCGGCGTCGTATACGTCATCGGTCGTTACCACAATATCGAAAGACTTTCATTCGAGTAGTATTGTATATAAATGTCCAAAACGCCTTTAGTTATGACTAGACCATTGTTTGCGACGGTTTATTCCCTACGCGCCCGTTATAACTGACAAATGAAACTAACTTCACCTAAACCACGGCAGAGACAAAGTTGTGTACGAAGTGTGCACTCGTATTTCACCAAAATCAATACTCTTATAAATAATATTTCATAAGGAATGAATTTTTATGATAAGTCTTCTAAACGTGGTACCATTTTGAGTATTCTCCTCAAGTTAGCGCACAGGAATCACGTGCTATAACTTGGATTTAAAGCTTTAGTCTTGGACTTCGGTTGGATTTTACTTAAGCTTCACAATAGTGACCGGTTTGGTTTTATTTGTTTCGAGTTTGGTGTACTAAAACGAAAGTACTTAATATAATAAAGAAACTTTCAGTGTGGAAGACATACAAAGTATACCCACAGTCTTCGGAGTTAGTTGCTGAACTTATATTTTGGTGTAAGTAGTTACTAATTATAGGGGATAATATAATATACCAAGCAAGTTAATTGCAATTGATAAAGCAATTATTTTAGCGTTCACTAATAATTTTCTTATAATTGGACATTACTTGGTTTATTGATTGGTAGTGGCTTTATTTCACCACGTGCTATGTTTTTTGTGGCCGTCGATTGCCTGCTAAGACCCTTTCCCAGCTGATAAATATTAACAAGACGTCGCAGTACGTGCCTCTATTGTTAAGGAGAAATGTTGCCAATTCTTCACTCTATCATTTGCCATACTCAAGTTTTAAGTCGGCAGACACAAACGGAAAGATTATCTGGCTTAACAGGTACTTCAATGCATCGATACACCAGTTTCTAAGCTTTCTATAAGCTGAGCTGTTTTAAATACATTAACATGTTTTTATTAATTCAGTAAAGGAGTGGTTTTTCATCATTGTTTATACACTTCCTGGGGAAATAACATTTCTTTTAAAACAATATACTTAATTCAGTTTCAGTGCTTCAAAAAACATAGATACGAGCAATTCAAAAGATTTTTTATATACTGCTTTAGTGTTAAAACGTGAAAAACGTTGTCATGTTTTATTTTGTTTCAGCTCACATGCATGATAGTGTAGTTTTCAGCTTTGTGTTAGAAATATTTTTATTTCGTATAAAGTAACGATTTTAAAAAATATGCGCTCGACGTAGCTGCTACGGGGCTACGCGCAGCGTAGGCGGCCGGGACCACATTGCTGCTTAGAAGTCTTTCTAAGGCTTTCTTCTGTGGTAATTTTTTGGACGGAAATCTCCAGCTAGGAATAACTTCATAATAAAAAGTGGGTTATGGAATACCTGATATTACATTTGTCATTGTTATTTCATATATCATTGAAATTTATGCTCATGGCGTAGCTAAGACGGGTACTTGCTGCGTATCGGCGATGCTATGTGAGCAGTTTATAACTTTGTAGCTACGATTGACTTCCCATTCAAATTTAATGGGATACAGAATATATGCTCGGCGTAGCAGCTACGCAGCGTAGGCAGCAAATACTTTGCTACGTAGCAGTTATACTACGTGGGCAGTTCATAGACGGAACTCTGCAGCTACGTATAACTTTATAGTGAATTTAAATAAGATATGATATAACTGTTAATGGATGAGTCATTTATAGTCATGATAAATTATCTGCCCACATCATTTTTATTGCCGACAATTCCGAGTAACTAACTCAGAATTGTCTGAATAACATTTTCGCGTTAAATAAAATATGATCTTCACGTAGACAGAAAGTTTGCAAGTAACAAAGTATATCGATCATTGACAAATACCTATAAAACTTTATGTTAAGTAGTATATCTGTAGCTTTCATCTTGAGAAAAAGTTTCAGATTTACGAGATTTTATATTTAGGTTTTATCTAAACTTGAAATTTTAATACTTTTGGTGGACACGTTCACAAGAAGGAAGATTGAAGATAGAGAAGTAGAAATATTTAAGTTGTATGTACTTGTATTTTTTTGGTAAGTATAATAGTATAGTAGGTAAAAATGAAACGATGAAATAAAATAACCTTCAAATACAGGGGTCCACCTTTTATCTGTCGTTTAGAGAGATTCACGCTTGCTCGTAAGTCGCGTGTCCATTCTTGCCACAATCTTGATATAAGAAGAAAATAGATCATGGCTGCGATGTATCTTCAACAAGGATTTTATCAGTACCTACTTGGCGAGTGTGTAATATGTTTTAATTTTCAGGAATGAGATGATTTGTTCAAGTCCTACTTCCAGGTATCTGGACTGTGAGGGAAGTTCTTTGAGAAGGCAGTATTAGAATATTGAATTGTTTTATTTAAACAATTGTAGAGAGGAGCCTGCTTCATCATGGTTGTTAATTTAATTAATAAAGTCCTTTAATTTGTGTTTTCTTTTTACTTCTTTAGTACTAACCAACCAAATATGGATGAATGAATAATCACTTTATTATAGTAAGCATTGTACACAAAAAAAACAAGACAACATTTCTAGCAAACACCAAATAATAAACTAATCACATGATCATGAGGTCTGCCCGGCTTGGGCGGAGCACCGCCGTGTCCTCGTGGAGGCGATTGGCGGCGGCGATCTCTCGCGTTCGGCCCTGGTCCAAGCCATGGTACGGAGCGAGAGTGCATGGGTAGCCGGCACCTCCTTCAGCGAAGCAGTGATGCTCGCGAAGAGGGAGGCGGCGCACGTGAGGGAGAGGCAGTATATGCGCCCTCACGGCCTTAGTCGCCGCAGGAGACGCCCTGGGCGTCGGGACTCCCAAGATGATTCCCGGCCACCGTAGGCGTGGGCTTGCGGAAGGCAAGTAATGGGTAGCTCGCTGTCCGGTAAGGACCAAATCCAGGTCGACGGCACGTTGTGTTCCACGCGCGCCTCAAAAAGATGTCAGCACAAACCGATGGGGCCCGCAAGGGCCGATGCCTGCCAGGGGTGCGGGTTGTTCGAAAGAGATACCGCCGCCCCTGGCACACAGGCTACTCACGGGTGGGTTTTAGTCAGTAAAATTCTGACACGGCCTCCTGCTCCACCCAGAGCGGGAGAAGTTATTTGATTATTTCCCACCCAAAAAAAAACACATGATCACATCGTGTGTATCTTTCAGAGCTCGGTAGCGCAATGTCCATCGAGCAACTCTACGAGGAAACGAAACGAAATTGATATAAACGTAATACTCTCACTTTACTCACTTAAATTCCTACAACTGTCGTAAAAATAACCAACCCTTCATATATTTTTCGTTAAATAGAATATAAAATGTAAATTAATTACATTTATATAAACAGAAATAGTTACTTAGCCCTCGCTTAAACAAATTTCATTTAGTACCTGTGGAGCAGCCTAATTAAATTCATATATAAAAATGTATTTACTTACCCAATGGGTATGACCTCGACATTTAAGTGGACGGAATCTCGACGGAAACTTAATATTTGTTTCCTGATCGCTGTGACATTTTCCTTTAACTTGTTTAACATTTTATTTAAACGTGAGAAACAATTAAGTAATAGATATCTGCGCCTCCATGCAACTTCTTACGAATCGTGAAACAAAAATGACTTTGTTTTAGCTTTTTCCCAACTATATTGGGGTCGGCTTCCAGTCTAACTGGATGCAGCTGAGTTTCAGTATTTTACATGAAGCGACTGCCTATCTGACCTCCACAACCCAGTTACTAAGTAACACGATACCCCTTGGTAAGACTGGTTGTCAGATTTCCGGGGTTCTGACAACCCGTAACTGTCAAAGATCCACGAATGATAGCCGGGACTAACGGCTTCACGTGCTTTCCGAGGCACGGAGGAGTCTCGGTAGGTATATAAAGATGGTCCCACCACAGACGGTAAGCGTAGGTTAACGTGATGGATCCCAAGCGACCCGTGAGGCTGTTAATTATTACTAAGCCACGAGCCCCTCTCGTTGTTAAAAGAATGTATGAAAATATAATGTTTTATTGCCATTATGTTTTATTAGTTGTTGAGTTACGATCAAGACTCGAATGGGTGGGCGTCGAGCGGAGGTTGCAAACCCATTAATCATAGTACGATACTTTATTGCTTCAATGGGGCGCCGATATAGAACCGTTCAATGTGGCTCAATGAGACGCGGGCCGCTCGCTCCCGCCGCGCGCCTGTCCTGCTCCACTGTTACGTTTTTGCATTGTGTTTAGCAGGTCACTTCAGTTTCATCAACAAGCTTTTTTCCCAAACTCATTGTCTTGTTTATTTCTAAAGAAAACGAAGCATTCAAATGTTTGCGAAGTAATCTTCACGTTTTTCATTTAACTCCAGTAAATTGACGATATTTGATGTAGCAAATGCTAAAAATATCATATGTATCTACTTATTATCTAAATAACGAATAACGAAGCTTACTGATCTCTAAAGCAGTCTAAGAGTTCGGGTATAGTGTTAACTGGAACGGAACGCAAGTTCTGTATTTTGAAGTTAACATTAGGTACTAAGAGCGTGGGTTTACCGCCTTCAGCTCTTGATACGAATATCCTCAGGCTCGTAGAACACAGCACGGTTTCTTTACCTACGGTACGGCGGATTAACCGCGCCGTAGAAAAATCGTGTGAGCTTGTATATACGCCGGCAACGGTACCGTACCGTAGTGCCGCCGAACAACAACTTCCCAAAGTTATCCATTACAATACTGCCGATCGTGCCTACAAACTGCGAATCAGCCTTACAAGGCATCAAAGAGTAGAGATATACCCATCCGAAGTTAATGAGCTACTTCAGAATCTAGGTTTTTAAATTAAAAGTATCTACTTATTTTTCTATATATTCCAACAAATCCTATAGAAATTGTAATTGCACAATATCTGTAGCAATAAGGTTTCAGTTTAAGAGATCTATAGGAATAAGGTTTTGTCACCTACACAAGTGGCGGGTCATCACTCCAAGTAATCCTGTGTTAATAAATTTAGATGATTAAAGAAGTATCTGTTTTGTTGTTTACTTCGTTTCCTTCAAAAAAGCTTCGTTTTCTACGTGAGTTGCGTGTTATTACGCCTAATATAGGCGCAGTAAGTATGGTGTCCGAAACACCATCGATCGGCAAGCCAAGTACTAAATTATGTAGCTTCCATACAGCCACTTGGGGATATTCATAGCAACTTCGATAAGCGGGTTGAAGAGTCAACAGAAAGGTCACACGAATTTAAATACCGCAGGTAAACATCTGCTACTGTTAGAGTTTGTTATAAATATGTTCTTGCGACGTCAATATGATGTTACGTAAGGGTCATTAATTCATTATGTGCATAAGTGTATATAGGCATTTCGGTAAGTTATTCTTACTTTTCTTGTAATAACTTAACAGCAGTTTTCTTTTAGAAGGTCAGTGAAACGGCAAGCTATGTTAATAAAATTAAAGTCACTTTCTACAACAGTGAACTAATTGACGTAGTTCACAAGTCCTATTGGGTACCTACCTATTATTAGTGAACGCCTACGATTGTTTGTTATAGACGCAGTAGATTGGGGTACGGAAACATTAGGTAGGTAAAGGATAATTTCGTCTTTGTTTTTACAATGAGAATCAAAACTTGTAAATAAAGCCTACCGATATTACCTTAATCTAAATAAATGTATGATATAAAAAGCACGAGAACATTGTTTGCATACACTGTTAGAATATACATAAACGTGTATTACACATTATGGATAAGCCTAACAAAGGGTTATGATTTGGGCAATCTTGTATGAATATTTGTGTTTATCCATCAAGGATGAATGAGCAATTTTTTTGTATTCCCTTGCATCATACCATCTACCACATAACTGACTAAATAGTGGTTAGAATATCGATGTGCGTCATTGGCGAACAAAATATTGTCTCGAATTTATTTATGTTGATTTGAACACCGCTTAGCTTTAATGTATTCTTTTATCTTTAACTTCGTACTAAATACTATTTAACGTTTACGATTGAATAAGCATGTCTAGAATTTTGATAAAAGCTAAAAATGATTTACGCTACGTATAATTGATTAATTTCTGTGAACAATATTCGATTGAAACATGCAATTTCTTTTAGTCAAGTGAAGACAGCAGAATGTTCTATTATCAAAACTTATGTGTTAATATTCATACATTATAAGGCTAAAGTACTTAAGCTGACAGTGCAGTCGGCCGGCGCTGAGTTAAAGTTCGATGCCAAGAGTCGGAGATGCCAAACAATAGGCAATATGCCGCTGCAGCTCCGTGGCTGTGTTATAGTTCCGCCTATTGCGCTGTCGAACTCCCGCGCCGGAAGTCGTTGTGCGCCATGTGGCAGCCGCGCCCGCGCCGCACTGCCCCGCGCCGCTCGCGCCTCGATACTCTCTATACGTGGCATAAACTACATCTTGAACATACTTTATTGCCTCTCAAAATTGGTTTTATGCTATTACAATTTAGTATTTCAAATAAATTGAGGCAAGCGTATTGGAAAACGATGCCATTCGTCGTTTAAGAAGTCTTGTTCTTCGATAAATTAGGCACAATTTACAAATAAATTGCCTGATTATTGGCAAATTTAACTCATACAAACAAGTATAAGGTATTTAAAAGATTTAATAGTAGGTATCCAACACTTTATTTACCAAAACTACAACAATTCTGTTGAAAAGAATTTAATCCGCAAAGTTAGCAAATGTTATTTAAAATGTTATGAAATAGCCCACAATGGGATGGTTGGCGCCTGGAAGGTTTCATAATAAATGGGAATAATTTCTTTGTAATTAGAGGGTGTACTCGTTGTAATATAAGGAGTTTGAAGGAGAGGCTTACAACTTGAAAGTTAATTGTGATGTGGGCACTTGTTGTCGCTGTCGCATGGTGAGTGTAGGGCAGGCGAGGACAAGGTATTAGTGAGTGGCGAGTGGCGAGCATCCGACCGCAATTTATGCCTCGGCTGCGGCTGGCGCGTCGCCAGACGCCGTCGACACACTCGTTAGCTCCTGAATCAGCCCACGATCTAATAGTTTTGTCGTCTTTCAGAGACCATTTAATCCGCTTGTTTATATTTGTTGCAACTGGAACTCGAATACAGGTCATTTTACGGTGTTTACGTTTTCGCTCGCTTCTATCGTATTGTTTTCAGATTCAGAAACTACGTATACGACGTATGTGTAGTATGTGCTATGTATAAACATTAGCTATAGAGGAATATTAATTAAGCATGTCAAGTTTACAAGTCTCAATTCCATTATACCGTATTCGTAGCGCTTCGTAGCAGCGTGCTACGAAGCATCTACGACGGTAATATCTGTTCATTTTATCCCGAAACTGTAGCATAATAAAGTGTACCAAAATGATTACGTACTTATTTCGTTTTAAGGTATGTTCCTTTGTGTAGCGAACGTAAAACTTTATTATTTTTATGTAAAAAAAAATGATACTCTTGAATATGGTTACGTTGTGTGAATTATTAAAGTGTATTAAGTGAATGAAAAGTAGATAGGGCTCCGGCATAAATCTGGGTAACCCTCGTCAGTCACCCAGCTTTGCTCGCTTCTACGACACAATGAGCCGATATCCTGATAAACTGCCATGTTATGTGAAATTCTTTGGAAACACCATTTGTTAACGTATGACTGGTGTATAATGCAAGTGGCTCAGTAGAGTCTGGATAACCGAAAACCCTGCTCTTCTTGACTGAAGCAATCCCAAACCCATTTTGATTGTCTGCCATTTAAAAGCTTATTTTTAGCGGTTTTATACAATTATTACCCAAAAATATTTTATTATACCTACATTTCAACATTTCTAAACCATGGAAAGCTTCGAAGAAACTTGATCTTCAATATTTATAGAAGTGCTCAGAAATTGGAGAGTTTTTTATCAACAGTAAAGTTATTCTAGTTTTCCAGTTACTGGGCACTTACCAAGTTTCCATTGGCTATTTATAATTTAACTAGAACGTCGTATTTTAAAGCAAGTTATTTTTCATTTTAATGGTGCGACAATAAGCATGTTTATACAGATTGATGGCAGCAATAGGCTCCAATTTGTCGAGTGCTTGTGCTACGGCGCGGCTTTTAAATTACTCGACTAATTGGGTAGATCACGGTGATTTTAGGCCGTACTGTAAGCCTTAATTGGGGTTTCAGGTGTAATCGCCGATCGTCGGATACGTCGAAGCCGAGCTAAAAATAAACTTTATGGATGCGTGCGTGAGGTTTCGAATAACTAAAACGGCACAAAATGGGGCCGTTTCCCTTTCGTTGCTATTCTTGTTAAATTTTATTTTTACCCCTTAAGTAGGTTACAGACCAAGTGACTTAAGTGTGTAAATAACTTCAAACGGAACAAAGTTTTTGAGGGCAAACTGTTTTAGCTTTACTCAAGCGCTATTGGTGCGGAATATTTACTGTAAATACACACATTCTACTTGAAGCAATGATATGTCCTTTTAGTGGTATTTCCTTTATTTGTACTTGAAGTGAAAAACTAACTTAACTCAATAAGTAGATTAGTAGTGAAATAAAAAAAAATGAAATGAGCAGGTTGCTTGGTATATTCCTTCATGACCAAGGTTCAAATTAGGACTTAATTTAACACCCACAGTTTGTCCCGCTAAGAATAGACGCTCCTATTCCCGCGGGTACCGTAAAATGCGAGTAAGGTGTTATAATAAGGTGACTAAGCAGACCTAAACTTCCGAGCTATATACAAGTAGAGTTGGACCTGCAAAGGTCGGGTTGCAATAGCTTAAATCTGAAACTAGAGTTACACAATGACCGATACCGGCTTTGTGGGCAGAAACTGGGTTGTCTCTGGTCGCTGTTTGTGATTGTGAACTCACAAGATTATTGCTAAACATTGCTCTGATGCTATTTAAGTAGACATGACGCATATACAGAGAGGGAAAATAAAACAGATGAATTTTATACGATCGGCCTGGGTATGATCAATACCTAAAGAAAATTCGGATTTTGTTATAAATACAGGAAAAGTTTTTATCCAGTGCGCAAATTGTAACCATAAATTCAGCATATCATTCTAGACCCCCAGGCGCAGAAATTTTTCGCCGGTTGTGCGCTAGTGGTGCTAGATGAAATGCTGAATTCATGGTTACAATTTGCGCACTGGATAAAAACTTACCCTGTATCCCTGTATACATATATATCTATCAAAAAAGAAGTTGTCAAATAGTCAAAGTCAGTTCAGGAAATTATGTAAGAGTTTTTGTACTTCTTACATAATTTCCGTCCGAACTATCACTGTCTTAAATCCAATGTTTTAAGTTCTACATACTCGTAGTAATGTTACTAAAAATTACCCGAACCACTATCTAAGCACCCGGCTTACCTACGCACATAGTTGCTTGTTGTCGTTTTCCAACAAGAAATATTATGTTGTTTACTTGATCGCTGAATTTATAACGTTCAAACCGCTAAGCGGTCTGCAGAAAATAAACTTATTTCTTACTTTATGGTTTTACCTGGAGTGTTACTGACTTCGAGGAACTAATTCGCTTTACTACCAATTGGTACATGTCATATGTATAATGTCTTTCATGCTTATGCTTTTGATCAAGTGCAAGTCTAGAAGAAACAGGTACTCCGATGCTGTCATGAGCAATAGTACTCGTATCTATCATGAAGTTGTGAATTGAATGAGTGAATTTATGAAGAAGTTCTAGCATTTTTCAAATTATTTTGTGTTTCATGGATATACGTGGTTGTTAGTCTAAGTTTGACATCTGAAATTGCAGGGAATTAAATAAAATTATGTTAATCTTACTTAACATTATTATTGCTGCATTATTTATGCATTGTTGTTGCTAAACTTGTTTTTAAAATTTTGCATGCTATGTTTTATCCTGGCTAAACATGCTTGTGCCTCAATTTGTATTTAAGACCATTGTATACCATGTTTTACGCAAATAAATATTCTATTCTATTCTATTCATTATTGTTCCAAATGTTGAGATGAAGATCTACCTAGGTAACTAATTGCCAGCTATTTGTAACCTCCACTAACATTATGATAAGCATAATAGGCGACAGTACGGATAAACCACACTGAATTAGTTAACTGACTCTATTAACCGATTAATTAATACGCGTAGGCGGAGCAATACAATAATGATCACTGAAACACATCAGGAAATTGCATCCCGCCGACGCATCATTGTATGTGTTGTTGGTGATATAGCGTATAACAGGTAAACAACAACCTGTCGTAGATTCAGTTTAAAAACATTCACCGAATTTTAAATTCGGAATATTTTATCCAAGTTTCTCGGAATTGTAAAATATTTGAAAGGGTGAGCTTGATGCATTTATATTATAATTAACTTATTTTGTTACAAAGAGAAAACCTGAGCAGGTTTATGCCATGTATGGTTGGTTTTTCCAGAAATACCGATGCTGTGGCATGGGTATGGTTGCAAACATAAACAGTTCAGTTGGATTCTGAGTGACTCTAAGATTCAGATTGGGTTGACGTATCGAAGCGTGAGTTCACTCTAAGTTTCATCTCTGTATCCTACCCCGCGGAGTAAAGATAGGCTGCTAACCTTTTCTTTTTGCACCCTGTATTGTTTCCAACTACTGGCCAAAATATTCCCCTTTTTCCTTCCATACGTCCCTGTCTTTTACGATCTTTGGCCATGTTGGCCTTGCAAACCTTATCATATCGTCACACCACCTTTGCCGTGGTCTACCTTGACGGCGAGGTCCTCCATCAGGCGTCCAGTGAGTGACAATCTTTGACCATCTCTCCGCCAACCTATGCTTAAAAAAATGTATGGTAAATCTGAAGCTGTACCTACTGGTTGTAACTTGACTCGTACATAGTTTATTAATGAGGGGATAAGCGTACGACTCTGCTCATGACAAAAGAGAAAATTAGAAAGGAAGACGTGCAAAACTTTTCTGACGATGAAAAATGTTCAGCTTTTTCATCGTCAGAAAAAGACATTTCAAATTCTTTTTCGGGTTTACGAGGTGTACTTTGCGATTTGGCTAGTTATGGTCGGTACCTTAGTTATTATAATGTGTCACGATCTCATGTCGAAGTTCGGTGGGATGTGAGAGGTTGGCGGGGCGAGGTACGCGGAGGGGGGAAGGTGCGAGCACCTGCGCAGGATGCACCCGCGTGCAGTCAGCGCGCCAGCCAGTCTGGCGCCTATCAGCCACCCCCGCACCCCTTCTTCCCCACCCCGCGTTCGCCCGCCGTACGACTCCCACGCCCGCTTTTGTTTTCAACTTTGATTGATAATTTGTTATTGGAGTGCGTATAACGTTTCGAAAACACTACTACGTTTCACTCAACTGTAGGTAGTCGTGATAATAGTATTTCTCGATCAGAGAAATCAAGTGTAAAAATACCTAATATAAACGGTTACTTTTATCACTCACTTAATGTTAATAAGTACCTAATTAAAAATTATTTATATTTTTCTTTATAAGGACGTTTTAGTAAATACTAGCTTTGGTACGGCTAAAGGCTTTTTTTTAAATTTAATTAATTTTAACCATGTACCTATTTCAATAAATGTTCTGAACCTGCTCAGTGAGTAGTAAAGTCGACCTCGTAACTGCTTAACCACCCTAAGGTCTGAGTGTCTCTTGCATGTCATACAACGTCAACGTCTATTTTAGCTTTAAGACTAATGTGACGGTTAGAAACATAGATTCAATCTTAGTGAAATAGTAGACGTCGTCCAAAAAGGAGCCAACTCAAATGGGACTGGGTCGGATACATTTGCCACATGTCAGATGCATTGTGGGCTAAGACCACCACAGCAGGAGTCCCTGAAAACGTCAATCAACGGCATCGTGGAAGACTCGGGCGTAGATGGCGGGACGAACTTAACGCGTATATGAGGGATTCGTCCATTTTGGCTCAGGATCGGGTTGAATTGAAAAACGAAAGGGAGGACAACCTTAGTGAAGTTTAAAATGAACGGGGACTTTTAGTGATAACTGGAAAAGCAATTACGAGGTCGACTATACTTTTAACAATAACCGGTCTAACATAGCTACAAAATATATTTCCTTTTTAAGATTCTATTAAAATACAAATATTTAAGTACATAAAATTAATAGGCTCGCCACATTACATGGAACTGAAACCTAACTGGCGAAATATAGGTGTAATATGGGTACACCTTTGCCTGACCCTTCTCGGATTATAGGCGTGATATTATGGAATATCATAAATTCAATGTTTTTTCTGATTATATACTTACTATTTACATACCTACTGCGTGTTTATGAATGATTGTATGCCATTACCAAACACTGCCTAAATTAATTTCTTAAATAAACAACTAGCTTTACCAGCGGCTGCGCCTTGGTGGATGTCTGAAATTGTCCCACTGGAACATACTACCGGGATAAAAAGTACCCGATGTGTTTATCAAAGTTGTAAACTATCTGTGTGCCAAATTTCACCCAAATCTCTAAAGCCGTTTTTGCGTGATTGAGCATCAAACATCCAAGCATCCAAATATACAAACTTTTATATTTATAATATTAGTAGGAGGAATTGGAAGAACTAGTACAACTAGCCGACCCGACAGACGTTATCCCACCCAAACAATAGCTCATACAAAAATCCTATAGAAAAAACAGTTGCATTATTTTTTCCAATTTTTCTTTCCATTAATGTCTAATTTGGACTCTTAAGAATCATTTAAAATAAACACTAACAAAATGGGTAAAACCGTTCTCGAGTGATGCGCGATATTGATTAAACGTAACCTTTTTATAAAAAAAACAGCCAAGTGCGAGTCGGCATCGCGCACCGAGGGTTCCGTACAAACCTGTAGGTATATAAGTAAAAGTTATGGTATTTTAATTATACTGCCATAATAAAAAATATATGGCCTTTAGATTTACGCGAAAACTTTTAAGTACCTAAATTTACCAAAAATTTTCAACGTTTTTTATTATTTTGAATTTTTCCTTTATCTGTGCTGTAAGACCTTGCTTCGTACCAAATTTCAAGATTCTGAGTTCACGGGAAGTACCCTGTAGGTTTTGATTCCCTTGCGAGTTTCGAAAATTTGCGGCATAAACGACTGTGTCTTTTGATTACTTAGGCTTAGAAGTTTGATTTATTCACAGCTCCAAGGGACAGTAGACTTGAGTATTTGATATGAACTTCAGCTTGATACCTCCACGCATTGCTGAGAAAAAGGGTCTTGACAGACAGACAGACGGACAACAAAGTAATCCTATAAGGGCTCCGTTTTTTCCTTTTGAGGTACGGAACCCTAAAAATGACTTTTTTTTGACACGTTGTCGAATTATCGATAAGTGCCTAGAGTGTTTTTATGTTTCATTTCGTTTTTAGGGTTCCGTACCTCTAAAGGAAAAAACGGAACCCTTATAAGATCACTTTGTTGTCCGTCCGTCCGTCCGTCCGTCCG
This sequence comes from Polymixis flavicincta, assembly GCA_949987655.1. NCBI lineage: Eukaryota > Metazoa > Arthropoda > Insecta > Lepidoptera > Noctuidae > Polymixis > Polymixis flavicincta. The sequence continues at coordinate 13,839,853 of OX465182.1, forward strand.
TCTGTCAAGACCGTTTTTCTCAGGAACGCGTGGAGGTATCAAACTGAAATTTCTATATGATACTTAGTTCTACTGTCCCTGGAAGCTGTAGAAAAATCAACCTTCTAAGTCAACGCAATCAAAAGATACAGCCATTTAGGCCGCAAAATTCCGCAAATTTTCGAAACTCGCACGGGAATCAAAACCTACAGGGTACTTCCCGTGAACTTAGAATCTTGAAATTTTGTACGAAGTCACGTCTTATAGTACAGATATAGGAAAAATTACGAAAACCGAAAATTTTTAGTTTCGTCATATAAAAAAAAAATATTTTTGACAATTTTGAACTTTTACTTATATACCCACAGGTTTGTACGGAACCCTCGGTGCGCGAGTCCAACTCGCACTTGACCGGTTTTTTTTTAATTTTAAATACTCCAAGCATCTGAAAACGTAAAGCAGGTTTATGCCCTCCGATTACGTTTAAATATTCTTATTTTATTTACGTATATTACCTACGCAGGCGACATACATCTACATATTAGCTGCATCACAAAAATAGAAGCATCAACGTGTATGCAAAATTCTTCATAATCTTTATAGCAGGCACCTGAATACTGAAAATCAGAACTAAACTTTGGCAGAGAACAGTAAAAATCGATCGCATCTTAACGTGGAGAAGTGACATCCACAACATCACAATACCGCACGAGCAGCGATATCGAGCGATCGTGTTAAACCGCTATTCACGCATTCAGTAACCGTCAAACTAGTAATTACACGTGAGAAACTATGTAACGAGTAATTATGCGAGGTTTGATTAGGTACCTAATCTTACAACACTATTTGTGTACCTACATCGGATTAGGTGAGCGAAAGCCGGCTTAAGGTGAAAGCTCCAGGGTAACCCGAGGAATTCAAATCTTAAGTTTTTTGCAATTTACTGTCGGTGTCAGGTTTTATGGTGATTGAAATATGTTTCGCAGCAGTAGTAGCAGCAGTAGTACACGGTCGCCACTCCAGAAGCTTCTGGCCCCATCGGCCATCTGTTGTGCGAGCAATGTGCCCTGCCCACTGCCACTTAAGTTTGACAATTCTTCGTGCTATGTCGGTTACCTTTGTTCTCCTACGGATCTATTCATTTCTGATTCGATCACTTACTTGCTTTACATAATTATAATGATTTAAGTCATCAATACAACGTCAGTCATCACTTTTTTATGAAAAAGTATTGCAATTTTCAAAAAACGTAAGAATATTTGAATTTCGATGGCTACCTTCCACCTGAAATCAACCGTACATAAGTAGGGTGTGTATTCAAATTGTTTTATTGTGTACAGCTATACTCACAGAAAAAAGGAACGCTCAATTAGGCACTAATGTGAAGGGCTTGTGTCTAAGTAATAAAAGCCGCACAGGTCAGGTTAAGCTACGCTTGCCGCGGTTGTCCCGTGGATGGGTGACCGTCTTTACATACCAAGACCCCTCCGTGCCTCGGGAAGCACGTAACGCCGTTGGTCCCAGCTGTCATTTGTGTGTCTTTGACAACCGTTACGGATCGTCAGAAGCCCGAATGGCTGACAGCCAATCTTACCAAGAGGTATCGTATATCGAGGTCAGATAGGCAGTCGCTCCATGTAAAATACTGGTATTCACTGCATCTGGTTAAACTGGAAACCGACCCAACATAGTTAGGGAAAGGCTAGGCAGATGATGATGAATTAGGAACTACTATTTTTAATTGTTGTCTATTCCAGAGTCATCATCATCATCATTTCAGCCGAAAGACGTCCACTGCTGGACTTAGGCCTCCCCCAAGCTTCTTTTCAACTTCGACCGGTTCTGTGCTTCCCGCATCCAGTGGATTCCTGCGGCCCTCACAAAGTCATCTGTCCACCTTGTGGGAGGCCGTCCAACTTTACGTCTTCCAGTACGCGGTCGCCACTCCAGAACTTTTCGGCCCCATCGGCCATCTGTTCTGCGAGCAATGTGCACTGTGTGTGTGTGTATTCCAGAGTGTTAAATCGTTATTTAATGATCGCCGTACGTTGACGGACGTCTGTTAGTGCGTTTATTTAATTAAAGTTCAGTAATGGTATCAAGGTATTAGTAAGCACCCCAGGGGAGACGTTTACCTGACGCGGGATCAACGATATATTCCAACAAAACTCTAAATTCAAGTAAGAGTAAATATGAGTGTTAGCCGAAATTTTATGGTCTGTTTTTGTTATGGCCCATAAATCATGATTCTGTGACATAAAACGTGAAATAAAAGCGGCTGCCGGACATTTCGTGGGTAACAATTGTACGTATTTATTTTTGCATTTTAATGTCTTTATGTGACTTTATTTATTTTTATATCGTGTGATAAAATTGATATATTCACAAGAAATACTCTTTACGAAGTATACCGTTGTAACAACATGTAACAGGTTATAAAAAAATCTTCATATATACCTACTTACGTAGTTCAATATAATGTATACTATATTGAGTGAATTAGGTTATTAAATGGATTAAGGGTGGGGTGTGACGTAGTTGACGTGACGTCAGGCAGCTATTGCGCCATCACTGCCAAAAAAGTGAGTCAATTTCTTGGAAAAACAAAGTCGCTTAAAATGATAACGTACGCCAAATATTTAATATACTAAAACATTTTTAAATTACTGTTGTTTGGTAAATATTTGACATTGGTTTTCCTCATGTTATTTGACTTAGGGAATAGGTTTATTGGATTATGTTTCAGATTCTAATGGTACTGTTAGCCAACTTCATTCATAACTTACTAACTAACGTTTGGGAACTTTTATTCTTTTCACAAGATTCTGGGCTGTTCTTATAAGATTTTGTCTGATTGTTTAGGTGTGATATCATTAACTAAGTATTAACCCAGAAACTGAACGGAACAGGGTACTGATTCTGTTCTTGATGTATGACCTCTCTATTTGATTTTCCTATCCAGGAATTATGAGGTTCTATTTCCCACTTCTCGGAAAAAGTTATTTTTGTTTTCTAGATCTTTCGTGATGATATTATTTTCAAAGAGCTTTGATTGAACTAAAGCTTGTTTGCATGCATAAGAAATTCTACATCAAAGTTATCCGAACGCACTGAATTAAGCTCAAGCAGAAGTTTTTAAAAGCTAAGAGGTACGTGTGTTCTCATTTCCCGCCATTCTCATCAGGAAGCAATTTTCTTTACTTCTTAGCTGCCTATGAGAGCTTTTAAATCTTTTTTCTTATATTCCTCACACAAAATTGCTGTGTGACGGCGAAAAATCACGACATTTTACAAAATGTTCTTTTGCCAATTAGGGTATTATTTTAAACTTTAAAAATTATACGGTAATCCTCCGAATTAATTAAAGTAAAAGTCTTTCGCTTTGTTTACTGTTTAGGTTTCAACGAACTATTTTTCTAAAATGTTAATTTTATTATTCAAGAACGTCTTTCGTTTTTCCACGAATGTTTTCAGCACGTATTTTATTCATGCTGAGCTAAAGGATTACAGACTTTTTACCGTCCATCAAAAAGGATTTAATTTTCAAAGTTTATTGTTATTTTTTACTGCATTTTTAATGATCCATGGCTGATTAAAAAGCCTGGAATCCGGACTTATGGCTAAAAGTAATACACAAATACTTTAATACGACACATCTAGTTACATAGACCAATCCTCACTCCAGTTTTAGTCACAGAGACAATAATCTAAAAAAACGAACACGGTTTAAAACTCGCACACACGGTTTAAAGCGTTGTCGTTCTAGATCATTGTGGTTTTAGAGCATTGTGGTTTAAGAGCATTGTGGTTTTAGAGCGTGTTCGTTTCGTCGTCAAGCCAAAATGTAACACTTTTTTCCGTCTAACTCTCATTCGCTAAAGGTACTTCGATCCAAAACTCGGTGTGTTGTATCAACATAGCTATCAACATAGTACTACTCTGTCAAGAAAGTACCGGGATAGGATTAATAATACATAAAATGTTAGGTATTGTCCCAATTTATTTTATCGCCTTCGAAGTATGCTCGTTCAGAAACGATGCACTTACGCCAGCGAATGATCCAATAAAAAAAAATAAAAAAAACTTTTTTCTGAATTGAGTTCAGTTCCCGCCGCGAATTCTCATTTATGTCTTCTACCGAATGAAAACGGGTGCCACGAAGGTTTAATTTGAATTTAAGAAATTTTAGGTGAATAAGATGGTTCATTGAGGGTATTTGTTGAGTTTTTGGACAAAAATTAGGCGCATTATCGTGGCGCAAAATCCAAGAATTTTCTTTGCTCAAATCTGGCCTTTTTCGTCAAATTTTCTCTCTTAAACGCAGCATAATACTCAAATAATATTATTTATTTACCGTTTGACCTTCCGGCAAGAATTCCGAGTGCGCAACACCGCGATAGTCAAAGAAAACAGTCAACATGACTTCGACTTTTCATCGACTTTGGCGTGTTTTTTTTTGATTTCGGTTCAGTTGGAAGGCGCTACTCCGAAGTTGGTTGATTAGTTTGCATGTCAAACTCGTTAACCCATGTCACCAATAACAATGCGTTTTATGAATGTCGAGTCGCAATTGACTCGTTTTAGCATGTCCTCAGCGACTCTTATGCGATTGAGTTTTTGGAGAAAATTCAGATCTTTTGGGACAAGCCGAGCGGCAACATGTTTCATGCCCAACTGATTATATTTAAAATGGTACGGATTGACGCGTGAGACACAAAAAGTTCAGCGGCTATCTCTCTCAAACTTGAACGAGGATTTTCAATCACTATTTCCTTGACTTTTGCGATGTTAACTTCAGTTGAAGAAGTTGATGCTCTACCAGAGCTAGGCAAATCTTCCATCGCATCTCGACCGCTTTTAAACGCTTTGTACCACTCATAAGAACGTGTTGTTGATAAAGTCGATTCACCGTAAGCCTTCTGTAACATTTTCAGGGACTCCGAACACGAATTTCCATTCGCGATGCAAAATTTATGTCAAACTCTTTGTTCGATGTTTTTGTCCATTATCAAAATCGCAATACACTAGATATGATCTAACTAAAAACAGCACTATATTTAATCTAAATAACAGATGCAACTCAAACTCGGGCCCAAAATGGCAAACAGTTGTACCTACCAATATTACAAAAAAAAAAAAAAAACGAACCATGAAGTAATCATCCATTCCTGATACTTTTTTGACTGAACTGACTAATTTTTTTTCTGTTTTCGTTAATCTCTATATACTAATATTTATTTTATGCATGCGTCACGCACAGAAATGTACAGAGGCGGACTTAATGCTATAGACATTTCCTAGCAGTCGACCTTTGGGCGATGCAGAGACAAACAGTGGTAGGTGCAATTACGTAAGTTATGGAATTCATATTTATTCAAACATACACATATTGTGCCTATAAATACAGACTATAAAAATTATATGCATACTTAATTAAATATAAGCAAAAATAAACATACATAAATTTAATAAAACAAATGTTATCTATTGTAAATAGATATTTAATTTCAAAAAAGATACTTACGGTTACCTTTAAAAGTTAGTAAAGTTATTATAAATGCGTAACTTTTAAGGTGTTGGATATCACTTCATAATAAGGCCTATGCAAAACTGTGTTCCCGCTTATATTTAAACGAAACAGGTTTTTAAGTGACTTCTGATGGGCTTTTGCATGCTGCACCTACCTATTGATAGAGAAACTGAAATACATATTTTAAACGACGTCTTTGATTGAGCTTTTTACAAATCTTTAATTCATTTTCTAGAATCCGTAATCTGGAAGAAGATTTTTTTTATTAAAGTTTTATTGATAAAGGTAAATTATGAATTATTCATTTTCTAAATATTGTTTACCACTTGGAAATACCTAAATCCAATAAATCATGAAACAACAAGCATCAATAGACCGTTTTTAAACCCTTGTGAAAGAGTTTGCATACATATTCACTCGCCTGTTCCACCGAACAGTCGACTGTTCCACCCACAGAACACGGACGACTGCGCGGCCGCTACCTACTAGTGACGATAATATCAACACTTTTCATACAAACCAAGCGTGCCAGAAAGCGTCATCATTTACTCATAGAATGTGACGGCCCGTGACATTTAGCATTTTCAAATTCGGGCACCACTAATAAGAGTAATGGCTTCTCTAATCGCTGCCGGGGCTCGGCGCGGCGATTTCGTACTCTGTGGTTTCATCGTTGCAGTTCACAATGTTCACATAAACTACAGTGTAATAAAACCATTCGCTACAGATTGTGAGCTGCATTTTCATAGGATGTGGAGTGTGGGCTGGTTGATATGTCAACGTCATATACATCAACCGCATGTCGTTAGTTTTGCGGACGTATTGTTTTACTTTGTGAATGGGGACTACTGCCAGTGATGACACAGTTTAACTTTTCAGATTGTCATGCTTTTGTTTTTGTAAACGTAAATTTTTGACAACACCGTTTTGATGTTTTGATCAATTCGTTCGATTTGGTTCCAAACAAAGACATCGGAGCGAAGCATAGAAGAAAACATATAAAGCTCGTATTGTATTTTCTCCATATTCACATGGCAACTTAATTGTCTTAGTTCATTAACCATAGTTCATAGCCATATAAGGTAATTTCAGCATATTGTGTTATTATATTAATTTCACGGAAGCCGAGCGAGCCTATTAATGGTATTGTAATTTAGCTACAAACTTAATTATCGGTTCAATCTGAATGAAACATACTACACTCGACTACTATTTCGTAGTAACTCATATTAAACGACAATGTAATTGGTTTAGTCTTACAGTCTTACGCTATACTACTTACTATATTTCAAAATTATCAATAATATCAGAGTGGTATTACTTTAAAACACTACATGTGGAATTGTTGCCTTGTTTAACAAACAATTTTGCACACTTGCATAAAATTGCGTGCCAGACTTATAAAGACATTTCTTGTTGCAACTTTTAAGAAATGATAAACAGCAATCAAACGGACACAAAAACGACAGACTTGACATTGGTTTTGTGACTTCTGAAATTAAAGTTATTTTTCACTTTGTAGTTTTTTTTTTAAATATGGTTGTTTCTTTTGTTTAAAATAAACTTTTAATTTTCACTGTGTAGCTGTCTTACCTACTCAACACAAATTCTTATACCATCACTTGCTAAGTAAGTAACAGTGATGGGAAGTTATTACATACTAGCAGCGCTCCGCGGTTTCACCCGCGTAGTTCCCGTTCCCGTGGGAATAGGGGGATAAAATATAGGTTATGTCACCCGGGGATAGTGTAGCTTCCCAACAGTGAAATAATTTTTCAAATCGGTTCAGTGGTTTCGGAGCCTATTCAATGCAAACAAACAATCAAATCTTTCCTCTTTATACCCGTAAGAATACGGGGATAAAATATAGCCTATGTCACCCGGGGATAGTGTTACTTCCCAACAGTGAAAGAATTTTTCAAATCGGTTCAGTAGTTTCGGAGCCTATTCAATGCAAACAAACAAACAATTAAATCTGTCCTCTTTATAATAATAGGTCTTTACTTATGAAATTGCCGTTTTGTATGAAAAAATTTAAACGAATTTTTTTCATGAATTTTTTATTTGTATTAATCGAAGTAATCACCCATGCAATCAATGCATCTTTGCCATCGCAGTGGCAGTTTATTGATGCCCTTCTTAAAGAAATCAGCTGGACGGGAGGCAACAAATTCTTCAAAGGCATTTTGTACTGCCTCTCGGGTATTAAATTTTTTTCCCGCCAAGAAGTTATCCAAATTCTGGAAAAAGTAGTAGTCTGTAGGCTCAAGGTCTGGTGAGTAGGGCGGATGACGGAGAGCTTCCAACCCCAGTTCTTGCAACTTGGAGACCGTCTGCTGTGCAGTATGAGGTCGCGCGTTGTCGTGCAGGAGCAGCGGAGACGAGCGATTGACCAATGCTGGTTGGAGATGCGCCAGCTTCTCCATCATTGTGTTCAGTTCTTCACAGTACACATCTGCAGTAATGCTCACCCCGTTTGGTAAGAAGCTGTGATGAATCACACCGGCGCTAGACCACCAAACAGTGACCATCACTTTTCTAGGGGTAAGTTTTCGTTTAGGGCATTGTTTAGGTGCTGAACCAGGATCCAACCAACTTGCTGAGCGCTTACGGTTATCAAACAGAATCCATTTTTCATCGCAGGTAACAATGCGGTTCAAAATTCCTTCATTTGTGTGTCTGTTGAGCAGTGCAAGGCACGTCTCGACGCGTACTTCGCGCTGGCGATCATTGAGTTCGTGGGGCACCCATTTGTCAAGCTTTTTTACCTTGCCAATTTGACGCAAATGGACCAATATTGTTTTGACGCTAACGTCGAAAGCTGCTGCTAATTCAGCCGTAGATTGTGTATCATCAGCTTCCACAATCGCCTTTAATTCGTCATTGTCGACCAAAGTCTTCGGACGACCGCGAGGTTCATTTTTCAGGTCGAAATTTCCAGAACGGAAGCGAGCAAACCAATAACAGGTGGTGCGTTGGTTTGTAGTGTTAGCTCCGTAAACGTCGTTGATGTTGCGTGCCGCTTGTGCCGCGTTGCTGCCACGACGGTACTCATATTCCATAATTACTCGAATTTTTAACGTATCCATGATGACGAAAAAGATTGAAATGCGATGAAAATGTAACACTAATCAATAAAGAAATGACTACTTTTAGAAAAAAAAATCCATGTTTTTAAAATAAAATTAATTTGAAATTAGAATTCTTAGCCAAACAAAAATTATTTTGATTTGAAATGGCCAGTACTGCAGAACGGCAATTTCATAGGTAAAGACCTAATATTAGTACTTACAGATAAGTATAGAAGTATAAGATAACATCATCAACATACACTATGGAAAAATACGTATTATCAAAGCTAACTCAGTACCACGTATCAGAATTTGACCAAATTTAAATGGGACCACTCTATAAGTAATTTACCCTTTCAAACAAAAGAAGAAAGTTTCAAATCGGTTTATAAATGACGGAGTTCTGACAATCACAATAAACAAATTGAGAACTTCCTTCTTTTTTTGAAGTCGTTTTAGAAGAATCAGTAATTCTTTGATTAATTTTAATTTAAGCTCGATGTTCACGGCAACTTCTAAAACCGCGGGATTCAATCCATTTTCATTGCATATCAAATTGCATGCATAATGATTCTACTGCGTCAGGTATGCTGTGTCGCCTTCATTAATGTTATGCAAATGTCAAATGTACAGCCTCATATACCATCACTTACATTCACGTCCTACGCAGGTAATGAATACATGCGCTTCTCTGATTGCATGTTACAGCCTCTGCCAATTAAACACCGCTCCACTCAATTGCTTTGGCTTTAACTACACATCCGAAATTCCGAATGAATGTTTTATTTTGCTACGAAAGTACCGCACTTAAAGAATAATGGAAATGTTTTGGCTCTCATTTTACCAAACTTCCGCTATTTTTTCCAAAGGATATTTTCCGAAACTTAAGTCGTTACAGAACAGTGACGAAAGACTGGCTTGTAACGGCTTCACAGTATAAAAAAATACCTATTAGATATAACGTTTTTAAGTTTGGAGCTCTTTAGTAACTTTGCTCATTTAAAATAAGAGACAGAAAAATGTTTGAATTAGGAGCGCTAAAAAAGGCTAAACGTGAAAAGATAATTCTTGGAGAAATGAGCATAATCTCATCTAAAAGAGTAAGTCTTTATCTAGCTGTGTAGATAGTACAGAGATCAAAGATAGGTTTACCTACTTAATCAGTGGCAATCATAGTTATTTTGTGCATAAGTGGCATGAGTTAAATGGGTCATATAGAACAAATATGAAATGCTTGAATAATTATTTCAAGCACATTTGCGAAACTTTCATGTACAGACGCCAGCAGGTCAACCTACCCCAAACTGTCAAATTTTCCCAATTGAACATGAACCTTATGCTTACGGTATAAAGTTGAAAATCTATCAAATAAATTTGACAGATTGGAGTAACTTGATGTGCTGGCGTCTGTACATATGAAGTGGTTAAATATGTTACTCTAGACTTAGATTAGTAGAAAAGTAGTCCAAATTACGAATGTAAGAGAGAGGGCGAGTCCTTGAGTGACCTCTTAGAGACAAGCGTGGGTGGCCGGCGCCTCGTTGTTTATCTAACTACTTAAATGAAATTATCTCCTTTAACCTCAGTTAGAAATCACGAAAGATCACAGTTTTATTTATTTATTTATATCCTATTGTTCTATATAGTAGTTTGCTTATTGCAGTCTTTATAATAAATACTACATATTAGTCCAGAACTTCGGTGAAAACCTGACCTCAAAATTGCGAGAGCACTCTCGCTATTTCCTGGAAATCTGTATCATATTTCTATATTCATTGGGTTTTTATCTTTTGTAGCTTTATGTTTATTCACGAGAGTCTTGTATTAATTACCTCAATTATTAAGCCTATGCTAGAAAAGGCGGCGATTAGTGCTGATAATGAAGAGTCTGTTATTGGTATCTCCACAAGTGTGTATTCTTAGCTTTAGATCCTCACTTGGTTGACTACTTTTGTTAATGCTGAACCAAATGTAATTGGTTTTTGATGTATTTAAAGTGGTTGTATTTAAAGGCTACTTGTGCCATACCCGTCTCAGCTTTGAGTTTCACTTCTTGCCAGGAGTTCCCAGAGAAAACGACAGCGGTATCATCGGCGGACGAAAAAACGTTTGCATTGTTGATATGCATGTTGCAGAGATCGTTTAAAAATATCAGGAATAGTGTAGGGCCCAGTACGCTGCCTTGGGGAACTCCGAATGTGACCTCAACGTTACTACTGGTCAGTTCACCCACCTTAACCCTTTGCTTCCTAGACGAGAGGTAGTCTTTGAGCAATTTCAGAGGGGTTTCTCTTATTCCAACTTTTTCAAGTTTGCTCACAAGGAGAGGGACAGAGACGGTGTCAAAAGATTTATAAGGTCTAGAAAAACAGTCAGGCATTTATTGCCCTTGTCAAGATGTTCAGTTACTAGAGAACTCAGTGCTGTAACTGTAAATCTTCAAAGCAAAGCCAAATTGGGCGAGGGATAGTAAATTAAATTTAGAAAAATATGTTGTTAGTCTATTATTAATTAATTTTTCCAGTATTTTAGAAATGAATGGTAAACAGATATTGACCTGTAGTTTTTCACATCATTTCTGTCTCCCCCCCCCCTCTCTTATGAAGGGGAGTAATAATGGAATGTTTTAGTAGGTCAGGGAAGGTGCCGCTTTGGAAGCAGAGGTTTGCAAGGTGAGTAATTACTGGAACAACTTCCTTTCGTACGTGTTTCAGAAATTTAGTCGAGACATTATCCCAACCGGGGGCACTATCAGACTTAAGGCCCATCAAGATTCGATCAACTTCATTGGGGTCAATATCCAGGAGGACAAAAGAATTACACTGTGCACGTAGCTTGGTATGTTGCTTTATAAGGTAATTTTTACTAGGCAGAATTTGCTGAGCCAGCTGTTTACCAACGTTGGCAAAGTGATCGTTGATAAAATTTACTGATTCAAGAGGGGAAGACTTGATATTTAGTAGTTCCGAGTTGTAATTATTAAACTTGGTGGAATAAGTGATATCTTAATATTTTTCCAGAGTAGCTTATTATTTGTAACAGATTTTGCTAGCAGATCCCTTTCATATTTGCGTTTTAGTTTTTTTATTAAATTGTTACAGGAAATCCTGTATCGATTGTAGGTTATCTTTATGATATCATTGTATTGATCAGATTTATAACGTTTTTGTAACTTATTACGGTTTCTTATGCAACGTAGTATGCCGTTGGCAATCCACGGTTTCATAATCTGTTTACTGTTTGATATGGTGCGAATGGTACTATTGCTTTTTAAAGTATTAGAGAGTTTATTTATGAGAAGGTTGGTCAGTAGATTTGGGTCATTACAAAACAATACTTCGGTAAGTCTTTCATAGCAATTTTTTTTTTTGAAAATCTGATGTTTAGTTTAGACAGGGACAAAAATGTTGTAAAGTGGTCAGTGATAGTGGTGTGTAGAATTGCAATAAATGCTGTTACCTTCTTTTTATTAATTTTTAACTTTTTATGAAATGATCTAGGTAGTTTCTTTCTCTAGTGAGTAGAGTATGTCCAGGTAGTATTCCATACAATGACAACACATTAAGATAACTATTCCTTTTGTTATGCTTTTTTTCTTTTCGATTCGATTCTATTTCTTTAGGTTTAATATTTATATTTATGTCTCCCGCTAGGATAATGCTTTTGTGAGAGTTTAATTTATCTAGGCACGTACTAAGGGAGTTTATGAAGCTATCCATGTTTGTGTTTAAGGGGGAGCGGTAAGTACATAGCACTATGTTATTAAGAATGTTCAGTTGAAGATAAGACGCTTGCAATAGCTCAATTTCCTTAACTTTTGATTTCAAGGATTGTTTTATGTACACAACTACCCCATCATTTTGGTTTAGCCGCCGATTTGTATATTTTTAAGGGCCAATTTCTCTAATGATATTGCACGCGTTCAGCATATCTAAACTGCGTTCAAAGGCTGTGACTTTTAAAATTGTAATGGAATATTGGTACTGACAGGTTTTGAAGTGATAATCGCGTTCAGTTTCTTTAGTGCAGTTACTGCCTTGTCTCAAAATCTTGAATTCTCACCAAGGTAAGTTAGTATGTGCGATTCCTGCTTGAATAAAGCACAAAAAATAACTTAATTTACATGATTTGAGATTTACATGAGATGTAAGCAAAGTAGTATCGAAGTAAGTGACATCACAAAATGGCAGCGGCAATAACATACGTTTGAATTGTAGTAGAAAATTGTTTCATTTTAATAATGTTTTTGAGCAACACACCATAATAAGCTTTGATTTTTATGTTTTTCTTGGGTTTATTTTAAACGTGCTTCATTGATTGAACTGTCAAATGTCAAGTAATTAACACAATTACTTTTTTACCTCGTCTGTTAGGTAGACTCGTTGAGTCTGTTATCAGACTCAATTGACGAGGGGATTACATTATAAAATAAAAATTACATACATACTCCCTATTTTAGCAATGTTAACCTAAATGGAATCATAGATATTTCATTCACAAAATTTAGAAAGGTTTCGTGATTTGCTATCAGTTTTAATATTTTTTACGTACACCGCCGGGTAGGGAAGGATTCACAACGAATCCTTTGATCTCCTATTGTGTGATTATTATCCGCTGAACCCAGAGCAAAACACGTAAAATAGAAGAATTTAAACCCATCATCAAAGGGTAAAAGATAAGTGTTATAGGACGTTTAAGGGAGACAACCTTTTGCACTATAACATAATGTGTACGAAGAAGAGAAGGTTACTTACCTTTAATTCACACAATATATGTATTGAGTAATAATACGTTGCCTAATTAATAGAAACATGCTTACTTTTGATCCTCGTTCATTATAAAGGAAAATGAGACTTAAATAAATATTACTAACGTAGGTGGTAATGTGGATTCTTATTCATGAATTACGTATCTGTTAAACACATACAGGAACGATACTTAATCAAGGCATGGGAGTAATATGCCTTAATTACGAGCTAATGTGATTATTTAGTAAGCTTCCTTGAATATGATTCAAGAAATGTATAAAGAAAACGATGTAAATTATATTAACATTGTTAATAGCCGTGTGGGCGGAATATAATTTAATATTTACCGAGCAAAACGCTGCCACATTACCTTGTTAAGGTGAAACAAGTCCACATTTTTTCCATACAAACTCCGGGAGGGACTTTTACTCCACTGTTTGACTATGTACATCAAAACTTAAACATGGTATGGTTTTGTCTCATTATTAATATTGTCGGTACGGAAACAAAATACTAAAATAAAAAGCCATTAAAAAGTTATGAGCCAACAAAGATTCGTTTTTCTTGCTAATTTAACCTAACTTTGGGCGTGTTTAAGTAATAAAAGAAGTGTAAAATCTGAAAATCTAAATCATGAAATCAAAACCAACTCGGTACCGACAAAGTTCAATTATCGAAAAATTTAATAAACTTTATTGGTCATTGATTTATGCCGTGGTTTTTTCATAAAACCCGATCTTCCGAAGGACTTTTCTTAATTTTTTCGCGAATGTTTTGCTATAAATTCTCCTGCATCTCACTCAATAACGTTGTGTGTGTAGACTAGTTTCTAACTGCTCATCACTGATACTATCTCTGTCGGATACGAAGCCTGGTGAGACAGCGTGATCTTTAGCCAGGCCCACCAGTGAGTTCGAGCCCGCGAAAAGTGTCCCCTTAACTAGACGAAATTGTAATTAGTCAAATTGTTCTGGTTTGTCGAAGTATACGTAGATTTTGGTATACACCGATAAATAATGGTTGTTTTCCCGCAGTGAAATGTTTTTTGTCTTGGTAATACAACCGTTTTATAAACAAATACAATTTTAGAAACAAAAAACTTGAGAGGTGTACAGGGACACCCGGATGGAACGAAGTTCCTTTTTGGTCTTAATTTTTTCCGTCTAGCCCCCTTTCGCAACGCACGATAAGGAACTTCGCGTTTTCAGGATTTTAAAGCCCATCATCATCATTCTCATCATCGTCATCGTCGTCACCATCGTCACCATCGTCACCATCGTCACCATCGTTATTGCTTTCTATAAGAGAGAGAGAGAGAGACAGACAGAGAAACATGCGCACGCCGCACGGCTTACAATAGCTTACTATACCAAAAAGTGTCGTTACAACTTTTCGTATGATTTTTTTCCGTCTAGCCCCCTTTCACAACGCGCGATAAGGAACTTCGTTCCAAAAAATGGCAGATTGCAGTGTGAAAAATCACCACGTGCGAGAGTTTATTTGCTTTGAACATTTTCGAGTTGATGAATATTTTTAAATTATTTTTTAAAACAAAAACATTTTTATTTTTTACTTTTACTCTATGCTTCGAAAGTACTCCTTATGGAAAGTTGTTTTGCCGGAAAACAACTATTAAAATTTCTCGGTGTATACTTTTAAAATATGAAAGTAAATGTGACACATCGAGTTTCAGTAAAAGTTCGGCATTGTAGAGTTTCGTCTTTATCATTTATGCGTCGGTCTCTTTCTTAAGAGCGAAGCCACATGGTGCGTTGCGGGCGCGTGGTGATGCCTGAACGGTGTCGCTATGTCATTTTACATTCCTACAAACTACAGTGACATGCCACACGGAGCGCTGCGACAACGTGCGGCGACGCAATGCATGCTCAATATACAAGAGGGCCAGATAGACCAAGCGGGGAGTCAGGGAGTTGCGTCGCGTCGGAGCGGCATCGCAGCGCAGAGCAGTGTTGTTTGTATTACAGAAGACTGACACATCCAAAACCGAGAAGCTGTGACGTCGTAGTTTCAGGCTTTGTATTGCGACACCGCATGGTCCGTGTGGCACTTATGGCCAATTTCTTTCATTTACGGACCGTTTTGTACATTAGGAAAATGATAATATTGGTTAGTAAAACGATTCTTGTTTGTTTACAGGAATCGAGCATTAGTACATTGAAATCATAGCGGTGCGACGACGCAACGCACCGGCGGCGGCGACGCCCATGTGACCTCACTCATAAGGTTAACGTTACGTTTTGAAAGGGTTCGTTTTGGTTTTTTTCCATGTATGATTTTGTTAGTTTATTTTGGTATGACCCGCTCAGGCGTAGAGATCACTAACATCATTTCTGTGAAGCACGTCAAAACTCTCTAAGGAATACAGCTTCCTTGTATGTTTTTTTATCTTCAGCAGAGCTAAAGGTTGTTTGTAGTCTGTTAGGAATTTAGTCACAGAATAGTTTTTATGTGTAAAAAGGTGCTGTTTGTTTGTTACCCTCAAATGTATTCATACCCCAATTAAAAATACTGTGAAAGAGTTGTTTTTGAGATTCCAACAGTCTGGAACTAATATCGTCTGTAAATACAAGCGTATCGATTAGCCACATGAGTCTCCATTAACCGTGTACACTGTTCCTAACCTAACCGTAACCGCGATCGTTTATCTCAGTTCGAGGCGAAGTGCACAGGGCAACTAAGTAACGAGGCCTAAGGGCTATAGCACTTGTACTCATACGAATAGCACCTATAAGGAAGGAAGAACATTTGTGTAACCTATCTTATCTTTTATGGCTATTATCTACACTATATGGCTCGCGTAAAAATAAACTACCGATTTTGACCGTTTATTAAAATACCGTCATTTCGGGATACCTTCGCGACGTGGTGGGTCACTCTTAACGATATTGACGCAACCATATTATTACGACTCGGACATGATAATATAAAATTATCTTGAGAGATGATTTCAATTTAGCCACCCACACAAGATACAACTAGAGACTGTTAGCAGAGCATCTCGATTGAAAATTCTGTGATACTGGTTTATACATGTTTACTTGTTGCCCAGTTTAAACAGAAGTAACCTAGAGGTTGAAAGCATTTTGTAACGATATTAAAGTTGCGCCGCTGCAGGAGACGGAATTGAGACAAGGTAGACCAAGAGTCGCCGCGACGCAGACGATGTTTACCCGACTCAAGTACACACCGCACTGTAAATAGAAATATTTTCCATACCAGAACCACTGCGCCAAAATTGTAGGTCATGGATGAACCAAAGTTTAGTGTTACGTAACGATGAGCCAATCGAATATTCATTCTTGCAAAATCTTATAATAGAAACATCAGCTAAATTCCATTATCCAAGTTATATTTAGGTACCTAAATTTTCCCAGAATAAAGAAAACGGTTCTTGCTCTCTTTGCTGTATTATATTGAGGACGAATACCAAATACCTATTTCATTTTTTAAAGTTTTGGAAAATTTACTTCGAAGTAAATTTTCCAAAACCAGTTCTGTGTGAGAAACACAGAACTGGTTGAAATGGTATTGCTTGGGGGAGCTAATATTTAACCCAAAGCCAGTTAAAGGTGACTAGACTAACGACAAATCCCACCTACCAATCAGCCTGACCTCTTTTCTACTGAAAATTCGGAAAGGCTATGTGATAGGGAGCTGAGAGACGGCGCCATCATAACCATACCGCTACACAGTAACCAATACGCATACAACTCGGGTAATTCGACCGAATCTGCCCTTCGTTCAAGTGGTCAGCCAGATAGAAGAAGCGATACACCAAAAAGACACCTGCCTGGGCACTTTCATAGAAATCGAAGGAGCCTTTAACAAAACCAACTTCTCCAACATCGGTAACGGCCTCTCCAGACATGGGGTAGAACAGGTACTAACGGACTGAATTACGAACATGCTTAGCAAAAGAATGGTTCGCTTTGAGGATGAGCAGCAGCTGGCCATGATAGCCAGACGTTGCCCCCAGGGAGGGGTGCTGTCCCCCCTTCTATGGAATCTGGTGATAAAGGACTTTATCACCAAACACAACGCCAACCATTACTTTACAATAGGTTAGCTGACGACCTCGCAATCCTTGTTTCGGAGAAGGTAACGGGAACGATCTGTAACCTCACTCAGCAAGCACTACGTATCGTAGAGAGATGGTGCAGGAAATTTGAACTATCGGTAAACCCCATCAAAACTGAACTAGTCATGTTCACCTAAAAACGAGCATTAGGCTCTTTCCACCTATCGAAACTGTTCAGTACAGAACTTCAGTTGACCAACGAAGTCAAGTATCTCGGGGTTACTTTGGGCAATAGGCTAAACTGGAGCAGTCATCTAGACTACAAGCTGAACAGGGTCTGCATCACCTTCTGGCAGTGCAGGAAAATGATAAGTAAGAACATCTATCATTCAAAATTATATATGGCTGTACACCGCTGTGATCCGCCCCATGATCACCTACGGAGCCGTGGTCTGGTGGCCCCACACCAAGCTAGCTACAGCCTCAAATAAACTACAGCGCATGCAAAGGCTAGCCTGCATGGCGACCACGGGCTGCATGAGGACTACTCCGACTGCAGCTATCACAGCCATGCTTGGGCTACCGCCGCTCCACCTGTTCATACGGCAGGAAGCGACGATGGCGGCGGCACATTTAAGGACAATATATCTCTGGAGCAAGACAGACACACAACAAACCGCGCTGCTTAAGGAACTCACCATTGAGTTCCCTATTACGAAGGCATTAAATGACCGGGTGCGTAAACAATTTATCTTCGATAAAAATACAGAATCCAACTGCATGAGGATCAATTATGCGAAGGCCTGCGCCCCGCAGAGCTGCGTATCTTTACATACGGATCAAAAACAGGTAGTGGCACAGGGGCTGGAGTCTTCTCGGAAGACTTCAACATACACATAGCCACACCACTGGGAGTCCATAACACAGTGTTCCAGGCCAAATGCCATCTCCCTTGCTGCGTTGGCTATCATGGCTAGGGAAGTTAAGGAAGAAAAATCGGACCTCGATTAAAAATCAATATTCAGCATCAATTTTGTATGGGAGGCCCGATTTTTTTTCATATTTCGGCACATGTTTCTTGGAAAAAGTTGTTCAATTTCACGGGTACTTTCACCCTGAAAAATTTAAACGGTGACTAAAAAACTCTACTCTTTATACATAAGTATAAAACCTCTCTGAATTCTGACTATATTTTTTTCCTAATTTCGTTATAAAAGACAAAAAAGTTTTTATTTCCCTCGGGTGGGTGAATTATCAAGGTACCGCTGCTAACTTAGAAATTAAATCTCAATCTTTTGTTTAGATGGCGAAAGTATGTTTTTATATACGTAAATGGTTTCAACCTCATTGAAAAGCCTGTTCATTGTGATTTATTTACGTCACAACCCTTCGTGTTAGGAAGGATTTCTTGTTATCACGTGTGTCTGTGTTGTATTGTTCACATTCACTTGTTTATTTAACAAGCGGTGTACCTTTAAATCGCGTCCCACATTTCATCAGCGTAGACGGTGCAATTTTGGTTCTAGACATTGATACCTATGTAAACTTTGACCTTTTTTGATTAACAACTTTTTAATCATATTTTCCACGAGCAATTCAATTATTCGCCTATAGCAAAGAGAAAACACGCCCACTTAGTTATTATAATGAAAACCAAAACAAGTACCGGTATTTAATTAAAGAAGTCGTTTGGCGGTCGGGTTAGTTTACCTCGGAATTTGCCAAGTAATTATAACGTGAAAGAAACCATTCCATCATCGTTTAATAAGAATGGCGAAAGCATATTGTAATAGCTTTGTGAGTAGCTAAAGTAGAATAGTATGTTTATTATTTAGGAGGACTTTAAAAAGCCCATTATAGTTACTTAAATGTTTAAGCAACTAGTTAAATATAGCTGTAGTAATTTTATTGATCCAAACCAAGCATTGTTTTATATTTACTTTGTTTATGGCAATATAAAATAAGAAATATTGCGAAGAGACGAGGACAGATAGGTAAAGGTTTTAAAATCGCAGAACTGCCGCTTTATGTGTATTACATTATTCATAAAATTTGGTTTTCATTTTCAAGCAAGCCAACGGGGGCTGGGAAATCGAGGTGCAAAAATGTTTTCTCATATTCTAAATGTTCCCGTTGGTAAGTCGCGGGGACTTTTGTAAGTAGAATATGGCCACATTCACTGAATGTAGGTGGTTGCTCGAGTGTTGAGCGAGCGTCCAAATTATTTAAGAGCTTTTTTCAACTGGGTATGTACAGCCGGGTGTGTGATTATTCTATGCCATGTGACACGTTTACAGTACCGTACACCGAGAGGCAAGAGTTTGAATAGAGTTCATTTCCATGTGTTCCAATTTCAATGATTCGAGTTAAATACTCCAGTTTGACACATATCGCTAACCGTAAGATTGGCCGGAGAGCATACCTACATACATATTTGAAAGACATTAAAAATCTTAGCTAGACAAAGTAAAACCACTTTACATAATTCTAATCCTAATGGCATTAACAATAGAAACGGAATCAAAAGTGCTATCAGCACTGCGATTTCTATCAGTTGAGCGCTTGTTCAAGCTTTGCAAAGGTATCGTGTTTTAATGTCAAACATTTTATCTCGGTGGCGGCTGCAGCGATTTTATCAGTTTATTAAATAAAAGAGAAACACGTTTTTTATGAGAACGGTACTAAAGCTGCGTCGTATCAGCTGATGGAAATTATGGAGATACGTGAAAAGCTCACAGCTTCATTGCACGGATACTGTATTTAAAATCTGTTCGCCGGCGGAAAGGATTAACAAAATTGAGTGAGCGCTGCAAACAAGGTTTCCGATTAGCTGCTGTCGAAAACAGCTAGGGAACAATTTGGACTGAGATAGATGACAAATTATTGTACATAATAAACAATTTGGAACGTTATTTTGTAGAAAATAAGGCGTGGATGGCCGTGTGTGGTTATGATTTCGAATTTGTGTAGATATCAGTGTGAGTTTTTCAATTCATATGTTTTTGTAAGTTAATATTGGACTTAACTATCGTCGGTTAAGGAAAAATCGTGAGGAGACCTAGATTTAAGTATAGTTAATACAAGTCTGAAATCGCCAATCCGTCTTGACCAAGTGTGGTGATCAATACCTTTGCCTTGAGGTGGGGCAATTATAGGCGAGTATTATGATTATTTCCTTTATTCCATTAGAAACATATCAATTAAATTTGAAATATTACAATATAAAACATATGAAAACAATTTCAAATATAAAAAGTATTATTGTTGTGATTATTTAGTAATAAGATACCTACTAACTAAGTTTGTTATTATTTTCCGTGAGTAGGCAGCGCTTTTTTTTGGATGGGAAATCATTAAATGACTTCTCCCGGTCTGGGTGGAGCAGGAGGGCGTGTCAGACTTTTACTGACTAAAACCCACCCGTCTTCCCTCAGTTGCCCGTGTGCCAGGGGCGACGGTATCTCTGTCGAACAACCCGCACGCCTGGCAGGCATCGACCCTTGCGGACCCCTTGGTCACCCTGCGACGGGTCAGCACAGTGGCCCCGCCGCCTACCCCTTTTCGGCCGCAGGGGATAGGGAGAGCGGCCAACGCTATACTGACACTCCTCTTCCCCTGCGGCCCCACCGCGTCTGCCATCAAACGGTGGCGGCCCCGTCCAGGCCACGGAAGGAAAGAGCACCGGCACTCCTCCTCCGCCGCAGCCTGTAACCCTCAGTCGCGATGCCTCCCATTCGACATCGCGGCCCACCTCAGTTGGTCAGGTGCACCTCACCGCAACCTACTTTTTTTGGCCGCTACGTCGTCGACTTTAAGGCAAAAACCCTGACGAGCGGCCACACCCTGGGGTTCCTCTTCACTTCACCGTGGCTGGGAAACCACGGCTTAGTCCCCCGCAACGACAATGCGGAAACCCACTCGGGGGGGGGGAGTAGGTAGCGGTTAACTTGTGTACATAACATATAGTAACGGTTTTGGGGCTTACCTGACAGAGAGCAAGCCTATCAACATGCACCGAGCAAAGTTCTGAGGCAGCTGCATAACCGATTCATTCCGTAGTAATACCCAGACTCTAAGCACTAATTTAGCTGAAAGTCGGGAACAACACGCAAGGAATCTGACTTCCCTCACCGAGGTTTATGCGAAAGTAGCTAACAATCTCTCTTCAGCTTTTCTCCGAAATGCTCGAACTTATGTACAACACGAATCGCACAGCGATTACACTTAACGCCGGCGACACTGTATAGAGGTGTAATTTTTCAAAATCTTCAACTGATGAATACTTTTCTGGAAAGCTTGCTCCTCGCTTTATTAAATATCGTGTGATCAGGGTCATCTCTAGGACTACATATGTTCTATAAGACTGTGATTCTCTTCATGCTGGACCATATCATATAAAAGACATTCTTAAGTTAATCATTCAGTTTATTACACCTTCCTAATTAGCATTAATTATGTTTAGTTGTTAGTTATCACTTAGTAATACCTCCTATACTATTTCGACCCTCTTTCCCCACTGGTTTTAATATTTTATTTTCGTGACTCCTTGCCGTTTCCTTTGACTGGTGTCGTTATTTTTGACTGAGGTCTCACATTCTTTGACTGAAGCCGCATTATAGACTCAAGTCGTTTCTATGACATAAGTCGTTTATTATTCTTTGTTCTTGTATTTATTATTTAGGGGCAAACCAAGGCAATTGACATAGCCCGAAAAATTGGCAAACTTAAGTGGCAGTGGGCAGGGCACATTGATCGCAGAACAGATGGCCGATGGGGCTGGAAGGCTCTAGAGTGGTGACCGTGTACCGGAAGACGTAGCATTGGAAGGCCTCCCACAAGATGGACCGATGACCTTGTGATGGCCACAGGAAACCGCTGGATGCGAGAAGCGCAGAACCGGTCGAAGTGGAGGAGCTTGGGGGAGGCCTATATCCAACAGTGGACGTCTTTAGGCTGAAATGAATGATGATGATATTTCGGGGATTCCTACACATCATGTCGTTAGTTCTTAGATAACTCGTAGGTTTAGGAGACGCATCGAAAGTTCGCACAGATAACGTCAAAGTGAAGGTCGATATTCAATTTAATTCAGTATCATCTGCACTTCGATGTTGTTGATTAGATTTATTTAGTTTATCTACTTAGGTATAGGTTTACTAGGTTAGGTTATTTAGGCTGGTTTGTTTAGTTTTTGTAGGGTTATACGAGTAACTCTTCTATAGGGTTGATACTATCTCTTGTAGGGTAGTGTTGTCACTCTTGGATAGTGTTGTCACTCTGTTATAGTGTTGTCACTCTGTTATAGTGTTGTCACTCTGTTATAGTGTTGTCACTCTCTTACAGGGTTGACAGTCTCTCTTAGGGTGGTCACTCACTTTTCCTTTAGGGTTGCCACACTCATTTTTTTTTTGCTGGAATTGGGGTACTGTAGCGTAAATCCGCTAAAATATATATCATAATTAAACATTTATGTGGCAAAGATGTAGTTTCTGTTTCTTTATACCCTGTAGAGTAGTTATTATTAGATTGTACTTGTTCTCAATGTAAAGAAACTAGAGGCTGTGGCAATTTGGTTGGGACGACAATAGTCGGCCACATGGGATTCTCTCAGTTTGATATTCGTACTGTCGGGAGAACGGCATCCGATCGGACGGCCGAAGGTCGTGTTTACTTTCATACAAATTGTATGCACACAATGAAGCCCTTATAATATTCTTCTTTATTGAAACTTGAATAGTTTATAAAAGGTTTTGTTGAGTAAAATGATCTGTGAACCATTTTAGTTATCTGTTTGAGTTCTGTGATACTGAAAAAAGCTTTCGTGTTCTTAAGATAGATCTCTTAAGTGGTACATATACGTAGTAATGAGTTGCTAAATCCAGGGTACCCAAACTAATAATATGGGCAACGAAATCACAACATAACTTGCTTTAGATAAAGGAACAACAATGTTCTTAATAAGCTCCTCAACTGAATCTTTTATAATGAGGCAAGGATCTGCTGAAGGGGAAAAGTCACCTGACCTTGAAACATATATTTTGAACAAAATTGAAATACAGCGTAAACCGTTTCACTACAATAGAGGAGGGAAGTTTGTGTGGATAAAGGGCAATGTAAACTAAATTAACTAGGACATTAAATATAAATCAGTAGCCTGAAACCAAATAATAATTTTCAAATCTAAATCCGAAATTAATTTGAATAAAGAATTCGCAACGGCATAATTATGTAGTTTTTGGAAAAAAGTTTTCCAATGTACGACCGAAACTCAACAAAATTATGATTAGATTTGAACAAAGTTGGTAGTAGTGATTTTTTCTAAATGTAGTTGTACCACCTACAATTCTTTTTACGTTGCTAGAGAGACTATCTTTAAAGAGATAAAAGTAGTCTAGTACAATGTATGTGACAAAAACAGCTAGTTGCGAGCATTGGAGTTAAAATGCAGTAATTTCTTGTCAGTTTTATCCGGCGAGCTAACGGTAACACGCCGCCGCCGCCGTCGTGTTATCATCGCTAACAAGTGGTTGCGTGCAGCCGCGCGGACGACTCAGGCTTAAACCCATTCACTTATTCCTTTTTACTTCTAAAATGTTCACCATAATTGCATTTTAAAGGCAATTTATTCAAAGGGTTTGTTAATCTGAGGACAGCGGAGATTGTTTTTAATAAATTGTCTGAAAAGTACCTACTCACCGCCAGCAAACGACTGCTATTTTAGTACCCTGCTTAGCAGTTCGGAAGGATAATAACTTTGAACTTAGAGCGTGCATTTGGGTCGATCCTAACATAATAGAGCCCGATAGTATACTTTTTTGTTGATTCAATCGTTAGTCATGTCATTACCATGGCAAGTTTAATTCACCTTATTTCTGGTCATCCATATCAATACTAATTACTTATAGATATGATACAATTTTCACGCCTAAGCCACTAAAACAGATCCTGCCAGGGGTTCCTCAAAGAGATACCGCCGCCCCTGGCACACAGGTTACTGAGGGAACACTACTAATTAACCAATGTCAATTGCTAGGTTTTAAAATTGCACAGCCGATCGGCTTTTGTCACAACAATAATGCTAAAAGGGGGTTATAGGGGATGAAAGTTTGTGTGGGGAACTCAGTACCTATTTCTTAATTTATGTTTTTGGCAAGATTTTTATTTCGTTTTTTTTTTTAATCACCTCCAAATTATGAAAGATAAGGGATAATGTTACCATGATTACTTATTTAATTTAGTTTACTAGAGAGGTAAACAAAATTAAGAGATTTAAGTAATTGGAAATACAGTCAGAATCCTTACTATACTCATTTTTATTATTGATTCCATTTAAATCGGTCCTTTTGAAGGCCGCGGGAATCCGCTGGATGTAGGAAGCACAAGACCAGTCGAACTGGAGGAGCCTGGGGGAGGCCTATGTCCAACAGTGGACGTCTTTCGGCTGAAATGATGAAATCGGTCCACCCGCTTTAAAGTTATTATAATTTGAAGTAATCAATTACTTACCTAAAATGCAGGTTATAAACGGTCAATGGTGGCGCTACAGTATTTCAAAATTAATTATTTCTTAGTTATACATTCAGAATCATAACCTGTTTCATAAAAATATTAAAGATTATTTTCATTTATAATCTGTTTGTCTGTTACCTTCTCAGTTAATATTCATCCCGGTATTACGTTCCCGTGGAATAATTTCCGACAACCACGTGGGCGAAATCGCAGGTAGAAGCTAGTGATAATTATCTTCCTATCTAATAAATGTAAACTGCTCTAACTTTTCTGAACATCTTCTGCATCCTCACAGGTCGATTGCATATACGTCCATGTATGCTCGTCCAAGGAATGGATTAGCTATATCCCCGACGGTGTCGTAAGCGAATGCTACTGGATTATATTACGTAATATGGCCGCCAGCACCCACCTGCACATTGATAACATTATACTGCGGCAGCTAGAGGTCGGATTTACAATTCTAGTCAGGAATTCTGGAGTAGTATTCTTGATTATGGAAGCTCGAACAATTCCACAAGACTGAATTTGAAAGTAAATCTTCAAGTTTTGTTTGTGCGGCAGTATAGGTAATATTGTATGCTGAGCTGTGAAATAAACATGCTCAGAATTGATCCTAGATTTTCTCAGTAGCCTTCAAGAACAAGAAACAAAACTATCCCCAACAAGGCCCCTAACTCAGCATTATAACCAAAATCCATTTGAAATGGGTGCTAAAATCTGTATAAATAATATATGTAGTGTAAGAAATCACATGGTTGGCAACTCCTAAGTAAACATCCAGATTGGGTCGGACATCGAGAGGCGGCACAAGGCTTTGTTTGGCCGGTCCAATGTCACTTGAGGTATATGTAGCTCCACAATATGTCTATACACATTTCTTAATACTGTCCAGATTAAGTCACAGTTACAACCTGACTTTATTTATAAGTCTATATTACTTTTGTTACTTTGCTTCGAAGTTATTATTCAAAGATTTTTTCTAGGTCGGATTGGTTCGACTTTGGTGACGCATTCAAATAACTTTCCGAATGGTCGTTTTTCATATGATTACATCATACAAGACTCAGTGAGTACAATAAGTATGTTTAAGAAGATACTCCAGAACCTCCTCTTTTAAAAACACTGAGTTGATTCTATGCCCAGAGTCCCAGTTGGGATCGGCAATCTGTCTTCCCTTAGCAATATATAGAATAGTGATTTGCATTATAACTACCCAACTCTCCGTGCTAGGCCTGTAATAACAATTCACGGCAGTGCCATTTTCTGTTTAACATTTTAATAGACCTTACTTACAGCATTATGAGCTCGTTTGTAATCATTTCTAAAACAATCAATTTTATTCCAGTCCCCTGAATATTTCGGACCCTTTTAGCCTATTTAGCTAAAGTTCAAAAGAACGTTATTTTATATCTCTAAGGCTTTTAATAGAGTTTGATTATGAAATTGCTGTTTCAGCGGAGTGTCTACATTGGATTAAAATAAAATCTGCACAGAGGAAGTTACAAAAGCAAAATCTTTTTAAAACTACGTTGATATGAAATTAAACCACGACTGTCCGATACCTGTAAGTACCGATACTTGGCTTTTCAAGTTGTAATATACTTTTATTTTATTTACTGTCTATATTTACTCTGTTTTTTTTCAAAGAAACCACATGAATCATTCTAAAAATAATAATACATTTGGGTTTATCAAAACGATTTTAGTTGCATATTTGTAATTAAAGCATGGAAAAAGCGATATTTGTATAGAGGACAACTTAAGGCCAAAATTAAATAAAACATTACAAAATAATAAAAATGATATTATTGAAACTAGTGATCGTCCAGTAGTTGAAATTTGACCATATTTCTACCATTCAAAACTTAATGTATTCTAATGCATTATTATACAAAGGTCTGCACTCCTGGGCACGGGACGATGGCGTGTTGTTATGTTCCACGCACGCCTCCAATAGATGTCAGCACCAACTGATGGGCTCCGCTAGAGCCGATGCCTACCAGGGATTCGGGTTGTTCGAAAGAGATACCGTGAACCCTGGCACACAGGCAACTGAAGGAACACGGGTGGGTTTTAGTCTGTAAAAGTCTGACACGCCCTCGAGCTCCACCCTGAGCGGGAGAAGTTATTTGATGAATTCCCAACCTCAAAAATAAAAAAAGTGCACTCCTTCGCCATATAAGTTCAACTGTGCCAACTTTCATACTCCTCCGTTCGCGTAATTTTAGAAAGGAGTACAAAGTTTTTGCTTTACGTATTAATATATAGATTATGTTTGTGTTTGTATTTGTTTTATGTTCCCACAAGCTGATGGATGGAATCGATGAAGAATGTCAAACAACCAGCAACAATATTTAATCAAGAAGGTAGGTAGTTGATAATTTGATTGTTATCTTTGTGACAAATGTGTTGTGCTAGCAAATCTATACATATAATACAAACAAAATATTATAATGGGTAAAATTTGTTTAGAAGCTGATCTCCGGCACGGCTGGAATGATTTTGAGGAAAATTGGTATGGGTATATTTTGAACACTGAGAAGGACACAGCTTATTTTTATCGACACACCACGCAAAAGAAATCGCGGGCCAAAACTAATTTTGCAGTACACCTGTTATTGTTTGAAAGTGGCACGGTTATCTTTTCTTGCACGTAGACAGTAAACTGCCTACCGTCACCCTCCTGTTGCGGCCCCCAGCTTCACACAGTCATTTATTATAACACCCACGAGTAGCGTCAACACACGTAAGACATGTTGAACGAGACTAGGTGAAAATACTCCTACTTCCTCTACTTTCCCCCCAATAAAAATGTAACGTGATTTTTCCGCTGAGCCTTAAATTATACCAGTTAGTGGATGCCTTAAAATATAATAAATTCGTCTTTTCATGTTGACACTGAATGCGAGCTATGATCCTTGAAAGTCATTTGCAATGATTCCTCCTTTCTCCTTTGTACAAATAAATTGAGCGAAATTACAAATGGCAGCGAATATTTCATTTCGATAAGAAGAAATAAAATACGCAAATTAAGCGTGGGATAAAACAGTAAGATTTCCATTTCTCTCGTTTATTATATTTCTTTATAAAGTTGACTTTGTTTTCTCTCGGTGAGAAAAAGCTAGCAAGGCAAGGTAACGCTACAGTTGATTTTTTTTTTCTTTATTAAAATCGGTTTCGTAATTGTTCTACTCTGGAGGAATACGATTTTTAAGTAAACATTGAGTAAAGTTACGGCAACCACAAACGTGCTTAACTTACTTAGACCGTATTTAATTAGCAGAACATTTATGTACTTTTATTTAATTAACCATATATAAATAGACAAAAAGAAAATGACTGAACAAAAGGTGATGCTTATTTCTAAAGAAATATCTACCAGCATAACTGCGATAGGAAAGAAGATAAAGAAATGTAGACAGCGTTTGTAAGAGTAAAAGAGAGAATATAATACATATCAAAAAAAAACAATTCACTTTATAAAATTAAACAAATAATATGAGAATACTTTATGTTCTGATTGGTAAACAATTTTCTGCAAAGTTTCGTCCGGGGAATTCCGTTATTTTTTACACGCTCCAATAATTTACAAAATGTATAAACTCGTATACTACTAATTACATGTCATGTACTTAATTTGAAAACTGAATTGCAATCACTGAAATCCCGCCTATTGTTAGTACTATAATATACCTTTGAGTTGTGATTTCACACCAGAGAGCTCAATAAGATCTTATCACTGACATGTCACATCGGTTTAATGTGTATCGTCGAGAAAATTGGGTTCACGAGAAACTATTCGTAGCCGAATCGTATTATCTGCAAAACCTTTCACCTGAATACAATGTGTGAAGCCAATTTCAAATATACCTGATGGTGAATGATGCGGACACAGTTGAGTCTGTATCTTCAATAAAAGATTATTGCGTGTAGAAACATGAAACATGGAAAAACTTTGTTAACTTAGATTGCTGTAAGAACTTACGCAACGATCATTCTAAAATATTGTTTTAAAGAACACAACTTACCTCCATTTTAATAAAGTTTAGTGCTATTCCTCGAATGGACTTCATCTATTTTCATTTTACGCCATTTAACCAATTAACTGCAACTGGAAGCAGGTTAAAAAGCCACGGAAAGCAGTATGACGTCATTAATGCCCAGTGAAATTAGTAGTGACGGCCAATTAGAGATACTCAGCGAAAGCTCACGGTGTGCCGTGCCGTGCGCTGTTAGCTTGCGGCGTTTTCCGGGTTGTGATGGGCACCTAAAACGTGACTCGATGTTGCCACTCCCCTCGATGTTGCCTACCATGATTGCTCGTGCTTAATCTCTCCGACTGTCAATAAACGTCATCATGTCTCCGCCGCCCGCCGCCCGGCGAGTATTGTTATTACAGTAACGACCAAAATACGACAGCTAAACGCAATAAGGAGTTTAATTCGCAAGTCTACGACACATTTGATCCCATTGACTTTTCTGAACTTTGATGTAGCAGTTAGTTTGGCAAGGACAGTGAACTATCCGTCTCTGTGTGGCGTAGAGGTGGCGGTAACGGCTTAACATTTTTACGAAAGCCTTGTATTAGTGTGCATGTGTTGTAATAATGCCACTTTGTGTGTAGTGGGCGTGTAGTGTGCATGTGTGCGTGTGTGAATGGGCGAGGGTAGCAGGTAGCAAGGTGCGGGGGTGCGCGGGTAGGGCGGGGAGCGGTATCGACGCGCACGCCGCGCCTGCGCCGAGACACTCACCTGTTGCCGTGACACCATGGAAAGATACTCTTTCAAATTAATATGGACACCTGATACCGAAATAAAAGCAAAGTTTCAAGTCCAAGGAAAGCACCATATCTTAAGCCTGAAATTGGGCAAAAGTGACTTTGTGTGTAAAAGTTAGCGAAAGATAACTCCATGTGTGACTAACCTAGAAAACTTTGACAACTATATCAATTGTTTATTATTTTGTTCTTAACATGAAAATTGATTAGGAAAGTTACAAAGTGTGTCTACGTAGTAGAAAACAACAGTTTAACTTCTGAAGTTTTGCGTCCCATCACTGCAGTGTTTATTCCTATAGTGAAAAAATCTGAACTTTCGCGAATTAACGTTCTTTTCATGACGTACATATACATCTTATAAAACCACTATGGATTGATCTGCAGCAGTATTCAAATTTCAACAATTTTAATGACCAAATACACGTTTTTGTAATCTGGTTTAACAGCAAAAAAATATATCAGTATACCTACAAACCCGTGGTGCAACGTTTTATTAAGTTCCGAATGCTTATTGGTTTTTCTTCAAACCTTTATTAAGCAATTCGTTAAACTTAGAACTCTATTTTATAGAAAGATAAACTATTACTTCACTTTAAATAATTACAATGTTATTGGTTGAACTTGTAAAGGTAATACATAAAACTGGCAAGTGATCCCTTCCTGAATGGGGTCACAGGAAACCTCTATACATACGTTTGTATTTAATTTCCAAGTAAGTAAATCCATCTATTTATTTTTGTGGTTTGACTTGACGGGACACGCTTGAGTACGTCTACATGAGTGGGGGCAAAGTGGAATACAATGTTTAGTGTTATGGAAAGGTCCTGTTAGTTTTTGTACGAATGAATATAGATCGTCTTCATAATGGACGCTGAGTCTCGTGTTTTATGATCCACGTCAACTGAACATTCGTCTCAGCCAAATTATATTATGTGGAATGGTAGGGTTATGTGGGACATTTGCCGAGGTAACATGCGTCCTAAGGAAGAGGCCATTAGACATAAACATTGACATGTCTCGTTACGGCTAAATGGATTGATCGTAAAAAATTGCTTGATGGAAATGGCGGTACAGTTAGTGCTTTTAAGTGATATAGCTGTATGCGGCCACGGTCTGGGTGGCGTGGGCGGTTACAGCTTCTCTGAACTAGGGGGGTTCGACTGAGGTGTATACCACGAAATTCAGAGAAAAAAGTTAATTTCATTTTAGTTCAACACGAGCTATAAGCAACGTACTTAGCTACTTTATGTAATTAATAAAACTTACGACATACATTTAACTAGTTTTCACGCAACTGACCGAAATAGGAGTGTTATTAGTCGTGGTTTATTTACTGAGATTTCGCAGCTGCTTCAATGTTAGGTTTGCTACGAGTGCTACGAGAGCTACGAGTGCTACGCAAGTGCTACGAGCTTGCGGAAACGATTAGTATCTATATTTAGTTAGATGAAATGTCTATTTTAATAGTTCCAATATATTTAGTGGATAAAGTACGTTTTAAAATAGATGTCAGTAATTGACTCGATTAGTGAACCGGCAGCATTTATTTACAATTCTGTTCATTTATGATGAGTCATTTTACGAAAATTTGTGTTGTCTACATAAAACTCTATATTCGTAAACACTTAGTTAAATTTACATGTACTAGAACTAGCATATTTCCCTAAAATCACTACTAGTGACATATGCTATATTTTATCCCCGTATTCCCACGGGAACGGGAACTACGTGGGTGAAACCGCAGAGCGCTGCTAGTTGTTGATATTTTTATAAGACAAGTTGGCAACTGATTGACCTAAGCTCAATTATTTCCTTCAATCGTAAATCCAGAAGATTAATGACCTGAATGAGATATCAGTTGTCGGTCCCACAAAGAATGGGTTACTCCTTTCTGATCCGAGGATACAATAAGGCGAGATTTAGCGATTACGTCAAGAGGATGATTAGTGGCTCTTTGCCCCTTGCTAATAAAAATATTACTTCAACTAGGCGTGGTGACGGCGGCAGATTTTTTATTGGTCGTTGTTGAACAGGATGTTTTTAGGATTATTTTTTGTGGTAAGATACCAGAAAATTAACCTTAGAAATTGCCTTTTATTCATGTAAAAGTTCCACTTTAAAGTACAATTTTTATATATGAATCCAAAATGATTACAGAAAAACAATCTATTCATACATTGAATGACTATTACCGTTCCCAAAAATAAAAGATTTAGTCTACAATATCCTGTAGAACTCAGCATGTTGTTCCGGGCTCAGTAAACGACATTCACTTATCACGACGTTGATGGAAAAACGTGGAGAATATAGTCGACGTTTATTTTATGTACGTTTATGGACTGCCGATGATATTTCTTAAAGTATATTCCATTATCCTGATCGTCTAGGGAAGCGCTACACGTATACAAAACAAGGGCACTTCATGGAAGGGGGCATGCATAAACAACAAACAAGTTACCTACAAGGTGACACCCACTCACTCTGAACTATTTACATGTATTTGGAGCTCTTAAACTAGACCCACAGAGGAAAATAATTTCGTTTTCATTGTGTACGTGATTTTAACTTTTTCTGTGCTTTGGTACAGGATTTTGATAAGACATGGAGTTTCTTTTAATATCATACAGAGTGTGATCCGCTTAAGTGTAGCAAGAGTTACTTTCCGCGTCACTGATGACGCAGATTTTAATTAGAGACCTTTTTTATCTAAAAATTGGATGAAAAAGTTAAATAAAGGAACACCATTTCACCATAAAAGAAATGTCTTGCCGCTCGCTTACGAAAATGTTGCTATATGCTGTAAATGCGAACAAAAAGAAAATGTTACAACAACATGACGCACGGAGTTTGAAATATTCAAGGTGCGATCATAACAACTTAGTCGTAGATATTAAAATAGATAAACAAGATTAATGCGTATGGGATGTTTGTTACTTGTTCAACGGATTTGGATGAATTTTGATATTGCGGTAGAAAGTATCCCAAATTTATCACAACCTTTGTGATAAATTTGGGATACTTTCTCCCGGAAATTAAGGAACTTTCCACACAAAGCGTGGCTGCCACCGTTTATATATTACATAGTTATACAGGGTAAGTTTTTATCCAGTGCGCAAATTGTAACCATGAATTCAGCATATCATTCTAGAACCCCTAGCGCAGAAATTTTTCGCCGGTTGTACAAAAAAAAATCAGCTGTTTCATAGAAAAGTGCAATACCTACGCGGTCAAAATGTATGGAACAGCTGATTTTTGTTTGTGTATCCGGCGAAAAATTTCTGCGCTAGGGGGTCTAGAATGATATGCTGAATTCATGGTTACAATTTGCGCACTGGATAAAAACTTTTCCTGTATATTACATAGTTTGTTAGCAATATGCCGAATACTTCACAAGCTTCACTTTTGATGCCGTCACTGAAGTAAGTATTTTTAAAGCATTGAAATTCACCGCAAAACTTTTACGAAGCAACTCAATTTAAAAAGTAAAATAAGAATAGTAAGTAAAGTAAAATAAGAATGTTCGATTTGGAAATTTGGCGAAAGATATTATTATACCGTGGACTAGTTAGCAGAGCAGCGATATCGATCACGCATCGATATTTAATGAGCAGGACAAAAATAGAATTGATTCTAGTGGCCCCTTCCAAAATATAGTTTCGTATGGAGAAGGATGGGCAAGAAATTCCACCGTTACTCTTTTAAAATGTTTTAAATACAATATTTAACATGCATTCATTTTATAATTATGTGTGAAAACGATGCACCTAGAATAAAATTACCATACCAACAAAATAGGTAAAAAGAATGAAAGTGAAGCAATGACAGATAAATTAATTTTATAGATACATGGTGCTCACATATTTAAAAACATTGTAAAAGTAAGAATACAATTTTCCTAGAATATTAACGAGTTATAAGTCAGTGTGTGAGTTAAAGTAATCACAGAGTGTAAATCAATGTCATAAATATTATTAGTTATACAATTCAATTTGCAACCAGTTTGACTTTGTCTAGAATCTAGATTGTTCTATGGAGCAGGACCAGCATGTTTGCAAGTAACGGTTTAGTAAAGATGAATAAGGACGGGAAAATTAACTGTAAATGATGTTCAGAGTTAACTATTAGGTACTACGAATCTGCAGTCACGCATTTATGTACCTGTATTGCGTGCCGCAAGTCACAACATCATTTCTTTTAAGTCCCACACTTTTCTACGATCCGGTATAAGCATTTTTCGTCTTGTTATCGGTTGGAACAAAGTAATTCTACACAGGGCTTAAAGCTTGTCTCCCAACGCAGTCAGCAATAAAGAGAAGAAATTGGCGTATTCACGATGTCTATTTCTCAACCGTGAGTAATGGCAAATGGCCGCTTCGAGGAGGTTAAATGCCTATGCTTTAAAGAAATCTAAATTTTAGGCGCAAACGGAGACGTTCTACTTATCTAGAGTTTGTTTTATAGGTGGATTGTACGGAATTTTCGCACTTTATGTAAGAAAATACATAAATATTATTTAAACTCCATGATATTTTTGTAGGTATAGATAGACGTTAAGTGCACTTAGCATCTACACTTGCTTGCTTGTCTATAGGTGCTTGTACTTGATTAAGAAATGAATTCTTAGAAAAATTCAAATGCCAACTTTAGTCTGGTCGCAAGCGCACCTACATTATCCTGACAAACTTAAGGTAGAATCATCAATATTTTTTCTGTTTAAACAGAGAATTACAAGACAGTGGTAGCAATAAAAGCTTGAATGAATAGAGAGCTGTCAATTGATTTTATCCCGCAATAGAAAACTATGTACAACAGCGTGATTCTATTAGACGTCTTATTGTGTCAATTCACAGTCTAGTGACAATTCTATTCAACGAATGCAACTTCATTTAGTATTATAGTGTGAAGTGTGTCTTACAAGTCTTCTTTTTTTTACTTTTTTCGATGTTAAGTGCATCTTGAGAATCGTTTAATCATTTGATGAAACGAAAAAAAGAAAGAAAGCGTAATTATTTAATAGGGTATCCCATTTAAGAATAACGCTATCTTTAGATGTACACTCTACTCTATAAAGTTGGTTGTTGGCCACGTTTCGCCCTTATTTACGTTTGGAGAGTGGTTAAACTATTTATTTTGAAATAATTTGGTCATTCGTTTTTTGTAACTTTACTTCTTTGTGAAAAGACGTACGGTACGGGCGCATTTGATTCTTAACTAGTGCACCTAACAGAGTAAATCCGAATTCCTTTTATCTATCTATATTTATAAAATGTATCCCTATTTCCCTAATTCTGCTAATTCTTTTTTAGTTGTGATTGTTACTGTCAGGAGAAGGTTATTATGAAAGAAAAAAGTAAGAAAGGTGCGCGTGCCATTAGAAAATTTAAGAAAACTGAACGACCATATTAACTTTTCTTTTGTACTGAAAAATTGAAACTAATTTTTTTATAAGATACAACATATTGATACCCTCATTATCTATACATTGCTGCCATCTAAACGGAAGTTCATTAATGCCTTTACGATAGAACTCTGAGGATCTAGATTCGCTAAACTGTGTGAAAGCATTGTATACTGCCTCCTGGGAAGTTTTTTTTTATCACGTAGAAATTTGTCCAAATCACGAAACATGTGGTAGTCCGTTGGAGCAAGGTCTGGCGAGTACGGAGGATGACGTATAGTTTCTAACTGCAGCTCCTGTAGAGTTACAACGGTTTCTCGTGCAGTGTGAGGTCTTGCGTTATCATGGAGCAATAATGGTGAAGATCGATTCACGAGTCGGGGCTGTTTCACTGCCAGTTTGTCCATCATTGTTCGAAGTTCGGCATAGTAAACATCTGCTGTTATTGTCTGACCAGACCTGAGAAAGCTATAGTGAACATGAAGAGACCACCAAACAGTTACCATTACCTTTTTATTGGTAAGCTTTGCTTTAGGGCACTGTTGCGGCGTTTGACCTGGGGTCAGCCATTGCATTTTTCACAATTCATTCCAATATTCCTTCATTTCTCTTCCGATTTAACAAGGCAACACAAGTTTCAACACACATTTCTTTCTGCAGATCAGTCAAATCATCAGGCACCCATTTTTCATATTTTTTATCTTTTTGATTTGATGCAAATGAGTCAATATTGTAGGTAGGGTAACGTTAAACCATGCCGCTAATTCCTGGGTAGTTTGACTCGGATCGGCTTCTACCATCTCCTTCAATTCAGCGTTATTCACCTGTGTGAGCGGTCTACCACGTGGTTCGTGGCAGTCTATGCGCTCTTACGGCCCTAGCCGCCGCAAGAGACGCCCTGGGCGTCGGGAATCCCAGGCCGATTTCTGGCCACCGTAGGCATGAGCTTGCGGACGGCGAGTAATGGGTAGCTCGCTGTCCGGTAAGGACCAAGCCCAAGTCGACGGCGCGTTGTGTTCTACGCGCGTTTCAAAGAGATGTCAGCACAAAGTGATGGCACATGAGTAACTAAACGGAACAGAGGCAAAGCTTCATACAACCGCGCGAATCGGTTGCACTACTACAAGCACGCGGGGCATGTGTGCGTGACCACTGGCCGCTTGTCACGTATGTGGCGAGACTGGAAAAAAACGGTTTACACTGGCACAGCTAGTTGACAATCTCAGGGTTAGTGCGACGCGCGTTGTTTGTTTTATTAGTTGCAAGTTTGAATAACAAAGAAAAAAATTAAAACTTGAGTGGACTTTTTTTGTCAAGGTCATAAACTGATATCGGCGCGGTACTTGACGGCTACTTAACGTCAAAAGTCATCGTCCAGCCTACACCGGTTAGTGTAAAAACGTGGTATTGTATTATTACGGTTGTATAACGTAGGTACTGTGTATAAATAATACTAGAAAAAATAAAAATATGTCATACTTTAACTATACCAAGGAATAAATATTCGATTATTACTTTTACAAGTAAATATCTGAAGGTGCAGGAGGGCCATCATCAGAACTCATCTCGCAAGGCGTGGAAATAAGGCGGTGAATAAAACCGAATACCTCCGAAAATCAACTGTTATAATACTAGTATGTTAGTTTAGGTTAGTAGCATGGACTCGAAACTTTGTTTTTAAATTTAATTTTGTTTGCTTTACATGATCTTCACCATAAACTGCTGCTGCAGATAGGATAGTCTCCTCACGAGGGAACACCTCAACAGCTATTGTAGCATTAGCATGAAAGTTTGAATACGCGTTTAAAAAGCATTTTTAATGAAAATGTATCATTAATACCTACATCGTTCTTATTTCTCGCTACTAGTCGGTCTGTGTTTAAACTAAATACTCAAAAAATAGGTATCATCATCTCCCTACCCTTTACCCAACTAGCTTGGGGTCGGCTTCCAGTCTAACCATATGCGGCTGAATACCCGTGTTTTACATGGAGCTGCCTTTCAGACCCCAAGAACCCAATTATTGGGCAACACGATACTCTTGGATAGACTGAAAGTCAGACTTTCTGGCGTCCTGTAACGACTGTCAAAAATCTACGAATGACAATCTGGACTGGAGACAAAAAACTTTGTTAGATTCAGAATTTACCACACCATTAAAAGAAACAATAAATTATTAAAAATAAAAATTATTAGAGTAAGTAATTGGTAAAGTATTCTATCATACTGAATAATGAAACTGTTTAACAGATGTTTTGTTAAATTTGTCTTCACCTATTGTGACAACCCTACCAAATTAGGTAACAATTTTGCACGT
Source organism: Polymixis flavicincta (assembly GCA_949987655.1). NCBI lineage: Eukaryota > Metazoa > Arthropoda > Insecta > Lepidoptera > Noctuidae > Polymixis > Polymixis flavicincta. The sequence continues at coordinate 13,877,224 of OX465182.1, forward strand.
TTTATGGAGCTTTGTTTCTGTTCCGTTTAGTTACTCATGTGGTGATGGGGCATACAGGCTACTGAGGGAACACGGGTGGGTTTTAGTCAGTAAAAGTATGGACACGCCCTCCTGCTCCACCCAGAGCGGGAGCAGTTAATTGATGATTTCCCAACCAAAAAAAAAACCACGTGGTTCGTTCTTCATGCCGAAGTTTCCATTATAAAAGCGTTTAAACGCACGGTGCGTTCATTGATACGCGCAACGTTGATATTGTGAGCCGTTTCTGCCGCGTTAGTTCCGCGTCTGAACTTGTATTCAAAAATAGCTCGGATTTTCGAAATATCCATCTTTACGTCTAAGCTGAATAAAAAAACCAATTTAAAATTGAAAATCGAATGTTGCACATTTTTTTAAAGAAGAACCTCATAGGTATCACGTGAAAAAAGTTTCACACGAAAATCTCACACCATGAAGATTTTATGTCAATTCGAAGTGTCTATTACTATACAACGGCAATTTCATACTTTAACCCCTATTATTTTAATGGGAATTCAATAATTGTCTGTCGGGTCAGCTAGTTACATATGAAATCCATTTAATGACATTAGGCTGACATTTAGCACTTTTTGAAAGTCAAAATTACAAAAAACAGTCATCTAAATCGTCCGGAATATCTTATTGCTACTGATGCAATATTCTTAAAAACTTTGATCCACTTTTTATAGTTTCATTGTAGAGTAAATTATTTATTTGCGGCCAAAACTCCGTGAGAAATCATCAAATAATGCCGTTTGAAATAAAATCGTGTGCAGGGAAAATGGCGAACACGTTTCAACTTTGCGGAGACGTTAAAGCGGTTGTTGTTTTCCTACATAAATGTTTTATTTTTCCTTTATCTTGTCATAAAGCTTTCGCCACGAACCAAGGATGTAGGTAAGTGGGTATTCTAATATAGACACGCCAGGTTTCAAGAGGTTTGTGTCTGCTAAGAATTTCATGCCTTAATAATTTCGATGACAGACTGAAACACTCGTTAGCGAGATTGCACTATATGTAATTTTATGAATGAAGGTGACACTTGTCCACATTTTTTCCATACAAACTTCGGGAGGGTTTTACTCCACTGTTTGACTATGTAAATCAAAAATAAAACATGGTATGGTTTTGTCTCGTTATTATTATTGTCTGTACGGAAACAGAATACTAAAATAAAAAGCCATTAAAAAGTTATGAGCCAACAAAGATTCGTTTTTCTTGCTAATTTAACCTAACTTTGAGCGTGTTTAAGTAATAAAAGGAGTGTAAAATATCGAAAACCAAGACGGTACCGACAAAGTTCAATTAACAATAAATTCAATAAACTTTATTTGTCATTGATTTATGCAGTGGTTTTTTCATAAAACCCGATCTTCTGAAGGACTTTTCTTAATTTTTTCGCGATTTTTTTTCAAAAAATGCTCCTGCATCTCACTCAATAACGTTGTGCATATAGACTAGCGTCTAACTGCTCACCACTGATACTATCTCTGTCGGATACGAAGCCTGGTGAGACAACGTGATTTTTAGCCAAGCCCACCGGTGAGTTCGAGCCCGCGCAAAGTGTCCCCTTAAAGAGTCACAAAGCGTTCTGCGCTTTCTGCGTTATGTTAACATAGCGTTTTATTATTAAAGTCAACAAGTGTATAAGTATTAGTTGACAAGTGTTGTAGTGGGATCGGAAGTGCCTAATGGACCTGTTGCATGTTGCCTATGAATACTGTCTTTGCCTTGCTACGAGAATGTCCGGTCACGTTATCTAACCTAAAAACTGGTCAAGTGCGTTTCGGACTCGGAATCGCACACGAAGGGTCCCGTACCACTAGGCATAAAAGGTCGAAATAAAAAACACATTTCTTGAATGGACACCCACCCCCCTTTAACTTAACCTAAAATTTAAATTGTCTACCTATTATGGTTCATGAGATGCAGCACGCTGACATATAGACGGATGGACGGACGGACGGTGTAATCTTCAAAAATATTAAAGAGTCCCGTTGACACCCTTTGTCAAAGTCAAAGTCAAAGTCAAAGCATTTATTTCAATTAGGCACTTAAAAGGCACTTTTGAACGTCAACATTTACATTTAAACAGAATTGATTCTAGTCGCCCATTCCAAAATGTAGTTTCGTATGGAGAAGAACGGGCAAGAAACTCCACCGTTACTCTTTTAAAATGTTTTACATACAATTTATCATAGTACATTCATTATATAATTATATGTGAAAACGATGCACCCAGAATAAAATTACTATACCAAAAAAGGTAACAAAATGCAACTGAAGCAATAGAGATAAATTAATTCTATGATAGATACATGGTGCCCACATATTTACAAACATTGTAAGAGTAAATATACGATTTTCCTAGAATATTAACAAGAAATAAGTCAGTGTGTGAGTGTAAATCAATGTCATAAATATAATTATTTAGTTAATTCAATTAGCAACCAGTTTGATTTTGTCTAGACTCTAGATTGTCCTATGGAACCCTAAAAAGCATACTTATGTATTTAAAGGAATTTAATGTATACTAAGGAACACTAGTATTCGCGTAATTTACTGAAATATTACAGATAATTATGTATGCATAGATCGGTTGAGTGTGAAAGTTGCGAAAATCCAATACACAACATATTATGCGGTAAGTAGCAGGTTGTACCATAGTAAAAAAAAAATCGCACCCGTAACAAATATGAATTAACAAACGTCATTAAAATCACTAAAACAACTCGGTTAATGATGCTGTGACTGGACTAGTCAAACCCACAAATCGCGTTAAATAAGCCCACAAAACGAATCCCAAAATGGAATTGGAACACCACAAAACAACTCAATTGAATTTTCATGACTTTAATTAAATATGTGTACGATAACTGCGGTTGTAAAATGCATAGCCCGGCCCCTGCAGCCGGCAGCCACTAACAATTATAACAACTCGACAAGGTAATTAACATCGCCATTTGTACAAAGCTCGAAGACTTACCGTGAATAATATACTCACTGCGGTTTTCGCGAAGTCGGCAAGTGTTAGGTGATTCACTTTTGTTTTGTAATTTAACTTGACCATACACAAAAATTTGCAAGTAGTAGTGACAGTCACCTGATAATTATCTCTACAAAATTGTGTCACTTGTTCACGGCTGGAATTTTCTTCACATGTAAACGTGACAAAAGGGAATATCTACACAAACAGTGAAGTCATTTGCGTCGTTAAAAATCCAAAATAACTTGTATGGTCCGTTTCTCACGTTTGGCAGCAAGATTAAACGGAGCGGAGATGAGTTGTATTCAGTTCATATAACGATCGGAAATAGGTATGTGGAGGTACCAAGCAGTTTGCAGCGTATTGAAGCTTGTTGTTTGAACCCACCTGCGTTCTTGAACGTACCCATAATTGGCTTCTTCTTTCAGCGCTCATCCTGAAAGGTTTACATCTGTTTGAACTGCCTATTCATCAAAGGTCAGAAAAAACTTTGTTTATCCCATGCTCCTTTCTTTTCCCGTTTCTTTTTATTGCGAATTGTAATTTAATTTGAGTTAAAAATAAGTGTAGATTTGTACATGTAAATATAACAAATAGCGACGAGTTTGCGTACTATGGTAATATTCTTGTTTGCCAGTTTGCATATTATGTATGTTCATGCCGAGCACAGTAAATATGTTCTGATTTGCAACATTTCTACGAAACAACCGAATGTATTATTTGCATGTTAATTAACATTGGTGTTAAGCTCGCATCGAGTACGAGTATATTCATCATATTGTATTTCTGTTACTATTTGAATACGATAAAATGTGAATGGAGATTTTATTTATCGTTCCATTAAATTTAAATAATTGGAGTATTAATACCCTATTCGAATCATTGATTTGTGCTACGAAAACCATTTGAAGCGTGTCTGACACATGTAGCCAAATCGAACATAATCATTTACGTTCGACATTTGGTGTGATATAAGTGTGTTGGGCGGTAACTGTTGATCGCTGGATGAAGGGAAAATACTTGTATTTAAGTAAATATTCATCATAATCTTATTATACAAGTGGCAGCCACTGAACTGAACGCTGACGAAACATAACTTGCCAATTATTATTATTAGATCATCTAGGGGAGGTTCTCAAAGTTCTATTGATTTAGTTGTCTTCTAAAACATGTCCACGATAGGGATAAGGATTATATAGGTCTGTGGATGGGAAGAAAGTACCGAAAATGTATTTTTTGAGATGACAGTATTTCAACGATTTCAATCTCATTTGGGCTAGACATCGAGACTACTGAAAATTCTGATGAGAGCACCTAAATAATCCTTATCTCTATACACCTAAATGTATCTTTTGATAAATCAAAGAATCTGTAAACTAATTAGATTTAGTTAAAACAAAAAGGAATATTCGTCACTCTGGCGCTAAAATATTCCACTGCGAAGCTGATATTTTCAAAGACGGCAATGGCGCCGATAACTCCAACGAATTATTTTATTTTTACGTAAATACCCTTTCTAGAATATATTCATCGTTAGATTATATTATTTTCTTTATCTATTTGAGGACTAAGGAATGCTGTCATAAAAGAAAATGAATGTTTTAATACATCCAATTGGCAATTTGAGAAAGGTTTTAGAAATAAATTGAATGCTGTCTTGTGTTGTGGACAGCTGTATAAAACGAATTTGGATTGCTTCAGATCTTTCAAGACGTGGACTCCATATACCTGAACTTACAACAACTTGTGGGTTTTAAATCAATCTGATTCAGGCCGAACGCAAAATATGGGTAGTTGGGCAAAATCCCAACTACCTATATTTTGCTTTCGGCTTCCAGTCTAACCAGATGCAGCTGAATACCATTATTTACATGGATCTGACTTCCACAACCCAGTAACTGTGTAATACGATACCCCTTGATAAGAGTGATTCTCAGAGTTTTGGGCTTTTGATCACCCGTAACGACTATCAAAGTTGTCCAAATAATTATATCGATCTGTGCGGCTATAATTATTTAACCACGAGAATGTGAAGAGTTTATGAAAGTTTAACTACTTAAAATAGCAAGCGGCAACCCTGATTAACAGATCCGTGGCTCTTTCTGAAGTCTAATACAATTACAATAGCAGCTCCACTACGTAATCCTTACGGCACTCGGCAATTTCGTCAAATCTCTTATCTCGTCTGTTATTAAAGGTTTTAAAGAGCTTCCCGCGAGTTTATAAACGGATTTCTTAGAATTGGAAATGGCAGTGTACGCTAGAATTAGAATTAAGTACACCCAACGGGAATACTAGGTATATAGGTGTACGTACCTGCGTTATTTTAGTGACAATCAAGGTTCTGATCCCAATTCTAATTGTGATGGGGTTATAGGCATTGATAGAATTAACATAAAATAACATCACGCTTTGTTTTTCTGTAGGATTGGGCAGAGGTGTGCCTCGAGTACACCCACATTTCACCAGTTATGTGTTAAGTCCCATGTAATAAGGGGCAAGCCAGACTTAGCTGCTACTGAGACATTTCAGATAGAGAAATTCAATAACACTTAGGTCGACCTAGGAATTAACTTTTTGTAAAAATTAAATGAAACTGCTAAGAGATTTGATGATGTCAAATGGTTTATAAACAAAGCATTGCGTTACAAAGTATTGAAACAAAAAAACAAAATACAGTGGCACTCCCGGAGTGCCACAGAAGTGGAAACTTATAAATAAAATAAATAAATTGTTTTTTACCACAAAGTTCAAGTACATTGCACTGTTTACAGATTATAGATCTTAATTTAGCATTTGGTAGGTGAGCACAATAGGTTCAACCCTGTCCCCTAAACTAGGCTAGGCCTGTATCTTAGGGGGCAGTACCCGGAAATTAAAAAATGTGATAGTGAGAGAGTGAAGAGTGAATTGTATTGTATTAGAGTAAATGTTTGATGAATGTGTGGGGAAGTGGATGGGGTGTTTTGTGATAGTGTTGTGTGTAGTGAATGAAGTGTGTGTGCGTTTGTAGTGTGTTATGGATGTGCGAGTGATTAGTGCGTGTGCGAATAATAGGTGGATTACACATAAAGAGGTGTTTGTTAGGTGATGTAGGTTAAAAGAGATTCTGTACCATGATAGTCCTGTTTTAGCAGCCATTCAATTATTGTACTTTTTAGTTTAAACCTCGGGAGACCGAGAGTATTTAGCATTTTATGGGCTTTGTTGTAAATGTGGGTACTTATTACGTGAAATTGGTGCCTTGCAAACTTCGTTTTATGTTGAATGCTGGGAATTATATGTTTACGTTTTTTGGGGTCAGGGGGAGCCAAACTGCCATGTATCCTAAGAATTGATTGAAGCACAAATAGCTGTCGTATAGATAAAACTTTACAGTCTGTATAAAGTTGCGCTGTTGGATATCTGCGTGGTTTCTTCGTCATAACTTTAAGGACTGCTCTTTGTGCTTTCTCGGCCCTCAGGAGACCTGTGTTGTTACTGTAGTACGTTAATGCAGTACCCTAGCACCGATTGGCACAGTGCAAAATAAACCATTTTAAGAATATCCTGGTCAGCTGACCCCCTGAGTGATTTAAAAATAGGGATAACACGCATTATTCGGGTGGTCAGTGTGTCTAGGTGTTTGTCCCACCTTAGTCCATTGTCTATATGGATGCCAAGGTATTTTACGTAGTCATCTCTTCTTAATTTAGGACAGGAGCAAAGTGTTGAAGGGCTTGTACATGAGTGTGCCGTTAAGGAAAAAGTACTTGGTGGTTTCATATTGCACCGAATGGCGAAAGGAACATAAGAAGTTTTGGCCAGATTTAATGTCAGTAGGTTAGAGTTAAACCAGTGCATGATTCTACTTAGGGCAGCGGCTTCCCAAGATGGACCATGGGCAATAATTGCGATGTCATCTGCATAGGTGAATATGTTGCAATTTGGTCATCTTGCAGAGATCGTTTATGTAAATTAGAAACAGTGTCGGCCCTAGTATGCTACCTTGTGGTACGCAGTAAGACACTAGCTCCTCGTTACTCAAATTAGGACCAATTTGGACTTGTTGACTACGGTTGGTAAGGTAATCTATGAAAATTTCAAGAGCTTTGCCACGAACACCCAAGGATTCCAACCTGGAGATAAGTTTGGGCACAGAAACCGTGTCAAACGCTTTGGAAAGATCTAAGAAAATTCCCAGGCACTTCGTCTTCTCATCGAGTTTTTTAGCAATCAATTGCGTAAGATCTAGTACCGCGTCTTCAGTCGACACCTCTGAACGAAAACCATATTGGTTGTCAGCTATAAGATGAAATTTGTCTAGGAAGTTTCTAAGTTGTTTATTGAGAATCTGTTCAAAAAATTTAGACAGTGAAGTGAGTACAGATATGGGTCTGTAATTGTTAACACAGTTTCTGTCCCCTCCCTTGAAAATTGAGTGCAGAATACCTTTTTTAAGAGCATTCGGGAAAACTCCTGACTGAATGCAGAGGTTAAAGATGTAGGCTATCTGTGGAGCCAGGATATGACGAACTAATTGTAATTAAAGTTACCGTTTTCATATAATGCGCTATTCAATCAAAATCAATCAAAATCAAAATATTTTTATTTCATATAAACCTGCATGGGCACTTATGAAACGTCAGAAGCTAGGTGCACGGTTCCAAAATGTTGTTTCCTATGGAGAAGAGCCGGCAAGAAACTCCACGGTTACTCTTTTAAAAATGATTGGCTTTAACAATGTTTTCAGAGATAAAATGTATGGGAGGACAGTGCAGGCCTGTCAATAAGTACCAGGTACTTAGACGAATACAGAATAGAAAATCGTCTACAAATCTACAGTCTGTAAGGCCTACAACGTTCTCCCATTCACAATATGTAAAATAATCTACATAAATAAAATGAACCTAATTAAACATAGTGACATGATTAACATGACAATCACTAAAAAATAAGTTGATATTAAAATTGATGTATAATGTCAAATAATGACGAGAATATGTCAGCATTGTAAAAATAAAAAGAATAAAAAAGAACATTGAGAGCAGTTAATAGACTTTCACATAGTTATGCTGTTAATGAGGTACCAGGGAAGCCACATGTGCAGAAGGAATTAATGTCAAACTTCCCTGTCTTCAACGTAGTCTTTTATCTTATAATATGCTTTTTTGATAAGGACACGTTTGATGTGCGTTTTAAACTTTCCATCGCTAAGTTCTGTAACTGACTTTGGCAACTTGTTATAGAAGCGAATACTGTTTATTAGAAATGATTTGCTAGTTTTAGTCAATCTAAATTTTGGAATCACAAACATGCATGTGTATCTATATACGTACATACACAATTTATGTACATATCAACAGAGGTGTCGGTAACGGTAACGGTAACAGTGTCGCGAGTTCAATTGTTTTTTCCCATCTCAAAAAATGCCAAACGCACCTAAAGAAGTTTGACTTCAAAAAACATGACTTGGCGTAAATAAAATTTGTAGGTACTCGTAGATAGTTAATGTGTTGTGTACGGTTTCGAGTATTAAATACATTATTACAGATGGTTACTAGTTATTCTCTATTCTCTGTACACAGTCGTAAATATAAAATTGTAATAAACAGCGATTCATACGTGGCGAAGGTGAAAATATCATAATAACCGGAATAAAAAGAGAGAGAGATAAACCGCTAACTCATTTACCTGGTGTTTCATACCTATCAATCCGTGTTGCTGTGTTTTTCTGCAGACGATGCAGCAATATTTATGAATGTTTATGTTATTGAAAGTACGAGTAGGCATTGTAATCATGATGTGAAGATGGGCTAATTATAAATATACGGAGCTTCTGATACTTGTTCAGTCTAAAATCTGATATTACGTACTACTTAAAATTAAAGTCAGTTACCTATATTTTGAATGGAAAAACGAACTTTGTAGTGATGCATGTCTATGTGATTGAGTTAAGTCGTTTCGATTCTGTAGTTCAATTACAATAAATAAAATAATCACTTACAGATAAGCTTGTTAACCGTGTGGGTACATTATATTGATTAAATGTTGTAACTTACAATCGACGGGGTACTTAGCTAGATGCATGAGACTGTAGCCCACATGTCGTCAATGACGGAATGTTACAAGTAACGGGGAACCTTTTGTCAGTCTCTGGGCACTTTTCCAAATCCCGGTCCATTACTGGAACTATAACAGAAAACGGGGATTGAGCCCAGGCTTGATGGTCGAGTTCGCGATAGTTCTCCTAATAAACCTTCATCTATAAGTTCCATAGAAATGTGAATATATTCAATTTCTCTCGTATCACAGATAAACTTATAATGAAATCACTTGACATTATTAAAAAGTTATTTTCCTTTCTGAAAAGGTCAATAACTAGGCTGAATGAAAAGGGCAACTTGCATATCCTAAGTGTTCGGAAATGAAATAGGTAGCTTAGAAGAATAATTTAATGAAGAAAAGATATCTCCAGGATACAAAAGAAACGGATGTGAATATTCCAGAGACCTTCTTGTAGGAGGTAATATTAAGAAATCTTACTCTGATAGAAAGTTGCAATATTGCCGAGTGCTTTAGGAAACTGCCACGGGCAGAAGCTAGGAAGTATTATATAATTGTATACAGAGCATACATTGTTTGTGACATAAACGATTTTTTATTTCTTTTAGATCTTTATAAAAATTGTTTGGACTTAGAGTTTCTAGAAATCAATGCGTCGTCATTTCGAACTCCTTAGGTTTTGTAAAAGACTATTGTCAGCGGTATAGTACTAATCATAAATTTCCTGACTAGAAATCGGTTTGCCAAGTGATTTATTCTTTTAATTAAGTATTCACTATTCACATAAATTTTATTCATTTAAGTTGGTGCCTACATAAACTCATTGGAGTTTTACCGAACACCAAATTCATCGACAATAATTAAGAGAATTATAACCGTTTACGTAGGTACCTGTTAAAAAGAAACTGCAATTAAAATTACCACGGGGTAATTTTATCTAGGTAATACTAACGAGCGAACATCGATGACCAACCTGACAGGCCGGTCTATCCTTAAAACTAAAGGTAATTAATGTTTTTGAATTGACACAGGTTCCTAAAGTATCTGTTTTATTATTTATTTATATTTTTTGTGCTATGATATTATTGTTAGGTATTAATTTTACTTCATTGTGTGGATGGCAATAGCTAGCCGAGTATTTGAGCACCAACCGGTTTTCCGACATAGTGTTTTCTGTGTTCTAAGTTTTACAGTCGATTACAAGAAGTAGTAGAAGATAATACTGTTATGTAGCAGAACCGACCAGATTAACATGCTTTAGTTCATTTGGAAAATGTATCCAACTCTTTAAAGTGCTCTCATAACGTTGCAGAGTAAACTAATTCATTTATGGAACCGTCAGTACCCACAGAGACTAGACCTTTGGTCTCTAAGCGACTATTAAATTAAAACTGAAAGGGGAACTATACGCTCTGCATGTATGAAATAATTTACATCAAGCAACGTTTTAGCATCGTTCAATTTATGCAGATTACGATATCCGATAAACGGCAGGGCTTGAACAATATCAGATTATTGTTCTTATAAAAATTGAGATAATGTGGTCATTGAGGCGATATCGCGTTCTATATTTAGAATAAAAGTTTGCCGAGGAGAAAAAATAAATACGGCCGTGGGAATTGGTAAGGGTATCACGTTCCCGGCTCGTACGTGGTGCGTCGCTCCTCAATCGAAGAGTAGCGACGTGTCCGCCGATCTGCTGGGGGCTGGGGCGACGCGCCTCGCGCTTCACACATTACGTGCCGTCTTCTCGACAACCCTATAATACATGAATGTGTTCCCCCCGACACACTTAACGTCCACACTTCAAAACGTTCATTCACTCAACCTTTCATTACATTTTCTACAAAACCTGTCCCAAGCTAAATAGGGTGGTTAAATAACGAAATGTACTGAATTAGGGTTAATTTGAATGTATAAGGTCGAAAGAATAATAATGCTAAAACTAAAAAAATGTCGCATTGCTTAAAGAGTTTGTAGGTATGTATTTAATTATTTTAACGTTTTCATTTCAAAGAAAGCTCGGCTTCTGTGGTTTTCATAATTGGTTGTAAACATGCGAATTATAACTATGTGAAAATGAATAGGATTTTGTTAAAGCTTTGGATATTTTATTGCACGAGTTTATGTAGATATTTTTATCTGTTTGAGATTTATTACAGTTAGATACTAGGTTTAAAAAATAATAAAAAGCTAGGAAAGAAACCTGGATGTCATTGTGAAACAGCCGTTTTGTGAACTGTAGATAAAACCATGATGATGGAAACGAATAATCTATACATATAAAACGCTTTGTGCTGAATGACTGACTGACGGATCAACACACAGCCTAAACCGCTGATCGTAGAGACCTAACGATACGATACGATATGACGTAAGCATCCGATAAGAAAGGATTTTCCGAAATTCTACCCCTTTTTTTAGGGGGTGAAAAACGGGGGAAAAGTTTTCTCAATACATTTTGTTAGTACTAGGCTGTCATAACTCGGTAGGAGCACAACTAAGATATTTGTGTCAGCTAGAAAGCGCTTTATGACGTTAAAGTACCAGGTTGGCATAACACGGTAGGAGCACACCATTTTTTTTGTTTTTTGTAAAAAAAAGTACGTGTGGCACTCGGGGACTGCCGCGGTAAAGCTATTGCATAGCATTTTTATCAACTTATGCAGTTATAATTTTAGTTGTACAAGGCTAGGCAGATTGATTGGTTTTAATTGACAATTTCGCTTTACATGTTAATTGGAGGTCACGTAGTGACCACCTACCTATATCCACGAAATGGTAATTGTTTTTCAAACGTTTTACTATTCACGAACTAACTAGATACCAAATCTATAAATATATTACTGCTACAACCTACAACGAGCTAACTACTAAGCGAACTAACTAGCTAATTATAAAACGAATAACCCAAACTAAAAAACTGTACTAATACATAAATTGAATATAAACACTAAAAAACATGCAATTACTATTCACCGGTTCATCTTTCGTAATTTCTTACGAAAAGTGTTTTCTTTCGAACATAAATAAAAATTTCAAAAATACGTTTATAAAATGTCAACAAACAAATCAGCCAAATTACTTTCAATTGAATATTATCTTTATTGCTATAAAGATAAGGTCGTACACACATGGAACATTTTGCTACCAATCCCGTCAAACGTCAAACCAAAGACAATGTTGATCAAAGGTGTCCGTAGACGATCACTGTAGTTTTTATGGTTGCATATTTTTCCAAAATATTATTTTAAATTATTTTTTATTTTAAACCTGGCAAATTACTCTCAATAAAATTGATTTCATCTTTGTTGGGTTATCAAACGTAGGTATAAACCTGGAATATTTTGCGATGAATTCCGTCAAACCAAAGATAATATAGGCCTTCGGACAAATTGCCATAACGAAAAATATAATACATTTTAGGTTTATTTATAATGGTCACTGGACAGTAACAGATAAGTAACACGACCAAATATAGGAGCCACTTTTTACAAAATGTTGGTTCTTATCAGACCACCAACTGTATTTTACGGATTATTATTATTATTATTTTTTTTTTATAAATACTAAGTGCTTCTCTTTTTAGCGTAGTTTAACCGCTTTAGTAAGAGTGAGAAGTGAACATATTTCGAAGTAAATAAAAACTGCTAAAACGGTAAGAAAATTTCATAAACTATCCATAAATATACGATGTCGTGTATGAAAATTCAGATAAAGCAGTCAAAATTGCAATTTTAACATATCATTTCTTTGCTAGGCAACAGGTCGGACTGTTGCAAACAACGGAGTAAGGTTATTTTCGTTACGGAATTTCTGGATTCGGTCTCCACGCTCAAGGCCCGCGATAGAAGCTATGCAATAGCTTAAAAAAAACTCAATACATGTAGTTAATCAGCTTTTTAAACGCTTTTTGTCTTCGAAGTAGTTGTATCAGCTAGAAAGCGTTTAAAGGGGAATGCCCATCTCCCATACAAAAAAATGCCTGAAATAGACAAGAATGAAATCTACGCCAAATTATCCTTCAAATCGAACGAAACCCAATGACAATTTCAATAATTATCTAAAACTAGGGAGTACATTGTTTAGAATATTTTTGCTAAAAGATAGGTTATGTCTCAAGGTTACTAAAGGATTGAAAAAATAATTCAACACAAATCATTTTATTACTTTATTCATCATTATACACTATTAATAAATCATCGAGGAACTGTGCAGGAGGACGGATGTTGGATTGGTACCGCGCCCAAGCTAAGTACCATATAATTGACATAATGTGGGCACAGGTACCAACAGTCCGACGTCCCACTAGGCAATTACAGTAACGATTTTGTATAGCATCCCTACCAGTTAAAGAATTATTAATTATCATATACACAAAATATACTTTGGTTGAAATGTGTCTGCTATGTATTTTCCCTCTCAATAAGTAACAATTATCTGGAAGAGCTAATTCCTCAATCAATAAATTATCCATCTCCGTGCAAACCTCAATACTATACATGCCATTAGCTCGCGTATGCTCACCATAGTAGGATCGAGCCTGCTTTATTTGATAAGTGCCACATGCAATCAAAACCATTTCGCTGTAAGTCAGTTGTGGAAAATCAGCAACATTACTATTATTCACATTAATACTTTGGAATTGCGCTCTGCGTCGATTTAAATTATTATTTATTACATAATCAGCTAGCCTGTTTTCCATAAACATATTAGTATTTATTGTTTGGAGAATATCAGCAGCATCTGGCCTGTCAACTATTCTTGAATGAAATCTATTAACTAATGCTGCCGCTATAGAGAAATCAACCATTAAATGTTTGGATGCTCGGTTAAAAAAATCTTGGCGAAATATTTTAAAATGCTGCTTGAAAATTCCATTTACGACTTCTACAACCCAGCGACAAATGGTTACTTTCCTGCTTTTGTTGGCTTCTAAAGTTGATAATTGGAATTCATTTTCTTGTAATGTTGATGGCATGTGGACACTATAATTACATGACTCCAAAAGTGGAACAGCGTCTCTGAACCCTCTATCCAATATAAACACATCCCCATCTTGAAAATATTGCCTTAGTCTATTATTCGGATCATTAAATTCATTGAACATTATAGTAGCATCGGAAGTTGTTGCGGGATAAGGGCCTAACACTTCAAGAATATATCCATCGGAGCAAACAAGCATAAATGGCTTTACGAGGTTTCTATATTTGTGTAGCGAATATGTTTCTTTTTGATAAAGATAATTAGAGCTCTTTTGTACATAGATATATGTTCCATCCACGATGACTACAGGTTTTCTTTGACCATCAACTTCACCAAACAGTCCATTGGGAATTATTAAATTCCTGGTTGCAATTTCTTCTCTGGTCATATGTCCAATTCCTAGGTTTCTGGGTACAAAATCTTGGTTTAATTTGACTCTTGCTTCAGCCATAAGTCGTTCTAGAGTACTTCTGGGTATTTGAAGTAGAGACGATATTCTTTCATCGGAGTCCCCAGTTCTTAGTTTCATTAGGTAGGCCGCAAGGGCAGTAGAGCCTCTATGCATTTGTGCCAGACGGGGAACCTCGCTCATTAAACTAGTAAATTGACTTTTACTCATTCCAAGAAAGTACCACAACATATATTCCTCCATCGAGTTGATATTTTCGAAATCCAATGATCGGCTCTCATAATTCACAAACGACGCAAAATCTTCTATGTGATTCACATTGAATACATGGATTACATCTTCCCATGCCGGAATTTCATGCCATAAGTCACTGTTTAAATGATAATTACATATTTTGGAATTCCGTGGGACATAATACTTATAGTCCTTAAATAACCATACCCTGAGTGAAAGTGGTACCACATGTCGATCTGTCATATTGCAACCCGGATAGAAACAATGACTTTGAGTATCAACTGCTCTTCCATAATTAGGTAACTGTATGCCTGTCACCATTTGAGATTCTTCACTATGAGAAACTTCAAGTTGAGATGCATTTACACTGTCTGTGGATACTTGACTTAGACTTTGCAAAGAAGCAACAGAAGGTGACGCAGCTCGGTTGCATTGTTGCCAACATGGATGACAGATCAAATCTGTAGAACGTAACTGTAACAAAAACCAAAATCAGGTTAGTTTTACTGATGACTTAAATATTGAATATGATGCACATTCAACTAAACATTATTATTGAAGCAGATTTCTCACCTGTCGTGGTTGAATTCGGTGAGCTACTACATTCATTATGTGCCTTTCACGGTCAGTATTACTTCCCATTGTATGTGATCGTTGTCGTAGAACTGACTGTCCACAGCAAACACACACATGACGGTGACCAACTTGTCTATCTGGGCGACTAGGCCCTGGTGTTTCCGTTATCCTTTGGATAGATAATCGGAGACATGCATCACAAATAACACTGTGTTGATCAATCTGTAAGAGAAAGAAAAAAACAATTATTTAAATTATTTTTCAGTGGTTTTTATGAGTTCAACATAACTAAAGCTACTTGTGTAATAATTGTGTTTTACGTATAATGTAAACAAAACCAGCAAAACATAATACTTACAAGTTGCGGTGTTATCCATTGCTGTATTAAACAACGTACTTCATCATTTTGCATTGACAAAGGATTACGTCTCATTCGTGTTATATCGAGATAACAATTAATGCAATGAACAGAATCCATTTTTGTAAAGAAATGGGGGACAAGTCCAAAACACAAGCAGAGTCGTCGTATATAGCAGGTTCAAAGTCCGTGTTCAAAAAGCCAAGTCGTCGTGTTAAGCGGGTCCAATTTCAGTCCGGGTTCAAAAATAGGTATCATGTACAGATGGAACATCAAAATCCTTAAAATATGGCCAAAGTCGTCGTAAAATATCATAAATATAAAACACAGTATCGTAATAACTCAACGTAACACAAACAAAACAATGAAATATAATGATGAAAAAATTAAACGTCATATCATTGTCACAAGGTTTTGTCAAACGGTAAAGGCAAAGGACACATCTCATACTGCCTAGGTTATTTTCTTTTTTGTAGTTTTAAAAAATAATTTGATTTTATGTATTTTGATTGGCATACTTAGATTGTGAGATTTATAAAATATGTTATTATAATTAATTATGAAGCTACTTTACGGTTTGCTGATTGATTGTTGATGGATGGTCTAACAAAGACCACAGACTAAATAGTGGTAATGTCAAATATGAGTGTTCTTGAATGTCATTGAAGAACTGTACGACGGAAATCGAAATAAATACTGAAATAATAATCACCTTTATACCCTACATAAACGAACTGAAGAATAAATTGATGAGTTGTATTTTATTCGAAATAGAATTTATCACTATTGGGAATTGCTGTCCATTTTAGGCATTTTCCTGGCATTCCCCTTTTAACATAATAACTTTTAAGTTATAATGAAACGAATAATGTAAAAAACCAATTAAAAATCCAATTACAACCATTTTCGATTTCTACGCGGACGAAGTCGCGGGAAAAAGCTAGTCATAATATAAATAACTTGTTATCCCTTGTCAGTACTGGGGAGGTGCAAAAGATTGTTGGGTGTGCCCATAAAGAAAAGCTTTCAAACCTTTATAAGAGTAAATAATAAATATTCTGCGTTTGATTATCGGTTAAACAATATGAGAAAAACAACTGCCAGCATTCACGGGTTTTAATTTTTAGTTTGATTAATATAGAGGATGCATTGCCCAACTCGAGGAGGTCATCGCCCGAACAGAAATGGACAACGACGACGACACCATACCGCCATTACCCACCGCACTTAGTGGGTATGTATTTCCAGAAGTATGTCCAGAAGTATTTTCAGAAGTGTGTTCAGAAGTGTTTAGCAATCCCGCTTACAGAGCAAGTCTATGATATTTTTTCTGCCTCTCAGAACGGGACAAATATATTGGATACCCTCATGTGACTGTTAGTTAATGGTTCATTAACTTTCATGAGTGCGGTTGAAAGTGTATCAGCCGCATATCCTTTTGCGTCAGTGATTCGTAAAAGCCTGAAGGTTGTATTCTATCTTATGCGTAGTACCTACCTACTTATTCCAATTTATCATGATGAAGCCGAAATATCTTATCTTAGACTATTTATAAATGTTGAAGTACTTACTTCTAAAGTTCAATTAATTATGGAAAAACGTCATGTCTTAGTCTGTAAGATTCTTACCAATCATTTTAAGTTCTAAATATTGTCGCGTATCCAGAATAGGAATCTAAATGCTACCCCAGAGTAGAGTCACGACACACACCTACTTATAATTAGCCACAGTCGGGTCGGAGGTGTGACGTACTCTGTCGCCGACAGAATATTGTCACCTGTCGTGCGGAATACTGGACGGACAATGCATTCGGGATTTCAAACGCATTTGCCGCACCTGTTCATGCTACCGTAAGCCTTAATTATAGTACTCAATTGTCGTAGATCAAATACCGATGGACATATTAGGTGCCTGTGTGTGCAGTATATATTCTAAGTATCAGTTTGATAGTTCTGTTTACGAGTAAATATAAGCTGAATAATTCAAACGAAGATGTTTTCATGTAGAGCAGATTTTTTCTTCGTAATTATACTATGATAACAAGAGTGACATCTCTGAACCAACCCCTATTGTGTGGTAACTTTTAAATAATAGGTCTTTACCTATGAAATTGCCGTTTTGTATGAAAAAATTTAAACGATTTTTTTTCATGAATTTTTTATTTGTATTAATCGAAGTAATCACCCATGCAATCAATGCATCTTTGCCATCGCAGTGGCAGTTTATTGATGCCCTTCTTAAAGAAATCAGCTGGACGGGAGGCAACAAATTCTTCAAAGGCATTTTGTACTGCCTCTCGGGTATTAAATTTTTTTCCCGCCAAGAAGTTATCCAAATTGTGGAAAAAGTAGTAGTCTGTAGGCGCAAGGTCTGGTGAGTAGGGCGGATGACGGAGAGCTTCCAACCCCAGTTCTTGCAACTTGGAGACCGTCTGCTGTGCAGTATGAGGTCGCGCGTTGTCGTGCAGGAGCAGCGGAGACGAGCGATCGACCAATGCTGGTTGGAGATGCGCCAGCTTCTCCATCATTGTGTTCAGTTCTTCACAGTACACATCTGCAGTAATGCTCACCCCGTTTGGTAAGAAGCTGTGATGAATCACACCGGCGCTAGACCACCAAACAGTGACCATCACTTTTCTAGGGGTAAGTTTTCGTTTAGGGCATTGTTTAGGTGCTGAACCAGGATCCAACCAACTTGCTGAGCGCTTACGGTTATCAAACAGAATCCATTTTTCATCGCAGGTAACAATGCGGTTCAAAATTCCTTCATTTGTGTGTCTGTTGAGCAGTGCAAGGCACGTCTCGACGCGTACTTCGCGCTGGCGATCATTGAGTTCGTGGGGCACCCATTTGTCAAGCTTTTTTACCTTGCCAATTTGACGCAAATGGACCAATATTGTTTTGACGCTAACGTCGAAAGCTGCTGCTAATTCAGCCGTAGATTGTGTATCATCAGCTTCCACAATCGCCTTTAATTCGTCATTGTCGACCAAAGTCTTCGGACGACCGCGAGGTTCATTTTTCAGGTCGAAATTTCCAGAACGGAAGCGAGCAAACCAATAACAGGTGGTGCGTTGGTTTGTAGTGTTAGCTCCGTAAACGTCGTTGATGTTGCGTGCCGCTTGTGCCGCGTTGCTGCCACGACGGTACTCATATTCCATAATTACTCGAATTTTTAACGTATCCATGATGACGAAAAAGATTGAAATGCGATGAAAATGTAACACTAATCAATAAAGAAATGACTACTTTTAGAAAAAAAAATCCATGTTTTTAAAATAAAATTAATTTGAAATTAGAATTCTTAGCCAAACAAAAATTATTTTGATTTGAAATGGCCAGTACTGCAGAACGGCAATTTCATAGGTAAAGACCTAATATAAGCACCAGCTTAAAAAGAAGCGTTTGTTATACAAATGCTTAATGATTACCACAAACCAAGTTTTCTACTGAGCCTGCTGTTTGTTAGAGATTTCGTTTTCCGCTTGTCCCGAAATTGACAAATTAGAGTAGGTGATACAGCTTTTACTACACCCCAAAAGGTTTCGAAAAAAAAAAAAAAAAAAGTTTTTCTATGGCAAAAAAAACTGCTCCTGTCAAAATCACATAAGTACTTACCAATTTGGGGCACATCATAGGGTCGGTTGGAGCGCGAGGCTCGCAACATCATCTGGCTGGCTATTTCCGAAGGCAGCTGATGCGGGTTGCGCTTGTTGGTGCGCGTGCGGCGGCGCTCGTTGCTGAGCGCGCCCGGCGGCAGCGGTGGCGGAGCGTGCGCGTACTCGGCGCCTCCCTCGGCCTCGAACAATTCGCTAAGCGGCCGGGAGCGTGCCAGCTCGCGTCCGCTTCGCCATTCGGCCGGGTAGCGTCGCGGCGCCGGCTCGGCCGCCGAGCGCAGCGCCAGCGCCGCCAGCACCGTGGTCACACAGCACACGCGCATGCTGACCGCCCGCGCCCCCCACCACACGGGCATCGCCTGCTACTAAGTACACAACACGATGAGAGCACCCGCTGGGCGCATGCCCGACCACATTATTCGACCTTCACCGCTTATAGACGGACCTTTTCCTTTTCCGCGTCAGTTCAGAGGTCTCAGGAGGAGACTAATTTTACGTTTATTGACGTCCTTTATCTGAAACAAATAAAAAACTATTTGAATCAACAGCCTGAAGACGCTTTGTTGGTTACTGGCTATACGATTGACACTTACGGAGAAGCAGTAAAAAAATATGTTCCGAGGAAATCAATTCGAAAGTATAAGAAAGTATTCTGCCATTCGCCCATAAACGAAACAAAATAATGTATAAACTGATTGACCAAATTTTATTACATTCAGTAAAACACATTCACGCTTTACTTACAAAAGAAATGATTCTGTTGGTAAATTAGATTTTATACGAGCGGAATGATTTGTAAGACAAACAATACGAAAGTTTTGCTACCTTTTCTGCTCTTGACCGGAATATTGTTTGTGTAGAGAATTCCGTCCTGCAGGCCTAGACAAAACACATTTCTGTTAGCGTTCACGCCAAACGCTACGCCAAAATGTATGGGAATGACATTACCTGCGGAAAGAACACGACGTAACCTTTCCGCAGGTAATGACATTCCCATACATTTTGGCGTAGCGTTTGGCGTGAACGCTAACAGAAACGTATTTTGTCTCTAGGCCCAGCCCTATCACTTCTACAAAGAACTTAATTAAATACCTAATAGTTAAAAGGGTACTCTGAACCGCTCTAATGGTGTAAAATTAGTGAATTCTAACGAAACTATATTTACGTGTGCAAACGAATATCATATAAGCTACGTTAAGTCTAGTCTAGTTTATTCCTAGACTAAAGTAACGGGATTCACGTGGCATTGATGTAGACTCAACACAACATACCGCCGACATTACCGTTGAGGATACTGAAAATGTGGAAAGTTTTACAATAAAAACAAATTAACTGTGGTCTAAGTGCGGCTTTCGCGTCTGTTCTACGGCGACTTTCAGTATGAAACTTTTGCCTTAATCTTATTTGTGAGGTTGACTGAAGATAACCGCGAAGTAATATTAAAGAACTGGTAATGAATTACAAACCACGTAACTGATCGCTGACGATCGTATTCATTGTAACGCACTTTAACTAAATTTGTTTCATAAACCACGGCGTAATATTTGATTCCTTCTAGTCAGTTTTTTTGTTTGTCGCAGTGGGATCTACGTAACAAATAGTGTTCCTGTGATTGGATACGGCTGTTACAGCAAAATTGGAATGTATTATTTAGTATGTTAAATTTTTGCATCGCATCTCAGCCTTAGCAAAGTTTTATTTGCGGGGTAAAATATTCAGATTTCATGCTAGAGTCACGTCTCGAACGTGCGCGACGAAACTTGTTATCATCATCTTCGTTGTACAAGTATCTCTCATATGATTGTGATGTTTACAAATGTTTACTTTAGCAGAACAGGCATAAAGTTGTCGGCGTAAAGTGTGAGGAAAGCTTAGTTCTGCGGCTATAAATTATGAACATACAAAGGGACAGTTGTAAGTTTGCGACAAGGCAAAGGAGAGTTGCAATATCACGGAGACTGTCAACAGACAGGTAACAGGTTAATAGCATAGTTGTAGTAGTACGGCGACGGGAAGCGTCACGGGTCGGCGCGCACCGGCCAGCGGCACTGCGGTCTCTAATCCGCTTGCTTTATAGCGTGGCATTGGCGACTATTCTGTACGGTATTGTATAAACCAAATGCAAACCTTTTATGTATGACAAGTATGGAAATCACGAACGAAGAAAAAAAAACAGAAAACCGAAAAGAAACTAATTAAACAGCTGACTATGTTCATAAAAGGAAAACTTTGGTATTATCAAAAATTGTTTGAAAGTTTTAACTAAACATAATTTTAATAGTGTTTTTTCGAAAATTCAAAAGTAAATTGTATTCATTTCTAATAGGTAAGTCGTCTTACTTTATCGAAGAATTTGTAAACGATAAAATATAACATTACCACTCCTCTAATTTAATTTATCATTGACATGCATGTAATTGATTAAAAGTCAAAGTCATGTCATTTAAATGATTATTAATAAATGAATAATCAATTATAATTTATTTTTATATGTATCATCATTTCAGCCGAAAGACGTCCACTGCTGGACATAGGCCTCCCCCAAGCTCCGCCACTTCGACCGGTTCTGTGCCTCCCGCATTCAGCGGACTCCTGCGGCCCTCACAAGGTCCACTCATCGGTCCTCTTTGGTTTCATATGTTTCTCAAATTCAAATTATACCAAACGTGTCACCGCACTACGTAGGTCAATAATTTTCCACGTTACTTGCCAATATCACGATAAATCTCTTCCGAGTGATGTGGTTATTTCAATTTGATGATTTGGCTTCTGGTATCAAGGTATCAAAAATCTCAAAACATCCGAACATGTAGATATAGGATTAAAAAACCCGTCCAATATAGTTTGATATCATTCAAAGAAGCCGTGTCCTTGGTATGTATATACCCTTTCAGTTACATGTTGTATATACCTATAGCAAAATTGCTAAGGGAACAAATGAGTTTTCCCCGGACAGTCTTTCACAAAGAACAGTACAACTACTCTTACACCTAAACTAATATTTATATCTTATTTGATATTCTGAATTTATTTTATGTGCATTGCCTTATTCACATTACTTATCTTATGAGCAAAATAGGCACATTTATAAATTTAAATATGTTAATTTTTAATAGGACAAGTCGTCACAGTGACGCCATTTTACTTTTTGATTGTAATCAATTTATTTCTGACTAGCTGTGCCCGCGACTTCGTTCGCGTGCTGTGTCGGAAAACAATAATGTGTCGCTTAGATGGTGTAGGTTACTACTCCTCCTTTAAAAAGGAAAAATCTTCCGATCTATCCTGGTAGGAACCTACCACAGCTTGAATTGACAACATTTTGTAACGCATGGAAAGATGAAACAATAGGTAAAACACGCAAAGCGGCTCTTACCAAAAGATGGAATGCATTGATTTTATATGTCAATGATGGAATGTCTATTATGTGGCAGCATTAATAAATATACTTTATAGTGTTAAGGTTGCTTTCATTCTGTTTGTTTACATTCTCAAAAACACCGACCGCGGCGAAGGCGGCTATAGATGTCAAAGGCCGAACCAAAACAGTGGCGATATCACTTAACAATGTACAGTTGTAATAAGGTCTATTTTACTTTTTTATTAGTCCATTTGACGACGCGCTTACAAAGGATATTGTTTTGGATACTTAATGGAATCCTTTTTATGAATATGTAATGTACCGATATACCGATTAGATCCGCGGATAAAGAAGTCTTTAGCCGCGAATATAGGAATTTGGTCGCATTTTTTTAATCCCTGAATAATGAAAACGCGAATGAAGGAAGCGCGAATAAGGAGCTTTTACTGTACTCAATAAATCGACTGCGCGTCTGGTTGAGTGTGCTGAAGCATTATTCCACGTTTCCACGGCGCGCTTTCTCACAGGCCAGACTGCGTCAAGCCAGGCCGACAGGCCGTGGGAACATTCGATGCCGATGAGGTCTCCGATTGCCAGTCGTCGCCAGCGCGGGGTGGCGCAGAGCGGGGGCGGGCGCCTATCTCGGCCCGTACAGGCGCTTGTCTTTTAGCTTTGTTTATCAAACGTTGACCACTGAATAAAACCACAGCAGTGGGAATGCTCTGCACGGACTGCGTGCGATAGGCCTCGACAGGTAGCAGTGCAGTAACACCTGGCGCCACCTGTCAGTTAACAGCCCGTGGGACCGTGGCGTTATCACGATGAAGAAAGATCACGCTGTAAAGGTGGATACTGACCGGCGTCACGGGTCTAAATGCACCTAACATGTCACCAAGCAAGCATTCGTGCAGTCAATAGTAGGTACCTACGGCAAAACATGCGAGCGAGCAACACTGATTTTAGCACACGGCGTAAAGACATGCTCGATGCGAATGTTACATTACGCCCCGTAACGTCGGTCATTAACATTATCCACATTAAGAGCGCTGTTGAAAAAAGAAATCCAAACCAGGCAAAAAACTATTTATTTGTCAATATCGTACAATTGTGATTTCTATTGTTTCTATGTATATAGGTATACTTTGTTGGAGATACCAAATGGATAAATAAATATATTTTAAAACTTGTTTTAACTAACAAAATGCTTCTCTGTAAGCGATGTTGCTCGGAAAAGCACCGATATACCTACAGTTGCCCGTGTGAAAACCTATGTATTTACTCAGATCTTCACCACCCGACCTCCCTCGAAGGGGGGGGGGGGGGCCTCCCCACCTCGAAAACTAACATCACGAAAATTAGCACATATTTAAAACTCTTTTTACTCCCAAAACTCCCAATAAATTATATCCTACTTTAGGATGAATTGTTTGTCCATAATACTATTTAATAATAATACATTTTTAGATTTTTAAGTAGGTAGTAAAATACCCTATTGGCTTCCATCTGCTTCGTCAAAATATTGTTCGAAGTAGTTTATAAAAGCAGACATCTACTTCGGAAACACTGGTCGAACAATAAAAAAAAACTGACTGCGTAGAAAGTTAACAATATTTTCGATACCTACCTTAAATCCAAATGGTAACATTCCTACCACAGGCATCTAGTTTCTACCTAGCGTCACCCCGCATTGCCAGACCTCGGATTTACCGGTTTATCCATAGATCTACGGATTTTGGACCTGGCCTCTCGGTTATAGGTACCTACGTATAATCATTATAACAGGCAAAATCAAGTTGTTGTCTTTGTATGTTTGCTATTCAAACCTAGATGGCGTTACAGACGCTAGAGATTAATATTTTCTATGGAGATGTTCCCTTGGCCGCTCTAATTTTGCTATATTATGCTAGATGGCGTCACTGAGACTTTTATCACAATTTTATTTTTCTATGAGATTTCTCCTTCTTTTTGTATTGATTTTGTAAAGTTGTTATGTTTAAAACTAATAAATATTTATCTAACATTGCATTCTATATGACTCAGAACACCAAGTCAATTAATATTATCACTACTTTTTATTTGATATTCTTTTAGCTTTTTTGATTCGTGGGAATCAACCACCAACGGTAAGCGATTTTAATCAGTATCATTACTCTTTGAAATAACACAGACACACTAACATAAAGGAGAATGACGTGTTATTATTAAGTATTCGTTAGTACCGTTTCGCGCCAATAGATGTCGCTAAGTGTTTCAACATTACGTAATTAAATTCTTCTTGAACGCTTTAGATTGACCGAAGCGATTGCGATGAAACAAAGACTAATATATACTCCGAGTTATAAAAAATATTTGAGTATGGAAGTTAACCATATTAGTTTCGTTCTTTTGACGTGATACTTGATCTATTCAAACATCTAAACAGAAAAACCGACAATCAGACAAAAATTTCGAAAAGGATTGAAATGGCATCTGTTGATTATCCCTTACCACCCCAACAATTTTTTTCGAAATATTTTAAATGTACAGAAAAAGTTCGTCTACAGATTTATTATATGTATAGAAGATATAGATATAGATATAGAAGATATAGATTACAAGCTGACAAATTATACTATGTATTTGCCACCTAGTTGTAGGAGACAAGTTGCTAATCTCTTAGCATACAGTTTACACCATGACACTGGTACCTGTAGTTTACCATCGCGTTAGTAGTGCTACTAACACTACTTTTGATACGCCTAATAGTTTAAACTATTAGGTGCGACAACAGATAAGCCGCATATTATGTTGAATGTTGTTCATCAAAATATGCAGGGTCTATCCGGCAAAGAGCTAGAGTTAAGCTTATTTATGGAGAACTATGATGTTCAGGTGTTATGTCTGACTGAACACTGGTTGAAAGAACATGAAGTAGTGTTTATTAATGATGATAATTTTACAGTACATAGTGCATTTGTAAGAAAGACTGCTATTCGCGGTGCATCTTTAGTCCTTGTTTCAAACAAGTTGAAATGTAAACAACGTTTAGATTTAGTTAATCTTTCTATTGAGCGAACTATTGAGTTGTCTTGTGTTGAACTCGAGTGTTTTTTTTTTTTTTTTTTGGGTGGGAAGTCATCAAATAACTTCTCTCGTTCTGGGTGGAGCAGTAGGGCGTGTCAGACTTTTACTGACTAAAACCCACCCGTGTTCCCTCAGTAGCCCGTATGCCAGGGGGTGTGGTATCTCTTTCGAACAAACCCGCACCCCTGGCAGGCATCGGTCCTTGCGGACCCCACCAGTGGTTGCTGACATCTTTGACGGCGCGCGTGTGGAACACAACACGCCATCCCGTCTACCACTTTTCAGCCGCAGGGGATAGGGAGAGCGGCTGACGCTATACCGACACTCCTCTTCCCCTGCGGCCCCACCGCGTCCGCCATCAAACGGTGGCGGCCCCGTCCAGGTCACGGAAGGGAAGAGCGCTGCTCAGAAGCACCGGCACTCCTCCTCTACCGCAGCCCGTAACCCTCAGCCGCGATGCCTCCCATTCGACATCGCGGCCCACCTCAGTTGCGGTGCACCTCACCGCAACCTACTTTTTGGCCGCTACGTCAATGGCTTGAAGGCAAAAGCCCTGACGAGCGGGACCTTTGGGTTCCTCTTGGCTTCACCGTGGCCGGAATCCACGGTTACTGAGCCCCCCCCGCAACGACAATGCGGGAACCCACTCGGGGGGGTTGAACTCGAGCGTTACATTATAATTTGCGTTTACCGTCCACCCTCTGGGGATTTTATTAGTTTTGAATCAGTAATGGAGGATTTACTCAATAAGTTAAAATCAAGTAATAAAAGTATAATTTTGTGTGGAGATTTTAATATTAATTTTTTAGATGTTTCTCCATTAAGTATTAGACTACTTAATCTGTTTAGGTCTTTTAATTTAATTAACTTGTTTTTTGAACCTACTAGGATCACGGCTTCTACGTCGACTTGTCTTGATAATATATTTAGTGATTATGATGCCAAAAATAAATTAGTAATATCTGACTTGACGTCTGACCACTGTGGATTATTGGCTAGCTTCCCTGTACCATTACATAAAAAGCCGCATAAAGTAGAATGCAGGCCATATACAGCTAGTCGTTGCAACAAATTTAAAAATAATGTAGCTCATAGAATTACACCATCTATAGCAGAGCACGAGAATCCTAATAAAATCTTTGGATCACTTTTTGTAGTTGTGCAAAAAGAATACCAGTCTACTTTCAAGACCAAAACCATTGACATTAATGGCACCTCCGTTGGCTTCAACCAATGGGCCACTCCAGGTATTTATAAAAGTAGAGCGAGACTATACGAGTTATATGGTTTGAAAAAATACAGGTTTGATAGTCCTTTTCTAGAGTATGTCCGAAATTATTCAAAATTATTAAAAAATTCTGTGTCTTTGCTAAATCAAAATTTTTAAGCGATTAAAATTAAAAATTTAAAATCGAATTAAAAATTCCAATAATAAAGTAAAAACCACTTGGAAAATTATTAATAATGAAACGGGTAAGTCGGTTAAACTGGAAAAGCAACTAGAGATTATAGTCAACAATAAATTAGTTAATGAAGCTGCTGACGTAGCTGAGGCATTTAATGAGTTTTTTGCCAACATACCTTTAACTACGACTCGCACCTTAAATTCGTCCCCGTCTGAAGCGGAAAACCTTTTGCATAGTAGTGTGCCCAAATGTAGTCTCTTATTTAGTTTCGAACATGTAACGCCTTGTGATGTAGTTAATATTTTTAACACACTTAAGTCTAAAAACACTGGTGATTACTGGGGCATCTCTATTAAACTTTTAAGTAACATAATCGACATCGTAGCCTCCTATCTAGCTATTACTTTTAATAAATGTGTTGACTTAGGAACGTTTCCTGACCTCATAAAGAGTGGTAAAGTCATACCATTATTTAAATCGGGTGATAAAAATAACGTTGGCAATTTAAGGCCCATTTCTATCTTACCTGCATTTAGTAAAATATTTGAAAAGTTAATACTCAAGCAGTTGCTAAGACATTTTAATTTAAATAGCCTCCTTCATGATGAACAATATGGCTTTACAAAAGGTCGTTCGACTACAGACGCGGGTGTTGCCCTGCTGAAACACATATTTAACGCATGGGAGAACTCACAAAATGCTATTGGAGTTTTCTGTGATCTTTCCAAAGCATTTGATTGCGTTTTACGGCATTACGGTGTTCAAAATGAAGCTCTTAACGTAATAAACTCCTATTTAAATAATAGTCACCAATGTGTAGATATTAATGGTGTGAAATCTTCCAGGCTATCAGTTCAGTTAGGTGTACTATCAAGATTCACTAATGCAGACGCATACTAAGGGCTATATTGCTATGAAGTGGCGGTCCAGGCCGTACCTACAGCTGTGTGTATAAGTGATGTATTAACACAAAACTCACCGCTCTACTCACACACTGGCGTTACTCTTTGTATTTTATACATACCGTCGGCGACGACAGACATGACCTTGGTCTGTTCATACCATTGCTAAAATTTACTTTTATAATTTGAGTTCCGGTAGCGTGCAGCGTATCGTCTTGGATTAAGAAACTCATAGGTCTGGGTTCAAATCTCGCGATGAAGCTTTAATTTTTCTTTTCAACAATCATCTTCATCTGTTCTTTTATTATTCGATTTATTAATATACCAGAATAATAATGTAACAAATTTGTTTTATTACTCGTATTGTTATTTAAATAAAGGTTTAACAATAATAAATGATTACAAAATGTTTATTCGTTATAACTTCATGAAGAATGTATAAAAATAACGAATAATAACTTCTTGTTAAAACAGTTTATTTTCTCATAAAGAACAATTTATTGAAGTAAATAAGCTAGTTGGTGAACTATGATAATCAGGCTATTGTATCTTAGTAATATAATAATATTGTGCTGATTACTACTGTGTGTCGGTACTCTAAATAAATCACAATATTCTACAAAAATCTACCCACGTAAAAGTAACAAATGCAGACAAGTTGTCACAATACAATTAAATGACTCAGTAGTACTACTTTTATTCTACTGCGAGTGAGTTCGTTTTAACTCAAACCTCAAAGTTAACAAATCGTATTTAATAGGACTTAAAGAGGTTATAGCTTAAGTGTTCATTTTCATTCCGAAAAGAAGATTGAAACTAAACCTCAAAATAATCCAGATTACGGATAAGACAAAATATTATTTGAATATTACTAAAATAAATAAATATTTGTAATTTATAACTTAATGTTAATGTTTTTTCCGTTAACTATGTTTTTTAAGCTGATTCTCGAGCTGGTTTTCCATGATGCCTTGTTTGCCATGAACCTTCTGCGTGGAGTGCACGGCGCACGGTTCGTAAAGATGTGTCGAATAATTCGGCAAAATGTCTTGTCGTTTTGAAACCACTTGTTTCATATTCGCTGAACGTGTGCCTGTTATAGGAGCTGGGGTCTTCCCAGTGGCGTAGCGTGAATCACTGTCGCCCGGGGCGGAGTCATAATTTGCCGCCCCTTTGACGTCGTAAAAATAATAATGTTGGTGTTACTGTGAAAAAACGTAACGAAATAAAAGAATTGATCGAAAAACATTTATTTCTAAACCATGTAGGTACAGACGCCAACACATCAAGCTACCCCAAACTGTCAAATTTTCCCAATTGAACATGAACCTTGTTGATTTGTGATAAAGTTTGAAATCTATCAAAGAAATTTGATAGATTGGAGTAGCTTGATGTGCTAGCGTCTGTACTCTATACATGTGTAAGTAACATAACTGTGTTAAAAAATTTAACAATTTACACTATAAAAATAACGTTTAATTAAGTATAAACGGTCTAAAATTCTACTTTTCGGGACTTACGCGCAGCGAAATCATTTATAACTTCGTCAAAGTTAATATCGTCTGTCACACTATGTTCTATCGACAACATGGCCAAATTTCTCAATCTTATGGAGCTCATGGTAGACCTCAAGTAATTTTTTTATTAATTTCAGTTTTGAGAAGCTGCGTTCACATGAAGCAACACAGATAGCTATCGTTAAAAATTCGAAGCATTGTTACGATATTAGGTACGCAGATACCATAGTTGCATTGCTGAATAAATTCTAAAAGCTCGAGCGATCCTTTCTTGGCATTGTCTTGAGCTTTAGCATCAGCCAAAGCAATGAAATTGCGTAACCTCTCCCTCTCAGTTTCGATGTCATCCGCATCGATATCATTGTGCTCTTCTCCGAAATTACACTTGTATTCTGGGTTCAGTAAGTTAGTTGGTGTGAGAAAAGAGTACTTGACATCCAGCTCGTGCAGTTGCTGAAATCTGGTCTTGATTTCTTGTATAATTCTATCCACCGATTCGAACATTTCTTGCCTTAACCGATTTTCATAAGTTAAACCAGCAACCAGCAGTTAAAGCAGCGACTAGATTGTGAACGTTCGTATTTACGAGAATTGGCCTGCTGGTCAAAACTAAAATGCCCCCTCATATGTCATCTAACATAAGTGCAATTTCATTTATGTGTTGTGAGCCTGAGTCGCCCAGAGGCTATATAGTCATTGTTTAGACGTGTACACGCATGGTGTGACAGTGTGCGTGCACGCATACGCGTCGCGCGCACACCTTAACACCGTACACGTCTAAATACAAGGGCCGACCGCCATCGCCACTCGTGATTTGCAACAATTGTTTTGGGCGGGAGGGACATTTAATATGTGCAAGTGGGTAAAAGCTAACTTCTTGAAAAATTAATTGTCTGACTGACCGCCAGTGACAGCACAAAATATATTTTTACAAATTTTGCCGCCCTTCTAATGGTGGCGCCCGGGGCGGTCCGCCCCTCCGCCCCCCCCTCGCTACGCCACTGGGTCTTCCACTTTGCTTTCCACGGGCAAGGCTACCGCCTTCCTCATATCTTTTCACCCACCGACTCACAGTATTTCACTAAAACAAAAAAGGGGTACTGTTAGGCTACTAAGCAAAATACACACTTTATGTATTACCTACTATTTAGAAACAAAATTATTTAAAAGGGCAATTTCACATAGATATTAAGTTTATTGTTATTTTCATCGTTCTATAATCTAGGAAATAAATTTACATTGAAATTTTATATTTTTATTCTATTTAGACATTGTGATATTTATAAAACGTTTAAAAATAACTACAAGGATCAGCAGTTACACTTTAATTAAATAAATGTTTAATATTTATATTTAAATCATAATACTCACACTCAGTCCGGTTTCATCACATAGGTATTTGTGATATAGGTATATTAAGTCCACTTTTATGCAGTGCAATAATATTCGCTTTCATTTCTATATTTAAATTTGCTTACATTTTAAAATGAATTAGAAGGACGCTAATAGATGAAACACACGTCACTAGCACACAATTATCAACCAACACCGTTCTATAAGTCGCGGTGAATGAGTCGTAAATCATTTAAATTTATTTAGGTTTCTGTGGGTATAATGATAAAGTTTTACGAGTTTAGTGAATGAGAAGAACAGAACAAGAAACTATACTCAAAAGTGATTTTTAAAACAATAAAAAGACTATCACACAGCGAGTGGGATTCGAAACCGCGACTCGCTGCGCTTAAACGCGATAATCAAGTGCAGTAACCGCTCAGCTATCATGCCATTTGCTTTAACGGTTGAATTTAGGAAATACATTCATTCGTAAACGTTTGAGAGTGTGTGTGTATATAGTATTATAGCCTATAGAAATTGCTTATTATAAGAAGGTCGTAAGTTAAAGCGAAGTGTCAATCTATTGCTTTTTGAGATTGGGGCACCATTAGTGAGGGCTACTGTACCTCAAGGCTCAATACTGGGTCCATTCTTATTCTTAGTGTACATTAATGATTTATCATTCTATTTAAAGGGTATCTGTGACGTTGTACTGTTTGCTGATGATACCTCTCTTATCTTTAAAGTAAACAGGAATAGACAAGATTTTGACGACGTAAACAGTGCACTCTCAATGGTTACGGATTGGTTTACCACGAATAATTTAGTTCTCAATGCTAAGAAAACTAAATGTATAAAGTTCGCTTTGCCGAATGTAAAAAATCTGGGACCCAACATCGTCTTAGAAAATGAAGTGCTTGAAACTGTAGACTCGGCAGTTTTTCTGGGTATAACAATAGGTGCCAAACTTCAGTGGGGATCACATATATCAAGCCTGGCGGGAAGGCTCAGTTCGGCTGCCTACGCCGTCAGGAAAGTAAGACAATACACTGACGTTGATACAGCTCGGTTAGTCTATTTTAGTTATTTTCATAGCGTTATGTCCTACGGTATTCTGCTGTGGGGCAAAGCCGCTGACATTCAAAATATTTTTGTTCTACAAAAACGAGCTGTACGTGCAATTTACCAATTGGGTGCTAGAGTTTCTCTGAGAGATTTTTTAAAGATATTGGTATTCTCACGGTGGCATCACAATTCATCTTCGCTAATATCTTATATTTTAGGCAAAATATACACTTATACACTAAAAACAGTGATATTCATAATATTAATACCAGAAATAAGGACAAACTACGTGGTCCCTTTTACCGGCTTCATAAGGTTCATAACTCATTCGTTGGGCTCGGTATCACCTTTTATAACAAGCTTCCCTCTTCTTTGCTAGATTTACATTTTAATGCGTTTAAAGCTAAAGTAAAATCAAATCTTTGTTCTAAGGCATACTATTCAATCAACGACTACTTAAACGATAAGAATTGTTGGTCGCTGTGATTAACTCAAGACAACGTTTGTGTTCTTTCACCAGAATTAGCTTACCTACTGACAGGTTATATAAGTTACTCCATAGCATTGTTTATTTTATTTGACTGTATAAACCTTTTTTTTTTTAATTTTTATTAATGAAATTTCCATTTTTTGATGAAATTTAATTACTTACCTATTACTGTATAGATTCAAGTTCTTCCAACTTATCAGACAGCTGTGCTGCTGGGGAGTTTGTTGCGCCACTTCTTCTTCCCAGCTAAAGCACTAGGAAGTGTCGAAGGGTGGGCGTTTTTGGGGGACTGTCTTATGTAATTTTGACGTTCGAAAAGTGCTGACTCTCAGCCTAGTTTGGCTGACTTTTGATTTTGATTTTTGAAATGTATCTAAGAATAGTCTGGGCCCACTGGACTAAAATTGCGAGTACAAAATAAAGAACTAACATTGTCGGTTTCAGAAACGTAGGTACCTTTTATATGCATAAATTGTGCAGCTGCTATTTCGTTGGATAGTGTCCATCACAGTGTAAATAATAGCTACGCTTTCAGTGATCGGTTCGTGGATGAGTCACCATCTTTACATACCACGACCCCTCCGTGACTCAGAATGTACGTTAAGTTGTTGGTTTGGGCTGTCATTCGTGGATCTTTGACAGTCGTTACGGGTCGTCAGAAGCCCTAAAGTCTGACAACCAGTCTTACCAAGGGGTATCGTATCACACAGTTTAGTTGATATTCAAGGACCAAGCGTATTTTCAGAATCAACACTTACTTCTTGTTCTAAACCTGCCAAACTGAAATAGCTGGCTCAGAAGCCCTAAAATCTGACAACCAGTCAGTGTTACTCAGCAATTGGGTTGTGGAGGTGAGATGGTCGGTCGCTCTATGAAAAATACTGGTATTCAGATGCATCCAGTTTGACTGAAGCCTCACAGTTGGGAAAACACTAGGCAGATGATGAGTGTCCATCACAATTAGACTATTCTGAATGTGGCGACCGTTTATGAATGGAACCACAGTCCACGTGCCACCTGTGTCACGTAGGTTTTAAATGTCACACCGGTATTAACTGGTGACTGATTACTACTACGCCTACGGCACGGTATGCGACTTCGCTTTCGACAGATTTCTGTCGGTTCATGAATCATAATTGTGGTGATTGATTGGTTTATAGACGTACGTTTTGTAAAACACTTTACAGCAGTGGTAAAAGTGCAAATAGAAAAACAAACTCACTAAGATTTCATACAGCTAGTAATTGGAACACCTACGTTTAGTAGTGAAAAACTGTACAGGGTTCAATTTTAAAGTTCCGGGTTCCCTTTCATCAAACTTGCTCCTCTATCTCAATGTAAAAATTGATACATAACGTAACTGAAACACAAGCAACTTTCCGCATATGAGAAGTAATTATTAATTTGTTAATATAAATTAATTGCGGTAAGTCTCGGCTTGGGGCGCTGCTCGCTACTTTATCTTTCCTCTTCATATTATTAAGCCACTGATGAGATCCATAATTCGTCTGTTAAAGAAGTATTCTTTTTATAATTTATCTCACATAGGTATCACTAGCATGATTATTAGTACTTTCTTTTAGTTTTAATTTCTCGCTTATTGTGGCGTTACGCGTAAATACCAAATATTTCTCGAAACTATTCTTGTTACCACAGTAATGAATACGAAATTAATTTTAGGTTAACGTACAAAAACATTTCATTCCACTGAAATGTCTATCCATCAACGCTAATTGTTGCGTAACAATTACTTGGAGGCGTCTGACGATGAATAATCCACAATCCAGAGATCCGACAATATCCATTTACATCTCATAGCTCTGTTTTTAATGTTCATTTTAAATCAGCAATTAATTAACTGTTGTTATTATTATTATTACGTCATTAAGTTGCGAATGTTTCATG
Organism: Polymixis flavicincta; assembly: GCA_949987655.1. Classification (NCBI taxonomy): domain Eukaryota; kingdom Metazoa; phylum Arthropoda; class Insecta; order Lepidoptera; family Noctuidae; genus Polymixis; species Polymixis flavicincta. The sequence continues at coordinate 13,911,496 of OX465182.1, forward strand.
GTAAAGCTTTCATCCGTTAATACCAAAAGGGCTTGTGTAAGGTTCATAAATATTAATTACTATCACCCATAGCGGCACTATTAATATCTGCTCTAATGCAAATGTTACTCCAATGGTCTAATAATGTAGATAGAGCTGCGGGTCTATGAAAGACTCTAGAACTCAACTCTGAGTCCGCACAGGCAGTTTCAAAAATTTATTTTTACCTTGGATGCGGTCGTTCCAAGAGTGTAAAAACTGAGGTACCCTATTTGAGTTTATACTTTTGCTCAGTTAATATAAGTGTTTTAAAGGTGCCATCTCATACCAACGCAAATAGTTTTGAACACACAAACGGACACGGACCAAAATGGAACCATTTTGCCAAATTTGGCATGGAATACTAAAAATTAAAAGGTTAAACGAATATAACCGATGACGTTTCTTATGATAGGATGAAACGAAGATGTGTTCTAGGACCAAAAATGTATTCATTTTCAGATAACCACTTTGTCATTGATTCCTGGTGGGGACTAGTAATAAACACTCCAAGAATCGGTAAACAATCACAAGCGACGAACTTGGCTTATCTCATCCCGTAGGAGGTAGCACCGTATCATCAAATCTACCCTCAGCTAGGCACACGCTATACATCACTTGTGGGCAACAAGTGATGTATAGCGTGGGCCTAGCTCTGACGGCAACTTTAATCTATCAAAGAGGACGTTGCTTAAATTAAAATAACCATTTGTGGTCATTAGGAGGTCGTTGCTTCCCTTATTATTGATGTAATCGCCTTTTACAACACCCACGAGTGGGAAAGTAAAGGTGTGACTATTCTTTACCGGAAACAATCGGAAACGTTAGCGTGGGTTTTAAGATTAAAAGTAGGATATGATATAAGAAACCTGTCATTTTATGCGTCCTGTCTGTAAAGGTTCTTGGAGGTGCAAAAGCAAGCTCCGGTCAACAAAATCTTCATAAATAAAGGGTTGGTAGAGAGCGGTACCTACAATATATTTTTGGCTGAATGTAACTTTAAAATAGGAAGATAGAAGAAGGAAAAAGGAGAGGTATTTCTTCTTTTCGGCAATGCCTAGGCATTGCCGAAAAGAAGAAATACCAAGCAAGACAGAAAATCTCCGAGATTCTGTATTACTTTTTATCTAAAATACTTGCTTAAGGTACGCGCGAACCTGTGCCCAAACCCATTTGAAACGAAATTGGCGGCGATTTGAGCTTTAGAAGTTAGTCCGCGTGGATACACTCGGCGCCATGACGGCACTGAATTCGTTAAGAAACTTGTAGGTACTTGAACACCATCCTACGTAATTCCACTTCAATACATTAATTTAATAACTCCGATATTGGCGGCAATTTTAGCTTCAGCAGTTAGTCCGTGTGGATACACTCGGCGGGCGCCGTGAATGCACTGAATCCGTTAAGAAAGTCGTACTTGAACACCATCCTACGTAGTTCCACTTCAATACATTAATTTAATAACTCCGATATTGGCGGCAACTTAAGATTCAGTGGTTAGTCCGCGTGGATACACTCGGCGCCGTGAATGCACTGAATCCGTTAAGAAAGTTGTACTTGAACACCATCAGACGTAGTTCCACTTCAATTCATTAATTTAATAACTCCGATATTGGCGGCAATTTACTCGTAAGCTTCAGCAGTTAGTGCGCTTGGATACACTCGGCGCCGTGAATGCACTGAATCCGTTAAGAAAGTCGTACTTGAACACCATCCTACGTAGTTTCACTTCAATACATTAATTTAATAACTCCGATATTGGCGGCAATTTAAGCTCAGCAGTTAGTCCGCGTGGATACATTCGGCGCCGTGAATGCACTGAATCCTTTAAGAAAGTTGTACTTGAACACCATCAGACGTAGTTCCACTTCAATACATTAATTTAATAACTCCGATATTGGCGGCATTTTGAACTTCAGCAGTTAGTCCGCGTCGATACACTCGGCGCCGTGAATGCACTGAATTCGTTATGAAAGTCGTACTTGAACACCATCCGACGTAGTTCCACTTCAATACATTAATTTAATAACTCTGATATTATAAGTTCTTACACTTGGAACTTCCAAAGGCTAAAGGGTCAAAGCGAAGAAATGTTTTTATAGGAAGATTTACCCAAGGATTCCGAAATCAAATTACCCAGCTTGTTGATTAGTTACTCCAACTTAAACTGTAGCAAAGACACCAAGTTAAACACACGACATGTTTTGTACCTAAAAACTGTTTGGACAATGTTACCCATTTTTTTATTTTTTGTCGTTATTTACACCTATATGGGGTATCACAATCACATGGAACCCCACTATTTGCTGTGGAAACAGAAATCCTAATTTTAGCTATGGAATATTAAATCGCCCCGTATGGTGTCCGGGCGTAAAAGAATAGAACCATCCCATTTCTTCCAGTGGGTGTCGTAGGAGGCGACTAAAGGACTTACTAGAGAATGGGCAGCAGCGTTCTCTATGCATTTTACCACCATACTGCGATCGCCGACCCGCCTGCCAAGCGTGGCGATTATGGCAAACCCCCCCCTTTGGGGGAGGCCTATGTGCAGCAGTGGACGTCTTTCGGCTGAAATGATGATGATGATATTAAATCACAAAATTTAAGGGGCGTATTTAGATACAAATGCAAAGACAGGAAATAAAAATATATTTTAGCCTTTCTAATGTAAGAACATTGAATGCTATAAGGGCCGTAACCTGTGGCGTGGCTATATTTATAATCGGGTGGTGCGCGGTGGGCCGTTGACGTCATCGCGGGGGTCGTGAACGCCGAGGGCTCGAGAGGGGAGGGAAGGGGGGCGATGGCGCGCCCTCCGATACGCACTTGCAAATTCGCACCTCTATGAATGGAGGAATTAAATTATCCTTAGCCGCGCGCCGAATTTACACGGACCTGACTTTGAACGCCAATTATGGCTTTTTAATATGTATTTGTTATGCAGGTTTACGATTTCGTGTGTTTATTGCCGCCGAGACTCATTTTATCCACCGAAAATTTGAAGACGACAGACCAGTAAATAGGTGTGAAACGAGATCAGTTTCAGCTCGAACTGTCTAAAAGATTTATTGTTCAGAAAGAACACTAGAAACTGATCTACAAATTAAGACAAATTTTCAAAGGTTGTATTTTCTATTGTTGTAAGAACTTCACCTACATACAACATTCTAACCGCTGTGGACGTTTTAGACAGAGTAATTACCTGAAGACGAAGTAGTAGGGTCGTGGAAACAATTTACTTTGATGGGTACCGTAACGACGCTGCCATAAATAAAATGCTACATATTTAAAAACTGGCGTGTTTAAAGTTAGTATTATACAAGTTAAAAATCGGGTTTAATTGCTTTGCATAAACCTCAAGACGCAGAGAATTATCTTATTAGTGTACAAATTGATTGAATTACAATCGCAGCTTGGGAGAGGCCTATGTCCAGCAGTGGACTGCGATAGGCTGAGTTGATTGATTGATTGTACAAATTGATGGTATGTAAAGTGACGCTTTTATTCTGCAGGAGCCACAAACAAGTCGATCAGATTTTGCTTTCTACATTTAAAGATAACGTACAATCGAATTACGAACCTCCTACTCTTTGACGTTGGTAAAAAATGAGTGTCGTCTTCAGTTTGTTATGCTTCAATTTATCCTGATTTAGGTGAAATATCAAAGTATTTTTGGTCGACGTCACTTGGTGAGAAAGTGGAGCATCAAGAGTGTCCTCGACGGCGAGCGACGCGCCGAGCGCCTCCGACCGCCACCGGCGAAGGCGCGCGGTGCGTGCGCTTCGGTAAATTGGTCTTTTCCGTGTCCCCACAATAATTCCACTTGATGTGGGTTTCAATTCAATTATACGTATCACGCAACACGCTGCTTAACCGAACTACGGATAAGAAACTATGCAAATATATACAAAACTTTTCTACTTAAAAAATATCGTGGAACTATATACGCTTTTGCCAACTAGTAGCTATATGCCGTCTGTGGTGAGGAGTTATTTCTTAGTTCATTATCATCAGCATCATTCTCCTGCATTTATTCCTATTCACCAGGAGTTGGCGCAACATGTCTCTTTCTCCCATACTTTTCTATGAGTCATCATCACGGCAGACAAACCCTTTCTAGCCAAATAATTTCTCACACAATTCATCCATCGTTTCTTTAGTTCTCCTCAAAACTCAGTCAGTTCCTTAGTTCATTATATGATAGTGAAATAGGTACGTATATAAATAATATTTACCTAAGAATAAAGCCACGTACGTGACTGGTGTTACGACGACTAAATTTTCTTGCCAACATAACATAATAAACTGAGATGTATCCTGCTCAGTAAGCTGGTATAAATCTGTGAAGTGATATTGTCACATTTTTTCATTCCTGAGGTCATGTTCCGTCTGTTACGCATATGACTCAACTCTTCGGTGCTTCAGGGATGTCATTTTTCCTTTTAAGTCTTCCATACGAAAGTCGAGAAGAATCGATGCGTCCCATGAGCTCCAACTTTTGAGATTACATTTCAGATATGATCCCGGTTTTTATTATTATGGTTCGTGTATTTCTGTTTCAATCATACGAAATATTTGATTCTTATAATGTAATTTATTTCAAGTTTTATCGTCGGCTGTTAATCTGATTGTGTTACAATTTCATTAACTTGAGTGAAGCAGTAAACACATTTCATATATTAATTCGTTGGAAAACGGCTTTTATATTCAGGATCTTATCAGCCAAAATTGCACTAAAAGCTGTGTGTTTAATTAAACCGTGATATGTATCTGGTTTTATTGTTCTGTTAGTTGTTCTGAATTCATGGGTTCATCTTTATTTGTGTGGCTGTAGTATTCATTTTTGTAATATCAATAGAAATAACAGACGAACGAGACAAAAATTATATTTTTAGGAAAAATCAAATCATCATCATCTGCCAAGCCTTTTCCCAACTATGTTAGGGTCGGCTTGCAGTCTAACCGGATGCAGCTGAATACCAGTATTTTACATGGAGCGACTGCCTATCTGATCTCCACAACCTATTTACTGGGTAATACGATACCCCTTGGTAGACTGGTTGACAGACTTCCGGGCTTCTGACGACCCGTAACGACTGTCAAAGATCCACAAATGACAGCCGGAACCAACGGCTTAACGTGCTTTCCGAGGCACGGAGGGGTCTTGGTTTGTAAAGATGGTTACCCATCCACGGACCAACCGCGGCAAGCGTAGCTTAACCTGATCGATCGACCCGTGCAGCTATTGTTACTTAGCCACAAGCCCCATAGGAAAAATCAAATGTTGCCAATAATATATATATTTAATGATTGAGAAGGGCAATAAGTAGCGACAGGTGTCATGTCAGACATTTATCAGCGACACTGGCGCTACGTGGAGCCAGCAATCGTCACGTATGGGATGATTGAAAAGCGATGAAGTATCGCGCATGTTTATGATCGCTTGCAACATGAGCTCAATGTATCATGAAACATTCTTACATTAAACTCATTTGTACCAGTCAAACTAACTATATTCGGTTCCTAAATATAACAAGACAAGGTTAGCTTTCGGCAGGTTATTGCCCTCTTAAGTAAGTATACTATTTAAACTAGGAATATCAATGTACCGCTTTTATTATATTATGAATTATTAATATCGAAAGAATATGTTACTCCTCTCTTTAGCTTATGTATGGCGTCAGAGGAGAACACAATAAGTTGAGACATTGTGGATGTAAATGATATGACGTGCTCCGCCAGCAGCAATGTCTTCATTGTGCTGCCAACCTACTTGGCAGACCTTTACTTTATGTTAAACTCTCTGAAAGTAAATCCATTTCAGCAACTTTTTGTACAAATGTACAAAAACTTTAAACTGACCAATGTTTGAAGTGGAATAAAATTAACACTAGGTACGTTTGCTTGTGAAAAATTTGCAATAATAGTACCTTTTCTTGTTCGAATATAAAGTTTGTAAAGGTGTATACAGTCCTCTCAGTACGTGTTCTTAGAATTGTCTATTTATGACTCCTCGTGCATTAAATAAATTAAGTTACTTGAATCCCCACTTTAATGTCTATCACTTAAGTAGTTATTTAATTTTTAAGCGCTCACTCGAAGCATTAATCGACTTAAGCAACACTATTAATCTGGGACTCCTGTACCAAATACATATTTGTAAAAAAATATTGATCAGAATGTCCGTATTCGTAAATGAGTTCTGTTTTTGAATGAAAGTAAGTGTGGCCATACGTAATAGTGATGGCGGGCAATCAATAAGTGATCTGTGCGACTAGTTGTCATCTTGATAGACATTTGATTGCTGCATGTGGTTTTACTTCGCGGTTGATTTTATTATGAATTATAAAGTTATGTTTGTTGTTGAACAAGAGTAGCAGATAAACTTCAAACGTTACTAATTGCATCGTTATAATATTATATAAAGCGTGTGCGCAACAAAGATGTTACAAAATAAGTTACGTAATTGCTGTTAATGTAATTGGATTAAGTAACACGACTTGGATTTGTCATCGAAGAAGTAATTAAAACGCTCGTATGGTGACCCGACAAGGGAGTGAATTCGTCAAACATCTAAATAATATGTAAATAGAGATGTGAGCTGGCCGAGTCGTCAGCGCGTAGAGCGCACAACATTGTGCCGCTAACCTAATTGGCGGCGATTCTTCGGGAAATGTAAATTTTATGAGGATCTTGTTCCCTCCTCATTCCTTCCACACTCTATTCAGTAAGGTCTCTATCTACACCGTAATTAATTGTTAAGTTTATCTCGACGAAGGTTGGATTTGTCTGGGATGAAGATCGTTATGCTTTTGTATGTTCAATATTCCAGTGTGATTGCGGGGATGAGGTATGATCAGGATGAATGAGAGTCGGCTTTGTCTTTGTTCTTGCATATCATCCAGTGTCGATCGGTTGAATGATTGAAGGTGTTTGGGGTAAGATAGTTCGGGTAACAAGGAGTGGGCGGAGGGCGCGTGCGGTGCGTCAGGCGGGCGCTTTGTTTGCGTCGGCTCAAACCTCAAAACATACCAGCACTCCGCCGCGCCGCCGCCCGCCGCCGCTATTCACTATCCATTTCAATGGATTTTCTTGGGATGTTGATCTCTGGCTCTACGAATTATTAAGGGAATCTATGTAGCTATTGTCTTAGCTACATCGCTTTACTGTAAAATATAAAGTGGTTAATAGGTACTGTCTAGTAAGTTGGTGTTTGTGTATCTACTTTGCAACAAAAATAATCAAATCAAATCAAATCAAAATATTTTTATTTCATATAAACCTACATGGGCACTTATGAAACGTCAGAAGCTAGGTGCACGGTTCCAAATTGTTGTTTCCTATGGAGAAGAGCCGGCAAGAAACTCCACGGTTACTCTTTTAAAAATAATTGGCTTTAACAATATTTTCAAATTACAGAGATTAAATGTATGGGAGGACAGCGCAGGCCTGTCAATAAGTACCAGGTACTTAGACGAATACAGAATAGAAAATCGTCTACAAATCTACAGTCAGTAAGGCCTACAACGTTCTCTCATTCACAATATGTAAAATAATCTACATAAATAAAATGAACCTAAATAAAATTGATGTATAATGTCAATTAATGACGAGATTATGTCAGCATTGTAAAAATAAAAAGAATAAAAAAGAACATTGTATTTGAGAGCAGTTAATAGACTTTCACATAGTTATGCTGTTAATGAGGTACCAGGGAAGCCACATGTGCAGAAGGAATTAATGCCAAACTTCCCTGTCTTCAACGTAGTCTTTTATCTTATAATATGCTTTTTTGATAAGGACACGTTTGATGTGCGTTTTAAACTTTCCATCGCTAAGTTCTGTAACCGACTTTGGCAACTTGTTATAGAAGCGGATACTGTTTATTAGAAATGACTTGCTAGTTTTAGTCAGTCTAAATTTTGGAATCACAATTTCATCTTTACTACGTGTATTCAGATTATGGACATCGCATCGTTTTTTGAAAAGGCCTAAGTTTTTGCGAACATATAAGATATTTTCTAGGATATAAAGAGAAGGCAGAGTTAATATATCAATTTCGCTGAATTTGTTTCTAAGAGACTCGCGAGGCCTCATTTTATAGATTGCGCGGATTGCCCTCTTTTGTAAAATGAAAATTGAATCTACGTCAGCTGCCGATCCCCACAGCAGAACGCCATAAGACATAATACTGTGAAAATAAGCAAAGTAAACTAACCTAGCTGTGGCTACATCAGTCAACTGCCTTATCTTTCTTACTGCGTAAGCAGCTGAGCTTAATCTACTTGAAAGAGCTCTAATGTGAGCACCCCATTGCAATTTTGAATCTAAAGTAATTCCCAAAAATACAGTGTCCGAAATAGCATCCAGTTTCTTGCCATCAAGTTTTAAGTTTAGACCTACTTGGGGTACATTTGGTAACGAGAACTTAAGACATTTAGTTTTGTTCGCATTGAGTAAAAGATTATTAGCAGCAAACCATTTCGAAAGAACAGCTGGACTATCATTGACATGTAAGACATCCGTATCTTTTCTATCTATTCTAAAAATAAGAGAAGTGTCATCAGCGAATAAAATTATATCCGAGAATTTAGCCATCAGGTAAGGAAGGTCATTTATATAAACTAGAAATAAAAAAGGGCCAAGAATTGAACCTTGAGGCACGCCCATCTTAACTAGAGACCCCGAGGACGTCGCTCCATTAACGTTTACTTTTTGCTGCCTGTTTGATAAATAGGAAAGTACAAGATCAGCAGCTTGTCCACGAATTCCGTAGTGGTGTAATTTACAGATCAGTGTATTGTGGTCAACGCAGTCAAACGCTTTTGAGAGGTCACAGAAAATGCCAATGGCGTCCTGGGAATTCTCCCAGGATTCCAAAATGTGACTGATGAGTTTTACTCCTGCGTCAGTCGTCGACCTACCTTTCGTGAAACCAAACTGTCGACTGTGTAAAATCCCATTCGAGTTAAAGTGTGACAACATCTGGTCCAGCATGATTTTTTCATAAATTTTGCTCAATGCTGGAAGCACAGATATAGGTCTATAATTAGAGGGATCACTCTTACTACCCGATTTGAAAATTGGTACTACTTTACTATGTTTCATTAAGTCAGGAAACGTACCGCTGTCTAAACATTGATTAAATATGCCTGTTAGGACAGGGGCAATTGTGTCAATGATATTTTCGAGAACCTTAACGGAAATCCCCCATAAGTCTTCAGTGTTTTTTATGTTAAGACTTTTAAATGCTGTTTTAATTGTGGCAATAGAGATGGGTTTGAATTCAAAACTTGGTATGTCCTTGCTGAAGTTTTCTTTAAGAAGAGATTCAGATAATACAGATGATGAGGGGAGAGATTTCGTAACTTCTATTGGGATGTTGGTAAATAAATTTTCTAGAGTCTCAGCAACTTGTAACTTATCTGAAATGGTTTCATTATCAATTTTTAGAGCTAACTCATTCTGATCTCGCTGTTTTGTGTTTCCAGTTTCTTTGTTAATTACCTGCCACACAGCTTTTATTTTATTTTTAGAGATACTAATTTTGTTACTTATTAATTTAGATTTAGCGTGAGCGCAGACTCTTTTGAATATCTTAGAATAGTTTCTTACATAATTATGAAGGGCCTGATCAGAAGTCAATTATTTTTCGTGATACAAATTATATAAAATATCTCTGCTTTTTCGAATGCCAGCAGTGGCCCATTCGCTAAATTTTGGTTTAGTAGCTATCGTAACTTTTTTTACAGGACATGCTTTATTGAATTCTTTGCATACTGTAGAAAAAAATGTGCCATAGTTTATATTGGGGTCTTGTGAATCAAAACTCGCTGTTGAGAGCTTGCTAAGAACATTATTATTAAAAGATTTCAATTTATTTTTAGTCAGAGGTCTCAATTCAATGGTTTTAATGATTGGTACTACCGAAAAATGATACCATGAAAGCAACTATCATTAAGGCTTCAGTGTAGTGGTTTTCCACACTGTTGGAACTTTTATTTCAATAGTTTACAAACGTACTATACGCCAACATATGGATAACAAAAAATACTAAGTAAGAGCGATTACGCACCGTAGAAATACCATGTACCTATATTCCCAAAGATTGTATAGCTAAAACTAATTTTCTTTGGAAAATCTTTAAGCAAAGATTTATATTTAGCGTGACGACGATGTTTGCGGATATTTAAGATGCTTATTTACTCTGAGAGTAAATAAGCATCTTAAATATCCGCAAACATCGTCGTCCCGCTTGGAAAATATATTTGTAGCTAGAAAAGCGATAAGCAGAATAGCCTGAGGTCAAAAGGATTGAATTATATCAATAAACTGTAGTTGTTTCAATTAAATCAATTAGGTAGGGGAATAAGTTTTACCTACAGTTTGTTAACGTTATTGCAAAGAAGTTATCCCCATCAATGTCTAATTAAGATCGTTGTTCAAGATAATTCAGTACCTACAGTATTTTGATCATTGATCACTTTACAAACGTTTCGATTCAATAATTTAACAGAGAGTCGGAGCAAAAAAGGATTCACTGACGAATTCGTATTCGGCACGCAACCGTTACGTATACGTTACGATACATTGTACATACCTATCTTTTTTCATCCACCATTGTTGGAAATTGACGTGAGTGTGCGTCTTTTTATCTGTTGTTCACCTGACACAGAGGTGGCAACCCTAGGCGAGTGGGATAGGGATATGCAATATGTTTTGTTTGCGCACGGATTAACAACCACAAATCAAGTTGGAATGTCCCGGATTAAACGCTTACCTACAGATTGCACTTTGTTGACTTTGTGCACACGAGAGTATTTTGTAACACATTTATGCAAATATATTGACTTGAAGTTGAATCCAACTCTTTCTATTTGCTCTAATATCAAAATCTTTAGCGGCAACACACTGACTTTTGCTCTAACAAACAGTGTCTTCATATTATTCTGATGAGAATTTAGTCAGCTGAAGCTAAAGGAATATTAGCATAACAAAAGACGCCCGTGTTTAATTATGTTGCCATATACCTGTTCAATTACGCCATCTTACGTTGTTACATCCAAGATTGAATAATACTCTACAAGTCTCAGCTGTGTAGTATGATAAGTGCATCTAATACAGGCACCTCACCTTCAGCTTTCCTATAGGGGTTAAATAGATCGTGCACCTCTAGCATAACTGATTGCGCTGGCGAATAAATAAAGTAATTGTGGTACATTAACTAATTTGGCTTTCCAAATATGTGTGTAGACAAATTTACTCATTAGTGTAATAAAATATATGATACCCGCATGTATTCTAGTTCTGAAGCAAGCTGAGTCGAGGCTCCATTTCGCGGCTATTTGGGTATTATAATCGGGCATTGTTGGCACTCACATGGACATTGTGAGCTGCGCTTTGCATGTCAATGATCTCAGTGCGTTAGAGCACCGACGTTGTGCGAGCGTTACGAAACACGTTGTTTTTATTCGCTGTACGCTTTTATACGTTCTGTTCTATATAATAAGCATAAAATTACTTCTGCTGGTGACTTGTTGTTACGGGAACGATATTTATTTAGTAGGTTAATAATACCTGGATTGGGTTTACCTGAGATTTAAGTACGTTGATTAAATCAAAATCGAATTATTTCGTGGTATCATTACAATTTTATTAATCTGTGTACTATTTGCGGATTTTTTTTTGTTTTTTGTTCATTTTCCATTACCTCGCACATAGAAAATACACTTAACTGATATAAAATGAGAGAATAAAGAAGTTAGTTATGTCATTTGTGCACAAAGCTTCAGGCACGTGTGCCGCTGTGAGCTCTGGGACTACATACGCGCACAAAAGCTATTTATTCTCCAATTAACGTTACATTAATGAGCGAACAGTGAGTGGCGGTGGCCCAGGGGTAACCGCTGCAACTTACAAGCTTTAAGTCGTACGTTTGTACCCTGACAAGCACTTTATGTAAAGTATTGCATCATCACAGCTCTCAAAACGGTGAAGGAAAACATAGTGAGGAGTACGGCATGTTCTAGAACCAAAAAATCGAAGACATGTGACATCTACCAACCCACACTGGGCACGTTTGGTGGATTACGGCCCATTCCCTCTCACCGAGAGAAGGCCTGTGTCCCAGCAGTGGGTGGGAGGCTGATTATGCTGACGCTAATGCTAATGAAGGAACTTAAACTATTCCAACAACACATTATTGTTCTGAAATTACGTTTTCTCTAATTATTTCGGTAACAGTTTAAAGGTTTTACAATTAATAAACGGATAATTAAGTATTCTTGTTAGAAAAAGATTTCAAGGAGGCACAACAAAGCCATTTCGTTGATTTTATTACCTCCAGCCCAGTGCACGCCCGTCCTTGGACATTGGAGGATAAAAATGTCCAAATAGATAATAAAACATGGTTTATGTTGGTTCAAGTAACACAAAAAATGCATTTTCTTTAGTTATTTTTAGACGTTTCAATATGAAAATATACGACTTCAGCATACCCCCTCGATAAAGTATTTAGGTACTTTGTGTAACTAAAAGTACATTAAGGTGTAATATGCCAAGGTGGTATTTTGCCTAACCTAGGCACATACCTTTGCTTAGGTTAGGCATTAGGTATTTAAATATTCATTTCAGTTATTTTTAAACTTCGTGGGTACGCTTTATAGTGCTCGGCTTGAGTTTAAATAGTCTTCCTACTATGAAAGTTACGTGACAAATTGTTCTTTCGACATCACTCCAATATTGACTTTCAGATTTACCTAATCCTAACAAAGAAGAAATCCTTTTTACTCAAGGAGAAGAGGCGAACGCGGCTTTTCTTTTACATTGTATTACAGAAAAAAGCCAAAGGAAAGCGGATTTTATTTATAATTAAAAATGTTTTAAAAGTCAGTTGACTGAATGAAAGAACCATAATTTATAATGGTACGGTGACTTTCTTGTGATTACAGCCTAAAAGAAAATGACAAAATAATAGAAAGATAAGAGACAATTAAGTAGATTCTGGCCGAAATAAAATCTTGTAAATGAATTGGCGTTTAGAGCAAGGACGAGACGTCTGTGTCATGTGACCTCCTGTCATATATTTTTGGCGAAATAGTGTTTATTTATTTATTTAAGAAAACCGGGTATGCTTTACTTTCGGACACAAGATAGTAAATGTAGATTTAAATAGAGTGATTTACTTAATACCAGTAAGCTACTCTGTTTTTTAATGGTCATTAATATCACTAGTGGTCGCCCAGTGGTAGAAATCCAACCGTAATTGAAAAATAGGAAATTCGACCGTAATAAAAAAATAGGAAATTCGACCGTAATAAAAACATAGGAAATTCGACCGTAATTAAAAAATAGGAAATTCGACCGTAATAAAAACATAGGAAATTCGACCGTAATTATTTTTTTCAGCTTCAGCTAAACTTTAACTGAACTCCGTCCGCGTAGTTTTTATAAAAAGGGATACAAAGCTTTTTGCTTCATGGATTAATATATAGATAGAAATAATAATTCGCTGGCTTTATGAAACATGAATGTATTAAAAATTTGGTAGCATACATCGTCTCTATTGTATTCCATGTTAGTTCATATGTATATGGAATATTAATATGTATTACGAAGTTAATATTAGGTTAAATCGATTAAATTAGGAGGTTTATTTCCGGCGTGGCGCGTGTGGTTAGCTCACCAACTTTGTAGTGTTCGTCAAACATTGCGTCGCCGTCGTTACTATCAAATAACTTTGTCGCCCCGCTGTTCACGGCTACATTATACACCGGAGCCACTTCGGCACCCTCATAAAGCCTAATTTTCAGGATCGCTACGTCAATTACGTAATGGTGCGTATCACTTGAATTAGTTTAACAGTTATGCTTGGTGATAGACCCTCGGTGAACATACAGTAACGTCGTGTTAGCTTTCTGTTAAGGAGCCAGAAATGAGGACAGGTTTACCATCTTTACATAATGTCGGTTCGTTTACTTCCATTATTAAGTTACATAAGATAAGATCAAATCACTTATGATATACAACACAACTGCCATTATGCAAGAGATGTTAAATGAAAAAGATAAAACAGATCATCACGTTTGTCTTAGACAATGGTTTTCAAATATTCATAAAATAAAATATTACGTCATACCGATATTTAAAAAATTATGAAATAGATAATGAGAAATAATAAATTGGTTTAAAATAATTAATTAATTTTAGGTAGGTACTTAGTTTATTTTACATTTTTGGAGCCATGCAAAAGTGACAGTTCCGTATATGTGCCCTTCTAAATTGATGTGACAAAATTTGACTATCGTCACGTTTATAACGAGGAAATCGATTAACATACGCAGGACAATACCTACATGATACCAATGTCTCAAATATTATAGTTATACACTACACAGTATATTCATCAGTTTTGATGCTAGTTCTAAATACAAAGTGCTTTGTTGAAGATTTTTGTTATTTTGAAAACTAAAAAGAAAGTGCCATAGGTACTTACTATGAAAAAAACTTTTTGAAAAATAACTTTAATTTCGGAAGGCGGTGACAAGAAATTAATAAAATACATGTCAAAAGTCACCGACTTCCGAAATTAAAGTTATTTTTCGCTTTCTAGTGTTTTTTGGAAGTCGGCTGTTCTTTTTTTTTGTTTTTTTTTTTCATTTTTCACTTTTTAGTTATAGTACCCACTCCACACCAATTCATCATCCTTGGGGTCAAAACAATGCATATTTATGCGATAGCAGCAATCGCGGTTGATTTGCTGTCATTTTTTGAAGAGTTCCGTTGTCTCTCCGAAACGCATCATCAGATCTAGATGAAATTTAAATGGGACCATTTCGGAATAAAAACCTTTAAAAAAATCCAAATCGCTCTATACATGACGGAGTTATGCCCTAACAATCTGCACCTACCTAACTCCTAAGTTAAAGAGTTGTACCTTCCATCATCAGCTCAGCGTCATGAGATGATGATGACCATGCGCAAATGTTTCAATAGCTTTAGAAAATATATGAAACACATTGTTAATACCTATAAGATTTGAGGGTTGCCCTCGATTTCCTTGGGATTCCATCATCAAATCCTGACTTGGTGCCAATGGGACCACCTCAGGAGTATACTCTTTCAAATAAAAAAAGAATTTTGAGAATCGGTCCACAAATGGGGGAGAAACCGAGGAACATACTTAAAAAAAAAATACGTTCGGTGGAACATATAACCTCCTCCTTTTTTTGAAGTCGGTTAAAAATAACACCCAACCCAATTCACTTTACAGACATTGTCTAACCTTTACCTTTTTACTTATACAGACAAGGTGGTTCTAAGGCTGTAGATCTTCATCCATCTCACATAAGATCGACGATCGAAAGACAACCGAGTGATCAACCTAAAAGGACCTCATTTTTGTGCGATATATTTCAGTCTAACTGAATACATGAATATTTCATAACGACCACCGTCTCCAAGGGTGAACTAATTACATTTTATTGAAACGCCTTTTAACCAAAGTATTTTGATTCGTAAAGTTAAGTGGGCAATGCACTAGGGATCCGTCTTGTTCGATCTTAACAGAGTATTTCTATACGCACTGACCCTAGATTCGACCCACGCATGGAAGTACATATAGGTATCTATTCCAATCCCTATGGACGGACGGACAATTCTCCTAATTATAACCTCTATTCCCTGCACATATGTTGTCACGCGATGTGTCATTGTCAGACTATGGCTTGAACTTTCACGGGAATTTAATATAGGTACCTAGCTTATTTTGAATAACACTTAATAAATTGATATTTCGTAGCCTCACAGTCTGGTGGAACAGCTAAACAAGGTTTATGAATCATTGCTTAGTTGATTTCCTTACGTGTCTAGGTCGTTTTGTGCTAGGTGGAGCCACGATCTCTTCCAAACACAGGGTGCTTGGAACTGGATGGCGATATCCGAGAATAATGTTAAAAAGTTTTGATTGCAGAAGCCCAGCAGGGGACTGTTAAAGCCTTGTTGATGATGACGTACGTATTGGAAATTGAGTGAAAAGTAACTTGTGAATTTAAACCACAAAAAAGAAAACAAGGGTTGTAAAGTAATATAATACATTAACGTATAATTTATATTTGATCATTGCCATTTATGTTATTTACTTTAATAAACCTTCCTAAGCAGCCTAAAGAACGCGTATTTATAATAACAATGAAGGATAGAGTCCTTGAAAGGTGGTGTCTCTGAAGGCTTTGTCGAATACCGCTCAAGGTTGCGGTAACAATAGCTACGAGCTTAGGATGGTCGTCTTTGGCTGAGCCGGCTCCGCTTACGGAATCTTGTAAAACTTTTAGTTACATTGGATTGCTATTTCCACGAACATTGAAAGTATTTGTGCTCTGTGTGGATTAGCTAGAACTTTTGGGTTTCTATTTTGAGCGCTATAGAGGAATGGCACCTTCGTCGAGCTCGTGGCGAAGAATGACGCAAGTGCCCCAGCTTTATTACAATCATACCTATAGTACCTACCCATTTACTTGCATAACTAGCTAACTGTTAACTTAAATACTCATATATTCTTAGACATGTTATACTAAAAATTTTTGTTAGCTTTTGCTAGCGGCTTCACCCGAATGGAGTTCCGAAATTATCCCACGGGAACGTTCTACCGGGATAAAAGTATCCAATCTGTGTGCCATAATTTACCCGTGCGGCAACATGATTGTTGTGTTTGTTTGGTGGATTTGGTTTTGGTGGTTTGGGTTTGGTTCGGTTTTGGTTTGGCTAAATAAACAAACTATCACATTTATAATATTAACCTAAGCTTAGTAGGTAGCACGATAGTAACTAAGAATAATGAAATTTCTCAGAAACCAAAATAGTTACTTTTTACTTTCGCGAACTTTGATTTAATTACATTATAGTTAAATAGCTTTTATACAATCCAATTAATTTAGAATATGAGATCGTAAACCCTAATTTCTATTTGGAAATTTATCTTGAATTAGATTCTACTATATTTTTTATGAAAAGGAATAATTATTTGCTTTTGATAATTTAATTTATAGTAACGGTATCTTTTAAAAAAAATGAGGTATTTTTAAAGGAAAAATAAACTATTTATAAATGACTAAACCGAAACTAATGTCGTTGGACACGCACTTCATATGTGTTTATGTACATTATTTCGTTAGTGACGTGTTTTATGGTAAAGAATTAGCAACGAGCATGTTACCTCAACCTAAATAAAGAAGCGTAATAACCGTGATTGCTGTAATTTTCCTAATAATATTAGTTTGAAACTAACTTTCCGAGAGACTATTTGATTTCTTTTTTCCGTGACTTGCTGACGTATCATCCGGGATCAAATCGTAACGAATATATCTCCAGCATTCGGAAAATTCGTTCCCTTTTGGATGAATCAGCAAATAAATCTGAACATGATATGTGATATACCTACTCGTACAAGTAGGTACAAGCCATTCCATCTTTGTAAAAACATCTCCTCATGGTAAATACGTAGGTATTTCACTTATTTGTCTTGTGAATGGAAAGGTCGCGACTAAATTAAGGTTTAGTTAAAATATAAAGGTAGAAAAGTATTCATTTTCTATTTAAGTACACCGGGCTTTTAGCGGAAGTGCTCTTTCTTTAAAATAATGAAATGGAAGCTTGAATAAATCAAATGATGAAATTCGGTTTCTCTCGAAAAAAAATTGATGTAATTTTCTTTTCATTGGAGTCCAATTTCGAAGGCGACGGCAGTGGCTGTGCGGACTAACCGCAATACAAGCCCGCAGCGACACTGCTAGTTTATATGAAAATGCTTGCGACCATGACGTCCGACAATGCCACAGCGGTTGTGACGAAACCTGTGTTTTTACTAAGCGTTCTGCTCAGTTCTGAGCGAACAAAAGTGTTTGTTCAGTGATGATCGGTTGGACTCGGTGGACGATTGCCGAGTCGTTCATTCAAAACGCTGTCACCAGCGTGCAAGGAGTTGCTACGTGCATTTGCTCGATGTTGGACGTACTCAGTTGGCGTCTGATCTTTTTATTCTACGTGAACATGGAGTGGAATCAAGAAAAAACTTTGCAACTAATTTGAATTATAGAACCCATCCATGCTTATGAGAATGCAAACCAAAGATAAAAAAAACTCATGTCTGTTTCACCCTTCGGCGAAACAAAGCGTGCCTATTACAAAAGGCGTTGGATAAAAAATAAAATAGATTATGGTGTACATTTTCTCTTCGTAGGCTTCATTTTGCGGCTTAGTTTTTGCATTGATCAACCGGTGCTTTTACAATCCATGTAGCTTTGAGAAAGTACTTAGGCTTTAAAAGCATCTTCTTGGCATCTTGGCGTGTATAATGGAATGTAATAAATAAAGCTCACTGAAGATCTGCTATGGCTGCACAAGGTGTTAGAACATAATAGATTAACTTGCACGCCTGTGAGCCTGGTGACATTTGCAGAATCTCTTAGGTGACTCGGTAACCTCGCGCTACAGCTCTAGCGTTGAATTAATTTGGGAAACTTTAGGGGTCAATTTTGGATCTTTGAACTGAAATTTCAGTTCTTTGGAATAAAGATGAGCCTTTAATGGGCTTGGCTTGTCTACTGTTACCCGAATAAAAATAGCTAGATGTAGACAGCACATTTAACTAGTCTACTAAAATTATACGACAAATATTGTGCATAAAATGTAGCCATGAATGCCTAAAGTTCATAAACACGAATTGTTTAAACCTTTGCCCTGTTATTAATAAATGCGGAGTTAAGTTACAACCGGTATAACCTTCAGATAAACCATACATTTTTCGAAGTTTAAGTTGGGTATAACTATAAAACTCCGCGTTTATTAATTAAAAGGGGAACGCTAAATGGAAAAACACGATCATAATATGAGAGTTTACATATAAGGATGGAATTGCGCAATATGCTTGATGGACTATGAGTGAATTGAGAACTATGTCGGGTTTAATTTATTCTTATTGACATAATTTAGTAGAACGTAACAGTCTTGAATTAATAGTATGTACAAGAAAAAAAGAAACATAATCCTAACTAGAGTACCTAAACCTATTCACAAATAAAAAAATGGCGTCGAAAAGTTTATCCGTATCGCTGTCGACTGGTAATGTTCCCAAGCAACTGGCGGCATTACCACGTCGTACGGCAATGCACAGCCGCTGGCCAAGGTAGAGACCTGCCCTTGGGTCACAGGAAGTGTCAACCAGCCGTTTCGAGATTTCTTTGAGACCATGAGCACTCGGACCCCACGGCCCGAGGGTTTCAACCCCAAAATGGCTCGAAAATATACCAAATTACCAATAAGGTTGTTATACTTTCGCCGCTGGAAGTTTTCCGCAGCCGCAGCGGCTGCGCCAGCACAGCACAGCACGCCAAGCCAGGAAGATCGGGTAATATGGCGCAAGAGTATCGACACATGTTGCATCCAACACTAAAGGCCTTCCTGTTGAGTTTGGTCACAAATCTTATTTAATTTAATGAATGCATTTATTTATGATTTGAGTAGCTAATAGTTCAGTCATACTTTCTAGACATTTGAGTCGAGCTATTGTATGGAAAGAGACAAACTTACCTAATAATCTAATTCGAGTTATTTACTTTTGGAAGACAATTTATAATATCTAGTGATAAAAATGCTTTGCTATTATTAATCCTTTCTCTCAAAATTAATAATAAAATAATCTAGGCCTTTGTGAACATTTAATTTCGTTTAAATTCTATTCAACTATTGGTAATAAAGATTTATGCGAAAATAAGACCAAGAGTAGTTGAAAATAGTCTTTACAAAGAACCTGGTAATAAAAGAAAAGAATAAATAATCTTAATCTCTTCCAAAAATGCTTGCATGCAATCCAATTGTATGAATTAAAACGTCTTATTAATTAAGTTATGACACTTATTGTATTACTTATTATAAAAAAATATCTTCTCTGTACGACGATGCATATTGAAAAAATTAACAACTAGTTTTCTTGCTAAGCCCTTATTCCATTATACGAAGGTTACAAATAGAATCAAGACAAAGAAAGTGCACTATGTTACAACAATTAATTTATTCTACCCGTCTTTTAAGTAAAGTAACCCATTAAGGCAGTTATAGGCACAACGGGACGTGTGCCGCGGTAGCTAGCCAAGTACTCTCTAGTACTCTCACTTTTGGTCACTTGGGACGAGTTTGCTACAGAAACTCTATTAAACGCCGCGCTCACTAAGCCACGACAACTACTTCGCGGGTGTTGGCGCAAACAACCCACTCCACAGCGTATAGCTTTTCAATTAATTTCAAATATAGACGCAACTTTAACAGCTATTCTAATAAAGAAGCTGAACGGATCAGAATTGATTACAATCTTGATATTTCAACAACTGTTGTCGAGTACCGAAGCTCCCGCGAGTTCCATCCACACGTTATTTGCATCTTATTCTAACAATCCGATGCTTCTCAGGAATGAGCACGCATTCAAGGTTTTAATGAGCGCTTAAAATTCGTTGTCGCAGCTTATTTCAGTATTGTGTGCCGCAGTGGTGATATTCACATTGTGATGGTAATTTGAAGTTTGTTTTACATTCTATTGTTAAATAAGTTATTTATTTCTGCAAAATCACAATGTTATGACTTTTTCATTGAAGGAATAGGTGCTGAATGAACGTCACGTTATTTTTGTCTATGATTAGCTACAAAAACATCTGCTCATATTCCATGTCCGTCGAAAGCGTCGTACAAATATACCTAATACCAACCTAGTAATACACCCGGGGTGCACATCCCAGTCTTTATTCCATTTTCTATTATTCGTAGCTTTTAGATATACATAGGTAGATAAGAAAAAGATATTCCTCAGAAGATTAAAAAAAAACAACCGCCTTCCTAAAAAACACTTCAAAGTTTTTTGGAGAAGTCAATTAACTTTAATTTCGGAAGTCAGTGGCGAAAAACAAAAATATAAAACCAAATACACCAACTTTCAAAATTATAGTAATTTTTCACTTTGTAGTAATTTTTATGAAGTAGGTTACTTTTTTTGTTTCAGTTTTATCTGCGGTTCCTACCCCTACATAAATTCGTATACCTTCAGTTGTTAAATAAATAACAGTGACAAGAATTTAGATCATAGTTGAAATTATATTTCATATGGTGCATTAAAGCTTATAGAAATACAGTATTTTAACTGTAAAATCACGCCTAAAAAATCAAGTAAAGCGAAATCGGAAAAAAATCGTATACGGCCTCTGAAGTTGAAAAATTACGTATTAATAAAGTTAACTCATAAACCACCAATTTAGAACTTGGACAAAACTTGTATGGTCAAGTCATTCAAAACAATGGAGTTTTTTTTTTTCTAATCGGTTTATACAGTGTTTGGCAGAACGTTGAACATACGAAAGTGGTGGATAGGTAGGGCATCTGCTACTTACTCAGCCCTAATTTATTTGGCCCTGGGCCCCTGGATATTTTTTTAATGCAAGTTGAAATTAAGATTTCAGTATTTTTTAGATCTTTCTGTAAGTTTGAGGAATCGTAACTTTTTTTCTAGCTAAAATCTGAATAAAGCAATAATTTTATAAAAATCTGCCAACATTAAAGATAAAAAAAAAATTGGCTGTTTTACCCATCGTATCGTATCGTATCGTATCAGCCGAAAGACGTCCGCTGCTGGACATAGGCCTCCCCCAGGCTTCTCCACTTCGACCGGTCTTGTGCTTCCCACAAGGTGGACCGATGACCTTGCGAAGACCGCGGGTATCCGCTGGATGTTTTACCCATGTTTAATAAAAATTACTCTTTAAAGTTAAGAAAGTGGTGAAACTAGAAGAAAGCAAAAAAAAAATATCCAGGGGGCCAGGGCCAATTAGGGCTGAGTAAGTAGCAGATGACCACCTATCCACCATTTTCGTATGTTTAGCGTTCTGCCAAACACCCTGTATAATTGACGGAGTTCTGTCGTAACAAACATGAAATAAAATAATTAAAAAAGAAACACCGAACTGATAACCTCCTCCGTTTTTTGAAGTCGTTTAAAAAGATATTAAAAAAGGTACTAAAGGTTTTCATGTAATGTACTCGTATTAGTAAAACGTGCATGGTTCAGTACTCAATGATGTCGAGAAAAAGGTAGCCAATCAGATCCAACTTTTCGTGGAGATTCATCTTCAAACTAACAGACAAAGGAAAGTGCAGACTGAATGTAAAAAACTTCGTCCCCAGCCACTCTCAACATCTGAATGGCGTCAATAGCGATTAGCAGTAGCTTCACAAAGTTGTAGTTTTCCTTTTGGGACCCAAACAAACTATTTCCAGTTTCTATAAATGTCTAAATATAGTGGAGTGTTCAAAAAACTAATTAATTGCAAGTCTTACTTGCAAAATGAATTATTCGAACTATTATAAGTATCAAACGAATTTCAAAGTATTTCGCAGAGCTTTTTCCCTATGCAAGAAACTCATCGTAACGAAATTCTGAGAAATTCCATAACATTTTAGTATTCGAGCTTTAACTTAACGGGTTGTACGATGGCCTTTCAGTTCAAATCTGAGAAATATACATATCTTTCCATTTTACTATCATTTTTGGGATCTAAATTGTGTAATAGACTGGCTATGACTGACACCAGAGTTATTCTATAAAGTAAACGTTTAAAGCCTAACCGTCAGCTTCAAAGAGATGTCAGCACCAACTGGTTGGGCACGCCACGATTGCGGCGGCAAGTCCCCTCTTTGAGGAGTGGCTTGAGAGGCGGTATGGCGTCCTCACCTTCCGCCTGACCCAGGTCCTCATCGGACACGGCTGTTTCGGGAGGTTCCTGTTTCGCATAAGGCGGGAGGAAATGCCCGGGTGTTTTCACTGCGAAGATCGCCCCGAGGACACGGTGGAGGACTGCCCGGCTTGGGCGGAGCACCAACGTGTCCTCGTGGAGGCGACCGGCGGCGGTGATCTCTCGCGTCCGGCCCTGGTCCAGGCCATGGTACGCAGCGAGAGTGCATGGGTAGCAGTCACCTCCTTCTGCAAAGCAGTGATGCTCGCGAAGAAGGAGGCGGCGCACGTGACGGAGAGGCAGTATAAGCGCCCTCACGACCTTAGTCGCCGCAGGAGACGCCCTGGGCGTCGGGAATCCCAGGCTGATTCCCGGCTACCGTAGACATGGGCTTGCGGACGGCGAGTAATGGGTAGCTCGCTGTCCGGTAAGGACCAAGCCCAGGTCGACGGCGCGTTGTGTACCACGCGCGCCTCAAAGAGATTTCAGCACAAACTGACGGGGCCCGCAAGGGCCGATGCCTACCAGGGGTGCGGGTTGTTCGAAAGAGATACCGTGGCCGCTGGCAAACAGGTAACTGAGGGAACACGGGTGATTTGATGATTATGATTACCCACACTCAAAAAAAAAATGGATACGAAACAAACATGTCCTCACTTGATAGAAAAAACAAACATGGGTAGCAGATGTAGTGTATTTGCCACCCCCTGTAATACGTAATACTTTGGACTGCTTCCTGGAATGTTGTAATGTGATGTTTGAACAGTCGGGCTTGCACGCCTGTATTGTTGGTGACTTTAATTTGGCCAACATCGAGTGGAACTTGGTAAATGACTCGGTTAACAATTATACTCCTCCTGGGATTAGTAATTTACTTGTAGATTTTATTCACATGCACAAATTGTCACAAGTTAATGACATTATGAATGTGTCTGGACGAATACTTGATCTCGTATTAACTAACTTACCTTCTTGTAGCGTAACTGCGGCTCCAAATCCCCTTAGCAAGATAGATGTCCTACACCCCCCAATCGAAATCCTACTGCAAGCGACTAAAGAAACCCATCTTCCATATAACTCCCAAAACATAAGACCGAACTTTTTTAAACTGGACTACTTGAAAATTTCCAACGATCTTAATAATGTAAACTGGGATGAAATGATTGAGATGTCTGACGTCAACGAAATGCTTCGTATTTTTTATGGTACAATTCGAAATATTATAAAATTGCACGTACCTTCTAAGTCTTCTGTTAAATGCAAAAAATATCCTCCTTGGTTTAATAAAAGTCTAATAAAAGCTTTAAAGGAGAAGGAGAAAATTAGAACCCGTTTCAAAACCTATAAAAACCCTATGGATGAGCTTGAATTCAAATTATTAGGCAAACGGTGTTCCAAATTAGCTACAAACTGTTATAATAACTACATAAAAGACATAGAAAATGAAATCTCCAAGAATCCAAATCGCTTCTGGGCATACATTAAAGATAAGAGAGGTGGCTCTAGTTCTTTCCCCGCCACAATGACTAACGGAACCGCAGTATCATCAGATGGTCCAGAGATATGTGAAATGTTTGCGTCACATTTTTCCTCGGCATTCAGCGTTGCGAAAGCAAACCACAGTGAAACAGCTTCTGATTTTCTTCTTAACATGAAGAATAACAGTCTACCACTTACGGCCCCTGTAATTGATCGTGAATGCTTATTGAATAGGCTCAAGTTACTCGACCTTCGTAAAGGAGCTGGCCCTGATGGGATCCCGCCAATATTTATCTCTAAATGCGCCCCCGCTTTGGTATCCCCATTATTGTTAATTTTTAATAAATCTCTCAGAACAGGTGTTTTCCCAGACTACTGGAAAAAAGCAAAAGTGGTGCCAATTTATAAAAGTGAAGAGAAAGATCACATAAATAATTATAGACCTATCTCTATCTTGTCTACTTTCGCCAAGATTTTTGGATCTTTAATCTGTCCCTATATTCAGAATCATTTTAAACTCTATTTAAGCGATTCGCAACATGGTTTCGTTACTTCTAGATCAACTTGTACTAACCTAGCAACCTTTACAGAGATGTTAACTGATGCCATTGACCGTGGCAAGCAAGTCGACGTAATTTACACTGACTTTAGCAAAGCCTTTGACCGCGTTCCTCACCATGTACTTTTATCCAAATTATCAGCGTACTGAATCACCGGCACACTCTATAATTGGCTAAAGTCTTATCTTGAAAATCGGTTATTTTTTGTCGCAGTTAATGGTTTCCAATCTGAAACCTACAGGACCACCTCGGGGGTTCCCCAAGGCTCGCATGTCGGTCCGATTCTCTTTAATGTGTTTGCTAACGACATCCCGCACTGTCTCAAATTTTCAGAATCGTACATGTATGCAGATGATCTAAAATTCTCCAGGATAATTGAGTCTAATGTTGATTCTGCCTTACTCCAGAGCGATGTCGACTCGTTGATTCAATGGTGCAACGACAATGAAATGACAATAAACGTTAAAAAGAGCTTTCACGTCAAATACACCCGGAAAAGGAATTTCACGGCAAGTGTTTACCATGTGGGCCCTGCAATCGTCCAGGAGGTGGAACAAATAAGGGATTTGGGGGTTGTTTTTGACAACGCACTTACATTCGTACCTCATGTCGAAAATGTCATTAAAAAGGCATCTAGAATGCTAGGATTCGTGATAAGGAATGCTGCTGGTTTCAGGCGCAGTAGCACCAAGATCTTATTGTACAATTGTATTGTTCGTAGTATCTTGGAATACTGCAGCACAATCTGGAGACCTCATTATGCCACGCACAACCTTAGACTGGAGCGAATACAAAAGAGATTTCTTTGGCATCTAGCTTATGCTTGTGGAATTTCTAAAAGAAAAAGGTCATACAAAGACAGACTATTACATTTTAAGATGGTTTCATTGGAGAAACGTAGAAAAATTGCCGACGCCATATTCTTATTTAAAATACTCCGGTGCAAAGTTGATTGTCCGCAATTACTAAGCCAGTTCCAGTTTAGGGCCCCTGCTAGACTCCCTCGTTTTCCTGTCACTCCCTTGCACCCCCCACTCCGTAGAACAGTGCTCGGCGCAAGCTCTGTCGTCCCTCGACTTTGTAAACTGCTAAACAGCTTCAGCGATCTTGTTGACGTGCACGCCGACTCATTTGCCAAATTCTACAGCATAGCGTTTAATAATATGTAATTTTTTATCCTGATTTTTGTGTTTATTTTTATTTTTTTAAATATCGGTGTCTGCATGATTTATGTGTCAGACCAATTTTTATTTCATTTGTATTTTTATTTCGTTTGTATTTTAACTTTCACAATAGTTTTAACTTCTTCTTTAATTTATACTTAGTTCTTAATTCCATAGTGCTTGTGCACGATCTTTGCGTTTATGGGGCATGCGGTGCTAACCTATAAGAAATTGTTACACATAACCTTATAAATAAGTAAAATATTATCTTAAAATTGTAACTGTGTAAACAATTGTTGGTTGGCCATTTAAGAAAATAAATAAATAAATAAATGTAAATTTGTGTTTGGACGAAACGGAAAACATCCTTGGGAACCCGCTGTTGTGTCAAATTAGATAAACGGTGACTGCACGGTTGAAGAGAAGGTTCCAACAATTTCAAACAAACCCTTAATTTAGAACACAATTTCTTATAATACACTTTTGAAACGATGACAAGTATTTCGTGACTTTAGGTATTCATTCAAATAAAATTAATTTTCAAGTGCTGGTCTTTAGAATATTAGTAAGTCAACCTGGATTTTCCGCTCTCGAACGAAGTTTCCGTCCCCTGGGGAATAAGGTGCCATCAAGATTTCAATGGAATGGAATCATCTAAACTTGAAAAAAATATAAGTAGACAAATATTACTTTTGTAACTTTACAAATAAATTAGAGCATTTTTTTGGAATATTATTTTTTGTATACAAACTTTATGCAAAGAAATTAATGCTTTTATGAACCTGGTTAATTTGTGGTTAGCTGGATTATAACGCACTCTAATCTTCTTCAGTTAAATATAAAAACAAGCACTTACGGAAAATAAGTCAGACTGATTTTGTTAACCCCCGACGCAAAAAGAGGGGTGCTATAAGTACTTATAGCATAAGTTTGATCGCTATCAGACACTCACGTGTCTGTCTGTGGCATCGTAGCTTTTAAACGCGGTGGTTCTTAGACATGTTTCATCAAAATTGGTTCAGCCGTTTGAAAATTATCAGCTCTTTTCTGGGTGCTGAAGGGATTTGAGCATCTGCCACAGGCCTGGTCGAGTCGAAATTTGGTATTCTATTACTTCAATGATGTTAGACGAACAAAGTAACCATGAACTGATGCTGGAGCATCACATAGAATTTCCAGAATACCTAAGTTACTCACAAACAAACAGCAGAGGTATTGTGTTTGAGTTCATTGAGGTCTCGTTGAATAAGTTTTAGATAAATGGTGATCAGAACGAGAAATGAGGATAAATTAGAAACAAACTTCACTGTGGGAAACATACGCAAAGTTGCGCAGATTTAAGCGTGACATTTGTCGATCGGAGCGTGTTTACTATTACTATATTAAGTTTCAAAAGCAGGAAATAAAAGTCAAATTAAAAAATTGAAACCATCGACCCAAAAAAATTACATCTAAAGAGTAAAAAAATAATATTTATTGGCTTTTAAGTTTTAGGTAATATTTGATTAAAACATTGTCACGTCGGGAAACGGTCAATGTTAATGCCAAATAGACGATACCCCGCAATAATAATTAATGTAATTTTGCTATTATGGAAAGGATAACATTTTTCTCCTTCCGTCCTTTCCCCGACGTGACAATGCTTTGATCAAAATATTCTTCTTCTTCTTCTTCGTCGTCACACTCTTGGCGTTGGCGTTGGAGTGGTCGTGGTCGTCACATCAGGGGCAAGCTTCACAATCCGTCGCCATTCCTCCCGTACTGTGGCTTTGCTTGAGCATTCGTGGAGTGGACCATTGAGTGCAGTTTTGACTTGGTCGGTCCAACGCATTGGAGACCTGCCACGTGCTGGCGTGCGTGACCTTTCCCTGTACTACAAGTCGCTCCACAGATGTGTCTTCTTGACAATTAGCCCGTGACACTTGTTTCTGTTTCAATTGTTCCTGCTACCTGCTGCGTGACTCATCCTCCGCCGCCAACCTGACTCGCCGCGCCCCGCTGCGAACACTCCGCCGTTTTAATAATTCAATTAATTTAATTATTGACTGGATTATTAATCGCATAAAAACTGTCTTTTTCAAGACAATCTCTGTTTCTTTACGGAATAAGTCGTCAAGTAAATTCACTTGGCTCCTTCTGGGTAAAATCCACAGTTTCGTGGTTCTCGATGGAAACCTTACGGTGCCAACGAAACCGAGAGGGTGTTGTCCCAACACACCCGCCGAACCTCTTTAAGGCAAGGCAGTGAATTGGACGGGTCCCAGACCGACGGCCTTGGGGGATCTCCTAGTCTCCTAGTCGTCACTGGTTTGCACAGTAACCTGTCAGTGACAGGCTACTGCTACTGCTACTGCCACAATGGATAACACGGCCCCCACGCGTACTAAACCCCGATCCCTCAAGCTAGGAACTTTTAACGCCAACGGTATCCGTACCCAAAGGGATGAGATCGCCACGTTCCTCCGCGACCATCACTTGGATATCCTGTTAGTTCAAGAGACGTTCTTAAAACCCTGCTATCGTGACCCGAGAATTGTCAACTATAAAATAGTTCGCAACGACAGAGCACATTGCCATAAGGGTGGAACTCTCATTTATTACAAAAAGTCCCTACACTGCATTCCTATGGATGCAGATGCTCCCAATTAGAAGTGTCAGTCTGCCGACTGGGCATGACGGGTCATCAACCCATCACACTAGTCTCAGTCTACCTTCCTCCCCAGTCCGAATCAGAGGACTTTCAACTGATCACCAATGACCTCTCCGCCCTGTTAAGCATGAGTGACTCCGTTATCATAGCGGGCGACCTCAATGCGAAACACCCCGCGTGGAATAGTTCCAGGGAATCGACCAAAGGGAGACACCTGTTCAACCTCTGCTCGACCCTGTCCTTCGACGTCATCGCCCCGATGTCGCCGACTCATTTCCCCCACAATGTGGATCACAGACCTGACGTACTCGATATTGCAATTCTGAAAAGGATCAACCTATGGTTGAATTCCATAGAGGCAATAAACGAGCTCACTTCTGACCACCGTCCGGTAGTCGTGCATTTGGCCCCCCGCACGGGTCTCCCAGATACCGACCAACCCCCACTCACCAAAGTGGTAACAGACTGGAGGAGGGTAAGCGATTCGCTGAAATCCAACACATCCGCCCACTTGGACGCCATCCCCGACCAATTCGACTCTCTCGCGGACACAACGGCCGCGATCGACTCATTCACGGGTCACGTACAATCTGTCCTGAACGACTGTTCGAGGCGGGTTCCGGTAGGGGAAGACCCCCGCTGGAAGCTGCCGGACGATGTACGCGAACTGCTGAATGAGAAGAACGCGGCCGTTCGTGCCTACAGCAACTTTCCCTGCGACGCGAACAAAGCTCACATGCGCTATTTACAGCGATCTGTAAAGACACGCATGTCGGAGCTACGTGACGCGGACTGGGACAAGATGCTGAGCGAGTTGGAACCCACGCACTTAGCTTTCTGGGAACTCCAGAGGAAACTCAAGTCCCGAGAAGTAGCCACCATGCCCCCCCTGACCCTGCCCGATGGCACCGTTGCTTTCGACGACATCGAAAAGGCCGAATGCCTCGCCGATAGTCTTGAGGCCCAATGCGCGCCCAGTTCTCTACCTGTAGACCAAGCACACCTCGCTGAGGTGAACGCTGAAGTCGAACGTAGAACCTCTCTCCCGCCCGTCGAAGACCCTGATGATCCATTACCTCTCGTCACCCCGGACGAAGTTCACGAGATCATCAAAGGCCTGAAACCCCGTAAGGCCCCCGGAGCTGACGGCATCACCAATAAGGTGATCCAGATGCTACCCGCCCACCTGATCATGCTCTTGACCACCATCTTCAATGGAGCCTTGAGCAATAACATCTTCCCCCAAGCTTGGAAGCAAGCCACGGTCATTGGCTTTGCAAAACCCGGCAAACCCAAAAAGGAGCCCGCGAGCTACCGGCCCATCAGTTTACTGGACAGCCTCGGAAAAATCTATGAGCGACTTATTTACAAGCGTCTCAGGGACTTCGCCGAGACTAAAGGCCTGATACCCAACGAGCAGTTCGGCTTCCGAACCCCGCACAGTTGCGTACTACAGGTACACCGGATCGTAGAGCATATAAGCGTTGGTCTCCAACACAACTATGCGACCGGTGCAGTATTTTTCGACATAGCCTTCGACAAGGTCTGGCACAACGGCTTGATTTACAAGCTGTACAAACTCGGCGTGCCGGACCGACTCGTACTCATCTTACGAGACTTATTATTACTTTATCGCATCGAAGGGGCTCTCTCATCCCCCCACCCGATTCGCGCCGGCGTCCCTCAGGGCGCCGTGCTATCCCCTCTCATCTTTACGCTGTTTACCAGCGATATCCCCAAGAGTGGAAAGGCACAGTTGGCTCTGTTCGCAGACGACACAGCCATCTACCACTCTGGGCGTAGTTCCAAAGCGATAGCCAAATCCCTCCAGACCGCAGTCAACGTACTCGGTGCATGGTTTAGGAAATGGCGAATCGAATTAAATCCGGACAAAAGCCAGGCGGTTCTCTTTAAGAGACCGCAACGCCACCTCGACCCCCTCCGGCCCATCTCCATATTCGACAAGACGATCCCTTGGGAAAAGCAAGCCAAATATCTTGGAGTAATTCTAGATCAGCACCTCTCCTTCTCTGAGCATATCAGGAAGGCGCGCTCACGCGCCGCCTTCGCTCTCGGAAGGTTGCACTCTGTTCTGAACGCACGTAGCAAATTGTCACTCAAGTGCAAATTGCGTATTTACACGGCGTGCATAAGGCCCATCATGACGTATGCATGTGCAGTTTTTGCACACACGCACCCCCGACACATCCATAGGATGCAGACCCTCCAAAACCGTTTCCTCCGCCAAGCCACAGGCTCCCCATGGTTCGTTCGGAACGAGATCCTGCATCTCGATCTGAAAATGCCCACTATTGCTCAATTTATGAAACGCAACTCGAAGCGTTTCTTCGATAAAGCCGAGTTACATCGCAATCCCTTGATTGTGAAGGCCGCTAGTTATGTCCCCAGTAGAATCAGTAGTATTCGCCGGCCGAAACATGTCCTCTCCGACCCAGATGACCCCATCACTGTTCTCCAAGAAAAGAATAGGGCCAGCAGTACAGTACACAAATACAAACGACGACCGTCCTACCGACCTCGCCGCCGAGGTCCTCGCGCCCCGAGTAGCGATCAGACCCCCGACCGTCCCTTGCTCGCCAGCCCGCGCCGCAGCTGAGCCAGTAGCTTTAAATTCCCCGTATAATAATCATGAAAATAATATCTTGATCCAGCCTGTCCCCAGTAGTACTAGCTGCCCCCCCCCCCCGCCAGCGACTCCCTGAACCGAGGTTCGTACCCCACAGGGGGTGCCCTCAGTGCGCAGTCGTTTTAGGTTTAAGTAGGTTTTACGCCCTGGCTGGAGGCTTTTAGAGTTCTAAAAACCTTCACAGGAAAGTCCGGTTGAGCAGTCACGGCCTCTCAAGGTCAACTGCGAGATGCCATTATCAAAAAAAAAAAAAAAAAAAAAAAGCCTTCTTGACGTGCGATATGTCCGAAGAAAGTTAGAATACGACATTGGACGATGGAAGAAAGACGCTATTCGATACGAAAAAAAAATACTACCATTAAAATCAAAATATTACCTAAAACTTAAAAGACCATTTTTTTTTTACTTTTTGAGGTTTTTGTTTGAGTCGGGGGTTTTTAAATAATTTAATCTATTTATACTAATATTATAAAGAGGAAATATTTGATTGTTTGTTTGTTTGTGAATAGGCTCCGAAACTAGTGAACCGATTTGAAAAATTATTTCACTGTTAGCTACACTATCCCCGGGTAACATAGGCTACATTTTATCCCTGTATTCCCACGGGAACGGGGCCTACGCGGGTGAAACCGCGGAGCGCTGCTAGTGTTAAATATAGATATTTGTGTTTCTAATGTATTGCTTAAAGACCCCACACACAATTATTTAAATTCCATAATTTCTTAAAAATGTAAAGAAAATCAGATGAATCTGCGGAAAGCTTATCATTGGTTACGTAGCTAGCCTAGCCTAACGGTCGAATAAGAACATTGACCTTATTTCTTAAAAATTGAAGAGCCGCATGTCTACTTGCTCACGCCCTAAATGAACCAATTACGCCACGATTCTTTCCTCATTTTCTTCTGATTTGCAAAGCCACCTTATACATGAAACCACCAATTTTTACAACTGGTCACACCTATATTTTCTTCAAATTAATGATTCTTATTTTTCATTATACTGTACAAAACTTGGAAACGTACAAATATATTTCAGAACTGTATTAAATTTGGATCCAATCTTGTTTGTCTTCCATTTAAGGATACTGAAGAGAAGACAAATTAATCGCGAAAAGTTTGGGTTTACTTTCATTACGATCTAGTTAAATCAAACTTCCAAGTTTTAGCTTCATTCTTCATTTAGTTATCATTTTAACAAATTAATGCACTGACTAAGCATTAAGTTTCATCAGACAATTTTTAATGTTGTACCTAATTAATTAAATCGATAAAGTGGAAGTATTGCTCTGCTGGATGCTGGATCGTTCTCAAAAGAATGCGAAAAATATATTTTGTTTGTTGTTTGAATATGTAACTACCAAACAAAAGCGACAAAGACGATGATGCCATGAAGTGGTCTTTCAAACGATTAATGCCTACCTAGTTACTCTTGAGCGTTTTCAAAGGTTTAGCCAGTGGGGAATCATTCCAGAGTCCCTAAGTCAATTTCCAGTCTTACCAGGTACTGAAAACCAGTATTTCCTATGGAGCAATTGACTATCTGACCTCATCAACCCAGTTACTGGGTAATATGGCACGCTTTGGTAAAATTAGATGTCAGACCTGGCTTCTGACGACCTGTAAAGACTGTCAATGATCCACGGATGACAACCGGGACCAACCACCGGCTTAACGTAGCCGAAGCATGGAGGGGTCTTGGTATGTAAACTTGGTCACCCATCCACGAACCAACCACAGCAAGCGTAGCTTAACCTGATCGATCGACCCGTGCGGCGGTTATAACTAGTCCCCATAATAAGCCAACAAACGATTTTAAGTTCATTTGAATAAGGGTGTTTTCAATTGTCAACGTTCGAAGCTTTGTTTAAGATGCTCAGGATTTTTCTAGCCAAAAGTTCATATTGAATAAAAAAAACATTCAGGTTCAACAGTGCCTTAGGCGACATTAAACGTTGTGATGCGATGATGCACTAGCTTATTATATTATCAGCACAATTTATTTCAACGTAGATAAGCCCGTACGCAGCCAGCTTACTTTCCTGTGACGTCGTACCAACAAGCTCACGTTCAGATTCTCTATAGTTACTTTATACGCTATATTAAATCTAATTTAATTAAAACGTAATGCGATAACATTTAATGTAGGTGTAATATAGCTCAAGTTATAACGGCGTTTGTCATGGTTTTATTATTATAAATTAAAAATGTGTCTACGAAGACTAAGATAATAGACTAACATGGCTGCCCTTAAATAAGTTGAAACACATCTCTGCAATAATACAGGGACTTTAATATAGCGGTAGTGTAAAGGACTATATTCGGTGCTGCGGTTGGCCGACCCTTTGGTCATTCATTGTGTTACTTAACATGAATGAAACACTAACGAACCTTATTTTTAATTCCAGCAGTTATGTAAACGTAAATATGACGTCCACACACGTCCTATTAATAGAACTAGCTTCCGCCCGCAGCTTCGCCCGCGTGGAAGTCGGAAATTATCCCGCGGTAACATACCACCGGGATAAAAAGTATCCTATGTGTTAATCTAGGTTATAATCTATCTGTTTGCCAAATTTTATCCAAATCCGTTCAGTCGTTTTTGCGTGATTACGTAACTAACATCCAAACATCTTCACAAACTTTCACATTTATAACATTCGTAGGATAAATATTTATCTTCTGACGTCAACAATATACAGTGATGTGATCACTATCCTTCACACAAAACCACCTCAGCATGTTTCAGGTTTATAATAATATGGCTCAGGTATATGTGTATATTATTTAGGTACTTCTCCACAGAAAACTGTTCAAACAAACTTGAGGGTTTAAAGGGGGATATCCCCCTTTAAACCCTCAAAGGGGTAAAAAAATTAAAAGTATTTTGTTTCTTTTACATTATTTGACTTAAAGGTTATTTATACCAATTTTCGAGTTAACCAAGACAAGCAGTAAAGTCATCCCTTGTAAAATTAACTACCCTTTTTCGAAAAACCCTCATAGACGTTATTCTTTATTTTTGGTTTTAGGTATAAATACTGAGTTTCGAAATAATCAGACAGCGCGTTTAAATTCTTCAATCCAAACTTTGACACCCCCAATCCCCCTTTAGGGGGTAATTTTGAAAAACAATAATTGACTAACTTTATAATTTATTTAGATAAGTATTTGTGCCAAGTTTCAAGTTTATTAACTCAAGGATTAACATTTTTCATACAAAAAAAATCCCCCCTTTTCATCCCCCTAAAGGTCGAATTTCCAAAAATATTTTCTTAGTGCTCCCTTACATTACAAAAGGCCGCCGTGTGCAAAATTTCACGTTCCTAGTCCTAGTGGTTTCGGCTGTGCGTTGATTTGTCAGTCAGTCACTTTCTCCTTTTATATATACATATATAGATTATGCATGGAAACTCGTTCCTGCAAACATTATGTAGGCTATGTAGACTTCCAAAAAGTTTAACTTTAAGTTTGGGATCGGCTGTCATGCACAGTCAGAAAGATGCAAAAAATCAAACAAAAAAAATTACGCCTTTTCTACATTTTCAAGTCAGTTTTGAAAAATGCATGATTCCATCTTAAATATTTATCTAGATAAGTTTATGCCATGCCACATTTTCTAAACCAAACGAATAAGATCTTTCATAAGAACTATATCCCCCTTTTCACCCTCAAAGGGGTAGATTTTTTTAAAGTCTTTTGCTTCTTTTACATTATTTGACTTAAAGGTTATTTATACCAATTTTCGAGTTAACCAACACAAGCAGCAAAGCCATCCCTTGTAAAATTAACTACCCTTTTTACGTAGATTTTTTTTGGTTTTTGGTATAAATACTGAGTTTCTAAATAATCAGACAGCGCGTTTAAATTCTTCAATACAAAATTTGACACTCCACAATCCCCCTTTAGGGAGTAGTTTATAAAAACAATAAAAACCAACTTTATAATTTACTTAGATAAGTATTTGTGCCAAGTTTCAAGTTTAGTAACTCAAGGAATAAGATTTTTCATGAAGGTCGAATTTCCCAAAACCCCTTCTTAGTGCCCCCCTACATTATAAAGAAAGCCGAGTGCAAAATTTCACGTTCCTAGTCCTAGTAGTTTCGGCTGTGCGTTGATTTGTCAGTCAGTCAGTTTCTCCTTTGATAAATATAGATTTTTCTGTACTCATCTCATAGCCTGACTGAGTAGGCAACACATAGCTTCATATGTGTCCTGTTTACTATAGCAGCCGAGTCATATACTGTCCAAAGTTATTGATATGATATTATACCTAGGTATTATAAATCCCGACGGATTACGTAATTTTTTGCCAATTATTGTCGAATACTGCAGCTAGCAAGTATATTTATGATTTGTTATCACGTAAATAATTCAACTCGCTTCGGATGTCTAAAAATAACTTTTCTATTTAAGGGAACCATTTCAATAGAATTTTAAACGAACCGTTCGCTACTTATCATTCGCTAAAAGAACACTTGATCCAAAAGGGGAATTTTATAGAAGGCCGATTAAAAAACATTTTTTTCCTTAACGAACTTGAATTTTAAAATGGTATACAAGTCAACAGAAACATAAAAGTCTAGTTCTATTTTAACATGTTACATACGTTGCCCTATGTCATAAAAATTCGTTGTACCAATATCAAATGCGACCTCGGATAGAAATAGTAAAAGACTTGAATGAAAGTAAAACAATGTTCAGTGAACCGGAAAACGGCTGTGACCGAAAAGTTCTGTAACCAAATATCCTATTTGATAGTTTCGCAGAGCTTTGCTTGTAAAATGAAAGTAACGGCTTGAACTTTGATAAGCTTTCATAAAGCCTGACAGGGGAAGGGGCTGTACGATACGCCTTTTATTTCTCTGCTATCTCGATATTAGACAGCGAAGGTGTGTAGATAGCGTTGTTATTTTGCGTCGAGATGCTACCCATTGTGTGTTCGGCCATTTCTCCAAACGTGACACGCTCATTTTGCAGTAATTAATCATTTCAGATGATCATTCATTGTTCAATTTATACTCTTCCCCACAAACGCACATCTTTAATTAATGGAAAAAGTACATGAATACGATTATAATAACCCTGATATTGGTCCCGAGATTTCAATATTTATCGAACCGAAAAACCAACCATAAAATTGTGTTTGATTCAATTTTCTCCAAAACGAAATAAAATCAATTTTTAGGGTTCTGTTTTTATTCGAATATTCTCTACACCTGGGACAGTGAGCAGAGTTTTATTATGGCTATATATTTGTTTCTTTCCCACGAATAAAGGCTTTATCGTCCCATATTCAGTCATATTTTTTCAGAAGAGACGTAGTTGATCGAAAAATATTATACTTTTTCTTTGATGCCCGTGGAAATGAAGTACTCAGTACAAGCGGTGCTTCCAAAGGTTCAAATGTTTCACTTTGGGAGATTTATGTTCTTCAATGTGACCTTAGACAATTGACGTAAAGTCTCGGTTCAGAGCTGCTTAGGTTTGCATTTTCGTTCCATTTGCTCGTCAGGCAAGCATCGGCCTGATTTCTTATTTGCTGCTATTTAATACTTAAGTTTATTGTTCTGTTTTGATTTAAGTTTACCTTAAATCTTGACCAATTTATTCTAAAAGCGTACCTCCTTTAAAAATTTAAGTAGGTGAGCGGTGCTTGTAAAAATAATTGGGCAAATTTTAGATATTCTTGTAGAAAAAGTTGTCTCCAGTAAATAAATCGACAGCGTGCAAGCGTACAGGTCGTTATTGCCAAAGGTTCGATTGTATAACACCCATCAGACAAGGCTATTTAAATCTGGGGTTCAAAAATAGAAAGCAAACAATAATAAAAACTTAAATACATGCTACAACTGCTTCAATTAGTACGTTGTTTCTGTAGCTTGTTTGAATTTTAACCAACAAGAAGTTTAACTTAAATTGGGGTAACTTAACGGCAAATTATTAAGTTACGAAAACATCCTTTGCTGTGTGATTATCTCAATTTCTAAATAAAATACTTGTGCAGCTTAAACTGTACGAAAGCAAAAAAGCGTTTGTTTTTAAAAACAGCTAGTTTTAAAGGCAATGAGGGCTTTAAAGAAGCGGTATAGACTTACTTGTTGTCAGTGCGATCCTTGCGTGCGTCCTCGTCGTGGGTAACAATTAGAAGCACATAGTATACAAGGGCACGGTGATCAAGTTTGTTGTGCCGGCGCTCGGCGCGGCGTGGCGCGGCGCGGCGCGGTACGGTCGGACGGCGCTGAGGGGCAGGCGCAGACGTGCGACTGGCGCGGTGGCGGGCAGCTACTGGAGGCGGCGCGCCGGCAGCCGGCCGCGCAGCCCGCCCGCCCACGGCGAGGGCCAAACGTCACGCCATTTACCCCACAATCTTTATATCACATAATATCACACCAAATATTTTTTCACATAAAATCGCAAATTGGAATATTTGATTTATTTCTCAGAAATTCCGATCTATGCGCGATATATTTTCAAGTGGAAGTACGCGATAAAGCGCCGCACATTTATACACGTCTACCCAAGTGTCAAAGGTTGATGTTTACACAACATGTTCTATTTATATCAGTTTTGTCAATAAGCTGATTGTTTTCTGTTTATATTGGTAAAGGGCTGGGTGGACATGTTTCAGGTCCTGTGTCACGTTAGTAAAAAATCTACTTATTGAGGAGTCGAGGGCTGTTCAAATAAGCAAATAACTATATTTTCGCTTTAAGAATAGCCGCACATGCACCGAGAAATTATCTAAAAAATATTAATCAATTACGAGGAAAGCCTTCTTTTCATACATTAATAACTAGTTTAATGCGTCAGGTTAAACTAGGACTTGGAATGAGTGTTTGACTTTTGTGTCCAGAAAAAACCATACACTTAATGTTCGGGAGTGAGTCACATGTTTGTGACTCAAGTTAGTGGGATAGCTTTCTTCAATTCTTAGTACTCTATAGCTACATAACAATAAAATTTGCTTGTCATGGTGCTCTTCATCTCCTCCCACGGCTTTTCTCATAATATTGTTTACAGCTCCATATAAAAAGCTATAATACTAGATCGAGTTTCAGCGACACAGAAACTTCTTTTTGCACAGAGGGTAAGAGGGGATCGTCTTTTGTAATTCGTTTTATCAAATCCTATTCGGGCCGGCAGGTAGTTTTGAGATTGGTGCCGTCGTGAGCCGTCTTTTTTATATAAATATATCTATATCACTAACAAAATTTTAAAATAAAATTATAATATCAAAATATTATAATGAAAAGGAAGAAAAAAATGAATCTAGCTAATTATGCGATAAGGAACTACTGATCGTTCAGGCAACGAGTTTATACTGTTTAAAGTAAAACAGGTAAATACAAAATAGGTGATTTAATTACATTGCATTACATTTACAAAATAAGTTTAAAATAAATTTAACGTCATATATTTTTAGAAAATATAGTTTATTAAGAAAG
This sequence comes from Polymixis flavicincta, assembly GCA_949987655.1. Classification (NCBI taxonomy): domain Eukaryota; kingdom Metazoa; phylum Arthropoda; class Insecta; order Lepidoptera; family Noctuidae; genus Polymixis; species Polymixis flavicincta. The sequence continues at coordinate 13,950,223 of OX465182.1, forward strand.
TAGGTTTTATAGTTATTTATTTTCGTTTTTATAATATTTTTAGTAAGAAATATAAGGTTTATTTTTATTTTTATTCATTTTATTACATTGACTATCGTATTTTACACATTAATTCACAATTATCGTTAGTAAAGGTATTAGAATGGAATTAAATGAGATTGGATTTTCTTGAGAAAACTTTATTTCCTAAATCTTACCCACATTCAGTGGTCTATGCTTTGATTTCTCATCTTGCGTGGGAGAAGCCATAATTATCTTCCTACATCTTTTTTCTTGTTTTTTTTACTAAATACAAATTAAAAAGTAAAAAAACAGTAAAAGAAGAAATTGTTTGTGTTCTATACTTTGTCTTTTTGTGAAAATGATTGTGTTATTATACGCGTGGAGCCTGTAGCGAATAAACCACCCATTCAGTTTGCGTGGGTGTATACGATGTATCTACGGGATTATTATATCATAAAAGTGGCCGCAACATCCACCGGTGCGGTGGATTAATAACATCATACTGAAATGTAAAGCACTGCCAACATTGGTTCGTTCATTCGTAAGAAAAAAAGCTGTAAAAGAGCCTGCAAAAAATTCGGCAGATTACTTAAAGCTTATGCAAATTAAGCTACTTACTTAGATAATTAACACAGTTAATTGCCTTCCATGGGGGTCGTAAAACGCTACTAATTATGTCGAAAATAGGATCAGCTTACTCCGTTCATCAATTTGCTAGCCAGGCGCGGTGGTGTGATGACTAAGAAATTCGCCTACGTGCGGCGTAGCGGTCTACGTAGAGGACTTCTACGAGAGTGACGACTACAAGTAGGATATCTACGAGAAGTGATACGAACTCATATTTTGAACTTGAGCCATTTTTATTCGTATTAATAACTCGAACATTACATTTTCAGTTAATGTTACAACTGGGCAATTCAGGGTAATAATGCCTGAATTATTCCTGGCTAAATTCAAAAGCTACGTATAAATATAAACATTTAAAAAAATATTTCTCTTTGGCATTTATACCGTATATTCAAAGCGTAATTGAAAATTGAATGAAGCTATCCGGATTTCAATGATCAACGCAAATAAAATAAAAGCTGTAAAATTTATTTAAATAAGTGTGAAGGTATTTCAAACGAACACAACTCATATTTTTAAATGGTAGCCGTACTTCAAACTGGGTGATGTAGGTTTGATAATAATTTTATTAACACAAAGTTTCAAATCTAATTTAACTGTACTGATTAAAAAAGTTATTTTATGAGATTAAAATTTAAACGTACGATTAGAAAGCGATTAAAAGTAAATGACTAGACGTGGAAAGGGTCGGACTTAAGTGGTGTGGCAGTGTTAAGCAAACAGTGTGTCAAACTAGTGGAACTCTTTTGGCGTGTGTAGGTACTGATTTAATTGTAATTGACCACGATTGCAGGTGGCTGTTTTACTTCTATTTTGTTTGCTATCCAAGCACCTCCCATATTCAAACAGTAATGAGAAACGTTATATATATCGCATCATGAAAAAATAAGTGTATGAACTGGCAGGATACAGATAAGTAATTGTGTAACAGTAGGACTGGCTTCAATGACAATTCAACAACATTTATTACGTTTTATATGTACGTTGTTGAGTAGACGATTTTATCAAACATATTAAGCAATATATTAGCTATTTCCTTCAAATTTATCATATTCTGATTGATAACGTGTTACGAAATCAAGGTGCTGATCTGAAGTTTGTGCATTAGACTTGTCTTTGGAAATGCTAAATACTAAAAACAGGCTGATAGCTAATTTAATAACATATCCATCGCATCTTAAGAACCCAGTGTTTGTCGGACATGCTGGGTAATTTTTTAATCAAGGAACATGGGTCGAAAAAAAAACGGACCTCACATACAAAATCAATTGTCAGCTGATCGATTTTATACAAAATCGATAAGCTCCCATACGGGAGGTCCGATTTTTTTTTCATATTTCGACCCATGTTCACCTAGTATACCACCTAGTATATCTACGCTGTCCCAACGCGGTACTGACGCCACGTTTCTTTATTTTGGACACAATCATGGTTAGGTGACGCTAGCGCAGCTTCTTGCAACGATCCAGGTTTCAAAGAACTAGGTAACAATAAAAATATATCCTTATGGCAATCAACTAAATTATACAAATGGTGGGAGGAAGGACAGTCTTTTGAAAAAATACGACAACAACAAACAACAATTTACGGTGCGCACGCTCCGCTCAAGAAAAGTTCAATTACAATAACAGATACTATTAAATTGATGGTGGTGGTTATCATGGACACAATCATGGTTACGCGACGCTAGCGCGTCTATGCAGCTTTACGCAACGTTTAACCACACGCGAAAGCACTTTTATATGTTTTGTCTAACACAAACGGTACTGTCGAAAGACGAGACTTTACTACCATATCGATAACCATTTCAAAGTAGAAAACTAGAAACTGTGCGGTTACTGTTTTCAATTGAGAAAGTATCGTTATGTTACATTGTTGCAACGATACAATTCCAGTTAGTCTATACCTTCGACACTTATTGTGAGATACTCGTTTCACGATAGCAAACAGACATAATTCTATTCGTATAGAACATCCTCAGTTTTTTCCAACAAATAAATACTTAAAGACGGATGGACCACAAAGGACCACAGTTTTTTTTTTTTTACTCAGAATTATCTCAACTCATACTCCCAAGACACACGAACAACACTGCCTCGGGGAACTGTCAACATTTCGAATAAGCGCCAATGATCAATTACTAGAAAATACTGGAAAGCCGTTATTACACGCCATTATATTTAAGACATCGATCAATTTAAAAATAATCAATAAATTGTTATTATTTATGAATGAAGTTCGCTCAATGTATAAAGTTTCGACGATGTAGTATCTAAGTTAGATAACTGAAGTTTTTTTTAGAAATTTACAATCAATTACACTTTACAATCGAAACAACAAATAAATAAACGAGTTTCTACATACACTATATTTTATAATGAGTTACGTAATGAGGTCACTCAACATAAATTAGTACCCGTACTTACAATAACGGGAATACTGTACACTGAAATTGATGTGTATTCTCATGAGCGTATTTCTTTTATATCGGGGATGCGATTCAACGAACCAGGTACAATCTCAATAATAATATTTCTCGATGGCAATTCAATCAATTAAATTATACAACTGGAAGGATTAATGTTTTTGAAAGAAGAGTTATAGATATGTATGTATGTGTTACATTCGGGTACCAGGTAATACTTATGTTTTTTTTTTGTCTTGGGAAAAAGGCGTCAGGTACTGTAATAATTTACGAAGCGCACAAATGTTAAACTAAGGAACCGTAGTATCGAGATTAAAAAATAACATTTTACTCAAGAAAAACTCATGTAACAATATATAAAAAAGGTCAAAATTAGATCAAACAAACAAACTCTTCAGGTTTAATAATCGTATGTAGATTTTTAATTAAAACATACTAGTTTTTGCCCGCGTGGACGTCGAAACTTATCCCACGGGAACTTACAATCGAAATAAAAAGGATCCCATGTGTTATTCCAGGTTACAAACTATCTGTGTGCCAAAATTTCATACAAATCCATTCAGCCGTTTTTGCGTGATTGAGTAACAAACATCTAAATATCCAAACATCTAAACATACATTTCAATCTGTCAAAAATTCAAAAATTATTCTCAGGATAAGACTTATTCTAAGTATAAAAGTTTGGTGAAATTCGCCCTGAGTAGGATATAGTAGTATTAAGTAGGAAAGTGGGAATAGTAGGCAAGTCGGATGATTAATTAAATTATCAAGTAATCAAAACATGATCGAACAAGAACGTTTCCCAATGCATAATTTAAGTTGCGGGCATACTTACATAATCTCACTTCGCATATAATTACCGCATTTATCTCGTCTGCTCGACGTCCGTAGGTCACTGCAGGGATCCAGCAGAATATCAGTATCAGGTATATTTGCCTGACACATGCTGAGCTGGACTCTCATTTGGTGAATCCCCTCGAGGTTTTGCACACCGCACTTTGTACCGATGTACGTTCGATATTTGCTATAAGGAGACACCTTAAAGCAAATATCGAACGTATTATATTACTTCATTAGTGTCACTTTTTTATAAGTTTTTTGTTTTAACCGGTAAAAGCCCTGACAGTTAAAAAATTTCAATATTTGCGCTTGCGTCGGATCCATATAGATCCACTTGGTAGCTGTCAGGGCTTTTACCAATATTGGAACTGTGTGCTTTCTTTAAATCCTTGAACCTAATTTGTTATCTTTAATGGTATTAGGGTTTTGTGTGTTGTGCTATTTCTTTTGTGTGCCTGTGCACCAAATACGCAAATGGTTTATCTATATAACATTTATGTATGTAGGTATGTGTAGTTACACTTTTTGGGTGCAGCTTTTCTAATTAAGCCTGTAGAGAAACGCGTTAATCACTAGCAGGTGATCTCAGTTCCTATAATTAGCAGACAAGAGGACGCTGCCGCCAATATCCTTGACAAAGCAAATTATTAGTTCTCCTGCCTTTTGCATGAGGAATCACACAGAACCAGTCAAAAGAAGTTTGAAGTAGCAAGTTCTCGTTACCAAATGTACCCCAAGTAGGTCTAAACTTAAAACTTGATGGCAAGAAACTGGATGCTATTTCGGAAACTGTATTTTTGGGAATTACTTTAGATTCAAAATTGCAATGGGGTGCTCACATTAGAGCTCTTTCAAGTAGATTAAGCTCAGCTGCTTACGCAGTAAGAAAGATAAGGCAGTTGACTGATGTAGCCACAGCTAGGTTAGTTTACTTTGCTTATTTTCACAGTATTATGTCTTATGGCGTTCTGCTGTGGGGATCGGCAGCTGACGTAGATTCAATTTTCATTTTACAAAAGAGGGCAATCCGCGCAATCTATAAAATGGGGCCTCGCGAGTCTCTTAGAAACAAATTCAGCGAAATTGATATATTAACTCTGCCTTCTCTTTACATCCTAGAAAATATCTTGTATGTTCGCAAAAACTTAGGCCTTTTCAAAAAACGATGCGATTTCCATAATCTGAATACACGTAGTAAAGATGAAATTGTGATTCCAAAATTTAGATTGACTAAAACTAGCAAGTCATTTCTAATAAACAGTATCCGCTTCTATAACAAGTTGCCAAAGTCGGTTACAGAACTTAGCGATGGAAAGTTTAAAACGCACATCAAACGTGTCCTTATCAAAAAAGCATATTATAAGATAAAAGACTACGTTGAAGACAGGGAAGTTTGGCATTAATTCCTTCTGCACATGTGGCTTCCCTGGTACCTCATTAACAGCATAACTATGTGAAAGTCTATTAACTGCTCTCAAATACAAAGTTCTTTTTAATTCTTTTTATTTTTACAATGCTGACATATTCTCGTCATTAATTGACATTATACATCAATTTTATTTAGGTTCATTTTATTTATGTAGATTATTTTACATATTGTGAATGAGAGAACGTTGTAGGCCTTACTGACTGTAGATTTGTAGACGATTTTCTATTCTGTATTCGTCTAAGTACCTGGTACTTATTGATAGGCCTGCGCTGTCCTCCATACATTTAATCTCTGTAATTTGAAAATATTGTTAAAGCCAATTATTTTTAAAAGAGTAACCGTGGAGTTTCTTGCCGGCTCTTCTCCATAGGAAACAACAATTTGGAACCGTGCACCTAGCTTCTGACGTTTCATAAGTGCCCATGCAGGTTTATATGAAATAAAAATATTTTGATTTTGATTTTGATTTTGAAGCCCGGACCTATTCTTTGATCGAATTTCGAACTAGTAATGCAATAGTTATTTATGATACTAGTGCGGTAAGTTGGTTTTTACAAACGAGTAGACGAATCAATTACTATCAATAATAGCAATCTGAATTAGAATTTAATTGAAAGAAAGAAAAATAGATATATATGTCACAGAAACACGTGCATACAAGAAGATGAGATCACATAACATGACCGAGAGGTCTGTGTCCCAGAAGCGGAAACATTATAGGCTGATCAAGCGACCAATTTGCTAACTGACTGTACTTATCTCCACGGCTCGATATATCCTCAAGCAAAACAAGAAATACATACAAAACTCGCTTCTTCCATTCACTAACACCATACCACTTCTAACAAGGGCCACCAATTACATAAAAGAATTACCTTCGGTCTCTAATGAGATTATAGGTACACCTTTCTCCCTCGACTTCGGCCCACAAGCCATAGTTAGCACTGTTTGCCTCTGCTTTCATATTTGCGGTAAAACAGGTTCACGAGTTTGTAAAAACCAATTTCTGCACGTGTGTCATACAATGTTTTTCAACACATTTGCGAGAAAACAGTACAATATGTAATTAAACAAACTTATACATCATTAAATAGCGCTCTCCAATTTTGGCGGCAAGAGACCGTTTCCTGCAATTTGCGCCTCATTCAAAATATCAGGTGGAGTAGATTCCATATTAATATCAGTTTCCTCGCTTGAACTCATAATAAAAGTTTGTTTAAAAATATCAGTCGGAAACTCGCAACAATCTTTGACGTTTCTAATATGAAAATGGCGCGAATTTACAAATGGCGCCACATGCCCGTGGTGAAAATTAGAACTACATCTTTCATCTCATTTACTCTTTATTATTAAAGTGAGACAAACGTATTGAGCAAAATCGTTTCCAAGGAGGTTCGATCAGTCAGCTTATTTATTCTCGTAATGTGAAACTCCTTGGACGAAATTCTTATAATATTTTACGGAAATTAAAAAAAAACCGTAAAGAATACGCACGGTGCCATACAACGAGGTATGCGGTAAAATAGGTACTTAGGTGAGAGTACCTATTTTACCGCACATTCCGTTGTATTAGTGCGTAATTTTTAACTTTCGAACCATGTATACAGGCTTCGTAAATGCAGTTTTTGAGCAAATGTGTTGAAAAATAAAATACAGGTCTTTGTTCAACTAAGGCAATGCCGTTGAGTTGACATTTACACTTCAATATACCTAAATAAATATTCGCAAATGAAAACAAACTTGTTTGTATTTTCAAAAGCAATCTTTAAATTCAAGTGGGCGGGTGACATTTCCAACTATGTTTCAAGCTTAATTATACATAACAAAGACAGTAAACAACGTCAACGTTAAAACAAATACATTGTAAAGAACACCTTACATTGTCTTGAAGAGACAAATGCTTTAAAGCCGGCGTTCAAGCAGAGAGAGAGAATTTGATCGAACGATTGTGTTCGTAGATTCAGCGGAAGCTCATTGTTAGGGACGTCTTGAAACTAATAGTCTATGTAGAACAAAAGAACGCGATCCAGCTTGCAAATCAATGCATTATCTGCATTGCCTTTTCTTAAATATGTTGGGGTCAGCTTCCAGTCTAACCTGATGCAGCTGAGTACCAGTGGTACATGGAGTGACCACCTGCAAAATTAATACATCTCCGAGTTAAGTTTCCAGTTATATAATGTAGGAAGTCCTAATTTAGAATTTTTAGGACACTGCCGGTATATTCGTGTCGGATTATCCTGTCTGTTGCACCAAAGTAAAGGCTATGTTTAAGGACTACGATGGAACGAGCGCACCCGTGGACAAGTCCACTCAATCTGTGTGGTTCTTTCCTCAAAATACCATTTCAGACACCAATCCACATGGTCTTCACATGATCTGACCGAGATTATGTCTGGACTTTAAAAGAGACTGTGACCTCTGAGTTTGTTTCGGCCTCTCTTCTCAGAGTAGTCAGATAGGAAACGCCGACCTCATCTAGTTTAAAAATAAATATGATTGACTGACATGTAAAAATGTTTGTTCAAACCTACTTATACTTATAAACCTAGAAAGAAAATCATTTAGTCCTAAGAATCCAGCACCCTAATTGCGTAACTCACGATTCATCATAATCTGTATCGTTTTGAAACGGATTGTTAAACCATTGCTTCATATGTTCGAAAAATGTGTCTGTTCGACAACATAAATAACGCAATGAATGTTGTTTAACTGTGAAGACGAAACCAATTATGATCAATCGTGAGTTACGCAATTAAGGTGCTGTTCACTTTTGTTTTCTTTCGATTTTATACCTTAGCTTTTTCTTCTGATTGTTGCTAAGCTGGCTATCGGTATACTTACTTAATTTGGCAGTCTTTTATTATAAACGTCGATTAATTCTATCCTACGATATCTATACTAATATTATGAAGAGGAAATATTTGATTGAATGTTTGTTTTTTTGCATTGAATAAGCTCCGAAACTACTGAACCGATTTGAAAAATTCTTTCACTGTTTGGAAGCTACACTATTCCCGCGTGACATAGGATATATTTAATCCCCGTATTCCCACGGGAACGGGAACTAGCCGGGTGAAACCGCGGAGCGCTGAAAGTTAAAGTTTGGATTTTTGATGTTTGGTTTATGTAACACTTATGATACTAGTATCCCAGTGGTACATTCCTGTGATATATTCTCGATATTTACGCGAGCGAAGCCGCTAGCAAAAGCTAGTCAATAATAATAAGTTTATTTATTTTCTCTAACGATTCAACAGATTTACGTACCTACTCTAATTAAGTCTATCCTCGAGTCACCGTCTTGTCCAATCTACCGTGAATACTAATAAGCGAGAATATCACTACTATTATAGTTACACAAAGCGACTGCCATCTGACCTCCGTTACCAAACTAGCGGAACCCAAGTACACCACTGAATAATATACCTAATACTGTACTATAAGGTATGGTATTAAGTTACTAAGATCATTAAACCAGGTTTATATTTAACAAACTGCCTCTACCTTATTAAAAACATAGAGTATCGTGTATATTCTGTTAAAATTAAGCCTTTATGAAGATACATGGCAGTCTAAGAAAACATGATTCTTATTATAATTAGCTACCTACCTACTTACTTACGTATTCTTTTTCGGGATTTGCGAAAGACGTCATCTTTTGGTACTCTTGCTTTTGCAAATTATTTACACGCATTTTTTTATTTATTTATTTATTTAACCATTTATGTACAGTAGCCCCCACTAATGGTGCCCCAATCTCAAAAAGCAATAGATTGACACTTCGCTTTAACTTACGACCTTCTTATAATAAGCAATTTCTATAGGCTATAATACTATAGACACACACACTCTCATACGTTTACAAATGAATGTATTTCCTAAATTCAACCGTTAAAGCAAATGACATGATAGCTGAGCGGTTACCGCACTTGATTATCGCGTTTGAGCGCAGCGAGTCGCGGTTTCGAATCCCACTCGCTGTGTGATAGTCTTTTTATTGTTTTAAAAATCACTTTTGAGTATAGTTTCTTGTTCTGTTCGTCGTATTCACTAAACTCGTAAAACTTTATCATTATACCCACAGAAACCTAAATAAATCTAAATGATTTACGACTCATTCACCGCGACTTATAGAACGGTGTTGGTTGATATTGTGTGCTAGTGACGTGTGTTTCATCTATTAGCGTTCTTCTAATTCATTTTAAAATGTAAGCAAATATAAATACAGAAATGAAAGCGAATATTATTGCGCTGCATAAAAGTGGACTTAATACCTATATCACAAATACCTATGTGATGAAACCGGACTGAGTGTGAGTATTGTGATTTAAATATTTTATTAAACATTTATTTAATTAAAGTATAACTGCTGATCCTTGTAGTTATTTTAAAACGTTTTATAAATATCATAATGTCTAAATAGAATAAAAATATAAAATTTCAATGTAAATTTATTTCCTAGATTATAGAACGATGAAAATAACATTATACTTAATATTTATGTGAAATTGCCCTTTTAAATAATTTTGTTTCTAAATAGTAGGTAATACATAAAGTGTGTATTTTGCTTAGTAGCCTAACATTACCCCTTTTTTGTTTTAGTGAAATACTGTGAGTCGGTGGGTGAAAAGATACGAGGAAGGCGGTAGCCTTGCCCGTGGAAAGCAAAGTGGAAGACCCCAGCTCCTATAACAGGCACACGTTCAGCGAATTTGAAACAAGTGGTTTCAAAACGACAAGACATTTTGCCGAATTATTCGACACATCTTTACGAACCGTGCGCCGTGCACTCAACGCAGAAGGCCAGCTCGAGAATCTGCTCAAAAAACATAGTTAACGGAAAAAACATTAACATTAAGTTATAAATTACAAATATTTATTTATTTTAGTAATATTCAAATAATATTTTGTCTTATCCGTAATCTGGATTATTTTGAGGTTTAGTTTCAATCTTCTTTTCGGAATGAAAATGAACACTTAAGCTATAACCTCTATGTCCTATTAAATACGATTTGTTAACTTTGAGGTTTGAGTTAGAACGAACTCACTCGCAGTAGAATAAAAGTAGTACTACTGAGTCATTTAATTGTATTGTGACAACTTGTCTGCATTTGTTACTTTTACGTGGGTAGATTTTTGTAGAATATTGTGATTTATTTAGAGTACCGACACACAGTAGTAATCAGCACAATATTATTATATTACTAAGATACAATAGCCTGATTATCATAGTTCACCAACTAGCTTATTTACTTCAATAAATTGTTCTTTATGAGAAAATAAACTGTTTTAACAAGAAGTTATTATTCGTTATTTTTATACATTCTTCATGAAGTTATAACGAATAAACATTTTGTAATCATTTATTATTGGTAAACCTTTATTTTACTCCCTCCCATTGGGAGGCCTGTGTCCCAGCAGTGGGAACGTTTATAGGCTGAGTATGTAAACCTTTATTTAAATAACAATACGAGTAATAATAAAAAAATGTTACATTATTATTCTGGTATATTAATAAATCGAATAATAAAAGAACAGATGAAGATGATTGTTAAAAAGAAAAATTAAAGCTTCATCGCGAGATTTGAACCCAGACCTATGAGTTTCTTAATCCAAGACGATACGCTGCACGCTACCGGAACTCAAATTATTAAAATAAATTTTAGCAATGGTATGAACCGACCAAGGTCATGTCTGTCGTCGCCGACGGTATGTATAAAATACATAGATTAACGCCAGTGTGTGAGTGGAGCGGTGAGTTTTGTGTTAATACATCACTTATACACACAGCTGTAGGTACGGCCCGGACCGCCACTTCATAGCAATATAGCCCTTAGTATGCGACTGCATTAGTGAATCTTGATAGTACACACTAAATAAACAGACAAGAAGATTAGAACAGAAAAATAGGTACAGAGGTGATGCTTATTTCTAAAGAAATCTTCGTATCGCAGAACGAGACTACGACAACGAGAAAAATAAAATACTTACGTTTTTTTTTAAAGATAGAAATTTTTCGTCGGTTCTACAAAAAGAAAATCCGCTCTTCCATACATTTTGACCGCGTAGGTATTGCACATTTCTATGAAACAGCTGTTTTTTTTAATGAAACCGACGAAATTTTTTAGCGCTGGGGGTATAGAATGATATGCTGATATCATGGTTAAAGTTTGCGCATTGAATAAAAACTTATCCTGTATAGGGCGGACCATGGACATGTTGTAGCGTCCTCGCCATTCTAAAATATTACAGAATGTACCAGAAGTAGGTCAGGGCAGCCGTAATAAAAAATATAATGGTGTACAGGTTATGAAGTACTCTCCATCACTTTATATCAGGACAATGTTTTTAGAATACACATACACTGAGACAAGCTCACTTTCCTTTGATATTTTAAGGGGACGAACAAATATAATGTTGTTATAATTACATTATAGAAAAAATAGATATTGCTACAAGGTTATATTTCTAATCCTAAACGAACCTGGTACGTCCATAGTATGCCAGACAAATGCTTTCATTAGTCTAAAACTCATGATAATTTTTTTGCTGTCAACTGCTGGTCTTGGATCCGAATACTGTGAATTTGAAAATAAGGCAATCATGTGGATTTATTAAAAAAAATCATAAAGATATACAAAACAGAATTCATCCTACGAAATAAAGAAAAAGACGCCTTAATAAAAATTTCACTTATGATTACAATTTTTAAATAATTTAGGATGATGACTCGTTAATACTAACGGTCTTATTCATAAAAAAGTATAACGAAGGTTTAAGACATTTATTAGTTAAACTGCTCGATTAGCTTATAAAACCTTTGATAAAGCGTTGTATTCATAAGCGTTCCATAAAGAAAATGTCGTTTATAAATCAAAATGATGCCATTTTAAAGAAGTCATCCAATAACTTGACCAACACATCGAATCGTCAAACGATAATGTCTGCCTACTCACCGAATATTTGTGACCATAGACATTATTACGTATTGGTAACCATTTAACTGTCTACAGTTTCGACACTTCTGACGCTGACGTCATTGTTATTTAAATTTGACAAATAATTTGATATTGTAACTGTCATTGTTGCTTGAAAATTGACATTTGGTATCACACAATATTTGTGCGTCAAATGATCAAATGTAGTTTTCTTTCTAATCAATCAGCTGCTTTAGAGTCGGCCATTTTTCTTTAAAACACTGTAAAGGCCGGTTTACACAGGGTCAGTGCACAAATCAGGAGCGGACTGACTTTAAAATATTCGTCTACGAATATAAAAAATCAGCGCTGACTTCAAATCAATTTACGTTGGGTTTTTTTTTCGGGTCAGCGCTGACTTGTCTCGAATTTGGAGTCAGTCACTGACCCTGTATAAACCTTCCTTTAACTATAAAGTGGGTTTTTTTTTTGGGTGGGAAATCATAAAATAACTTCTCCCGCTCTGGGTGGAGCAGGAGGGCGTGTCAGACTTTTACTGACTAAAACCCACCCGTGTTCCTTCAGTAGCCCGTATGCCAGGGGCTGTGGTATCTCTTTCAAACAAACCCGCATCCCTGGCAGGCATCGGCCCTTGCGGGCCTCGACTTGGGCTTGGTCCTTACCGGACAGCGAGCTACCCATTTCTCGCCGTCCGCAAGCTCATGCCTACGGTGGCCGGAAATCGGCCTGGGATTCCCGACGCCCAGGGCATCTCCGTATCCTGCGGCGGCTAGGGTCGTGAGGGCGCATATGCTGCCTCTCCCTCACGTGCGCCGCCTCCTTCTTCGCGAGCATCACTGCTTCGCTGAAGGAGGTGACAGCTCCCCATGCCCTCTCGCTCCGTATCATGGCCTGGAACAGGGCCGGACGCGAGAGATCGCCGCCGCCGATCGCCTCCACGAGGACACGGCGGTGTATCAGCCCTAGCTGGGCAGATCACCACCGTGTTCTCCACCGTGTCCTCAGGGCGATCTTCGCAGTGGAAACACCCGGGCGTTTCCTCCCGCCCTATCCGAAACAGGGACCTCCCGAAACAACCGAGTCCGGTGAGGACCTGCGTCAGGCGGAAGGTGAGGACGCCATGCCGCCTCTCAAACCACTCCTCAAAGAGGGGACTTACCGCCGCAATCGTGGCGTGCCCAGCACTTGAACTATAAAGTGGGTTAAAGAACGTTTTTGTGCTAAAATGCTTTTATGAATAGCACTTTTTGACAACCAGACTTTAGCAAGGTTTTAGATGTTCGATAACTTTTACGAGTATGAATAAGACCGTAATTCTTTAAGTATCTTCTTAGTTTAATTCGCCCGTCAATTTAACTCACCTAGGTATATGTACACGATGACAATACTGCATTGTAATAATGCCTACAGGAGCCTCGTGGTTAGTCATTAGTGTCGGATTCAGGCTCCATAATACATGAGCCTTTGATCACAGGCATTAGTAATCAACATTGTAATAAATCTACAATTTCACATCCGTGGAGTTTATTAATTAATATCCACAGTGTATGTGTATTTATTACGCAATAACGTTTAGGTATATCCGAACATAATATTTATATCATAATATTTTTAGTCCAGGCGACACGTGGAAACAGGAATTAGAAATAGGTACCTACGTATTTTAATCTGTTATTCTTGGCAATATTATAATAAGGCTTCCCATGAGAAACTCGAACAGGTCCGACATGTAGAACACAAACTTGTCAGACATACCAAATTAATGAAATAATAATGTTCGACATCGACTGGTAAAAGGTTTTCCTTATAACCGTAAATTGGCTCTTTTGGACGAACGTGCCGGTAGTAAGCTTGTGGCTCATCAGCCAATAAAGACCGCCACTGAGCATCGCATCGGTTTTCCGCTTTGACTATCATAAGTCCATAACAAACACTAAGACTAGCTTTTGGCAGCGGCTTCGCCCGCGCAGAACTTTAATCCCCTATTTAACTCCCTTAGGGGTTTAATTTCGAAAAATCCTTTCTTATTCCTTGTCTACATTATAAAGGGAACCTCTGTGTAAAATTTCAGCTTTCTAGGTCGTTGATGAATCAGTCAGTCAGGACTTCTCTTTTTAACCGATTTCCAAAAAAGGAGGAGGTTATATGTTCCACCGAACGTATTTTTTTTTAATGTATGTTCCTCGATTTCTCCCCCATTTGTGGACCGATTCTCAAAGTTCTTTTTTTATTTGAAAGAGTATACTCCTGAAGTGGTCCCATTGGCACCGAGTCAGGATCTGATGATGGAATCCCAGGGAAATCGAGGGAAACCCTCAAATCTTATAGGTATTAACAATGTTTTTCCTATGTTTTCTAATGCTATTGAGACATTTGCGTATGGTCATCATCATCTCATGACGCTAGCTGATAATGGAAGGTACAACTCTTTAACTTAGGAGTTAGGTGCAGATTCGGGCATAACACCGTCATATATAGACCGATTTGCAAAATTCTTTTTTTTTGATAGGGTTTTATTCCGAAATGGTCCCATTTAAATTTCATATAGATCTGATGATGCGTTTCGGAGACAGACAACGGAACTCTTCAAAAAATGACAGCAAATCAACGGCGATTGCTGCTATCGCATAAATATGCATTGTTTTGACCCCAAGGATGATGAATTGGTCTGGAGTGGGTACTATAACTAAAAAGTGAAAAATAAAAACTTTTCCAAAAAAAAAAAAAAACAACCGACTTCCAAAAAACACTAGAAAGTGAAAAATGAGTTAAATAACGGAAGGCGGTGACAAGAAATTAGTAAAATACATGTCCAAAGTCACCGATTTCCGAAATTAAAGTTATTTTTCACTTTCTAGTGTTTTTTGGAAGTTGTTTCTGGAAAAAGTTTTTTATTTATATAAATAGATGAGTTCGTGATAGCGGTCGATTATTTCCCGACAGGAGTCACGTGTACACGAGCTACACAAGGTCACGTGCTACTCCTAATAACGTACATCACGCCGTGTTTCCTCAAAGGGATGAGTAGGGTGGTTACAGAACACCCACATTTTGCCAGTTCAAGCCTATTACCACTAACCGGGCACGAATCTGAACTCCCAGTCCGAACTGGGAATTGAACCCAGGATTTCATGCTCAGCAGTAGCGCTTAAAACCACTCGACCAATGAGACTGTCTTCTAAATTAAATTAAAAATACACGGTTTCTGATAGGAAGCGTTTGGAGGATAATTTTCATTTCGGCACGTGCTGTACGAAAATAGCTCACAAAAATATAAAATCAGCCTATTTTTTATTGAGTTTATTTACAAACTGTTTATTGGTTGAATCTGATTATGTCCAATTTCACTCAATTCAGCACAAAATCCTGTTATTAAAGAGATTGTAGATATTAGGTACGTGTCGTCATTTCTGGTAAAAGTACCAGAACTGTAATAGTTGTGAAACATTGTTTTACTTAAATACACAATATTGCTTTCTATTTTGTCACACCGCATAGCAAATAACACTTCTAATAGAGACAAAATACGGTCATAGCTTTGACTGTAAAGCGTGGTTAGGGTTGCTCTCTTGAATTGTTCAAATACCGTTGTGAGAGATAAGCCAGTCAGCAGACTTGGTATTGGGGCTTACTGTCCAGAGTGTGTCCGACGTGCATAAGTAAGCATCCTTCTCGTACTCGTACAGGCTTTATGCTATATCCTCTGTAGATTCATATTATATCAATGTTTTACGTAACGTATGCTCTAGCAAAAAGTTAAAGGCATGAGTGTCCTACGAATGTTATTGAAAGTTCATTTGTTTGGTTGCTTGGATATTTGTTACTCAGTCACGTAAAATCGGCTAAACAGATTTGGATGAATGGCAAAAGATAGTTTATTACACTATTGACACAATACATTTTATCTCGGTAGTTTAACTTCGGCCAAAACTAATGATATCGGTAGATAGTAGACCCTTGACATTGTAGTCGTCTCGATCTTTCAGCTTTGTCTGTGGGATTGCAACACACCTGAGTTGACTTTAGTTCTGCAGACGTTTAAAGGCACCTGTAACCACCTACTCTCATGGGGGCCACAGGTTTATCAATATCTGTGGCCACATGCTTGTCTGTCACCAAGTTACATAAATTATGGTGCTCGCAGTAAATTTCTATAAGCTTTAACGTCGCCCATACCTGAACGGGGTCCCCTACTTTAGCATAAATAGTGGGGGTGCCCTTTACAGTAACCTTATCCTGTTTCCACCGGTACATGACACTCCTTGTCGTGGGCGGTGCATGAAAATAGCCCGAGGAAATTCATCCGTAGTTAACTACGAATATTTTATTAAAGTTCGCATGTTTCTAGAAGCGTATGGAGATGTTTTGTAACTACCTAATATAATACTAGACATGAAATTATATCCCGGGTTAAGTTTTCATTTATTATTATGATTTATAATAATTAATGACATAACGTTAAATCAAATTCGTGTACTAAGGTAGGTACTTCTAATATTGCTGCTGACTGCTGTGCACTACTGTGCAACAGCAATAATATAAGTACTTACCTAAACAATGGCCGTGATTTATTGGTAACCTAGAAACTTATTTTAGAACCGCTAACATTCACTGCAAAAACAAAATAGCATTTTACTTAACAAAAAATATTCATACACGTGTTTATGCTGCAGGGTTAAAGTGATATTGGTTTTAATTAGTTCCCTAGGCGTTTGATCGTAACTCTGATTCCATCAGAACAGAAGGCTCAGACATAATTATATACTTAGACCATACGGTTTTATTATTATTGTTATGAAACAAAAGGTCTTGTTATCTTTCAGAGTATCAACTTCACAATGGAAATTAGCTACAAAAAGATTTAACACACCTAATGTGACCTTATTTACAGACACCTATTCTATCAGCCTCATGTAGTTTTTTGACAGGACTTTTCAAGTTGAGTATCAAAGTTGTGGTCTGTATCAGTTTGTTTACATACAATACCATAATAAGTAACTTATTTTAAACTTGACCGTTTCAATTAAGTAAAAATAGAAACTTGCGTGACCAAAATAGTAACACAATAAGCAAGTCGTTATTCGGAGTGGCGAGGTTTGCCTATTAGCTGATAAAATCAAAGGAAGTCAGAAGAAATAGTAGGTACATTTGCTCGAGTACTTACCGAATGTGTTGAAAACCCAAAAAAAAACTTGATGTCTAACTCAGTCTAATCTCCAATACGTAAGTAATAATTGCTCAGCAACTAAAGCAGTAGCTTGATAAATGATCGAATTTCAATGACAAAAATGGCGTAAAGCGGTCAGTGGCCTTCTGGCAGTGAGTGCAGCGCGCGTAATTCGCACCAGATAACCCCCTCCAAAGCGATCGCCCCTTGGAGGTGCTTGCGCGAAACGAACCTTTCTCTGTTTGCGGACAGTGACATAGTGACCGTGTTAGCGCGGAGGGCTCATGCCATGCACCAGTACAGCGTCGTGGTGCCGCTGGTGGTTGCCGCGTACCTCATGGCGGACGTGCTGCCAAGCGCCGCAGCCGGGGCGCGTCGCTCAGAACCTGACCTCAGTTTCGCGGAATCCGTTTACGCCAAAATGTCCGGTGCATGTGAGTCAATGTCCTTCACCTCTCTAATTTATGCGCGCTAATCAGATATAAACACGTCTGAACTTTTACGTGCTCTGGTTTTACTGATTGACAGATTATTTAATGATACTGTTTTTGTTTGCAGGTAGGGCGATAATGGATTTACGCTACAACGCCATGACTGACAAAAATGATCAAATAAAAACCATGAAGGTCATACAGCTGGACGGGAATACAGTTCGAACTTATCCAATAAATGAAGCATTTGTCAACCTAACGAAACCTGGGATTTTCGACATAACGAAACAGACAAAAATTATTATCCACGGGTACAAAGACAGCTCGCAATCCACAGTGCCGTTGGATTTAGCTAATGCTTACAACGATAAGAAAATGTTCAACGTGTTTCTAGTGGACGCGGAAGAAATGAATAAAGATGGATACATTTTATCGGCCCATAATTCTCGTCTTATAGGCAAGAGACTTGCAAACCTTTTGGCGAATCTGGAACACTTTGGAGCGAATGCTGAAGATTTTCATCTGTTGGGGATCAGTCTTGGTGCGCACGTGGCGGGCTGGGCTGGCAAATATTTCCAACAATACAAAGCGCACAGTTTAGGGCGCATCACTGGATTGGATCCCGCAGGTCCATGCTTCTCATATGCCTACAGTGGTCAGAGATTAGATAAAACAGACGCTACTTACGTGGACGTATTGCACTCAAACAGATTAATACAAGGAATTATTGAACCATTAGGCCATTCAGATTTCTACATCAATGGCGGAGGCCCGAACCAACCAGGATGTTTCATGCCCTCCTGCAGTCATCTTCGAGCTGCACAAGTTTATACGGAAAGCATAATTATGCCAAAGTCTTTCGTTGGAGTTCGGTGCAAAAGTTGGAAGCATTTCGAGGCAAATGCTTGTGAGAAAGAAGAGTATGCAGTTCTAGGATATGGTTCGTCAACAGCGACTCGCGGACTTTATTATTTACGTACTTCATCGAAGTCTCCTTTCGGACTCGGAATGGATGGAATTAAAAATAAGGAACCAGTTGCCGATAACTGGCTAAAAAGTTTAAGTTTAGGTGATTTAAATCTGTGATTTTAAGTGCTAGCTCAATTCCGTTGTGTGTAATAAATTGTTGCCATACTCTTTAATGAATTTGGACTTTCTCCTGTGTGTATTGCATGTAATAAAACGGACTGATAAAAAATACGCAATACTTAGTGAGTGTCTCAAAAATATTACTCAAACGTTTTCTTAAACGAATTTCGTTTATAATATTCGATTTCGCGAGGTGTCTCCAAGTGGCCACTGAAACAAAAGAGGATTACTTAACAGTTTCACAAGCCCTTTTGTAACCCATGACAAATGCAAGATCAACTTGGAGCGTTACAATAATAATACTAACTGTTTATAATTTATTCGTCACTTCATTAGCAAACGTTAAAAAAAGTTATATAGGTAATTTAGGCTCTACATTTTATTGTACTTTGAGATTTCTAGTTGAGTTTGTGTGGACCAGTTTCTCTTTACAAGTGTGTCGATGGCGCTGACCTGACGTAGGATGTTACCAAAGTAGGTTTCTTTTTTTTCGGTGCTTTTAAATAAACCCAGAAGTTTGAACCTATATGAAGTACCTAGGTATTATAATAAATAACACTTACCTACTACCATTCTATTTTTCCCAAACACATTGTGCAATAATTATATCAAAGTTGCCTGCGGGAAATCGCTGAGAAGTGCTTTGAAATTAAAACTTGCAGATGCCTTATCGCAAGGCACGCAAAATTAGAAATTCTAATCTTTTTTTATGACCCAAATAGCAAAGAGACCTGCCATGTTCGTATGTTCGCACAGTGCATATTGATGGTTCCGTAGTCGGATGGGTTATATGCATACTTTGATGTGCTAGTTAAGAACTAAAGAGTGTTTACTTATAAGATTATTTTTTGTCTTGACAAAAAATAATCTTGTATGTAAACAAAACACATAGCTACCTACTTACTTTTAAAATTGTAAGTGTTTGAAAATAATTTGTGTGTGGATTTGGTATAAGTAGCGGTTCAATGGGTTGAGGTATTTATGAACCTATCTACATACAATATAGATTATTGAGTCGTTTTGTTTCCAAAAAGAACTGTTTTCTCTTCAAGTAAAAAGTATGAGTTCTAATACATTCAGACATTCTTGACGAAACTAGCAAACTTTCTGCTTTTAATACGGAACCCTAAAAAAGCTAGGAAATAATCATTTATACTGTCATCACCATTAAAACCGTTACATAGTGAACGAGACTGTTATCTGTTGCCTCTAATTCATCAAACGTGACGAGTTACGTGAATAAAAGTGTAGCAATCATTTCAAGTTCGGCTGGACCGGCCGGAGTACCGGACGGTAGGTGTGGAAACGGAAACTACTTGTTACCGGCGACGATTGCCGGCTGCCGGCAGCGAGGCGGCCATTGCCGCTACGGACACACACACGGCTCACTTAACACGATTGTTGTCTAAGCCCGATACTCTGTTCATTAATCAACTAACTTGTCAGCAAATTATTAAAAGTAGTGGTGGCCTAGCGGTCGAAGTTCGACCATAATTAATTTGAAACTTATGAATTATAATATTAAAATAATAACTTTCTATACTCCTTCTCCAATAAAATTAAACTGTGCCAAGTATCATACTCCTCGGTCCGCGTAATTTTCATAAAAAGGTGTACAAAGTATGTGCTTCACGTATTAATAGAGATAGGATATCGAATAATTTGACATTTGGGAGCATTTTAACAATTTATTTTGCTGTTGATGATGACGTTTTAAAGCCATTGGCATTACCTTAAACTGATATTTTTTTTATTTTCGAGACGTTCGACAGGCAACAGGCAATCATCATAATTCATTCAATTCTTTCAGATTAAGTTACAAAATTTACGTCATATTCATAAGTAGTGCAAAATTGTTTCGATCTTGAATATTGCCAAATGTATCATAACCAGTCTCGTTGACCCCGTGTATGCAAGTAAAGCCTGCGAGGCCTTGGATTTACGTTCGATTCGCTGGTTCAACTACATTTACCTACATGCAACAGGATTCTGTTGTAAGGATTACGCAGGGAAAGTCCCTTGTTAAAATGGAATACGGCGGATATGACAGTGGGAGCGCTCCCCGACACATGAGACCGAATGCCGCCATCGGAAAACGTAGGTATATGTAATATATGTATTGCACAGCTTAGCTACACTGTTATTATTTTATAAAAAATAGGTAGGATGTTATCGTAAGATTTTTAAATCATTTCTACCTAGACCTTCTGTCCGCAGCCTTTTTAAATTTAAACATATAAACCCTGTGGTCGTTGTAAAGACATATAAGCAACTTAAGATCAAAATTACGGAAGATCTGTGGGGCATGTCTACTAAAGTATGTCAATCCATTATTGAGACAGTTGCACCCTATTTGGCGTTAATATTTAATTTGTGTGTAGATCAAGGGGTGTTCCCAGATTTAATGAAGTACAGTAAAGTTATTCCACTCTTCAAATCTGGCGACAGCAAAGATATGAATAATTATAGACCCGTATCGGTTTTGCCAGTTTTCAGCAAGGTGTTTGAAAAAGTTATGTTAAATCAAATGCTCAATCATTTTAATCGTAATAACATCCTACACGATCAACAGTATGGTTTCACAAGAGGACGTTGCACAACTGACGCTGGTGTCACCTTATTAAAACACATCTTTACCGCATGGGAAGAGGCGCAAGATGCAATAGGTATCTTTTGCGACCTATCCAAGGCGTTTGATTGCGTGAATCACGAAACACTTCTCTTGAAACTTGAGCATTACGGACTGGGTGAACTTGCGCTTAGCTTGGTAAAATCGTACTTGAATGATAGACTGCAGCAAGTTCAAATAAACGGTGTGAATTCCTTGGGCTTAAAAGTCAAAATGGGAGTACCGCAAGGTTCAATATTGGGTCCGTTCCTCTTTTTAGTATATATAAATGATTTACCTCATTTACTAAAAAACCAACCACAAATGGTGTTATTTGCTGATGACACATCACTGATTTTTAAAGTTAAGAGACACGCACAGGAGCTTGACGAGGTAAATAGCGCTATAGTTAAGGTCCATAATTGGTTTACTGTAAATAATTTGGTATTAAATGGAAAGAAAACTAAATGCATTAGATTCACGTTACCGAATGTCAGAAGTAGTGAATGTCACGTTGTATTGAATAAGGAGATAATAGAATTCGTCGAACAGACGGTTTTCCTGGGGATCACGCTTGACTCAAAGCTACAGTGGGGTCCCCACTTAACATCACTTGCAGGGCGGCTAAGTTCTGCCGCTTACGCTGTTTGGAAGATCCGCCAATTAACAGACGTGGATACCGCGCGACTTGTTTATTTTAGTTACTTTCATAGCATCATGTCTTACGGTATTTTGCTATGGGGACGGGCTGCGGATGTTGAGTCGATCTTTATTCTGCAAAAGAGGGCTGTCAGAGCCATTTACAACCTCCGCAGACGCGAATCTCTAAGGGAACTGTTCAAAACAATTAACATCATGACGGTACCTTCTCAATATATTTATGAGAACATTATGTATGTTCGGAAAAATCTACATCTTTTTAGTAAGATAAGTGACAGGCATAATTTTAACACTAGAAATAGGAACAAATTAGATCAACCACGTTTCAGATTGTCTAAAGTACATACTTCTTTTATGGGGTACTGTGTAAAATGTTATAATAAACTACCAGTCGATATTCTTGAACTAAGTGAAAATAAATTTAAGTCATGCATTAAACGCACACTATGTAGACAAGCATATTATAAGTTAGATGATTATATCTTAGATAAAAATGCCTGGCTTAATGCTGGTCCTGCTCCACAGCCACCTAGGCTTACTAATTAACATTTTAATATTTGGAAGAGATGCTTCCCCTTTTTTTTATGTTTTCTGACATTACGAACACTGTTCCTATTATTATTATTTTTCTGACATTGCGAACATTTCTGTTCCTATTTTTATTAATTTTGTGACATTACGAATTTGTTTTTGATTTTACTGAACCAAGTATTATTTATTAAAATTTCAATAGATACTTATATATTTTTCTTTCTTTTTGGAAGTCAAATTTTATGAATTTCTCAAATAGGATTGAAACTATAGTTTTGTATAATTTAGAAGCATTTTGTCAAATTTTTGTAAATGTGAGTACCATGCATCCTTATAATATGTTGTTTTGATGTACGTCGACTTGAAAAAACGTGGTAGTTGAGAGTATGTCATGCTCACTTAAATGTCTCACTGATGGTGGCGTGTGTGTTGGATCATTCGGTTCCCTAGAAAATGGTTGAGCTGGATGGTGCTGATCCATGCGTCAAGTTCGTGAACGGGCGCCGTCTGCTGAGACTGGTCATCTCTTATCTGCCATGGCTTATTTTGAATCTTATTTTTTTTATTAATTTTTTACATTGTTCTCACATATAGAAGCACCAAGAATAATGTTCCCAAAATTTTGTAATACCCACGATTTAAAAGAGTGTCCTTGGAGTTTCTTGCCCGTTCTTCTCCAGAGAGATCTACGTTTTTGGAATGGGCACCTAGCTTCAACTTCGATTTTTGTTTGACAA
Source organism: Polymixis flavicincta (assembly GCA_949987655.1). NCBI lineage: Eukaryota > Metazoa > Arthropoda > Insecta > Lepidoptera > Noctuidae > Polymixis > Polymixis flavicincta. The sequence goes on from OX465182.1 coordinate 13,973,711, forward strand.
TTCAAAAGTGCCTGTGAAAGGTCTAATTGAAATAAATGCTTTGAGTTTGAGTTTGAGTTTTGAGTTTGAGTTTGCAGCTTAGCTCAGAGACTCTTAGAACTAGGAAGCTGGAATTCTACATGGATATAAATATTAGTCATCATCATCATCATCAGCCTATAATGTTCCCACTGCTGGGACACAGGCTTCCTCTCGGTGAGAGGGATTGCGGGCTGTAATCCACCACGCGGGCCCAGTGCGGGTTGGTAGATGTCACATGTCTTCGAATTTTTGGTTCTAGGACATGCCGGTCTCCTCACGATGTTTTCCTTCACTGTTTTGAGAGCAGTGGTGATGAAATAATTTACACAAAGTAAAGCACCTGGCTGGGTTCGAACTCACGACCTACACTCGTAAGTCGCAGCCGTTACCACTTGGCCACCACTGCTCTAAATATTAGTCACGCCGACAAAGTGCTGACGTGATGTTTTTTTGGGTTCCTCCTACTCTTAAACTGGGATTGGACCGCCGTTGAATTGGTCTTTGAAAAATATTCTGGGTTTGTGGAAATTATTTTTCAAATAAAGGATCAGTTTGTGAAATATTAAGGTTTATATAAATTCGTCCCAACTACGGAAACCTTCATTGTGCGTGGTCCGACACGCACTTGGGCGGATGTTTAATTTTTTCAGAACCAGATAAATCACCCTGAAAATATCCTCATCCAATAATGTCATCTTCATCTTATATTGTACTAGGTATACTTGTGTGCATGGCTCTCGGTTCTGGATAAGCAGCAAACGAAGCAGTACAAATACCATAACTTTTGAAATTTAATCTTCTGCTGCTATGAATACGGTCACAAAAAGAGATAACTACCTAACCAGGAATTTTAGTAAGGAACCGATGGATGTTTTTAAATAGAATTTAATTTAGGTAATCAAAGTCAAAGTCAAAGCATTTATTTCAATTAGGCACTTAAAAGGCACTTTTGAACGTCAACATTTACATTTTAAAAATAGAATTGATTCTAGTCGCCCATTCCAAAATGTAGTTTCGTATGGAGAAGAACGGGCAAGAAACTCCACCGTTACTCTTTTAAAATGTTTTACATACAATTTATCATAGTACATTCAATATAATTATATGTGAAAACGATGCACCCAGAATAAAATTTCTATACCAAAAAAGGTAACAAAATGCAACTGAAGCAATAAAGATAAATCAATTATATGATAGATACATGGTGCTCACATATTTACAAACATTGTAAGAGTAAGTATACTCGTACGATTTTCCTAGAATATTAACAAGAAAGAAGTCAGTGTGTGAGTGTAAATCAATGTCTATATAATTATTTATATAATTCAATTAGCAACCAGTTTGATTTTGTCTAGACTCTAGAATTCTAGATTGTCCTATGAAGCAGGACCAGCATGTTTCCAAGCATTCTTATCTTGGATATAATCCTCTAATTTATAATACGCTTGTTTACAAAGTGTACTTTTAATATGAGCTTTAAATTTCCTTTCATTTAATTGCAATATATCACAAGGTATTTTGTTATAACATTTAACACAGTACCCCATAAAAGATGAATGTACTTTAGCTAAACTGAAAAATGGTTGATCTATTTTGTCTTTGTTTCTAGTATTAAAATTATGTCTATCACTTATTTTATTAAAAAGACGTAGATTATTCACCGTAAACCAATCTTGGACCTGAAGAATAGAGTTATTTACGTCGTCAAGATTTTGTGTACGTCGGTCTATTTTCAATATCAATGATGTGTCATCTACAAATAACACCATCTTCGGTTGATTTAGAAGTATATACGGTAAATCATTAATGTAAACTAAAAAGAGGAATGGACCCAATATTGAACTTTGGGGAACGCCCATTGCCATTTCAGCCCCTAGTGAGTTTATGCCGTTTACTTGAACTTTTCTGTTTTCAGGTATGATCTTAGTAAATCTAGAGCTGTATTTCTAATCCCATAGTGCTCCAGTTTCAGCAGAAGTGTCTCATGGTTTACGCAATCGAACGCCTTGGAGAGGTCGCAAAAGATTCCAATGGCGTCTTTTGCTTCTTCCCAGGCTTTAAAAATGTTTTTTATTAGGGTAACACCAGCGTCAGTGGTACAGCGCCCTTTGGTGAAACCGTACTGCTGTTCATGAAAGATGGCATTTTCATTAAAGTGACGTAACATTTGATTGAGAATCAACTTTTCAAACACTTTACTGAGGACTGGCAGAATTGACACGGGCCTATAATTGTTGGGTTCTTTACTATCACCGGATTTGAACAACGGAACTACTTTACTGTGTTTCCTGAGATCCGGGAAGACTCCTTGGTCTATACTATACAGCCGTCAATATGCGGCAACTAGCTCGCGTCTGTATAACAGAATACATAAACGTATGCCAATTTACACCCTGACTAAACATGAAGTTAAATCCAAGCTTACAAATTGGTTGCAGAAGTTAACTTATGATGAAACCGAAAATCTTATTACAATTGTCTCTTAACATAATCAAAATACTGTATTTAAATTAAGGCACTGTTGTTTAATTTTTTTATTGTATCTATAAGTACTTGCATGACAATTAATACCAGTTGTGTGTCATTATACCTGGAGGAACCTTGACTCCTAAAACACAGGCTTCCGCCTAGTTTAGGAGTCACCAGTTCGCCCTTTCATGTGACTCTATTGTACAATGTTTCCTAAATCCTTGTGTACTTATGTATATTTTTCTATTAGTACAAATAAACATTTTTCTATTTCTATACTGGTATTAAATATGAAAGCTAAATAGGGCGCAATGGTTTCGATAATAGCACTACATACTTTTACAGACATTCCCCAAAGATCTTCTGTTGATTTAATTTTAAGATCTTTAAAAGCTTTTATAACAGCTTGGGGGTTGGTATGCTGAAACCTAAACTCCAAAGGGCATGCCCTTACATTCTTCCTGAGTAAAGCAGCAGAAAGCGCGCGTGAAGAATTTAAAGCTTCAGTAGTTTTAACAGGAATATTAGCAAAAAAGTTCTCAAATTCCTGAGCTATTTCTACATCTGAGTTGATGGAGCCATTTGCAGTCTGTAAATTAAATTCAGTATTACGCTGTTTTTTTCTACCTGTTTCATTATTTATTATTTGCCAGGTCGTTAATAGAAAACAAACAGTTGATTTATCAAATTAAATTTCATTCGAAACCATCCTTAGGTTTCTTACTTAAGTTCAACTATATCCGACGACCATGGTTCCTTACCTCTTTTGGTGACCGTACATCAGGCACGTAGAACTTAAATGAACTCCACTTTAAAATGTAAATTGAAATTGCGACCGAAACCCCATATTTTCTCTTGATTACCAAAATATTTTTATACTTTTTCTCAATTATCTTCAATCAAACCAATAATTTACTGGTCTAAACCTTTATTATAACCGGTTGACCACTCCAACCAAATTTTAACAGCTTGTTTTATACTTTTTTTGTTCTTTTACGTCCACACTTTTAAGGGTCAAGTTTTCAACATTATTTTGCTATAGTATACACGCAGCAGCTTCAATATTCCTGTAACCTTTTAATCTATGATGTCTTCATCCTGTTTCCTCGCTACGTTCACGATACAATAGGTAGCGCTCTTAGATAAATCTCCGTTGAGATGAATCTCGAACAGATTTCAATAGACTATGGTGATAGTGAGCTTGAGTGATCACGTTGCTTCGTAAACTGGGTTACCTCTAAAACTAGCTTTTTAGAGGTAACCCAGTTTAAAAAAAGTAAAAAATAAATTGTTATAATTTAATAGTAGATCAATTTCTAGCTTGTGCCGGGCGTAAAAGAATAGCACCATCCCATTTCTTTCCGTGGGTGTCGTAGAAGGCGACTAAGGGACTTACTAGAGAATGGGCAGCAGCGTTCTCTATGCATTTTACCACCATACTGCGATCGCCAGCCCGCCTGCCAAGCGTGGCGATTATGGCAAATCCCCCCATTTTTGGGGAGGCTTACGTCCAGCAGTGGACGTCTTTCGGCTGATATCATGATGATGATGATGCATATTACAGACATTTCTGCTCTTAAAACGGTGAAGGAAAACATCGTAAGGAAACCGGCATGTCCTAGAACCAAAAATTCGAAGACATGTGACATCTACCAACCCGCATTGAGCCCACGTGGTGGATTACGGCCCACTTCCTCTCACAGAAAGAAGGGCTGTGTCTCAGCAGTGGGACATTACAGGTTGCTAATGCTATGCGCTTTAAAAGACATTTCAAGATAGAAAAGTACGCTCATTATGGGCCATAAAAGAGAGAAAAATGTTTTTCAAGTTAAAAACCTGTTTCTAAATATATTTTTCGCCATCATCAGAACTTTAACCTCTTACAATACTGCACAAATGAACATAAAAGTTTACAAACGTTTAAAAAGCTCGGCAGCCAACAATACACAATACATTCATTAAAGTTAGCATCTACTTTTTCCCTCGTAATCATTCTCGAAACGTTTTGTATTGCTCAAACAATTCAAAGATTTTTTTTTTTTTGGCAAAGTAATCTTAGTTTGACAAATAGGTATTAAGTTTTGTTAAAACAAAATAAATTGTAAAACAAATTATTCCGTGCAAACATTTCTGTAGATAATTGTTTTCTTTGTATAGGCTTTATATCTATTAATTGCTTTTTTTTTCCTATACAATACTCGAAGTGGTTCTAGAGCTGTGCTAATACCATTTCAAACTAATTAACGGGCATAATCTATTGGATTAAAACTCTTCTACGGAAACTCGGCGTAAACGCTATTTAGTCTACTTTGCTACAATTATCTTTTATGTACATTTTGCAATAGTAGCAGGGTTCTGCTTATGTCATTAAAAAAAAAATACGAACATAATGTTGGTAACCTGCTAATATTCCTACTAAATGTGAAAGTTTGGATGTTTGTTACTCAATCACACAAAAACAACCTACTATAACCTGGATTATCAATTATGATATTTTTTATCCCGGTACTGCGTTCCCCTGGGATATTTTCCGTCCTCTACGCGGGTGAAGCCTCTGACAAAAACTAGTAAAGCAATAACAATATCATGTTCGTAGATTTCAGTTTTTTTACGTATCCGTAGAAACATACAGATACCTACCTACGTAAATAACAGGAACATGCTAAGGTATCCTTTTATATGTACGTGTGCTGGTATAAACAGCATAAATAAATACAGTAATCCATTAATGCTCATAATATTAAACGTTGTAACAGAATACGTACCAATAAATTATACAGTGAGCAGAATGTTTAGTACTTCTCCAAGTTTACTTGAGTTATACTAACCTTTATTTGGTAAAGGCTGTATAAATTTTCATTGCCTTTCTAAAAATAACTCGAGAAAAAAGAAAGCTAATAATAACGTTCCGTTTGAGCAGATACCCTAAAAACTGTTGCCTTAATAACCAGTTATTGAATAAACTAATGTTACATTATATAAAATTGCTTTTAGGTAACTACTTATTTCTCACTGTGACATAACCAAGCTTCCGGCAACAAAACTCTACAAAATGGGTTTGTAATACAACCTACCTAAATAAACACAGATGAATTGGATTTCTAATAGACAGGAATTTGTCTAAAGACCAATACACACAGTTAATTTATTTTAAAACAATCACCATCATCAGCCTAGCCTAGTATTTTACATGGAGCGACGTCTATTTGACGACCCGTAGCGACTATCAAAGATCCATAAAAGACAGCCGGGGCCAATGACCCGGCTGATGTATTTAAAGATGGTCACCCGTATTCTCACAAAAACAATAAACCAAATAAAAATTTACATTACAGAAAAACGTTGTACCTAATTGTACCAAAACACAAAGACAGCTACAATATCAGACAGGTGTCACAATAAGTCAGGGGCCTGGAGATCTGACTAACTAATCGGCCTAACAAATATTCATCGTCTGCATTCGATATTAATTGGTTTCCCGATATCTGGCGGCAGTTGCCCCTTGTAAAATACTAATTAATATTTTGAAGGCATCTTAGAAACCCAAGAACTAACTGGGTTGGTGATGATAATTAGTACGTGTACAAGTTATAGCCGACGGGCGTGTGGTTAAGTAGCCACACGGTTCCATCAATCAGGGTAAGCTACGCGTACCGCTCCGGCGGGATCTCATGGTGACATGGAGAGAGCGATTGTCGCAACCCAGTGCTGGGCACGCCACGATGCGGCGGTAAGTCCCCTCTTTGAGGAGTGGTTTGAGAGGCGGCATGGCGTCCTCACCTTCCGCCTGACGCAGGTCCTCACCGGACACGGTTGTTTCGGGAGGTTCCTGTTTCGGATAGGGCGGGAGGAAACGCCCGGGTGTTTCCACTGCGAAGATCGCCCTGAGGACACGGTGGAGCACACGGTGACGGTCTGCCCTGCTTGGGCGGAGCACCGCCGTGTCCTCGTGGAGGCGATCGGCGGCGGCGATCTCTCGCGTCCGGCCCTGGTCCAGGCCATGGTACGGAGCGAGAGGGCATGGGGAGCCATCACCTCCTTCAGCGAAGCAGTGATGCTCGCGAAGAGGGAGGCGGCGCACGTTAGGGAGAGGCAGCATATGCGCCCTCGTGACCCTAGCCGCCGCAGGATACGGAGACGCCCTGGGCGTCGGGAATCCCAGGCCGATTTCCGGCCACCGTAGGCATGGGCTTGCCGACGGCGAGTAATGGGTAGCTCGCTGTCCGGTAAGGACCAACCCCAAGTCGACGGCGCGTTGTGTTCCACGCGCGCCTCAAAGAGATGTCAGCACAAAAAGTGATGGGACCCGCAAGGGTCGATGCCTGCCAGGGGTGCGGGTTTGTTCGAAAGAGACACCACAGCCCCTGGCATACGGGCTACTGAAGGAACACGGGTGGGTTTTAGCCAGTAAAAGTCTGACACGCCCTCCTGCTCCACCCAGAGCGGGAGAAGTTATTTGATGATTTCCCACACAAAAAAAAAAAAAAAGCTATGCGTACCGCGGTTGGTCCGTGGACGATTGGATGGGTGTCCATCTTTACATACCAAGAAACCTACGTGCCTCATAAAATCAAAAAAATCAAGACTCATTTATTCAAACTAGGCTGATGTCAGCACTTTTTGAACGTCAAAATTACATAAGACAGTCCCCAAAAACGCCCGCCAATCACCACTTCCTAGTGCTTTAGCTTGGAAGAAGAAGTGGCGCAACAAACTCCCCGGCAGCAAAACTGCATGGTAATTTAGAAGAACTTGATTCTATACAATGGTAGATACGTATCTTTTAACTAACGTTACAAAACTCAAAAAATAAAATAAAAATATTAGGTCTTTACCTATGAAATTGCCGTTCTGCAGTACTGGCCATTTCAAATCAAAATAATTTTTGTTTGGCTAAGAATTCTAATTTCAAATTAATTTTATTTTAAAAACATGGATTTTTTCTTCTAAAAGTAGTCATTTCTTTATTGATTAGTGTTACATTTTCATCGCATTTCAATCTTTTTCGTCATCATGGATACGTTAAAAATTCGAGTAATTATGGAAAATGAGTACCGTCGTGGCAGCAACGCGGCACAAGCGGCACGCAACATCAACGACGTTTACGGAGCTAACACTACAAACCAACGCACCACCTGTTATTGGTTTGCTCGCTTCCGTTCTGGAAATTTCGACCTGAAAAATGAACCTCGCGGTCGTCCGAAGACTTTGGTCGACAATGACGAATTAAAGGCGATTGTGGAAGCTGATGATACACAATCTACGGCTGAATTAGCAGCAGCTTTCGACGTTAGCGTCAAAACAATATTGGTCCATTTGCGTCAAATTGGCAAGGTAAAAAAGCTTGACAAATGGGTGCCCCACGAACTCAATGATCGCCAGGGCGAAGTACGCGTCGAGACGTGCCTTGCACTGCTCAACAGACACACAAATGAAGGAATTTTGAACCGCATTGTTACCTGCGATGAAAAATGGATTCTGTTTGATAACCGTAAGCGCTCAGCAAGTTGGTTGGATCCTGGTTCAGCACCTAAACAATGCCCTAAACGAAAACTTACCCCTAGAAAAGTGATGGTCACTGTTTGGTGGTCTAGCGCCGGTGTGATTCATCACAGCTTCTTACCAAACGGGGTGAGCATTACTGCAGATGTGTACTGTGAAGAACTGAACACAATGATGGAGAAGCTGGCGCATCTCCAACCAGCATTGGTCAATCGCTCGTCTCCGCTGCTCCTGCACGACAACGCGCGACCTCATACTGCACAGCAGACGGTCTCCAAGTTGCAAGAACTGGGGTTGGAAGCTCTCCGTCATCCGCCCTACTCACCAGACCTTGCGCCTACAGACTACTACTTTTTCCAGAATTTGGATAACTTCTTGGCGGGAAAAAAATTTAATACCCGAGAGGCAGTACAAAATGCCTTTGAAGAATTTGTTGCCTCCCGTCCAGCTGATTTCTTTAAGAAGGGCATCAATAAACTGCCACTGCGATGGCAAAGATGCATTGATTGCATGGGTGATTACTTCGATTAATACAAATAAAAAATTCATGAAAAAAATTCGTTTAAATTTTTTCATACAAAACGGCAATTTCATAGGTAAAGACCTATTATTACCATATGTCAGCTAGCAAACGCCAATATACTAAAAAAAAACAAATCATTAAAAACTTTACTCATGCAAAAATAAATAATAAAAACATAAATAGAACTCAAAATCAAAAAAATAAATTAAAGTCTCCAGGCACAAAGGGCGTGCCCGTATGAAGGCTGCGGCGGAGGAGCAGTGCCGGTACTTCTGAGTAGCGCTCTCCGTGGCCTGGACGGCGCGTTGTGCTCCACGCGCGCCGTCAGAATTGTCAGCAACAACTGGCCGATGCCTTCCAGGGGTACGGGTTGTTCGAAAGAGATACCGTCGCCCCTAGAACACAGGCGAGTGAGAGTGGAGCACGGGTGGGTTTTAGTCAGTAAAAGTCTGACGCCCTCCTGCTCCACCCAGAGCGGGAGAAGTTATTTGATGATTTCCCACCCAAAAAAAAAACCCTAACATAGTTGGAAAAGGCTAGGCAGATGAGATGACGAGTTATAGCCGTTTTCGCTTTTCCTCTACTTCACATTAATATTAAGTAGGTCCCTAAGAATACTTCATATCTGTATTTTTGAGCGTCTCCGAAGCAATTATCCCAGTCTTATTGTACCAGCCCACTAGTTATGCTCGCGGCACAGTTTCAATAAAACGTTTTCCGAATGTTCCCTATGTTCTATTAAAGTCCGTCTCGTAAAGTCCAAGGTAGCCCTGCAAAATTCAAATTTTCCGCCAGGCTTGTGCCAGGTTTTATATATGTTGATTAAAATATGTTTCGCTACCGTAAAATGTGATTAATTAGAGAATTATAATAATTAATTAAAATCACCAAACCTCTAAGTTCATTTAATTCCATTGAATGATTATTTCATGATCAACTTTTTCAAGTAATAGTAACGTTATAAGTTGATAGTAAAAAGTTTAAAGGAAAGTTTATTTTATTCTTTTTAAAGCATTTAAATAAAAGCTTGTTTTTAAAAAAGCTATTTTAATTTAAATTTATTTTTTACTTTTTAGATAATTTTTGAGTTATTCTCAGCAGGTCCTTTCATTTGATACCCATATTGTACGAGTAGGTGCATAAAAAATAATAGTCCGCTATCTTAGGTGTTCCGCCATGTTGGATTTAGAATGACGTCACACAGCTAACTATGCATTGTCATCCAAACTAAACGTATAGGTATTCAAAATTTCAGCTCAATCGGTTAAAGATATCTGCTTCAAAATTGAGTTGCAAGATTCCACCCGAACACACAAACTTACATACCTACATATGTACATAATAAAAATCTTGTAAAAAGAAGGGTTACCCTGACCTGGAGCTACCACCTTAAGGGGTTCCTTTTGCCATTCATGAAATCCCTATAGTACCTATCATAAGTAAGTCTGTCTGTCTGTCTTAAGTCTTATCGGGATTTTAGTTTTTATAGGAATATCTTCACTCTTAATGTTATTAGACTGATACTAGTGATGCAAACTGTAAGAAGTACAATAATTAAAAGTCTGTTATTCAATGAATAAAAGATAGAATAACTATATTGTTCAATCAAGTCATATAGGTGCTCGTTTCTTCTTGTTTATACCTACGTGGGTATGAGCGTAGGGCTCAATTACAGGGGAAAGATAAACTTTACATTATTTTTTTACTCTCTGTTTATTTATAAACTATCTTTTGCCCGCGACTTCATTGTCGTGGAAGTCGTAAGACTAGATATACAATAGTAAAAAGCTTCACCAAGGATTCTAACTTGCGAAGAAAGACAAACGTTGCTAGTGCGCCGGAAGCCCTTAACAATGACATAAATAGATGTATGTATATACGATTCGGGTACGTTCATACATCTGCGGTTGCGAGCGGTTGGCTTTTCTGAAGAACATCAGCAATAAGGTTAAGGGTATATGGCCTAGGGCCGTCCTGCGAAGTTTATCTGGCTAATTAAAAATAACCCTGTATGAATATGAATCTTGAGGTAAATTAAATTACAGAAGGAAATAACTTGGAAAAGATGGTTGGAAGTGGGAGCCTAATTACAAGGAAAATACTTATTAGGACGTCATTGGTTATATCAAAGAAAACTTGTTTGCACATACGTTTAAAAATAAACGCTTTGTTCTCGGATTTCCTTTATACGACCATATAGTATGTACGAGTACCTATACGTAAAAACTTGGATTTGTGTGAACAATGAAATTCTGAAACTGTTAGAGGTAGAGAAAATGATTTTAAGGAACCTTGTCGTCGATTTTATCTAATCAAATAATTTTTAATTCAGGCAAACACCACTTATATAAACTAACCAAGTACCTATAGAAACGACACCAAATTAAAAATTACAACAAATCATTAAATAATTATTAGTTAATACGTTATTAAAAAAACTGCAAACAAACTCAGGCTTGTACAGCCTAATCTAATTTGCCTACCAGTTTTGGCCTTCACAACAAGTTTCTATATTTTTTCACAATCGTTAATTTGATCTCCTATAGTTTATCTGCAATTAAGTACCTCGTCTACTAATCGTTGCTAAAAATTTCATCAAGCATCTGAAAAAATGGCGACGGTGACTGCCACTGTGGAAAATAAGTAATAAAAATAAATACATTTGCTTCGCTGCAGGCACGCAATGTAATTCTGACTAAAAATGAATATTTTTTTTGTGACTTGTCTCAAGGATTTCAAGTAATAACACAATCACACCGCACGGAAACACCTAAATTGGCTCACTGAATTTATATACCTATACAATACTTGAGAAATGTAGCAACTAAATCTAATTATGTAACAAAGTTTGAAGTGTGTGAAGTAAGATCCCTTCGATACACATAATAAATAGATGAGGTTATCAAAGGCAAGTATAACTACTGTTCTGGGCCAAGTGTACTAATTGAGCAAAATAGATGGCACGAGTCTTCCACGAATAATTAAATATTAACTTTAGGGTCTATATACAAATATCGCCCGTTAAGGGGGGCACTTCCACCTAATTGGTTTGGCCGTGAGCGGTGGTGAAACTATTATATTTCACTTGTGTCAGTTAAATAATACGAGTAAGTTTGTTTCCCATTTGCATGTTAATTTTGAACTGTAAATACAGCATTTAATTTCACAATCCTCACGAAAATCGAGAAATTATGTGCTTGTAGCCAACGCAATAAGACAATATCTGTATCAAATCGCAGGTTGAAAAGGAAAATAACATCAAAAAATACAACAAGAACCAAAAAAAACGGATCATCATCATCATTTAGCCAGAAGACATCCATTGCTGGCCATAGGCCTCCCCCAAGTATCGGCACTTCGAACGATTATGCGCTTTTCGCATCCAGCAGATTCCAGTGCCGAAAAAATAACTATAAATAACTTGATCTGTAAACAGATTGTAGGTGAAACAACAACATCTTGTTACACACGTACCTACATACGAATATTCTATTTCTCCACAGTTGTACCGTGCAACAGCGTACAATACAAATTGTATCAATACAATGCTCGAATGTTCAGCCATTGTATTACCTAGCGCTTCTAAACAATTGAATTCTAACAGTGTACCTACTACTTTCCTTATGGCCCATCTATTTCACATTTAAGGCATTGCACAATAAAAAGGAAAATGTTACCGAAAATATAATAAACTAGCTTTTGCCAGTGGCTTCGCCCGCATGGAACTTTCATCCCCTATTTAACTCCCTTAGGTGTTGAATTTCGAAAAATCCTTCCTTATTCCTTGTTTACATTATAAAGGGAACCTCTGTGCAAAATTTCAGCTTTCTAGGTCCAAGGGTTTGGGCTGGGCGTTGAAGAGTCAGTCAGTCAGGACTTTTCTTCTATATAAATAAAAAGAAAAGTCCTGACTGACTGACTGACTCATCAACGCCCAGCCCAAACCCCTGGACCTAGAAAGCTGAAATTTTGCACAGAGGTTCCTTTTATAATGTAGACAAGGGATAAGGAAGGATTTTTCGAAATTCAACCCCTAAGTGAGTTAAATAGGGGAAGCCGCTGGCAAAAGCTAGTTTTATATATATAGAAGACCCTTCCGTGAGAGCTACTTTTGTCTGGTTAGTAGTAAGCCTTGTTTAAATTCGTATTATAAAAGTAAGGTAAATTGGGAAGATAAAATATGTATTATTCCACATGTAATATTCCCTCTATTCTGTACGCTAGTATCTGTAGAGGTTTACTTCTAAGAACCCAGAAAACCTATTCAGGCACCTGCTTTGAGCTAAGAACAGTGCTAACTGTTCCATAATTAGCTCAAAGCGTGGTCTCTAGTGGTCTATGTTACAAGTACAGACATACATAAAGTCACGCCTTTTTCCCATGGGTGTGCAGAAACTACAGAACGCTTGTTGCTACGATCCTTACATATACCTTTTGCCTCGTGTATGCTCATACATCTGGGGCCTATTTAATAAACGTGACAATCCGACAATTTTGTCAGTTTTTGACAAATAAGTCATTGTAGCGAAAAGTGCCGTTTAAAAAAGGATGACAAATGTCCAAATGCCTGTCGCCATAAATACTGACATAATTGTCAAACTAAAAACCCATTAAAAAAGGCGAAAATTGTCAGATTTTACCTGTCGAGTCTCTTAGAAATATTGACTGACTTAATTGTCATAGTAAATGACAAATTTGTCACTTTTTCTGACATATTTGTCACAATACAATTTAATTTCGAGGCATTCATATGAGAGAAAGTGAGGGTGATATTAAAAAAATCAGTATTTAACTTCTGTTTTTGACTTAAACTTCGTTTTTGGTTGCTATTTTAAATGGACACCAAATTAACCATTTTAGTTTCGACTGTAGTTTTGGACACTCGAAATCGTTCTAGGAATATTCAATCAATTAAATAGAAAGAAAAGTTTATAATTGGTTTAAAAGTGCGACGTCATACAGTTTGCATCACCAAATATATTCATCTACCTACATTACTATTGCTATTCGTCGACAAAATTAACACCATTTTTAAAATGATTCTTATTAATGTAACTGCCGAATTGCCCTGACATTAAATGAATTGCCTGTCGAAATTTCTGACAATTCGACAAAAATGTCCACCTGTCATGACAATTTAGTGTTTAGTAAAACTTTGACAAATTTTTCCGAACTAATTGTCATCTGTCGCCTGTCAAGAGAAACTGTTTATTAAGCAGAAATTTGTCAAATTGTCACGACAAGTCGACAAATTTGTAGATTTTCCATCGTGACTTTGTCAGCGATAATGTTTATTAAAACAAAAAAATTACTAATTTTCGGATTGTCACCTGTCGCCTATCACCTGTCATTGTCGCGTTTATTAAATAGGCCCCTAGTCGTACACGCACGCTTGTTACGAGTATTGCGCACCTGCCCTTTCTGAAGAACTTCACCAAAAAGGTCACTATATGTTCTACTAGGGCGTCCCCTTCCGGCATTTCCACTAACATCTCCGTCATGTTAGCCGCCCTTCATGTTACATGTAATGTAAACTTAACCAAGTAATATCTTCAAAAACATAAGCAAGTATGATACATATACTGCACGAGAGGCAGACCCGAGACTGTGAGAGAGATCGTGTAAGTCTGTATCTTTTCATTAGGGCACGTGTATACTGGAGTGTTAATACGAACGTATAAAACTGTACACAGTACAAAGAAAGCTCATGCTGTGGTAATAATATTATTTGACAGCAAGATTGAAAGCTGGGTTACTGTCAAAATGCGTTTTGTGTGGATGTGACGCATCGGTCAAACGTCAGTTGGTTGAGTTAAACGTCAGGGATTGGCTGGACTCACTGAGTCCAGCCAATCCTTGACGTTTGACTGACTATTCCAAAGTCGATCTATCGGAATTATATTCGAGAGTAAGCACCCTGCTCTTTTTTGTGTTCTTATTCTGCGTCGTGTTTATCTATACTATAATAATAATCTATATTTATATTATAAAAAGGAAAGATATATTCAATGCAAACAAACAAACAATCAATTGTTTGTTTGTTTGCATTGAATAGGCTCCAAAACTATTGAACCGATTTGAAAAATTCTTTCACTGTTGGGAAGCTACACTATCCCCGGGTGACACAGGCTATATTTTATCCCCGTATTCCCACGGGAGTGGGAACTCTACGGGTGAAAGCGCGGAGCGCTGCTAGTTGCAAATAAACATATTTTCTTCTTTTCTTTCAAAATATACAGTGGTACAGTGGCAGTTTTTTTAGTGTACGGCAACTTTGTGCTATGTTCAAGTCAAGTATCTCAACAGGTTGTAAAAACTAAAACGACAAATACAAAAACTCTACAAGTAAATAAGTGTTGTCGATATCACTGATTTAATAGTAAAGCAAAATATATTTTGGTGACCCGGTCACCTATAGAGAAAAAATAATCAGTTCATTTATCAAATTAAATTTCATTCAAAAACAGCCATTGGTTTCTTATTAAACTTCAACTATATCCGACGACTCTGAGGGTCTACTCCGTATCACTTAAGGACATGAGATTAGTTCAAGGTCCGAACTAAGAATGAATGACAATACGATTTCACAGTTGCCCTCTACTCCTGATGTATTTTGCCCGTCCTAAAATTTTTATGAGATTGGTACTTGTTTTGACTGGTCAAATACTTTCGGACGGGCCCGTATCTTCGTTGATGGACTTAGAGAGTAAACCCCCAGGTTACTTATCTCTCTTGGTGACTGTATCGGGATTAGGACTATAATATGAAAAACAAATATCTGAGTAGGTTTATAAAAAAAACAGTATAAATAAATATTATATAGGCAACGCGGTGCCACTAGCTACCACTTTCTACAATACTGAGAATTCATAGCAACAATACGTCTTTGTACTAGGGTGACCTGTGCAACAGTTAGCCACTCGTACACAATTAGCCATGCCGATATTTGGCAAACGTGACGTCGCTATTTTACGCAACCGTGCGACTTAGATATCAAAACGACCCCGCTCCCCTCTCCCCTGTTTGCAGCGAGCTAGCGCGGGTGTCAGTTGTTTGACATCAAATTTTGTGTTTTAATGAAAAATAAATTAAAATAAACGTCATTCATTTGGTTTGATTTTACAATCATCATTATTTGTCGGCTGTGTAGACTGACTAAACGTGCTTTAACTTAATGAATAGTCCGGTCAATTTAGACATTCGAAGGTGCATAAAATCCCAACAAGCTGAAAATCAGTAAAATTGTTCAAAATATAATTTAAAAGTTCCCCATCATTCCCGTGTATGGAAAAAAAAATATTCGAGGTCAAAGGTCAACAAATATTTCAACATATATGGAAGAAGAAGAAGAAGATCAAGAAGAAGTACAAGAATTTGAAAGTTACGAGTTAGGCGAATGAACTTCACCACTTTTTTTTAATATACATCGCTTTTATCTTTTCCAATCTTTGAAAATTTCCGTTATTTTGCAATAGTTTCAAATTAAAGAGGATCACATCTGACCCGTGGAATAGGCCTACTGGGGAAACCACGTTAAAAACAACGCGCTAAGTACACTACCTCATGGAGGCGTGGAAACGTGTGCATATTATGACGATAACAACTTTTACTTTCTTCTTTATTCGTAATTTAACTGATGTAGAGACAGCCCGCTTAGTGTACTTTAGCTATTTTCATAGTGCAATGTCGTCTGGTATTCTATTGTGGGGAAATGCCGCCGACATTCAGACTATTTTTGTCTTGCAGAAAAGAGCTGTCCGATCAATTTATAAATTAAGTCCGAGACACTCTCTCAGAGATAAATTTAAGGAGATTAATGTAATGACTGTGCCTTCACAGTATACAGGGTAAGTTTTTATCCAGTGCCCAAATTTTAACCATGAATTCAGCATATCATTAAAGACCGCAGAAATTTTTCGCCGGTGATACAAAAAAAATCAGCTGTTCCATACATTTTGACCGCGTAGGTATTGCACTTTTCTATGAAACAGCTGATTTTTATTTGTACAACCGGCGAAAAATTTCTGCGGTGGGGGTTCTAGAATGATATGCTGAATTCATAGTTAAAATTTGCGCACTGGTTAAAAACTTTTCCTGTATTTATGAAAATCTTATAAATGCCCATAAAAATATTAAATTGTTTTAAAAATACAGTGATATCCATAGTATAAATACTAGGAACAAACACAAATTTGTTGAACCATCAAGAAGGCTCAAGAAAATAGGTGGGTCATTCAGATGTCAATGTGTGTCTAGATTGACCGGACTAAAAGCACGTTTGTTTAGTCAGTCTTCTATTTACAGTCAGTTTAGTCAGTATACTTATATATGTAGGTATTATGTGTGCAGTGACGCTTATTTAAAAGTGAGGTTAGCTCAACGGGTCTGGGAGCAGGGTGGTCTACAATTAACCAAATGCAGTTGTTATACAGTTAAACATGGTTGTATGTGCTGTTAAGCATGAAAGTGCTTCAAACATTACATTTGAGAAGTACGAAACCTAATAATACCTACTTACATACCTAATATGAAATATAATACTTTTGAAGCTTTGCTTGGATTTAAAAGCATATTTTTTACAATTATGTATCAAACCGAGAAGTTGATAATGTTATAAACATGTAAATGTTTTCGTAATTATTATAATAAATAATAAATTTAAATAAATAAATAAAGTGAACATATATTTTGTGTACATTTTGACAAAATAACCTTTAATAACATCATGGTGGTATTATTTCAAAATAAATAATTTATAACGCTTAGTGATTAATTGTGTATGTACCACATGGTTAACTGTTGCATAAGTACCATTTTTGTTTAAAACATTTTTTTCTCTAAAATCGAGGAAAACAAACAGTCCTTCAATGCCAATATCTAGCTAATGAACCTGCCTTTTAACTAGAACAGAAGAAAACATGTTTTAATTAACAATTATGAGGTATGGTGATTTGAATTGTATGTGGTTAACTGTTGAACAGGTTACCCTACACGTCTACGTCTTAATAATATGACGCAGCCTCGCAGCGAAATTCTTAAAAGAGGAAACATCAAACTTTTACAGTCACATTGTTTACTGAAAAAGTACAAAACCGAAGACCCTGCGATCCAAGTCACGCTTCTTTGTTTCATGGGAAGACCATAACGAAAGAACAAAAACTTTTTAACAATATTGAAAGCCACGTGAGCCGTGCGGCAGTCACGCGTACATGGCAAATGTTACTTTTTTTATATAAAACTTCCCTTTTAAGGCTACGGAAACAAAGAAACATGCATCGAAATTCCGTTTAATAAAATAAAATAAAACACCTTTTCCTAAAAGACGCTAAATATGTACTTACGCGCATAATATGCTTGTTTTGTTTGTAGGGTTCCGTAATCAACAAGGTATAGTCCCGTATTACAGAACGTCACTCAATACTCAAGCATTACTTTCGCGCAAATGTGGGAGTGGCGCGAGGAGGCCAAACGCCGGGGCGTAACTCCGCTGCCGCGGGAAATCGCGGCACAGCGGACAGAGCTCCGGCGGGATCTCATGGTGACATGGAGACAGCGATTGTCGCAACCCAGTGCTGGGCACGCCACGATTGCGGCGGTAAGTCCCCTCTTTGAGGAGTGGTTTGAGAGGCGGCCTGGCGTCCTCACCTTCCGCCTGACGCAGGTCCTCACCGGACACGGTTGTTTCGGGAGGTTCCTGTTTCGGATAGGGCGGGAGGAAACGCCCGGGTGTTTCCACTGCGAAGATCGCCCTGAGGACACGGTGGAGCACACGGTGGCGGTCTGCCCTGCTTGGGCGGAGCACCGCCGTGTCCTCGTGGAGGCGATCGGCGGCGGCGATCTCTCGCGTCCGGCCCTGGTCCAGGCCATGGTACGGAGCGAGAGAGCATGGGGAGCCGTCACCTCCTTCAGCGAAGCAGTGATGCTCGCGAAGAGGGAGGCGGCGCACGTGAGGGAGAGGCAGCATATGCGCCCTCGCGACCCTAGCCGCCGCAGGACACGGAGACGCCCTGGGCGTCGGGAATCCCAGACCGATTTCCGGCCACCGTAGGCATGGGCTTGCGGACGGCGAGTAATAGGTAGCTCGCTGTCCGGTAAGGACCAAGCCCAAGTCGACGGCGCGTTGTGTTCCACGCGCGCCTCAAAGAGATGTCAGCACAAAAATGATGGGGCCCGCAAGGGCCGATGCCTGTCAGGGGTGCGGGTTCGTTTGAAAGAGATACCACAGCCCCTGGCATACGGGCTAATGAAGGAACACGGGTGGGTTTTAGTCAGTAAAAGTCTGACACGCCCTCCTGCTCCACCCAGAGCGGGAGAAGTTATTTGATGATTTCCCACACAAAAAAAAAAAAAAAAAAGCTACCCATTACTGGCCCTCCGCAAGCCCATGCCTACGGTGGCTGGAAATCGGCCTGGGATTCCCGACGCCCAGGGCGTCTCCGTATCCTGCGGCGGCTGGGGTCGCGAGGGCGCATATGCTGCCTCTCCCTCACGTGCGCCGCCTCCCTCTTCGCGAGCATCACTGCTTCGCTGAAGGAGGTGACGGCTCCCCATGCCCTCTCGCTCCGTACCATGGCCTGGACCAGGGCCGGACGCGAGAGATCGCCGCCGCCGATCGCCTCCACGAGGACACGGCGGTGCTCCGCCCAAGCTGGGCAGACCGCCACCGTGTGCTCCACCGTGTCCTCAGGGCGATCTTCGCAGTGGAAACACCCGGGCGTTTCCTCCCGCCCTATCCGAAACAGGAACCTCCCGAAACAACCGTGTCCGGTGAGGACCTGCGTCAGGCGGAAGGTGAGGACGCCATGCCGCCTCTCAAACCACTCCTCAAAGAGGGGACTTACCGCCGCAATCGTGGCGTGCCCAGCACTGGGTTGTACTAAAGTAGTTAGTAAGTAATTCGGTGAATGTCGAGTTTATAATTAACAAGATTTTTAATGGATTTAAAGTGATATTACTGGTGTGCGGTGCCTCTGTGCACAAATACTTCTAAAACGGCGCCAAACTAAGTATTTGTACCGGTGCCGTATAAACAAAGTTGACGTCACATGTCACGTGATAAAAAGTCATCGTAAGGAGCGTTTTGGCGGTAAATTGAAAACAACGAAAAATAAATTCGATTTTAATCGTTTTTAATTGAGAAAATGTGTATTAATAAATTTATTTTTATTTTTCTATTAAATATATCGTCCCAATCTTCAAATTAAAATAGTTTTTATGAAACCGGAAAATACCCTATTGACGTCATACATTTGCTTATAAGCTTCCGGAATGCCAGCTACGTTTCACTGTAACAATTGGACTAATTTCAATAATTATTCAATTCCAATTAGTTTGTGTGCCAAGTAGTAACTAACAACTAAAACACATTGGTAGGGAATTGGCGTAGAAACTAAATCACTACAACTCGTGATTCGAAATCTATTATTTGATTCATAATACCCTTCCTAACCCGTTGAGTGCTAAAAGTAGACTTTTTAGGGTGACCTTCCACTAGACGGTGCTCCAGCGTAGGCGTTAACGTCGCATCGACGCCGCGTAGACGCCACGTCTCTCATATATTATACAAGCGTGGTCAGATCGTGTGAAGACCATGTGGATTGGTGTCTGAAATGGTCTTTTGAGGAAAGATCCACACAGGTTGAGTGGACCTGTCCATTCAGTGCACGCATGTATCAGTAATCATACGGCTCAACTCATTATTATTATTCCTCGGATCGAGCGTTTAAAAAAAAAAAAGACTACTCTAGAAGTACTAAAAATAGTAGGTGCTAATATACAGCAGATAGTGGTAGTTTGATGTAACTGAATTACGTGAGAGGACAGAGATAAATAATAAGTCCAATGCGAAATCACCCAAAACAGCGATTTGATATAAACCGTACAAAAGCACGAGTTACGTCGAAGGAGATCTGTTACTCACTAAAATACTAAACCAACTCCCGCCCCTGGACTACGTTTACGATCTGACAAACAAAACATCTAGAAATCTTTATTTTATGTTAGCTCATATTGTGTTTCACTGCTGGGCAAAAACGTTCTGCGTTCTCTGGGTTGTCCCTGTAAACTTCATTAGATCGTCATATGACCTTATAGCGGATATATTTCCTCTAAATATTTGTAATATATTTTTATTAGCATCACAGCCTGTTGGCTGCTAGAACTTGAAGAGCACTTTTAAATGCATTTACTTACTATTCCTTACCTAACAAGCCAATGACAAAAAATCAATTTGAGTTTGTGGGACCACACGGCCTGCTGGCATAGTTCACGGCGTATCCCGCCAGCCGCCCACATAGCCTGCTTCTCAAGAAGCTTGTAATGCTTATATATATACATGGCGCTGAGAGTGTTAAATTCGATAAGTTATATGCCCACGTACTGCACAATAGATAATAGAACATCACCAATGGCAGCAAAAGATGCCATCAGGCAGCATTGCCGACTGTTTCTCCAACGGAATTTATTTTGTCAATAATAAATAATAAAATGAAAATAAAAGCCTTTTATTTCCAAAATTTACCTAAAGAATATCTTATCTACCTACATATTTAGTTAACAATATAAATCAATAGAAAGATAAAATTAAAGAGATTTTAATATACATGAAGCCTAAATTATCTAAGTGTATAATAATAATAACTAACTTTAAATACTATAAAAAAACATATTTTATGTAGGCATTAGTATTTTATATAATTCACTGGAACCCCTCTCAGGTAAAGGCTTCCTCCAAAGCTGTCCATTTCTCTCGGTCTTGGGCTATTTGCTGCCATTGTGGGCCAGCAATTTTTTCGTCCCATCTAGTAAATGGTCTTCCTCTATAACGTTTACCCGATGGACCTTTCCATAACGTTACTGTTTTTGTCCATCTTTGCTCTTTAAGACGTGCTATATGGCCGGCCCATTTCCACTTCATCTTTTGGCTATAGCTAAGTGCATCTATTGCTTTCGTTGTAGATCTTATATATGTGTGTCAATTTTTTTTGTCACTAATTGTACCTAAATCTCACAATTTCGGGTGGTGCGGCGTCTACGTGGCGTCTATGCGACGTCTATACTGCCTCAACACCCACGCTGAATTATCGCCTACGCTGGACCGACGCCTAGAGCAACAACACTCGTAGGTCAATTTTGAATTAAAGTCAAACAAAAAACTAACAACAGCAGTAGGTAATACATATGGAATGTTATAAAGAATTGAGTACCTGTACAAAAAACAGCATTGAGCACAGTCTAGCAGTCAGTAGCAGATCAATTCCACTATCCTCAAAACCCATTATGCAGCACACTTCAGATTTGCCAGTTATTTTGACAGTGACCAGGATCAATGACAACTGACTGTTCGAATGCACAAACAATTCTTATTATAAAAATAATAATTCATGGTAAAAAAGGACAATGTCTTGTCCCAATCGTTCATCGTTTGAAATAACTTTACGACAAAAAAATGCTAGTTAATGAGTTTTTACGGAAAAGCCTAGCTGCTCACAGTTAACAATGGTACGATTTCATTAAAAGTTGAACTAAAAGTTGGACTTAATGATCTCTTCAGAGGTTTTTTCCCTACAAACTTTTGCGCTTAGTTATAATAATGAAACAATTCATTTTTTTTTTTTTGTTATGGTAAAGCTGCATTACCGAACTTTCCAACTTAAGATTTAACTGCCGTAAGGCTGCCTGCTAAGCATAGACCACCACCTACGTGAGTGATGTAAGAGGCGAGAACTAAGAGTCCTACTCAGCGCTTCTCCTCCACATTTATAATGCGCACAGCCAAAATGTGGAACTCTGTGCCAACATCTGTATTTCCTTCTACGTTTAACCCGTCTGCTTTCAAATCAAGAATGAACAGGCATCTTCTGGGCACGTTCTTTCAATCATAAACCTCATCCATCGCCTTCCATCCAGCGTGATCATTCAGCGTGATTTTTTATTTTTTTTTATTGCCGATACTCAATAATTAAAAATAAAATAAATTTTTCTGCTGGGTTACCAATTACAACCAACCTCATCGCAAAGATGTTTAAATATACTCAAAGTAAACGGAACAAAGATGGGACAGACGGATGGAACGGGACGAACAATATCGTAATCTACTTGCAATTAACAACTGGTTGAACCTCAGTCAGTTTAGTTCTGTCTCGTGTCTATGTCTTACGCCCCACATGACAGGTCGCATAATGTGCAAAAAAGAAAACTATTTTCGAAGGAAACTTGTCGAATTGTGTTATTGTGCACAAATATCGTAGTAATAAAAAGACTTTTTATACGTGTACAACTTTATGACCGTTGGTAAACAAAGATTGGTGGGTTAAAAGTGTAACGTGTCAAACCTAACCATTATGTAATTTTGAAATATTATGCTAGATGGTGTCACTGTGACATGGGATCACCGTTTTTCTATGACATTTCTTCTGATAGCCTTTGTAGAGTATTTATCTCTGCCATCGCCACTGATATCGCCGTCTAGGTAGGCCACGGTGAAGGCAGTGTGACGATCTGATAAGGTTTACAGGGCCAACATGGCTAGAAAACGCACAGGACAAGGAGGTTTACGAGAAACCGGAAGGCCTTTGACGAGCAGTGGGAATAAAATAAGCTAAGAAAATATATATCCATATAACTTTGCTATAGGTACCTACCGTCAGTCGAGCATGGACATTTTGTCGAATTACATAGAATAATTCCTTTACCATTTACTGATTTTTTACACAGATTGTTATGGTGGTTTTAATATAAAAATTGCTGTAATTTTATTAGACCTACAGTAAAGTTTAAAAAAAACTGCAGCCGCTATTAAAAACAATTTAAAAATAATATCCTTTGCACTTGTCACATTTGGACAAGTGTAATCGGATGTGGGAATGTGGGCCGCACGTGCCACATGCTCAGCGTACGTAAGCGACATCTATGTCTACGTCATGACTCATTTCCTTTTTTAAGTCTAGAAGATAAAATTAGACGCCAAGAAAGAGTTTGCAAATAATCTTATGTAATAAACCGGCGAGCAAACAAGCACTTATGTAAAAATTAAGATTATTCACAAAACAATAACAATACAATATCGAATGTAGTTATGAAAATGCTATCTTGACTCTAACTATAACTACGTAGGGAGTATTTAAACAAAGGTAAACAAAAAAAAAACACGTGACTCACAGATGCGAAACCTTTTTTTTAATGTGTAAATCAAATTTTATAGTCTTATAATAATAAGCTCTATTCTGAATCTTAATCAGAATCTGATGAACTATCTGTCACTTTAAAAATAAATCGTTCCGTTGTATCATCAATTATTTTGCTAGCTTTAGTAACACAATTTAACAAAATCGAAACGCACTCGCAAAATCGTAAATGACGGTTTTTGAGAGCGCTGTCAAAGGCGTCTGGTTAACGAGTATATGTGTTCTGTGGGTTAACCGACTAAACGTACTATAAACAAATTCAATACGCCATACTACATCACAGTTGTACCTTTTAATTTAGTAATTCGTTGTATTAGGGAACCAGTCTTTTGGGCTCTTTACAATAGGCAGATTACAAAATATTAAATTATTATAATAAATCTAACGAAAAAATTGTGCTCAAGTAGTTACATCTGGGAAGAGTAGTTTAAGAATAAATGATGAAGTTTAATATACATGAATAAAAGAGGAAACTATCGTATTAATCGAAAATTTGATTTTGTTACGCCGTATTTTTAAACAAGAAAGTGTCAACTATAAAAACCCCTTTTTACGATTTGTTTACCTTTATTTAATTATCTAAACCTATGTAGTACCTATACACGTAATAGGGTATTTACACCCATTTTTGAAAAGTTTCTTAATTCGATTCTAAAATGTTAATAAACCAAAAATATAAACAATTTTTTTATTTAACCGATTAATGCAATAAAAATGCATTTTTTAACATTTTCATATTTTGCGCGTAATTAAAAAAAAAAAAACAAAAACGCTGAACACAGTGGACGCCATATTGGTCTGTGGGTATGACGTCAGTTTGTTATGTAAACAAATGTGCTGATATTTTGTATGACATTTGTTTGAAAGTAATTGAAAAATTTAGTTATTATTCTACTTGTCGTTGCTTTGCTGTTCCTGAATGTAAGATATTATCTATGTAAAAATTACTTTTTTTTTGGGTTAGAAATTATCAAAAAACTTCGCCCGCTCTGGGTGGAGCAGGATGTGTCAGACTTTTATGACTAAAACCCACCCGTGTTCACTCAGTAGCCTGTGTGCCAGGGGCGGCGGTATCTCTTTCGAACAACCCGTACTCCTGGCAGGCATCGGCCTTTGCGAGCCCCATCAGTTTGTGCTGAAATCTCTTTGAGGCGCGCGTGGAACAAAACGCGCCGTCGACCCGGGCTTGGTCCTTACCGGACAGCGAGCTACCCATTACGCGCCGTCCGCAACCCCGCGCCTACGGTGGCCGGGAATCAGTCTGGGATTCCCGACGCCCAGGTTGTGTCCTGCGGCGACTAAGGCCGTGAGGGCGCATATACGCCTCGATCTCCCTCACGAGCGCCGCCTCCCTCTTCGCGAGCATTAGTGCTTCGCAGAAGGAGGTGACGGCTACCCATGCACTTTCGCTCCAAACCATGGCCTGGACCAGGGCCGAACGCGACCGATCGCCGCTGACGATCGCCTTCAAGAGGACACGGCGGTGCTACGCCCAAGCCGGAGAGACCTCCACCGTATGCTCTACCGTGTCCTCAGGGCGATCTTCGCAGTGGAAACACCCGGGCGTTTCCTCCCGCCTTATGCGAAACAGGAACCTCCCGAAACACCCATGTCCGGTGAGGCCCTGCGTCAGGCGGAAGGTGAGGACGCCATGCCGCTTCTCAAGCCACTCCTCAAAGAGGGGACTTATGCCGCCACCGGAGCTGTGCCGCGAGATTTTAGGACTTCAAAAAACAGCCATTAGTCGCCTTCTCGGAGATAGAGCAGACACTCTCGAGACTTTGGAGATTAATCAACTACCTATATTCTTGAAAGTCTGCGTATGAAACTCTAGCTAGAGTGATCTTATAGCTTTATATTCAAGGGGCACTGACAAAACTGCTCTGCAATTAATATCTCGTGGATGCGAGACGATACTCCAGCGGATATATTTATCAAATTATTCGAAACTAGCTTCTGCTAACGGCTGCATCCACGTAGAGGTGGAAAAGTATCCCACGGGAACATACCACCAGGATAAAAATATCCTATATGTTAATCCAGGTTATAAACTCGTACTAGCTGACCCGTGCCCACTTCGTTGGGCGGTAAACATTTTTATGTCACGCAATAGATTACGACACAGTCGCGGTTCCATACGTATGTCGTATTATCTCTTAAACCATTTGTCCAAATTATATGCAGTGAATAGGAAAAGTCTTTTGTAGGCATTATCAAGTTCTACAATTTTTCTCGAGAACTCAATCATATATCTCTCGTCGTTAAGGCAGCGTTCGTAAGAAACGTTTTCGTTCGACCATTTTTTCTCCGACTTACTTTGCAAATTCGACTAGCACGAAAAAGTCTTTTAATTTTTTGGGTAAATATATAGTTTATGACACTCACAAATAACGAGGCTTTCTATTGGTAAAATAATTTTCTAAATCGGTTCAGTAGATCCAGAGATTACCCCATACAACCTCACAAACTCACAAACTATACCTCTTTATAATATTATATTATAATTTATAATATTAATAATTAGTATGGAAGTATTGATATGTGTGTCAAATTTCATTCAAATGTATTCAGCCGCTTCTCCGTTTCCTACTATCCTACTAATATTATAAATATGAAAGTTTGTATGTTTAGATGTTTGTTACTCAATAACGCAGAAACTTCTGTACCTAATAACTGTGTAGGTCCAAACGTGTGTAGATGTATAATAATAGACAATTATGATTTACCTAGGTAGACAAGCAACTTGCATAATTATGTAAAGGTTTAAAGCGCGGTAACGGAAAATAACTAAAAACGGCACTTTATGGCGTGCCGTTGTCAGTGAAAATGGAACAAAATAAAACATAGATTCGAAATAACTTTATTTCGATTCTTTAATTATTTTCCATTTCCACTTTTTTTCAACAACGCTGCTACAATTTGAAATGTCATGAACCTACCTTTTTATGCCAAAGCGAATTTTATCCACTGACAGAAATCTGAAATTGTTTTTAAAATGATAATCCAATTAAACTAACACATTTAAAAATAAACATTTAATATAAAGGGCTTTCAAAAACATTCAAAGAAAAACTTTTTGTATGGCAAATGTAATTTGGGGAAAACATAATTTGTCAAAGAACTCTGAACACAATGATGTGTGCGTCACAAATTACGTACGTAAGTTACATAAAAAGTAAACGGTTGCGGAACCTACAAATATTATTATGTATAGTTAAAATAATGATCAACTCATAATTTTGCTCTTAGATATTATTACTTTCCAGAAAACAAAATAATAAGGATGATATACACCGACTATAAAACGGGCTGTTATTAGATTTCCTCTTACAGTAACTGCCGTAAGGTGAGCGCTGATAATCCCGTTGATAGCATTCTGAGAGTTTATTACGTGTCTTGTCCTCCGAATATTGTTAAAATATTTTAATAAAATTAAGTTTCGACATTTTCTCATTAGGCTTTCCATTTTTACCAGATTTCCATTAGTGAGACACCTACTTGGTCTCCTTGCTCCAATATGACCATGTAAAGCATTTGCACGTACATTTTATACTAAATTAAATGTAAGGAAATGTCGAAACTTCGTGCGATTTAATATTTTAAATAATATGACGTTTTGACATTTCTACAGTAGGCTAAATCAATTTTGAACTAAGTTGTTGGGGTCAAGAAGTAAAAACATTCATAACATTTCAAGTTCTAGAATAGATAAATGAGCCTAATATCCCAAGCTCATTTGAAGTAGTAACATTTATTAAGAGAGCCTCTCAGATCGACAACGGAATACGTGTTTCAATTTTTGTTGCGCACTTTCTTAGTTGTTGTTACGACTAACTTTCAGTTATTTGGCGCAAGAACCTTTCCTAATGAGGGTGACATTTAAACAACTGCCTCATAACTCTGCGTTGTTGATGTGTTCATGTACACACACATACACACGTGCCTAGATAGCGGTTGGTTGTTATTAACGCCTACGTGAGCTTTCTCTAACATAACAATGTCTTCGCACCGTTGTTGTTGCAGGTATTAATATAACGAGCATTTAGGTTTTGTTGCTCCTTCTATTTTATTTATGTTTTTATAAAAGAGTATGGATGAAAAAGAAAATATTAAATTACGTCTGTCATTGTAAACTTCTGGTTAAACGTATTTTTTTCATCCGTTCTATTTTATTATAATACGTGCTTTTGCCCGCGACTTCGCCCATGATGAGGTTGGAAATTGTTCCAGGGGAACGTACTGCCGGGATAAAAAGTATTCTTTCTGTTATTCTAGGTTACAATCGAAATGTGTGCCAAATTGCATTCAAATCCGTTCAGCCGTTTTTGCCCGATTGAGTAACAAACATTCAAACTTTCACATTTAAAATACATGTAGGAGCAGGACAGTACCATATGTTTACAATGACAGATTTTTCGTCAACCCTTGCAGGTGAAAGTGGTTTGCCTCGTGTCTTGTTTGTATCTTGCTCAATAGCCATAATACTCGTAGGTAGATATGATTGTACTCCAGAAGTGCAATTCTCGTAATTTTAAGAACGTTCACAGTTTCATCTCAGCGACAATCCAATGTCAAAAATTTACGAAAAATCTAGTTATTTTTGACAGATTGACACTGTGAACGTTCTTAAAATTACGAGAATTGCCCCTCAGATCTGAAACATTTGCAGCTCCATTAGCTCCGCTTTAGAATCATTTTCATGTCTTTCAAAGGCTTTCAAACATCTCTCTTTGATAATAGATTTTAATATTAAAATTAAGTGTCAAAAAAATTATAATAAGCACTATTTTGAACAGAGCCTGCCCGTGGGCGCAATAATGGTTTTGGATATAATCCTTTGTACCGTTTGACATGAGGGTTCGCACTGTCCACCCACCTCGATTGGAGTGAATTGAGCGGACGCAATGTAACCTTTTGAAGCAAACTGTGTTGGGTGCACATCTACCGCGAAAATGAAAAATAGATTGATATCACAATTCTGAAGTGAAAACTTCTTTAGGCGCGTTGAGCACTTTTTGGGTGAACAAAAATCGTGGAACTCGTGTCATCGACACCAAACGTTTTCCATGAGCTATATGTGTACTGTGTATATATGTGTACTTTTTGAGTGAACAAAAAGCGTGAAACTCGCCTCATCATCACCGCACGCTTCCATGAGCTATATGTATACAATGTATTGTACAAGTTACTTAGTTTTAACTTCTATCGGCAGTCCCCAAAGACTGCCCCGCTTGCCCACCCCAACATAGTTCGGATGAGGAATATACTCATCAACGCTTATTTTCTGCATCAGTAGTACGGGTATTTTTATTTTTTTCTGGAATTAACACTAAAAATACAATGCCTACATTTCTGACACACATCAGTTGGAACCATTTGGATGTCATAGATTGATTGTCACTTGGCAGCAGTGAATAAATATTTATGCTAGTTAATTCGGCTGCATGTCAGTGAAAAACATCAGCCTGTCCATGATGAAGTTTTTTATGGTTGGTATGTGCCTATCATTCACCGGTTCTCCCGAATGACTGTTTTATTTAAACACATTTAAATAATTATTGTAACGATAAGTAGGTACATTCCGTTAGTGGGTGATTCGAAAACATAAATTATTAATTTACGGTCCCCATGAGGTCCCAAAAAGGTCCCCATTACATGAAACTACGACCAACATTGAAAACTTTTTGATATACGTGTGATAAATATAATAATATGTTTCTATACTAATAAATACGCTTTTAAAGTGTTTTTTTTTTTGTTTGTTTGTTTGAAGGCGCTAATCTCTGGAACTACCTGAAAAATATTTTTTTGCATTTGATAGCTTTTTGAGGAAAGCTATAAATTAAAATTTGTTTGTTTCGTAACCATATTTGTCGGAAATAACAGCCCTTTTTTGAGCTTGGGAAATCTTGAAATGACTTCTCCCGGTCTGAACGGAGCGGTAGGGCGTGTCAGACTTTTACTAACTAAAACCCACCTGTGTTCCTTTAGTTGCCTGTGCCAGGGTAACTCTTTCGAACAAATCCGCGACCCTGGCAGATGTGCCGTGCTCATTTTGGTTTAGTCATTCGTTGAGCATTAAGCGCAAAGTCTATTAGCAAAAATAGTAAATAGATTAAAATGTTTCAAACAATGGTTCAACAGTAAGAATAATGAATGAACGGATTATTCAGCGTGTTAGCGAATCCGTGAGAGAATCCACAACAACCGACTCGCAAGAAAAGCCAAGCCCTAAACATCACGGGCATGCCCCGATTGCGGCGGTTTTTTTTTTGGGTGGGAAATCATCAAATAACTTCTCCCGCTCTGGGTGGAGCAGGAGGGCGTGTCAGACTTTTACTGACTAAAACCCACCCGTGTTCCTTCAGTAGCCCGTATGCCAGGGGCTGTGGTATCTCTTTCAAACAAACCCGCACCCCTGGCAGGCATCGGCCCTTGCCGGCCCCATCATTTTTTGTGCTGACATCTCTTTGAGGCGCGCGTGGAACACAACGCGCCGTCGATTTGGGCTTGGTCCTTACCGGACAGCGAGCTACCCATTACTCGCCGTCCGCAAGCTCATGCCTACGGTGGCCGGAAATCGGCCTGGGATTCCTGACGCCCAGGGCGTCTCCGTATCCTGCGGCGGCTAGGGTCGCGAGGGCGCATATGCTGCCTCTCCCTCACGTGCGCCGCCTCCCTCTTCGCGAGCATCATTGCTTCGCTGAAGGAGGTGACGGCTCCCCATGCCCACTCGCTCCGTACCATGGCCTGGACCAGGGCCGGACGCGAGAGACGATTGCGGCGGTAAGTCCCCTCTTTGAGAAGTGGCTTAAGAGGCGGCATGGCGTCCTCACCTTCCGCCTGACGCAGGTCCTCACCAGACACGTTTTTTCGGGAGGTTCCTGTTTCGAATAAGGCGGGAGGAAACGCTCGGTTGTTTTAATTGCGAAGATCGCCCTGAGGACACGGTAGAGCATACGATGGAGGTCTGCCCGGCTTGGGCGGAGCACCGCCGTGTCCTCGTGGACGCGATCGTCGGCGGCGATCTCTCGCGTCCGGCTCTGCAATCTGTCGGCGGCGATCCGTCTCGTCCGGTGCAGGCAATGGTACAGAGCGAGAGTGTATGGGTAGCCGGCACCTCCTTCTGCGAAGCAGTAATGCTCGCGAAGAGGGAGGCGGCGCACGTGAGGCAGTATATGCGCCCTCACAGCCCTAGCCTCCGCGGGAGACGCCCTGGGCGTCGGGAATCCCAGGCTGATTCCCGGCCACCGTAGGCGTGGGCTTGCGGACGGCGAGTAATGGGCAGCTCGCTGTCCGGTAAGGACCAAACCCAGGTCGACGACGCATTGTATTCCACGCGCGTGTCAAAGAGATGTCAGCACAACCTGATGAGGCCCGCAAGGGCGAACATAAAAAGCAATGGATTGGCAATACCTATCGTTGAAAATAATATTGGTTCTGATTAACAGTGTATTACACTATTAGGATATCTACTGGTTTCAGCAGGATGGCGTAACCTATCACACTGCTACAGTATCCATACAGATTTGGATATTTGGCCCACAGATAGTTCATAACTACACGGCTTCAACTATATGGCTTTGTAAGGCGAACCTGCAAACCATTTAAGAAACTATCTACATTCTTATTTCTGTACAAAACATTTATTAGATCTCGACCGGAATATGCCACTCGTGTCTGAAACCCAATTTACAATAATTATAGTGACCGACTGGAATCAGTGCAACGTAAACGTATCTTAGGTTTCTTAACTATAGGTAGGTACATTATTTAAGAGGTGGTCATCACATGACATTCTTATAGATACATTTTCCCTGTCAACTCTTAAAGTACCTAAGGAGATTATATCATGATCAATCGTTCCTATACAAGATTTGTCACAGTAAATTTGATTGTAATAACTCAATAAACCTTATACCTTCGCATACAGTCGTTCTCACCTTATTCGTGATACTTACACTCTCAGACTATTCGCGCCGAAGCGATTCAGAACCAACCCAGGAAAACGAGCTCCTTTACGTCAGCTAATGAAAAGTTACAACGATTGTTTTGCTGATATTGACATTTTTACTTTGTGACTCACACAGTTTATAAATAGTGTCTATAAAATCCTTTCTAAATACCACGTTGTAATCTTCTCACATTTCGTTTGTCACACGGTATTTAAAGATACAATAGTTTATTTAGGATAGATAATCATTTTGCTAAGTTTGCTTGTACACGCGGCTACACATCAAGCTATAAATTTCCAGTTTACGCTGATCTCGCACTGTACGAAAATACTATACAATGCGAGATCAGCTTATACTGGAGATGTATAGCTTGATGTGTAGCCGTGTGTACCTTGCTCTAACTGTTGATTAATCTATATAAATAAAGAGAGAAGTCCTGACTGACTGATTGACTGTCTCATCAACGCCCAGCCCAAACCCTTGAACCTAGAAAGCTGAAACTTTGCACAGAGGTTCCCTTTATAATGTAGACAAGGAATAATGAAGGATTTTTTGAAATTAATTAAATTAAGGGAGTTAAATAGGGGATGCAAGTACCGCGCGGGCAAAGCCGCTGGCAAAAGCTAGTTAGTGGATAACGATGCTGGTTGCGTGATTACGTTTATGTGTTTTGTAAATATCTGTACTTACATATTAAGCATTTTTGCGCAATTGTTTGTTATCCTGAAGAAATAAAATAAAATAAAAATAACCTGGATTACACATATTACTTTTTATCCCGGTACTACGTTGGATAATTTCCGACCTCCACGCGGACGAAGCCTCAGGCAAAAGCTAGTGATTCCATAAAAGCGACGCGGTTTATTTCGCGAGTTCAAGTGAATTCTCCAGATTTCAGCCAAACGCCTACTTCAATACGCCTCTGAATATTCGAACGAAATAAATTTTATCGGAAGTCGTAGGCGAAAGCTATTTGGTTTATTCTGTGGTAAGGAATTTTGAGATCGGGATATGACGATTTTTATTATAGACTACACCGCTGGTCCATATAAAAAAAACGTTACCTATATCCCGAGAAAAAGTTACACAACTTAAACGTTGTTATTTTTCAACTTAGTGAACAAGAGAAAATGGAAGGCTCATTGATATTGAAAACCTTTTTAAACTAATATCTACCTTCATTTTATCCTACACCCACGTGCAGTGCATCCCACGTTCCCACGGTCGAAATAAAATCGCGGCTAGATTTTTTCGCGCAGGTAAAAGCATTGCTTAGCGCTGAGAATTGACAATCGAACCGTGTCTTTTTTCGATACGCTCAGATGCGCTCTGTTACATTCTCAACGCTTGGTTCAACACCGAGAGTTGAAAATCTTGTGCGCTAAAAAATCCCACCGCGATTTTTATACGTGCCTGTAAACGTGGGCGTACACACATTATGTTTTTTCTTGCAAGCCAAAGAACTCTATTATATGCAAATCAAAAAGACATTATGCACATAGTAAAAGGAACAAAAGAGAAGCCTCACTTAAGCTGATTGAGTTTATATATTTCATTCGACTCGTATTTGAAATGCACAAAAAATCATACACTGTACAATGAAAAATGAAATGTTTTATTTTTAGAAAAATGAATTAGATACTAATCTTTATTTCTAATGACTATTTATATTATATCATCATTTCAGCGGAAAAACGTCCACTGCTGGACATAAGCCTCCCCCAAAACGGGGGTTTTGCCATAACCGCCACGCTTGGCAGGCGGATTGGCGATCGCAGCATGGTGGTAAAATGCATAGAGGACGTTGCTGCCCATTCTCTAGAAAGTCCCTTAGTCGCCTTCTACGACACCCACGGGAAGCAATGGGATGGTGCTATTCTTTTACGTCCGGCACCACACGGTACGCGTTATATTATATAAACCAATGAAAATGAAATAAAAAAGTCTTTTGAAACTTTGAAAACAGAAGTTTCCTTTGTTTCATTTTCACTTTGGTTTACTTGGTTATTTTATGTTGTGTTTCACGAAGTGTGCCCAAATAAACGGTATTCTTTCTTTCAGAAAAATCCGAGCTCCTGATCATTTTATAGTTAACAATTAAATTCTGATAAGTATTTACAAACCTTTTCAGCATTAATAATCTTAAAACAACTTTTGTCCTTAGATTTCATTGCCAAGAACTTAGTACTCATTCTTCGTTAACATTTTGGAATTTAAATCCTTATCTTAATACTCGATTCTCGATGAAAATAATACGATCTGTATTAGTTTAAAGTTTATATTAAGTTTTACATAAACAGAGGAACTAATTGTTAAGCAAACTGTACAATTGTACATTCTGCCTGGAAATAGGCACGCAAAACTTATAAAGTTAAGAAAAAAAAAAGTAAAATGTTAAGAAGTTAATTACAAATTAAAATGTGACAGTTAGAATTATTGGGCACGCCACGATTGCGGCGGTAGGTCCCCTCTTTGAGGAGTGGCTTGAAAGGCGGCATGGCGTCCTCACCTTCCGCCTGACGCAGGTCCTCACCGGACACGGCTGTTTCGAGAGGTTCCTGTTTCGGATAAGGCGGGAGGAAACGCCCGGGTGTTTCCATTGCGAAGATCGCTCTGAGGACACGGTGGAGCTCTGCCCGGCTTGGGCGAAGCACCGCCGTGTCCTCGTGGAGGCGATCGGCGGCGGTGATTTCTCGCGTCTGCCCCTGGTTCAGATTATGGTACGGAGCGAGAGTGCATGGGTAGCCGTCACCTCCTTCTGCGAAGCAATGATGCTCGCGAAGAGGGAGGCGACGCACGTGATGGAGAGGCAGTATATGCGCCCTCACAGCCCTAGCCTTCGCAGGAGACACCCTGGGCGTCGGGAATCCCAGACTGATTCCCGGCCACCGTAGGCGTGGGCTTGCAGACGGCGAGTAATGGGTAACGCGCTGTCCGGTAAGGACCAGGCCCAGGTCGACGGCGCGTTGTGTTCCACAAGCGCCTCAAAGAGATGTCAACACAAAACGACGGGGCCCGTAAGGGCCGATACCTGCCAGGGGTACGGGTTGTTCGAAAGAGATACCGTGGCCCCTGGCACACAGGCTACTGAGGGAACACGGGTGGGTTTTAGTCAGTAAAAGTCTGACACGCCCTACTGCTCCACCCAGAGCGGGAGAAGTTATTTGATGATTTCCCACACAAAAAAAAAACAGTAAGAATTATTTTAAAAAGTGACAAATTTAAATGTTGCTACAGAATAAAATTAAAAATAAATATACATTAGGTCCACATTTTCAAGATAACATTAATACATTTATTATAGACATTGCTGATTAAAAAGTTTTGTCCATTAAAAAACATTTTTTCTGTTAGGAAGGCCACAAATTTATTTTTAAAGTTTTTAATTGTATCATTTTTCATTACATCTGGCAATTTATTGTACATGGTAGGACCCATACAAACAACACTTTTTCTCAATAGCGCTGTGTTCAGGACTAGATTTGTAATAAATTGTATTGGTTTCTGGCAGGTATTTTTCTTGTTTCTGACATCGTAAGAAGGGTTTTTTTTTTGGTCTTTACAAACATGGCCATTTCCAGAACATACAATGCCGGAAAAGTAAGCACTTTTAGGGACTTAAAGCTTTGTTTCACAACAATCTGTGGTCTTCAAACCACACATCGCTCTAATACAACGTTTTTGCGCCTTGAATATGTATTCCCTTGAGCTGCAATTGCCCCAGAAAACTTTTTTGGACAACTTTGAAAGGACACATGCCGCTGTATTCAACCTTTTGCTAATTTCCTCTGCCTGTGGTTTCCAGTTTAGTTCTCGGTCAATGTAAATCCGTAAAAATGTTGCCACTTTAACTTGGTTAATGTTTTGCTTATTGTACTCTACAGACACTTCTTTTAAAATTGTGTTTTGATGGAAGTGCATGATATTAGTTTTTTTTGTAAGTTGTCACTAAGTTGTTTTTTTTTTCAAGCCAATGTACGATATCTTCCACGGTCTTATGTACTGTACGTAGCTATCCGGATGTTTGCATTTTACTAATGTGGTGCTGGCATCGGCAAATAATACCATTGGTTATCAACATGACGTGGCAAATCGTTGATATATGTTAAGAAAAGGGGTGTCCCAAGAACACTGCCCTGTGGTACACCATATTTTATTGTTCCTCCTTTAGATTGGTATTTTCTTTCCCTCTTGGTCTTAGGGCAAATTCTAGTTATTTCCGTGTACTGTTTATGATCTCTAAGGTATGATTTAATGAGTTTTAGTACATTTCCCCTTATTCCATAAACGCTTAATTTGTTATTAGAATGCCGTGATCGACGCAATCAAAAGCTTTCGTCTTATCTGTGAAGATAGCGCAAATAGGTTTTTACTATCTTCTTTTTATGATAATATTGAATAACTCGAAAATAGCTGTATTAATGCTTTTGTTTTTACAAAACCTTTTTGTTCATTACATTCGTAGAATAACTTCTCTACTACTTTGGATAATACCTGAATTAAGGCTACTACATACCATTACACCAGAGTTAATGCTGGGATTAATAATATGGCTAAGAGGTACCTACAGCTATATTGTTCGCCACAACTTTAACGATTTTCGTTGCAATGCTATTTTTATTTTTAAAGATTGCATTGTTCTAGATACATCGTGGGGTAAAACTGCACCCTAATTGCGTAACGCACGATCAATCATAATCAGAATCATTTCATATATCCAAAAAATGTGTATGCTCAACAACGTAAATAACGCAATGAATATTGTTGAACTGTCAAAATGAAACGGATTATGATTGAACGTGTGTTACGCAATGAGGGTGCTGGTGCTATAAACATTGAGTTTAGGTTTTTTTGAATATTACCAGCTTCAAATGACAGTTGAGCTGATTGTTGAATCTGATCGATGAAGTAGTTATTAAAGATGTTAGCGATTTTTGACGATCTGTAATTGTTGTATCATGTAATCTAATTTGGGAAATTGGGTCGTAAGAGTGTGTTTTGTTATTTAGGATGTGCCAAGATGCTTTTTTGTTCATATGAAATAGTTATTCTGTTATTTTTGAGTACGTTTGATATTTTTTCAAAATTTTGAGTAATCTTTTTATTCTCATGTAGAGCCTACGTCTGCATTGCTACAAAAGGTGACGTTGGTTTTTACTGTTAACACGTATGCCTCGAGAAGTCGAGAGACCAATTAAACTTTTTATACGATTGAATGGTAACATATTTAAAGGAAAAGCAAATGTCATACAATAAACGGAAATCTTCCAAGAAAGTATCATTATGCTACATTTATATACCTGTATTGTAAATTTCGGAGAACGAAATGTAGCTAAGATGATTATTAAATTTAACTAGATTTTCTAACGACAAATCTCGTTTCTTGATTCGCCAAGATTTTAATCTTTATGTTTTATTTACTTTATTTTGCAGAGCTTGCCGTTTTTAATTTGCACTGTGATCTGAAAGAGTCAAATCGATTACTTCACATTTACATTTTAAACGAGAATTGTAAGAAAAGTTATCAATGCAACTATTACTGCACAATCTAGTTAGTTGCCTCAGTTCCAGCTTAAGATTGAAGCCCAAAAGAAAACATTCAAAGTGTAGTCTATTCTTTTTTAAGGTATCAATGTTGAAGTCCCCGCATTTAACAACTGTTTTACTCGAGCTAATATAAGAAGTTTTCATAACAATTTCGAGCTTTTCATAGAACATATTTAGGTTGTTAGTTTTCGGTGGCCTTTAGATACAAACAACGATTTATTTTAGCCGGACTAGTTCTATTCTGCAGCAATCAAAAGTGTATTTTATTGAATGGCGTGAGATCTCTGTTAGTTCCTTATACTCTAGGCCTATTTTAATTAGAGTGCAAGATACTCCGTGCCCTTTTGCTAGTCTTGCAAAACCCGCAGCTAATTTATAATTTGGAATATTGAATATCTTTTCATAGTCCCGCATAATAAAGTGTTCCGTAATGCAGACCATATTTATGTCTTTCTGTTTCTTAGATAGTTCCTAAGGATGGACTGGAGCAGGTCAGCAGTCATTCCAGATTCTAAAACCCAATTACACTTTGCCAGACCTAGGAATCAAATACAGGACCTCGTGCTCAGCAGTAGCGCTTGCAACCACTAGACCAACAAGTCATATTCAAATTATTTCTATAAAATAGCTATAACACGCTAGAATTATGTAATGTGTCAATTTGGTAAACGATTAATCAATAACCATTACACACATGACTCAAAGATAAGATACAATGACAATGATTACATTAAGATAACATAACAGAATATATAACTTATACTTGCTGACCGGACTTCGGACTTCTTTGAAGTCGATTGAAGTGCCACCTACCGGGTCCAAAAGTAAATCTAAACCATCCAGAGACCCCTAGAAAAATCATGGAAATCGGTCCAGCAATAGCCGCTTTTGAGGAGTTCAGTGACATACACATGCACAGAAGAATTATATATCTATATAAAGATAAACAACACCAATTAAACAAAAACATCATCTCTATAACTCTCGTTAATTGAACAAATTCTAATGTTTCTGCTAAAAATAGCCTTAAATAAATATAAAAGGTAAGCCTGCTATTTATTTTAACAAGATGGTAATTCCATTAAAGTTTCATTTCTTGCCAAATAGTAGATATGTCTAGTTGTAAAATGAATACCGTTATAGAAATGATAGGTCTTGTAGTTTTGCAAAATCTTTTTTTAAAAGGCACCTGTTAAAATAGAATTTTGTTAAATATTGGACCATTGCTACCTACAAAAAATTAAATTAAAAATTAAAAAAACCCCCGACCCAAACAAAAACTCTAAAAAGTAAAAAATTATGTATAAACATATTTTTTTTTTTAAAAAAAAGGCCTATAAAGGCCTTTAAATTTGAACGTAATATTTTGACCAGGGCATTGTCAAGTCGGGGGACGGTCAATGAAAACGCCAAACAGAGGCCTAGCCGTCCCCCGACTTGACAATGCCCTGGTCAAAATATTACGTTCAAATTAAAAGGCCTATAAATATATTTTTTTTACTTTTTAGAGTTTTTGTTTGGGTCGGGGTTTTTTTTAATTTTTAATTTAATTTTTATTTCTTGCTTTTTAAACTTAATGTCTCCCTTAAATCACCATTTATCTATAATCTATTCATTGAGACCTTTTCAATGAGCCCAAACACGATACTTCTGCTGTTTGTTGGTTACTTGGGTTTCCTGGAAATTCCAGTTGTTGCTACAGCATCAGTTCAAGGTTATTTTTTTCATCTAATATCATTGAAGTAATAGAATCCCAAATTTTGAGTTGATCAGACCCATGGAAGAGGCTAAAATCCCTTTTTCAACCAGAAAAGAGCTGATAATCTTCAAACGGCTGAACCGATTTTGATGAAACATGTCTAAGAACACTCCCGACTAATACAACTTTCAAACAAAAAAACAAAATCAAAATCGGTTCATCCGTTCGGGAGCTACGTTGCCTCAGACAGACACACACACACACACACACACACACACACACACACACACACACACACACACACACTCACACACACTCACACATACTCACACACACACACACACACACACACACACACACACACACAGACACGTCAAACTTATAACACCCCGTCGTTTTTGCGTCGGGGGTTAAAAAGAACATTCAACATAATATTCCAAATATTCAAATCGTTAACTAAACATAAAACTGAAATTATCTGATTTCAGAAAGTGGGAAATCATCAAATGACTTCTCCTGCTGAGTAGAGCAGGAGGGCGGGCGTGTCAGACTTTTACTGACTAAAACCCACCCGTGTTCCCTCAGCTGCCCGTGTGCCAGGGGCTGTGGTATCTCTTTCGAACAAACCCGCACCCCTGGCAGGCATCGGCCCTTGCGGACCCCACCAATGGTTGCTGTCATCTTTGACGACGCGCTTGTGGAACACAACGCGCCGTCCCTTCTACCACTTTTCGGCCGCAGGGGATAGGGAGAGTGGCTGACCGACACTCCTCTTCCTGCGGCCCCACCGCGCCCGCCATCAAACGGTAGCAGCCCCGTCCAGGCCACGGAAGGGAAGAGCGCCGCTCAGAAGCACCGGCACCCCTCCTCTACCGCAGCCCGCAACCCTCAGCCGCGATGCCTCCCATTCGATATCGCGGCCCACCTCAGTTGCGGTGCACCTCACCGCAACCTACTTTTTGGCCGCTACGTCAATGGCTTGAAGGCAAAAGCCCTGACGAGCGGCCCCACCTTTGGGTTCCTCTTGGCTTCACCGTGGCTGGAATCCACGGTTACTGAGCCCCCCCGCAACCTCAATGCGGGAACCCACTCGGGGGGGACTATTGAGTCTTAGATAGAATTCCGAAAAAATGTGGGTGTCTAAAAATACATACGCTTTAAACCACATGCCTATTACTCTCGACATTTGACATTATTTCTCAAGTACATAAATGAAAAACTTTCACTAAGGCGAATCTAAGACGCAAGTGCAACTAACGATGCGAAAACTCTACCCGGTGCGGAACTAAAACGCAGTCAGTGAAGAGCGGTACTCGAGTTTAAATTCAATCCTCGTTCTAACTAAAGGAGAGTTAAATAAAAACAAGACATCTTAGCTTCGCAAAGCTCGTTCTTTGTACAGACATAGGTACGATGAAATGATTATTAATAGTGCACAATCACACACTTACCGTTAAATATCTACACAATATTCCTAGAGTTAATCTAGTCTTGGGATTTGTACGTAACTCCTACCAGACGAAATTATATTTGTAGCTTTCAATTCAAAGCACGTGTGTCGAAATCCTCTGAAATTAAAGGCCGTCCTGTTCTGGACGGTATATAATGCATAGATTCCTCATGGGACTGGCTATAGCAGTAGTTGCAACTTAATCGAGACAGAGAAAGTCGGGAAGATTAAAAGACGGTTCGCTGTGGCGTGACGTCACTAACACGTCTCGTAAATATGTTCCGCGGTTGCCGCCGCTTTGTTTTATTCAGATAAATGTATCGCGTCGCCAGCTTGCTTTATCGTCTTTATTATTCACTGCACTAATATTTTATTTCCAAGTAAACGATATCACAATGCAATGTGTAGTGTTATGAAGTGGCCTTTGCTTCGTCGTTGTTAAATTATTAGATATTTCAGAAATAGCTGCGTTACCTCTTTTTAATCGTGTGTTTATTATAAATGTCTACTGTCTACGCTCCTTCTGATACCTTGTGTTCCTTGGTTGAGATGTTAGGTAATTATATTTTTACATACGGCACCACACGGAACTCCGGCAACACACGGGACAACAAGGAACAACCTGTGCCGTTATATTAATTAAATATATTATATAATTACGTAAGAATTGGCAGAACATACTATGTATATTTTCCTTGGGGTAGTTGGTGACTTAGGTGCATGGTTGTGAAGAGAATGTGTAGCAGCTTAAATACATCAAACTGAAATCATCAGCCCGTCTGCCAAGTTTGGTAAATATGTCTATTATACCAATAGCCATGTTGATTGATCGACCCCCACGTACAACAATAGCTGATTTATGTTAATTCTTGCCATGATTGTTCTATAATTAAATGCAGAATAAATGACAGGTGAGCTAATAATAGGCACGTCACGTCTATGATTAGCGTGGTCTACTCCGTCGCATATCATTCGGCTGATTTCATCAACTGCCTGTTGCTATTGTGCGGCCGGAAGCGGTCGCCTGGCCGCTATCGTGACGGCCGTATTTATCCCTCGTCCAACTCCCTTCACAAAACGAGATTATTTTTCATTTTTCTACTTGGACAGCTAATATAAAATTCCCTTAGGTTATGAACATTAAACTTCAAAGGATTCGCTCCTGTGCGAATATTTGTAAAGAAGTTTTATAATATAATATCTATTTCTATTAAATACGATGTTATTCTCAGCGTGGGTAATCAGTTTTATTCAAAGGTCTCATGCTTTACTTATTCAGCTGGTCTCCTTTGTGTTCAGTAAGTACCAATTGTTTTTGTTTTGAATACATGTGGCAATTTACAGGAAGTATTAGAATGTTTGTTTGACTTGTATAAAATTGAACTCATGAACAAAGAGCTATATCGCTAATGGAACTGATGCCAACGAGTGCATTTAGTTTACGATTTCTAGTCATCAATAACTGAATTTATACCCATTACGTAGTAAAATAACCTTGCCACTGCATTTACCAGAACCAGCCAATACCTGGTAGCTATTACGTAAATACTGTTACGAGCTAGGGGTTCGTGACAATTAAAAACTGCCGATATGAATTACCAAAAATAACACTTTAATTAAACTCACTAATAACACAACACAATAGCACTACGGATCACTCTTAAGTCGCACTTGAAGATCGCTTTAGATGTTCTCGCATGTATCGCTTCCAATGAACTACCCCGAGACGCGCTCCGTTCCCGCTTATATAGGGCCCTCGGATAGTTCCAGAACCTTCTACCGTAGAAGCATCTAGAATGTTCGAGTACATATCGGCCCTGACCGAACACATGTCGATAGTTCCAGAAAGTTCTAGCATCGAACTTTCTAGAAAGCTCCTGACCATTAATTCCGCTATTCGATAAGAGATGGCGCTAGTGGCAACCAAACATTAATTGTGCGGCGCAACACTGCCCCCACCTAAGAAATGCTCGTCCCGAGCATTATCGGCCCCATAATAACGCGCCAGTCGATCCACGTGCACTATCTTAGGAGTAACTCTTGCACCTTTCTGTATCCGGTAGGTAACGTCATTGATCTTTGTCACAATCCGGTACGGTCCATCCCAGTTAGCTTGAAGCTTAGGAGATTTCCCTTTGCTGCGAACGGGATTGTGCAACCACACTAGTGAACCTTCGTCAAACTCTTTATTGTTCATTTTGCGGTCATACCGGGTTTTCATCTTTTCAGACATTTGCTGGCCTGATTGTCTGACGTGCTCATAAATGTCATTCATCTTGTTCTGCAAGTCATTCGCATAATCGGTTATACTGCGTGGGGCATCAGGTGGTATTCCGGTGATCAGGTCTGCAGGCAGCCGTAATTCCCTTCCAAAGTTTGCGAAAGCTGGTGTCACCGATGTACTTTCATGAACAGCGCTTCGATATGACAACAAAAACGGTTGTATGTGCTTGTCCCAATCTCGTTGCCGATTTTCCACAACTTTTGCTAGGTACCTCTCTAATGTTTGATTAAATCGTTCCACCATTCCGTCCGATTGTGGGTGGTAAGAAGTTGTTCTTGTTTTATGAGTACCCATAACTCGACAAGTTTCCTGGAATATTTGGGACT
Source organism: Polymixis flavicincta (assembly GCA_949987655.1). Classification (NCBI taxonomy): domain Eukaryota; kingdom Metazoa; phylum Arthropoda; class Insecta; order Lepidoptera; family Noctuidae; genus Polymixis; species Polymixis flavicincta. Next base: position 14,016,672 of record OX465182.1, read on the forward strand.
CAAAATTCCTTCCTTGATCACTGTGAATCTCTAAAGGTACTCCAAAACGACAGAAAACTTCATGAACTAATTTATCTGCAACTGTCGAAGCTTCTTGATTTGGAATAGCGAAGACTTCCGGCCACTTAGTGAAATAATCCATCACAACCATGAAATACTTGTTACCACTTTCACTTTCCGGAAACGGCCCCGCAACGTCAAGGGCTATCCTCTCCCATGGTGCACCAACATTGTACAATTTCAATGCACCTCTGCTACGCGTCTGAGGTCCCTTTACAGCTGCACAACTTGTACATTTGCGACACCAGTCCTCGACATCGTCCCGACAGTGGACCCAGTAAAACCGTTCTCGTATCTTCAGTAGAGTCCGTTTTACTCCCAGGTGACCTCCTCAAACTCAAACTCAAACTCAAAGCATTTATTTCAATTAGACCTTTCACAGGCACTTTTGAATTGTCAAACAAAAATCGAAGTTGAAGCTAGGTGCCCATTCCAAAAACGTAGATCTCTCTGGAGAAGAACGGGCAAGAAACTCCAAGGACACTCTTTTAAATCGTGGGTATTACAAAATTTGTGTGTGTGGGAACATTATTCTTGGTGCTTCTATATGTGAGAACAATGTAAAAAAATGTAATAAAATAAATTAAAAAAAATAAGATTCAAAATAAGCCATGGCAGATAAGAGATGACCAGTCTCAACCGACGGCGCCCGTTCACGAACTTGACGCATGGATCAGCACCATCCAGCTCAACCATTTTCTAGGGAACCGAATGATCCAACACACACGCCACCATCAGTGAGACATTTAAGTGAGCATGACATACTCTCAACTACCACGTTTTTTCAAGTCGACGTACATTAAAACAACATATTATAAGGATGCATGGTACTCACATTTACAAAAATTTGACAAAATGCTTCTAAATTATACAAAACTATAGTTTCAATCCTATTTGAGAAATTCATAAAATTTGACTTCCAAAAAGAAAGAAAAATATATAATAAGTATCTATTGAAATTTTAATAAATAATACTTGGTTCAGTAAAATCAAAAACAAAATCGTAATGTCACAAAATTAATAAAAATAGGAACAGAAATGTTCGCAATGTCAGAAAAATAATAATAATAGGAACAGAAGTGTTCGTAATGTCAGAAAACATAAAAAAAAGGGGAAGCATCTCTTCCAAATATTAAAATGTTAATTAGTAAGCCCAGGTGGCTGTGGAGCAGGACCAGCATTAAGCCAGGCATTTTTATCTAAGATATAATCATCTAACTTATAATATGCTTGTCTACATAGTGTGCGTTTAATGCATGACTTAAATTTATTTTCACTTAGTTCAAGAATATCGACTGGTAGTTTATTATAACATTTTACACAGTACCCCATAAAAGAAGTATGTACTTTAGACAATCTGAAACGTGGTTGATCTAATTTGTTCCTATTTCTAGTGTTAAAATTATGCCTGTCACTTATCTTACTAAAAAGATGTAGATTTTTCCGAACATACATAATGTTCTCATAAATATATTGAGAAGGTACCGTCATGATGTTAATTGTTTTGAACAGTTCCCTTAGAGATTCGCGTCTGCGGAGGTTGTAAATGGCTCTGACAGCCCTCTTTTGCAGAATAAAGATCGACTCAACATCCGCAGCCCGTCCCCATAGCAAAATACCGTAAGACATGATGCTATGAAAGTAACTAAAATAAACAAGTCGCGCGGTATCCACGTCTGTTAATTGGCGGATCTTCCAAACAGCGTAAGCGGCAGAACTTAGCCGCCCTGCAAGTGATGTTAAGTGAGGACCCCACTGTAGCTTTGAGTCAAGCGTGATCCCCAGGAAAACCGTTTGTTCGACGAATTCTATTATCTCCTTATTCAATACAACGTGACATTCACTACTTCTGACATTCGGCAACGTGAATCTTATGCATTTAGTTTTCTTTCCATTTAATACCAAATTATTTACAGTAAACCAATTATGGACCTTAACTATAGCGCTATTTACCTCGTCAAGCTCCTGTGCGTGTCTCTTAACTTTAAAAATCAGTGATGTGTCATCAGCAAATAACACCATTTGTGGTTGGTTTTTTAGTAAATGAGGTAAATCATTTATAAATACTAAAAAGAGGAACGGACCCAATATTGAACCTTGCGGTACTCCCATTTTGACTTTTAAGCCCAAGGAATTCACACCGTTTATTTGAACTTGCTGCAGTCTATCATTCAAGTACGATTTTACCAAGCTAAGCGCAAGTTCACCCAGTCCGTAATGCTCAAGTTTCAAGAGAAGTGTTTCGTGATTCACGCAATCAAACGCCTTGGATAGGTCGCAAAAGATACCTATTGCATCTTGCGCCTCTTCCCATGCTGTAAAGATGTGTTTTAATAAGGTGACACCGGCGTCAGTTGTGCAACGTCCTCTTGTGAAACCATACTGTTGATCGTGTAGGATGTTATTACGATTAAAATGATTGAGCATTTGATTTAACATAACTTTTTCAAACACCTTGCTGAAAACTGGCAAAACCGATACGGGTCTATAATTATTCATATCTTTGCTGTCGCCAGATTTGAAGAGTGGAATAACTTTACTGTACTTCATTAAATCTGGGAACACCCCTTGATCTACACACAAATTGAATATTAACGCCAAATAGGGTGCAACTGTCTCAATAATGGATTGACATACTTTAGTAGACATGCCCCACAGATCTTCCGTAATTTTGATCTTAAGTTGCTTATATGTCTTTACAACGACCACAGGGTTTATATGTTTAAATTTAAATTCCACAGGACAGGTTGAAACATTCGCTCTTAATAAATCAATAGCAAGTGCGGGCGAAGAATTTAAAGTTTCTGTAGTTTTAATAGGAATATTGGTAAAGAAAGTTGCAAATTCCTGAGCAACATCGATGTTATCGCTAATGAGACCGCGGGATGTGTCCAGTGTGTAATCGGTATTAAGCCTTTTGCTTCTGTTCGTTTCATTGTTTATAATTTTCCAAACTGCCTTAATTTTATTATCTGCTGATTTGACCTTGTGGCTAATGAATGAAGCTTTAGCTACTTTGCAGATATTTTTAAAAGTTTTAGAGTAAGTGGCAACATATTTAGTAAAAGATTCTGTGTTAATATACGGCTTAAGGCCATACAGTTCAAATAATCTTTCTCTACTTTTCCTGATGCCTTTAGTTGCCCAGTCACTAAATAAAAATTTAGGGCAAAAAGTTTTAGATTTTTGCCTAAAATAATTATTGAACTCTGTTTGTACTGATGAAAATAATTCTTTGTACAAAATATTACCATTATTCACATTTAGTCCCTGAACACTTAACTTGCTAATTAAAGCGCTATTAAACTTATTTAAATTACCCGATGTTATTGGTCTAGTTTGTCTCTGTACTTTTTGAATTGGTGTGTTGGACTCAAAAGTAACGGTTTGACCGCTGTGATCAGAAGGGAGATAATTTACAATGGCTTTATCTAAATAGTCGCAGTCACAAAAAACATTATCAATACATGTAGCAGTAGCCGTAGTTATTCGCGTTGGTTCCAAAAACACATTTGAAAGATTGAATGATTTAAAGAGGCTTAACAATCTGCTACTATTTGAATTATTTTCCAAAATATTAATATTAAAGTCCCCACAAATAATTACTGACTTATTACCAGTTGCAAGTTTTGCCAAAACATCTTCCATTACTGACTCAAATATAGAGTAGTTTTGGTAATTAGGAGGCCTGTAAACGCACACTATACAAAGCTTATCTAGCTCAACACACGACAGTTCAATGCTATGTTCCACTGATAGTTTAACTATGTCTGTACGAGTCTTCGATTTTAGACAATTTTTAATTAAGATAAGCGAACCTCCACGAAGCATGGAATGTCGGTTAAAGCAACTGCCCACACTATAGTTCTCATAATTAATTAACATTTCATAATCTTTCAACCAGTGTTCAGTTATACAAATAATATCAAACATTGTTTTTTCTAAAAATAATTCAATTTCTAATTGTTTTGAAGAAAACCCTTGAATATTTTGATGAAACAATGTCAAGGAATTCTGCTTAGCCCCTTTTTTACATTTAGGTAATTGAATGCTAGAAGATACCTTGTTGATGGTGAGCTTAAAAACATTATTACTGGTACCTTCTGTTGTCTTACTGACTAGTTTAAATTATTATCACTAACCACCTTAATATTAGTATCAATACTAATTTTTGTGGTACTAATTACAGTAGACTTCGACATACTACTTATGTCTGAGTTTATATTAAAAGCTAATAGCCGTGCTATTTGACGTCTAAAACTAATAGGCAGATACGCAGTATCCCTAGTCGATTTTAATCTCTCAACAAAAGTGTTGGTGTCAAAAAATATAAGTTTGTCACTATAGCAATTAGCTAATAAATGCATATGGTTATTTAGCATATGTATATTATGATTTTGCCTACTTGACAAGTGCTGAAAGTATGGAAAAGCACATAATATTATTTTCTGGCACTTAGTCTTCATCTCCTGAACAACCATTATGGTACAGCTGCAGAACATCCGGTACTTGAGATTTAGGGACAACCATTTGCAAGTGACAGCTGTTTCCCCGAGCATTTTCCCATTTACGGCACAGGACTCCATCCTGAATCACCAAGCTGTCCCATTGGGCCCAATAGCTCTTTGTGATCGAACTCATTGCTGAGACGTCGCTCCACTTGGGCTTAGGAGCTCTGGCCTTCATCCACTCCAGAATCGGCTTGATGTCCGAATCTTCCTGCTGTGCACGTTGTAGGCTTTCCCTCCACTCGTTGCCGAGGTCTGTCCTGAGCATCCTCACAGGTACCACTTCCTTACTCTCTTGCCTAGTACAGTGCTTGCAGTCTTCAGGACAAGGTCTTCTTGACAATGCATCTGCGTTGCCATGAGATTTCCCGCTGCGATGTTCGACCACAAAGTCGTATTCCTGCAGTAGCTCAATCCATCTCGCAACTTGTCCTTCTGGATTTTTGAACTGTAATAGCCATTTCAGTGCAGCATGGTCGGTTCGTAAGTGGAATTTCCGACCCAGAAGATATTTGCTAAAATGCTGCAATGACTTTACCACAGCAAGCAATTCCCGTCTCGTGACACAATAGTTCCTCTCCGGCTTTGACAACGACTTGCTGAAGTACGCTATCACAACCTCTTGATCACCATTCCGTTGAGACAACACACCACCAAGTCCTATGTCACTTGCGTCTGTGTCAACTATAAATTCCTTGCCTGCATCAGGGTACCCCAAAATAGGTGTTTTGCATAGTCGGTCCTTTAACTCCTGGAATGCGATATCGCAACTTTCATCCCAGCAGAAATGTCGCTTCTCCTCGGTTAGCTTATGCAGGGGTTTGGCAATATCCGCAAAGTTCTTAACAAATCGCCGATAGTAAGAGCACAACCCCAAAAACGCTCTGACCTGCGTCTTGTCTTTTGGAACTGGCCAATCCTTGACAGCGGCGATTTTCTCTGGATCCGTGCGGATACCTTCTTCCGACACTACATATCCCAAAAAGCTAACTTGCCGTTTGAATAGTGAACATTTCTTCGGACTCAACTTGAGGTTGGCACTCTGGATCTTCTTGAGCACGCGTTCCAGGTTTTGAAGATGTTCTTCAAATGTACGGCCAACGATGATGATGTCATCCAAGTAGACCAGACAGGCATCGCCAATCAACTTAGTCAGTACAAGTTCCATCAACCTTTCAAACGTTGCCGGAGCGTTGCACAATCCAAACGGCATAACTTTAAATTGCCACAGACCCTTTCCTGTCGAGAATGCTGTTTTCTCCTTGTCCTTGGGGTCAATTTCAACTTGCCAGTAGCCACTTTTCAGGTCCAGCGTGCTAAACCACTTTACTCCAGTAAGCATGTCCAAAGTGTCATCAATTCTTGGCAAAGGGTAGCTGTCCTTCTTCGTAACGTCATTCAGACGACGATAGTCAACACAAAACCGCATGCTGCCGTCCTTCTTCCTTACCAGCACTACCGGTGAACACCATGGACTAGATGAAGGTTCAATAACACCATCCTTCACCATTCCCTCAATCATGGTTTCTACTTCCTTTTCACGCGCTACCGGCAATCTCCTTGGCCGCTGACGGATAGGCAACTCTTCTCCTGTATTTATTTTGTGTTGAACTAAGCCAGTCTTCCCAATGTCACTATCGTTTAGGGAGAAAACTTCGGCGTACTTCAGTAACATCTTCTTCGCCTTGCCCATCTCATTTTGAGACAGAGCGCTGCGACACTCTTCTAAAAGTGTGGTCACTCTCGTTTGTGCATCTTTGCTGGGGGTCCCAGTCGATAGATATTAGCATCGACGCAGCCAATCCACTTCCTCGCAAGTACCAATCAGTGTGCCTTTTTCAATAGTCTGTTCCTGATCACAAAGGTTCAGCACACGTACCCCTGAGATGTCGGTGGCTCTGACCAAAGTTCGTGCCACTTTCCATGGAAGGTCATTGTCTACCCTTTCCACGAGTACACAACGATGAGTTTGCCCAGAATTCCGAGGAAGACTAACCGGCACAATCGTTTCTGATCTCGGAGGAAGAACAATTTCCTTAAGGCTGTACACATTCCCTGATAACGCCCCTTCCATAAAAAGTTCCTCTCGTCCACATTTCATAACTCCCTGCTTGACGTCAATCTCGCAAAAATTCTTCCTCATAAAGTCAAGACCCAGGATGCAATCGTCCATTATATCAGCCACGATGACATTATGCAGGTAGGTCCTGTTGCCTAGCTTCAACTCCATCTCCTTCTCTCCACGGACAGGTATGCGCTGACCGGTGGCTGTCACCAAATTAATGCGTTCTCGGTTGTATGCAGAGTCCCCAAGGGGCCGACTCATAACTTGGGAACTGACGACTGTACTGACTGGACGAGAGGCTCCAGTATCTATGGTCAACTTACAAGGCGTTCCGTTGACCTCGCCCTTGATGATTAAACTGTTCCCGTCATGGGTTTGTGTGATCGAAATCCTTGGGGCTCTTTGAACATCAGCCAGCACCCGCCCCGCAGTCCTGGCTATTACTCGTTTCCCTGATGCTGCTGCTCGGCAGTGCTATTAGCCGCACCACCCTCTGGAGACCGCCTATCTTCCCCTTCTGCAGTTCGCTTAGGGCAACTGGATCGAAGGTGGCCCCTTTCCCCACAGCCGTAGCACCTAGGGCTGTATCTTTTACGATCGCGAACTGTAGCCGCTACAACCTCCCTGACGCGATGGGGACGATGATCCTGCCGCACAGCTTCCACCTCCAGGGCATGGGCCAAGGCGTCCTTAAGCGTCCCGTGGTGACCGAGTCTCACAGCAGCTCTAACTTCAAGGTCCCGGATGCCGTCGATGAATGCCTGCACCAGGTTCCCATCAATAAGCGCAGGTACGGACTGGTACGCTTTTCGAACCAGCTTCTCTACTTCAAGGGCCCACTGCTGCAGGTTTTCGTTACTGCGTTGCACACGATCCTTGAGCTGCGCACGAAACACGTGTTCCAGGTGAGCGTCGCCATATCTAGCCTCCAATGCCTCGACGAGCTGCTCGTAAGTCACTTCCTTACCGAGAGCTTCCAGCACATTTAAAGCCTGGTCGCGCAGGCCTAGGGTGAGGGCAGTCATGGCCTGACTTTTATTCCACCCGTTCGCCTTCATGACAGCCGCAAACTGAATTTTGTAGGCCGACCAGGAAGAAGTCCCATCGTACGGCGGCACTTTGAATCCACGTAGCGAAGGTGTTGTAGCTACGGGAGCTGCGATTCCATCCCCAAGTTTGAGGTTACCCAACTCTTGCTTCACATCAGCAATGACGTCACTAAACTTGCTGATCTGAGTTTCAGCTTCTGACAAGCGGTTGTCATGCTGGGCAACCTTCTCCTTTACCTCCTTCATGTCTTTCCCGAAGGTTGCGTGAAGGTCCTTTATGAGGAGCATCTGCTCTTCCTGGCGGTGCACCTGCTCTTCCTTATCCCGTTTGAGCTGTTCTTCCAATTGACGGGCCTGCTCCTCCTGTCGGCGAGCCTGCTCCTCCTGTCGGCGAGCCTGCTCCTCCTGTCGGCGGGCCTGCTCCTCTTTATCCCGTTTGAGCTGTTCTTCCAAACGGCGGGCCTGTTCCTCCTGTCGGCGAGCCTGTTCCTCCTGTCGGCGGGCCTGTTCCTCCTGTCGGCGGGCCTGTTCCTCCTGTCGGCGGGCCTGCTCCTGCAACATCATCATCAGAGCAGCAAAATCTGGTGCTGGTGATGCTGGAGCAGCTGTGGACGGGCCGGCCTCTGTGGTTGGTAGCTGGCCCTCCGACGCCTGTGGCATTGTTCCACCAAATCGCCTCTGGTCCGTCTCCTGCTGGCGTTGACTCCGGGTACGGATACCTTCCGTGTCGTCTTTAGGTAAAATCGGCATGATTTTAATCCTTGCTTCTGACACCAATTGTTACGAGCTAGGGGTTCGTGACAATTAAAAACTGCCGATATGAATTACCAAAAATAACACTTTAATTAAACTCACTAATAACACAACACAATAGCACTACGGATCACTCTTAAGTCGCACTTGAAGATCGCTTTAGATGTTCTCGCATGTATCGCTTCCAATGAACTACCCCGAGACGCGCTCCGTTCCCGCTTATATAGGGCCCTCGGATAGTTCCAGAACCTTCTACCGTAGAAGCATCTAGAATGTTCGAGTACATATCGGCCCTGACCGAACACATGTCGATAGTTCCAGAAAGTTCTAGCATCGAACTTTCTAGAAAGCTCCTGACCATTAATTCCGCTATTCGATAAGAGATGGCGCTAGTGGCAACCAAACATTAATTGTGCGGCGCAACAATACTATAAATTTCTAAGCGGCTAGTTAGTTGGTAATCGTCTGGCGGCACATTTAGATTTATCTTCTATAAACAAAACATTTCAGTGTCGGCGTTTCACAATCACTAATATTATTTTAAGTAAGTATGTCGCGTGGCGTGTAGCGGTGAAGTTCGGATCGAAACGTACGCGACACAGCACGAAACTGTATCCGCGCCGTCCGATTGAAACGTTGCCAGGCGCCGTACCACCGAAATAATTTTCACTCCACACTCATCAGCCGGTTACTACACAATATTGAAATTGGATTCCGATCGCTTCTAACTACATGTAACTCTTTGAATTGTGCAAAATTTGCTATGTACCTTTTCATTGAAGAATACCCCGGATTATTGCTAAATTCTTTACAAATTGTTATTATTATTATTATCTGTGGTGTCCCACTGCAGGGAAAAGGACTCCCTACTCTTTTTTCACTTCTCTCTGTTTAAGGCTGCTAAGGACCAGTTCTTGCTGAAAGAGTCCATTTTTTCCCGCCATCTCCGACTGAGCCTACCGCGGTGTCGCTTGCCATTAAGAAGGCCCCATTGGGTCGTAAGTGTGGCTCATTGGTCGTCTGGATACAAATGACCAAAAGGAAAATTAGCCATGCAGATGCTGGCTAGTTCATCAAACTGCCGATGACGATACGACTTTGACGACGTTCGGTAATGCGATGGTTCGAATCCAAGTCCAAATAATGAACTCTTTTCGAAGTATTCTTTACATTATTCGTAACGAATTCAATGTTGTAGCAGTGTAACATTTTAAAACTTGTGGGGTTAACACATACTGACGCTGTGTATACCTATACTTAACCAAAAAGGTTGGAACAGACAACAAATAAAATCAATCACAAGGGTCATTTATTCAAACTAGGCTGGTGTCAGCACTTTTTGAGAGTCAAAAATTACAAAAGATAGTCGCCCAAAAAAACGCCCACCCCACCTATATTCTATGGCTGGGTAAGGTTTGGTTACGATCCTAAAGATTATATTCATAAGAACGAAATCAAAATGTACCGACCTCCACCTCCTACATACATACAGTCAACATTCCTCGTTAAAACCAAAATATGAAAAAAATATTGTAGACGTACCATAATAATTTGCAATTTAAATAATTGCAAAAGCGGTAACTACTATTTTGTAAACCTAAATCACTGAAGGGAATTCGTGACGTCACTATTTATATATTCATAACGTATTCTATAAGTTTGATCTTGCTGCTCATTTGCTGATGTCTGGCGAACCGCATGTAAATCTCAGGCTTACTCCTGCATAACGTACCGTTTGAATTGCAAATGCAAATTAAGGCTTACTTCCTTTACCCTCTGGATTTCGATTGAATGCCTTGGACCGCCTAATAGATTCTATACAAGTAACATGTAATCAGGGGCCTAAGTCTACTAATTTATAAACGTCACAATGGTCTCTCAATGGTAAGTTTTTGACAGATTTGCCATACAAAAACTGTCAAAAACACACCATTGAGAGACCATTGTAACGTTTATAAATTAGTAGACTTAGGCCCCAGGTCGACATTAAATCGGTGAAAGCGTTGTATTAACGAGTGAAGGATTTCAAAAAAAAACGATGTTGCAAAGTATATAATCCAACGAAATTATATAGGTTACCGTTGCTTTAGGGATTTCCAATCGAATACACTAGCTTAAACTAAGATAAACTATTACCATAAAATAACAATACACGGTCATCGTAAACACATAACCTTTGCCGCACTCATCTGAGGAAGCATTTACGCCCCCACATATATTGTGATTCACATCGAAGATGCATTTCCAGGTTATATATTTATACGGTTGACTGTTGACATTCACTATGTGCTTTATAGAACACCAGCAGTGTACGTCACGTGCTATATTTTATTTTAAGAAATAATCTAGAATATTCTAAAAGTATTTTTGTGTCTTCGTTGTAAAATGTTTTGCTTTAACCGAGCATATTTTCATTTTTAGATGCTTCCATAAAAATCTAACGTTTTGTTGATATTGCGTGACATTCTTAGTTTAATATAGGTACCTACTTTAATCTACTCGGGTTTCCGCTGTTACTTTTTATGATTAGTATCTGCAAAGGGTAACTAAATTGTCGTTTTTGCGTTTGTCAAAGTCAAAGCATTTATTTCAAATAGGCACTTAAAAGGCACTTTTGAACGGCAACATTTACATTAAAATAGAATTAATTCTAGTCGCCCCTCCCAGAATGTAGTTTCGTTTGTAGTCAGGTACTCGTATTAGATATCTAAAACAAATATATTATGAGATTTTAGGCAATTAGGCATCATGTACCTTTCGATCCAGTTTCCATCTAAGCACAGCAGCTGTTTCCAGGAATAAATCAACTTTAAAAAAACTCAATTGTTAAAAAAAGTTCGACGCTTTCCCGATAAGCACCATTGAATTGGAAATCAACGTCAACTACAGCCTATTATATTAGATTGTATAAGTTCAAGGATTATAGAACCGAAGTTTCATTATTAACATTTAATGGTACAGTGTATAACGCCTACATGGTGTGGTTTTCGTAATACGATGTTTTCCTTTAATAATATTTAATTTTACAAAGAAATAAAATACAGATTTTTAACATCATTTTATTTTTAAACCTGCCTACTACTCAGTAAGTTACTGACAATATCGCACAATTCAACCTAATTTATGTTCTGATCTATGTAGATATATGTATAGTTATACATTTTCTTACCTACATCATGTATGTACGCAAAATAAGCATACTGACCAGTGGACGGAGTAAACGGAGCGTAGAACTAAGCCGAGCCCAATCGAATTGGGAGCCTCACAGTACGGCTGCACGTACCTGCCGTTCATATTGTGCGGTCCAACGTCGGTTATTGGAATATGTTGTCACAGCCACACCATGGAGATTTTAACGTATTTTACACATATTGTCATGTATCTATGTATGAGATGTTTACGGAATTTAGGATACATAAAATCACGCCTACCCCATGAGAAGAAGGCTGAAACCACAGAACTCCTCCTGCTGTGATCCTTATATCCATATGAGGGAGAGACCACGATACACTCCCGCTCGTTGCGAGCACTACCTACACATACCTACACCTGACCTTTCTGAAGAACATCACTAACAAGCTAACTACAAAATGAAAGCATAAAGTTCACTATATATCAAACTAGTACACGACTACGGGTACCTACTTACGTCATGCGCAATGCCTCGCTGTTTACAAGCCACATGCTCCAAATGTAACAGCTTGATTAATTACGGAATTCGATTATGCAACCGACACACTCGTATCCATGTGATTGTTCGTACATCTCAGATGTTTCAGTGCCGTACTACACATTTCATTCTTGTTTTATTCTTGAATTTATCACTTCTTTCCGTGTTGTGTGTACTAGTTTAGCTTCTGGAGAAAGTTAGCAGTAAGCATTGCATATTTTCATTTGTTTTAAGCGTGCTTGAGAAATATAGCGACACTTGCTTACCAGCCATCTTGATATTATGCTCGTTTTTATGCTTCTTCTATGTTTATAGCTCTTTCTTATCACACATTACTTTCTTATTTGATAATGTTTTACTATAATATGTGATCCATCTAGTTAAAACTCCGTAGTAACTCACTTCTGCATCTGCACAGTGCCATGACGATGTCAATGTCAAAATTATGTTTAGCGCAGTGTAGAAACTGAGTACAATACTGAGTTCTTGACTCTGTACTTATATAGATTTATGAATTTTCCCAGATGATGTCTATCAAATTGTATGATAAAAAAATATATCTACTTGCTAAAATATTTGAATGAAGTTTTGTACAAAGTTGTTTCACAGCTTAATAAATCACCCTACGTACTTCCAGTCATAGAAGAACTGGTTTTCTCATTGAGGGTTACGGGCTGCGGCAGAGGAGGAGTGCCGGTGCTTCTGAATAGCGCTCTGCCCTTCCGTGGCCTGGACGGGGCGGGCCGCCACCGTTTGATGGCGGACGCGGTGGGGCCGCAGGGGAAGAGGAGTGTCGGTATAGCGTTGGCTGCTCTCCCTATCCCCTGCGGCCGAAAAGTGATAGACGGGACGGCGCGTTGTTGTTCCACACACGCGCCGTTAGAGATGTCAGCAACCACTGGTGGGGTCCGCAAGGGCCGATGCCTGCCAGGGAAGCGGGTTGTTCGAAAGAGTTACCGCCGCCCCTGGCACACGGGCAACTGATGGAACACGGGTGAGTTTTAGTCAGTAAAAGTCTGACACGCCCTCCTGCTCTACTCAGCAGGAGAAGTCATTTGATGATTTCCAAAACAAAAAAACCTTTACATAACGGGTATTCGTGTGTTTTATCTGAAGAGGTTTTCCCTAGCTCCTTTAATGAAACAGTTGCAGTGGACGCACTGGATAATAATAAACAGCTAACATTTAACGGATGCTTGGCTACATGGCACCGACAATGGCTGCGTAGGCAGATCATAGGAGCTCTACAGTGTACGAGTGTATACCGACGAAGACAGCCATTTTATTTGTTTAGTTACTAGGTTCAACATTTTAATATACACAAAAACACGTTTTTGTTGATTTACGATGTTTGAATGTAATTATTTTTCTTTTAACATCACATCTACAACATTTAAACATACATTTAACCGGTCACCATTTTTATCAATAAACAAGCATTTGAAGGTTAATTTACTTTTGAAAATCAACTTTCATAGGTTTGAATGCCAAATAACAAATTAGAACTGAAAATAGCTCTCAAAAACATTGAACCCGAGAAAGAGAAACTTTATATATACACATTTTCTTTTGTATATAAAAGTTTCTCCTTTACAAATACAAATATCTGACCGTCGGAGATTTAATGTTTCGATGTTTTGCCAAAAAACATTCCACTCTGCTGGAGCATTGAGTAGGTATCTGATTTTACAATCTAAGCGAAAATGTTGTAATAAATAATAATGCGCATGTGTTTAATTTTGGCGCATGCGTGTATGCGGCTGCGCGCGCGCTTCGCCGGACAGTGAGAGATCGCGCCCGCTCCGCGCCGCCCGCCTAGCGTCCGTTTGAAACGAATGCTCCCGCGCCGCCTCCGTGCAAACGAATACACCCCTTCAGCGTTTTTAAACATTTCTATTAAACGTATGTGTTAAGTTTCCGATATAGTTTACGTTAATGTCGATATAAGTTTATTTTTTATAAGTAGCGTTTTTGTGTGCTGTCATACTTCACCAAGTAGTTTTTATAGTTTTATCAGGGAGTACGTGATTTTATAAAAAATATTTACTTGGTGACCAGTTAGGTGTATGTGGAACCTATGTATTGCTACTTAATTTCTGTTTCTATCTCAATATTTGTTTCATTTTAAATTAAATATTAGTTGCTAGATAGTTTTATCGGTAACGTTGCGTTTGTGGTTGTGATATGTTCTCATACGTGTTTTTTTTTGTAACTACTTTCCATGACAAAAAAAAACCTTTACCCCTTCTTAGTAATATTATGTCCATGAAATATATTATACTTACATTTAAGTAAAAGTATCTTGACGAACACATAAATAAAATAAAATCCTTTCCTTTTATGTATAAATCAAGAGTCAATAACGTGAATGCTAAATGGCCTTTCAATTTACCAATGAAGAAAAGTTTGAAATCTTTTTTAAATCTTGTAAAGTCTTTTCAGTATAAATAATGTTAACAAAGTTCTCAATGACGTTTGAAATACAAAATGTTTAGAATGGAAAAAAACAATGTAGCATAAAAGATTTGGGGGTGACCGTCGACAAACATTTCCAGAAACAAGATTAAAACAATAACACCCCTAGTCTTGACTTCCCTTTACAAAACAACTTTAAAAGGTAACAATGTGCCTATTTGTCAGAAAAAATGTTTGCAGAACTTTCTCGAACTACGGTTGGAAAAAAATTAAATGAAGTGAAAAAATATGGAACATAAAATTCCCAAGTATTTTTAAGCACTTAAAATAGTTTTCAAAATCGGTTCACGATTTGATACCAGTTCAAGATAAATGTTTATGATTTGGACGTAAGCCAATATTTAGGATCGGTTATCGATATTTATTTCAAGTCAATAATGGTTTTCAATTAAGCAATATGTAGGTACCACACACTCAGCTCAGGCTCACCACAGACTTGTCAAACAATCTGCCACAGGTTACTACGTTACTATACTTCTGCTTCGCACTTGTTTAAAAGTTAACTATGTTTTCACATTTGAACTCAACAATGTAGTATTTAATTTCATGAAATATTTATGGTCCTACAGTGTAAATCCACAAACGATGATTCGTTCAATGTTTTAAATAAAAACATGGCACTTTTTAGTAGGTTTAGAATTGGATAATCTTCTTCTATTATATAAAAAATCCCCATTTCCCTTGGTCACGGCATAACACGTGAACGGCTGAACCAATTTTACCAATTCTTCTTTTTTTGTGTGTTTTTTAATGTCAGGAGAAGGTTCTTATGAAAGAAAAAAATAAGAAACTTGCGCTTAACATTAAGAAATTAAAGAAAACTTAACGACCATATTAACTTTTCTAATATTATACCAATGCGAATTTAATATTCATAGTCAAGACAGGACAACGTCTGTCGGGTCAGCTAGTAGGTACCCAATAAACTTTAAAGAAGTAGGAATCATTAGTTAATTTTCTAGTAGCCAAATCATGTCAAAATGTATCTGAAAGTGCAAAGTTTGTCAACAATACGTAGGTATACATTGACAGACAAAACAATCGTTATTTTTCTATAGCGCTACATTCTGTGAAAGCAGCGGATATTAAAAATGAAGTTTCGATTCCATAAGAAAAGAATCGCTAATAAAATCCTTCCTGTTTTAGATTTCCCTTTTGGAGTAGGCGTCGTAAACAATCGGGCATAATAATACGAATTCCGCATTATCTGTCACATTTGAATCAGAGTTTAAATTGATCACGCCCACACGACGTCTATCAAAAATCATATAAATCTGGCACAGGCACGTTTTAGGTCGCCACAGTGACCGTTCGCTTAAAAATAAACGCGTGTCCGCCGTCCCCGGCCGCCGCGCCGGTCGCCGGTCGCAACGCACTCCGCTGAGATTCATGACATTTACATCGCCTGCACTTTCTATTTGCGATACCGCACCGGGGCTGCTTTCAGACACAGCTTCGCTTATTGATTCGCATTAGGCGAAAAATTAACGATTTTGTGAATGCTTTTAGAAAAATTGTAGGCGTTCATAGAGATTTCGTTCATAGCATCTGTCAATTCGCCAGTTCAGTCAGTCAGTGTTTTTTTTTTTTTAATATTTAACGATGCGTTTGCAAGTCCTGAAAATTATGTGACAAACTCGTTAGTAGGAATCTTGTAGTAAACTGGGATTCAAGTAAAAGTGTACTGTTATGAACACAGCGGCGTAGGAGCGCGCTTGTAGCCATGGTTGCCGGCGACGTCACCCGGCGCGCCTCCATCACGGCGCCGTCGATGCACCGTCGGCCGTCAGCGCGCCGCGGCTCACTCATCAAAGGCTCACAGTCGACGTCACAGGTAAACCCGCTATTTTAAATACGAGGCATCGGAAATAACGCACGTGCTTTTCATGACTTCGGGATTGTTCATGACCATGGAAGGTCAATGAACTCTCCTTTTATGAGACCCCCTAAAACCGTGAATGCCAATAAAAGCTTTCTAATAATGATTAAAGCTCACCTACCTTACCGTTAACATGACATTTACAGATGTTGACTTTTATTTTACGTAAGTATATACCTATACCACGTTGGCTCACCTTTGTTGACGTGAAACGGAGCTGAAAAATAGAAAATGCCACTTTTCACGTCGAAACTAAAATCGAATACGCTTTTTTGGTTAGAGAAGAAATCCCTGCAAAGAAGGAAACTATTGTTTTACATTAAATTCATACCTAAGTAGGTAGGGTCTCCAGACCGTTTTTCTTCTTTCGGCGCAGGAGACATTATAGTGCACAAGTGTGTGCGCAGACATAGAATGCACTGTCTCTTCCCTCACTCTCATAGTCAAATGGAACGACCAACCAACCACAACCAACTATAAACATTAAAATGAACGAAGATCATTAAATAAACGAAAAAGTAGGTTCATATAAATAATACCACAATTACGTTTTCAAAATTAAAAAGTTTCACTATGCCACACAATCATACGACTGATATTCCTAGACTTTTGTAGAAATTGACTTTTATTTTAGTCAAAACAAATCGTAATTCACAAATTGGCCATACAATTGCACTTAGAATAACAAACGTTAATTTGATTTAGGTATCTATTTATATTTTTTACGGTTGTCTTGTTGTTCAGTAGGTACAACGGTTCGCTATAATTGTAAATCAGTCGTCAGAATACTGTGGAAAATAGAAAGCTTTCTTTTGTAAAAGACCCAAGCTTGTACTTAAAATATAATTATAAATTTCAAATAAATTTACACACGAAGTAAAGTATAGAAAAAGATATAAAATAAACAAAGACTTTCATTGGTTATTTAAATAAAGTTGACACTATAACGCTTAACACTTCTTTTACGTAAAATAGGGTATTTTCCAATTTATTAAAAACTATTTTAATTTGAAGGTTGGGACGAAATATATGACAGAAAAATATAAATAAATTGATTAATATCCATTTTCTCAATTAAAAATGATTAAAATCAAACTTATTTCTCGTAGTTTTGAATTTACCGCCAAAACGCTCCATACGATGACTTTATCACGTGACGTCAACTTTGTGTAAACTAAAGTAAGTAGTTAGTAAGTAAACAAGTGAATTTCGAGTTTAAATACAGGGTTTTAAATGGTTAGACAGTGATATTTCTGATGTGCAGTGCCTCTGTGCACAAATACTTCTAAAACTGCGCTAAACTAAGTAGTTGTACCGATGCCGTTTACACAAAGCTGACGTCCGGGTGTCACGTGATATAAAAGTCATCGTGAGGAGCGTTTTGGCGGTAAATTCAAAACAACGAAAATAAATTTGATTTTAATCATTTTTAATTAAGAAAATGGATATTAATCAATTTACTTTTATTTTTCTGTCACATATTTCGTCCCAATCATCAAATTAAAATAGTTTTTAATAATTTGGAAAATACCCTATTTATAACAATCTCAAGTAATAAGTACGAGGGAAATTGAGCTATAAACTCAAAGTATATTCGATAGTTTTTAGAAAAGACGCTTTTATTTTAGTTATGAGTTTCAAAATGTCAACGTAAAACAGGGTTCTTGGTGTCAGTTTGATGTAGATCTATAGTGATTTACGTACTTAAGCGTGTGTGTGTTTAGGTTGGTCTTGATTTATTTGACTACTCGCGTATTTCCCTAGCACTCGGGGACCCTGTTCTACGATTTATTGATAGGAAAATCGTTTTTTTTTTTAATCCGATTGTTACCATTTTGTAATATTTTTTCCGCTACAATTATTCCTCAAGGGAGAAATAATATCTAATTTTAATCAAAAGATATTGTCCACGTCATAAAACGATATTTTGATTAAAATCATCATTTTACCATTCGTTACTCCATCATCAAAAGAAAATTACACGACAGATCCTAATGGTGACAAATCTTAGTTAATGAAAAAAAAAACTATCTTTATCTCCGAAACTACGTGAAAATCTGATTATCCTTCACTTATTGGTGATAAAATAGTACGCCCACGTTCTAATTCAATCTAGGAACATTATTTATGACCACCACAACGGAAATCGTAATGTGTACTATGTGTTTAATATTTGTAACGTAATTATAATTAGATATAATTTCTTCAATAGGATTGATGATGTTCGAATGTTACATTATATTAACGAAGTAGAAATACTAATGAGTAAATGTGTAATAGTAATGTAACCGTTTGATAATATCACAGAATTTGTAAACATTTTCTTATATATGGCACTGTGATGAATATTTGCACGTGAAATTGGATTGCGTTCTAAATACTCGTATTTAAACAGATTTAAAGAACGGTAACAGATCAGCACCCTAATTGCGTAACTCACGATTCATCATAATCTGTATCGTTTTGAAACCGATTGTTAAACAATTGCTTCATATGTTCGAAAAATGTGTCTGTTTGACAACATAAATAACGCAATGAATATTGTTTAACTGTGAAGACGAAACCAATTATGATCAATCGTGAGTTACGCAATTAGGGTGCAGATTCGCATTCAGATTGGTAATCATCTATTATTTTCATTTTGAGTTCTTCATGTGAGCGTATCTTTGAATGATATTAGCTAATTTCGAGAACAAAAGAAACAAAATTAAACGTCTTCGCCACTTCCTCATTTGACTGAAATTAAACACTTCATCTAAAATATTCAATCATGATGATCAAAAGATCTATCAAGACCACAGGAAGCCGCAGCCGCAGCAAGTAGGCAATTTAAAACATATTTAAAATATTTAAACAACCAACGTATGTTTGTAAGAATTCCCATTTATTCTATTTGCGGCGTATGAAGACGAATCATAAACACAATCTGTGAGAACTACGCAAACAAAAATTGTCTTTTATTGCTCTCCTTGCGAAAATAAACTGCACGAACACTTCAAGCGATTGAATGACCTTTGGATATGCATAATAATATAAATATAATTATACTTCATCCACATTTGACCGACGTCGGTTGCATTCTTAATAGAATATTTTAAAGAGCTTTTCATACTAAGGTATCTACTTATTAAATGAGATGTCACGTTGAACCGTCGTCGTCGAGAAGAGCGACGTCACCCTCTTTAATATCGAATCTTAAAATTTTGTTTAAAATACAGTTGTTTAAAGTGTAAGACAGAACTCTTAACAGCTGTTTTCGCGTTTCACTCAGTCACGCTTATGAAGTGATGGTATTTGACAGGTTAGACAACGAGCACTTTGTTATTGAAGACCATGTTTATAAGTAATAAATAAGTGGATGAAGTAATTCCATTACGTTACTGGCTTTTAACCCGTCATCTATTCATGCATTCATATTATAGAAATCCCATTTCTTTAGCAGAATGTTCCAGCTAGCTACTGCAATATACATGTGTTTTCCTTTGACTCTGTGATCAGTGTGGGCAGCTTTGTGTGTCTTAAATAACACTCGTCCTAGTTTTGAACAGTCTGTTATTATTAATTTCATTAATGTTATACCTACTTTATTTTTAAATGTTTGCCACATCTGTCTGGTGGCAACAATCGTTTCTCTAACTTTGTATCATCGTTCTATAACAAACCTTTCCAAAAACAGTAATTGTTTTCCTGAAACAACGTAATTCGATTTTGCAGGGAAGATTTATATTTCATAAATCGGTATTAGTTATTTTATTGTTCCGTGCCTCGGAAAGCACGTTAAGCCGTTGGTCCCGGCTGTCATTTGTGGATCTTTGACAGTCGTTACGGGTCGTCAGAAGCCCGAAAGTCTGACAACCAGTCTTACCAAGGAGTATCGTATTACCCAGTAACTGGGTTGTGGAGGTCAGATAGTGCAGTCGCTCCATGTTAAATACTGGTATTCAGCTGCATCCGGTTAGACTGGAAGCCGACCCCAACATAGTTGGGAAAAGGCTAGGCAGATGATGATGAAATCGGTATTAGTTAAAATCCCACGTATATATAATTCGGTTCTAATATCTTTCGTGTATTCGTGATAATAAACTACATCTTCAGGGATCACATACCATACCTACGCCTGTTGTATACCTTATATTTTAATGACTGCTAATAATGGTTTAGTTGATAGCGAACAGTTAACCTTTAGGATATTTTATATCCAGAAATAACCACGAGTTGCGCACTTATCTTCTGTTTGAAATGTAATACTTGTTGGCTTTCAAATTCAAACATTTTCGTGAGTACTTGAACTGGGTCGACGGGGTTGGTATTATCCACACCTACGTGCGAGAAACTAAAACTTGTTGGCTGAAATCCTCCACAATTTAACCTGAGTTACTAATACAGAATTAATATTTTTAACCAAGAATGTTCCACTAACTTGTTGAGGGATTTCAGTGTAAGTTAGGTACTCCTAACTAGTTGCTTCAAAGTCTTGTTATCATACATCTACTTTAATACGTATTTACCGATTAAATTGTTAGGGATTAGTCTACTTTCTTACTCAGAGCATTCACTTAAAGTCATTTTGGTTCTTAAATTATGTGTACTGTCTATTCTCTTTGAAACGAGTACTGTCTTAAATCGTGTAAATAAAAATATGCTGTTGTTTATAGGAGGTGCCATGGGACATCATCGACCGCTGCGCGCTGCCGATCGTGCTGTGCCATGCGCTAGCGGTAGTGCTGTCTACCTTGCTCAACGCCATGCACCTTAGTTCCGTGTCCGTTTTCACGCTCTTCCTCTGGTTCTCCATCTCCGTCATCGGCTCGTTGTGGTTCTACCATAACTTACAGGTAAGGTCCCAGTAGTATAGAAAAGTACCTTCTCCTATGCGACAATAGCCAAAGGCATCTAAGCATTTCGGGATGTTAGATTCTCTTGCCGCAAACAAGACATTAAAGATTAATTAAGAAAGGTAACAAGAAAAGTTATATTAGGGTGCTTGTAAAGTCAAAGGAAAAACAGATTTAGTATATTTTGAACGATCAAGTTATTTTTGCTTCTAGTTTGTACTAGAAACAAAAATAACACGTCTCATAAAATACAAGGTAAATGAAGTAATCAAATGTTTTACGAATAGGATAGACCTTTTAAACTTTGTGCTCGTCTGCTCGTTTAACACAAACTGACTGCTTGAAGACGTAAGAGTTTTTTTTTTTAAATTATCATAATTCATCCTAGCGTAGTAACATTATATATTTTACGGATTTTGTAGATGGCACTTTACCAATAGAAACAATGTTTGTTTGTGAGTAAGCACGAATTTTGATTACAACGTGCAATTACGTTAAGGAACACGGAGAGCAGTTTGCAAATTTTACGGCCGCCGTAAAGTATAAATAAATACATTAGAAACACGTAAAGTTGTGGCTGTCGTTAGTCAACACGTACGATATGCCAATCACTCACTGCCCACTACGTCTCTCGATTTATTTTTTAAACTATTGCGTAAAGAACAGTTCAACATATGTTTATTTTTAAAGTATTTACTTTCACAAATGTTTTTAGTTCTAAGACAAAGAGCAGCTCAATTCATTGCGAGCAATCCATTTAATCTGTAATCAGAATAGAGTCGTCCGTCTGTCTCATGATTTACAATATCAATCTGTAATACGTAGTGAACTATCTTAGTTCTGAAAATACTAATATTAACTAGCTAAGTATAGTTCCAGACGTAAATCAAATATACTGGAATAAGGAGAACGTAAGCAGGTTTTTACAAACTAAACGCCACACCGCCGCCACGTTAAATTTAGCTTCAAATTGCGTCATTAATTATGTCTTGAAACTACGGCCGCAACCACCTTTCACACAACAAGTTCATAGTTGAGAATTCCTGTATGAAGGAGCACATAACACTAGATGGTATCAAGAAAACAGCTGTAGCACCTGAACAACCTCGTCTGAATCATTGAATATTCATATCGTAGCTCTCAGCCTCCCGCATGCGACAATTTAATTTACTCTACTGGGTATTTGTTACTGATAAACAATTATGTTTTGCCAGGTTTATTTAAATATGAAATAAAGCCTACTTGAGCTTCATTTGTCCCTGCCGAATATACATTTATGATCTTTAAATAACGTCTATTTACGGATCAAATTGTATTCAGCGCCGATTCTGAATACACAGTGCTGATCAATGCCAATGCAATAAATAATCTCAGCGAGATGATGCCATATTCGCGCGTTGGTGAGCAAGTTATCAGGAAAACGTTATATGCAAATTGCCAACTCTACTTGCAAATAACAATTCACGAATTCCATTTTTGAACAGTAAGTCAAATCAAATCAAATCAAATCATTTATTTGCATATTACAGGTTCAGAGGATGTTGTAAATGTTCATAGGGTACACTGTATTATACCATAATATGAGGTGTGCAAATATAGGTAGGTATTAGGAAACATTATCACATTTATTTTATCTAAGACAAATATTATTCATAATCAGTTTTCTTATTAAATTGCATTGTCACTGAAAACATACTTAAATAGTCAATTAAATTAAATCTGAACAAATAAATTACAACAGTAATGTCAAGCAATTAATAATGTCACAGGAATTGTAATTATTATTGTATTGAGTTAATGTACAAAAAATTGTTATAGTTAAAATACAATATCTTTATCCTCGAAGTAGTCTTTAACATTATAATAACACTTTTTAATTAGGAATGTGTATAGTTTCTTCTTAAACAGATGTGTAGGTAACTTCTTAATGTCATCTGGCAATTTGTTATAAACCAGCGATGCCATGCAAATAATACTTTTATTGAGTAGTGCCGTTTTCCCATACGGTATTTCTACGTCTAATCTTTTTTTGTCACGTAATTTTCTGTAATAACTTTTAGAAGCAGTCTTATAATAGCTTGGATTCGATTTTACAAAAAGATTTCTTTCGTATATGTACAAGGAAGGTAATGTCAGAATTTTTAAATTTATAAAGTAATCGTGACAGCTTGTAGTACTATCTAGATAACACATTGCTCTGATGCATTTCTTTTGGGCTTTGAATACAAATTCCTTATCTACCGAGTTGCCCCAGAACACTATACCATATCTTAATATAGGTGCAACAAGTCCGTGATAAGCCGTTAAGACGTCTTCTTTGTTGACAATTTTGGTCAGTTTGTAGAGAGCGAATGAGAATTTATTGATTCTTTTACAGAGATTATCTACATGTGTTTTCCATGACAAACTGTAATCTATATCAATTCCCAGAAATTTGGTATTTGTTACAGAATGTACTGTCTGTCCGTCGTAATTAACATTAATATTTTTAGGTTGAGTTAAGTATAACAAACTATTTCTATCAAATGCATACGAAATCAATTTAGTTCTGTGTGTAGCCTGAACAAGTCCCAGGTACTGTGTTCAATCATTGGCACCTTGTATTTGTAATGAACTGGTGCCAAGCGTTCAACTACTTGACCACATACAAACATGCACGAATAGAAATTGCATTTAAAACAGAAAGCCATGTATCATTTGATATAAAGTCGGCAGCAATATACAGTGTCACTGTAAAGTTTGTAGTGTAGTTTAGATCAAATTGGACAAGTTTTTTTTTTTGGGTGGGAAATCATCAAATAACTTCCCCCCCGCTCTGGATGGAGCAGGAGGGCGTGTCAGACTTTTACTGACTAAAACCCACCCGTGTTCCTTCATTAGCCCGTATGCCAGGGCATACGGGCTAATGAAGGAACACGGGTGGGCTGTGGTATCTCTTTCAAACAAACTCGCACCCCTGGCAGGCATCGGCCCTTGCGGGCCCCATCATTTATTGTGCTGATATCTCTTTGAGGCGCGCGTGGAACACAACGCGCCGTCGACTTGAGCTTGGTCCTTACCGGACAGCGAGCTACCCATTACTCGCCGTCCGCAAGCCCATGCCTACGGTGGCCGGAAATCGGCCTGGGATTCCCGACGCCCAGGGCGTCTCCGTATCCTGCGGCGGCTAGGGTCGCGAGGGCGCATATGCTACCTCTCCCTCACGTGCGCCGCCTCCCTCTTCGCGAGCATTACTGCTTCGCTGAAGGAGGTGACGGCTACCCATACCCTCTCGCTCCGTACCATGGCCTGGACCAGGGTGCTTACTCTGAAATATAATTCCGATAGATCGACATTGGTCAAACGTCAGTTGGTTGAGTTAAACGTCAGGGATTGGCTGGACTCACTGAGTCCAGCCAATCCTTGACGTTTGACTGACAATTCCAATGTCGATCTATCGGAATTATATTAGAGAGTAAGCACCCTGGGCCGGACGCGAGAGATCGGCGCCGCCGATCGCCTCCACGAGGACACGGTGGTGCTCCGCCCAAGCCGGGCAGACCGCCACCGTGTGCTCCACCGTGTCCTCAGGGCGATCTTCGCAGTGGAAACACCCGGGCGTTTCCTCCCGTCCTATCCGAAACAGGAACCTCCCGAAACAACCGTGTCCGGTGAGGACCTGCGTCAGGCGGAAGGTAAGGACGCCATGCCGCCTCTCAAGCCACTCCTCAAAGAGGGGACTTCCCGCTGCAATCGTGGCGTGCCCAAAATTGGACAAGTTAAAGGTTCATTTATACGTCCCCAATGATAAGTAAGAACAGTGCGAGTGTTTAGTGAAAACGTTATTTTTTAACATTACAATTAAATTATAAGTTTGGGATTTTACCCCCGATTTGAAATTTGAATCCCTGATTTACCCACGGTGTTTTTTTAGTAAATAAATCGGGGGCTAGCAACAAAATACCCACTTATAGCGAATCTAGTAGTAGATACATATTTTGTTGCCAGCCCAAGGTTGTTATTTTTTAATTATAATGTTTAAAGAAGCCAGATAATTATTTGTTAGGAACCTTCTCTGGCGCGCATGCACAACGTACAAAAGTTGCATCACAATCGGTCGACAAATGCACGGCTATTAATGTTTATATATATAAGAAATATATTGTAGAAATGTACGGTATATGTAAGGTTTAGGCACCTACGCTGATTATTGGGTTTTAATGAGACAATCCATTGGCAAAGCAAATTTTATCATTTATGATTGGATAATGAACCGTTTAGGAAAGACTTTCCATGAGGAACATACGAAACATTAAAAAGATGAAATTTGCGGAGTATCAGATCTGTGCAAGCACATTCTGAGTGAATTTGAACGGAATAATGTAGGCGATGCGACGTAAATTAAATTTCATAAAGCAATGGATAAGAGAATTTTCCCCGAAGAAAGTCGTTAACACCCACACTATGCCTTTGTGGATTGTTCAATCGTAGAACAACCTCCACTAAATAAAGACTTAATGCCATAACAACTTTAAGTGGGAACAGATTACATAGAGCGGCTCGTGCGTCACCAATATTCTTGACGAGAGGTAGAAACACGCATTGTGCACTCTTGGTATTATTAGTTCATGAAACGTTTGCCACTCGCCGCGACCTACTTCACATGGAATCGTCTGTAACCTTCAGTGTTCAGAATTATCTTATAGAAACTAGACAGGAGTTAAACTTCAGTTTTGTCCAAAACAGAATTATTAGAACAGTGCGAATGGGGTGAAGGAACTTTTACCTAATTTCGTCAACAGCCGTATTTCCATAGTTTCCGTTCGCACCTAAGTAGGCTAAAACTAAAATAATTTAGGGGAAACGGAATGTCCGGAGAACCAATAACTGTCATACTATTTGGTTTTAGCGTCGGATCCATGATTACTAAGCAAACAAACGTCTTGCTTCTTTGAATATTCATCTGAGGTTTCCATAGATTAATTTTCTTTGATGACTAAAAGCCAGTTGTCAGTGAAATTAAAAAGTCTAAAGTACGGTAAGATTGGAAGCGCCTGGGATCTGGATTCTTGTTTACCAAGCTCTTGTATTTTGACTGTAGGTACTTCGCCCAAACGTGGCTAGACTAGCGAATCTAATTCATCCGATTATACGTACACGCATATTTTATGTTTGTTATTACTTACTCTAAGTACGGGATGAATCTGAAAATAAGTTGAACTTAATAAAGATACTCGTGGTATCTGTGAGTATTTAGGCGCCATTATTTACATTAGACTTACAAATTGATAGAGAAAAACTATATGATTTCATCAGTACGCTGAAGTTGATTTGACTTTATCAGTAAAAAATTAAATCACAATAAAAAGTGTTTTTTTTTTTGTAAAAATGTAATGTTTTCACTGTCTACGATGCGAGTATTTCATTTTTTTTATGATACATTAATATGATATTCGGGTGCTCTATATCTGTGTAGATACAAAACACCCGAACATCATTTTAGCAGCAGCTTTAAATTTTTCTACTCATGAACGTGTGTTCGAATGAGTAGAAAAATATAAAGCTTCGCCAAAACTTTCAGTGAATTATTTTCCAGTAGAAATATTAATATTTTTTTTACTTTTTTTTATTTATTTTTTTAAACATTAATCTCTCTTGATTTCCTAAATGTAAATGTAATAGAACAGAACTGTAAAACTAGACGTCGAGATTTGGTATGAAACAAATAAAAACAACACATAATGTGGGAAGTAATGTAGTATCTAGGCCTCATGAGAATACGCCTTTACTTGGTTTTTACAAATAAACTTCAAGGGGATTACCTAAACCGAGCAGAGGATATAGAATCAGGTCGCAGCCCCTCTGGGGGAGGATACAATAACTCAATTTCTGGAGGAATAAAAGTCAACTAAATAGTTTAACGATGAGAGCATTTGTAATTGAAACATATATACATAAAACACATTTCAATGTAACTGAGAAGCTGCATGTTCAGATGAAAAATGGAAAATGTAATATGAATAACAGCTAACTCCGAAATAGATAACGCATTTCACCCCACGTCTATCGGTAGCTGGAAACTGAAAACGAATGGTTAGATTTCGTGGAATTAGTAACGAGATTGCACGCGAACAAGTTAGATAATTTTGATTTGTGACCGAGCCCTTTTAGTCGTTGAGTATTAAAACAATCGTAAAGTAGAAAATTAACAAAAAATTCTAGATTTTGTAATAAACGCTTAGACAATGTTTTATGGCATTTTTCATAATTAAACTGTAATAACTAAAAGTTACGTTCCGTGTGTTGCCGGACGTAAAAGAATAGCACCATCCCATTTCTTCCCGTGGGTGTCGTAGGAGGCGACTGAGGGACTTACTAGAGAATGGGCAGCAGCTTTCTCTATGCATTTTACCACCACACTGCGATCGCCAACCCGCCTGCCAAGCGTGGCGATTATGGCAAAACCCCCTTTTGGGAGAGACTTATGTCCAGCAGTGGACGTCTTTCGGCTGATATGATGAACTAAAAGTTAATGAGTTACCGTTACTGTGGTACTAAATATTACTTTAGTCGTCTTTCTACAAAACTATTCAGATATGAGAATACGCAAAGTTTTCACGAACATCATATTAATGTACTCTATCGTACTTAATAATGAAATTGGGTGTCAACTCTCGACAACTACAGAAAAAAGCTTACTAGTGTCTTAGAAGTGCATCTTCACCTTATAAAATAAATATTCTGAGATATTGTGTAATATTACCCCTAAAATGTCAGTGTGAATGTGTCGCATTACAAATGGCCAAGGAGATTGCAATAATTGTACCATTGTGCCAGAATCCGTACTTGTGTCATCAATCCATTCGAAAGTACGATTTAAAATAGGTTAATGGTCGTGTTTTTACTGAATAGACACTGCTAAATAAAATATTAATGGTGTTTTCTTACTAACTCCAAATATCTTTATGAGGGATCTACATTTGAACTTTCGGTTTTATAAACTATGAATGAAGGAAAACAGCGCCGCTTGTAAAACAATATCTGATATTAATACTATTTTAATGTTGTTAGTTTAGTCAGTATGTTGTTAGTTCTAAGTAAACAGTTGTTAACATATTTTTTATTTATCAAAACAGCGCAACATTGAATTATAGATAAAATAAAATATACGTTTGATTAGGTAAATCTACTGCTTTTAATCCTTAATATCAGTGAGTAAGCAGTATACCTACGGCCTTTTCAAAACGAGTGGATAGCCCTGCTCATAAAAGCTCGCTCTACATGTATACGCTTCAGGGTAAACCGGAAGCGAACATGATACATAAGAGTAGAAACAGTCATTACCAAATGTATGCAAAAATAATATGTGATTGGTGCGTGACTCTAAACAGTGAGAGGACTACAAGATTAAGAATTAACGATCAGGCAACCCTGAAATAGTTAACCTCGAACGTCACTGCGTCACGCATAGGTACGTAGGTACTAACTACGGCCCGAATAAAATATTCACTCTACTGTTATTATAACGGACATCAATCAAGCTGTCGCCATCTATTTTCGACGAAAACTTAATTTCGTCGCCCGACCATTATATCTGATATAGCAAAACGTTCGTACCCTAATGAGATATAATTATTTAAGGCATTGAAACAATACGGGCATGACTGAAAGGGTTCACGGATTTTTGATAAGCCCGAAGTGTAAATAAAAGGCGAGGGCCTGACCTTATATTTTTAGTATTCGAATTTCGAACGAAAGATTTGTTTCATTGACCCCACAGCACAGACTACACTTTCTTCGTTCATTAACAAAATGTTTATGCTCATTATTCAGGTAACTGCTGCAGGAAAAGCAGTTCTAGTAACAGGCTGTGACAACGTGCTGGGGAATGCCGTCGCTCGACGTCTGGACGACCTCGGCTATCACGTGTTTGCTGGATTCCAAAGTAAAGCTGGCAACATTGACGCCGACATGCTCAAAGAAGACTGCTCTGGAAGATTGCATACCCTCCAACTTGACATCACATCGGAAACTCAGGTAATTGTAAGCTTCTGCCAGGGGTGCGGGTTTGTTCGAAAGAGATACCGCAGCCCCTGGCATACAGGCTACTGATGGAACACGGGTGGGTTTTAGTCAGTAAAAGTCTGACACGCCCTCCTGCTCCACCCAGAGCGGGAGAAGTTATTTGATGACATCCCAAACAAAAAAAATTGTTTTACTATCTATGTATATCAATGAATAAGTTGTGGGCGCAGGCATTTCTGTACGTATTTAGATGTTCAATCCGAAATAAGAGTACCTAATTATATCTATTAGCTTCGCTAGCTACTATATACTTCCTATTCATATAATAATACACATATCCTATATTCGTTGCTACATTCAATTAATAATTAAGTAACTGTTAATAAATATGAAAAAAAATATTGTTTTATTGAAATGGAAAACCTTGTTCGGAAAGCTCAAACTACTACCTACACAAAGCAGTAAATTAAGGCAGATTATTTTTTAGGGTTAAACTCTCAAAGCAAAATAAATATGTATCATTAATGTAATCTTGAATATCTCGCCAAAGCCTCCTTATATAATATCCATTCTAGTCTCATAGTCTAAGCCGCTATTATACAAGTACATAGCTAAAGTCTTTGTAAATGAATTTTGTACGTGTACCGCTCATAGCAAACCCCAATTTAGGGATGTACTCGACTCTAAATTAATTCAGGTTGGCAACGAAAAGAAAATGTTACAATCACGAGGTCGGAGCCGACCGCCCACGTTTTACAACATAAAAAACAATGTACCTACTGTTCTAATCGTGGCACAAATTCTCCTAATTTGTGCACATTCGTTAAAAGTCCCTTCTTCTTCCCGTTGTATCTTCCGCTTCGTCGACGCCTGATAACGCACGAGTTCAAAATATATTTACGATTCGAAGAACGTTCCCAACTTTTGATAAGATTAATTGCCCAAATTCTGGAGTGAAACAAACTTGCAATTTGCTATCGGTCGAATTTGTTTGCGTCCATGTCTGTGATAAAAGTTTTTCTTTATTTTGATAAACATAATGTAAATCGGGATGGTTTGAAAAATCAAGGCATTGAAATAATACTGGCTACTAAAAAGAGTACTTTTTTACCATACTTAACCACTGATAGGATCAAGAGGTATTTGGGAATTACGTCCGCAACTACAAATTAAAAAAAAAATGTTTGAGAAAAGTATTTGTACAATTTATTCTTTCCAACATAAGTCTAGATCTTTTCAACAATTTGTAAAAACTGTTTGACGTGTCCCATATAAAAAAGAAAACTATTTCTGACGACGCAAGCGAGATCTGGCGGCGAGTCCTCATAACGTAACGTAAAACGTTTGGGTAACATAAAGCTATTTTGCGTTAGATTCTCTCAGCTTCGTTGTACATCGTGGACCACCTGCCAGAGGGCGCGCAGGGGCTGTGGGCCATCGTCAACTGTGAGTCGTGGTGCGCGCTCGGCGAACTAGAGTGGGTGCCATTCTCCGTGATCAAGCGAGCGATGGACGTCAACCTACTCGGTGAGTAGATACTACGAATTGCGCGGCGCTACGCCGCCCTACGAACTGGTTCGTTTATGAAAATGTCACTAGATGGCGGTAGTAGTGTCTATGTAGAAAGTAAGTTTAACTTAGCTGTACCGCAACAAATACCTACTTGATTTATTTAAGAGAGAAGGTGAACTATTTTTTTTTAAGTAGGTAGGTATACTTCTTTAGGTGAAAACCATCTCTATAGGATATTCTGCAATCTAATTTTTTATTACGGATTGGTACCTACTCAATTGTAAATAGGTTTAAGTAAGAGGTGCGTATTCCAGTTCAACATTATCATCGGCCGGCGGTAAGTCCCCTCTTTGTGGAGTGGTTTGAGAGGCGGCATGGCGTCCTCACCTTCCGCCTGACGCAGGTCCTCACCGGACACGGTTGTTTCGGGAGGTTCCTGTTTCGGATAGGGCGGGAGGAAACGCCCGGGTGTTTCTACTGCGAAGATCGCCCTGAGGACACGGTGGAGCACACGGTGGCGGTCTGCCCGGCTTGGGCGGAGCACCTCCGTGTCCTCGTGGAGGCGATCGGCGGCGGCGATCTCTCGCGTCCGGCCCTGGTCCAGGCCATGGTACGGAGCGAGAGGGCATGGGGAGCCGTCACCTCCTTCAGCGAAGCAGTGATGCTCGCGAAGAGGGAGGCGGCGCACGTGAGGGAGAGGCAGCATATGCGCCCTCGCGACCCTAGCCACCGCAGGATACGGAGACGCCCTGGGCGTCGGGAATCCCAGGCCGATTTCCGGCCACCGTAGGCATGGGCTTGCGGACGGCGAGTAATGGGTAGCTCGCTGTCCGGTAAGGACCAAGCCCAAGTCGACGGCGCGTTGTGTTCCACGCGCGCCTCAAAGAGATGTCAGCACAAAAAATGATGGGGCCCGCAAGGGCCGATGCCTGCCAGGGGTGCGGGTTTGTTCGAAAGAGACACCACAGCCCCTGGCGTACGGGCTACTGAAGGAACACGGGTGGGTTTTAGTCAGTAAAAGTCTGACACGCCCTCCTCCTCCACCCAGAGCGGGAGAAGTTATTTGATGATATCCCACCCAAAAAAAAAAAAAAAAAAAACATTATCATCGGCACTCCAACAATAGTTTATTTACTTAAGACGTTCTCGCTGTAAAAGAGTGTCTGATTTTACTTTTGATGTATGTACCTAACACTCTAAGCCACGATTTCTTGAGTAAACAATTTTAGTAACAAACCAATTACATTTTTTAAACAGTAGGTACCATAATTCAAAAAGAATATTAACATGATAATGGAAAACTTAATATCGGAGAGGAAAAAGGAAGATTTAATTTCACGGAGCAAACATTTACACGTTTCTGGGGAGTTAATTAAGTCCAGGAATTTATTCTTGGCGGTGTGCTAATTAGCAAAGATGTCTAGGCATCTTTGGATGTTTAACAGTGTTTTACAAATAATAATGTAAGGCAGGTGTCAACACTTATAAAATGTTTTCACGGAAAGATGTTTCTAAAAATACACTTTGATTAATTTCCAACTCGAACGCGACTTACGCCACATTTGTATTTTTCGCTATCTTGGCCACTTTACTGTAAGTACCTAATATCAAATCTTGATCTGATCTTGATGGATCTTATTAGTTTTCTGTGAAAATAATCTACCCTCAAAATAGTGAAATAAAAAAGAAAATAGTGCAGAAAGTATCACATTATTAATTAGTGTCAGACAAAATCGAATATGTCTGAGCCCAGCATATCATACAACTGGTATTCGCTGGTTTGTACTTACTTCTTATTGTTTGTACGCACCAACGAAGAAACAAGTACCTAATCATGATATTTTGCATCGAGGCAGATACTTTTTATTCCAAATAAATGCGGGTGTGAAGCCTAAATTTCAGAGTTCTTGAGGCTCTTCTTTAACCTAGTTGTGTTGTGTGCGGGTCCTGGTGACCAGCGCCACTTTCAGGAAGTCTGAAAGTGGCACCGGTTTCTGAAAAGTTGGATGGTAATGTCATGGTATGGTCAAGTTATTGCGGAAGAGTGAGAAAAAAGTCGTGAGGTTTTGAGTATGAATGTGGATGCGGAAACCTAAAAAAAATGCTGGATTGACTGTGTGAAAGATGACATGGCTATAAATGGATGTGACTACCGAGACGAATCGAAAAGTATGGAAGAAAACATGATTCGCCGACCCCAAATAAATTGGGATAAGAGCTCTTCTTTACGCATGCATGTTCTGTTGTGCAGGTCCAGCGCGCCTGGTGCAGGTCATGCTGCCGCTGGTGAGGCGCGCGCGAGGCCGCGTGGTGCTGGCCTCATCTATCCTGACGCACGTGGCGGCGCCAGTGCGCGGCGTGCACGCTGCCTCGCTGGCTGCCCTCGATGCGCTCGCCGCCTGTCTCAGGCGTGAGCTAAAACCAAGAGGCGTTGATTGCGTAAGTTTCAATTTCACACATTGTATAAGGATCGTTCCATACTCATTTTACTAAATCCACGTCCTGTGCGAAAAAGTATTGTGAATTGTACAGAAGTGACAAAAGGCTTTGTACAACAACTCTGCTTACCAGTTTTAATATGTGTTACTAAATTACTACGAAATGGTACAGGTTCTGTGCGACCGCCTAGTGTGAACTA
Source organism: Polymixis flavicincta (assembly GCA_949987655.1). Lineage (NCBI taxonomy): Eukaryota > Metazoa > Arthropoda > Insecta > Lepidoptera > Noctuidae > Polymixis > Polymixis flavicincta. The sequence goes on from OX465182.1 coordinate 14,050,120, forward strand.
GGAGCTAATCTATTTACCTAGGTACTACAGTAATATGAAACATGCAGCAACTTCTCCAAAAATAGCACAACTGTAAGAATCATAAACTTTTGCGTATAAGATCTAGCTTTTAGAAATCTTTCATTAATAATTTATAGTCCTTTTCAGCCCACGCTTGCTTACTGCGGTCACAAAATACAATTTTACACTACTGTTTTCTATTCGAATAGAGTCTCATCTGCTGTCTATCTCTCTGCGATCATCATGATATCATACAAACGTAGTAGTTACCTACCTACTCAACTATCTACTCCACAGGTGCCAAAACGTTGTGATCATGTTAAACTCAATATTCAACAAACTTTGACTCTGTCAAACAGTACCTACCAACTGTTAAAGTCGACATTAAACAACAAAGGCAACCAAAATGAATTTGATGCTCGCTATCACCTAGTTGTTAATCTGTTGTACCTCTGACGTCTACGAAACTCGGGCATAGTTGATACCTTGCTAACACTCCGACATCTAATAGCGGCAGCGCGTAGTCTATTTAATAGATAGATGTTGGGCAAACCCGGGATTGTGCGCAAATCCCGTGCCTAGAATATAAATCTATTTTCTCAGAAAGATGGTTTGATTAATCACAGGGGCACGAAGCTATCCCATTAAAACAATGACCCACAAGTAAACAATTCTTTGTGCTGTTACAGTTTTTTGTTTGTGCTCTATTAAATCAATGTCTGATCTAACAACTAGTTATGTAGAACCCTAGTTCTAATGCAAACCAATTTAATATGTCACCAGGTCAGAATTCAGGTCTCCAACAAGGTCCTTTAATATTTCAGCTGTCTCACCGCACTATCACAAACGAGGTGGTATAATTTTAGATTAGTTGGTCGCGCACTTAAATTAGCTTAGAGCTCGTTATCCTATATGACGCAAGGAGAACCTAATCAAACTGCTTTGCATTATTCATACCGGCTTTAGGTGTATCGCAATATGAAACCTATATTCCTAAACGATACCTACCTACAATCCACACAATGACATATCAGTTTTGTATCTATGAGAGTGGGTGGGCACCCAAAGTAATCCGTTTCCCGCGCCTGCAGCTGTGTAACGTTCCATTTTGATTAGTTGCTGGGATGGGGAGGCTGCAAAGGAAGAAATTATAGAAAATAAATGAAAATTCTAACACTTTATTTATTAGGAAGGTACTAATATAACCATGAAAAATTTGTCTAAACTCTGTGTGTCTAAGTAGTTCTTAAAGCAGAAAATCAAAATCTTTATGTTATCATTAAGAAATCCTGAAAAAGCTCCTAGTTTCTGGATTTATCCCATATTACCTACATAAACTGCGGGTGGACTCATTGTACACACGTTTTTTTTTCTATTCCGTTATGTACACATGTTATGTAGGTAGGAGGTACCTATATTATCCATATTATTGAAAACATTTAAAAAATACTTATACAGGGTAAGTTTTTATCCAGTGCGCAAACTGTAACCATGAATTCAGCATATCATTCTAGAAGCCGCAGAAATTTTCCGCCGGTTATAAAAGTAAAAATCTGCTGTGTCTGCTGGTTACAGTTTGCGCACTGGATAAAAACTTTTCCTGTATGTATAACGAATTATTTTATAATGGTTTACATAATGTGATAGAAAATTATTATGAGAAAAATGAGCATTGCAATAATACATTCCTTCTTACATATTTATTCAATGTTGGCAACAGACAGCTGTGAATACCTACTCTTCTACCTAAACAAAAAGTCAAGTCTTTGACGCACCAATTGCTCTTGACGTCAAATGCAATATTTTTATTTCCACCATTACTGATTCAGCACTGGAGATATTTTAGAGATGTACTAGACTAGGTACATATATAGCAAATGTATGACATAGCCGCCAGACTTTTTTCAAATAGCAGATTATAAATATCATTAAGACATATACGACGGTATGAAACGGTAGTCAATTACCGAGAACACCCACTCACCCGACAAGAGTAAACGAAATATCGCGTTAATTAATGTTCAGTGAGTAAATAATTGGTTTATCGTCATTTCGCGATAGCAAATATTCAAACAATATTACCTATAATTGAATAAGTTTTCTTGTATTTAACTTATTTGAAAGCCATTGTAGGTTAACAATATTGTTAATTAATAACAAAATAATTGTTGTACACTGGTCGGTTGGTTCTCTCTTTTTTTAATTAAAGTTATACCGAACAGATCGGAATGTCACATTTCGACGTATGCTACAGATTATTCCAGATATTACCTTCACATTACGTAACTCAGCTTTCGCATACCTACTAGCTACATATTGAATGCCGCCACACGGAATGTCCATCAGACGTAGATTCACGAACCAATATTGATCGGATGCCAATGTGGTAACAATTAAAACTCGACGCGTGTCCAATTGACACGCACGTATGGATATACATAGGGACGTGTATCTACGAATATTCGGGCAAACAAATCGTAAAAATTTACGTAGGTATATAACCGAGACCGTAATTCACACTTTTATGTTGAAATTTTATTTGTGTTGTCAAAATCCGAAACACAACACAACAAAAGGCATTTTTTCAAAGGATTATACCCATTTACCCAGGTCCTAGGCCACGTCTAAATTGAAACTTTCGAAACGTTCACTAGCGTCAAGCTAGACTTGATTGAAACTTTCTAAACGTTCACTAGCGCCAAGCTAGACTTGATTGAAACTTTCTAAACGTTCACTAGCGTCAAGCTAGATTTGATTGAAACTTTCTAAACGTTCACTAGCGTCAAGCTAGACTTGATTGAAACTTTCTAAACATTCACTAGCGTCAAGCTAGACACAAACATTGTTTCATTTCAGCACTGCTTGGTTAGGTAATGTCGAACGTAAGCCTAAACACCCACTCCCGTTTCGCAATTTGTTTCTCATTATGCAAATCGTTACATTCGAATTAAAGGTCTTGTCTGTGGTTTTTAAATTCAAGTTTACCATAAGTCAATATTGATAAAAATCTATTGCAAGGCTAACCTGTAAGGGTGGTTTCAGCATAAGGTAGGTACCTACGCATCGCAGAATCAATGTCGTAACTTTAAATATCCCTTGAGTTTGGTAATATGTATTATTTTACGCTAAGTAACTATTAAATGTTAACCCATTACATTTAAGTGTCGCCTGGTGTTAGTGAAAGCAGGCACAAATATTTTAGAAGCCGCATATTTCTGTGCATCGCCTGGGAACATGACTACATGAGGTTAATCCAAACGGCGAGACATAAACTCAAATAATTTATTTCAATTAACCCATTTACAGGCACTTTTTTACTGTCAAAGAAGTCAGTCAGTCAGAAAAATGAAGCTAGTTGGCCATTCCATAGCGTAGTATGTTCCTATGCAGGATAAAAGGCATGTAGACTCTCCATTGACCAGCATTTAAATAATATTGTAACTCAATAATTGTGTAAGTTATAATAGGTTTATGAGAGAACGATGTCAAAAGACGTGCAAACTAAAACCGGCCAGATACCTAAAAGCAATAAGAAACGAAATAAAAAATAATACTACGCACCATAAGTCCACGTTCTCACAGACGTGATAAAATGGGGCGAAAGTTTAAAATCCAGTGCAGAAAATAATCCCGTCTGAACGTTGACTTATATGCAGATATTACGCATCAGCCTACTCTTCTTTCCTTTCCAAATGTAATCCGTAGAGCAAAGTTTACATTAGTGACAAAACTTTCTCAAATATGTTTGGTAAGCTTGTTTGGAGTGCCTGTGCACATCAGCTAAGAGTGCAGACCTATCGATAAACTTTGTATCGGTACTATTGCTATAGACTTATGGCGTTTGTCCACCGCAACCGTCACCTCAACATCACCGGGACGTCGACGGGATGTCAACAAGAAACGAGATTATTCGAACCAAATGTGTCGCCCCGGTCATGGCGTTTCTTTGTCCGCCGCAACCGAACTCGGTGAATCAGTATGTCATGATTGAGAAAACACAAGCCGGGTAAACAGCGCAGCTGTGGACAAGAAAAAAAGGTGTTTTGTAACTCGGCCCATCACAGCCTCGGGCCGAGTTCTAACGGTCACGCCGAACTACTCGAAACTTCGGCGGCCAGGATGTCGGTGCTCAGGTGACGGACGTGTGACGGACACGCGGCCATAGTAAATGTGTGTCGTTATCTGGTTCTCAGTGACGTCACAGTGATGGTTGCGATGGATAAATGCTCTAAGGTAGGAAGGTTCCACTTGGTTAAATTTGGTCGTCTAAATCGCTCTCTTACTGAATTCAGACAAGTGTAACAGCAATCCGCAAGTTAGTTTCCTAGAAAAACCGAATTAGAAAGAACAATGGTCGAGGTACGTCCATTTCTGTTGCCCTTTAATCTGCAGATGGATTCAGTAATTCGTTCAGTTTCGCGTGTATGTTCAGTTTCGTGCTTCCTAAATATACTTTCTCTTCCTAAAAAGACGGCTAAATTCAACCAAGTGAAATACCCTTTATATTTGAAAAACATAGGTATCTACTAAATATACAAGCCGTATATTATGCATTCCAAATAAGAAGAAAGACGTGAATGTGTATGTCCACCGTGCTTGGATGTTTGGAACTAATACTAAGTTCAATGGTTGGCAGGTGGTAGTAGCGGCTGGCGAGTACACAACCGGGAGCGCGTGGCTTTCCGAGGAGAAACTTCTGGAACAAGCCCGCGACATGTGGAAGAGACTTAGCGACGAACAAAAAGGCGCATACGGTGAAGACTACTTTGAAAACGCCCTGCGAAGCCTCGAGAAGTACACCAAAGGCGCTGTAAGTAGCAGAAACGTGACTACGCTTAATTTCTTCGTATTTATAGCTTTTTGTGTGTTTGTATGGCGACATCGACGCCTCAATATTACATTCTCAAACTATAGGTAGATGTGTAGTAACCCTCCCTACGCCACCAACTTTCTTTTCTTCCACTTTACGACCCACAAAATATTGAAACCGTTCCTCATTTTCACCTCTGTGGTTCGTCGCAGGTACGTCCAACAAAGGTCGTGTAAGAATTTACAAGTTGTCGTCCCATAATTTGAATATCAAGGCAACTAAAATAGGTTACATACATATTTTTAAATAAAAAACAGAAACGTTGTTGACTCTTTCATAAAGTTAGGAAAAAAATGGATCACTTGAAAACTGAAGCATGGCAACACTACGTGAAAACATTTGAATTGATATTTTCTCGATATGTTTTTCCATAATTTCGCTCAAATAAAAGATTTTTGCCACTATTTACATAAGTGTGTAAAACAAGTAAAAATAAATAAAGTTTTGAATCACTTCGCTTATATTAAAACGCCTGTGTAACCCTTCTCCTTCTACGAATACTAAAATAGAAATACCTAAGACAAACTGAACCTTTGGGCTTATACCTATTGTACGTACTTGATGTAGGTATGTAGATACCTACCCTAGAAAGTCGGTATCTTATTTGGATTCCGTACATTTGATTCCGCACGCGTCCAATTTTCGGAAAACAATTCATTACAGGAGGTACGTTCCTCAAACATTCTTTACTTAAAGAGGCCAAGAAAAGATTATTTAGATTCTAGACCTTCAGAAAACAATAGAACAAAACAACAAGAGGGGCTTGTGGGTAAGTAATAACGGCCGCACGGTTCGATCAATCAGGTTAAGCTACGCTTGACGCGGTTGGTCCGTGGATGGGTCCGTACCTCGGAAAGCACGTTAAGCCGTTGGTCGCGGCTATCATTCGTGGATCTCTAGCAGTAGTTACGGGTCGTCAGAAGCCCGAAAGTCTGACAATCAGTCTTACCAATGGGTATCGTATTATCCAGTTCCTGGATTGTGGAAGTTAGATAGGCAGTCGCTCCATGTAACATACCTACTGGTATTCAACTGCATCCAGTTAGGCTTCCAGTCTAACCAAAGAAGGTCATCATCTGCCTAGGCAAATGATGACCTTCTTCAGGAAACAGAAATATTGATTGTCTGTATGTATTGTATTCTGTGTCCGGACTCTAGTTTCCGTGTGGTTCTGAATGGACCATAAAACAACTATACATAAATGAATGTAATGAATACAACAACTATAAAATAATAATGTCCCAAGTAGGTACCTTTGACGATATTTTCCCACTTAACGTGATTGTTCTTCTATTAATTTTATTAATGTGTTATAGAAAATCAATAGTAAGCAGATGGTGTGGACTATCGTGTAACTATGGGCGAATAATAAACGTTCTGCTATTACGTAGGCTCGTGATAACAATATCAAAAGCTGAGAAATCAATACTTAGCCAAAATAGCTTTCATAAACAAACTCCTTCGTAGAATCAATTTCCATCTCCTTCTCACTGCATAATTATCTCTCCATCGTACCTACCTACCTTATGCTGGCCTTCACAAAGTTACCTACGAATATAATTCTTATCATTCTGTTTGCGAGGTTTACGTTACAAAATATTTATACACAAAATTGGACGGAGCGTTCGCTATAAAGATCAACAGAACTTTAATTGAAAAGCAAACGAAATTAATTCACATAGGTTTTTTGTACATCACTTTCTCTTGTAAATATACCTACACTTGTTGTTATAAACCCACTGAACCACAACCAAGTGATGTGGATTTACATAGTGAGCCTACCTACTTTGTGATTCTCGCATCAGTGATTTTATCGCCTTTTATTGTTTACGCTTCATTAGCAGTTCGATCACATCAGAGGCAGCACGAGTAGGTACATATATGATAACTAATGCGTTGTGTTCCTTGCGCAGGACGCCGACCTGACCGCCGTGACACGTGCGCTGAGTGATGGAGTGACACGCACCTTCCCCCTCGCCCGCTACACCCCCGTCTCCCCTCGGGAGAAACTCAAGTCCTTACTGGCTGAGCACATGCCGCGCTCCCTCTACGAAGGCCTCTACACCGATTAAACGGGAAGCCTGCTCAACGTCTACCAACTAATTAATACCTCGGTTTATGTTTCACTGATCCTGCAAACAACACGACTTTTATATACAGCAACAATTTTGAATTTACCCAGTAGGTTTGAAGGTCAAATGTGAAAAACAAAATAAAACCGAGATGGTGCTGTTTGTCGGACCTACCATGAAAATGCGAATTCACTTTCATCTCGAACTTGATTTACGCACAAATTATTTTTAACAGGATCAATATTATAGTTTATTTTCATGGGGGTCCTTATTAGGTATTCATTGTACAAATCTTACTGAAAAGTATGATATTGTAGGCATCATCAAACGATTGAAATCACGTTCTAAAGGATCAACATACTACACTAAGACGTGTATTTGAGAAGCTGGCATAGTTGCTATCTCAGGGCAATAAACAATTAGCATCTACATAATACGTAGGTAACGTAGTCGGCGTGTGCCAAATGAAACTCTTATGCAGAACACTCGAGTTACGTAAGCGTATAAGTTAAAGGCGGTTTACTGATGCTGGCTCCAGCGCACTTGAACACGTTTTTCTCCATCATGTACTCACTGAAAACTGTCCGCGCCGCCCGAGGACACTAAAAAATAAATCAAAAACCTTATAACAATCCTGTTAGCATTAAAATAAAAGCCTTTGTCTGATAACTAAAGGTCAGCCAATGTTACTGTTGCTGACATTTCGTTAATTAACAAACGATTCACTCGACCTTCCCATTACAATCTCCGTTTTCATCTTTTGAGTAAATTAGATACCACTTCAAAAGTATCTAGATCTAATTCTAGGACAACAGTCGGTAGTAAAATGAAATTGTTCGACTTTGTGCTGTTCATTTCATTTCAACTTACCTTTGTAAAAGTATAATTTGTTAAATAATAGTCTACAATAATGTCGTTGTATTTTGAAACTTGATCAGTAGACAGTAAGTACCTACATAAATGTTAGTACTCAGGTCAGCTTGACCCGATTATTTGTTGGCACTCGATCAATTCTGTCAGTCGCGTATGTTGCTGATCCATTTTCGCATTTAATGTGTGGTTTTCGATCATTCAGGCTAAGGTAATTATGAAATAGTTAAATTGGTCATAATATACGTTATATAAACCATTAACACGAAGGTAGTGGTAGTACGAGTAGGATCATAGAGTATTCATTATTTTGAACTTGCAGCTTATGCAAGTTTCTTGCGACTCGCAAAACTTTTCTCTGCGATACGCTAAGTGTTCACGTGAAGCCCAAAAGATAAAGTGTTTAACCACTAAGTAAGTTAAATAATAAAAGTGGCCGGTACTCGGCCGGGCAAAGGAAGTATGTTTTATTTAACACTCTAAACGAAGATCTCCTAAAATGAAAATCTGTTGCCTTCAAATTTTGGTTTAAATAGCGCAAAATGTTAATCTATACTTGTTAATGTACAAAAATTATATTGTGTATATTCACAGTTATAGATAAAATGAAAAAGATCACTCGTCGTGTACAGTATTTTGAATAAATGTTCCCGTGTGTAATATCATCGTCATTAGCTCACGTCATCCGTAAAACGATCAACTAGAGTCCTTCCTCGCGTTGGCACCACATGATAGAGATTCCATTATTTCATTTATGTTTGCAAATACTTGCTTTATGTGTGTGTATTCGTATTATGTTAAAAATGCAGCCGGTGCGTGGAGTGCCATGAATACATTATCGCCACTTTCTTGCTGCATTTTTGAAGTGCATTTAAATGCGTCATACAGGCATAATTCGTTATCATCTAGATTAATTTTAGTTCTATCACGTGTGAGATAATTTTATATAATGTGCCTTTTTAATAAATAAAAAAGTAAAATGTTGTTTTATTTACATTGAAATTAACTCATAGTTGAAAACAGTGTGACTTAAGTACTCATCTCCCTAGGCTTAGATAATTGTTTTTATATCTAACATTAATGAGAACGTCTTTGTCCTGCTTTCACGATCCTGTAATTAGGCCAATAGATACATAGTTCATGATAAAGTTACTCCAGAACCCGAATTCCACATGTAAAATTATAGTAAATATATACTTACACATATTATGTAAGTAAATTATAATTTATTATAGTACTATTTTTAAACCCTGCGAAGTAATCAAAAACTAAAGAGGATTTACCTTCAGCCGGGTGGACAGCGAAACCGCTGTAGCGCGATCACTAATCCGCCTAGCTACGCAGCCAGATGCCTACGTCCGTAGCATGACGTTCGCGTAGCATTTGTTCGGCGTAGCAATCTACGTAGCAGAGACCTATATTTAATATCGGATGCTATGAGCATACATTGGGCAACTTATGTTTGTTAAATGTGGTTACGTGTATACACGTTCTCGAAATCCATGACATAACTACTAGACATCGGGTTTATAAATTTTTCTTCTTTGCGTTTCAATGTAAATTGTGTCAGCTACGATTTATGCATTATTTACTCACACTTTGTGCTAAATGATGCTACCACCATTTAGCATTAATTACACCTTAACATTAACTGTACTTTATGTACTTACCTACTCGTACATAAGATGCAGTTCATGTCAGCCGGAGCTTCTATGTCGCATTATCTATCTATCTATATAAATAAAGAGAGAAGTCCTGACTGACTGATTGACTGACTCATCAACTCCCAGCCCAAACCCTTGAACCTAGAAAGCTGAAACTTTGCACAGAGGTTCCCTTTATAATGTAGACAAGGAATAAGGAAGGATTTTTCGAAATTCAACCCCTAAGGGAGTTAAATAGGGGATGACAGTACCGCGCGGGCGAAGCCGCTGGCAAAAGCTAGCACATTAATATTGCAATCTCCTAGAACTCTGCATTATATGTTCGCAAACGGAAACAACACCGTACTTAATTCGTATTTGTATGAAAGCCTCTGGTTAGCTCTAACAACTGGTTATTTATGTGTGACCAATCCTTTAGTGTGAGATGAATCAAAAACACTGTCTCCGAAGCGCAGTAATGCCAATTAATTATAGCATATTTATTAAAACCTGTGATCTACCCAAATAAGTATATTTATTTTGAAAAGTAGGAACGTTAGTAAACCCAATATCATCAGTAGCTAGGTATGAGTAGGTATCTAGGTACCTACTGCACAAAATGTATCGATCATGCATCATCAAGTACTCGTACGTCACCCGCTGTGTTGCGTCACAGTTCCAGAGATGCGTCAGAAGTGTTAATACCGAAAAATAAACTTTACCTATTACTTACGAGATTACGACTGCCATTTTTCTCTAGAACCAATGTTTTAAAAAACGAAATACTAAAGTATCAAGATTTTTTATAGTAATTGAAAAACCAGAAGAATAGTGTTGCCAAAAGTAAAAACAAAATCATGCAGCTTTAATTAAACAATGTTACTTTTTGTTTCAGTCAAGTGTACATTCACGAAAATAGGAAAACTTTTGAATTAACAACATAACACGAAGTAGATACAATTTTCCCGAAGCTAGGCTGAAGTTCTCGAAAGCGCAGCATCGGCCAACTTATCGCGCCACCGACTCGTAAGTACGCTGTTGACCCACTTTGGCACACTTTAATTATTTAATCAGAACAAAAGTAGGCTGTATTGGCGTTTTCTTTTCATATTTTTAACCAACTGCAAAAAAGGAGGTAGTTCTATGTTTGGCTGTATGTATTTTTTTGCGTTTGTTAATCAATTGTGGACGGCACGGGAAGCTTGCGCGGTGGTCCCATATGAATGTTAGTTTAGTTCGCTTAAGTAGTTTTTGAGTTAGCTTCAATAATACGTATTTAATCCACTTTAGGTGCAGGGCAGGTGTGGCAACATAAGCATAATCAGCCTATAACGTTCCCATCTGCCAGGGCTGCGGGTTGTTCGAAAGAGATACCGTGGCCCCAGGCATACACGCAACTGAAGGAACCCGGGTGGGTTTTAGTCAGTAAAAGTCTGACACGCCCTCCTGCTCCACCCAGAGCGGGAGAAGTTATTTGATGATATACCAACCTCAAAAAAAAAAACCTTTCCACTGCCTCCTCTTTGTGACTGTGTATATTGATGATGTTCGAAAACTTCCTTTTTTAGTTTCATTGAAAAAGAACATGGAAAGGATCAAAAGGTCGGCGACCAATAGTTTAGAAAAATCTGAAGCCCCACCTTGGGATTCTTTTTTCAGGACCACACAAGTATGGCTGAGACCTGTTGTACCATTTCGTGCCACGCCGTAAAATATCGATTTATATAATATATGATCTTCAGCCCTAAAGAAACATAAGGCCTTATGTCAAGTTTGTATTTAGCAATTAAATCCTGCGTTTTTGTAAACTCTGTTTATACTGTAAAAGTACCTATTTTACAGATAAGTAGCAACACAACAATAAAGACTAATATCTCTCGAAAGAGGAAAATGGTACCTACTAGGTACCTTTTTCCTCTTCCTAGATACAATAGTTATGTATGTAAATAACGATATCCTCCTCACTTCTTAAGATAGCCGTTGGCCGTTTTCCACGGTCCGGATATTTCAGACATCACAAAAGAAATTAATTAAAAAGAACGTCCTTTCAATATCTATAGCTCGCCCCTTTGAAATGCAAAGATGAAACTTTCTTTCCAAAAAAACTTATGGATAAGGCATTGTTTAAGTTTCCTGATATTGAAGATGACTTTTCTATTTGTGATCGTAAAATTCAAAGCGCGCTAATCGTTTAGACGCCAGCAGTGTAAGCGATCGATCAAAGTTAATGTCATGGCATAGTTGTAAAAGATTCAAAAACAACTTTAAGCTGGATGACTTGTAATGTAAGCTAATGTTTGACTAAAATAATTTAATATTTTCTCTCCTAAACCTATCGCAAGAGCACGTGTAACAAAGATTAATTGCTCCTTAAAGTTTCACGGTAACCTATTTCGGAACTTGTAGGGGAACCCCGGGCAAGAAGCATAGTGTGGGTAAGAAGAATAACCGATGTTTCCAAAAATCTATAATTGTTGGAGCTATTATACTTTTTCAAGTCATGACACGTGGGACTGGCAACGCCATGACAGTTGAACCAAAACATTACGCGAGTACATCTGTTGTGGTAATTAAAAAAAGGATTTTCATTGTCTTCTTACGATTTTTGTGAAGGTTTGTATACGAACTTTTTATATTACCAACCAGTTACATATGAATAAGTGACGTTTATTCAATTGTATGTTTATTCAAGTATATTTTGTGCTTGTTACTTTTTATTTACCTGCTAACAACATTTAACGTCTTGATCTTGTTTCTAATATTGACGCATTGGGCAAAACGGATAGGTATCCGTTTGCTTTACGCTATTTATTTAAGCATTTATATAAGCGTTTGTCTGATGCTGTCCCTAGAAATAGACGTGATAATTTAAAACTCTGTGTTCACGCCGCTAAAACAGCTCTTATGCGTAGTCCGAGCATCTTTTGCATGGCTCCGACCATTTTTAATAAATTGCCCAAATCATGGAAAATGTTAAATACATCTGCTCTTAAAAGTAAACTGAAGAGTTTATTAACTGAAAGAGCATATTACAGCATAGTAGAGTTTATGGAAGAAGATAATTTTCTTCGTTTTGGAGATGATAATGTTGTATTTTAGTAATGTTTTGTAATTTTTAGTTTTTTTTTGAATAATTGTTGTTTGGTATAGACATTTTAATGACATTATTTTATATTTTTATTGACTAACTTATTTAATGACTACTTTGACATTGTATTGTATCTAAAAATATGCTTTTTGAATTGTAATGATACCCAATTTTTATGTAATTTTAATTAATATTATCACGGTATATGCACCATCTCTTCCTATCAATTTGTACGCCACTATATGCGGCTGAACATGCCAGAACTTCATTTATCTCCTAGTTAACTTGCATGTAATGTATCATGTACACCATGTTTAAACAAATAAAAAATCTTATCTTATCTTATCTTATTGCAAATCAGACCTATACCAATTATGGCTGCTCCCAAAACAGATCGCAAAGACAGAAGGCAAAAGTCAGAGGTGTTGACGTCTACTCCCGTAAAAACTGAGCAAGCGTAAAAATTTGTAAAGGCAAATAATAAGAAGACAAAAATTTCTGTGTTAGCATGCTCCAGCAAAGCTAAAAATAAAAGATATTTTGGAAAACCGCAAAACAGAAACCCTAAACAAGATTTTATTGTTTAGTGTGCGCTGACAAATACACTGAACCACCAATGGAAGATTGGATTCAGAGCAAAAGTTAGGCGCATGAAGAATGCACTTCATATGTAGGAGACGATCAGTCTTCGCATTCATCACAGAAGTAGCTGCCACTACTGCTGTGATGAATGCTAAGACTGGTCGTAACTAAATCTACATATCCTTTTTGCCCTTAGTGCGTAACCGTTTTGCCCGACCCCTCCGGGCAAAACAGATAATTGATACTTTTTGATAATGCTCATAATTATTAAAGAAATTGTTATTTTATTTTCATTTTAATTAGTATTTTGTAAAGATGATTAAACAAAGTACAAATTAAAAGTACAAAGAGTTCTATTGATTTTCTGATTGTGGTTTTATTTACACTTTTCCTTAACATATGCGTCTTGCCCGGGCTTCCTAATAGCATTAAAACTACATTTTGTTAACGATGCCAAAGAGCTCTCACTGTTTATTTAGGTATATTAATCACAATTTACTTAATTCGGTTCATATTGGTTTCCGATGCAATTGCTTTTGTGGTATCCAGGCACAAATTGTGCCACTCATGTGGCAGCCGTAATGTGCCCGTGGGAACCTGAGGTCAGATGTGCGACCTCGACCTAAATACTGAGCTGCAAAGGTCATGTGGGCTGCAGCCAAAGGCTTAGTTTCACACAAAAGATACTTGTAGCTTCAACTCTACGGCGTTTTACAAAAAATATGAAGTGTGTTTACGTTTTAAGAATTTCATCACAAGGACAGAAAAAAATAATTCTGCTGTGTTCTACGAGTATACCGAAAAACAAAGTAATTTTACAAATACAATTTTTTTATGTTTGTGTGCCTTAGGGATCATTCATTAGCATGAATTTCAAAACAAACAATTCAAAAATTAGTTCCTGCAGTTATTCTTGAAATATTTGATAAACACAGGATACGAGACTCACGTATTCAATTAGTAAAAAAGAAAAGCAAAAAGCCGCGTGCAAAATATAATGTACGAGTATGTTATGATTCTCGACGGAAAATGAAAACAGCTGCAAGGGTCGAAAGAAGGTTAAGCTACCTTTGCCACGGTCGGTTCGTGGATAGGTGAGCATCCATTACATATACCCTCGTGCGTTGGAAAGCATTCCGTTATCCGGTTGTTAGATGCCCAAAACTCAAATGTGGGAGTGGCGCGAGGAGGCCAAACGCCGGGGCGTAACTCCGCTGCTGCGGGAATCATCGCGAAATCGCGGCACAGCGGACAGAGCTCCGGCGAGATCTCATGGCGACATGGAGAGTGCGATTGTCGCAACCCAGTGCTGGGCACGCCACGATTGCGGCGGTAAGTCCCCTCTTTGAGGAGTGGTTCGAGAGGCGGCATGGCGTCCTCACCTTCCGCCTGACGCAGGTCCTCACCGGACACGGTTGTTTCGGGAGGTTCCTGTTTCGATAGGGCGGGAGGAAACGCCCGGGTGTTTCCACTGCGAAGATCGCCCTGAGGACACGGTGGAGCATACGGTGGCGGTCTGCCCGGCTTGGGTGGAGCACCGCGGTGTCCTCGTGGAGGCGATCGGCGGCGGCGATCTCTCGCGTCCGGCCCTGGTCCAGGCCATGGTACGGAGCGAGAGGGCATGGATAGGTGACGGCTCACCTCCTTCAGCGAAGCAGTAATGCTCGCGAAGAGGGAGCCGGCGCACGTGAGGGAGAGGCAGCATATGCGCCCTCGCGACCCTAGCCGCCGCAGGATACGGAGACGCCCTGGGCGTCGGGAATCCCAGGCCGATTTCCAGCCACCGTAGGCATGAGCTTGCGGACGGCGAGTAATGGGTAGCTCGCTCTCCGGTAAGGACCAAGCCCAAATCGACGGCGCGTTGTGTTCCACGCGCGCCTCAAAGAGATGTCAGCACAAAAAAATGATGGGGCCCGCAAGGGCCGATGCCTGCCAGGGGTGCGGGTTTGTTCGAAAGAGATACCACAGCCCCTGGCATACGGGCTACTGAAGGAACACGGGTGGGTTTTAGTCAGTAATAGTCTGACACGCCCTCCTGCTCCACCCAGAGCGGGAGAAGTAATTTAATGATTTCCCACCCAAAAAAAAAAAAAGATGCCCTAAACTCTGACAACCAGTCTTATCAACGGGTATCGTATTACCCAGTATTCACTTAACTGGGTTTTGAGTCGTTCCATGTAACATACTGGACACTGGTATTCAGCTGCATCCGGTTAGACTGGAGACCGACCCCAACATAGTTGGGAAAAGGCTAGGCAGATCTACTGATGGTGAAAAATAAAACCTCATATTAACTAGCCAAACAGATTCAGGACTCTCATACCCTGCTGTCCCTACTTCCATTTCCAAGTTCAGGCGCCCACAGATATCAAGTACTACGCACCTGAACTTTATGAAGGACATCACAAATTGGGTCGGCGAATGTGATTCTAGGACTCTTCTGGCACTTCCATTCATATTTCGCTACACGTCCTTAAAAACTTTTCGTCCTTTTCCTGAAGATGGACTGATTGAAAACAAAATGAAGGTACGCTTGCCACGTTTGTACTTGTTAGTTAGTGGAAACTTTGGTTTACATTGCGAAACCAAGAAGCAGCAGAAAAGGTTAAAATAGCTGTAAATCAAGTTTATGACTGGACCAAAAACTGGAGGATTAAACTATACGAATCCAAATCTGTTCACATAGACTTTTCCAACAAAAAAAAACCGTTAGTATACCACCAACAAGAGACAATAAGAAAAGTGCTATTGGAACATTCTTGGTAAATACTATTTAATAGTTTAGGTTATAATTAAATTACTTATTAGTCTATAATCTTTATGGCTAGATTGTAATAAGATTAGGGTCCATCTTATTGATAAACCCTAGGACGAGGGAAAAAAAGACTTTGGAAAACACAAGAGTCTGCATGAAATGACCATCTTGTTCAGATGTCAGTGCAAATGAAAACCGGTTAATATCTAGCGTGTTTGCGCCACACGTCAAAGTTTCCAGTTTTTAATTACAACATCCGTACATCGTTGCTGTGATGCTCCGTTAATGCAGGTACCGTGTCAACCAGACTTTACATTACACCGCCGAGACCACCCACCGCCCTCCCCCCTGCAAATAGCTATATCCACACTGTCATTGAAAAATATGACTCCAGCAAAGTTCCAGACAGCAGTTGAATAAAATCTCTCTGACGTCTGCTATAGGTAGGTTCTACTCGAAATATTGAACAGTCTTTTAAATCTTAATGTACGTAATTAATTTGTGTCTACTTTGCTAGACAATAATTATCTCGTATCACAAAATTTGAAACAATTTACAGTTTCAGCTAGTGATAAAGGATACAGTGTTATTGAAGGTAGGTATACACTGTAGACAGACACAAACTCTGTTACTGATATCAGTAGGTAGTTGAAGTGCTCTTCAAAACGTAAGAGACTTTTACATTCATATGCATATCTGCTCACAAATGCCACAGGAGAGATCCAAAGATCGATCGGCGAGAATTTTTGAATGTAAATTTTATGGATCACTCACCTAATATTTACGAGTGTAGCTTCGCCGGATGTTTCGTACATAAATTATCAACCAAACAGTCCATTTGGAAAATTGAATTTCTAGCGAATTTCGGAATAAAATAGCTTCATTTTTAGAATGTTGCTGGCCAACAATTAAATCTTGATCGAACTCCGAAACATGGCTACCTACTGCCATGTTTCGCCGCCTCCGGGTGATTAACGTGAAGACGAATCTAATTTTGTGGTTTGTTTCCAATTCTTTAGGCTGTAACGTAACATCAAATCTCAGTAACATTCATGAATATCTACCTACTTAGATGAAAAATATCAGAACATGCTATATCTAAATCCTATAGGTACGTGTCTTCGTATGGTTAATAGCTAGGTACTCATAATTATTTAGATTATGTATTCAAGTTTCCATTTATTCATGCTGACAATTTGGCATAGGTATTAATGGTTCAACTTAGACATGAATGTTGGTGGTAGTATTGTACCTATTTACCTACGAAATCGTAAAAGGTATTTCCTTTTAAGATTTCGTAGGTAAATAGGTACAATGGTACAATATCTAAAAGGTCACTAGAATGGCATGAAGTAAGGTACCTACTGCTGACTGTACTGCGGTCTCGTGGGCTATGTTTATTTTAGCATTGCAGATGCGTCGTTTGTTGTGAACTAGTACATCCCCACTCTTTAATAATGCAGATGTTAATACTACCCACTTGTTGCTCACTTTGTTCGGAAATAAACTACAACAATTTTACTTTCCACTTAACCGTCTCATGACACGGAAAAGACACCTACAATAAACAATGTCCTTACCTTTGATTATTATATAATCAAAGGTCCTTACCTTCCTTTTAAAGAAACTTAATTTTTGTCTTTTATATTATTATTTATTTATCTTGAAATACAGCGAGTGATTTACCAATATAACGTTCTTATTTGTTGGCACAATCTTGAAAGTTGGCCTCAGGGTTTTGATGAAATTGGGTGAATCCACCTCTTTCCGATGCTATAAAACGATTTAGCGTTCGGGGTTTGAGAAAAGTCATTTAGTGAGGCAAATAACCGTAGGAGAGCTTTAGATCTGCTGTCGTAGGCAGTAGGTAGCTCTCACCTTGTGGCACACATTCGCTGGATAATTTAATAATCGCCCAACCACTACGTTCTTGATGCGTGCCGAAATCATGCCGAAATACTTATGCATACTTAGTTGTTTCAAGATATTTTCATTAGCACTACGACGTAAGTTCACCAAAAACCTTAATGTCAGTCAGTGTAAGTGCTACTTCTAATCCCTCTTTAGCTAATTAAGTAGTTATTTATTACCTTTACATAATTAAATCAGTATGCAGGCTCTATGACATCGTTCGTTGTAACGTAAACAGATCATTATTCGTGTGGAAACTGAACAGGTAAGTTTAATGGATTGCGAAGCTACAGCCTCAGTAATCCGCAACTCTAGTGTTTGTGCAGAGGTAGTCCAATTTTCAAACAAAGTGTTAGGTGTCAGGTCAAGGTTATCAACCATGACCCGACACTGTACCAACTTAAAATAAAACAATATGGACATATATGTGGGCATCTACCTATAGTAATTTAATTAGTGCGTGATCGAAGGTTTGGTTTCGATTTCGGCAAAAAAAAAAACAGGTTTCAACCGCAATTTTGGTTTTGGTGAAATAGTGGCCAAAACGACAGCCTGGCCAAAACAGGCGATTGGCGCTCATCGTGAGCTGTTAATAATTTATAGAATACGAACGACTGACACAAAGACAGACAACGTAGAAGTCCAAGCAGTCTGTCTAAAAAAGGGTGTAAACAGGACCCCATTATCAAATTGACGGTTCCTACGTATAATCCCCTAACTACAAATGACAAACTTTACAGGCAAACGCTTCAAAGTTTGAAACACGTATGTACATCATGTTCTAGCTAGATAATGTAATGTCATGATGGATTTAAAGTGCATTTTGCCATCTTAGACTTATTTTTGTTAAACTATACGATAGCATAGGCTGGCCTTAAGGTCATGAAAACAGAAAATGCAAATCACGTACCTATCTACCACTTAGGGTATTGTACCTAGGGACCAGCGAAATATCAATGGAGTCAAAGTGGGACAAGTATTTTTTTTAAACGTTTCCACGCAAATTTCTAATTTCTCCTATATTGTAGGTGCATTTACAAACAGTTAAACTCACATACACAAACAGCCAGACCCGGAACACCTACTTATAGGTCACACAAATATTTGTTCCGTGCGGGAATCGAACCCCGACACGCAGCGCAGCAGTCAATCGCTTAACCACTGCGACAACTGTGCCGCCAATTTAGTAGTAGCGTCTAGGTATATATTCACTTTGTTATGCTATATTCCAGACATTGCTACAGGTAACAGCAGATTCATCTAAGCGACACGACACACAGTGGGTCGAAACTATGATTTTAGTGACTTAGGGATCAATTTTGTTTTTTTACTTTTTTCTTTATGCGGATGGATAGAGCTCATAACCCTCAATAATAATTGTCCTGATGTTTTTTTTCCTAAACTTTATACTTTGGGTAGAAAAATCAGTTTTGTTATTTTTTTGTATGGAGCGGATCAAATTAAGTCAAATTCCTGCTAAGTAGCGTGTGATCCCGCTTTAAAACTTTATTTTTCTTATACCTTGTCTAGTCTTATATAATTTGATGCTATGAACATCTGCATAAAGCTGCCACTCTGCCAAATAAATGGACCGAAAAAAAAATGAAAAATACATTGAATAAAAAGCTTCTTTTAAGTTAAATTTGATATGGAATAGTATGTAAAAGCACGTAATAATACACATAATTACTTAACAACTAACAACAATACATTTAAAAGGTCCCTAATTAGCTTAAATTTACTAATTTATTACATTAAGTATTTAAAAATGTTGGTCTATGAATTTCTATTTGTTTGTTTAATGACTTTAATTAGTTTATAAAGTTCAATTAAATACTGGATAGTAAGTAAAGAAACATACAAACAGATACGAATTAGTAAAGATAAAATAACTTACTACTAACACAAGTAAACTAAAAAACTAACTATATACAACACCATACTTTACTATTACCTTTCAAATATGACATACAAACTAGTAAAAGACAAACAAGAAACTTACAATCTACCAAAAATCTTATTCACTATCGCTATGTCTATCTTGCAAATTATCTACATCAATAAAATCTATATCGGATTCTGTGGGAAAACTCAGCAGAAGCTCTTTAACTTTTGGAGAGAGAACCATTACATTTTGTTTCACCATTCGAGGTCTTAAACTTGTGATCTTTGGATCAGAAGACAAAAGAAGATTGTGTAAAATGTCCTCATTTGTCGCCGTTCTACTTACCTTTCTAGAATGACTCTCTCTATATTTCCGGAAATCTTTATTGCGAGCTTCCGCTGCCTCTTCCGACAGTTTACCTATAGGTATGGCACCAAAGTGCTTAATTATATTACTCCCATGTACCAACAATTTATGTATACTGGAAGGCATATAATACCAAGGATATAAGTTTACATACAATTCTGCAGTATCTCTAGAAAATTCGGAAAACTTAGAAAAGTCCACGCGCTCTCCAGATGCAATAGTCTGAAGAATCACGTAAAACCTTTCTATTAAATCTTTACTTATTCCTGTTATGCGAGCTGTTGTTTCTGCATCCCTGAAAAATCTTCTGGCAGTATTGCCATCATTGGTTGTGCCTACTCCTTGCTTGACTATATCGATAAGTAAACCGCATTCCTTCTTAAACGCTTGCTGTATAGCGCTCTTTCTGAGTGACATTTTTTCTTTATCATCGCCCCTGCAACTCCATTTTTTGAAGTCCAAACGATAAGCTGCAAACAAAAAGAAATGTCACTTAAAAATAATTTCACAGGAAACTACCATGAAAAAAATTATAAAGTTTTAAGATTATATTTACCGATATGAAGTAAGCACTCCATGCATCTTATCCAGGCATGTAAAGATGACATTCCATACTGGAACATTTCTTCATTGCTTTCTCTTTGAGCAAGTGACTCTAAATTGTTCATCTCTGACGGTTTTGCTTTGCAAATATCACAGACAGCTGAAGATGTGTCTGACAAATATGACGTTATTTTGCCGTCTATCATCGTCAAGTGCAATTGATGCTTAACTTCAACTTGATTGATTCTTGACGGCTGAAGTCTATCTCTTTCTTGTGTTATGCTAGCTTTTATAGTTGCCACTGTTGACTGCGTTTCTTTGGTAAATTTGAACATTATCGGACGGCAATAGAAAGTTGATGAAGGTCGGTCGTTTTCCCAAACAGTTGTTCCATCACATTGTTGAAGCCTTATAGGAACTAGACTGGCCATGAAAATAGATGAATCATCAAACTCTGTTTCAGTCTTTTGTTTGTAATTACTTTGACCTGAGGCTCCATCAAAGCCCCATTTGCTTATAAGCAGTAACTCTGTTGCCGAGTCCAAATCAAAAGCAATCACATCTAAAAGCCTAGATACCGTCAAGTTGAGTAAAGCTTGCAGTTTAATAGCACCTCCTTCTTCAGTAATAATTATGTCTTCTTTCCCTGGATAACATCTTAACTTTGCTTCTTTAATTTTATAATAAGAAGGGTATAAATCAGACCCATTTTCACTTGCTACTTCTCTTAGGCTTATATACTGCCACTTACTTAATTTAAGTGAAACTAATAAAGACAGTGCCTTATCGGGTGAATAGGTACTACTTTTCGCTTTACTTGTACTTAAACACTCCTTAACTTTTTCTAGATCTTCGGGGTGATTTAGCAAATGGTTCATGATTTTTCCTACGTCCTCATTTCCAGTGTTTTTTAAACTAGCAATTGTAGTAGCTTTCAGTTCATCTGGGGATAACGAAAGCGATTGGTTAATTTGTTCAATGCGTCTTCGTTTTTGCCTGGAGCCCAATTCTTCGAAAGGTTTTCGAGGTGTAAATGTAGATGTCGAAGCTTCTGAAGTAGATGGTGGTAGATTTTCAACATCTTCAGTATTACAAATCTCGAGCCTTTCCTGTTCAGTGTTCACAGCTTCACGTATCATTCCTTCGGGCCAATTTATTGCATGTTCTAACCAATCACCATTTTTTCTTATAAACTGTCCTAACGTGCGATTACTTCGTTCCCATCTTGCACTTATATTTGAACAAAAGCGCGTACAGAATTTTTGGAGCTCAACACTGTTCTCTTCGGTCACGTTTATTTTATCTTGTAGAAATTGAAAAAGTTTTTTACTATCCGACAGCGACTTCAGCTGCTCTCTTAAAATCATAAATAAATCTAAATTGTTAACTAAACTCTCCATTATAACGAAAAAGGGACGATCACAATCACGACATGTTAGTAGTAGTACGAATAAACGAACACTAGGTAATATTTATTAAATATGGTCATTTTATAGTTCCAGTGACAAACAAACCTTTACAATTTTTTCTACTACCCTCATTAAATAATTATCCTCATTAACTTTACCGTAATGGCTAAAAGTGAAAAACATTGTTTTTTATAAAGTAAAAGGATAAGCTAATTAGTCATTAAACACACAAATAGAAATTCATAGATCAACATTTTTAAATACTTAATGTAATAAATTAGTAAATTTAAGCTAATTAGGGACCTTTTAAATGTATTGTTGTTAGTTGTTAAATAATTATGTGTATTATTACGTGCTTTTACATACTATTCCATATCAAATTTAACTTAAAAGAAGCTTTTTATTCAATGTATTTTTCATTTTTTTTCGGTCCATTTATTTGGCAGAGTGGCAGCTTTATGCAGATGTTCATAGCATCAAATTATATAAGACTAGACAAGGTATAAGAAAAATAAAGTTTTAAAGCGGAATCACACGCTACTTAGCAGGAATTTGACTTAATTTGATCCGCTCCATACAAAAAAATAACAAAACTGATTTTTCTACCCAAAGTATAAAGTTTAGGAAAAAAAACATCAGGACCATTATTATTGAGGGTTATGAGCTCTATCCATCCGCATAAAGAAAAAAGTAAAAAAACAAAATTGATCCCTAAGTCACTAAAATCATAGTTTCGACCCACTGTCGCGACAGTGCGTTTGGTCACAATAGCAAAATCACACGTTTAGCGATTACTTTGACGCTGCATCGCGTTCTTGCGACTCGTTCCGTTGGCGTACCTACGTTTTAAAAATATACGATGCTAAATAACTGTTTTGCGGAGAGATAAAGCATTCTTAATAGGTTTGAAAAATATCAATTTAATCGGAAGCTCGATTCTTCCGATTAAATTGATATTTTTCAATCAGATGATTACTAATGCTAAAATGATGCGGTGTAAAAGGTTGTATCGAGTATCTGAAAAATTACAAGTAAATCGCTTATCGTAAAAGTCAAAATTAGTAGCATGTTTGTAAAGAGAAAATCTTGCAAAAGTACCTACTTTTTTCTTCGGATAAA
Organism: Polymixis flavicincta; assembly: GCA_949987655.1. Classification (NCBI taxonomy): domain Eukaryota; kingdom Metazoa; phylum Arthropoda; class Insecta; order Lepidoptera; family Noctuidae; genus Polymixis; species Polymixis flavicincta. The sequence goes on from OX465182.1 coordinate 14,073,233, forward strand.
ATAAAAGATAATTGCAAAATCGACCCTTGATCATATTATTATTTGTAACAAATCTACGAAAAACGACGGGTGTCAGAAAATAATGTAATGATTTACGAATCCCTACTAGTCCCTACTTCCCTATTATTATTATTATAAATGCGAAAGTAACTCTGTCTGTCTGTCTGTCACGCTTTCACGCCTAAACCGCTGAACCGATCGTCATGAAATTTGGCAAAGATATTGTTATAAATTATGCCTATAATTATATATGTTTGTTAACTATTTATAATCACATCTATGAACTCTTAGGATTAAATGTAGCTGTATTGACTTCATGTGATTGGTCGAGACTTTGACAGTTCTCGACCAATCACAAGCAAGTAAAATGGCGGGAAGCGGGCAGACATTTTGAGTGATATGCTCGTCACTCTTGGGCATTCGTTTCTGGACATCTGCACTAGACACTTGTATTCTAAACTACAAACTGTATATTTTAACATTTTGTAACTTTGATAAATAAACGTGGTTTTCAAAGTCTCTTAAGAGTGTTTTTATATTCCAAGTGTAATAAGCCCTTTACTTCTGAGTATTGAACCAGTGCGGTTCACATCTCAGAAGTGGGATAAACAGCCTAGTGCCCACAAAAGGATCGGAGACACGTTAAGTATTTGGCGTACCGAGAAAACGTAAGTGTCTTTTGTTTATTTAATTGGGCTGCCTACCCTTATTAGCCATATTAATGCAATTTACAATATCAAAGTGAAAAAAAAAAAAAAAAAAAAAAAAAACAATTACTACAGATTATTACGTATATTTCGCTCGTCTTATTTTAATTACTTCAGAAATTGAACTGTATTTACCGTAACGGAGACATTCCGGAGGTTTTTATGGTTAGTCATGCATGTTTATCATGCCAGGGTACTCCCTGGGGACGAACATGTTTGATATTTCTGTTTGTAATTTGAGAATGAACTGTATTTACCGTAACGGAGACATTCCGGAGGTTTATATGGTTGGTCATGCATGTTAATCTTGCCAGGGTACTCCCTGGAGATGAACATGTTTGATATTTCTGCTGGTAATTTGAGAATGAACTGTATCTACCGTAACGGAGACATTCCGGAGGTTTATATGGTTAGTCATGCATGTTAATCTTGCCAGGGTACTCCCTGGAGATCAACATGTTTGATATTTCTGTTTGTAGCTCGAAAGACTGAACTGTATTTACCGTAACGGAGATATTCCGGAGGTTTATATGGTTAGTCATGCATGTTTATCGTGCCAGGGTACTCCCTGGGGATGAACATGTTTGATGGTCTATAATAACTTATGTGAAAATAAATAAACATCTTGTTTACAAGTTTAGTATAGTTAGGGTTTATTAACTCAGGTGTTTTTTTTATTATTTATTACATGTTGAGGCCGTGAGAACATGGATGAACATGGGTCTAGTTCTCGAAGAGAACGTGATGGACCTAGACGGACCCCTCACAAGTCGCTGACGCCGCCACTTCGATGTCGTGATGCAACCCGAAGCCGCAGCCGGGGTCGAGGGCATACGCGTTCACCTGAAGAAAGTTGTGGCAGCCGAAACCGTCTGTCGCGGTCCAGGCGATCGAAAGGAAGACGATCGCGACCGACGATTAGTCGGTCTCCTTCCCGACCACACTATTCAAGAAAGGCAAGTCGTCGTACCAAGCGCTCCAGGACCCGGTCGCGCACTCCAGGGCGGCAAGAGACGTGCCACGCAGAACGCGGGCATCCACCTAGGAGCAGAACATCTCGCCTTCGTACACCATCCCGTGAAGAAACTCATCGTCATCGTGAGTTGAATAACAAACTGTTTATTGAGAACTTTATTACTGCACTTAAGGGTATGAATAATGCAAGCGATCGCGATAGGTATCCTGTTTTAAATAATGTAATTCCTGATTTTGACCCATTATGTAAGGAACAAACGGTTGATACGTGGCTTCACAAGGTTGATGAATGTGCACAGATCTATGGTTGGAACGATAAACAAGTAGTCCACTATGCCCTACCTAAATTAACAGGGGTAGCTAAATCCTGGTATCAGGGTCTACCCTCACTACTATTTTCTTGGCCGGAGTGGAAGTTAAAGCTGAAGGAATCTTTTCCCACTAGGGATAATTATGCAGATTTACTAACGGAAATGCTGAATAAAAAGGTTCGTTATGGGGAGCCGTTAGAAATATATTATTATACTAAAATGAATCTTCTAAATCGTTGCGAAATATCAGGAAAACGTGCAGTTGATTGTATCATAGCAGGTATAGAAGATCGTGGTGTTAGGTTGGGAGCACAAGGAGCTGAATTTATGGAACCGGAATTGCTTCTTAAGTTTTTAAAGACAGTAAAAATAGGTCAAGATAGGTCCACAAACGAGCAGCAGAAGGTTAAGGATAGAGATAGGCGAACACAAAATAACATATTTACCGGTAATAAAGTAGAACACGGTTCCCGGAAGTCAACCGGATCTAGTATGGTCTGCTACAATTGTAAGGAACCCGGTCACCCATTCTTTCGTTGCCCAAAACCGAGGGTTCAATGCTCTAAATGTAATTTACTGGGACATAAAGACACTGAGTGCCCTGGGACAAAGCAAAGTACCAACGATAAACCAAAAGCAATATTGAAAGTAGAAAACACAGGCGACTCAAGTGCCAAGTATAAAATGCCTATTAAAATAAATGGGTTGTTTTCAGAATGTCTCGTAGATTTGGGAAGCGAGGGTACTTTGGTCCGTCTCAGTGAAGCTCAGCGTTTAGGACTAAACTGGAAGGTAGGAGAAGTGCCACTATTAAGAGGAATAGGTAACGTGCCATATAAACCCCTTGGCAAAGCTAACGTCACGATCGAAGTACAGGGAGTAGTAGAAAATCACGTGGAGATATTGGTGGTTGATAATTGCTTAATAAATTTTCCTATACTACTAGGCCACACTTTCACCGAAAGACCCTCCGTCAAAATACTAAAGACAGAATCTGACGTTATTTTCCAGCGGGTTAGTGAGCAGTCTGTTTTGATTTCTCCACTTTCATGTATGAAGGAGACGCGCATAGGACGCGGCGAATTAAAGGCGATCCCAGTTAGTTCGTGTAATTCTTTCTCGGGAAAAATCTACGTGAATGGAACCGTGCGCAATATTGAAGGTTACGAACATTACTTGTTGCCCGGCGAGTATCAATTAACACACGGTGCGGGTAGGATTCTCGTTCAGAATATCAGTGATAACCCCCTAGTTATAGAAAAGGGTAATCTTATAACTAGGAGCCACACTTTAACCGAGAGCCTAAACGTTCAAAAATTAGATTTTAGTGATCAGTCATCCATAGATGAAGCACCAATCAGCTGCGGAGGAAATTTAACAAAGGATCAAAAAGAGTCGTTAAAGGTCTTGTTGAATAAATATAAGTATTGCTTTTCCAGTAGTTTAAAAGATCTTGGATTTACAATGGCAACTGAAATGGTGATTCAATTAGATGATCCCGATCCTGTCGTTTACCGCCCATACCGGTTGTCCTTTACCGAACGCCAGTTAGTTCAAGACATGATCAAGGAAATGTTAGAAAGCGGCATTATACGGGAGTCTAACAGTCCGTACGCAAGCCCTATAGTACTAGTTAACAAAAAGTCTGGGGAAAAGAGGTTATGTGTGGACTACCGTGCACTAAATAGTAAGACAAAGAAAGAACACTATCCTCTCCCTCGTATCGAGGATCAGTTGGACTTATTATCAGGTAGTTCACTATTTGTTACCCTCGACTTAGCGTCCGGGTACTATCAGATCCCAATAGCCGAAGGTTCTCGAGATAAGACAGCTTTTGTGACCCCTCAGGGTCAATACGAGTACAACAGAATGCCTTTTGGGTTAGTAAACGCACCATCGGTATTCCAGCGTACAATGAATAAGATCATCCACAATTCACCTGCGTCATCGTACGCGTTGGTCTACATGGATGATATTCTGATCCCTGCCAAGTCATTTGATGAGGGGATGGTACGTTTGGAGGAGGTATTGCGTTTGCTGGCACAAAATGGCCTAACTCTCAAAATGAATAAATGTAATTTCTTTTATGACAAAATAGAGTACTTGGGGTACGAAGTCAGTTTAGAGGGTGTTAGACCAGGGCCGCTTAAAACAGACGCTATATCCAAATTCCCTACGCCAACAAATGTTCACGAGGTTAGAAGGTTCTTAGGCCTTGCTGGCTTCTTCAGGAGGTTTGTCGCGGGATTCGCTTTAATAGCACATCCTCTGACTAGCCTGTTGAAGAAGGACAATTCTTGGAGTTGGGGTAGTCAAGAACTAGAATCGTTTGAAAAATTAAAGGAGATTTTAGTACAAAGACCGGTCCTCGGACTTTATAATCATAGTGCGCTAACTCAACTCCACACTGATGCTAGCAAGTACGGGATAGCTGGCATTTTAATGCAACAGGACAGATCTGGGGTGTTCAAACCTATTGCTTATTATAGCAGGCAAACCAGTCCGGATGAACAAAAACTACACTCCTTCGAGTTAGAGACCCTCGCTATTATTGCCTCATTAAATAGGTTTAGGCATTACTTACTCGGTATTAGATTCACCATAGTTACGGACTGCAACGCTTTGCGTACCACTCTGAGTAAACGCGACTTAATCCCACGAATTGCTCGCTGGTGGCTGCAATTCTTAGAATATGACTGCTCAATAGAATACCGCCCTGGCGACAAAATGGCACACGTAGATGCCCTTAGCAGGGGTGCTATAGGCGGTATTCCAGATGTTGATCACGTGTTAGACATACTTTCGGTAGGTACTGACGATTGGCTAGCAACGGTGCAACAGACTGACGAAGACATTAAGAATATCGCGAATGTTTTAGGCGATTCCAAATGTAAAGATGCCATTGACATATTCAAAAATTACAAGCTTGTAAATGGACGGGTATATCGGATGATTGACGAAAATACTATTCGTTGGGTTGTTCCGAGTGGCACCAGATGGCAACTACTGAAAGCCAATCATGACGATGTGGGACACTTTGGGTTTGACAAAACTTTGGCACGCTTGCAAGCTACTTATTGGTTTCCAAAAATGAGAAGGTTTGTAAAAAAGTACGTCTCAGCTTGCCTTCAGTGCGCACATCACAAGTTGCCAGGTGGTCCCAGGCCCGGTGAACTACACCCCATCCCTAAAGCTATTATACCGTTCCACACCATACATGCGGATCATCTCGGTCCTTTTATTCGCACCAAGCGTGGCAATACATTCATTCTAGTCATCATAGACGCGTTTACGAAATTTGTTGACATCACCGCTGTGCGAAATACCAAATCGTCCACAAGCATTAGGGTATTGAGAGAGCATTTTAGTTACTTCGGCGTGCCAACCCGTTTGATTACGGATCAAGGAACAAGTTTTACTAGTAGAGAGTTTAAAACGTTTATTCAATCATGTGGTATAAAGCACGTACTTAATGCCGTTGCCACACCCCGAGCGAATGGCCAAGTGGAACGGTACAACCGCACCATTTTGGCAGCGCTCGGGGCAATGAACCACGATCAACCAAATGGTTTATGGGACGAACATTTACCTAACATACAGTTGGGTATCAATACCACTGTACATGCTACCACCAAAAAGACTCCAGCGGAGCTTCTTTTCGGGCGAAATCTAACCAATCCATCTGAAGGTCTATTAAACGACGTAATAAACGAAGTTACGTCGGAGATCGGGGAGAGTCTGGACGATGTTAGGGCTACAGCCGGTGAGCTTATTAGGATACAACAGGACAAGGACAAAGAGCGGTATGATAGGTACAGAAAAATGGGAATGAGTTTCAAAGAAGGTGATTTGGTTAGAGTAGTAAGAGCTGTGACGGGAATAGAGGGGCAATCTAAGAAGCTCGAACCTAAGTGTAAAGGCCCTTACAGAATTAAGAAGGTGCTCCCCAACGATAGGTTTGTAGTCGAGGACACACCCCTCACAAGGACTAGTAAGAGGTACGAGGCTGTGGTGGCCATTGATAAAATATTCCCATGGATCAGTTTTAACGAGCCCGTATCAACCGGTTGTGAATCCAAGCCTAAAGATTGTGAATCTGATTGTGAAGGGTTGTAATCAGACGTATGGTCAATTCATTGGTGTTAATAAAGATGAATATTGTACATAGAATTAAATAAGCAGGCAGATAAGAACACCGAATCAGATCTTTTGCTACCAATTATATTTTGTATTTCTAACATGATAATTTAAAGAACTATGAGATGTCGATGTCACAATAAAAGTAAAGCTAATGTGGTTTAAGTTTCGATGATTAATGTCATGTATCATCTAAATTATTCCATGTACTAATGGCTGAAATATTTGCTGGTCAACGTCATGGACTAGTAAATACCGATTCATTGGTTAGAGTCACGTACTAATGAGTTGGTGAGGGGTATCAGGTAAAGGATGCCTCCCGTTTTAGCAATTGGTGCATTAGTGGGTATATCTACTGGTCAAGGTCATGGACCAATACATACACCTACTGCCGATATAAGATATAGATTACGCTAAGCGTGTCAGGTAACCGACACCCTTAAAGAAAGCTTACAGACTAAAAGTAATGTGCGAGTAAATCTATTGTAAGATAATGGAACTTAAGATATAATTAATTAAAGACGAATGAGATAATTTATGTTTGAAATGTTATATGATGTATGTAATGGTTTTTTTTATTTTTATTTTTTGTTTTGACATAACAACGAGGGACTCGTTGGAAGTCGGATGGCCGAGCTGTTATAAATTATGCCTATAATTATATATGTTTGTTAACTATTTATAATCACATCTATGAACTCTTAGGATTAAATGTAGCTGTATTGACTTCATGTGATTGGTCGAGACTTTGACAGTTCTCGACCAATCACAAGCAAGTAAAATGGCGGGAAGCGGGCAGACATTTTGAGTGATATGCTCGTCACTCTTGGGCATTCGTTTCTGGACATCTACACTAGACACTTGTATTCTAAACTACAAACTGTATATTTTAACATTTTGTAACTTTGATAAATAAACGTGGTTTTCAAAGTCTCTTAAGAGTGTTTTTATATTCCAAGTGTAATAAGCCCTTTACTTCTGAGTATTGAACCAGTGCGGTTCACAATATAGCCTAGTGATATGGAGAAGGACATAGGCTACTTTTTCCGCGATAACCGACATCCAAGCGGGCTGAGCCGCTGGCAAAAGCTAGTTTTATATAAACTTCTACAGTTTCGGTATGGGTTTCAGCTGAAACTAGAAGTGGAGCCGAAGTTCAGTTACTGTTTGGGTTTCGGCTGAAAATAGAGTTTCCGTCGGACACAATTTTTTTAGCGACGCGCGTGTAAGCGCAGAAGCTCTCGGTACCCTCACAGGTACCGTCCAAAACAATGGCGAAGTCTGAAGTGTGTTTGTGTGTATGTGTGTTATGTGCTGACGCTACTCGTCTTTAGGTTTTTATAGGCTGTATTTAGTTGTTAAAAATGAATTGGACATCTGTAGATGAACTAGGCGAATGCCTGTATTTCGTCTGTCAGCGCCAAGAATCCATCAAGTATGCATATATATATATTTTATTTTAATGTTATTGTTTATATAATCAAAGAAAAAATGTTAAATAACATAATAATTCGATACAATAAAATAATTTAGTCATTAAGGCAACCACAAGAAAGCGCGCGTCGCTTCGTGCGATAAAAATACTATCTATGCCGTCAACTTCAAGCCCTAGGTAGGTAGGCAGGCACCTACCTAGTGCTTGAAGTACAGCTTTCATGTCTTGCTATAGTGCCGTCTAGATGCTAAGTAAACTAAATAGGTAACGTAGCTACTAACATGGAATATGTAAGTATTCAAAGGCTTACTGAATAAGTAAACATTTCTACTGAAAAATCAAATAAAAATATTTTATTTCACATTACCCTGCATGGGCACTTATGAAACGTCAGAAGCAAGCATGGTTCCAATTTGTCGCTTCCTATGGAGAAGGAAGGTAGGTAGGTGCATAAAATAGATTAATGGTTGACCGCAAATTGAAATGAGAGCTCTAATTTCTTGCCTAGGTACCTACACAATTTGTTATAGGTACAAGATACAACTGAACTTTATAATTATGTTGGTTCAAACGGTTTTATGTAAGCCGCAAATAAAGTAAAAAATAAAACACAATGGAAACCTAGTCTTATTTAAATTGTGAAATAGGATGGACTGATCCTCAAACCACGTGGTAGACCATCGTCAAACGAGCGAAAGCTGTTCAAGAACTTTCAGCTTAACTAAATGACATATCTAGGTAGGTGCTGTTTGAAAATATATTTTTTGCGGACTCATGGACACAAAACATTGAGCTGTAAGTTGCAAATTGCATTCTGGTACTGAGTATTAAGGGGGTGAGTCGGTAGGGGAGGCTATATTGATCCTCGCCGTCGCGCCGCGCTGTGACCGAACGTGACCCCACGACCGCCCTTGTATACCTGGCCCGTGGGCTTCGATGTTGATCGCAAGAACAGTTTTATATTATAAAACTCTGGTAAAAGATGCAACTAAATAAAAAACTACATTCATAACCACTAACGGGCACACCGCACAAGACCCACCGATAGTTACAAAGTTGCGCATTACTTCAACTCATCCTAAAATAATAACTACCAGCAGGCTTAGCACGAGCACCGATTTGTCGACGGAAGAATAGACATGACTATTAAATAAATGATGTACAATAGGAGAAGATAGTTATGTTTCTCTATTCATTATCACAGTTATGCGTTCTAAACGAATCATGATTTTGTAGATAATTGTATATACTTTGTGGTCGTCGAGTAGAAAGTTTGTTGTCAGTGTGATTTTGACAGTTTGGGAAGAAATATTCTTCTGAAATAGTCTACACTTATTAGGACCTAGATAGGTAAATATCGTTCGAAACGAAAGACTAAATGACAGATTGTAGAAGGATATCTATGGTGCGTTAACAAAAATGAAGGAACGAAATGTAACTTTGTATTGAAAAAGCACTGTCTATTCTTCGTAGAAATACAAAGCGTCATGCTAAGCCCGCTGGTGGAGGCCGTTTCTAAACTAAACGTATTTGTGTTAAATCACTAATCTATATAGGGTGACTGGTAATTAGTGACCGACAGTTAAATACATGATTGTACTCATCATTATGAACAACTTTTAGTATGGGACCAAACCTGAAATCGCGAAAAAAAAATCAGCTGTTCCCTACATTTATGTTCGCATAACTCGTCAAAATGTAGGGAACAGATGATTTCTTTTTTCGCGATTTCGGGTTTGGTCCCATAGTAAAAGTTGTTCATAATGATGAGTACAATCATGTGTTTAAATGTCGGTCACTAATTAACAGTCACCCTATATAAATAAAAAGAAAAGTCCTGACTGACTGACTGACTGACTCATCAACGCCCAGCCCAAACCCTTGGACCTAGAAAGCTAAAATTTTGCAGAGAGTTGACCCTTGATGTAGACCCTTCTCTACATTATAAAGGGAACCTCTCTGTAAAATTTCCTTATTCCTTCCTTCCTTATTAAGGAATAAGGAAGGAATTTTCGAAATTCAACCCCTAAGTGAATTAAATAGGAGATGAAAGTTCCGCGCGGGCGAAGCCGCTGGTAAAAAAAAGCTAGTGATCAATAAATAAGTACCTATCTACGTAGTGTAGGTATCTGCAGCTGCAACTATCGTTCAACTTTCAGAATTGAGAAAAAGGAGGTCTGAAATGCTCTTACTATTAGGTACTTATGTAGCTTAGGTAGGCAGTAGTATAGGTAGGTAATCTGTCCACGTGTACCGCACCTACCTAGGTACCTACGTCACGATATCAGAGTTATCACGCCCGCAGTTCATGCCGCGTAGTGTAATAGCGTTACTTCGCATGATCGCATGCATTTGCGGCTGGACACTTTTTATAAAAAAAACCATAGATACGGCATCACTAAACACTTCGCGCAGCTCTCTGATGTGGTTACTTTGAATTAAATTACCTACAGTTACTTTACTTAGCTTACTTATCATACTTAAAGCTAAAATTCTGTAAACCAGTCTTTTCTGGATTCGTAGGTTTGTTTTTCTAACCACCTACTTTTCTCAAAGAAGTAGGTACCTACCTACATAACTACCAGCAAATATGACAAACACAAAACTGAAGAATTCAGGTAGGTAGGCCCTACAATTTTTCAATAAAATGAGGTGTTAGATAAATTACCTACATACGATTTATGAAGTAGGTAAAGCACCACTACAATCATAATCTCATTGTCATCAATAGGTATACATTTGTCTATATACAAATGTACCTTTGATGACAAGAGTAGGTACACTGTACTCTTGTCATGCTCTTAAATTTTGAATAGAATAAAATGAAACCGAGATCTAAGTTTATTGTTTAAGAAACAATATTATATCAATAGGGCTTAATAGGTAGATATACCTTTTGAGGCAGATAGATGCTCGTTTCATGATGATCGGCGGCCGGCGCGGCTCGCCGCCGCGATTCCCGTGAGCAGCCAAGCAAAACGGGAGTCATATTCAGAAGCTTGTGGCAGGCAGTCGTGCTTTTAAAAACATCGACCGATCTTCATTCAGGCTATTCACGAGTTTCTATAAAAATTAAATTGTTACAAAACAAACAAAATAAAGCAGCGCGTGAATATTTCTACTCTGGCAATATTTATAAAACGTCAAATCGACCACTGCTGCGAACGGCGAAGCTTACTCGTAATTTTTTGAGAGTGCCTAGTCCGTGTTTGACTGAATATTGAACAAAAAAATATTTTTTACTAAGTGAGTCATCAATAAACTGATAAATTTATTATTGTGAATACAAAACAATGGAGCACGATATTAACAAGCCGTATAAAATCTGTGATGTAAATCGAGACAAAAAAAAGGGTATAGTCGCATCATCCCTTGAAGATCTCCTTACAAAAGTGCCAGAAAAGTTAGGGATGCCCTCGGAGAATTTAACAGTGGTTTTAGAGTCCGATGGTACTGAAGTGGACGACGAAGAATATTTTTTTACTTTGGACCCTGATACTTCTCTTATGATTTTACATGGTCTTGAAAAATGGGCTCCGAATATGCCAAAATGCCAAGTTTCTCTCGACCAAACTGATGATATTGCATTAGGAGACAAAGGACAGGTAGCAAACTTGGTAGGCCGCCTACAACACAACTTGTGTCACATCTCACTCCTGGGAGGTCAAGACTTGGAGCTGTTATCAGACATGGATCCAGACAGTCTAGCAGACATTGTGACAGACAGAGACAATAGAATAATTTTGGAGCACATCAAAGAAGCATCCGGAAGGTAATTCATGAATTAACTTATCCTTCTCACCAAGATAGTATTACATTCATGTAATTATTATTATGCAAAATTCCTAGCCAGCATAGGCAACTACTAATTAGTTTTTGAGATGTATTAGACTGAGAGCAATTTATATATTATTATTTACTTTTTTCAAATGCAATTTTATATTTACATTTCCTAAAACAAGGTTCCACTAGTTCCAGAATATGTTGATTCACTTAACCTAAATAAAAATTTTAGAGTAATGATAACATGTTATCATTACTTTGAAAACCAGCTCTTTTGTTCAGTAAAAATAGAAATTGTACCCAATTAACAACTTATCTCACTTGTTTTCTTATTTTGCCTTATTACAGAATTTTGCTTGAAAAACGTCAAGCTCAAGATGCCATGGAATTGTTGAAGCTGTACCATCAGAGTGTAGCCAATGGTAATGAAGATATGTCACCACCAAAACAAGAACGAGTGTAGAACAGTGTGTGAATTGCCATGGTAACCCACAAATATGTATTTCATTTGTCATGACTTGATTCAGATAGAAATAAATAAGTGTGTATGTACAGGTTAAGGATTATTTCTCTCTTGATTTAAAATATACACGTTCTCAAAATCTTAAATTTAACTACCAATAAAGAAATTAGCAAAAAAGCAAGAGAAGTAATCACCATATCAGATATTCTGTATAAAGTTTTACAAATCTTAATAATATTACTATCTTCTTGTAGGTAATTATTTAAACTGAATCAAGTTATGATTAACATAATGTAACCCTCAATTTATTTTTAAGGGATTGTTCACCTCAAAAGTTTACAAAAAATGCATATTTACATGCTTGTGAGCAAACACTAACTTATTTTTTACTCTATTAAAAGTATGTAACTCACTTAGCATAATAATGATCATTTATGATATACCAAATATTGAGGCCTTTTAAAAACATTATTTTCTAAGTTATTAGAATTTTGTTTGTAAGGAGTAAACTAGTTTAGCCAAAATAAGGAAATTATAGGATGATCATGTAATTATTACTTGTATTTAGTTGGTATCTTGTAACAGTATATATTGCAATGTCCTCCATTTTTATTACATATAATATTGAGTAACCTATAAGCTGGTACATGGTAAAATATAACATGTTAGTGATAATACAACGCTAATCTTATGAATATGAGCTGAAATTGAAAGATGTGGTAACAGTCTTAAGAAGCATTGTAAGTAACTATAATTAGATGTGTATGTATAATTATAATTAGTGTAAAACGTAATGTAGTAAGTAAAGTTACATAACAGTCAACTATTAGAATTACCTATTTACATCTTTCTTATTATTTTATTTTTTCGACTGATGGAAGTATGCCATTGAAGGCATTCTCTATTTATGTATTGCCATAGAAAATAATATCAGTCTTAGTACTAAGTTATTTAGATAAAACCTTTTTACATATTTTAGTAAAAAATCAGACAATAGGTATGCTAGTGCTAAGCATTTATGGTCTACTATTTATTTTTACATTATTTTCCATACTTTGTAAACTTTTGAGAGACGAATTGCCACAAGGTTGATAATCAACATCAATTTAAAAGACTGATAGTTGGTAAATTTGTTTTTATATAGTTTTACCCCTAGTATAAGGTTTATTCATTTAATTCCAAATTTGCTCAAACATTTTACACAATACTAAAGTTACTAAGTTTCCATCAGTTTAATTCCACTGCCATTTGTCATAATGAAATACTGGCTATTTGTTTCACTGTATGTAGTGGGGTATAACTGTTGGCACTGGTGAAATGATAAGGACATTGAAATTAGTTACTATAAACAGAATTGTAACAAATTTTGTTAGATTATATCAAGTGGAAGATGTCCAGGATGCTTCTTTCATAATCACGTTTGTATGAACTTGGGAAGAGGGACTTCAGGGCTCAGTTGAATCTATGAATGATGGTGTATGATGTTAAATTACTCATATAATTTCCGATTATTCAGTCCAAATTATCCTGTAGTCTGGTTATATTTTAATTTAAGAAAAATGTATTTCTTTACAGAACTATGAGATGAATGTTTATGTTAGAATACTGGATTGCTGTGCTAGATGTTATACGTAATATTATACATAATTATATGTAGTGCACCCAATAAACTTATAGCTGGCAAATAGTATGTACCTACCCTATAATATTGCACATTATGTAGTATGTTGTAAAATACCAAGTCTGTCAAAACGTGTGGGCTATCAGACAGTCTAATATTACCCATACCTTCTGTCTGGCTACATAATTAGTTTAAGATTTGTGAATAAAAATTATTTTATAGCTATTTCAGACCTTTGAACCTGTGAAACATACTGTCTGAATCATTTACTGCATACACTGAAACCAACATATATGGTAATTCTAATTAACGTTCGTAATTATTGTGCAAAACATAATGTAATTCTACAAAATGTTACATTTACTCGATAGTTATTAATGCATTCAAATGTTAACACCAAAATTAAAACTTTTGTCTTAATTTGATATACAGATTTTATGTAATATATAGTTATTTATTATAAATATGCAAGTAGTGTTATTCTGTCTAAACTTGTGATGTACTGATGTCTCACTCTTTATTAGTCAAGTGATTGTTTAATTATTGTAAATGTGGCTTCAGTTTAACAAGTGGCGCCCTTGCCTTGCAGGTAGTTGCTTGCAATAAGGTGAATCATATTTTTACAGCAGTGTTAAGATTTTATTTCAACATTTTTGTGGAATTGTTAGATAGCAACAAACCTAGTAGAGGAATTGGATTTTGGTTTTACTGTGCACAAATAAAACATAATGGAAATTATATGTTATATTTATTTCACCTTTTACAGTTCAAATTAAAGAGTAACTAAATTAAACACAAACTTGAAGTTGTTAAATTAGTAACACTTTGCCAAACATTAATTTCAATACTGCACATAAAGGAGATAAATATTTTGAAGTTAGGTTACATGACTACAATGTCACCATCTGTAAAATTTAATCATCAAAACATTCCATAATGAAGCATTTCATAAATAGGTAGTTCACAATTAGTACATAACATAATAATAAAATCGTTTTAGAGAACAGTGCAGGAACTTTTCTCACGGAACGGATTAACTTTTTGACTGGAAAAGCCAACAAGGAGGCAATCCTCCTGTTCGTGTTCATTTATGTATTTGACAATGTCAGATACCACCACAGAGACGGGAATGCGCTTTATGGCTGCTTCTCGTCTCAATTGTTCTGTTACAGCCCGCTGCTGCTGCAATGTTGAAACCATCATGTCCATAACGGCGGTGTCTGATAGGCCTATGTTGAACGTAAAAGTAAAACTTTGAAATGCAAAACAGGGCGTAGCCTCCGCGAAAGGTTTGGTCTGGAAACAAATTTATGGATTATTAAGAAAAACGCCGCGACAAAAATGCTTTAGCACTAACTCACAATACCTACAGCGGATGGACAGTGAGGTAGATGTTCGAATTTAAAGGGTTTTTGGGAAAACTCGTAGCAAATAGAATGCAATGCAATGCGTAAGACAATACGTTCAGTCAGCAGTAATGTCAATGTCAAATCCATAGACTTTCCTCTATGATCTAATGATCCTTATATATGCCGTGTTCCGAAATTCAACAAAAGTGATAATATCGCGAACCCGACCAAATTGAATAGTCAAAAAAATTTAGAGCTATCAGAGGGGCAATTCTACTAATTTTAAGAACGTTCACAGTCTGATCTCAGTGTCAATCTGTCAAAAATTCTCATACATTTTTGTCAAATTTTTGAAATTCGATTGTCGCCGAGATGACACTGCGAACGTTTTTAATTAGTAGAATTGGCCTTCTGGTCGTTGGTACTGATTTTTATTTTGGTTGCCTTCGCGATATTATCACTATTTGTATAATACGGAATGCGCCCATAGTTAATAGCTTTTTAGTTGACGGTGCTAAATCTATGGTGAAATCAGTAATTTCGTTCAATTCTTTCTATAATTAATTATAACTTTGTTTTCACTACAAGTTTTTTTTTAAATACCTTGTAGTGAAAACAAAGCAATCTTCTCAATATTTCAGATTGCTTAAGTTAAATACCGTTTTTTAAACAAACTAAAAATAAAAATTATTTATTGGACTTGCACAGGAATATCACAAACTTACTACAGTAGCACATCAAGCTACCCCAATCTGTCACTTTTATAGTTTTTCAACTTTATTACAAAGGAATAAGGTTCATGAACAGAGGCCAGCACATCAAGCTACCCCAATCTGTCAAATTTCTTTGATATTTTTTCAACTTTATTACAAAGGTAAAAGGTTTATGTTCAATTTGGAAAATTTGACAGTTTGGGATAGCTTGATCTGGTGCAGGTCAAGTCTGCAGGTCAAGCTATCCCAAATTATCAATCATCAAGCTACCCCTAAATATATTATATAGGGGTAGCTTAATGTGCTGGCCTCTGTACAATACGATTATTAAACACATAAAAAAGAAAAACTAAAACACTACTACGCTACGCTACTATTAAAATTAACTTATGATTTAAACAACAAAAAAAAGTAAAATAAAAACAAAGTCCTGTACGAAGCCAAAAGGGTGTCGCAGCGCTGGTATTCTGATAGGGCCCGCTGGGATGTCACGGACAGTTAAAGAAATCTGAATTTAAATTTTTCCTCTGTTGGGCTTGTGTAATTTGACAGTTTGGGGTAGCTTGATGTGCTAGCGTCTGTACTTAAAATAAGTTTTCAAAAACTTAGTTTTTGGATGATAGATTTTTATTTTATTTGAGTCAATAGATCAAAGCATGACTCACTTTAAATAGTTGATTGTTAACATAAATGTGACTTTTATTTCCCTGTAAAAAACATACAAACTAGCATACACCATGCATGCAGCAGGCATGCAAACAAGCATACACCATAGGTACACACGGCTACACATCAAGCTATACATTTCCAGTAAATAAGGTGATCCCGCATTGTATAGGATTTCCGTACAGTGCGAGTTCAGCGTAAACTGGAAATGTATAGCTTGATGTGCGTACATGCAGCAAGTATGCAACATGCAGCAGGCATGGTTTCTGTCACGGCTCCGGCGCTACAGGGCTCCGGCGCACGGTGGGCTGGGATCGTCAAGTGGGGACTTAAGGATTCAAATAAGTATTTTTGAATTTTATGTACAAATATTTTTTGTTATTTGTAATTTTTTATGCCTAGTATTTTTCGAGTTAAAGACCCCTTAACTTTGTATGAAATATTAATCGGTTTTTAGTTTAATCTGAAATGTTTTAATATTTTATTACAGAAATATCGCAAAAAATCAAATTATTGGTAAACATTCAACACCACCCTTATGACGTCGTTTATTTTTCACGATACTCACTCACACCACCCTTATGACGTCATTTGTTTTTAATAATACTCAGTAGCGCGGTGACTCTCATTAGCGCGTCGTCCATTGAGCGCAGCAAAATGATGACGTGTCATTATGTGATTGGATGATGAATAGCAGGTAAAAAAATGACATGGTTACCTTTGAAAAACTTCCATCCTCAGTACGTTGTTACACATCGTAATAAACGCACTATCCTATCTCACATTTTCGGAATACTAATACTATTTATTACGTAAAATGTTCGATTTGGTGTCAAATATTGATATAGTTGTGCTGTTAAAGGAAAGTGAAAGTTTTAAAAATAATAGTGTTTTATATAGTGCTATTAAATCTAGATTAATCCCCACTGTGTTAAGTGATGAAAACGATAAAGCGCTAAAAGCGTTTTGTGCAAAATATTGCTATAATCTGCAAAGGAGATGGCAAAATGCTCATAGCAAAGAGGAATTGTTTAGCAATAATAATAGCGAATGGTTATCATCGGAAATAAACTGGCCTGATTTCATTGTAAGTGCTTTTGAAAGAAACCAAGACTGTTCCTAGTACATCAAGTGAACATGAATCTCCAGCAAAAGTGTCTACTGCCACGTCAACGAATGTAAGTCCAAGAAAACCATTTTGTGAATTAGGACCTAAGCAAAAAAAGAGACGTACAGAACATATTCATACAACTATGACTACAGAGGAAATATCTCATGCATTTATTATGATATTACGAGAGGATGGTAATCAAGGAATAGCTGAAATCCTCGAACACCTGCTTAAAAATCCACAGGACGTGCAAAAAGCCAAAGATAGTCTTTTAGGTAAAAATGAAAAACCTAAATTTACTCCAGATGAAGCTTTGGAACTTGTTTTGTCCCTTAAATTAACAAAGTGGCAATACAATACTTTAAGAAAAAGATATCAAAAAGAAAAATGTCGACATGTTCCCTTCCTACTACAAGATGCAAAATGCAAAACAAGAATGCGGGTAGCATTCTTGTTTTGCATTTTGCATCTTACCAAAAGATAATACCACCTTAACAGATACAACTGCTAGAATAAAATTGCAGCCTCTATTAGATATAACCGCCAAAAGGATATTCAAAGCAATCAATGTTGATAGCACAGACTGTAAGGAGTTGACAATGATAAGCAAATGGGGAATGGATGGTGCCTCGAATCAAGCAAACTATAAGCAAAAAATGACAACGGATGACAAAGAGGACAGTGCTTCGACAGATGATTCAAGTATTTTTATGGGTTTTTTTTTTAAGGGTTTACCATAAAAATTGTTTCCGAGGAACAAATTATCTGGGAAAACGACTCACCAAATTCAGCATATTGGTGTCGTCCAATATTTTTCAAGTTTGAAAAAGAGAATAAATCAACGATTTTAAGAGAGAAAACCGAAATTGAAACGGAGATAAAGAATTGAAGGAAACAGAAATTGGAGAAATAAAAGTCTCACATTCATTATTGCTTACCATGATAGATGGTAAAGCAACATCAATCCTCTGTGAAACTTCAGCTTAACGATGTGATATATGTAAAGCTGTTCCTACAGAAATGAATAACTTGTCTTTGTTATTGACTAAAAACATTGATACCAACTTGTACAAATATGGTTTATCATCGCTACATATATGGATACGTTTTATGGAATGCGTTCTTCACATAGCCTATATACTGGATTTCAAAACATGGGTTGCAAAAGGTGAAAACAAAGTTTTGATGGAAAATAGAAAAAAAAAATTGGTTGCCTGTAAAGTCGGTATACGGGCGAAAGTTTTACGTGACAACGACTTTGAGTGGTAAAATAATTTTAATGTGAATATTCATTCGTATAGTAGGAAGAAGGATGAAATAATAGACGCGTGCCTTTCACTTTTTATGTCTGTCTCTCTCGCTCTTAGGCGGGCTAACCATGCCCGAGTGGAAGGGACGCGTGCCTCTCACTCGCTCTCATTGTGAGCGCATAACGTGAGCGGAGCGTAACGCAGTTTCTTGAAGTGTCACCCGGCAAACCAATTTATAAGACGTTGTTACGTCAAAAGCATTCAGGAAGCTTTTAAAAATCAAACAGGCCTTTTAATAGATGTTGTAAAGCAAGGACATGGAACTACCAATGACGGGAATACCGCTCGAAGATTTTTCTCAAATATAGATATTGCTGCTGCAGTTACTGGTGTCGATGAAAACTTAATAAAACGGTTTTCGATCATTTTGGAAACAGTATCTTCAGGTCATAAAATTGACACAGTGAAGTTTAAAGATTATACGGAAGCCACCATAAAATTATACGTAGATTTATATGAGTGGTATCACATGCCCTCCAGTGTGCATAAAGTTCTTGTTCATGGAGCAGCTATCATTGAAAACTTGGGATTAATTCCGATTGGATAGTTATCGGAAGAAGTGGCTGAATCTAGAAATAAAGACTTTAGGCGATATCGCCAACAACATTCAAGAAAATTCTGCAGAAGAGCTAATAATGAGGACATTTTAAATTATTTAATAATTAGTTCAGATCCTTATATATCATAAAACGTCATAAAATGATACGGAAACACAAACCATTTTCAGAAGAAGCGAAAGCCATGCTTCTGTTATCTCCAACATTTGAAGATGATGAGCGGGAAAATATAGAATTTGTAAATATGGAACATTTAGAGAACGAATCTGAATCAGAATCTGATGAAATTGTCTAAGTGATAATTTTGTGAGTGCGTGTGTGAGTAAGAGTGTGTGTATGAGTGGATTAGGCCTCCTGGGGACACCACTGATAAAATTAAACGCGCTTAGTTCTCTACCTCAAGGGTGGTGTGGAAAAGGGAATGAAAAACAATTTTCTCCAAAATCGAAGAAAATCGAAGCAAGTGATATATCGGATAATTTGCCTAAAAAAGAGCACAATCGAATACCGAAAGCCGTTTTTTGAGAACTCTTGAGAATTAAAAGTTATTCATATAAAATCAAATTTCTCCATACAAAAATAAATTCAAATCGTTATAACTTTAAAAATATTAGGTATATACAAAAATCGCAGAAGAAAAATGTCTTGTATTTAGTGGTAGATCGCAAAGCCGTTTTTTTTTTATTGCTCATCAATTTTCGTGAATCCCTAAGTCTATGAAAGCTTGATTTCAGCCCACCGTGCGGCGGTCCCATGCAAGCTTATCGTCGCAGATGTGTTTCACGCTCACCACCGCGGCGGCGTGTGTTGAAACCACCTGCTCCTCAGCTCGCGGGTCGCCTCGCCCCTCCACGCCTACGCGATTTTAAATAACACTAGGGGTAGGGCAGACAAGACTACGTGGAGTTGGTTTTGCAGTGTGCGTTACTCCAGCGGAATGTTGTCGCTTTTCAGGATTTCGGCTTGACAGATAATTAGTACCCCGTCTCGTGTAAATGTGCCCGAAATTTAGAATTTGTGCTTCCAGCCGATCCAAAGATATTCACGAAAAACAGATTCCGCTTGAGTAACGTCACCCCAGCGGCATGTTTTTTAAACGGTGGTCGTAGCTGAATACAAACTAGCTACTTAGATAGATCTAATTTGTGCCTAATTGTGCCCAAAAAATGAAATTTGTGCGTCTTGAGGTTTCAGAGTTATTTAAGATGCCGCTGGAGTAACGTTTAGCAAATTGCCGTATCTCTTAAACGACATGACTTACAACTACGATTTTTTTTACGACAGTGGGTCTTAATTTGTGTGTATGTTGTACAATTTTATTTTTTCTATAATCGACACCGTTGGAAAATAAGAAATTGTTTTTCAAAAACCTTAAAATCGATCCTTGCGCTTCAATGAGAAACCCTAGAAACTTACCAATTATGGTGGTTTATACCTTTTATGAACTCACAACATCATGCGAAATTAGATGTTTCTATTCCAACTCCTCAGAGAGTTGTTCCATTTTAATTAAAATCTGGCTACGCTAAAATGTAACACTCCAATACATGAGTTATTATTAAGTGACGGTAATTATGATTCGACATATAATTAGTACCTTTATTCAATTGTTTATCCTTAAAGTTTCAGCTGAAAAATCCTTGTAACTACTCAGATAGAAGAAAATAACCATGGGAAAAGAAATTTCACGATTAACCGAACAAATTCGAATGACTGTATAAAAGCGGCCGAGCAGTACATTGTGCCAACCTTCTTAAATTTGTAGTACAAGATTACGTTTTTAGAAACAGTCTCACACAAAAGTGTTACATAAAATTATGTATTGTTTTGTAAAACACGTACGTACACACACAGTATGGAAGCCATATTATATTGAGGATTTGCAAATCTTTAAACTTTCAGTCAAATGTTAGAACATAAATACCTACAGAAATACATAACTACCTACAGCAATTTAATAAACACTAAACTATGTATATTTGTCGATAAATTGTATTTGTTATTGCTAAAAAATATCATTATGATATAACAATAAATAAAAATACTGTTTATAGATTTTGTTTTGAATTTAAATAAAATAGCATTATATACTTACTATGTGAAATGTTGTTTTGTTAACACTGTTTTAATAAGCTCGTCAAAGTAAAGTTAACTAAAGTTACTACTCTCTGATAACCCTCTACGTTACATTTTTACATAAAAGTAAGTAAATAGTTATTTAAACCATTTGTACGCACTTGTACCATCAAAATTCAATTATAATGCTACAAATTTAAGAAGGTTAGCACAATGTACTGCGCGGCCGCTTTTATACAGTCATTCGAATTTGTTCGGTTAATCGTGAAATTTCTTTTCCCATGGTTTGTTTCTTCTATCTGAGTAGTTACAAGGATTTTTCAGCTGTAACTTTAAGGATAAACAATTGAATAAAGGTACTAATTATATGTCGAATCATAATTACCGTCACTTAATAATAACTCATGTATTGGAGTGTTACATTTTAGCGTAGCCAGGTTTTAATTTAAATGGAACAACTCTCTGAGGAGTTGGAATAGAAACATCTAATTTCACATGATGCTGTGAGTTCATAAAAGGTATAAACCACCATAATTGGTAAGTTTCTAGGGTTTCTCATTGAAGCGCAAGGATCGATTTTAAGGTTTTTGAAAAACAATTTCTTATTTTCCAACGGTGTCGATTATAGAAAAAATAAAATTGTACAACATACGCACAAATTAAGACTCACTGTCGTAAAAAAAATCGTAGTTGTAAGTCATGCCGTTTAAGAGATACGGCAATTTGCTAAACGTTACTCCAGCGGCATCTTGAATAACTCTGAAACCTCAAGGCGCACAAATTTCATTTTTTGGGCACAATTAGGCACAAATTAGATCTATCTAAGTAGCTAGTTTGTATTCAGCTACGACCACCGGTTAAAAAATATGCCGCTGGGGTGACGTTACTCCAGCGGAATCTGTTTTTCGTGAATATCTTTGGATCGGCTGGAAGCACAAATTCTAAATTTCGGGCACATTTACACGAGACGGGGTACTAATTATCTGTCAAACCGAAATCCTGAAAAGCGACAACATTCCGCTGGAGTAACGCACACGGTTTTGCAGCGATTCGTTTCTGTCCAGCAGCACGCTCAATCAAATTTATCGCAATCCCTACTATATAATATTATAAATGCGAAAGTAACTCTGTCTGTCTGTCTGTCTGTCTGTTACGCTTTCACGCCTTAACCGCTGAACCGATCGTCATGAAATTTGGCCGAGATATAGCCTGGGATATGGGTAAGGACATAGGCTACTTTTTTACGCGATAACCGACATCCACGCGGGCGGAGCCGCGGGCAAAAGCTAGTATTAAATATTTTAAACGATAGGCCTAATGATTTTCGATTGAATAAACGTTATATCCAATAACGTTATACGAAATAAGTTATAGAGTATATGAATGTTATATCTAAAGAATTATATAAATCAACAGTTGGTATAACCCACATTTCTTATAACTGGTGAACGTTATTGAAAATTGAAATGACAATATACTAAATAACTTTATATGACATGAGACGGACCCCTTGATTACAACTACTTTAGTTTACACAAAGTTGACGTCACGTGTGGTCACGTGATAAAAAGTCATCATAACTAAAGATTCGATGTGACTTAAAACAAAACAGCACAACTGTCATTTTTGACAAGATTGGGCATGTCATGACGTCATTTGCGATGATTCGCGGGACGTCGTGTGTGAGCGCGGTCAAATCGATATTATTGTAACTCGGAACGTGGCCTAAAAGAATGACGTTTCTTTATTTTTGCTTTTCCCGATTATGGCTTTAGCCACATACAAAATAGGGAATTCAAAGTTTTCTTTATTACAGAAAAAAACAAAAGTTATATTTGAGTGAAAGTTTTATTTATTAAAAACGTACAAGTTGAAATTATCTATTTAATGACGAAGTTGCATGAAATGAGCAAGCAATAGGTATATTAATTTATTTGTACTATTGAGCACGAGCTTTTTTGTATCGAAACTTTTTAAGAACAAAGCAACTCAACCAATAAAAAAAAGCTATAACTCACTAGTGATTAATAGTACCGTGAAACCTGCTTACTTTGCCACTTTTTCATGTGTCAAAAAGTTTGATTAGCTTTTAAAAAAAAAAATATATGAAAACATTATGAGTAACCTACTCCTAGACGTAGTAAATTTCATGGAAATTTATATTATTACCAAATATCTATTTTATTTTTGTAAATTAAAATATTTTTAGCTTAAAAACAAATATGGCAAAGTCAACTGTCACTTCTGGTAAATTTGCCATAGGATAATTAAAATGAATTTTCGGAGTTTTTGAGATTAAAAAATTTACTTATTTGTGCTCTTCCTATATCCTGTAAAATAAAAGTAAAAACTTTATATTATTTAGCACTGGCAATTCAACTCTCTAAGAAGTTGGCAAATTCACCAACCTTTCCAAAAATTTTCATACTAAAAAGAAGTTAGGGTTAGGGTTGTCTAATACAAATATTTTCATTAGGTAACAATTTTTTTTTATAAAAGTAAAAAACAATAACTTTTAGTGAGAACAACACGCACTATTTAATCTTCGTGACTATTAATTATAATAATAAATAAAATTATAATTATATCTAATTAATTTCAGAACTTGGAACTGTTTTACATAATAAAACAAAAAAAAAACCATTATCACGTACCAAAGTACGACTTTTAATTTTTTTAATATTTAGAAAAAGCAACATGTAAACAATAATATTTCAAAACATCGAACATAGCTTAACATAATCAGTCCCTAATGTTCCCATGTCAGTCAGAGATATAAATATGTACCTGTAACAAATCAACGACTTAATAAATTATTCATAAAGGAAATTTTTATTACATAACAATATAAAATATTAAAAATAACAATGGAAAGCTTCAACCCATTTAATACTTAGGATTACTTAAATTTAATCAAAATATTCCTAAGAAATGTTGTGGCAGCCCTAACCTCCAACAAAACATGGCATAGTCACCAGGGGATATCAACTCTCTATTGGCCAATGTAGACAAGGTACCCGGGGCAGAAATATGACATTGCCAACATTAAAACTATTTTGAAGGACCCAAAAAATATGGTCTTTCATAATTCTTTATTTTTAAGTTGTAACACAGGTGCATTGTATTTGTCTCGTTTTTTTTTTCTTTCTAAATAGTAGTTTTTAGACTGCTAATTTCCCAAGGAAATATAAATATTTATTAGATAATAAAAAAGCGAATGACCGTTTGAAGTAATGCTAATTTTTTGTTAGTCTAATTAGGTAATTTCACAGTAATCTTATCCTAAATATATAAAAACCGAAACTATACCTAGTAGTTTTTTTGATCATTCACAGTGGCAACTCAATGTCATGAGATGTCTTTGAAATTGTTTTTGTCATGGTTAAACAATACATTCTTAGTAAAATCTAATCTACCATGTATCTTCAGGACTCGTTATATGTATAATAAACCTAATTTTTACTGTACGTATCTTAAATAACTAAATAACTTTGTGACTATTTCCACTGATCTGTGTATTGTGAAGTGCTGTGTACGCATGTGACGAATTCACCATTACCTACTCAATGCAAATTTTATTTTATTATGTTAACATAATGAGGCAACATGATGTTTCTAGTGAATAAGTCGTTGGTGTACCTTTTATTTATATACATAAACAAAACCTAGGTACTGTTAATTTTCTGTTAGAGTATATTTTGAAAATTTGTTTTTGTCTAACCTTGTTGTATGATACAAGTAAATGTAAACAAATTTCTGGTTTAGTCTATACTCTGAGGCTACTGCAAACCGATTGTAATTAAAGTATTTGAATGTAATAACAATGAACACAGTAAAAATAAATTGTAATGAAACTGTTGAAATAAATAAGAAACTACGTATTTACACACTATCGTTTTATTTTGTAAAATTCGCTCTGTAGGTTTTTGGTAGGTACATTCTCTTGTAAGAAACTCAAATTTGAGTTTTCTTACAAGGGAATGGACCTACCAAAAACCATGATCAGTTCAATAGCGTGGGGATGCTAAGCAATCGTTTAAATTTACCGCCATTCGAGTATTTTTCCTAGGGGCGAATATAGATGGCGCTCGAAACCGGTCTACTAAATATTGTATGGAGTTTGCATTCTTCTCCGTTAGGAGTATATGTGTTCTGTGATAGTCACCATCACGGACGTTGTGATTGGGGTTGTTGAATTTACCAACACCAATTGCGAACTCTATGTAGCTTGAAGCACGGTAAATCAGCTTTTATTTAGCTAAAGAACATTATGCTAACATAATATCAAAAGATTACTTACGTAGACAATGCTTTTCCCGTTTATTTTTGTAAAAGTTCCGGAGTACAAAGTTTTACGCCACCAACACTCGAAAAAAGTAACCGCCAAAAATGACATCTCAAAAATAAGTTGGCTTGCCACATCTCATTCAGTGTTGCCATTTAACTAATAAATTTTACTATAAAGGCATCCATACATCACAAAAAAGTATTACTAAGACGTTATTAGGTTGTTTCTCACAGAAGTTGGCTATGGCAAACTTGGCAACCGTTGGCAAAGTTAGCAGGTTTCACGGTAATGAAAAAGTCAGTTTGATAATAGGTGTCATTATGTGCCTAATTGCGGTGAAATTAGAGCCATTTTATGAGCAAGTGTGTTGAAAAATTAATTACATACCTACCTTAGTAGTAGGCCGAGTAATATTTTATATTACTTTCATCTATGGTAGTAGGTATTCACCAATAGGGCATTTACCAATTTATTAAAAACGTATTTTAATTTGAAGATTGGGACGAAATATGTGGCAGAAAAATACAAATTAATTGATTTATATCCATTTTCTCAATGATATTATAAGTGTAAAAAGGTGCATTTTCTCAACAATTTAAATGAAAAAAAAATCTGTTTTCAATTTACCGTCAAAACGCTCCTTACTATGACTTTTTATCACGTGACCACATGTGACGTCAACTTTGTGTAAACTAAAGTAGTTGTAAAGTAGTGAATGTCGAGTTTACAATTAACAATATTTTGAATGGATAGAAAGTAGTATTACTGTTATGCGGTGCCTCTGTGCACAAATGGTACTTCTAAAACTGCGCCACACAAAGTATTTTTACCGATGCCGTTAACACAAATCTGACGTCACGTGTGGTCACGTGATAAAAAGTCATCAGCTACGTTCCGATCTTTGAGGCCTAAGCAAGCTAGACACAACATTGAGTGTTATCTGGAAAACAATACTGTAAATGCTATAATATTCGCATACGCACTGAAGCGGAACACTCAAACGCAAGAAGCATTCTCAGTGGATGGGGATAAGTCGGAGGTAGAGCCTAAGACCATTGGTAATTTAAAAGCACCAGCGGCTCTGAATGGTTTGACTACATGGCTACTATAGGATATACTGGATACTAGAGGAAATTTGCATTGACCAAGCAGATGAGTTTGTTATGAAGGTCAAGGGCTCTCTGGGTGTCACTCGAGTAGATATATCCAGAACTATAATGTAGTGTGTAATATCTACTAAACTGATATGCAAGCATTTCATTTCTCCTGCGCTGCATACATATAAATTATACATTAACAAAAAATATTGTAATGTACAAAACGCAATAATGTGACATCTCCATATACGCAACAAATCTTATCGATAAATATTAGAGAATTTGACTGGTTAGGTAGGTAATAGGTAAAACGGGCTTTTGTCCGCAACTCCACGTCAAAGCGCGTATTTTGCGTCCTATTTGACTGGTCATGGAAAATGATCTTTACAATAAAGAAAACCTAGATATTATAAATAGCATGAGGTAAAGTTGGTTCTTTATGTTTCTTACCTATCACTGGTGGCATTTGTTTCAACAAGTTTTTTTTATACAGACTGAAAACCAACAACAAGTTTTCCTTGGTGCATAAGAGATCTGAGCGTGAGCTGCTCCAAAGTCGAATCATGCTAAGTACGGGACGTCTTTTGGGATCATCTTCAACGTAAAAAATAGTCAGCTGCATGGAAGTGAGGGATTTCCCTCACTTCCATGCAGCTGACTAATATATTTATATTATGTCACTAGCTGATGCTCGCGGCTTAGCCCTTGTGGATGTTCAGACATCCGTATGGGAACGTAATTTCAGAATTACGTTCCCAGAGGAATGTGCTACCAGGACAAAAAGTACCCTATGTTACTCCTTATAACAGCTATCTGCCAGTCAAAATCGGTCCAGCCGTTTCGGAGATTAGACGAGAGAAAAGACAAATATAAAGGTATACCTAGGTACCTTTATATATATATATATATAAAGGTACTGTATACTAGCATTTAGAAAAAAGCTGTTATTTTGACATTACAAATAGACACGTCAATTTTATTTATTTGTATAGATGTAAAAAATTGTAAACTAATAAAGAGGGTATGCAGTTGCACAACATTTATTGCATTAACATAATTATGAACTTCAAACATCTATGAAAACTGCTCAAGCATTTTGATGCTCAATGTGACCTGACCATTTTGTTCCAGTGAAATACCCTATTCTACTTCAATAATAATAACATAAATTGTTCTTAGAAATTTAATGAATAGTCATTAGTAAATTCAATATTATACTCTTCTTAAGCAGTTAGTAAACAGTTAAATTCAGTATGAATTAATGGCTACTTAGAAATGCTGAAAGGTTTATAACCATTTTCTTGTTCACAAGCTTTTCAGGAAGACAACCTGACAGGTCTTTTCAGTAGAAAACTACAAAATATGTCAGTATTTTCATACAAAATTTGGTTATAAATGATTGAATGCATAAACCTGTAGGTCTTAATGTCATAAATAACTTTGTAATTAACTAGATGCCTTGGCAGCCTGGCGCCTCTTCACATCCCAATTGTAAACTCTTGCCATATTTACTTCAGTAGTTGTCCATTGATCTCTGTAATTATAAAAAAAAAAATCAAGGCATTATTACAAGATTTGGTAAATAACAAAATATGTTGTTAACAGGCAGTTAACAAAACGGATTAAGTAGGAAATTTAAAACAAAATGTGTGTTCTGTTTGGTTCCAACGTAAAAGAATAGCACCATCCCATTTCGTCCCGTGGGTGTTGTAGAAGGCGACTAAGGGACTTTCTAGAGAATGGGCAGCAGCGTTCTCTGCATTTTACCACCACACTGCGATCGCCAACCCGCCTGCCAAGCGTGGCGATTATGGCAAAGCCTCCCATTTTGGGGGAGGCCTATGTCCAAAAGCGGACGTCTTTTGGCTGCGATGATGATGCCAGCAAAACCAACACACACTGCATACAGAGACCTATAAATGGTATCCTAAGATCAATAGCAAATGCGTTCTCTAGGATGAAAACCACAACTATCAACAAACCCAGTAATTGACAAAAGACAACACAAGGCACGCCTAGCCTTGGGCACGCCACGATTGCGGCGATAAGTCCCCTCTTTGAGGAGTGGATTGAGAGGCGCCACGGCGTCCTCACCTTCCGCCTGACGCAAGTCCTCACTGTACACGGCTGTTTCGGGAGGTTCCTGTTTCGTATAAGCCGGGAGGAAACGCACGGGTGTTTCCATTGCGTAGATCACCCGGAGGATACGGTGAAGCATACGGTAGAGGTCTGCCCGGCTTGGGCGGAGCACCGCCGTGTCCTCGTGAAGGCGATCTCTCGCACCCGGCCGTGGTCCAGGCCATGGTACGGAGCGAGAGTGCATGGGTAGCCGTCACCTTCTGCGAAGCAGTGATGCTCGCGAAGAGGGAGGGGGTGCACGTGAGGGAGAGACAGTATATGCGCCCTCACGGCCCTAGCCGCCGCACAAGACGCCCTGGGCGTCGGGAATCCCAGGCTGATTCCCGGCCACCGTAGGCCAAGGCTTGCGGACGGCGAGTAATGGTTAGCTCGCTGTCCCGTAAGGACCTTACGGCGCGTTGTGTACCACGCGCGCCTCGAAGAGATGTCGGTATCAATTGGTGGGGTCCGCAAGTGCCGATACCTGCCAGGGGTGCGGGTTGTTCGAAAGAGATACCGTGGGACACAGGCAACCGAGGGAACAGTTGGGTTTTAGTCAGTAAATGTCTGACACGCCATTCTACTCCACCCAGGACGGGAGAAGTTATTTGATGATTACCCAACCTCAAAAAAAAGGGCATGCCTAACCTTCTTGGACGCAAGGTTAGGTGTGCCTTGTGTTGTCTTTACCACTACTGTAGATAAGCCAGTAGTTACTGAACTGTTAAGCCCGACAGCGATAATAAAAGGCTGATGAGGAAACACCTACAAGTGGAAGACCCAACACTGCCTGCTCCAAGTGCACATCTGTAGATTTGTGTGCAGTTCATGTGCGTGCGGTACGCACTCGACGTCTATTTGCTACTAGCCTCTGTAAATCCAACGCTGGCTCGCGGTCACCACTTCATCGTTTGGTGGAGACATACAACAATGGGTTTAATTCAATCGACATTCTTTTTCTTAGTAAAAATGTATTTAAGAAGCAAATCCCATAAACCCTAAAGGATCTGCAAAGTCATTGAAAATAGCGCAATATTTAATAATGTACGCACTTAAATTTAATTAACTTTTTTTTTTTTTAAATTTACTTTTATTTTCTTTCATAAAATGAAAATCCAGATATGAGTTCTATGACAATGACTGTTGTAAAGGTATTGTATCTGTGTTACTAGCTAGTTTTTAAATACTTTAATTGTAATCTGTGGAGAACGTAGTGGGTAGCATAATTGTTTAAAACTTAATATTTAAGATAATTTTATGTCTATCTCTTATTGTGCTACTGTTTGTTTTTCCTTAAATAAATAAATAAATATTAAAGTGTTAAATAAATAAATATTAAAGTGCTAAATAAATAAATATTAAAGTGTAAATAAATAAATAAACGCAGTTTGTCATGGAACGAATTTGCTTGATGCAAGAAGATGAAGAAAAATAAAAATGGGTATTTAATTAAATAAATAATTATGCATGGAAATGACTTTACAGGCAGTTAACAAAACAGTATAATTATAATCTAGTAGGAAATTTAACATGGAAGTATTCTTCGCCTGCCATTTCTTTTTCGAATGGGTCTATAAATGGAATATCCCCAGCAGTTGGAGGATGACATAACCAACCAATTTTCTTTTTATTATTGTTCATATTTCAATTTCTAATACTAATTTAACAAGGGCCAAAAAAAAAATTACTGCCATCGATCATAAATCCCTCAAGTTTAAATAACATTTGTAAAATTATTACCCACTAGCTTTAGCCAGTGGCTTCGCCCGCGTGGAAGTCGAAAGTTATCCCACGGGAACGTACTTCCAGTATAAAAAGAATCAAAGATTTGTTTTTACTATTGTCCATGCAATTATTTATTATTTTTTAACTTTCCAGGTGCCTTAAGGAACATACGAAAAAAAAAATTGCCAAATCGGTCGAGCCGTTCTCGAGTTTTGTGCTTAGCAACATTCATTTTTATTAATTTAGATCACAAATATTTTAAATACCTATTTATTCCTGAATGAAGTAGTATTTAGTGTGTAAAACATTGCCATAACATTACTTACCTTAGGAAATCCAAATCATGCTCAACGCATGCTAGGTTCTTTGTGGCAGTAGCCATATTGGATGAGAGGAGATTTTCAGCATCATCTAATGTATATTCTAGCATAACATTAGCCCCAAGCCACAAATACACTTTTTCTGTAGGTGGTATGTTTGCCTGAAAATTAATTAATGTTTTAAATAATCATGTGATACACAATAGAAACGATGACTGAACACCCTTGATCTACTGCAGCTCACCTGCACCAGTTTCAATGGCTGGCCTAAAAGCAGCCTAATTAAATTGTCGAGACATTTTGTAACTTAAAATTATTGCCTTTTGATTAAATACACAGATTTTGAAATAATCAGCATTATTTATTACCTTAACAAATACTTGATCACTAAGAAGGAACTTTGTTTCCATTTCCTCCTTTTGAGTTTTCAGCTTTTCAATCATTTCTAAGGACCGTCCTAGATCAGGTATCTGTTGCCGCAGTCGCCTGCGTTTTGTTGCTAATGACAATTCCATGTGTTTATATTTAGCATGTTGTTCATCTAGGCTTCTCAAGACTTTGTCCACTCCACCAGCATTTTCAGGCTTGCTCATAAATTCATCTACATTATCCTTAAAGATAAATAGTTCATAATAGTAAAATTGGTACAAAAACCCCACAAATATTTGATGAAAAATCTGTATTATCGAATGAGGCATAGTACAGCTATCTTCAGACATACGCTGTTACTACACATCTGGTCCTTAGATGTGAATCAAGAGTTTTATAAGAATAATTTAGGTTACTGCTCCAGATAGAGTTAAAACCCAAAAAAAATAGTTTTAAAAGGGAATAATATTTTCAGTAGGATGTACATTTTGTATTTAGGTTAGTGCGTTCGGTTATTTCATAAAACGTTCGAAACATACAAATATTTTTGTTTAACTAATAAAAGATTAATGATTAGATAAACTTACGACGAATACTGCCTCCGGTATTCCAGTAAATGATTTCGGATTGGAAGTGTCCAATTTATCACCTTCCATTTTTTTACTTGTGTTCAGTGAATTTCAATGTAGTTTTATGAACGTGAATAAAACAGTTATTTTTAGAAAAAGTTTCAGTTTTACCAGTAACTTAGGTAATGTTAGAACGATCAGAATTAAAATTCCCTTATTAGCTCTCGTATGGTACCGCCGCAATTTTCAATGATGAATGCAATGCAAAACCAAAGACAAAAGACAATGGTGCAATTCTATTACTTTTATTAGCAATGGTCATGGTCAATGGCCTATAGACAATGAAATTGGATATGGATGGATACCGCCGGAAAGTCGAAAGGCCGAAAGATGTACCACAGCTACCACTTATGCTGAGGCCACACCACGGTCAACGTCAATGCCCAACATCGCGTTAAACAACGCGGTAAAAATTCCGATAATTTACACGATAAATTCAGTGGCCACACTACAGTCGACGTCAATGCCCAACATTGCGATAAACAACACGGTAAAGGTGTGGCTACACCAACGAGAAACGCCGTTGTTTATCGCGATGTTGGACGTTAACCGTAGGTGTAGCCACAACTTATCACGATAATTTTACAACGACATTCACATTGCCATTTGACGTTACAAAACCTGAGAATTATTGCAATAAAGCGGCCACTCCAAACGTCGGCGTTGTCCACCGTGAGCAAATTAGCCGATTCTTTACCCCGCTGTTTTACGCGATGTTGGGCATTGACGTTAACCGTAGTGTGGCCACTGAATTTATCGCGTTAATTAACGGAATGTTTACCGCGTTGTTTATCGCGATGTTGGACATTGACGTTGATCGTAGAGTGGCCGCAGTATATAGAATCGGCTAATATGAAAGAAATAAAGAAAGAAAAAACGTTTATTTGCGGTAAACATGACGCAAAAAGAACAGGAATACAAAAATAAGAAAAGGTTGAGGGAAATATGCGTCACATCCACGCAAAACGGCTATCGCTCAGCATTATGCTGCGACCCTATGCAAGACAGAGCCCCAGCGCTGGTTTTCAGTGACAGCCGGCTTTGATGTATTGACGTCGCCCGGTGCCTCAAACAATTAATAGGACACTGAACTGGTACAGCGAACATATAGAAAAATGAATTTATAAATATGATAGAACTAAACAGGATTACAATAAATAATAAAAACAAAATAAAAAAAGAAATAGACAAACATGCCACGAGAATATCATCCTCAATAAATATTTACTCTTTATGTAGTGGCAACATTTCGCTATATGCGCTACATATTATAGCGCTTTTTGGCTGAATTTAGGCATCTAAATTCAGTCGTTACTGAATTTAGTCAAGTGTAATCGCAATTAGCAAGTTAGCATCCTAAATTCAGAAGCAAGGATGGTTTCTGACTGACTAAATCATTTAGAAGCTTAATTAGAAACGCATTTAGGAAGGTGTAATCGCATTTAGTACTGACTTTACTCTTCAGTCGCTACGCAACCTGTGTACGTAACTGTCCGTGCGTGAGGAGTTGAGGACGTATACTTTTGTTTTGTATTACTGATGCAAAACTGAGGAAAAAATGCTAAAAACTTTTGTTTTTAATGGTGAACTTTTCAGACCAAAAATCATGCGCCTTTAATTTTTTTCGAAAATTCAATCGAGTGGGATAAAAAAACGGCTTGGTGGATTAAATTGAAACTCTGTAGGTTTTTTCTGGGTATATTGATCTGTAAAAGGCGTACTTAACGTTAATGGTTTCCTCATTATTTTTGATTGGGCACCTAATTTTTCAAAAAATTGGATACGGATAGCCTTTTTTTTGTTGCATTTGTAAATTCATGTAATTAGTCATTAAAAATTTTGTATTGGCTAAGTAATTATTGTAGATTTATTCAAATTTTTGACCTCAAACTTCCTGTGCGATCATTGGTTGCCGAGAAAAATATAATTGTTTTGTCAGTAGTTTTCGAACGATTACTCGATTTGTTTTGACGAGAAACAATTTGAAATCCAATCGCTCTTTTAAATTTGCTATACGACCATTTTTCTTCAAGATACAGCCTGTTGAAATCGACCAAAAACATTTTTTTTTTCTTTCATTAATTTTTGTGAGAAGTATATTTTAATTGAGTCAACGGCCAGGGCTACGCAAAGACCAATTTTTTGGTGTCTTGACAATTTCCTTCGCGCTTTAACTGGTAATTGATTCAGTAACTAAATTTAGGACAGTGTAATCAGAAGCTTCTAATTTGCTTTTAAATTGCTTCTGAATTTAGATGCCAAAATTCAGCCAAGTGTAATAAGCGCTTTAAAAAGCCGCGTCCCCACTAGGGCCGCGCGGCTCCGTGAGGCCGAGCCGCGCGGCCGAGCCTCGTGGACGCGAGCGAGGCTTGAGGCCTCGGCCTCGCGCAACCCGACGGATGTCGGTCTACTTCAAAGAAAGCCGCGCGGCTCTGGGTAGTGGGTACGGGCCGCGCGGCCTTTTAGTGCGCTAGTGACCGCCACTACATCGAGTTGTGTTTTTATTCGCGCCAAAATGGATTGGACGGACGACAAAACACTTTTTTTTATTGAATTGTACCGGGAGCGCCGGGTATTATGGGACTGTCGGAGTAGTTTTTATAAAGACAAAAACGAAAGAAATGATGGTAATATCTCTATATAGTCTGTGGCATCTGCGCAAGGTGGGCCGCGCGGCTCTTAATGTGGACGCGTGGCAAAAAACACAAAAGCCTCGTAGTGGGGACGCTGCAAAGCGCTTATACACTTGGCTGAATTTAGTCATAATCGCAATTAGCAAGTTAGCATCCTAAATTCAGAAGCAAGGATGGTTTCTGACTGACTGAATCATTTAAAAGCCTAATTAGAAAGGCATTTAATTAGGAAGGTGTAATCGCATTTAGTACTGACTTTACTCTTCTGTCGCGCTTGGCAAAAAAGAGTAGAAAATAATGGAGGCGCCACTGTACTGCTCGTATGGCAACCCGCTGCAAGCGAATAGCGCACTGACCTAATCTTGATACTTAGCTGTTTTTCAATAAGACAAATTTATTCCGTTATATGTAACTTTTTCAAATCAGTAAGTATTGTTAAATTGAACAAGAACGTCGTCTCGAAATGCAACTGATTACTTATTACCTAAAAATAAGTATTTAGAGAAATACTCCTGAGTTCACAACATTTTTTAGGCATTAAAAAAACCTATTGTTTAATATTATTCTTTTTTATTCTAACATATCTTCCTCTAAATATTCTACCCCCGCGACATCCATATCTTGGCTAGAGCTGGCCGCAAACTCATTTGAGTCTTGTTCAGATTCAGAGGTGCTGCTGCTATCATCTTCAGTGTTTATGACTAATCGCTCAATTTCCTCGTACATAGTTCGTTCTCTTTCACAGTACTCCTTTTCTATCTTTATTACGTGCTGGCATGAGTTCTTCCAATCCTCCTCGGTATTAGCTTGGAATGCACGTTCAGCCGCTTCCTGAAAATATGAAAGAATTCATATACCTCTATCAATATTAAAAGTAAAACATTTTTTATCACATACTGTTAATAAGCTATACCTTTATGTCGATCGATCCTACATTTTGGGCAGCAATTTTGTGTTTTGCTATCCCCCAGATTAGCTCTATTGGATTAAGGTCACAGTGGTAAGGTGGAAGTCTTACCACAGTGTGACCGTGAGCACCTAAAAGCTCGTCGATTTCAAAAATCGGCTCTGGCTTGTGACGCTTCACGAGCATCAAAAGTGAAGGCTTTTTTAATGTTTCATCAAATTGAATTTCATTTTGAATTAACCATTCCTTTATTTCGGCTACTTTGGTAGCAGAGGTGGGCGCTTTGTTCAACATTACTGAATGGTACGGCGCATTATCCATAACCACAATCGATGCCGGTGGTAAGTTGGGAATCAGCTTTTCTTCAACCCATTTAGTAAAATTACTTTTGTTCATCTCTGAATGGTAATCAGCATTTTTGTTTGCTCCAGTAAATATGAGCAAAGCATTAGGGATAAACCCTTTTTCGCTGCCAGCATGAACAATGATATAGCGTTTCCCTTTTGAAACATTGTGCTTTACTCCACTCACATCAATAGACTGCCAGCACTTTTGTAACTTGTAAGATTGGTGAACGTAGCTTTCATCAAGATAAACTATGTCTTTTCTAAGCTCTTCTGGCAAATTTCTATTATTGGTAATCTTTTTTAAGTACTCTATCCGTTTCGCGGCTATATATGGTCGTTCCATTAACGCAGTTCTTTCAGACTGTCATTTTTTGTATTTGAAACCTAGGGCTATAAGTACTTTCCGCAAATGCTCACGGCTTCCGTCAAATCCTAAATCTTCCCTTACTACTGGTAGCAAGCTTCGTAAGGTTGGTACCAAAAATTAAATAACATGTTTATATTTCAAAAATATATATTTAAAATAAATTATGGCAGAATAAAAAATCGGTTGCAGTAATTACAACCACAATTCTACTCATATTTAGAATGGATATAGCTAACCCTAGATTAGCACACAGGCTACATTATATCCCGGGAAAACTAACAATGCTTGTGGGATAGCGGATGAAGAAGCTGAGCACAGTTTGTGTGGTAATAATCATTCAGTTTAATTCAAATAAAGTAATAATTGAAGTATCTGTTTTCTCACGGTGTAAAAAAATTGAATATTTTGCCTGATGGCACATAAATCAAAGTTATCTAATTCTCATAGCGCGCTATACCAGAGTAATGCAAACAAAATGTAAACATAACCTATGTGCTCGATGTTTATTGTTTCAAATTTCTACTGATTCCGTATGCAAGCAAATTAAAACAGCTTTGAGTTCATCAATTAACACTTAATTTAACTAAAAACAACAAAAGAAACGCTTACATACCTGTCATATCAGCGGTTCTTTGATAAACATTGTTAAGATCGGAAAGAATAGTTTGGGCCTCATGTTCCGCCAGACATCGCCTGTACACCTTATAAATAACCTCTCTGCTAGCACTTCGAATGGTTTTATTCATTATTTTTCACTTAATCACTGTTTGATGGTCGAAATAAAAACTTTACGAAGTCGTGAACTTTGTTTATTATGAAACGTCATTATTTTGGGAATGTTGCCAACAGACAAAAAATTAGTTCCGTTTCTAGACTTTTTTGCCAAGCTGTACGTAACTGTCCGTGCGTGAGGAGTTGAGGACGTATACTTTTGTTTTGTATTACTGATGCAAAACTGAGGAAAATATGCTAAAAACTTTTGTTTTTATTTTGATAAAAATTGTGAGCTTTTCAGAGCAAAAATCATGCGCCTTAAATTTTTTCGAAAATTCAATCGAGTTGGATAAAAAAACGGCTTGATGGATTAAATCGATACTCTGTAGGTTTTTTTTTGGGTATATTGATCTGTAAAAGGCGTACTTAATCTTAGTGGTTACCTCATTATTTTTGATTGGGCACCTGATTAAAAAAAAAAATAGATACGAAAAGCCTTTTTTTTTGTTGCCTTTTCAAATTCATGTAATGAGTAATTAAAATTTTGTATTGACAAATCAATTGCTAATCATTGTACATTTATTTATTTGCTCTCATGCACATCACACATTTTACAATTATTAAAATTTTTGTCCTCAAACTTCCTGTGCGATCATTGGTTGCCGAGAAAAATATAATTGTCTTGTCAGTAGTTTTCGAACGATTACTCGATTTGTTTTGACGAGAAACAATTTGAAATTCAATCGTTTTTTTTAAATTTGCTGTATGACCATTTTTCTTCAAGAGAAGACAACCTGTTGAAATCGACCAAAAAATTTTTTTTTCTTTCCTTGATTTTTGTGAGAAGTATATTTTAATTGAGTCAACGGCCAGGGCTACGCAAAGGCCAATTTTTTGTGTCTTGACAATTTGGAGCCATTCTCGTACGAGAATGGCTCCACGGCACACAGTGGATCATCCCCATACAAGAGGTGTGACATAGAATCAAAAATTGAAAAAGTATTTAATTTAAAAAAAAAAATATACAGTTGCATTCCTCTATTAAAGAACAACAAAAAAAGTTACTACGCTTTTTTTATTTGACCAGCACTTTCGGAGCGATTCGATGAAAACTGTTATTTTTGTATGGAAACGAACACAAAAATGTCTGTATCTCATGATTCCCTCCTTGTTTCGATTTGCGGTTTTCACTAATGTTATTTACCCATTTTATGCCACATTTTCTTCAAGGACACATGGTGCCCCCAGAGTGCCCCTTCCGAGATATTTTGCCTATAGTAACCATCTTTGTTATTGTATTCCTGATGGAATGGAGGTACATTAAGTATACGTATTACTGAGAATAAGTCATCACTAAGTAGTTCCTTAAATAACAGGTGCATTTGTGAGTACTTTAATGACTTATGAACGCTTTTATTGCAATATAACAAAAGCGTTAATGAGTCATTAAATAACGACCACCAGTACTGCTCAATCTAATTAGTTATTGTAATTACTATGTTAACAGCCCTTAAGCTCTGCATTGCGATTGGCTCGTGTCATCATTAGCATATCAAATTAATTGCTAGTTGCAAACTTGCTGCCCTATATATTTTAGTGTGTTTTGCAAATATAATTCAGTTGTAATTATAACCTCTACCAAGTGTTGTCATTATGGCTTTCCGTGGATTTTCTACTTATCAAGATCTTTATGTTGCTCTTCGTAATCATAAAGATATTCGTGACTATGAAAATTTATTTAACACACTGAAGTCGAATAGTAATGTTCAGTTAAGAGAAAATGATGTGTCAGATCTAAAGAACTGGTGTCGTCGATTTTGCTATCGGATTTACTCCAAATGGGTGCAATCAAGAAGGACAGTCGACAAGTTCATGGACAAGAACAGAGAGTGGTTAAGTTCAGATATAATTTGGCCAGATTGCTTTAAGGAAAATATTGTTCACACTGAAGAAGCTGAAAATGAGACAGAAGAGGTGATCAGTCCATCAAAATCGGATGCATCAACTTCAACATATAAATCTCCTCGCAAACGCTTTGAAGATTTATCGAGTAGACAGAAAAGAAGACGTGTTGATGAAAATATTGCCCGTTGCAGTCGTCCAGATGAGCTTTTACATACTGTTGAAAGTGCACTTAAATCTGCCGGAAAAAATGATGTGGCCAGAATTATGAAACATTTGCTGAGAAATCCTGAACACGTCTGAACAGTTTTGAATGTCCTGGAAACTAAACAGAATACTTTGAAGCAAATGTAAAGGCTGAAATGGATATATTTCAGACCGAGATTCGTGGACTAAACCCAACTGATTGCGGCAATGCTACTATTATGCACAATCTGTGGTTAACCATGATTGATGGTAAGGTGCATTCAATCATATCTGGAACATCGGCAGCAGTGTGTGATTTGTGCAAAGCTTGCCCAAGCGAGGTGAATAAATTGGAAGAAGTGAGAGCTAAACCTGTGAATGAAGATTTATACAAGCATGGATTTAGTTCGTTGCATGCTTGGATTCGTTCTATGGAGTGTTTATTACACATTGCCTACAGAATGGACATAAAATCATGGCAAGCAAAAGGTGACGACAATAAAAAAATTGTTAAAGATAGGAAAGAAGCTATTCAAGCAGCTTTCCGAAGAAACACAGGCTTACTTCTGGATGTTGTAAAGCAGGGTAGTGGCAATACAAACACTGGAAATGCTGCTAGAAGGTTTTTTGCAAACCCTGAAATGACTGCGGAAATTACAAAATTAGACGTCAACTTAATTAGAAGACTCGCCGTAATTTTGCAATGCATTTCCTCAGGCGAAAAAATTGAAATCCTAAAATTCAAATTATATTGTGATGAAACAGCAAATTTATTCGTGCAGTTATATCCATGGTATAACATGCCATCAAGTTTACATAAATTGCTGATTCATGGATCGCAGATAGTGGAGCACCTATCAGTAGTGCCTATAGGTTTTTTGTCTGAAGAAGCATCTGAAGCAAGAAACAAGGATTTTCGTAAATTTAGAGAAAATCATACACGAAAGCATAGTAGCATCGCCACTAATGAAGACATCCTTCATAATCTCCTGTTATCTTCCGATCCTCTTATAACGAGCCTACGACCAAAAATGAACAATAAAGTAAAAAAATCTTCATTTAGAGAACTGGACGATTTGCTCATACATGATCGGAGTGAATTGGAGCTCATTGACATTTCAACTGATACAATAGTTGGAGCAGTTTCGGAATCTAGTGACATTGAAGAAGATGACGACAATAATGATTTTGATGAAGAAAATAATATAGTTTAAGTCTTACCTATAGTACCTAATATAATTTTAGTGACTAAATGGTAGTAATATTTTTTTTTTTATAATTAGAATTTATAATTTAGTTATTAGTAGTTGTTTTATTGTTTATTTATAAATTATCATAGGTTTAATTGTAATTTACTTTAAGATTTAATGCTATTTTACAGTGTTATATTATATAAATAAAAAAGATATTAATACACATTTTCTTATTCACCATAAAACTTTTCTTTTCTTTTCAACTTGTTACTGCGATGTCACAACTCATTACCGATATTTTTTTCAATATATAGAACTCACTAATGCCTTTTCTTCATTTAACTTAATTATGTGTAATTCTCAGTAAATACAATAACTAATTAGATTAAGCAAATACTACTGGTAGTCGTTATTTACTGACTCATTAACGCTTTTGTTATATTGCAATAAAAGCGTTCATAAGTCATTAAAGTACTCACAAATGCACCTGTTATTTAAGGAACTACTTAGTGATGACTTATTCTCAGTAATACGTATACTTAATGTACCTCCATTCCATCAGGAATACAATAACAAAGATGGTTACTATAGGCAAAATATCTCGGAAGGGGCACTCTGGGGGCACCATGTGTCCTTGAAGAAAATGTGGCATAAAATGGGTAAATAACATTAGTGAAAACCGCAAATCGAAACAAGGAGGGAATCATGAGATACAGACATTTTTGTGTTCGTTTCCATACAAAAATAACAGTTTTCATCGAATCGCTCCGAAAGTGCTGGTCAAATAAAAAAAGCGTAGTAACTTTTTTTGTTGTTCTTTAATAGAGGAATGCAACTGTATTTTTTTTTTTTTTAATTAAATACTTTTTCAATTTTTGATTCTATGTCACACCTCTTGTATGGGGATGATCCACTGTGCGGCACGTCCAACTCCGTCGCGCTTTAACTGGTAATTGATTCAGTAACTAAATTTAGGACAGTGTAATCAGAAGCTTCTAATTTGCTTTTAAGTTGCTTCTGAATTTAGATGACTAAATTCAGCCTTAATAAGCGGTTTAAGTGCTTATTACACTTGGGAAAACATGGGGGCTTTCTCCGAAGATCACTCTGTGGTTATACAAATCGGTAATCAGGCCAATGTTGGCTTATGGCGCTCTGGTTTGGTGGACAAGGACCGGACTCTTGACCACCATTACCAGACTACAACGCTTCCAGCGACTGGCCTGTTCAGCTACCACTGGCTGCATGAGAACCACCCCAACAGCAGCCATGGAGATAGCCCTGGAACTAACTCACCTTGACCTGTACATACAGCAGGAGGCGGCGCTAGCTGCCATCAGGCTAATGCATCTAGGCATTTGGGGCAAGAACCTTACCAGTCCACACGCTAAAATCCTGGACCGGGCGATTGAGTACCAGCCTCTCATTGCTGCCCCGTGTGATAGAACACCAAACCAACCTATGCTCAACAAAAACTATATCATACAAACAGTAGAGGAAGAAAGGGATAAGTCAGGAGCCAACGAAGTGCGCATCTACACTGACGGCTCAAAAACACAAGACGGTTCAGGTGCTGGCGTACACTCCCTTGACCTCAACATCAACCTTCACGTACCGCTAGGCACACACAGTTCGATCTTTCAATGTGAATGTGTCGCCTTAACACAAGCCACAACAGCAGTGAAGCGCTTAGGCATCCGGAACTACGGCATTAAATTCCTATCCGATAGCCGCGCAGATTAACTTGAAACTTAGTATTTATACATAAACTAAAAATAAAGACTAACGTGTTTCAGGGTTTTTCGAAAATCTACCCCTAAAGGGGTAAAAGGGTAATTAATTTTACAAGGGATGATTTTACTGCGTATCTTGAACTCGGAAATTGGTATTGGTACCTTTAAGTCAAATGATGTAAAAGAAATAAAAGACTTTTAAAAATTAAACCCTTTTTTGGGTGGGAAATCATCAAATAACTTCTCCCGCTCTGGGTGGAGCAGGAGGGTGTGTCAGACTTTTACTGACTAAAACCTACCCGTGTTCCCTCAGTAGCCTGTATGCCAGGGGCGGCGGTATCTCTTTCGAACAAACACGCACCCCTGGCAGGAAAATTAACCCCCTTTTGAGGGTGAAAAGGGGAATGAAGTTTGTTTAAAGAGTTTTCTGTGCAGAAGTACCTAAATAATATACACATACCTGAGCCATATTATTATAAACCACCCTAATTGCGTAACTCACGATTCATCATAATCTGTATCGTTTTGAAACGGATTGTTAAACCATTGCTTCATATGTTCGAAAAATGTGTCTGTTCGACAACATAAATAACGCAATGAATATTGTTTAACTGTGAAGACGAAACCAATTATGATCAATCGTGAGTTACGCAATTAGGGTGAAACTTGCTGAGGTGGTTTTGTGTGAAGGATCACATCACTGTATATTGTTAACGTCAGAAGAGAAATATTTATTCTAGTAATATTATAAATGTGAAAGATTTTGAAGATGTTTCCATGTTATTTACATAATCGGATTTGGATAAAATTTGGCACACAGATTATAACGTCAAAGTCAAAACGTTGATTGCCAACTAAGTGTACAATGTTGGTGTTATTTGATGTTAGTAGGTACTTATGACTTAGCAGCCTTTTACAAGCATTGTAATTTTGTCATTCGCCTGCCCTTTTCATCAAAAATTAACCTAGAATAACCCTTTTTATCCCGGTGGTAAGTTCTTGCGGGATAATATCCGATTTCCACGCGGGCGAAGCTGCAAACGGAAGCTAGTGTTTGTATAAGTTCGTTATAATAAAAATACCCATCATCTGTGAATTACTCGTTATTTACCCGAATTAACCCAGGAATTTACCAAGTATACTACCATCTCTACTAGCGACTAAAGCAGCTGCGTGTATATTAACATTATAGTCTGGTCAAATTAGCCCTAAATAGGGTTAAGAATTAATTTTAAGTTGACAATGGTGCCGATTCTCTTGTACAGAGGCCAGCACATCAAGCTACCCCAATAGTTTGGGATAGCTTGATGTGCTGGCGTCTGTACACCGAACTAAAATAACTAAACTATCACTAAAATTCCTTATTTTTGGCTATGATTTTTCCACTTATTAGTGCATTTTCGTGATTCCAAACTGTTTTTTCTACATCTAAGACATGTCCAGACTCGAAGTTTTTGGTCTTTTGACATATTCTGACCACGCTGACGATCCTGGGGAGTTTGTTACGCCACTTCTTCCCAGCTAAAGCACTAGGAAGTGAAGAAGGGTGGGCGTTTTGGTGGTCTGTCTTATGTATTTTGACGTTCGAAAAGTGCAGATTCTCAGCCTAATTTGAATAAATAACTTTTGATTTTGATCATTAATAATTGGCCGGAACCCATATTTTATCATTTTTCATTAAAAACGTTTTAAATATAATGTAAACATATGTGACGGCAATACGATGACAGCTCAGACAAGTTTCTTTTGACCTCACCGTGGCGATCGTGTCGATTTGTGCTGCCATCTATAGTTCGTGCTCGTTCCCTGTAAACGACAATTTTGCCCATTTGAGCTACTTGAGTGACCAACTACTGACAGATCATGTCATGCCATGTCAGCATTCCGAGGCTACGTTCCGAGTTGCGATGAGCATGCTCACACCCGTTCCGAATTGGCGTAAGCGCGATAACGATGGCCCGTGCATCGTCATGACATGCGCCATCTTGCGGTAACGCCGACCATGCGGTACACTAATATCACGGCGAGCTCTGTCAAAAATGACAGTTGTGGTTTTGTTTTAAGTCGTATCATATCTTTAGCTAACTTAGATTTATTACAAATAGTGCTTCTGGCTAGAGTCACCACCTAACCTAATAAGAAGACAGTATTTGTGGTTTATATAAGTTTGGTATGGTGTAAATAGGTTTGATTCGGTAAGCACTGTTAGCGAGCGTTCCGTATTGTTGATAAAAATAACAGTTCTCCGCTGTCGTAATCGTGAAATCTTATTCGGAACGTAAAATAATAATGTGAGCGCCCACAGCGCTATTTTTCTAATTCGGAAAGCGGCCGAGTGCAGTGATGCCAATTTAGCACCTTTGGGGCTAGATATAGCCCTTTTTCTTCTTGTTCAGCCCCAAACAATAATTTAGCCCCTAGCCCGTAATCTAGCCCCGAATATTATCCTGTGACAACCATATAAAAATTAATTACGAAATAGCCTGAACTTTGAATCCCTAAATTCCATACCATTAATACGAGCTGGCCTTCCCAAGTTAAATCAAAGTTACTGCACATAGGAAATCCCATAGTATCTCCTTTCAAAAAAAAATTAT
Organism: Polymixis flavicincta; assembly: GCA_949987655.1. Taxonomy (NCBI): domain Eukaryota; kingdom Metazoa; phylum Arthropoda; class Insecta; order Lepidoptera; family Noctuidae; genus Polymixis; species Polymixis flavicincta. The sequence goes on from OX465182.1 coordinate 14,117,572, forward strand.
CTTATTTAAAATTAAAAATTAAATTAAAAATGTTTATTGCATCAACTTAAAATAGCTTATTCTAGTTGCAATGGGGAGAATCCTGTTAAGCAAATAGCATGCTTGTGTTAGGATGCTCCACCCTTCCCCAGGTTATTTATTTCCTATTAAGTTTTGAGCATCAACAAAATAAATTAAATAAACATAAACCAACAAAAATAAAAGAAAGAAAAGAAAAACATCAAAAAGCGCGCTGGGATGTGTGTGTTAAGTGTGGCGATGGTGTGGAGGTAGTGGTTGTGAATGTATATGTGAGTAGTGGTTGTAAGTGTGGGAATGAGGTTTGGGCCTACACGTAATACATGGTGTGGATTTATTATTGCTAGCTAACCCTACGAACTGATCTTGGGATCGGAAAAATAATGTCCCTAGGACATTATCTTCCATTAGCAGCAGAAATAACATATTGGTTAGTGTTTTATATTTATTTAATTATAGTATCATTGATTGAACCATATTTTCTACTTCGTCATATGTCTTTGTCTTAAGCCATTTCGACAAAGCCTTTTTGCATTCGCGATAAGTTAGTAGGTAAATGTCAAGTTCTTTATTAAGAAGATTGTATAAATGGGATGATTGCCTAGGATATTGTCTTTTCGCGAATGTAGACTTAACTGAGACAGTGGGGGCAACCGTATTTTTCCTTCTGCCTTTTGTCTTCTGTGGGTTGAAAGATAGAGTTTTATGCTTTGTAAGGGTTATATGAAGTACGTAAAGCTTTCTAACGGTCAGAAGATCTGTTGTCCGGTAAAGGTTCTCGGTGGAAAATCTGAAGGGTTTAAAAAACATTACTTTCAGTAGGGACCTCTGAGCCCTCTCGAGGTCTAGAAATTTAATTTTAGTGGCACCTCCCCAGACAGGTAGGCAATATGTCAGGACAGATTGGGCAAGTGAGATGTAAATCTGTAGCAGGAGTTTTTTCGAGGTTACATGACGTAATGTCTTGAAAGTCCAGATTAATTTCCGCACACGGTTCATTATTAATTCAGTGTGATTGTGCCAGGATAATCGCTGATCAAACATAATACCAAGGTATTTGGTGAATATTACTCTTGCAATTACCGTGCAAGAACAATTTATACTGAACAAGGCTTCGCGTAATGAGGCCTAAGCCCAACCATCACGTCCTCATTGCAAAGAGAGGAATTAGATGAAAACTGCTATATACATCGTAATTTTATGAGAATTGTGTATTTTATTAATAATTTACACATGACTTGTTCATGAAATCAATTTTATTAATGAAACTTTACTTTTATTTTTAGTTATTTAGCCCTATTTTAAAAAAATGTGCTAATTTAGCCCTTTAGCTCGATTTAGCCCCAAAATCTGACACCTAGTTGGCAACACTGCCTGTGTGGCAGTCAGTCTGAGACAAACTTTTTTCGAAAGTGTAGTGTAGTGGTTCTTCCACTGAACATCATAGAAGATCTTTCGGCGTCTTCCATCCATTTCACAGTCCATTAGGTGATTTGTGAGAAAAGAGTAGTGCAAGTTAGTTGTAGACAGGATTTGTGTTTGCTATCATGGCGCCGTCAACGGACTGGGATGAGATAAAAAGATTGGCAGCTGATTTTCAAAAAGCTCAACTAAGTTCAACATCCCTGAGGTAGGAGAACTGGATTTATTTTAATTCGATTGAAATTATCGTAATTGATGACGCAAACAATAAATTCTCATACATTTCTACCTTTCTCGTGTTGTCATCAAAAGGATTGCATAGTGGCTAAATTGGTGCATCAGTTGCCAATGTTAATTATGAAAGAGCCCGCTCCATAAGCTTAAATTGAGACTAAACCAAGAAAACTTAAGTATTTCTTAAAGAATCCTGTTTGACTATAATTATGTGATTCTAACCAGAATCACCAAAACTTTAAGGAAATATTTTGTAGGGATTAAAATTTAAATTACAGTTACTCTTTAAAATGAAACAATGGACCCAGCATTTTTAGAGCATTTTGTTATAGAGAATTTTCATTATGGCAAGTGAAGAAAGAAACAACCAAATACTAATCACAATGCTTTTCTTTAACTGATCATCAGTTTCAAAGTAGGTTTATGACAATACTGAATATGAGAGGTTCTTAGTGTGATTAGTAACTGGGGCCAACATTCCTAAAGACAGTCAATCAGTACTCTTGAGTAATGTCTCACGTGTTCTAGACAATTAATGAAAACAATAGCAAGGAACTGGGTACCTACTTAACATGAATGATAAAGATAAAGTATATTTACCGAGTCTAAATATGAACATAATTCTTTGAAATATATAATGGCTGTTGTGCTAATCTTGATTGGTTTACCTTAAAATGCTTAAATAGAAACAGTCTCATGTATCTGTTTATGCGTTTTAAGGTAAACTAACCAAATTGAAATAAATTTTATATAATAGGAAGTTTTGGGTTTTATCGAAACACATTATAAAAAGTTAACAATATGCTCAAGATTTTTTTTTTCAATGTTTTCAGATTATCAGAAAGAAACTGTATAGAGATTGTCACTAAACTAATTGAATTAAAGTTAATTGATGTTATTTTTACCACTGATGGAAAAGAGTATCTCACTCCTCAGCAACTTGTTAAAGAGATAAAAGATGAATTGTATGTTCATGGTGGGCGCATCAATACAGTTGATGTTGCTAAAGAGCTTAATGTTGATCTCAGCCAGATCAACAACAGTGTCTCTGAAATTATAAAAGGAAAGGAGGTGCAGCTGGTTTCAGGTTATCTGATAGCTCATTATTACCTAGAAAAAGTTGCAAGGGAAATCAATGAAAAACTACAACTGCAAGGCCAAATATCAGTAGGGGAGTTAACTTTGCAGTATGACTTGCCAGCAGAGTTACTGCAACATAGTGTCTTGGAGAAATATTTGGGGAAAATAATTTTTGGAAAACAAGATCTCTCTGAACCTAGAACCTTCTACACTGAAGAATACATTACTAGGACTAAGGCTAAGATTCGCGGGGCTTTGATGGGTTTGCTGAGGCCAACACCGGTGGCAGTTATAGTGAATCATTGCAATTTGTCTGACCGCCTGTTCTCATCCTTGTTTGATCAATTGAATGCCCCAGGAGTTCTGACTGGGCGCCAGGCTGGAGCTTTGTATGTGCCATCATGCTACACAAAATCTCAAAATGATTGGGTAATGAGCTTTTATAAGCAGAACAACTATTTAGAATATGATGCACTATCTCGCTTAGGGATATCTGACCCTAAAGGTTATGTTAAACGCATACTAACTAGTGAAGATTTAACTTTTCTCAGTAGCTGTGTAATTGGTTCACATATTAAGCAGCAATTAGAAACAGCTCTGGAAGAATGCATAGCATCTAAAAGTTATTTAGATGTTGTTTCTTTGTTGCCTTCAGTTTTAACAGACACAGACATAGAGAATGTTCTTGAAGCTCTCTTAAAGAAGTCAAAGTCTACAATATTATTTGACAATACAGGTAAACATTAAAACTTTCTAAACTGTTTTTTTTTTATAAAAAAAAAAACTAGATTGCATAAAAAATAATTCCTCCTTTAGTTTTTAGCCATCACTACATTGAAAATTTAAAGGTTGCTTGCATGCCCATGGCAAAACAAAAAGCTGAAGGAGTTGTAAAGTCCGGTAAATTCCAGCAGTTCCATTTAGAGAAACAAATCAATAAATCTGCTGAATTTGCTCATGCAAACCATGTAGACCATAAAGCAGAAAGACGTGACGAGCGCAGAAGAAAAGCTGCATCTGGAAAAGGAGGCGGTGGTACTCAAGGAAGAGAAACTAAAACGAAGGCTGTAAAGAAACATGCTAGGGGAAAACAGACTACTCATGATTCAGATTCTGATGAAGGGCCCATTGTAACTAGGAAAACACAAACACAATTATTGATTGTGAGCATTGAGGATGTTGAAGATATCATTAAAGAAACTTTAGAGAATGAAGGGTTAGAAGACTTAGTAACTCGAATTGCAGAACACCTTCAGGGGTAAATAAAATCAAGATTGTTAACCAATATTTGCAATTATATAGTAATAATAAATAATATCTGTCTATCTAAACTCTGGACTTAAGTAATAACAATACATTCCATGCTGATTTTGGCTATGGTGACAACTTTGATTATATACTGAGTTTACTAAGAAAACAAGCAGCAATGCAAAAAGTTGCAATATTAAGCAAAGTACTCACGGATAAGTACCTACTTACTTATTTACTACCTCATAACAGGGGATCCGGATCTCCTATTTCCTAAGGGTTTCAGGGCAAGAGGAAACAAAATCACCGGGAGTGAAGCCAAGTAGCAATTTTTATCTAAGACATTATATCCCATATTTCAATTTGCAAGAGACCTATCGGTTTATTTAATATGCCAGTAGAAATCCATCTAGAAATATTGTATAGACAGTTTGATATATTTTTCCTCATTTTCAGTTCTTTCATCTCTCCTAATATTTTTAAATTGAAAACTACACAAATTTAATTTTATTTTTCAGAGGCCTTAACCAAACAGCAATGACAATAGCAAAAGAAACTGCCGAAAAATTGCTTCAAGATGCTAGTCAAAACAGAAAACAAACACACACTTCTGCTCAAGACAAAATTAACATTTTGATTAATGACATAAAACTTTATGAAAAAGGCTTAAAATGTTTGCCCTCTGATGTGCAACCCCAGCATATAAAGTACTTACTGAAATCGCTAGGAGGTGATATACTTTCAGAATTCTGCAAGTATGCAGCAAACCAATGTAATATATCTGTGCAAGGTGATATTTTAACAGTTGAACAAAGGAACAAAATAATCAATGACATATCAGACGAATTTATGAAGCCCTTGGTATCATTGAACGGGACATTGTCTGATCAAAACATGGAATCATTCTTCCAAGCAGTTGATGTGTGCCTATCAGAGTTTGGAATGATATTGAAAAAAGTTGATAAGAAGAAAGACAAGTTAGTACAATCATGTATTTTTTAAGAATAGTTACATAGCAAGAATGCTTTGACTTTGAAAAAATAACATAATGTTATTTTTTCAATCACTTTTGTCTTAAAGTCGTAGGATGTAGGTGATTTGGTTTTTTTTTTTACTTTTAAACAACTTATCCGAAAGACATTGTCCTGTCCTAAAATTTCAATCATTCATACAAAATGACTTCGGAATATTACGAACATTTTTAAAACAATTTGACTACTTGGTCCATTGTTAAGCGATTCACATACTAAACCAATGAAAAGCATTTCATTGTTACCTGTTATGTATTTTTGCTTTTGCTTTGGGGGTCAGAAATTATCCCATGGCAACATACTACCGGGATAAAGACTATCGTATTAATTTTAACCCAGGGCAAGGTCTACCTATGTGCCGAGTTTCATAGAATTTCATTATTTCCATTTATGTAGATACTGTCGCATTTTTTATACTTATTAGTATGGATATGGATAGTGACAAATAGCCAATGTTCTACAACGATATTATTTAATATTTTCAGACTCCTTATTCAAAATCACAAAGAAAAGTTAATATCTGAACTAGAAAACTGTGAAGATCCAGCCTTGAGTTTACATATGGCAGTGTTGGCGATTTTCACAATCGTAACTCAAAACATGATGCATGCATCTGGTCGACAAGTACCAATTATTATATCATATTTAAAAACCCAACTTAAAGAAGAAGACTATGAGCGGCTTCAGCTTTGGCATGGTAGGTTATTTAAATCCATAATTTTGAATGTTATGTATTTGAAGAATGTTTTGATTGCAGTTAAACTTCCGTCGTAAAGATGCCATTCATCATAGAACCAATTTATGTAATGCTATAGTTCCACTTGTTTTTTCAGAATTAGTGTCTAAATATTTGACGTCCTCTGAGGAAGACAAAACCGAAGTTGAAGGCAGACTCATCCAAGAGCTACCATTATTGAAACATATGGTTCAAGAGATTAAAAAATACAAGTAAAACTTGAAGAATGATTACTCTATCACAAATGTATGTAACGTAAAGGGTTTGGTTATGTCCTAAATATATTGTTGTTAAAATATTCAAATTTATTTATACTGAAAAGTACAGACTCCAGCACATCAAGCTACCCCAAACTGTCAAATTTACCCAATTGAACATGAACCTTATGATTGTGTTATAGAGGAAAATCTATCAAAGAAATTTGACAGACTGGGGTAGCTTGATGTGCTGGCGTCTGTACAAAAAGAGAGAGCGGTGACCCCAAAACTAGGCATTGCCTGTATCTTGGGGGTCAGAGTTGCGACATTTTCATAGTGAGGTACATAGTAGTATTACATAACAGGAAAACAAACTAAAGAACTAAACTACTCACCACCGTAAAGCATATGCACATAGCTTTTTCGGAGACATACTAAGCGCACTTTAAAACTGTGAGACGCACTACAACTAAAATAGCCGCGGTTTCCGTAGGCTTCTGTGCTACGAATAATGCGCTTGACCCGGAACAAAACAGTTGACCATACAAGTAGATCTATGTGATAAACAAACCTGCTATGATTGACTGTGCACTGCCTACGATCAAGCGGCGGCGAAGTTTTCCCAGTGTCTAATTAATCGATGTTTACTGATTATTCTGATGAGATAAGGACGCCCTTTAAGCACCTAGTTTCGCGGGTACACTATTCATTTGTCTTTTGAGAAGATCCTTCGTTGATGACCTGGGTGTAATTATTTACACCTGGGTCATCATCGAAGGATATTGTAGGCCTTACAGACTGTAGATTTGTAGACGATTTTCTATTCTGTATTTCAATTCCTCTAAGTACCTGGTACTTATTGGCAGGCCTGGACTGTCCTTCCATACCTATTATCACTGTAATTTGAAAACTTTGTTAAAGCCAATTATTTTTAAAAGAGTAACTCTAAAAAGTAGCTCTAAAGAGTAGCTCTTCTCCATAGGAAGCGACAATTTAGAACCGTGCACCTAGCTTCTGACGTTTCTTATGTGCCCATGCAGGTATAAATGTAACTAGCTGATGCCCGCGGCTTCGCTCACGTGGACGTCGGTTATCACGACCAAAAGTAATCATGAAATTTTGATCCCGTTCCCGCAACCCATAGGAACCTATTCCAGGGATAAAAAGTAGCCTATGTCTTAGCCGCCCATTTTTTTAAGTATTAAAATGGATATAGTACGTTATCCTTAAGAGATAGACTTTGGTGGAAACAGCATGAAAATCGGTGCAGCAGTTTTTGAGTTTATCGCGAACAGACGGACAGACGCGGCGGATAATCACTACATATTATAAAACAAAGTCCCCCGACTTTGTTTTAAAATATGTAGTGATTATGCATGGAAATTCGTTCCTACAAACATTATGTAGGCTATGTAGACTACCAAAAAGTTAAACTTCGGGCTATGTCGGTTGCCTTGGTTCTCCTGCGGATCTCTTCATTTCTGATTCGATCTCGTAGAGAAACTCCGACCATAGCCCTCTCCATTGCCCTTTGGGTGACTTAAGCCCTTCTGATAAAGCCCATTGTGAGCGACCACGTCTCTGTACCATAGGTCATCACTGGTAACACACACTGGTCAAAGATTTTCGTCTTGAGACAATGTGGTATTTGGGCCGAGAAGATATTGTGAAGCCTCCCGAACGCTGCCCAGCCGTTGTATTGGGATCGGTCTATCATTACTGACAGGACTATTGTAGCCAATAAGCCTGATATACCTAGTGGTGATAGACCGGTTAGCGCGCCGCACAATTAGTCGATGTTACCATTCCACATGACGGGACGGGAACCTCGTGAAAGCTGAGAAAGAGAAACAAATTATAGTACATTATGGTACAAGTGTGTAACGTTGGTGATTATCGCTGAGGCGCCATTGAGACCCGAGCCGTAAGGCGAGGGTCTTAAGAGAGCCGAGGACGATAATCATCAATACACACGTGTATCATACGACGTTTTTCAACACACTTGCGAAGAAAATAATACTACAAAATCATCATCATCATCATCATCATCATCGTTATCGTCATCGTCATCGTAATCGACATCGTCATCGTCATGTCATCGTCATCGTCAACGTCATCGTCATCGTCAACGTCATCATCATCGTCGTCATCGTCATAGTAATCGTCATCGTCATAGTCATCGTCATCATCATCGTCGTCATCGTCGTGTCATCGTCATCATCATCGTCATCGTCATAGCCTCGATCAACATCTCTCGAGGCTCTCGTTGGGCGGTGGTTGGATCAAAGGCTTGATTCAGAAGGCAGTACCTACTTCTCGATACGGCTCACATCGTGAGGAGGTTCCTGTCTCTGGAGCCCTAACCATCGGAGGCTTGGACCCTGCTCCCGATACCGGCGGACCACTATTTTTATATTTTTAAATGTTTTTTGTTAAGTTACTTTTATAAAAAATATTTAAAAATGTAATTAATAAGGATTATAAATAAATAAAGGTCATAATAATATGATTATTGATATAGCAGTCCCACATGACGAGAACCTCGTGAAAGCTGAGCAAGATAAAAAAATCAAGTATCGTACCTGGCACGCGAGGTTGTCGACATTTGGGATGTGGATACAGCAGTCATTGTGCCGATAGTCGTGACGGCCAATGCATTATAGCCAAGAGCCTCGACCAACACCTCAGGAGGCTCTCGTTAGGCAGCTGGATCAAGGGCTTGATCCAGAGAGCGGTACTACTGGATACGGCGCGTGAAGTGAGGAGGTTCCTCGCTCAGCAGCCCTGACCACCGGTAGCTTGGACCCTGTTCCCGATACCGGTGGGCTACTATTTTATATTTTTAAATGTTTATTTTTATGATTTTTGTAAAAATATTTAAAAATATAGTCATTATGTATAAAAGAAAATAAACGAAATGATAATAGGAATTCGGACCAATTGCCACAAAGAAAAATGAAAAAAAATATATAGTTTTTATAATGGTTACTGGACAGTAACACCACCACAGTACTACCAAAATTAGGAGTCAGTAATGTTGGTTCATAATAGACCACCAACTGTATTTTACGAATTACAAATACAAAAGTGCTTGTCTTTTTAACCGCTTTTGTAAGAGTGAGAAGTAAACATATTTCGAAGTTATTTAGGTGTGTCTCTTTTTAGCAAGGGTCATTCTTTAATGAGGAAGAGAGAGCCCTTGATATTTTCCTTCCTTTGTGTGCGTGACTGTGTATGAAAGTAACAGCCGTGGTAACAGTCTGTTATTGTGTGAAGACTGATTTATTAAAATAACAGTGTGACAGACTTTGAGGGTCTGTTATTTTATTTTATTTTATTTTATTAATATTAAGAAAACTTACAGCTAATACAGACGAGTAGTAAGAAGTAACATGTAGAAGAAAGCCAATTACAAGTTTCCACTTATATAAACTTACATATAAAATTGACGAAACGGTATAAACAGCGTGAGAGTTAAACTAAGTTAAGTTAAACATAGACACAACTGAAGAGAATAAACAAAAATATAATAAATTACACAAGAACATTAGACTTCAAAGAATAAGTCATTTAACAATTTTTTTAATTTCTGAACACTGTTTGAGAATAAGTCGAGCTCAACATCCCTGCTCACCAAATTAAACATTCGACATGCTCTCAAAATATATGCGTTTTGCCTATAGTTCGTTTTCACAATAGGAACATGAAGGAGATGAGGTCTCCGAAGAAACACAGATGGTGCACGAAGTCCAATCTTGGCCACCAGCTCTGGGACGTCCGTAGACCCGTTCATTATATTAAATAGAAAAGCAAGATCTGCAATTTTTCTTCGCTCGTGTAAAGGAAGTATATGAAATTTCTTGCACCGACTAGTATAGTTAGGAAGATAAGTATTTGAACGATATTGAGTGTACCTTAAAAATCGCCTTTGTATACTTTCAAGGCGATCGATATAAACATTGTAATTTGGATTCCAAATTTGAGAAGCATATTCGAGATGGCTACGGACAAAAGCACAGTATAAAATTTTCATGGTTTTGATATTCTTAAACTCAGAGCAGACCCTAAAAATAAAACCCAATGCTTTAGAAGCCTTGTTAACTATATTGTCAATGTGCGCATCAAACAAAAGCTTTGAGTCAAAAATTACCCCAAGATCCTTGATGACGTTGACTCTGGCAATTGAGGTATTCGATAGTTTGTAATCATACCTATTAAGGTTTGGCTTACGACTAAATGTACATACGTAACATTTGGAAATATTTAAATCCAACCTATTGCTGTCGCAGTAATCATGGAACCGGTCCAGATCCTCCTGTAATAGATTTGCTTCTTCAATGGTTGACACATGACTCATAACTTTCATGTCATCCGCGTATAATAAAATTTTAGAATTTTGGAAACAAGAGGCGATATCGTTTACAAAAATATTGAATAAAAGAGGTCCTAATATAGATCCTTGGGGAACCCCAGATGGAATGTACATCAGTCTCGAGGTATATCCGTTGAGGACTACAGTCTGGCACCTACTTTCAATATATGATACAAACCATCTGTACAAGCTACCCCTCACACCAATCCCTAGCAATTTGCGCATTAGAAGCACATGATCTATTCGATCAAAACATTTGCTGTAGTCAGTGTATATAACGTCAACCTGAGACCTCCTGGACATATGCTCTGAAAGATAATCAGTACAGACCACGAGATTGGACGTGGTGGAGCGACCTTTTAGGAACCCGTGCTGGTGTTCGGAGAAACTTAGTTTAAGTGAAGAAGAAAGTTGTGCGTGTACGATTTTCTCCATAATTTTAGCGAACACGCAGAGTTTGGAGATCGGTCTATAGTTTTCAACGCTGTCCTTAGGTCCCTTTTTGTGAATCGGCGTTATATACGCTGACTTCCAGACTGTAGGCATCACTCCCAAATCAAGTGATCGTTTGAATAATAATGTCAATGGAAAGGATAGACATCTGGCACATTTGGTTATAAAAATTGGTGAAATATTATCCGGACCAGCTGATTTGTTAATATCCACTTGCTTTAGCAAGCGAAACACCTCCTCCTCCCGCACTTCTATGGAGCTGATGTCCGATAGGACACCAGTAGACGTATCCATTCTCGTAGAGGCTAAGAATTCATTTGCGTCGCGACGCTCTTGGAAGTTCGAAAAGAAATAGTCGCCAAACATATTGCAGATTTCCTCGCCGTGACCAGACGACATTTCACCAAATTTAAACACAGATGGGTAACAGTTCGTTTGTTTTTTAGATTTAACATATTGCCAAAATGCTCTAGGATTTTTAGAAATGGCCAATTCAATGTTTGCTATGTAGTCGTCAAACATTTCCTTCTCTAGATCCTTAGCCCGTTCACGTAAGGTAACAAAAGATTGATAGTCCGAGAGATTTCCATAGGTTTTGAATTTCGAGTGAAATTTTGACTTTTCTTTAATTATTTTAATAAGCGGGCTTTTGTACCAAGGAGGATACTTGCCGCTTGGAGCGATAGTTTTAGACGGAATATGTGTATTATGAAGTAAGTTGATCGTGTCATAAAAGAATTTGACAGCTTCTTCGAGAGGCCTACAATTTAGCTCTAGGGGCCAATCGATTGCCATCATTTCTACAATTATGGCGTCATAATTCGCCTGAGCATACAGGAACTTGACTCGAGGCCGAGAATGCAGCTGATGAAGTTGCACGAAGTCGGCAGAGATGCAGAGTGCCTTATGATGTGAGTCCTCGTGAACTAGGGGATCCAGGCTGCCCGTGACGGTTACTTCACTGTTAGACAAGACGAGGTCAAGAATCCTATTGTTCACATTACGGTGTGAGTTGTACTGTAGCAAATTGCAGGCGGTGAGAGTATCAGAAAAGCTGGTTTGAATGGGACCATGCAAGTTACCAGGGCACAGATGATCGCCGTCCACCGCAGCGTGCCAGTCAATATTCGGTTGGTTAAAATCTCCGTCTTTATGTAACAGATAAGTTATATTGGTAGAAAACAGTGGTTATTTGTTATTTTTAAAGATCTGTTATTTATATCTGTTCCGATAAATACACCTCACTCCTATTTTCAATAGTCAACACCAACTTTTGCACAAATCGTGTGAAGCCAAAACACAAAAAAAAACGTGACATACCCTACGTTCCGAGAACCGATAATATCGATTTGAGCGCGCTCACGGCGTGAGCGCGATAACGATTTCCCGGGAAACGCCATTTACTAATATCACCGTGAGCGCTGTCAGATATGACAGTTGGGCAGTTTTGTTTTGATTAGCATCGTGTCCAGTGTTGCCAACTCCAAAAGTTCAAATTATCGAGTTCTGATCCGAAAATTATCGTATTCCGGGCAAAATTATCGTACAAAATCCAAATCACAAAAAAAAACCTAATTAATTCATTTAAATTGAAAACAAACGACAAGTATAGAGTCAAAGGAGGAGTATTTGCCAAGTTTCACCAGCAGATCAAACCGTAACCGTGTTTTGTCGTAGTGTTCAGTTAATTAATGTTTTTTTTAGGGTTCCGTACCTCTAAAGGAAAAAACGGAACCCTTATAAGATCACTTTGTTGTCCGTCCGTCCGTCCGTCCGTCTGTCAAGACCGTTTTTCTCAGGAACGCGTGGAGGTATCAAACTGAAATTTCTATATGATACTTAGTTCTACTGTCCCTGGAAGCTGTAGAAAAATCAACCTTCTAAGTCAACGCAATCAAAAGATACAGCCATTTAGGCCGCAAAATTCCGCAAATTTTCGAAACTCGCACGGGAATCAAAACCTACAGGGTACTTCCCGTGAACTTAGAATCTTGAAATTTTGTACGAAGTCACGTCTTATAGTACAGATATAGGAAAAATTACGAAAACCGAAAATTTTTAGTTTGGTCATATAAAAAAAATATTTTTGACAATTTTGAACTTTTACTTATATACCCACAGGTTTGTACGGAACCCTCGGTGCGCGAGTCCAACTCGCACTTGACCGGTTTTTTTTTTTTTAATTTTGTTCACAGTATATGATTAGATAAAATCATAAATAAAGAATCATTACTTAAGTTTTTCACCAAAAAGCTATTTGACGTTTCGTTTACGACTATTTGCTTATTGCGGATGGAAACATATAAATATTTTCAGGTTTGTGCGCTAGTTAATGTAAGGGAAAGAGTTAAAGAGAGACATTTACTTGTCGACGCTGTCATTCTTTACATTTGCCATTGAGATTATGTTTCGTTTATTTTTTCTGACAACTACTGACCAAAGCACAAAATTATCGTACATTAGACATTCATTATCGTACATCGTACCATTAGCCAAATTATCGTACGCCCCCATAATTATCGTACGGGTTGGCAACACTGATCGTGTCTTAAACTAACCCTACGTTCCGAGATACGATAATATCGATTTGAGCGCGCTCACACCCGTTCCGAATTGGCGTGAGCGCGATGACGATTTCCTGCGAAACGTCATAGATGACGTCATGACATGCGCCATCTTGCGATAACGCCGACCATGCAATTTACTAATATCACCGTGAGCGCTGTCAGATATGACTGTTGGGCTGTTTTGTTTTGTTTCGCATCGTATCTTTATCTGACTTTGATTTATTTGAAATACATTTTGTTACCTTTTTTGGTACAGTAATTTTATTCTGGGTGCATCGTTTTCACATATAATTATATAATGAATGTACTATGATAAATTTTATGTAAAACATTTTAAAAGAGTAACGGTGGAGTTTCTTGCCCGTTCTTCTCCATACGAAACTACATTTTGGAATGGGCGACTAGAATCAATTCTGTTTAAATGTAAATGTTGACGTTCAAAAGTGCCTTTTAAGTGCCTAATTGAAATAAATGCTTTGACTTTGACTTTGAATAGTGCTTCTATCTAAGAAGAAGATATATGAGGTGTATACAAGTCTAATATGGTGAAAATATGTTTTAACGTTGAGTGAACACTTTTATCGCGATCACGAGCGTTCCGTAGTGATGACTAGGAGTGAGGCGTATTCATCGTAACAGATATAAATAACAGATATTTAAAAATAACAAATAACAACTGTTACTACCAATATCACTTATCTGTTACTTAAATAACAGACCCTCAAAGACTGTTACAACGGCTGTTACTGTTATTTCAGTATATCAGTCTCCACACAGTAACAGACTGTTACCACGGCTGTTACTTTCATACGCACTCACGCACACAAAGGAAGAAAAATATCTAGGGCTCTCTCTTCCTCATTAAGGAATGACCCGTGTTAAAAAGAGACACACCTATTATTTTTATTTATTAGGAAATATGTTTACTTCTCACTCTTACTAAAGCGGTTAAACTACGCTAAAAAGAGAAGCACTGAGTATTTATAACCCGTAAAATACAGTTGGTTGTCTGATAAAAACCAACATTTTGTAAAAAGTGGCTCCTAAATTTGGTCGTGTTACTTATCTGTTACTGTCCAGTGACCATTATAAATAAACCTAAAATTTATTATATTTTTCTTTATGGCAATTTGTCCGATTGCCTATATTATCTTTGGTTTGACGGAATTCATCGCAAAATATTCCAGGATTATACGTTTGATAACCCAACAAAGATGAAATCAATTTTCTTGAGAGTAATTTGCCAGGTTTGAAATAAAAAATAATTTATAATATTTTGGGAAAAGATGCAACCAAAAAAAAATTACAGTGATCGTCTACGGACGCCTTTGATCTACATTGTCTTTGGTTTGACGGGATTGGTCGCAAAATGTTCCATGTATGTACGACCTTAACATTATAGCAATAAAGATAATATTTAATTGAAAGTAATTTGGCTGATTTGTTTGTTGACATTTTATAAATTTCGTATTTTTGTAATTTTAATTTTGCTTTCGAAAGAAAACACTTTTCGTAAGAAATTACGAAAGGTGAACTGGGCGTCGGGAATCCTAGGCTGATTCCCGGCCACCGTAGGCGCGGGCTTGCGGACGGCGAGTAATGGGTAGCTCGCTCTCCGGTAAGGACCAAGCCCAGGTCGATGGCGCGTTTATAGCACCAACTGGTGGGGTCCGCAAGGGCCGATGCCTGCCAGGAGTGCAGGTTGTTTGAAAGAGATACCGCCACCCCTGGCACACAGGCAACTGGCACACAGATACGGGTGTTAGTAAGCGCCTTTTTAGTGGCGCTGGATTAGTTGACAACGAATTACTATACCGTCTATCTGGAGAAACAGCTTCAAAGTTAATTTTCATTCAATTCAACCGGATATTGTGAATTTTGACTATTAAATATATTTTTTCTTTCTAAATATTAAAGGGCCCATTCGCAATCTTTCGTTTATTTAAAATTTCAATTTGATATCAGATGTTCTATTTTCCACATCCTCTTCCTCATCCTCATCCTCCTCCTCGTATCCTCATCCTCATCCACTTCCTCAAACTGTATTTCTTATAGTTCCTCATCCGCATCCTCTTCCTAATAACCACTTCCTCATCAACCCTATTTAGTACAGTATTTTAGTTTGGGTTTTCGTTTTATACTTAGCTAGTTAGTTCGCTTAGTAGTTAGCTAGTTGTAGGTTGTAGCAGTATTATATTTTTTAAATTTGGTATCTAGTTAGTTCGTGAATATTAGAACGTTTGAAAGACAGTTACCATTTCGTGGATATAGGTGGCCAAATGAACATAAACCTTAATCCTTTGTTATAAAGGTTAAAAACTATCTTTATTGCTTCAGTTGCATTTTGTTACCTTTTTTGGTATAGTAATTTTTTATTCTGGGTGCATCGTCTTCACATATAATTACATAATTAATGTACTATGATAATTTGTATGTAAAACATTTTAAAAGAGTAACGGTGGAGTTTCTTGCCCGTTCTTCTCCATACGAAACTACATTTTGGAATGGGCGACTAGAATCAATTCTATTTTTTAAATGTAAATGTTGACGTTCAAAAGTGCCTTATAAGTGCCTAATTGAAATAAATGCTTTGACTTTTGTTGAATAAAAGGCGTGTGCTCGATACAATATTTATTCCAGAAGAAACCAAGGGAAAAGACAAAACAAGCGACGCTAGGTGAGCACCATAGTGTCTTCTCTATTATTACCTACTTATATTTTCTATTAAGGTGTGTACATACACAACACCTCTACCCTTAATAACTAATATAACAAAACAAAAAACTATAGCTAAGACTTCAACACCTTAAAATAACATCGAACACATAAGTCACAAGTAAATTAAACAAGTGTGAAAATGATCCTAAAAACATCCAAAAAAATATATATATTATTAATTATAAATGTGTTAATGAACTTAAGTTCTTATCATCAAACTAAACATTAACTTAAATAAATTATCTTAATCAATTTCGTCATACCACCCGTATCGTGCTGGAGGTTTACGTACTCTTACGGGACGATTACTAGTTGTGGCAACATTGCCAGTATCCTCGCTATTAGCCGACACATTAGGTTCTCCCGGCGAACTACAAGATACTTCCATAGCAGCATCTTTTGCTAACACGACTGGTGGTACTACTGGATCTAGAGACGAAACTCCACCTAAACTACCTTCTCTCAAATCACCCGCACTTCGAACTGGACCCTCGCCACTGATCATGGGAAATGATAATGATTTTCTTGAATGCCTATTTATTTCCAACTGTTTCGTAACCTGATCTAGTACTGTCCTTTTCCTGGACATATCTTTATCCACATTTTCCATAATTCTTAGCCTCAGCTGATCGACATGTCTGTGAGTTTCCGTTCCTACGTCAGACCTAATAGAGTAATTTGTTTTACCTAAACGTTCAAGTATCGTTCCAGGTACCCATTTATCGGAACCTCTATATTCGCGATACCAAACACGAGCGCCCGGCTCGAATCCGCGCTGAATCCCTCCCGCGTCTTGCTCACTACGACCTTGGCGCGCAGCGACCTGCGTTTCTCGTTCTGGTTTTAGGTTATCCAACCTCATACGAAGACTACGACCCTGTAATATACTAGCTGGACTATCACCGGTAGTAGCGTGTTTTGTGTTCCTGTAAGCTAAAAGAAACCTAGTCAGAGCTATTTCGACATTGAGATTCTGTTTGAACGCCTTCTTTATAGTGCGTTTACAAATTTTTACCGCGCTCTCAGCTGCACCATTGGAAGCTGGGTGATACGGAGCTGTGAAAATGTGTTCTATGCCATTATGTTTTAGGAAATCTTGAAATTCTAAACTTGAAAAGGGTGGGCCGTTGTCACTAACCGTTTGTTTTGGAAGACCAAATTGCGACCACAAACTACGTAGTACATTGATGACTGCTTGTGCTGTAGTTCTATTCATTCGGACTGCTTCTATCCATTTTGAGCAAGAATCTACAATAATAAGATAGGTCAAACCACCTATAGGCCCTAAAAAATCCAAATGAAGCCTGGACCAAGGACGTGACGGCCACGGCCATGAGCATGGTATGTGTGCAGGCGGTGCATCGGCTACAGCCGCACATACTACACACGAGCGACATACCGCCTCCAGCGCTTCGTCTACTCCCGGCCACCACACGTAACTACGAGCTAGCGACTTAGTCTTTACTATTCCCATGTGTACCTCATGAAGTTCCGAAATTACCTTAGCTCTACATGACAACGGTATAACCACACGATGACCCCACATAACACAACCCAATTCGCAATACAATTCGTTCTTTCTATTAAAGTATGGTTTAATTTCCTTTATTTCAACCTCCGATGGCCAACCGTCCATAATATAACTTAAAACGCGACTTAAAATTGGGTCATGTAATGTTTCTTTTTTAATTACATTATAATCTAGCGACATGGCTTCCACTGCGAAGTGCAAATATGTTTGCTCTGGTAAAATTTCCTCTTCAGCTGCTGTCTCTTTTTTTTGTGAGTCAATTAAACGTGAGAGACAATCTGCTATATTTTTATCCGTTTTGACATACTCTATAGAATAATCATAAGCTGATAGTTTAATTGCCCAGCGTTGTAAACGGCTTGCCGCCGCTGTAGGAATACCTATGCTAGGCCCAAAAATACTAACAAGTGGCTTGTGGTCAGTCCTAAGTACGAACTTCCTCCCGTAAAGGTACTGATGGAATTTCCCAATAGCGAATACAATTGCCAAGGCCTCCTTGTGAATTTGACTGTAGTGTAGCTCATGAGTTGTGAGTGAGCGCGAGGCGTACGCAACGACACGTTCCTCACCTCCTGGTTCGCGCTGTGCTAGCACGGCGCCTATCCCGCGCGCGCTTGCGTCTACTGTTAATACAGACTCCTTATCCATGTCAAAATGTACTAGCGTTTTTGTACTACACAATTTTTTTTTTATTCTAATAAATGCAGAATTTTGTTCAGTTCCCCATTTCCAATGTCTACCCTTCTTTAAGAGCTGGTAAAGAGGCGATAACTGCATGCTCAAATTCTTTATGAATTTCCCATAAAAAGTTACCATTCCAAGAAAGGATTTCAATTCTGTGACACTGTTTGGATGGGGCATGGTTGCAATAGCCTTTACCTTGTCTGGGTCTACTCTTACGCCATCCTTACCAATAATAAAGCCTAAGTATTTTACTTCTCTTGCCAAAAATTCGCATTTACTTTTTTTTATTTTTAGACCGTTTGCTTCTAGTATTTGCAACACCTCTTCAACGGATTTTAAATGGCTAGCCAAATCTTTATTCTTAACCCCTTACTGCATGGACTTTTGTATCTATGCGGAAAAAATATATGTTGTGTTTCAGAGTTTATGGAATCCATAAAAAATAAGTAAAAAATGTTTGCAGTCTCCACGAATTTTTAATTTAATTTTTTTTTAATGTGCATATTTGGTACGGCATGCATTATAAACACCTCCATGGAATGTACCAAATATGGGACGAAATGCAATCAGGCCAACTTTTGTCATCGCCTCATCAATGACAATAATCAATATCAAATACCCTCTTTAATGGAAACAAACTAATAACTTGAAACATATTAACACCCATCTACCACAAGATTTACTGAAGTATTACTGGATCTAGAGGAGTATGATACTCCAGAAAACAATTCCTTTTTTGTTTATGTATAAATACTTTTTACATTTGATACAACATTTACCTCCCTAAAAATGCTGAAATTAGTGCAGAAAACAAAATATATGTAACGTGCGAACTTTAGCATACATGGTCTATGAAATTGAATCCACGCTGATTTTATTGCATACCGAGTCATATATGAACAATTGCAATTTACCGCTATCTGCATACGGTCCCACATATGGGCCGTACAATTGAGTCAACATTGCATGTTGTCCCGAATATGCACACAACAAAAACGCAGCATAAATTTGCAATCAATGGGGATCTGGGGTTGTTTCTTCAATTTTTAGATTCAAATAGGATGGTTTTATTCAAAGAAATATATACAAACCGAAATATTCATAGGATTCTGAGATATTTGGGTTCAAATACAGAGCTTATCACCTTCCGGGTACGTTTGAGTTCAAACTGCTATTATTCTTTTTCTATCAAGACTGCCAACATTTCACCGCTACTAAACATCAAAGTACACATCTAGTCTATGGTTTCTAATGTTGCCATAACTCAAACTTGAAAAGAATTTAAATTTTTGTCAAAAACATTTGGTGTGCAAATATGGGACGGAATGCGGTAAGGGGTTAATTAAGATGTCGTCGAAAAATACAATTACATTTGGATTATTCTTAAACATGTTTACCATTAATTTTTGAAATATACCTGGGCTTGAGGATAACCCATAAACCAAACGATTATATTTAAATAATCCCCTGTGTGTGTTGATAACTGTATACTTTCTAGAAGACTCTGCTAAAAGTACCTGGTTATAGGCTTGCGATAGATCTAGTTTTGTAAAGAAAACATTCCCGCTAAGATTACTGAATAAATCTTCCATTTTTGGTATCGGAAATCTATCGATCGCTAAAACTCTGTTTAGGGTTACCTTATAATCGGCACATATTCTTAGGCCGCCGTCTGCCTTGCGTACCACGACTAGTGGCGTGGCCCAGTCGGAATGGTCCACTGGTTCAATAACCCCAGTTTTCAGCATGGCCTCCAGCTCGGCATCGACACGCTCACGCAGCGCATATGGCAGAGGCCGCGCGCGACAAAATGTGGGTATTGCCCCGTCGTGCACATGCAGCTCTGCCGTACCTAGGCACATTTTCACAGCTCCGTATCACCCAGCTTCCAATGGTGCAGCTGAGAGCGCGGTAAAAATTTGTAAACGCACTATAAAGAAGGCGTTCAAACAGAATCTCAATGTCGAAATAGCTCTGACTAGGTTTCTTTTAGCTTACAGGAACACAAAACAAGCGACGCTAGGTGAGCACCATAGTGTCTTCTCTATTATTACCTACTTATATTTTCTATTAAGGTGTGTACATACACAACAACTTTGACTAAGAAATTTGACAGATTGGGGTAGCTTGATGTGCTGGCCTCTGTACAACAAAATTGGGTTTGGCTTCCAGACTAACCGGATGTCTAAGTCTAAAAAGAATATAAATGAACGTGATTCTATGATTTCTCATTACCCCGTCATTCTTTACTAGTCAATACTTAGGATACTGTCCCGTGTGGTAGCCGGGCGTAAAAGAATAGCACCATCCCATTTCTTCCAGTGGGTGTCGTAGGAAGCGACTAAGGAACTTACTAGAGAATGGGCAGCAGCGTTCTCTATGCATTTTTACCACTATATTGCGATCGCCAACCCGCCTGCCAAATGTGGCGATTGTGGAAAACCTTGACCTTGTGTGGGCCGCAGGAATCCGCTGGATGCGGGAAGCACAGAACCGGTCGAAGAGGCGGAGGTTGGGGGAGGCCTATGTCCAGCAGTGGACGTCTTTCGGCTGAAATGATGATGATGATGAATACTTTGGAAACGACTTACAACGAATCGAAATAAAGAAGATTTTCAATTGAGATTTTAATACTTATGATACGTGCGTACAAAAATAACAGGCTGTTATTTAATAACAGAAATTTGGATCTGTTATTTTTGAGTAACAGTAACAGTGATAACAGATATCGTATCTAGCCTGTTGCAACCCATCTCTAGTGATGGCAAAAATGACGGTTCTTAGCTGTCAGAATCGTGACTAACTCGGAACGCAAAATATTGTTGTGAGATCGCGTTCCGAAATTCAACAAAAGTGAAAATATCGCGAACCCGACCAAATTGAATAGTCAAAAAATTTAAGCGCGTTGGCTTCGCGATATTATCACTTTTGTTGAATTTCGGAATGCGACATAATACGGAATGCGCCCATTCTCTTTCAAATTGACGGCTGACTGTTTGACATTGTCAAGGTATGTCAAAAAGTCTTTATAATGCAATAAAATGTCACAACAGGATCACAGTCAACGAACGCCTGTTGTAAAAGCTGTAGGGTTGTTAACAATTAAAATTTTACGATAATGTTATGATAAGAATTATTAATTAAAATATCTGAGAGGCAATAAAGTATAAATCACTGTTTGAGTTATTTTACGACAGTAACAATAGTGTTATGGTGCTGGCTATCTTCACAGAATAATACACTGAATAGCACCATGTGCTTGTGAAGCAGAATCATATATTTACAAGTCTGTCAATTTATATAACTGCAAGATGGATTCAGAGCCGAAAGAAAGTTCAGATTTGCTTAGACCACGGAATAAAATCGAGGTGAATGGAAATTTAAATAATGAAGAACCAAAAGGCCCTCCGGACGGCGGAGTTCGAGCATACTCCGTCATGGTTGCATCGTTCCTCACAAATGGCTTTTTCTTCGGCGTCATAAATTCATACAGCGTGATATACACGGTCCTTGAAAAGCATCTAAAAAATGAAGGAGTCTCTAACTCTGAAAGTCGTGCTGGTAAGTTTGTCGTAGGTACTTGTATTGAAATACATTACCTACCAGCCAAATTAATTTATTTCGTCATTTGAAAACTGCGTATCAAATTCTATATCGAACTTGCTTAGCTATGCTTATTAACCAAACAATCATTGAACTCATACATTAGGTGCACATGCACATTAAATATGTACCTACACTGAATCAATTTGCATCGGTTTTTTCCTCCAGGAAAAAGTTTACGACACATATTTCTGGTTATCTTATTACTTAGTAGAAATTGGAGCAAACCAATCACAACATCAGAGGCCTACTACAGACCTGGAACAATAAATGGCTGTTAAAAAAAAGGCACTATATAATAATATAACATTTATAACATCACACATATTATTCCCCAAGACATTGTCAGAGTTGTCATACACCCACAAAAATGGAAAGTAATAGACTGGACAAAATTAATTAAATTATTACAAAATTTTGCATGCCCTCACATATGCACACATACTCTCCCATTTTTTGTGCTTAGGAACATCAACCAGAAGTAGGTTTATTAAAATTGTATTTGCATATATATTTTTCATGACACTTAGTATAAAATTATGACTGAAAAAGAGCTTGAAAAATTTGTATAAACTTCGGTTTGCAACAAGTACCTACTAACTATTATTAGACTTGTCCTTAGATACCATGTCAATGAAAATCAGAACATAATAGCAGATGTTCATTATTCTCTTATCACAGTAATTATGTTTGTGGATGTTCCGAGGACTTGAAGGGTTATCAATTTATCATATATTGATTTATTTATAATAACTGTCATGAAATACAAATGCAGTCTTTGTTAAAATGCACGTTGAACTTGTGCTTGCATAATGTAATGATTATTTTAAGAACTAATCAACTTTTTAAGACAGACTTGAGAGAAATTGTTGTATATTAGCATAAAGGCTTATTATGAGATTCAAGAGGCACCACTAAATATTTCTCTTAACTAATGTGTAAAGGAATACTTTATTAAATAAAGGATAGAATTTTCTATAACTTTGCTGGGCAGTATTCACTGTTTTATGATCAAAGATCTTGCAATGCAAAGTGTCATCAAACTTAAGTATATATGAACATGAAAACAAGCCTTCAAACAGAATCATCCTTTGATAGACTAAATAAAATATTGGAGAGTTTCAATGAAATGGTCAGACAAAGCTCTAAACTTAGAACACTCATCTAATCATCTTGCATAATGGAGTAAGACTGTAACAAAATAAATATCCAAACAAAAAAAAAAAAAAACAGGTACTTTAATAGTTCTCATGTTGCATAATAATGTCTAATTCTTGGTACACCACACACACGTGTGTGTACTTTACCAGGAAATTAATATTTCAGTATCAAATAACAAACTTCTGTAATCAATAAATATTTACACATAAGATAAAAACATCATTGCTTAGTGGCATTTATTTAGGTCAAGAAAGAGGATGTAGAATGTGGAGTGCACCTTAGGTGTGTCTGTTTAATAATTTATTGGAATATTTAAAAAACCCTGAAATAACAGCTGACTTTTTAAGGTTTAACTAAGCAATGGTTTTCAAGTCTTAAAAAAATCAAGTAATTAATTATGGTTTCAATGAATTGATTTTGCCGACAGACATGTGGTAATGTAGGTCAGTGCAATGTACGAGATAGTTGAAACTAACTAAAACATTACATCATTTAAGAGCGACATTAAATTTTGTGTGTCGCAAAATTATCCTCATCCTCTACGATTTAAATATGAATAACTAGCTTTTGCCAGCGGCTTCACCCGCGCGGAACTTTCATC
The DNA here is from genome assembly GCA_949987655.1 of Polymixis flavicincta. Classification (NCBI taxonomy): domain Eukaryota; kingdom Metazoa; phylum Arthropoda; class Insecta; order Lepidoptera; family Noctuidae; genus Polymixis; species Polymixis flavicincta. The sequence continues at coordinate 14,141,228 of OX465182.1, forward strand.
CCCTATTTAACTCCCTTAGAGGTTGAATTTCGAAAAATCCTTCCTTATTCCTTGTCTACATTATAAAGGGAACCTCTTTGCAAAATTTCAGCTTTCTAGGTCCAAGGGTTTGGGCTGGGCGTTGATGAGCCAGTCAGTCAGGACTTCTCTTTTCATTTATTAGATAGATAGATGAATAGTTGGAATCTACGTATTGTTTAAGTACTTATACCACGCAGATACTTGAATTTAATTACATCATGTTTTGATATGTAAATCCTCGTATTTCACCTGAAACACAACTCCAGTAGGTACTTGATAGTTAATAGGCCAGATTGTCATGTGGCGCCAAGCGAAGCGCACGTGGCGTGTCGGTCAGCCGGCGCCCGCGACGAAGGCCATCACTTCATTGCGTTCAATTTCATCATGCCTTTGACGCACCGTCATTGCAATCATTTAACAGCTTACCCAAATCAATGGCACCATGTAACTAGCTATAGTAACCATAGTAACTACCTATAGATCGATCGGTATACTTAATATGACTTCTGATAAGACTGGTGTGCTTTTAAATTATAATTTAGCATTGATCAATTGATTAAATTAAACTTCATCGACCCAAAATATCTGTCCGTTTTTAGGGTTATGAGTCCAAATGCAAAAACTTAAATGAAATTGTATTTATGTACCTACTGTACTGTAGTCCAGAAATAATCTTGGTCAGATCATGTGAGGTCCATGTAGATTAGTCTAAAATGGTATTTTGAGGGAAGAATTTGAGTGTCCACACAGATTTGAGTAGACCAGTCCAGCAGGCTTAGCATGACGCTTTCTATTTCTTTGAAGAATAGACAGTGTTTTTCAATACAAAGTGACATTTTGTTTCTCCATTTTTGACATCGCGCTGTAGATACCCTTCTACAATCTGTCATTTTGTCTTTCGTATCTAACGCTCTTTGTCTAGGTCCTTATAAATGTAGACTATTTCAGAAGAATATTTCTTCCCAAACTGTCAAAATCACACTGACAACAAACTTTCTACTCTGTGGCCACAAAGTAGGTATATACGATTATCTACAAAATCGTCATTCGTTTAGAACGCATACCTAACTGTGATACTTAATAGAAAAACATAGCATTTACCGTATATTCCCAGTCGCCCCCGCGGGGATTGCCACCGGAGGCAAATGGGAATAAAAATTCCCTGTCGCCACCGGCGGCGACTGGGAAGCCATTGCCCCCACTTCAGTTTCGCTGTACATTGCTTTCTCCATCGTAGAGAATAAAAGGATGAGGCAACTTATCCTAAACCTGCCTCTAATCTCTAAAAAAAAACAATGTACAGCGAAACTGAAGTGGGGGCAATGGCTTCCCAGTCGCCGCCGGTGGCGACTGGGAATTTCTATTCCCATTTGCGTCCGGTGGCAATCCCCGCGGGGGCGACTGGGAATATACGGCATTTACAAGCCTGCAGTCAGTGCAAACATTTCTCTGTGATCGGGTAACTCAACTCGGAACTTGAGGAACTCCAATATCTTCCAGGGGTGCGGGTTGTTCGAAAGAGATACCGTCGCCCCTGGTACACAGGCAACTGAGGAACGCGGGTGGGTTTTAGTTACTAAAAGTCTGACACGCCCTCCTGCTCCACCCAGAGCGGGAGAAGTTATTTGATGATTTCCCACCCTCAAGAAAAGAAAAAGAAAAAAAAGGAACTCCAATATTGTCCAGTTCGTCTCTCTGGTCGGATGTGACACAGCTGTATCAGTCGGGGAATATTTGCACTATTTTTATAAAAATTGCAAAGTAGGTGCACCGCTAAACAATGGTGTAGTGAAAATACGGAAACAATATGCGTGGGCTCTTCATACATTTATGTAACAGAGGGATGAAAAAACAAACTTCAATGCCTGTAATTAATGAGATATTGTTGATCTATGTGACTTTGCTATTTCAGTCCATTGTTTTTAAGTTATGTTATATTTTCGGTTAGAACCGCCGAAATAACGTTGTTTTTATTTTGTGTAAAACAAACTCGAACTTGTTTTGCGGTCAGTAAAATCAATGTGCATACGTAAATATTCATCCCGACTACGGAACACTTGTACATAGTCTACACGCACTTCCCGGTTTTTTCACACACGGCTAGTTAAATCGCTTTTCCTTATCTGAAACGGTCGATTGTAATCGTAAATGGTATGTAGTTGGTGTGTTCGCTTTGAAAGAAGTTAATGTAGCAGTGTTTTATAGCAAAGTACTCATGACTACACATCAAGCCATACATTTCCAATTTACTCTGATCTCGCACTGTACGGCAATCCGAGATCAGCTTATACTTGAAATGTGTAGCCGTGTGTACCTACCTATGTAATATCTTTCTTAACAAATATCTGGTAGGTAGTTGCCTATCTAAGGCTCTATCAAAAGTCGGATCTAGATGTATTTAAGTAGGTTGGTTGGAGGTTTGAAATATTTCGCATGGCATCGCTTTGCGAAGCCCGCCGAGGCCGCAACGCAAAAACTTTGGGCATTTCCGTGAAATACCTATATCAGGTGATGTCGCTGATTTTGGGGGTTGTTCCACTTCCACTTTGTTTCACGAATCTATCTCTAAAGTGAACTCAGAGTTTATTCGAGAAGTGAAATGAAATTGCTTATCCTGTAGATATAGAGTGTAATTTGTCGATCAAAATTAATTGATGAGTGATAATCGAAATAATTGACTGGTTTATACCATCCCACTACTTGCTAACTTCCCAGCAATCCATCACATAAAAGTCAAAAAAATTGTCTGTGTGCTTGTTGCGGCTAATCCCGAAACTTCTGGGCTGATTTTGACGGGACTTTCACTGATAGATAGCTGATGTTATAAGAAGTAACTTAGGCTAAGTATACAGGGTAAGTTTTTATCCAATGCGCAAATTTTAACACGGTCAAAATGTATGGAACAGCTGATTATTTTTTTGTGTATCCAGCGAAAAATTTCTGCGCTTGGGGGTCTAGAATGATATGCTGAATTCATGGTTACAATTTGCGCACTGGATAAAAACTTTTTCTGTATACTAGGGTTCGTCTCGGTTGCACGTTCCCGTGGTATAATTTCCCTCATATTTGCGTGCGAAGCCGCGGGCAGAAGTTATTAATATATGTATATAAAAAAGTATATATTAATAACACTACATTAAAAATATCCTACAATTATCACGTTTTTGCCCATGGACAATCTCTACGCAGGCATTACTAACGTAGGTAGTTGTAGGTACCTATTTCTATTCTATCAAGGGTGGGAACCAAAACTTATAATCAGATAGAATGTATTTATACAATCTAATTTAAATTCAGTTGACGTCTTCAAAAGACGTCACCATGACATTATAAGATCTGTTACCTTAAACTGTTATAAATTACATATTATGAACCTATTTAAATAAAACACTATCTTTGTTTATGGTCCTAATCCAATCTCAAACGACGTATCCACCACAGGGTAGGACATAGTCCATAACGAGTAGTGATGTAGCTCTAATAACGGCTTCACTGGGGTCCTCTTCAGGAGACCGCAAGCGGCAACATCAGCAAAACCCATCGCATTGACAGACCGCAGCGACCCGACATACCTACCGCTTCGGATTTAATTCTGAACGCGGCGTCACAACTTCGACGGCAATGGCATTTTTCTTCTGCAGTTTCGCAGTTGTCTAAAAGAAGACAAAAAGTATTGTCGCTCTGTTAGCGACAGCCAGTGACGGCACGACTGGTTAACGGTCTGCGGTCGCCCCTTGACCAGAGTGTGAGGCGGCAACGCCGCAGAAGTCATCCTTCTGCCTTCTGCAAAAGCGGTACATGGCAACTATAGTCGTGTCGCTTGCGGCTTGCGGTTGTGGTCGCCTTTGCAAGAGCACTTTTAGTCCTTAACCTTTAGGTACATGCACAGAAAACTTCTTGAAAATCATCCGTAACTTAGTAAGTGTCAACTTACTGCATTCACAGATTTGTTCAAAATGGTTCAGTAAGCAAGAACTACAGTGATCTTGTCTTGTCAGATAACAAAACTCCGTTGAACCAATTGAGATTAGTTCGACTAGAAAAGTCACAAATCACATTTTTTTTGTCTTTTTTATATTTGTACACATTTTTCGTCAATCGCTTCATTCATAGGTAGTACAAACTTGTGAAGACGAAAGTGTTATACCGTATGTCGTGATTTGTACTGCGCCTGGTGTAGTGATGACCCGATTAGAATACGAGACATTGTGTGTCACTTGTCAACTTTAACTGCTTGTTACCTAACCTATATTTAGATCTTTTGACTTCCATGTAGATTGATGAACTTGTGTAATTTTTAGGTAACGAAAAAGTGTGCCGACTTCACAAATTATATTTAAACTCTCGTAGATGAGTTACTCCCTCAATGTTTCATGATAAAAATATCGAAGTATGATAGATGTCCACTGTAATCTCTTTCTAAGAACCACTGTAGCTAGAGTTTTGTTGAATCGAAATGTAATATTTAAATGTTCCGTCGAGCGTTTTTCAAGCTCTCCGTACCAATGTATTTTAATCATTTCCAAAATCCATTATACATTTTTAATTTGCTGGAGCAAAATCACAGACTTTCACAAAAACGGTTGACCGCAGATGTAATTTTATTCCAGCCAATAAAAAATCTGAGTTTAGAACTCTATTCGATCAGTCATCTTGTGTTCATTTGCAGCGACTGAGAAGCTGTTGATAAGTAGGCTTTTCCTTCATTACGACCAGCACGCAAACGTAGCGATGATGTTGATTGAATTAAGGATAATTGGGCTGTTGTAGGCGTCACACTGTCAGCCGGTTGCTAACCTCTGCCCTAACTTTGGATAACGATTAAGCCACAATCATCTTGTTAGTCGAATTAGAAGGTACAATAACAAATTAATAGATATAAGTAACAAAATAATTATAGAATCACTCTTAATTTCTTCAGTCTTCTATCTGTTCTTAAAAAGTGTAGTTTGAAGGCGTAATCCATCGCTTTTATGAAATTGTTTTAATCAAAGGTGGGAATCGATGAAATTGAAATTTTTGATAACTTCACTCATAACTTCATAAGGGATCAGAATCCGATAGTGATCTGCTGGTCTACCCAATAAGTACCTAAAGAATGAATGATTCTTAACTAAAAATGATCAAATACTAACATGACATAAAATACTCAAACGTCCTAGTTTCATGTGATACGTGAGATCTATTTCGAGGAAATGTGGTTACTTGATTCACTTACCTAGTCAGTTTCTAGATTTCTGTTGTGATGTGATGTGAATAATTGAAGACATTGCAAATTGTAGCCAATTGTGTAATCGCGTCAATCAAACTGTTAAAGAAGATCAAACAGAAAACTAGTCAAGTGCGAGTTGAAACATTGGAACTAGCTCCCGTATAAAGTAATAAAAAGCGTACCTATTCTTTCTGTTATCTAAAGTGTATGATATCATCATCGTCGACAAAGTTTTGAACTTAGCACTATGTTGGAGACGACATCCAGTTTGCAAGCTTTTAAATTACTTTGAGTTAAACATGTCTTTGATACTCTAGAAAAGTCAATTTCGCGTAATATTATAAAGTCATTCACGTAATATAGCACTATTACGTGAATGGTATTTCATCTTGATTCTTCGTAAATTTTCACACCCTTCTTTGTATTAACATTGCACTTTTCTTTTCCAGCTCTGGTGGGCGCTCTAACTATGGGAACTACTTTCTTCCTATCGCCTTTGTCTGGTGTGCTGACTGGCGTGTTAGGAATCCGGGTGACGGCAGTGCTAGGCGGTACAATTGCCACTGCCGCCATGCTTTTATCTTCTTTCTTTGTTTATAATGTTAGTGTCCTTTATTTCACCTATGGTGTAATGTATGGTTTAGGAGCATCTTTTGCGTACACTCCTTCTCTAGCAATTCTCGGTCATTATTTTAAAAAGCATCTTGGTTTAGTAAACGGAATTGTAACTGTAGGTAGTTCCATTTTCACAGTCATTATGCCACCACTAATGGAATATATGATTACAAACCATGGATTAGATTGGCTTTTCAGGCTTTTAGCCGTTTTCACTTTTGGATCAGCAATATGTGGCTTTATATTCAAACCCACTCCATCCATGGTTATGAAAACAGCAAGGGACGACGATAGCTGGAAATCTTTGTTAAAATCTATTGTTAACGTCCAAATATGGAAAAATAAGAAGTACAGACTGTGGGCGTTATCCATGCCCGTTGCACTGTTTGGATATTTTGTTCCTTATGTCCATATTAAAACGTTCATCGAAAACAATTTCGTTGATGTCAATGCTAATTTGCCGTTACAATGTATAGCTGTTACTTCTGGTCTGGGAAGAATAATCTTCGGTTTCTTAGCCGATAAACCAGGTATTGATAGAATATTATTGCAGCAGATTTCTTTCTACGTTATTGGGACCTTAACGATCATTTTACCATTTGTGAATAAGTTTGGTTTATTGGTAGCGATTGCTTTAGGGATGGGATTATTCGATGGTGCATTTATTGCATTAATCGGCCCCATAGCTTTTGAGTTGTGTGGGGCTGCGTTTGCTGCGCAAGCTATAGGTTGTATGTTAGGACTTGCCGCTGCCCCCTTATCCGTAGGTCCTCCTGTAGCTGGCTACCTGTACAGTCTCAATAAATCCTATACTTTGCCATTCGTCCTCGCTGGCTTATCGCCACTAGTCGGCGCCACTCTAATGTTTGCGATTCGTCTCCAACGAGTTCCTTCCAATGAAGAGTCTATTAATACTAATGGTGTCGCTGCTCGTCCAGCTTCTGTACTTGTAGGTGAGTCATAAAAAATACAATTAGATGTTTTTTTATAATTTGTATTTTAATAAATTATATTCAAGTCATAATATTATTTTATTGATTTCTCTAAGAATTTTTCGCCTTCCCTTAGAATCAAACGGCTTTTTTATTGTTTAAGTACCTACTTAACCGCAAGTGCTTTAATTTTTTTTTCATACTATTACAGAAAAATCACCGAGCCTGTTACTTATAAAACGAGATCCAAATCAGCAAACAAATTTATAACGGAATTTCGCTTTAACGATGTGTTGTAAAATAAACACTTGACTGCCATGCCGAAGCCGTTTGGCTGAAAAATGGAAGATGCGACGGACATCCGTAAGATAAAAAAATGCAGTAACGCTCTTCAGCCGATAACAGCGTTCTGTTAAAATAGTATAGCTGTAATCTGATTAACTGTAAGTAATCAAATCCATTTGCTATATGATATCAAATGGATATACGTGGTTCATAGTGTTGAGTCAATTTTATACTGATTTAATCATCAAATTCTATTTAATCTAATCACCGTCATATTTTTGTCAATTTTAAACACCAAAGTTATACTAAACTGCCTTATTCGCCGTTAAGTTCTACTGTAGTCGTATAGAAAGCGCACAATGAGCATTTTCATACATTTAAACTATACTGCTGACACATAGCGGTCTTTAAATTGTTCTCATAAGTTATTATTTATGTAATTATGATTGATAAGCTGTAAGTTTAAGAGTTGACAAGTATATCAACTTGAAACGCATTTAAAAATACATAAATTGCATAATATACTATGTATGTTTTTACTTACATGGTTACCGTTGGAAGTTCCTAGATTACTTTAAAAAAATGTTGAAGTAGACTTTATGTTGTATTATAATATTTAGTTTATGCCTATAGAAGAGTTTTAGAGACAAAAACGATATATAGTGATTTCCTTATTAAATTCTATTAAACCTAAGTGTTACTGAAACTTAGAAACGCCTAATATAATAATAGACATAATGACTAAGCACGCGATTATATCGATCGCTCTGATGTATTGTGGTTCTGAGTTTTATTTTAATGGGAAATACGCTCCTTTGTTTCATGAGACAGCGAATTTAAATAATAATGTTATTGTATGCTGTATGTACTCTACTATGACTCCATTCGCTCATACATCGTCTCATATTCGCCTAATAGTGTGTACTAGTGTAACATGTAGTGTAATTCGACCGCGTTCCCACGAACGTAACAAAATCGCGCCGGAATTCTTTAGCGCCGATAATTGAAAATCGAACAGTAACAGCACACTGTTCGATTTTCGACTCGCTGAGATTATTGCACTCTGCTGGATTCTCAATGTTCGGCTTAGCACCGAGAGTTGGAAAACCAGTGCGTGAAAACATCCCGCCATGATTTTATTATGTCCGTGAGAACTTACTGATGTAATAGCTACTAGGTATCAACTTTATACATCAAATTCCTTAAATATAGATAATTTAATTGCTCGTTCCGTACCACACTTCTCGTGTTTTTGTTATATGTTGGACAAGCTGTTACTTGGTCTGCATTACATCGCTAACTACAATTGGTACACGTTGCACAATTCCCACATGCTTACAATAACAAATAATACGAGTTCGTGAAATGTAGGTATACCTAAACCACAGAATAGTACAAAAGTTGGACAGCTCCATACAACGAGCGTAAACGCACGCACACATAGGCGACGCTTCACTTACGCGGAGTGCAAGCGTACTCGCGACTGGCATGCGACGGAGACATTGCGTGCGCCCGCGTCGGTTTTCGCTTGAATGTAGCTGACCTTCTGTACTGTTCTGTGCCTAAACTGTTTGCACGTTGAAATCTCAATAGTTTTACACCCGCTTTCTGAAATTTTCGGATCCACTCTGTTATGTAAATCTGCTATCAAATCTCATGTTAGGTGTTGTGTATGACTAGCACTTCGCCCGCGTATATTTCGCATTTTCCCTGCAAACTTTAACACCCCTTAATCCCCCTTTACGGGGATTTAAAAATCAACAAAATGTACAAACTTCATGATTTTGACTGAATACATTGCATTGCATCTCATGCAGCCGGCGGCAATAAAAGTTCGTTATTGTTAAATTTATGAAAATGCCTCCGACTGGATAGTCCTTTTATACCTATATACAAGATGCAACAGAAAAAAACGCAAGACCTGAAAGTAGTTTGTTCCTATAGACTACTGAATCAATTTCAGTAACTTTTACTACGGGTTTTTTTTTTCAAAATTATGTATTCTGCCATACCTAAAAAAATCAGTTTTGGTAATTGTTTTATGCTTTTGACTCAATACTCTATTTGAGGTCTGTGAGAACAAGCGTTAAGGTGACACTTGTCCAGATTTTTTCCATACAAACTTCGGGAGGGTTTTACTCCACTGTTTGACTATGTACATCAAAAATAAAACATGGTATGGTTTGGTCTCGTTATTATTATTGTCTGTACGGAAACAGAATACTAAAATAAAAAGCCATTAAAAAGTTATGAGCCAACAAAGATTCATTTTTCTTGCTAATTTGACTTAACTTTGAGCGTGGTTAAGTAATAAAAGGAGTGTAAAATCTCGAAAACCAAGACGGTACCGACAAAGTTCAATTAACAATAAATTCAATAAACTTTATTCGTCATTGATTTATGCAGTGGTTTTTTCATAAAACCCGATCTTCTGACAGACTTTTCTTAATTTTTTCGCGATTTTTTTTCCAAAAATGCTCCTGCATCTCACTCAATAACGTTGTGCATGTAGACTAGCGTCTAACTGCTCACCACTGATACTATCTCTGTCGGATACGAAGCCTGGTGAGACAACGTGATTTTTAGCCAGGCCCACCAGTGAGTTCGAGCCCGCGCAAAGTGTCCCCTTAACTATGTAACATGTTGTATAGATTGATTTGCCAAAATAAACGCAGTAAATCCAAACAAGTACCATAATTGATAATGATAATAGGCTTTTAGAAATTTGAGGCGGCAGTTAGATTTGTTACTTAAAATTCCATATTCCACATGACAAGAATGATCGATTTGCAAGGTGATATTATTAACTTTGCATTTATATTTAAGCATTGGCAACATTTTCTTACAGCGGAATGGTAATTTATTTAAATAACCTTACATAGTTTATTCCGCTTTACAGTTTACATAATTATGTAGCAAAACCGTATTATTTCTAAAACCAATGAGATTTCAGTTGTGTAGAATCAGAATCTCGATAAAAGTAACTATAATAGTTACGTTCACCGAAACATTTTCATGTAGCATTACAAAACATCCTATTTAATTTTAATTTGGCATAACTTAAGTTTATCCTAGTTACAGTGAGTTGAATCAAATGGATATTATCGGCCTTATTCATAAAAGTTATCGAACATCTAACCAGTTGTTTATTTAAGTCTGGTTTTCAATACGAAATCAGACTTAAACAACTGTATACAGGATAAGTTTTTATCCAGTGCGCAAATTTTAACCATGAATTTAGCATATCATTCTAGAGCCCATAGCACAGAAATTTTTCGCCGGTTGTACAAAAAAAAAAACAGCTGTTCCCTACATTTTGACCGCGTAGGTATTGCACTTTTCTATGAAACAGCTGTTTTTTTTTTGTATAACCGGCGAAAAATTTCTGTGCTGGGGGTCTACAATGATATGCTGAATTCATGGTTAAAATTTGCGCACTGGATAAAAACTTTTCCTGTATATGTTCGATAACTTTTTATGAATAAGGGCCTATTTATGTATGTAATTGAACCAAATGAAATTGCCTATTTCAGCATTCTGGTTTTCTGTTTTCTTTATTTTGATAACAAACGTTGATTAAACTGACATGGGGGCGTCCATTAATTACATGAGGCAATATTGGGAATTTTTCGAACCCCACCTCAGCTCTGGTGAGATGTCGTGAGATTTGGCTCGACCCTCCCCCCTCCTCATAATCTCTCGTGAGGTTTTCAAAATGCATATTTTTGGTGTAAGAATGTAAATCTGTGCTTATTTGCGTTGGATTTGTACATTGCGTTTGGTTGGCTTTGCTGGCTGGTTGTGGTATAGCAATCGAGAAACCACTGTGCTACTTTATGGCGTTCACATAACCGCGATAAATATTATTTTTTTGTGATTTAGGCATATTAGTGGATAAACATGTGTTACTTAATTTAACCAGGTTTACTCGTAATTTTACATTATTACTTTGCGGATTTTTTTTATTAAAAACGTCATATTTGACGAGATATCATCCAATCTCCCCCATGTGAGATTGGGTGAGATTCAACGCCTCACGTAAATAATGTATGCCCCCCATGATTCGTATGTATCGTTGGTTAATAGTAAATGTTTTGTTTCACTACTCTTAAGACCACGTCCGCGCCGGCCGCGTCGTAGTAATATTGCAGCGGAATTTCATCTTATAATGGATTTTAAACTTTCGGTGTTGAACTGAGCGTTAATAATTCAACAGAATGCATCCCATTGCGTCGAAAAACACACTGTTGGATTTTCACTCTCGGCGCTAAAGAGTGCGTTGAAAAACAATTGCCCGAAAAAAATCCGCTGCGATATTTTTAAGTTCGTGCGAACGTGGACTAACAATAATATTTTTATTCTAAGTCAAAAGGTCAGACTACAGACATGATTAGAATATAAATAATAATTATTGTCATTCAAAAGCTGTGATATAAAATTCATAATCATTGTTAATGTTTAAAAATATCTAATGTAGGCATTAAGCATAATAAAATTAATATATAAAAAGTGAGTGCTACGCTACACTTTCAAATCGAATATGTGTTAAATTGTTAATCGTAAAACTTTATTAAGTATATTTTATAACTTATTTTTATTGGACACTTAAGTTTAAGGTGCAATTTATTAGTACGCAAAGATTAAATTGTCAAAAAGCACCTACTGCAATTAAATCAGACTGTGACATATGGGGAATTTAATAAATTAAAACTTGTCAAAATTGCCACGATATAGTAATACAATTTAAAAGCTAACACTATAATTTAAATACGGTGGCTCTCACTAAACAAACTTCCTTATGTGGGAGCATTATATCAGAAAATTAAATTCCCTTAATTTTAAGTATCCAAACTATTTTTATGATAATAGACTAATTTTAAGTGAGTGGAACGGACATTATAATGTATTCGTTACTTTGTAAAAGAGGGACACGATCTGCAGGCCTAGACACGCTACGGCAAAATGTATGGCAATGACATAACCCGCGGAAAGGACACGATGTAATCTTTCCGCAGGTAATGTCATTCCCATACATTTAAGCGTAGCGTTTGGCGTGAACGCTAACAGAAATGTGTTTTGTCTCTAGGCCCAGAGATGATAAATATACAGGGTGTTAAGAAGAATGCAGTGTCAATATTTTAGAAACCCATTACTTTAACACAGTAATACCAAATCTTACTATTTTTGAGATATTGAAACTTGCGCTTGCTTAACAAGAAAATATAATTTTGATGTACATATGCCAGCACATCAAGCTACCCCAATCTGTCAAATTACTTTGATAGTTTTTCAACTTTATTACAAAGGAATAAGGTTTATGTTCAATTAGGAAAATTTGACAGTTTGGGATAGCTTGACCTGCTGGCGACTGTACCTAGGAATAACTCGAAACTAGATGTTAAGCAATCAGTGAATGATGAAAGCATTAAATATACACCTGGCTACCGACCCTGTCTCAGAAAGTGGCATTTAAACGACTAGTGCTTTTATAGGCATGGTAACGTTGGAAATAGTGTTTCTATAGTTCCAAGTTTTAATTTGTAAAAAAAAAAACAATATTAAAAAGAAAACTTTAACATGGTTAATTTAAGCCATTTCGTGTTCCTACCTCGTTTTAAGATTATTTTTACTTAATTAATTATTTAAAGCACTACCTATGTTATTCTACATAATAATATGCACTTTAAATGTTAAATTTCGTGTTCCTTGTGTGTGTTTATGCAGATACATATACTATTGCATATGAACTCATCGCTTTTGTTTGCTCACAAACAAGTTTTACGAGGACAAGAAAAAATGTATGCTTTGAGAAATATGTTTCTAGTAAAATAAAAACAGAAATTCACGGGCGATACCTATAGATTTCATAAATACATACACACACACACATCCTTTTTACGTATGATGGTGTTGGTGCACACTTCTAAAAGAGGGTTTTTATCTCAATAACAAAGTAATTATGAGGGATTTTGAGCTACAATTTTATTAAGCCTGCTACAAACGCAACTGTACTTTTGTGCAAGTACCTATACTTGGCGGGTTTGTTGAATATCTTGTAGGTGCTTGTGGACGTACTTTAAACAGTGGATAGTGCGAAGCATGTGCTTCGAATGATACGCCACGCATGTGACGCATGCTTCTGGCTGAAGCATCTGACATGTTAAAAAAACGCATTTGGGGCTCAGGCCAAGCCCACGTTCCCTCGGTCGTAATAAATTCGAGGTGGATTTTTTTTCGCGTATTGGATGTTCAACGCCCTGATTAGCGCAGAGAGTTGAAAATCGAACACTAAGTTTTTTCGACGCGCTGAGACTCACTTGCGCTGCATTCTGTTGGATTCTCAATGCTCGGTAAAAACACCGTGAGTTAAAAATCCAACGCACGAAAAAATCCCGCCGCGGTTTAACTACGTCCGTGTGAATGTCGACTAACGCATTTATTTGACAATCGCTAGTTTGAGAAATTTTTAAAACGAGTACCTACCTAACACAGCACCCTAATTGCGTAACTAATAGCGATAACTCATAATCTGTTTCGTTTAGAAACTGATTGGTAACGTAAATAACGCAATGAATATTGTTGAACTGTCAAAATGAAACCGATTATGATTAATCGTGTGTTAGATTAGGGTGCTGGTTTCATTTTGCATAGATGCGTAATACAACATTATTTTTACTATATGCGAAACCTGAATACAGTTTGTTCAGAATAAGTTACTGAATCGATTCCAATAATTTTTACACCATAAGTTTTGAAAGTGTGATGGAAAATGTTATCACCAGTTATTTACAATACAATCGCCATACGGTTAGGTACCAACTGCCTAATTATTATCAATGAGCACAATACGAAGTTGGGCGCGCGGCGCCGCCGCACATAGGAGTATTTGGCTAATAAAACCGGACAAAAATATCTGAGGCGTTTTTTTATATGAATTCGATTTAAACATTACTTTTGATTACAAATAAGTGTGCATTAACAATTAATCTCATTAAAACTCTTCGTTTTCAACTTCTTCGTCTTCATTTTCTTCATCTTCATCATCTTTGTCTTCATCTTCTTCACCGTCTATATTTTCACCGTAATCTTCTTCATGAGGAGTACTTGCAATCATCAGACTGACTGCCTCTTGCGAATATGGCTGAGTTTTTTTGTGCTGCCTTGGTCGATTACTACTCAGATATGGGTCGGAACTTAGTAACAGTCTATGTAATATGTCTCATGGATTCTTTATCAGGATAACACTCCGTTTTGGCCTTTTGAATGAGCGAATAGCAGGTAGATGTTTTTATTAGACTTGTGTATTATTTCCCACTGTCTCCTAGTAAAGTCGCCTTCAACGAAGATGGCCAGTGCTTCTTCAGGTGTATGTTTCTTCACAATTGTTTGCTTTCTGGACCTAGCTCTGGTTGGCGAAGCAATAATTTCTTTAATTATTTTTGATGCGTCCGTATTTCCTGAAATACGCTGACTCACGCCAGCTGCATACGTCAACTCCTCCACAGGTACTTGCTCCCGTAGCTCTTTAGTTTTTCGTCGTTTGCTGCGATCACAAAGCTCTTTGAATGTTTTTGATGGTCGTCCTGATTTTTGAGTAGGTATTTCCGTCCAGTAAGGCAATTCAATAGAAGATGTGAGCCAAACTTCATTAGTTTTCAAGAAACGTTCTTCTTTGTAAGTAGCATCTTTCCATTTTTTCTTGAATGTAGTCTTGAAACACCTCAAAGAACGAATAAAATTAGATTTTTCATTATTTGGACAATTAGCCAGTTTCAGAAGTCTCTTTTCGAATAATAAAAACTTTTCATCCATTTTCTTTCCTTTAAATTCATTCAGGATGTTATACAATGCTCTTCTGGTAAATTTCTTGACAGTTCCCGAAGAATCTGTACAAAAAAGGCAAAAAAATATATTATTTAAAATAATTCACATATTTCACTCATTAACTTTGAAGTAATACAAAACAAAATGGCGGACGTGGGCGGACTGTTTAACTACGGTGTGCAATTGTCGAAAGACCGGTTATTATGACCATGTATAAATGATAGCGGGACAAGACAGGACACATAAACAAAAACACTATTTTCTGATAAATTTAAGTAAAAAAAAAAATACAAATTGTGTCTGTTATCATACCATTTTTAAACATAAAATTTAAGCAGCAAATCAACTAATTGATATTTCAAAATACAGTACATACCTTCATCTTCCATATTCAAAACTTTTTCTTTTAAAACTCCACCACACGAGAACACAATAACAAAGCAAAGTAAGACTGCAACCGAGAGCGCCGAAAACAAAGACATGCGATTCTGCAAACGAATGAGTTTCGACTGACCTACGTAAACAGGTTTGAAGCTTGCGGGGATTGAATGGCTGTCATTTGATGGACCGGTTACCTGGCTAGATGAACAATAGATTCAGTGAGACTTTTGACTAATTTGCTGATTCCGACTTTTGTCCGGTTTTATTAGCCAAATACTCCTTAGTGCGCCGCCTGCGCTCGTGCCGCCGCGTGTTGACCATGTTTCTGTGCACAACTAGGTAAAATAACAAGCATAAAACTTTGTGAAACTTTGTGTATATTACCTACAGTTTTATAAAATTTTGTACGTAGTTTCTTTACTTAATAATACTAGGCATGTGTTTCCGGTTTCGCATGTACTAAAACTAGGGTTGTATATTAGTATAATATTCAACATTATAGTACTACGACAAATAACAGTCACTTCTGTAGCGGGCTCCTAAATCCGAATATTTTAATTATTTGAAATGGCTATTATTGCTGATATAAATGTTTACTTTAAATGACTACTGTTTGTATTATGTAAGTTACTGTCCCTGGGTTATTAATGTGAAAATATTTATATGCATAAAAAAATCAAATATATTATTTTGAAGTTTACTTGAAATCTTTTTATTAGTGCCAATTATTATTTAAATTAATGCAAATGACAATATTTTTCAAATGACAATATTTTTGGAAAAATGCAGGTCTCCTTTGGCTACCTTGGATACAGGGTGGCAAGGACCTGAAACCATTTATTCAGCACGTGATTCTAGACCAGTTTTTATAGAAACGAAAAAAGTTAGCGCAGGTGGTTTCAGAATTATGTACGTACTGAATCTATGGTACGGTATCCAGGGCAGGTTTTTCGACAATGTCCCTGCCACTCAGTATTGTTGTCTTCGTCCTAACAACCGTAAAATTGCCAATAAATGCTGAAATATCATTTAAACCACTGCGGATGTATTGTAGTCGGTTTTATTCATGCCTAAAGGTTAATTTGCTTCCAAAGTTCTGCTACATTACCTGTCTTTAGTTGAATATAACTGGTTTGAAAAATGACAAATTGTCCAATAGCCTTTTAAATGTTGCAAGCACTATGTTGGCGTAGGTAGGTATCTAATTAGTTTATATTTCTAATAGATTGAAAAACAACCGTCGCTACCGGGACTTGAACCCGCGACCATAAATTGCTACCGCATACCGTAATATTATCTATTGTGATCATTACACTAAGTAATTGTAATTTCTTTATTACACTTCTAAACGTAAAACATCGTGAGGAAACCGGCATGTCCTAGAACCAAAAATTCGAAGACATGTGACATCTACCAACCCGCACTGGGCCCGCGTGGTGGATTACGGCCCAATCCCTCTCACCGAGAGGAGGCCTGTGTCCCAGCAGTGGGAACATTATAGGCTGATGATGATGAAACGTCCTAATTTTATTTTTTAATATTTTCATTACAAACATACTTAAATACATTGAAATGTAAATAGTAGCTCCAGAGAGAGACCTAGCTCCTAACAATACGAATCGTAGAAGTACCTACCTACCGTTTTATTAACAAAAAAATAAAATTTCAATTATTTCAGGCAACACCCTTAATAAAATAAAATAAAAATAAAACAAAGCCTTCAAAGGATGAATCCAGCTGCCTGAGGATGAATGATCGTAATAATAATAATTAATTATTAATTCCTAGCGCGACGACAACACTGTCACAAGCACCTGCGCCGCTTTGATTTCAAAGATTTAAACAAACCAAATAGTGTCGTTTGCGGTCTTGCGGTCAATATTGTGCCTAAAATTTGGCTTCACACTTCACAGTGGTCTTTATTCTCGTTGCATGAAGGTTGTCAGAGGTTAAATAACTGCTTAACCACACGAAGCAACCCTTTTATACCTACTTACTTCTGACTGTGTCGTCCTGGGTTCGATCCTCAGCTCGAGCTAATATTAGGTTTTTTCCATTAGTAATTTTCTAAGTAGTAGAGAGAGAGAGAACGGCACAGGCGCTTGTGAGGACAAGCGCCTGCGCAAAGATTTAAACAAATCAATAGTGTTGGTTGCGGTCTTGCCGTGTCCAATCCCAATTTATTTTGGGTCGGAGCATAATTTCCATACTTCTCTATTAGTAGTAACCTGGATAGTCACTGTAGATACAGGTATAAAAACTGAAAGAATAATAAAGTTTTAGGTATGGGTAATTGGTATATTATGTAGTGGCGGTCTGCGGTTAAGTTTAAAGTGTTATGAGTCATTGGTAGCTTTAGGTAGGTAAAGGAGCATGATGTCAGGAATCAGCAATGGTAGGTACTTATAACGCTCCTGCGTAGGAAATAAGAAATACAACATTGTCGGAACATATACTTGAAGTTATAATCGATCAGATTGTTAACATAGGTAAGTAATGGTTTTAGGAATTTAAGTTATAATTGGATTAATTGTTCTTGAAAACTTTCGACGGACGTAGTTGATGAAGATCCGCCATAACTGAACGCAACCTATTTGTTGCGCGGGTACTCTTTCTTCAGGCGGGCTGGGTGTAGATGTACTGTCAGCGGGGCTTCCGAAAGAGTACACTCTAATTTCTAGTTCCTCTAATGACGGCGAACTAGTTTTTTGTGTAACCCAACGAAGTGGTTTTGATAATCTGTGGACAATAATTAAATCCTTTATTTAGACCTTTACTCGTATTTTAAGGTGGTAAAAAAAATGTTGAATGAATTTCGTCTTACTTTATCATAGTGATCTTTATTCTCGTTGCAATATGGTTGTCTGAGGTAAAGTAACTGCTAAGGGATGTGGGTATAGTTTGCTTATCTGTTTCAGCTTAACCTCACGAAGCATCACATTGATATCTACTTACATAATGATCTTATTGCTGACTGTCTGTTGCTCCTCAGCTCGATGTAATATTGGGTTTTTCCAGTATTAATTTTCTTAGTAGCTTGGTTTGTACCTACCTACTCCGTTAATAGCGCTCCCGTGGGTATCATTTACCTATAGGTACCTACATCAGTCGGGGAATACTGTGACTGTTATAATGTGATTGTGATGGTCTTATGGTACTTACTCTGAGAAATAATCCATATCCTTCAAAACATCGGGTAGTTCTCTTTGATCTACATCGGGAAATACAAAGCATAGTCCAGCTAGGATGATCGTAACACACAACTCTATTGCCATCTGGGTTATGTCACCCATAGGGTGGAACAGAAACAAAAGGTAGCTGATTATCGAGCCGAGCTGGCCGGTGGCATGGCAGCATCCGACAACTGTAGCACGTATGTTGATGGCAAAAAGTCTAGGCGTTATGTTGAGAATCAACGCGTGTGCTAAAAGTCCTGAAGCCAATGCAATAGAAGATAAAAAGCTGCTTATGGTGCCCTGAAAAGTTTTAAAACTGATCAATCAGCAACTCACTCTGGTGCTAGAGTAGGTTGGTGATTGAATTTGTATATACTTGACTTTACTGTGTTAAGTAGGTACTGTATAAGTTGGTTGATTGTATTGTGGTTAGTTGTAAATTTGTTTTTTTTTTGCACTCTTGAATGTCATAGAATGTATTTTTGTCAGATTTTTTAAGGTTCTTTTGTCATAATCAGTAATAAATCGCAGTGATCACTATTCCATCTGTCAATATCTTGATGATCTATGCTTGTTAATGCATTTCTATTTATTGTAAATTTCCTGGGTAGATAAGATCAGAATTAGGTAGCCGAAGGGCTACGTTAAAGGTTTATACGTAGGTATTTATTTTACGTTAATCAGCGCTGTGCCGTGGGTCTCCCATAGCACAGCATCAAGCTGAGTGGTAGCCTTGTCGCAGTCACGACGACGAGCACCGACTAATTTTCTACGTACTAACCTTTACATCCAATAACATTATTCTGTTTTTCGAGTATTCGACCTAACTTGTCTTTATATCATCATAACGTTTCTTTTTTTAACCGACTTCAAAAAGGAGGAGGTTCTTAATTCGTCGGAACCGTTTTTTTCTCAACATACCAAACAATTTTTTTTTCACACCTTATAGAATCCTATTACAGCAGCAGTGGATACGCCTGTTATTATGATATGCATTAACAACATGTGTCTTAACGTCAACTTTACAGATGACAATTTTGTCAGGAACCCAAGTACAGCGACGGAGCAAATCACTTTTAGTAATAAATAATTGACGTCTTTTTCACTATACAGTCTTACATAGAGGGAACTCCATAGAAAATGGTATAGAATCCAAAACATTGTGGAAACGATTAATAAAACTCTTATGTTGTATGTGGATAGCATGCCAGCAACGCACGTCGTCGTTTCATCTAGCGAGTTATACGCCTGGAAGGAAAAGTTAAATCATGTAAAGTGAAATATGTACCAAAAGTTTCTAACACGAGACTAATTACTAAGTATAAACTTACAGACGTACTCTGTGGTTAATAGGCCTTATCTTGAAATCATCACATAGTATGATATTGTTCGTCTTGGCAGCTTGTTTTAGAATTTTTTCAGCGACGCTTATTTTCCTGTTATGTAACAACCATTGAGGTGATTCTGGGCTCCACCTGAAACGTATCATTAAAAAACTTTTGGCAAAGTGATTTTCGGTAAGATGTTTTTCGCCAAAATATGTATTTAGGTACGCATGCGTTTTACCGGGCAATTGTGAACCCGAGACTATACCTAACACTGGTTACATCACTGAAAGAAACACATTTTTAAGCTGGTTCTAAAATTCAATCTCTAAAATATTTTGCTTGACTTCTTTCCTACTGACTTTCCTGAAACAAATGGCGAAGATATACCTTACTAATTAGAAGGACAGCTGTGCTAAATAAGGAGGGGTTGGAAAAGATGGAGGTGTGTGTTGGCATAGATAGATTCCGATGTAATAGAAAAAAGGCTTTGCCGAGCAGTGGACAGCTGTACATTTGAAATTTTGATAATGTCGTTATTGATGTTATGGATACGTTCAACAAGGCAAAATCTTGATAAGCAATCCAATCTGAACTGCTTGTCTAAAATCTAATGAAATTTGAGAACGCAAAGATATTTCTAATTCTCTTTCTACATAAATAGAGCATGAAGAACGGTTACAATGTAATGCGCTAGTAGCTCCGATACTAAAAGCACATTGAAAAGATGTCAACTATGCGGTCAGCGGCACTTGATCCACATTTTATTGGAAAACAGACCATATTAGCTGAACTAAAAATGTATATTGACGAAGTTGGCACTTTATTTTATATGGAAAATGGCAATGATTATTACCTTAGTAGGACTAAACATACGCAAGTATACATGCAAGATATGAAACTAAATGTTTCAGTGTTTGGTGCACTGTTCGCGAGAGGAACCATGCATGACATGGCGAGGAGTCTCGGACACATCACGATGAGACAGAGCCATGAACGCCAGCTGTTACTCGCTACTTCACAAGCTGAAACGTGTAAGCATTAAGTAAAGGGTTTGAGTTAACGTACATAGTTCTTTTTGGCACTTGATATAATATGAATTCCTGCGAAAAAAGATGACTATGACTGCAATAGGGGGTATTTTGTTCTGGGTACGGTACCTACGTACCTATCAGTGGCGAGGGGTGGAGTTATGACCAGAGTATGCCGTTCAAAAAAATACTTAGTCAAAGTCAACTTACTGTGAGATGTAAGTTTAAAGTTTCTCCAGAAGATAAGGCTCTACTTTCACTGACAGCACAAGCACAATAAGCCTATAATGTTCCCACTGCTGGGACACAAGCCTCCTCTTTGCGAGGGGGAGCGGGCCGTAATCCACCACGCGGGTCCAGCACCCTAATTGCGTAACTCACGATTAATCATAATCGGTTTCAATTTGACAGTTCAACAATATTCATTGCGTTATTTACGTTGTTGAATAGACACATTTTTCGAACATATGAAGCAATGGTTTAACAATCTGTTTCAAAACGAAACAGATTATGATGAATCGTGTTTTCTTGAGTTACGCAATTACGGTGCTGGTCGGGGTGGTAAATGTCACATGTTGAATTTTTGGGTCTAGGACGTGCCGGTTTCTTCACGATGCATTTTTTTTTCTTCACCGTTTTGTGAGCAGTTGCGGGTGAAATAAATAATTTCACACAAAGTAAAACGCCTGTCTGTGTTTGACCCACGACCTACATGCTCACCATGAACCTCTATTCATAAACTGGCCGTAACAAGACTTACTTATTATGAGACCCATATAATAATTGGCGCTGCTAAATAATGATTTCAAAAAGGCAATTAATCGGAACCAGCCCTCAGAATCACAGAATGTTATCACCAAACCCAGCGCCAGTTCCGCAAAGGCATCCAATATTATAGCTGTTCTTCTGCCGAAACTGAAACAAAACACTGCATTGTAGATATTCAACATACTTAGGTTAACAAAGGATTTATCCTCATGTCAACAATAGTTAGACAACTATTGTTTCTAGAAAATCTTCTAACAATTTTTTCGCAGTAGGTACCTAAGTCACATTGTTGTATGTCTGGCAAAATAAGCATTTCAAATGCATTCAACATGCAAGCTTTCAGGAGTTCCAGTCTCTCTCACAAAAACAAGTTCTGAATATATTACGCAGATTGCAGGTGAATAGGTAGTTATGTGAGTAGGTACCGGACTACCTGTTCATGTAGAGTAAACAATAACAATCTTTAGGGGTAGGTCGGTAGATACTGCTGTCGAATAATTTAAAGGAAACCTCCACTGAAATGAAACCCTGGGAAAATATACCTACTGAAATAAAACCCCTTAAATCTCTATCCGTTGAAATGTAGGTAAGTAGTAGGTAGCTATCGAAGTACTTAAATTGTATATTAGAGATAGTTGTTTTATGGACTTTGTGGCCCTTAGGTATTCATAAAAGTTATAGTAAACAATTGTTTGTTTAGATGTTCGATAACTTTATGAATAAGGGCCTGTCTGAGCAGCTTATTGTACGGTTGTGTGAGTACTAACTATCACTTTGTTCAAATGAAAGGCGGCTTGTAGCAGACATTTATTGTGAACTGTCAACTGACTGCTCGGAGTCTATGACACACGTTAGGCTGCCAGATACACAACATCTCCACCCTTAATAAACACCAAATAAACAAACAACATAGCTTAAGAATTAATAATAAGAAAATAAAACTTAGTAAATACTTAGCAACATTTGGATGATACATTACACATAACTAACGTGACCAGACGTCCCGTTTTGAACGGGACTGTCCCATTTTATAATAAAGAGTCCCGGTGTCCCCGAAATGGACTCTGGGACGCAAAAATGTCCCGTTTTCTGAAACCGCGCGAAAATTTGAGTAGTCGAGCCGGCCGGACGCGAACGGTGTGCAAGAGGGAGACCGCGTCGTCGGTCTACACGACGATAGCCGACAGTGGCCAAGACGTCATCGCTTGCGCTTTGTTGACTAATAGGGTATTTTCCAATTTATTAAAAAGTATTTTAATTTGAAGATTGGGACGAAATATATGTAACAGAAAAATAAATTGATTTAAATCCATTTTCTCAATTACAAACGATTTAAATCAAACACATTTTTCGTTGTTTTGAATTTACCGCCAAAACGCTCCTTAATATGACATTTTTATCACTTGGCGGGTTGTTCGAAAGAGATACCGCCGCCCCTGGCACACAGGCTACTTTGGGAACACGGCTGGGTTTTAGTCAGTAAAAGTCTGACACTCCCTCTTGCTCCACCCAGAGCGGGAGAAGTTATTTGACGATTTCCCATCCAAAAAAAAAAAAAACACATGTGACGTCACCTTTGTGTGAACTAAAGTAGTTGTAAAACAAGGGAATGTCGAGTTTATAATTAACAAGCTTGTTAATAGATGGAAAATGGTGTTACTGGTGTGCGGTGCCTCTGTGCAAAAATACTTCTAAAACTGCGCCACATAAATTATTTTTACCAGTGCCGTTTACACAAATCTGAAATCTGACGTCACGTCTGGGGCCTAAGTCTACTAATTTATAAACGTTACAATGGTCTCTCAATGGTGTGTTTTTGACAGTTTTTGTATGGCAAATCTGTCAAAAACTTACCATTGAGAGACCATTGTGACGTTCATAAATTAGTAGACTTAGGCCCCTGGTCACGTGATAAAAATGTCATCGGAAGGAGCGTTTTTTTTGGCAGTAAATTCAAAACAACGAAAAATAAATTTTATCATAATCGTTTTTAATTGAGAAAATGGATATAAATCAATTAATTTTTAATTTTCTGTTAAATATCTCGTCCCAATCTTCAAGAGGTTAAAATTGTTTTTAATAAATTAGAAATACCCTATTGTTTGACAGATTTTTCGTTCGCCCACTTCTCTATATTTATTTTGTTGTTTGATGTTCGTGTTTTCTTTTACTTCTACTTCTACTACTTCTACTTTTGTTTTGGAGTCATAAGTTAAGATGCCGAAACACAAGTGTCCGTTCAATGTTAACTTACAAGCGAAATATTCGTTTATCAAGCAAATAAATACCTACTCCCTCAGATGTCAGATGCGAAAAGTATCGTAGGTACAGAACTTTTAAAAAGTGTTTTTTTTTTTTAAATTGACTACCTGTTATTTAACCTAA
Organism: Polymixis flavicincta; assembly: GCA_949987655.1. Lineage (NCBI taxonomy): Eukaryota > Metazoa > Arthropoda > Insecta > Lepidoptera > Noctuidae > Polymixis > Polymixis flavicincta. The sequence goes on from OX465182.1 coordinate 14,165,183, forward strand.
ATACCTAAACCAATGTCCCGTTTTGAGTCAAAGAATAAATGGTCACGTTACACATAACCCAATAAATCTAACTTCCAAACTTAGTACCTATAATGGCAACAATTTTAATCAAACACATTAGCAAATAGTTTCTTTTATCAACTCATAACTTAATCAAACTCTAAACGATATCTTTTAGGAAGCTGGCGAGTTCTTACTGGTCTTTGATGTACCACCGGTAGCTCAGTTGAGACTCGCACATCACTGTCGCAAGGTATATTGGAAGTCGTAGCCTGTGGACCGTCCACTGTCATGGCCGCCGTACCCGACTTAACATTACTCGTTCCTTGTATCAGCGGACCACCACTGACAGTCTCACTCGACTTATCTTCTTTCGTTTCAGGAAAAACAAGTGAGCTTCGTGACTTCCTACTAATATTAATACTAGGTCGATGGCATGCCGTTTCCGGTAACACAGAACGACGCCGCAATTGATCAATATGACGATGAGTCTCAGTTCCAAAATTAGATCGAATATTATAATCAGTCGTACCTAATTGTTCTAAGACTTGTCCAGCTATCCATTTGTCTGGACCACGGTAGTCCCTATACCACACATTATCCCCTTCCGTGACCTGGCGATGTGAACCTTCCGATGTTTTTTGTCGCGATAGTATACGCGCCTCACGATCGGGTTTTAAAGCGTCCAGTCTAGTGCGTAAATTTCTACCTTGCAATATTTTTGCCGGACTTTCCCCTATCGTGTGATGTTCAGTATTCCTATAAGTTAAAAGGAACCTGCACAATGCCGTATTTGGATCTAATTTTTGCTTTAGAGCTTTTTTAATTACCCGCTTACATATTTTCACTGCACTCTCTGCTGCGCCATTAGAGGCAGGATGGTAAGGCGCGGAGAACATTTGCTCGATACCATTATTTCTTAAAAAGTTTTTGAACTCAGCGCTAGTAAACGGTGGACCATTATCGCTCACTACTTGTCTCGGCAGCCCAAACCTAGCCCAAATATCTCTGAGGGCCGTTATCACCGCTTGTGCCGTAGTGCGATTCATTTTAATAGCCTCAACCCACTTTGAACAAGCGTCAACAATGATTAAATAAGTTAGTCCCGCCACAGGTCCTAAAAAGTCAATGTGTAGTCGTGACCAAGGGCGACTTGGCCACGGCCATGGCTGTGGTGCATGATGGTGTGGCGCATCCGCCACCGCGGCGCACACCGTGCACGCCCTACAAACTGCCTCTACATCCTCATCAATCCCTGGCCACCAAACGTAACTTCGTGCCATCGCTTTTGTCTTAACAATTCCCATGTGCGGCTCATGTAATTCTTTTAGAACTCTATTCCTACAAGCTAAAGGTATCACAACCCGGTGACCCCACAAAACGCATCCTAGCTCCGTATAAAGTTCATTTTTGCGATTCATATAAGGTTTAAGCTCCTTAATATCCAGTTCCTGCGGCCAGCCGTCGTTAATAAAGCTCATAACTGTACCTAACAATAAATCTGAAGAAGTTTCCTTCTTTAAAACATTGTAGTCTAAAAGGAGTGCTTCAGTGGCGAAATGTAAGTAGGTTTGTTCTGGTAAAACATCATCTGTGGAACTGGTATCTTTATTTGTCTTAATTAAACGCGAGAGTGCATCAGCCACATTTTGGTCTGTTTTTACGTACTCTATGTCAAAGTCGTATGCTGATAATTTGATCGCCCATCTTTGTAACCTACTAGCTGCTGTACTTGGAATTCCAGTGTCAGGTCCAAAAATGCTAAGTAACGGTTTATGATCTGTACGAAGAGTAAATTTTCTTCCATATAAATATTGGTGAAATTTATCAACTGCAAAAATAATAGCTAGAGCTTCTTTATGAATTTGGCTGTAATGCTTCTCAGCAGAGGTGAGGGCCCGCGATGCATATGCTACTACTCGTTCGTCCCCCACACCTCCATGTCGAGTGCGTTGCGCGAGCACGGCGCCCAGGCCGTGTGCGCTAGCATCACAAGTCAACGTTGTCTCTGACGACATATCATAATGCGCCAGCACATCTGTGCTGCATAACAACTTTTTAACTTTATTAAACGCTGAGCTATGTTTTCTAGTCCATTTGAAATATTTGTTTTTTTTAAGCAATTCGTAAAATACGCTTAAATATGTGCTCAAATTTTTTATAAATTTCCCGTAATAATTTACCATGCCTAAGAAAGATTTAAGCTCAGTGATATTATTTGGATGCGGCATACAAAGAATTGGTTTAATTTTATCCGCATTTACCTTGACTCCGTCTTTACTTACAATGTAACCTAAGTATCTTACTTCATGCGTCAAAAAATTACATTTTTCCCGCTTAATTTTTAACCCGTTTGACTCCAAAATGTCTAGCACTTTGTCTATTGTTTGTAAATGGGTTTTTAAGTCTTTATTTTTGATAAGAATATCGTCATAAAAGATTACTACATTTGGCACATTTTTGAAAAGGTTTATCATGAATCTCTGAAAAATACCGGGACTTGAAGCCAACCCAAACACTAGACGTTTATATTTAAATAATCCACGATGAGTATTAATTATTGTATACTTTCTAGAGTCTTCACAAAGTTCTAATTGATTGTAAGCCTGTGATAAATCTAATTTTGTAAACCAAACGTTTCCACATATGTCGCTAAACAAGTCGTCAATCTTTGGAACCGGGTACCTATCGATCATCAAAGCGCGATTAAGTGTTACCTTAAAATCGGCACATATTCTTATGCCACCATCCGATTTACGGGCGATTACTAAAGGAGTGGCCCAGTCAGAGTGGTCAACAGGCTCGATGACATCCGCGCGCAGCATAGCGTCCAGCTCTGCGTCGACTTTGTCACGCAGCGCATACGGTAATGGTCGAGCACGACAGAAAACAGGCTGAGCGTCTGGACGTACACAAAGCTTAACGGAGCCACCGGTGTATCGACCCAAAGTGCCATCAAAAAGAGATTCATGCCTGGAAATAATAGTTTCTATCATTTGATTTTTGTCACATGTTTCATTTTTAATACAATGCACACTAAGTTTGGGAATGTCTATACTTAATTCCGCTAGCCACTGGCGACCTAATAAATTAGTAGTTCCATTATCAAAAATATACAAATCCAAAATTTTACTTATATTTTTGTAACGAACTTCCGTTTCTACATAACCAAGTGGTTTTATTCTAGACCCATCATAAAAACTTAATTTTATACGACATGGTTTTATAACAAGGTCTTTAAAATATCTACTATATGTATCTTTATTAATACAAGATAAAGGTGCACCAGTATCTGCTTCCATTTCCAATGAACAATTATTAACTAAAAGTGTAATACGCACCGGCTTATACTTAGACAAAGACATTTGATACATAGGTTCATTCAAGTCTTCATCAGCGACATCATCTTCTCTAGAAGATATTATGGAGCAGTTGCTATCTGCTTCTTCAGCTTCTTGTACCCAATAAGTACCGCGTTGCTGTCCAGCCACGCGCCTGCGCGCTGCACCACCGCGACCGCCACGCCCTACGCGTGACGTCGCATTACGCTGATCGTCTTCTGTTTTTGAGACATCTGTTGACCGTAACGGTCGTTCAGCTGCAGTGTGTGACTGTATTGAACACATTCGCCTCAGGTGCCCAATTTTATGACACAAACTACATTCGACTTTTTTATATTTGCAGTCCCATTTCCCATGGTTCCTACTTCCACATGCTGTGCATGAGCTCACATCCAATTTGTTTATGTCTCCGCTTAATTCTGTCGCGTTCTTCATCTCGCTTCCGACACACTCTACTGCGCAGGCATCTCTTTCTGCTGCCTCTAGAGTTGTGGCCAAAGTCACCGCTTTTGAGTAACTAAGATGCTCTTCTGCAAATAACCGCTGCCTAGTGAATTCGCTCTTTAAGCCACAAACAAATTGATCTCTCAAGTTGTCTTCTAAAACTGTATTAAAATTACAAAATCTTGAAAGTTTTTTAAGTTCGACTATGTAATCGGCAATAGACTCACCGGCCAACTGTCTCCGTTGACGAAATCTGAACCGTTCCGCCATTTCTGTGGGTCTGGGTTGTAAATGTTCTTGCAGTAATGCAACAATTTCTTCGTATTTCAAAGAAGACGGTTTTGATGGACTTGCTAAACTAGATAGTAGCTCATACGTTTCATCCCCCATTAGCGAAATAAGCGTGGGTAACTTCACATCGTCACCGATTTTATTGGCTATGAAATACATTTCCACCCGTTCAATATATGCTAACCAGTTGCCGGCTTGCACATTATACTCGCCTATTTTACCGATAGACATATTTTTCAACAAGAAATAACGACACTAAACAAGATTTTCCAAATTTTCTCGTCGCCAATGTTCAAATAAAAGGCGGCTTGTAGCAGACATTTATTGTGAACTGTCAACTGACTGCTCGGAGTCTATGACACACGTTAGGCTGCCAGATACACAACACACTTCATGATAACGTGCGTCCGTAGTAAAATGTCAATTTAGTTATATACCTATCGATTGTAAATTGTATCGCCCAAAGTACCCTTATTTTTGCTGCATTCCGAATTGCGTGCTGTATAGATTTGATAAGATAAGATATTCATTTATTTGCCCAAACATGAGTACAAGACATACAACACAAATTGTCAGCATGCAAGAGATGTTAATAATAAACATAAAATAGATCATCACGTTTGCCTTAAACAATGGCATGCAAATATTAGCTAATACAATAATAAAATTTATGTCACTCCTAGTCAAACTATTAAAAAAATTCATAATAATAAAAAATAAAAAAAATGATTAAACATAATAAATTGGTGAAACATATTCATAATCTCTCATCTAAAAACTCATTCAGGTTATAATAAGCTTTATCTGCTAGAAAATTAATAACTTTCTTTTTAAATTGTACATCAGTTAACTGCTTCCAGCTTTTAGGTAGTTTATTAAAAAAATTTGGAGCCATGCAAAAGACACTTTTTCGCATGAGTGACGTCCTATATTGATGTAGGCAAACTTGGCTGTTGTCACGTCTATTACGAGGAAATCGATCTGCCATGCGAGAAAATAGGAGTGGGTTGGACCTTAGGAACATTGCATTTTCTAATATATAAAGGGAAGGTAATGTCAAGATTTTGTATTTTTTGAAATAAGGTTTGCAACTCTGCGCGTGCTCTGAGCGTGCTTACATCCGTTCCGAATGAATGTGAACGCGAAGTTGTGCTTCTGATTTATTGACATAAATGATAGCAGCTGCAGCAGCTGATACCTACATAAATGAGTGCTGCACTCAGCTGTCATACCCGTGATATTATATCTAAATCGGAACCCAAATTATTTATTTGACCGCTGTTCATTACATAAACTATAAATACATAATAAAATAGTTACAATTACGTCCGTTTGTCTATTTTTGTCGGGATGTGTATATTGTGTATGTTCCAGATTGGCGCAAAAGCGGCTGAACGGATTTGAGTGCATTTAGGAACTTAGATAGTAGGTACCAATACTTAGAATTGATCCCTTATTCTTGCAGCTTCTAAGCTACAAGAATAACCATATAGATACCTTTAATACGTTTAAAATAGTACATTATGGTACAAGTGTGTAACGTTGGTGATTATCGCTGAGGCGCCATTGAGATCCGAGCCGTCAGGCGAGGGTCTTAAGAGAGCCGAGGACGATAATCATCAATACACACGTGTATCATACGACGTTTTTCAACACACTTGCGAAGAAAATAATACTAAATCATCATCATCATCATCATCCATCATCATCCATCATCATCATCCATCATCATCCATCGTCATCCATCGTCATCCATCATCATCCATCATCATCCATCATCATCATCCATCATCATCCATCGTCATCCATCATCATCCATCATCATTCATCATCACCCATCATCATCCATCATCATCATCATCATCATCCATCATCATCCATCATCATCCATCGTCATCCATCAGCATCCATCATCATCCATCATCATCATCCATCATCATCCATCGTCATCCATCATCATCCATCGTCATCCATCGTCATCCATCATCATCTATCATCATCCATCATCACTCATCATCACCCATCATCATCCATCATCATCATTCATCATCATCCATCGTCATCCATCATCATCCATCATCATCATCCAGCATCATCCATCATCATCCATCATCACCCAGCATCATCCATCATCATCGTTTTTAAGAACAAAGCAACTCAAACAAAAAGCAACCTATAACTCACTAAGAACAAAGCAACTCAACCAATTCTATAACTCACTAGTGAATAATAGTAATGAAAAAGTCACAGTTTGATAATAGGTGTCATTATGTGCCTAACTGTAGTGAAATTAGAGCCATTTTATGAGCAAGTGTGTTGAAAAAGCTCTTATTAAATTATTAATTGACAAATTAATGTTATTATACTGTAGACGAATTTTTGAAAGACCAATTATTATACTGATGCATTTTTTACCTTTTGTACCTACTGTGACTATTTATTGATTTTACTGTTTTTGATTTTTATTTTATTTTTCTCTTTTCCTGTACTTATTTGATTAATAAAAAAAATCTAAGTCACATAGGTAATCTAATGACACCTAATGGGTCACTTAAAATTTGTATGTCATACCTAATTAAGACAAAACATAGCGCACCCCCCTAATAAACCCATGTTTCACAAATAAACTGGTTGATTGATAGAATTATTTATAAGTTTTTCTGATTGATAATTTAAGTCATAGGTAACTTTGTTAGAAGACCCTATTTTTACCCGAAAAACGTAAAACTTTAATAAACTATTTGTAAACTTTTCATTATTTATTTTGTGTGTCGAATTGTTTAACACAAAAGAGCATTTCTAAAGTATAATCCTTGAAGCGAAACAATTGTTTTTAAATTGTAGGTAGATAAGTTGGTATACGTAAATATGACAACATAATATCAGAAAATAATTGGGAGGTAGGTAGGAGGTTAGTTTAGTTATAAAATTTGACTCCTGATGTTACTCACATGTTGTTTGCGGTTTAGCCTGCAATTCATTCACAAAGGATATTATTTTTGAACTATGACTCAAATTGTAACACAGGAAAAAACAAAAAATATTCCAACCGATTTTGAAACAGGAATAACTTGTTCAAAGCCGCATGATAAACCTCAAAATTGCTCAGCACGTAAGACCGACTGGCGCCTTAGGTATCCGTAAGTGAGGTATTTTGAACGTAAGCCCAGCAGTGGTTTGGACAATATATGTAGGTATAAGGAAACTTTAGTGAACCGGTTACCTGTCTGAAACCAATCCGAATATTATGCATCCAAATACCAATCCAAACCGACTAATGATGGCTGTTGACAGCAATTTTAATTTCTGGTCGCAAAAGACGAGCCACTGAAAAATAAGGTTCTGTTTAATTTTTTTGTGTTGCTGCTTCTTGGTGAATTAAATTAAGGTAACTCAAATTAAGTCAGTTTTATGTAGGTAAGTCTGTGTACCTACGTATATGTAGGTCTTCATGATTATGACTTATATAAAATTAAGAGTCAATAAACGCATATTATGTGACACAATTCTACAGATTTCTTTAATTCGATTCCAGTCACAAACGTGTTGATGTATTTTTGTTGAGTATAATAGTACTCTATTCTCTATTTTATCAACAGGTTCCGCATTCCTCAGTTTAATTTTTGGAGGAAACCTGGTTATTTTTGTGACTCATTTTCATCTTACCTTATGCTGGAAACTAAAATGGTATGATAACGTGGATGGTTATGTTATGGAGATAGAGTAATATATCTTCCAATACACCATATTTAATTACCGTCTTTTGCAGCCAAATTACCCATAAAAACTTCAAATGCCACTTGTTACATCTGTAATCTTCAGTTCCATTGTGTTCAAAAGTTACAAAACACAAGCTTGAGTTTATTATTTCGAGTTCGTTAGGTAATAAACAATAGACTTCTGAAGGCTGAAGGAGGAACATGTCCTCGTATTGATTAAACATAGCGAGCATCATTTGCGATGTTGAAACTAATGTCACGAGCCATTGCCAGGAACCAATTTTCCCCAACACATCTGTTGTTACGTCTTCATGGATAGTTCCAATCCTACAACAAAGAAACCACTAATTTGTATTTGTCTTTTCTTTAATTACTAGTGCCAATAATTAAGAACATTTACGTACACAGACATGGTTTTGAAAAGTCATTCCCCAACGGAGCTTTATAGATTTTTGTTCGTTTGAAAATGTGACATTTAAGTGTGATGGCGAAAATACCGTTATGTATTGATTCGAGTGATTCCAATAGCGAGCTCCTTGAGCTGCAAGTGAACTGGTGTTAAATAATTCATTGCACTCGTATACTTAGTTCGGAGCAGTTTAGCAAGTCAATGTCTAAGTAAAATGATTAACATGTGTGCGGTGTGTGAGGCTACTGGTTATTTCCCTCGTTCTATAGAGAAATTATTCTAAAATTATCCTCCTTGAGAACAAATGGCGTTACTGAGAATCATGGAGGTTAGTAGGTATCCTACCTTTATCGTGATCATTATGGTGATCGAAGGCAAATCGTTCCATAAAATTCAAAGTTAATACTTAACATCTCTAGAATACGATAGAAATAGTCTGAAGATAAGGTTATTTCATAACTAGTCACGAAGTTATGAAATAGCTTTATCTTCAGAGTGCAATCTTCAGATAATTTACCAACCGAAAAATATGATCCAAATATTTTCTTTAATAAACATAGGGTTAGCTCCATCAAGGTCTTATCATTCAACTATTCGCGCAAGTTTGATGTTTGTGATAACGGAAGTGATACGATAGAAATATATTTACATATTTTTTATAAATTTTATCTGTAAGTGCCTCCATGACGAATAATAAAATATGCTGCTCATTGTGTTTTTCCACTATTCTTAATAATATAGAAATCGAAATTTTAAAAATGTAATGTGTAACTATGAAGATTTCAGAGAAATATGCTACCAATGATTGTACGCATGTATTAATTCATAGGATACATTTTTTTTGCTCTGGAAATACTATTGCGTGAATTGCGACCCACCACGCTGAATGTTTCTGAGCACTTACGCCTAATAATTTATGTTTTCATCTAATGGTACAGATAGCACATCAAGCTACCTCCATCTGTCAAATTTCTTTGATAGATATTCAATTTTATCGCGTAAGCATAAGGTTCATGTTCAATTGGGAAACTTGGTACAGGCGTAGTCTGTGTGTAAACTTTTGTATGTACTCTCCTTGAATTTCACTCCTTTAGAATTCCCTGAAAGATTTGGATCAATCGTTAGTTCTACCAATCGTAATTATAAATATGTTTCTATACCTTTACTTCATCATCATTTGCCTAGCCTTTTCCCAACTGTGATGGGGTCGGCTTCCGGTCTAACCAGATGCAGCTGAATACCAGTATTTTAAATGAAGCCACTACCTAACTGACCTCCACAACCCAGTTACTGGGTAATACGAGACTTTTTGTTAAGACTGGTTATCAGAAGGCCAATTCTCGTAATTAAAAACGTTCGCAGTGTCATCTCAGCGACAATCGAATTTCAAAAATGTGTCAGAAATGTATGGAAACTCGAGGAATTTTTGACAGATTGACACTGAGATCAGAGGGGCAATTCTACTAATTTTAAGAACGTTCACAGTCTGATCTCAGTGTCAATCTGTCAAAAATTCCCATACATTTTTGTAAAATTTTTGAAATTCGATTGTCGCCGAGATGACACTGCGAACGTTTTTAATTAGTAGAATTGGCCTTCAGACTGTGAACGTTCTTAAAATTAGTAGAATTGCCCCTCAGATTTTCGGGCTTGTGACGACCCGTAACGACTGTCAAAGATCCACGAATGACAGCCCAGACCAACGGCGTAACGTGCTTTCCGAGACACTTGGTATGTAAAGACCCATCGACGGACCAACCGCGGCAAGCGCAGCTTAACCTGGAGAATCGATCCAAGCGATTGTTATTACTTAACCACAAAATCCAATTCTATACCTTTAAACGCTTTCTTGAAACGTTGGAACACCCTAACTAAACACAATTTCAGTTTGATTAGAGGCGTTTACCGGTAGGAAAATTTCTCTTAGTTTAAATATTTTCGCGCTACGAGGGAGGTCGGTAAGATATACCTATAACCGGGAACAAGTACTAACCGTGTCCTTGTGGATGTACGGTTCGATCAACAACTGTAACTAATATGAGTAGGTAGTTAGTATAATCTTGCTCTTTGTGGTTTCTATGCAGTAGAGTATCTAGGTAACCAATCAGTAATTCTAAATATAGTAAATACCTATTCTAATTGCTAATTATTTACACTGCCATGACTGAAACGGAGACAATAGCAGTTTTCAAAACTGAACCATTTTGGTTATTGTTTTGATACCTTTTGTCGTTCCGTTCAATACATCGTAGCGAATCTGTAATTCTGAATTAGATGTAAAATTGACACGGTTGGCAAGGAAACATTATTTTCAGCTAGCTTCAGCCCGCTCGTTCGCGTGGAGGTCGTAAGACAACAATATACTAAAATAACAACCAATTTTTATAAAATTTCCCGGTAGTTTCCCTTCCTTGTTGGAGGTTTGGGCTCCGCAGCCAAAATATACAGAAAGTCAGGAGTGCTAGCATGGGAGCAAGATACTGACAGTTGAAATTTGTATTTTCGTGTAGGCACATTATACGAACTATCATATATTAGTTCCTTTATCAAAATGTCAAAAAAAGCACACAAAATATCAATTTATTGTTTGGAATCTAACTTTGACTGCTTAGCTCCGTGAAGGTATAGCGTGTTGATAATCATCTAAAAAGTTACATCGGTAACTATCTGCAATATCCTAACCTTAGGTATAACATGGGCACGCCACGATTGCGGCGGTAAGTCCCCTCTTTGAGGAGTGGTTTGAGAGGCGGCATGGCGTCCTCACCTTCCGCCTGACGCAGGTCCTCACCGGACACGGTTGTTTCGGGAGGTTCCTGTTTCGGATAGGGCGGGAGGAAACGCCCGGGTGTTTCCACTGCGAAGATCGCCCTGAGGACACGGTGGAGCACACGGTGGCGGTCTGCCCTGCTTGGGCGGAGCACCGCCGTGTCCTCGTGGAGGCGATCGGCGGCGGCGATCTCTCGCGTCTGGCCCTGGTCCAGGCCATGGTACGGAGCGAGAGGGCATGGGGAGCCGTCACCTCCTTCAGCGAAGCAGTGATGTTCGCGAAGAGGGAGGCGGCGCACGTGAGGGAGAGGCAGCATATGCGCCCTCGCGACCCTATCCGCCGCAGGATACGGAGACGCCCTGGGCGTCGGGAATCCCAGGCTGATTTCCGGCCACCGTAGGCATGGGCTTGCGGACGGCGAGTAATGGGTAGCTCGCTGTCCGGTAAGGACCAAGCCCAAGTCGACGGCGCGTTGTGTTTCACGCGCGCCTCAAAGAGATGTCAGCACAAAAAGTGATGGGGCCCGCAAGGGTCGATGCCTGCCAGGGGTGCGGGTTTGTTCGAAAGAGACAACCCAGCCCCTGGCATACGGGCTACTGAAGGAACACGGGTGGGTTTTAGTCAGTAAAAGTCTGACACGCCCTCCTGCTCCACCCAGAGCGGGAGAAGTTATTTGATGATTTCCCACCCAAAAAAAAAAAAAGGTATAGCTCATTTTATAATTTGCGGAAAAGAATACGAATATAATGCAATAGCTAGGTATTGCCATGCCCCGTATCGAATAGCGTGATAATCTTATATGTATATAGGGAATATACAAAGATGCAAAATTAAAAAAAAAATCTATCTGGTAGTAGGCATTTGTGTAAAAAAATCTAAAAACTATATTGTCGTTATTTCGTTTCCAGAACTCGTAAAAATTAAGAAAAAAATAAATATATAAACTGTAGTTTTCACTGCGCTAGGATTTTATTTTATTGTTTTGTGTAGACAAGCTATTTTATGTTATCAAAATTAAATAATCTTTGAATCTTGCACGGGTATAGAGACTTTGAGAGAGAGGGAAAATTATTGGTCATCTCTACTGTATATGCCAAAGCTTCACCAATGATGATGAACGCGGGTGTTCTACGTTATGACCCTAGCTGCTCCACCAGTCTACTCTAATCACATGGACCAGCCTTACGGGCAGTTTTCTTGCTGACAACGATGCAGATTTTTTATTTTTACATATACTTGGAAATATTAATATTTCAAGACTTAGAATTTAAATTATGTTATGAAAACAATATTGCACAATTAACAGAATTACAATTGCCAAAACATGTTGGTGGTGGTATTGGTTGGTGTTGTTCCCACAAATTTAAACTGTGTGCCCCTACGGTTGCTACGAACTATCGAAAAACTATTGCCTAACGTAACCGACTTAGTAAAAAATGCAACAAACTATGGAATCTAGCTGCAGATAAAATAATAAATAAACTCTTTCCAATTTAGGGAGCACTAGTTGGAACTGCCTCTATGATGCAGAGATGCAGTTAAACAAATTGCATCAATACAGGACAAGCGTTACGCACGCACAATCATGCACGTGGCAGGATTGGTAAATATATGTTACGTGATAATGACTTTCAGTATACAAATGAGCAAGGCCAGTACGTTGTTCAAAACCAAAAGCAGTCTCTGGATCAATTACATGGTGAACAAGACATATGTTACGGTATTTTACAGCCATGTCAAGTGTCTCTTATTTATTGTCAAAAATTAGCAGAGAAATATTTGGAGAGCGTGGAAACGCGATTATCAATTATATTTTTTTTATCCTTGAAGGTAACACAAAATGCAGTAGTTGAAATGTTTCATGTCACACCGAATTATAAATATGAAGACCGCTATTTTAATTATGACATTGATTCTTCAGAAACTGATTCAGGAGATACCAACGGTCTAAGGCCGATACCATTGCTTTTTTATTATCCAGCAGATCAGGATCAAGACGGGTTTATGTTAAAATAGGCGGGTGCATCTCAAAGTTCTTTTGGTTCATTTACAGAAACTAATACCTACATTAAAAAAAAATTAATTTAATTTTAAGCACATCATTAATAATTGCAAAGGAACTGTTAAAACCGCTAATTTTAACTTCTTTTGGTTGGCTGATGTACAAATTGCCAGTTTTTTAGTATTTGCGAACTCCATTTCAGAATATAAAAACCCTGCCGTCAAGGACGCACGGTAATGTCTTGTCATTTCAAAGTAATCATGATTGATGTAATGATGATTACTTATCAGATTATTAATCTGATAACAAAAGTAATTGATTACGCCCATTGATCGCGCCATTGATTTGTTGCAATCATGTAATTTTGATTACTCATTGCTGTGATCGAAATGAACGATTACATGTAGCCTTGATTGAATGATCTGATTACAAAAGTAATTGATTTCGCCCAACTCTGATTTAGATCGCGGGATGATTTCAGATATTTTCATTTTCATTTTCAGATGCTAATATTGATCACATTGAATACCTGCACTTTGGCGCACCGATTTTTTTTAATGATAAGTGAATAGGGTGATTTTATCTTCGACTGGTTCATTTAGAAAAACATACTTGATTAACCGAGGAAGAAGGCGTCCAATTCAATGCCTAAGTACAGAGGCCAGCATATCAAGCTACCTCAATCTGTCAAATTTATTTGATAGTTTTTCAACTTTATTACAAAAGCACAAGGTTTATTTTCAATTGGGAAAAATTGACAGATTGGGATAGCTTGACCTGCTGGCGACTGTACCATCGGCGCCGGCAATTTTATTTTCAGGAGAGTGCATCTTCTGTTCCACGAATCGAGGTCGATCATTTTTGCACTTCACTTTGGATATGTTATCGTTTTTCCATTCATGCAAGAAGTAACTTTATGGACTTATGCAGAAAAGCTTAAAAAATACGTTTGTAGGATGCGAGATTGAGCAAAGCGAGTCGATAATTTTTGCATCTCGCCTGGAATAGGATAGACTTTATTTTTGTCCATGCATGCAGAAAGAGGCTAACTGTGTGGATTTATTTATATAGGCTTATAAATTAAGACGGATTAAGACAAGTAGTAATAAAAGAGCAAGCGAAGCAAGCTCAATAATGTAAGCATGCCGCCTGGGGTCGATCAGATTTTCGGAAATAGGGACTCCTATTTAGCTAGCGGTAGCCAGCAAGAGGGTGCACTTGCACCCCAGGTGCACCGTCTTGCAGCCAGCTCCCGGCGCCCATGCTTTTTTTTTTTTTTGGCTGGGAAGTCATCAAATAACTTCTCCCGCTCTGGGTGGAGCAGGAGGGCGTATCAGACTTTTACTGACTAAAACCCACCCGTGTTCCTTCAGTAGCCCGTATGCCAGGGGCTGTGGTGTCTCTTTCGAACAAACCCGCACCCCTGGCAGGCATCGGCCCTTGCGGGCCCCATCATTTTTGTGCTGACATCTTTTTGAGGCGCGCGTGGAACACAACGCGCCGTCGACTTGGGCTTGGTCCTTACCGGACAGCGAGCTACCCATTACTCGCCGTCCGCAAGCTCATGCCTACGGTGGCCGGAAATCGGCCTGGGATTCCCGACGCCCATCAGGGCGTCTCCGTATCCTGCGGCGGCTAGGGTCGCGAGGGCGCATATGCTGCCTCTCCCTCACGTGCGCCGCCTCCCTCTTCGCGAGCATTACTGCTTCGCTGAAGGAGGTGACGGCTCCCCATGCCCTCTCGCTTCGTACCATGGCCTGGACCAGGGCCGGACGCGAGAGATCGGCGCCGCCGATCGCCTCCACGAGGACACGGCGGTGCTCCGCCCAAGCCCGGCAGACCGCCACCGTGTGCTCCACCGTGTCCTCAGGGCGATCTTCGCAGTAGAAACACCCGGGCGTTTCCTCCCGCCCTATCCGAAACAGGAACCTCCCGAAACAACTGTGACCGGTGAGGACCTGCGTCAGGCGGAAGGTGAAGACGCCATGCCGCCACTCAAGCCACTCCTCAAAGAGGGGACTTACCGCCGCAATCGTGGCGTGCCCAGCACTGGGTTGCGACAATCGCACACTCCATGTCGCCATGAGATCCTGCCGGAGCTCTGTCCGCTGTGCCGCGATTTCCCGCGGTATCGGAGTTACGCCCCGGCGTTTGGCCTCCTCGCGCCACTCCCACATTTGCGCGAGGACCTTTGCCTCCAGATCCCATGGCGGTAATCCGGCAAGGAGGCCCGCCGCCTCGCTAGAGATCGTGCGATATCCTCGGATCATCCTGATCGCCATGACCCTATGGGACCGGCGCCCATGCTAAGTACTATGCGATGAAAAAAGAATCGTATTGAGCTTTTCGTTCGACGTGACGTTTTCAGCACATCGTCTAAAGTTGTACGACCTATTCAAGGCCAGACCCTAATTTTGTATTCATCGTATGGTAGGTATATTTTTGTTTTTATTACTGGAATACTTACGTATATGCCTATTTATAAATAATGTGGCACTTTACATACGATATTAAGTGTCATTTCAATGATTGTACTGAAACTGAACTTGAAAGGTTTGTGCACTTTTACATGTCAATCTTATTGTTAAACCCACTTCCTCTTTGGTGTAGCGGTCGCTAGCGCTACTGCTGAGCATGAGGTCCTGGGTTTGATGACTGGGTCGGGCAAAGAGTTATACGGCTTTTCCATCTTGAATATCTCAGTAGTAGCCCGTACTCTGGATTTGTGCCCCGTTGTAGCAATAGGCTTGCCCCCTATTACATGGGACTTGAACATAACTGGCACCTCCGCCTAACCCTTCGGAGAATACAGAGCGTGATGTTATGGTCACGCGTGGATGGTCGGCGTTTCCTATCCGACTATTCTGAGAAGAAAGGCAAAACAAACTCAGAGGTCACAGTCTCTTTTAAAGTCCAGACAAAATCTTGGTCAGATCATGTAGATCGATGCTTGAAATGATCTTTTGAGGAAAGCACCAAACAGATTGAGAAGACCTGTTCAGTTATTGCACGCATTTTTTTGTAATCGTACAGCTCAACTCATTTGCAACAGCGCTAAACATTGAAGTTCACACATAGGTAACCGAGTAGGTAACGTGTGTTGTATCAATTGAATTACGATAAACAGTGCCAGCGATATCATGCATTATGCTGCCTGATAATGTCGATACTAGCAAGATGAGACGGTAAACAGTAACATAAAAACAGTTGCATGTCTGAAATGTTTTAGTTTTTCAGCAATTTAATACAATGTTTCCTTCCTTATTCTTGACTATTAAAACCGCTGTGGCCTTAATTGTATAGTGACCATTTCTACAATTACGATTACATCATGTAATTTACATCAGTACGTTTTCTCGCGGCAAGTGTTGCGTCCGTATCAATGCAAGATAGTGTCCCCAGTGCGCTGCGGCGCTTGCACTGATCACCGAACTGGCAGGTATGGCCAATGGAGATAAGAGGTTAGGTTTTTTTCGCGCGATTGCGGTAACCGACCCGCGGCCGGCGCCACGACGCGCCGCTTGCCATCCATTCGCTCGTCCGCCGGCACGCACGCCTGGCGTTCGCCTGCACTACTCACGCCGCCGCGCATTTGACATTACTCTACCATCAATGGTGCTTGTGAATATCGTTACAGAATTCCGACAACACCACTCCTGCGCCGGGAACCACTACCTTCACCATGGACAAGGATCACGCTTTAGAGGAAATGATGGGAAAGCTCGGTGAGTGCTGGATCTAAAGCGTGCTAAAACATATGGATGCTTACAATTTTAATAACGCTGAAGTTTGGAACCCTTTTAAATTGAGTATTGGTACATTGTTTTTTTCGTTGTTTCGTACGGAGCAGCAGTGCAAGTAACGCTTATTGGCCTCGTTTTCGTTGCAACTGGTCAATCTTGTCTTGACTGAGAAATGTGATCAGTGTTGTAAGCATAAACCTTCATGTGAATGAGACGTAAGTTTAATAGTTGCCGCGCTTTCCTTTCTAATTGATCACATCCTCAATGTCAGTCACAACGATGATATTAAAATAGTACTTAGGTAATGCGAATTACCATCTGTAGACTTGTTGGTTTAGAGTAGGTATGGTCTAAAGATGTAACATAAATAGCTCTTGATTTTCTTGTAACCTACATTAAAATCCGGATTTTAACGATTCTGAAAGCGCAATTAACATCAACTTTTACGACACTTATAAAGTATTTTGATAAACGCTGTAAATTTTTTATTATGATAATGTCTGTGATATACAGCGTTGTCATAAGTAATTAAGTAATTATGTGCAAAGATCAGTCGGTTACCTAATAAGTGTAAGTATATGAGTAGGTATGTACAAAGGCCCTGTACCTTAAAATTAAAAATGAAATAAATTATTAGTTACGCAAACTAATGAGGTATATTGCCGACACCCTTTTTGGCACTTGTGAAGTACAATAAGCTTTTCCGTTATTGCAACAAAAATAACGCCACTTGGCAACGCAAGCAATATGCGCATGTAAAACAAGTACCGAGACATATTACGGGCGCGCTGGAAATAAAACAATTTTTGAAAAGGAATTAACGTCACAAGGTGTACTACAGATTTAACGATTTATTTAAAAGGAAACTTAACTTTTACGCACTCAATTCGAATACAAACTCGATTCCAATGCACCAGCCAGCGTGAGTGTGTGACTGATTTAAAACGCGTAACGTAAACGTGGGAAATTGAACATTTTCTCAACTCAATACGGAAAATAAATTAATATTTTATATGCAATATGCGACTCACTTTCTTTTAAACATGAGCCTCACTGTTAATTCCAAGACGTTTACGATACAAAGGAGTTACAAATATATTAGACTAGCTGAGACCGCGGCTACACTCACGTGGATGTCGGAAATTATCTCACGGGAACGTGCTACCGGGACAAAAGTTGTGTTAAAACCTGTGTTACACCCGTCATAATCGGACCTGCCGTTTCGGAGATTAGCCCGAACAAACAGACAGAAAAAAAAAAAAAATTGAATTGTTGTTAAAAGTACCGTATAAAATGTCTTATGCATTTAGTAAAAAAAGAAGACATTTCAATTTTATTTATTTATTTAGATAAAATAACAACCGTGTTCTGATTCGAAACATTTCAGTAGGTTTTATAGTTTTGAACAATGCTAGTTTTCACAAAGTGGTATTAATACTATTCATGTAAATTCTGTCAAATGCCATCATAGTATAACATCGCGTGACACCGGTGACCCTGTATTGTACTGGATCGGTACTGCAACAACGTGCCAATGTACTCATTTATACTCAGATAACCTAAAAAAAAATACTATGAATGCGACAATTATCAATATATCACGCGAAATTATCAATGTCCGGTAGACAGTAGACAGGGTATCAACTCAGATATTTTATCTACTGATAAATGATACCTAGATATCCTTAATATGGATAAATTAGTAAGCTTTCATTTGTTTCTTTCGGTAGGTATTTTATTATTTTGTCACAGCACGCGACCTATTTATCTATATAATTTTCTTAGTTATATAGATTCCTACCTACCTAACCCTTAATTGGTAATAGCTTTTTAATTACTTTGTTACTAGTTGAAAAAATCAATGATCTTTTTATAATGAATACTTATTTATTTCAATTAGTAGGTACGTTCGTTATAATTTACTATCTCATTAACCTTCAAGAGAAATTACTGATTTATCGATAATCTCAGTTTGTGGACACTTCGAACAAAGTATTCCATCCAATAAGTACCTATTCTTTTTTCTCATAAATGAATACTAAGGATTTTACTTGTAAGTAGCTCTTGTTTATTGCTGTAGAGTTCGAATTCACAACATCTGTGATGGCACCTTTAATCATATTAACTACTGCACTATACCTTCGCTTAACACACAGTAAAATAAACCAATCAGGCATACGTCGCCACTTATATATTCTATTGACTGGCACCGCATAGAAGTCGGTCGAGGGATTGTAAATTTACGATATTCTGGCGACGAACAAGTTGTTATTATAGTGTCACATTAAATTAGCTGGCAATACTTCCTACGATAACGATCGGGTAACGATATCCAAAACGACTGAAAAAAAAAACAAAAACATCGTCCCTACTTTGTTTAAAACTTTAAATGACACTGGCAACCAAGCGACCGACTGTTGGTTTGGTTTTTTGGAAATTACCAGAAAACAGTATGCTCCACGAAAAATTGCAAAAACAGCTGATCGCTTAAGGATTGGCACCTTCGCCTATCAAATGATTTTTTTTTTGTTTTAGTTCCATTTGTTTTTGGTATCGACCCAACACGTGCCTTAAGTATTACATAATTTAATTTGACCCACTCAAAATAAAAAAATTGTGGTCCTTAATCTCATCATCAACATTCATCATTTCAGCCGAAAGACGTCCACTGCTAGACATAGGCCTCCCCCAAAAGGGGGGTTTTGCCATAATCGCCACGCTTGGCAGGCGGGTTGGCGATCGCAGTATGGTGGTAAAATGCATAGAGAACGCTGCTGCTCATTCTCTAGTAAGTCCCTTAGCCTTCTACGACACCCACGGGAAGAAATGGGATGGTGCTATTCTTTTACGTCCAGAATCGCACGGACGAGTCCACAGTCCTTAATCTACTTAGTCCTTACTCCTAAGCTAACATGACTTTATGTGCTATGCTATTATTAGCAACGACTACGTACTGTTTACATTATTAAAGTCCTATCCCGACACACTCCATGCACACTTCAGCGATCCACGCAGTCACGTCCAAACACAAAAATGTCGATAATTGTGTCGAAGACGATATTAAATCGAAGATTATTAAAGCGTAGATTAGGTATTTGTAAATTCTTGGTCTATTATCTCACAAAACGAGTTTTACCAGATTTTTTCACTATTTATTTTAACGTCAGTCGTCTATGTTAATGAACTGTTATAAAATAGAGTAGGTAAGTAAGGTTGGACTTTCCATGATTTATGTTGAACACAAGGTAAATTGTGATGTCCGTTGACTACCGACACCTGGATACATCAACGTGTCTCGATTTATCATCAACGAAAACAATACGGCTGGTGTGCTTGTGACTGATCACTGTAAAGTAAACATAGTGTGAGGATAGTAGGTACTACTATACTACTATTATTCAGCTTTTTTTCATAGTAGCACGTGACCTCTATCTAGCTACTGAAAAATATGACTCTAGAAAAGAGCGGAACGATGATCGGCGAATTCTGTTACGGAGGGCTTTCTGTTTGTAAATCATGCTCCTGGATAACCCAAATGCCTTTAACTTTACCTCGAGCAGTGGTAGGATGCCCTTTATTTAGACGGAAGGCTGACTGAATACCACACGGCAACATCATACCTCGAAAATCACGTTGATAAGTGCAATTTCTTAACAAATCGGTATGTGTAGGTATCGGTACTGCAAGTACTGCAACATTCCAACATATGCACACGTGACTTTGATAACCCCTGAGTAGCATTCGGACATCGGTACTATTTTAAGATCTCGTTGGAATTGCCATTAAAGATAGGGATGTAACACAGTATCTTCGACAAATTATGCAACACCTTTATCTATGCAATTAGATAGTAAGGTTTTGTTACGTAATCAGCTATTATCTAGCAATCTTTTATCTACTAGTAGGTACATTGTATCTGTTCATAAAGTCGTGATTTATCGATTTAATTTGATTTCTACGATGTACTGCACAATAATGTTAGTAAGGTGCCTCATGTACGTCACATGTTTTTATTGATTTTTTAAGTAGTTACTACGAATGAAATTATAAAGTAGAACGAACGTTTTAACTGCTCTATTTGCCTATAGTCCACTGAAACAAATATTTTTTTAGAATATACACTGTGCCACAAAAGCAACGGAGTGATCTTGAAATGTCAACAGAGACATTATTTAAAGAATGGTAAAATGTTTTAAAATAAAATCTTCGTCATTCAGGCGGCCGGAACGATAGTCAGCTGATGTAGTACGTAGAGACGGTAGTTACTACGGAAACATTTACGGAGGTGTGTCAGACTACGTAAACAGTAAACACCAATATATCAAAAATAATGGGCAAGCCCAATTTGAGGCACGTGTCGGGGAAATAATGTACCCCTCTATTGAGTTCATTGTTTTAGAACTGCATCATCTTTCTGTAAATATCAGCTGATATATTTCCAGAACTGACTTCTCGTGGGACCTGTCCTATCCTTCAATTGTATCACGAGGACTTTATTAGGTTTTCCATCAGGATTTTCAGCCGCTCAGAGATTGAATATGTGCCCGTCTGATGGGAATAGGCTCGCCCCCTTACATGGGACGGAAACAATTGGCGAAATGTGGGTATCTACTAGATGGAATAGTTGCACCTCTGCCTTATAGGCCTACCACACGCTCAAGCTTCACCACAGTTTTGCCTGCGCAGGCCGGTTTGTACACGGAACACCGTGTAGAAATCGGCGAGTTTTACCAACCACACGCACGGTGTTCTTGAGCTGTGAAACTGTGCACAAGCTTGAGCGTTGGTAGGCCCATAATGGGCCTACCACACGCTCAAGCTTCACCACAGTTTTGCCTGCGCAGGCCGGTTTGTACACGGAACACCGTGCGTGTGGTTGGTAAAACTCGCCGATTTCTACACGGTGTTCCGTGTACAAACCGGCCTGCGCAGGCAAAACTGTGGTGAAGCTTGAGCGTGTGGTAGGCCTATTACCCTTCGGAGATTATAGGCGTGATGTTATATAATAAATATAATTAGTTCGATTGTCAAGAAAAGTTGTCCCAAACTTTTGTAATCTTTTTGTTGAATGTTAGTTTAAATAGTTTGCCTGATGAGCGAGTTACTTCATACGATTAACACGATGGATTTGCCACATTGTAACTTTGGTCATTGTAGAATTTTCCATAGTGATTTTAATATTGAAATCAAAAAGAAAATCAATAGATTGTTTACGGAAATATTCCACGAAATATTTTCATGTCAACTATACAATTCAATATATATTTTACGGAAATAAATAAGAAACAATACGCATTAATAGATCTACACAAGAAATTAATTTACTGTATGAACATCTAAAATTATTGGCTAGAAGATTCTTACTTATTTGTTCTTAGACACTTGCAATTCTTGTAATTTCATGCAATTAGGCAAGAATGTTTCCTTATTTACACTTTAAGTGCATATTGTCTTCACTGCTAAACACTAATGAATGCATTCCACTTTAAAAGGTTTAAGTGTTCGTTAAGTTTACAGCTAATTACGGTTGCATGCTGTTTACACTTAGGTTAACGAATAATTTAATACTACGACCTAGGTGACTCTTTGCATTTTTATTTGTTGCTTTCTATTTACATATAATTGTTGGTAATGTTTATTGAGAGTTATAACGATCTAAGAAGTCTGAATGTCTTTGGCATGGCATTAAGTCCGCCTTGTCTTAACCATTGTACTAATGTTCATAAAATATAAATAAAATAACAAATAGCAATAGAATTGACTTCAGAAAGCGTAGGTATATACGGGGATTGAGTCAGGAGCGAAAGTATATGACTTTTACAAAACGCTTTGATCATGCATAATGTCCCTTTCACGTTACCCAATAACAGAAATTCCACCTCAACTTTTGAAAATAAATACTTCAGCATCTCATTGTTTTCAGGACCAAACAGGCATCTCACCCTTATTATCATTCCCAATTTCTTCATTAATTATTGGAGTACAATGCTAATTATAATTGTGCGATACACTATTGTTGCTACAACTAAGTCTTTGTTCGCTATTGTTGACGATGTTTTTGTACACATTTATCGGTATTTGGCCTTCCGTCTAGAGAGCACAGATATTTCCAATGCGTTCCGATTTAGATGTGCCACTTTTTTTCACGGACAACTTCCATCGGCTTCACGTTCGCGT
This sequence comes from Polymixis flavicincta, assembly GCA_949987655.1. Lineage (NCBI taxonomy): Eukaryota > Metazoa > Arthropoda > Insecta > Lepidoptera > Noctuidae > Polymixis > Polymixis flavicincta. The sequence continues at coordinate 14,188,079 of OX465182.1, forward strand.
TTGACACGGATGATCTTTGAGCGACATCCATAAAAATTAATTGCATGAATATTTACTTAGTTACCACCTATAATATTGGTTTTAGGTTTGTAAATATGATCTATGATGCAGGTGCGGTTGGTATTCCTAAAATCTTGATGTTTGCCTATGCGTATATGCTCAGACAGACTAATAAAGCCGAGCATCATCGAATGCTTTAAAAAAGAAAACCGGACAAGTGCGTGTCGGATCACGCGTTCCGTAGTTGGTATGAATTGATCCCAAGTCCATTTAACAAACAGTTGAAATAATGTTCTCCCATTCATAGATCGATATACGTCACGGTCTAGTCTGACATGCCCGAAGTTATTTGATGATTTCCCAATCTGAAAAAAAAAAGTATGTGGTTTTTGCATTGTTAGCTGTAAGGAAATAAGGTAAAATAAATGAATAAAAACATTATAGGTCATGTTTTTTTCATGGCTCCATGTTATTGTTTTACTTTCAACTAAATTAGCATGTGTCGTTATTTAACTTACTCGTATGTTCAAATACTTAGTTATCTTCGATTGAATTATCTCACTTTTATTGTGAAGCAAATGAGGGCGATTGTCTGGGTTAGTGACATGAACTAACAACACTCTTTTGAGATACTTAAATCAGTACACTGGACTAGATGGATATATTACATAGTGTATTAATACGACGATAATAGAGCAAAATGTATGTCAGATAATTTGGTCCACAACAAAATTATCACACATTTCTCCAACCAGCCACGCATAATTTTTGTGAATAACATCTCCGGTGCCCTATTTATAGTCACACACAATCTCAATATTTTAGTTTGTTTTCGTACGAAATGCGGTATGATAATTTGATTTTAAGGAAATTAATTCTGCAAGACGAAGAGAGGAGAAAGATACAAAGCAAACGACCTTCTGAGAATGTTACTTACGAGTCGTTTATTTTCGTCGCGTGTCGAAATAACTGAATTATTGTATGGGCCCTCAATTCGATGGAATGATTAAAAAATAATATATAAACCCATTCTTACACGAATACGTGTTCAAAAAGGCTAATATAGAGTGTGTGGTTACAGTATTCTGCGCGTAGGTACTTTGTCTGGAACGGTTTGAAATGGCGTAAACGGTGTTCAGCCGGTGACCTCCAATTTGCAATTTATTGTCTGCATGTTGTCGTAGGTAAGCTTCGGTTAATTACACCAATTCCAAGAATGTAATGTTCAGATAATATGTGGGAGTTACCTGCTCAGTACAGACTTTACCGAGGCGCTGTGGACGACTTTCACATCATCTATTTTTGATATTTGACACGTAAGCCAAGTACAATGTATTACCTACATACATATTATATACATATTAAACCGACGTAGGTACTTGGTAACACAGTGAATTGTTTACTATTAGCAGAATTAATTATCGAAAGGTTACTTGAATGGAAATATTTTAAAATTAAAACCGTCACAAACCTTTATTAAGGTTCATGTTATCGGTTGCATCACTATGTGTTATCGAAGTTTGCATCTGTGTCAATAGTCAGTACATGATGCGTGACGTTCCGATCTTACACTCGCTATCGGTGTATGAAACCTAAGTAGTAAGAAGGTACCTACTGCACAATATCATAATCATACCACCTGTTATTGTTTCTTCTGTTGTTTACTCTCGGCCCCCAGACTTGGTCGTGACAAGTTATTTTCCATACCGCATCATACTTTAATATCAAGATGCGCTATTGTCTTCATTCTAGTCATACATTCATAATATTATTTGGTTCGGATATTAAGATTGGTTATCTAATTTTTATGACACCGGCCTTTTGGCAGCCATGTGCTTTTTGACCTTGATTGACCATGTAGGCGGTACTACTGATTTTAATTTACATCACTATCAGTTGAACAATCCAATTCTATATCGATTTTGAAACGTTTGAGCGTCCAATCAATGAGTACAGAAACAGTTTTGTTCAATTTATTTAAGTAAAATTATTTAATTGGGGTCTAAGGGAGTTTTATTATTTCTTTACTCTTGGACTCTTGGTGGGTAAACCTTTGTCGGGTTAGTGGATTTACATATTATTATGTAATTATGCAGAGATTGCGAAGTGACTGTAATAAGAAAAAAGATTTGGTTATCTTTAGTAGGAATAGCAAATTACAAATTCTACAATCCAGCTAGTAATAGGTACGTACCGCATAAGTACTCTGCGTTTGCGCTCAATCCATACTAATAATCGTAAGTGCATTCGCTTCTAATGCTATCATGACATTGAAAAATTTCAACGAAAGTGTAATGACAATTAAAATCTGTGAAGCAATTTCAACAAAACTTCAAGCAAAGGAATTACGTGTGTAGAATGTAGCTTATCACATACTTATGTAATATAAAATTATCTAAATTTCTTCAATTATTTGATAGCTATTCTTATCTTACCTTAAGATATTGCCTAATCTTTATGTTACACAAATATTATGTTAAATGAAAATAGACGTGCCAGATGAACGACGATGAAGGAAGTCAACTCTACCTGTGATCCACGTGTTCGTCAAAATTAGTACTCTCATAGGAAAAGTATGTAGTTAAGTAACTTTTATTGCCCTAATCGTGCAAGATTGATAGGTTCGTCACTTCAACACGGTCGTTGTGTGAAAAATTATAAACTAAAGCACGTGATAAGATGAGAGGGGCGTGAGTCGGACAGATCTAGTACAGTGCGGCGAGGTTACGGGTTATCGTGCCCGACGCCCGCGCCGATAACGAACCGCAGGGCATTGTATACAACGACCTTCTTAATGATCGCATTATTTATTAATGTTACATGTATACCATCGTTTGTTCAACGCGCCATTTCCCGGACAACGCTACGTTTGACGTCAACTCGTATTCATAGTCCGAGATGCTTAGTAGCACGGCCATCGCTAATTTCTATGTCGGTATTACGCAACTCCTTTGTCTAGAGACTGCTGTCATTTAATCTCGTCTTCTCCTAAGATTAGGAAACATTACGAGCCCGAGTTCGCCGCGGTTGTAAATATTTATTTTTGGTTTAAGAAGTTATGACTAAGTACCTACTGGCTACGGTTATTTTAACTGCCGGCAACTAACATTCCTCTAGATAATTAAAGATAGTAAGTGCGTCAAAGTATTTACCGAATAGAGTAGAAATTCGGTTATATGCGAAAAATCCAAAGATAAGGATTACAAAAAATCGAAACGAACATAAAATCGAGGTGAGATAACGATGTTAGTACAATTAGCGCCCACTCATAATAAGCACTTAGTTTATCAGAAAATCAATAATCTGGAAGTCAGCTCCCCTAATTGCGTAACTCACGATTAATCATAATACGTTTCAATTTGACAGTTCAACAATATTCATTGCGTTATTTACGTTGTTGAACAGACACATTTTTCTAACATATGTAGCAATGGTTTAACAATCTGTTTCAGATTATGAATAATCGTGTGTTACGCAATTAGGGTGCTGCATTACCCCGGTCACATTTTGACTATTGTTCTTAAAATTCCATTGAACATTTTAAATAACAGGTGTGATTGCGAGCACCAACATATTTCTGCTAACAGGTAGAAACCGGTATTGCCGTTGATATTAATTGCGTCACTTATATATCCTTCCATAATTGTATCATGCAGGGCTATATTTAGTCCTCGACTCGATACGGCCGCTGCAATTCGCAGTTCGCTGCTAAATCTTGTATAAACGTTAAAATACTTATAACTTTGATTTTAGACTCAATAAATTCGGTTACGTAAACTTGTTTAGGTAGGTACATAGCTAGTTAATATTTACATAAATACAATATTTACATACTTAAAATAATGTGACCTTTGAATGTACTATAGTGGAAATATGGTTAAAATAATAATTTTATGGTTGGAATAATATATGGTTCAAGGCAACATAACATCGATCACATCACAATATAGTCCCTTTATAAGATCAATATGTTTTAAAGATAAAGTAGGTAGCTACATTACCTAATAACAACCAAAAAAAAAAAAATTGCAAACAAAAATATTATTTTAAATCACTTTGAAAACACATTCGTCCTTGTGGTAGTTGTGGTACAAACATTGTTATCTACACAAAAAACCCGATACAAAGTACACCTAACTATAGATTAAAAAATATATTGACAATTAATTTATGAAAATTTATTTTAAAATCTATAGGTTTTTTTGTTTAGCTAAACAGAGTTATTTATGTAAACCTCTTTGCTTTGAAATAATTTAAATTGTAAAAAAAAAGTTATTTTATTGAAAAATAATAATATCAGCATCTAATATTCTAAATTCCGATGCATAGCATTTGGGCCTTTTATGGCTCATAAAAAAAAGGATCGGAATGTACTCCAGAATCTGATTCAGTTATGCATTTCTCTCTTTTTCAGTTCACTGAAACAATAATGACCAAAATCTAACAAGTGCAAAACTATCATGAAAAATTCAATTGTAAACTGTCGTATTTTCTACATCCAGTGCCTATCAAATTAAATTTAATAAACGATGCGTAACGTGTAGGCACTTATTATAAGTAAACATCATCGATTCATCGCTCTACATTTGAAAGCACTTTCCCATGATTGTTGCTATCGTAGGTATCTTATCTACAAAGACAATATTTTCCTAACCTACATAAAGTACTATCCGAAAGAAATGTCACCTTCACGATAGATTATTTATAGCCAATAGTCCAATGTTTGATGACTTATTTTTGTGATTCCAGGTGACTTCGGGCGGTACCAATGTTTCCAGTTCATCCTGCACATCCTGGCGGCCATGACGGCCGGCATGCACATGCTGTCTCTAGTCACAGTCGCTGCGGTACCAGAACATAGGTTAGTTTCACACCGATGTCCACTACATGTCCACCATATTATGGGTACGATGCGGCGCCGATAGCATAGACAGATATTTGGTGAAGAACCATCACTTGTTTTTGTTGACATCAATCTGTTGACTAATGCAAAATGTGAGACAAAACAAATTGTTGCATTTTTGCATAAGTCAACACAATTATCACTCTGCATTATATGTGTTATGTCCCAATTTTCAAAATATATTTGTTCAAGCAGATATCTTTCTATGCTTAGTTAACATGTGAAACAGGAACATACTGAGGTATTACGTTGCATGTGCATGGATGGATAGCAGAATTCTTAATGAAATCCTTTTGGGTATTACGCAAAAAAAAAAAAAACTATTTCTGTTATATATACGGTGGCTCCGGGAAAATGCAACTGCATTAATCGTGTAAAGTCCTATTATATTATTTCTTTATAGATTTTCTCCAAATGATATTGGAGCGTATGGTATGGGTCTTATAACATGATTTGCTTTTGGTTACTCAGCGTGTACAGTTTGGCTTGATCAGGAGGATGGTGGCAGTCGGGTCGGCTTTGGTGTTCGTTATTATATCTACAAGACCAGAGTGATATTATATTGGTGCCGTTATACATATATGTTGGTATATTGAACGTAAGTACATACTTTTGTAACGTACATTTGTTTGTCTCTTGGGCTATGGTTTGCTACGTATGTCGCTTTATCTAATATTCTGTACCAAAACCATTATTTTTTCTTTCATCATTAACAAATAACATTATGGTCAACGGTTTCGAATAGGTTACTTAACTATATTGTTTCTATATTAAGGGTAGACAGCAGCATGTGAATGTTGTTGTCTATCTAACAGAATTGATTTTGATTGATCATGTATGTGATTGTTTGCATACAATATTAATTAATTTCAGGTCCTGTGTCCTTCTTACGAGATTCATTGTAATACTCCCAAAGGAGCTTTAGCTCCTTGCAGTCATAGTGAGAGGTCTATTTTCAGCATTTTAGCATTTTTCTTCAGAGAACAAAGCTACAAGGTACCTACTATCTACTAATTGGTATCAATGTCTATCGGTTAGTTTAGATAGGATGATGGAGATGCAAATATGTTTTATGTTGATTGAAGAAAATATGTTTTCGTACGGTCCTACTCCTACATAAGTAGAGTAAATACAAAAACGTATGAAAAAGTAGCAGTAGGCACCTTAATCACATCAATAAAATAACACATTTTGGAATTGCGAAAAATATATCAAGTCAAAAATGATTGATTGGAAGATAAACCTAGTATAAAAGATAATGTTTAGCTAGATACAAAGTACGTGGTATGATCCATAATTTCACGTTGGTAGTTCATTTTTATCGAGCAGAAACTGTAGTATGTTTGGTTCAATCCAAACTGTAGAAAAACTTGTGCTTCTTTGCTGTTCTTACTTGTAACACACGCCTTTTATTAGTATAGGTAAATAGTGCACTATCACATGTCCTTAAACAGGTATAACAACATTGTAAGGAAGTTATAAAACTGCAACTAACCTAATGCACCGCGCACGCTCCGCACGAAAATAATACAAAAATAATGTGAGAACAATAAAAGTACCTTTTTCGAATTTCAGATGTTACCTGCAAGGCATAGACAGTGCAAACCACACGGAGTCGTTTAACTCGTCGTTGGTTCAGGCAGCCATCCCGCTGAACGAACATGGCAAACTAGACTCATGCCTGATGTACGGAGAAAATAAAACTCTGATAGAGTGCCAGTCCTGGGTCTACGATACTCAATATTACACGTCATCACGGGCTATTGAATGGAATTTCGTGTGCAGTCGGCGCTGGATGGGAGCCTCGGCACAAACCGCATACATGTTTGGCGTCGTGGCCGGTTCGCTTATATTTGGAAAAATGTCTGATCAGTTTGGAAGAAAAAAAGCCTTCCTTTGGTCTGGAGTCCTACAACTCATTTTAGGCACATCTGTTGCTTTCGCCTCCGACTACTATTCATTCGTTGCGCTTCGATTCCTTTATGGTATCTTCGGATCGGGTTCATATATAGCTGGGTTTGTATTGACAATGGAAATAGTCGGCCCGAGTAAGCGTACTATATGCGGTGTTACGTTTCAAATCATGTTTGCCTCTGGCATTATGTTGTTAGCCGCTTGGGGATATTTAATAGATAACAGATTCTATTTGCAATTGGTATATGCGTTACACGCAGCAATATTGCTTCCTCACTGGCTACTTATGGATGAATCCCCAAGGTGGCTCTGGGCGCAAGGGCGCGCTCGTGAGTCTGTCGCTATCATAGAGAAGGCTATGAAATGCAACGGATCCACTGACCCGATAGACACTGCGTCATTAGTATCCCACTGCAAAGCAACCTGTGCTAAATATACAGACGAACATTCTGCAGGAACTACGGACTTGTTCAAGACTCCAAAAATGATGCAGAAGACTTTGATTATTTGCGGTTGCTGGTTCGTCAATTCGGTAGTGTACTACGGTCTGTCGCTAAATACTGGTAAACTTAACGGGAACCCATACTTCCTCATCTTCTTAATGGGAGTCGTGGAGTTGCCCAGCTATATTATCATTGTTTACTTTTTGGACCGCGTCGGACACCGAGCACTCATCAGCACCATGATGTTGTTAGGAGGGATCGCCTGTCTAGTCATTGTCGCTCTACCTCATGGCTCCACGTCGACTACAGGTGTCGTGATGTTAGGAAAACTATTTATATCAGGCTCCTATTCTATTATCTACAAGTATTCCGCGGAATTGTTCCCGACTGTAGTGCGCAGCTCAGGAGTAGGACTGGGCAGTATGTTTGCTAGTGTCTCGGGTGCTCTGACGCCACTTATCAATTTGCTGGACACATTAAATCCAAAAATACCTACCATTCTTTTCGGATTTCTGGCTTTGTTATCAGGATTCTCTACTTATTTCCTACCCGAAACAATTGGTAGAAACTTACCTCAATCATTGGAAGACGGAGAGAAGTTCGGTGTCGGTGACACTTGCTTTACAAACTGCAGCGGTCGACGAATGAGCACAGACACAGTGGACCTACCAGAAACAATGGTGCCGCTGGAAGTAATGGAAAAGAAACCCTAAGACATTATTGTGAGGCCTGTAGATAAAGCCATGTCTCGAAAATTAAATTATGCGACGTAAGAATAAGCAATATAAGTAAAACGGCTATTTCAATAAGTTATTTCAAACTCAGCCTTATGGTAACTAAACATGCGCGTAAAGCTTGCATTTTACGAACTTTGCTCAACATTTTATTACTTTGTATGGTGTTACTGGTTTTTTATCAATACTGCGCTATTTTAATTTTAGGAAGTCTTACTTGTTTTCTATATCTGTTACTGTTTTGCAAAGAATTTAGATTTTAAGTGTTTATGTACGTAATTAGATTACTGTTATATTTTATAGTGTCTAGTCAAGAGTTAATCACAAGCAAGTCGTGTTCATGTGAACAGTTTTGCTTAAGACTGGATAATTGTTCTACTAACAACTAGTTATCGTAATGCGGAAATACCTAACAGGTAAATAGTATATTTTTAATAGGTTCGAATGTGTGTCAAAGAAAAAACGTAGAAGTTGAAGAAACCGACAAAAACAAAAACAGTAATGTTTTTATCGGTTTCTTCAACTTCTACGTATTATCATGCCAACTATAAGCATTGGTTGATCACATATTTAAATATTTATTGTACCTAAGTACTAGTAAGTTCGAAAATAGATGTAAAGTTTTTTGAAGATTGAAAACCCGTTGGCATTCGAATGTAGACATAGCTATAAGGAATGACAAGGTATTGGTTGGTGGCATCAAAATGTCGAGCCAATGATGGAACACAATTATTTTCGTTGAAAGATAACATTAGGCACAAATTGGGCCTTTTACTGACTGCTAAGTTGGAACTTAATACCCGGTTTCTGTGAAGCGAAAATCAACACTAATCTCATTTCATTTGATATCAGTTTAATTTTTACACTTCGTCATCGTTAATTTTCTTTTTCGATCCACAGGACAGTCGGTAGGACGTTTTTGTGACTCTACCAGTACCTTAAATAAACAGCTTGGAAACTTTCAAATCAGCTCAAAACAAGTTTGGTGAATTTAAAAGGTCCTGCAAAGCCTGACAGTTGTTAACATTTACAAGGTATTTCATGGGTCTTAATATTATATATGATTATATTATTTTAATGTGGTCGACTGATGTGTGTTCCGTATTTACCTACCTATAATATATTATTACATTAAGTATATAAATATTTTCGCTAGTCATTATGGCTAATTAAAATACATGTTTATGTCGCAGCGTAATAATAGATTGGAAAACATGTTTTTTTATGAGTTTTTATTTACCAAGACTTACATGTATTTCTTTATTGAAATTTAAATTTTAGAAGGATAACTCGCCTTTGGATTTCGCTTCATTTTGGACATGTCTTAACCGACTTAGCAGGTTCTATCTATTAATCTGATTTTATTATTACCCTGACACATAACCAATAAGATGGAAAGCTTAAACTATACTCAATACAACACTGCCAGTCAGTAGGTAGTGCTCGAAACATTTTGTTAAGTTACGTCTGGAGAACTAAACTAACGTTAGGTAAGCTTTAAACATGAGCGTAACTAAATAAATTATTTTTAGGAAAATAATAACTACATACGGGGGAAACACCAGGGTAGTCCCCGAAATTATATTTTTCATTTGATTTTTGCAGGTCAGTGTCAAGCTGTATATTGAACTAAATATGATTTGTGAAAATAACACGTATGAATTTACAGAATGAATTATCAATACACCCTCTAAGTCCATTTACGCGCACACACTGACCTGCACCCTAATCGCGTAACGCATGATCAATCATAATCTGAATCATTTTCAAACAGTTTGCTAATCCATTGCTTCATATGTTCGAAAAACGTGTCTGTTCGACAACGTAAATAACGCAATGAATGTAGTTGAACTGCCAAAATGAAACGGATTATGATTGATCGTGTGTTTCAATTAGGGTGCTGTTGATTGCAAAATAATGTCGGAAAATTTGAATTTCCCGGGCTAACTTAACGCATTCTCCTTATGGGTATTTAATAGCATTTAGACATTAACGCGCATGTAGTCATTTATATGTAAGGCTAAATTAACCAATAAGGGTTATGTAGGTATGTACATAAGTATTGGATTTTGTGTCCGATACTTAAAAATCACTTCCTTTTTCTTTTCAGTACTCAGTGATCCTTAAATTAAATTATAAATAACCTCGCTTACATTATAAAGTGGACATGTTTTACACGCCAATAGCTACATGACCATCAATGATACTATCTGACTTCCCATCAACTCACATGTTTTACACTTTATGCAAATTGACGACATTAAACACGTCAGTGACGCTGGTCGCAAACCTATGAGGTTACTATAAATAGCTGGATTCAAATAGCTTTAGTCAGTTCCTTTTTATATTTTATTACTTCATCATTTCAGCCGAAGGACGTCCACTGTTGGACATAGGCCTCCCCTAAGCTCCGCCACTTCGACCGGTTCTGGGCTTCCCGCATCCAGCGGACTCCTGCGGCCCTCACAAGGTCATCTGTCCACCTTGTTGGAGGTCGTCCAACTTTACGTCTTCCGGTACGCGGTCGCCATTCCAGAACTTTTCCGCCCCATCGGCCATCTGTTCTGCGAGCAATGCGCCCTGCCCACTGCCACTTAAGTTTGGAAATTCTTCGGACTATGTCGGTTACCTTGGTTCTCCTGCGGATCTCTTCATTCCTAATACGATCACGTAGGGAAACTCCAAGCATAGCCCTCTCCATTGCCCTTTGGGTGACTTTAAGCCTTCTTATGGAGACCCATTGTGTATTGGCATTAAGCTGCATCCGGTTAGACTGGAAGCGGACCCCAACGTGATTGGGAAAAGGCTAGGCAGATGATGCAGATGATGATGAGGCCCATTGTGTTCTTTTATTAAAACATCGTGAGAAAACCGGCATGTCCTAGAACCAAAAATTCGAAGACATGTGACATCTACCAACCCGCACTGGGCCCGCGTGGTAGATTACGGCCCAATCCCCCTCTCACCGAGAGGAGGCCTGTGTCCCAGCAGTGGGAACATTATAGGCTGATGATGATGATGATGATTACTAAAGTTCAGAATATGCCTGTGAAATAAACAGATTTAAAGGCAAGTTTTACAATTTTAATTTTTATATATATACTAATAATGATTCAGATACTAATCGCACGTGCGTACGTAGGTGTTCAAGTCATATCTAAGTGATATTACCTACTTTTGTTATAAAAATCAAGTTTAAAAACAGACAAACAGGTATCTACCTATTAAAAGATTCGGCCAGTATTATTAAAATGTACATAATTATGTTGTTCCTTTTAATAGTGTGGCTTCAAGTTTATTCAAGAGTCTTTAAAGAAAAAAAGAAAGCCATTTCTGGCGATTCTTTTTTATTCAATAATAGGTAGGTACCTATTTGTCATAAACAGATTGCCTCTACCAAGACTGAAAAGAGAGTAAAAACCAGGTATTTAATTAAGTCATTTTATAAGGAAATACTAAAGGTACATATACCTACCTAAGTATAGAAATCTGCAGCAGGACTTTGTAATAAACATTCCTTAACTTAATACGCTAGGTCTGACCTTGCTAGGTCGGGCCTGCTCTAAATTCCAATACAGTATACATCAATTACTTATACTTACTACTTAGGTATTTTTATTCTATAACTTAGGTAAAACTAATAAGTAATGACTGAATGGCCAATCTAAGTAATAGGTACGTAAGTTAACTCAATGTTAAATGCAAAATTATGAAGTGAAATGTTCAGATGAACGGTTAGTAGACGTTCATAATTTATATTTTTTGTGTTTTTATTGACGCTGTAAAAGTGTTTTGGTTAAGAGGTACTTTCATACTTACTAAGTAACGTTTTTTTACCAGGCTTATTTCGAAGAAGAAGTTGTATGAAATCAGTCTGTAATTAATCATAGGCACCCCGTAGTCATTTTAAAACCTTTTTTTATAAACTGGCCGATTTTTTGCCAAAATACATCAAAATTTAATAAAGTTAAACATTTGATACATTGGACCTGTCCAATTCGTGGCCTCTTTTTTGCATTTTTCTATTGTTATAGCTGGATTTTATGTAAGTTTCAAAATGTTTACTAACCAACGATCAAGACTATTTCTAAGTAGAATTAAGCATCAAATATATGGTGTACACGAATTTAATAAATATTTTTTACGAGTGTTGTGTTTTTTTTTTGGCCTGTTAAATATAATATTTAAGGTTTGATACGTACGAAGATTCATCCCTGTTTATCTTCGTATTATTAGATTTTTTCTCGTGATCTACTACATCTACACATCGCATAGATGATAGATTATTAGGTACCTCTAAACCTACCCACTTTCCATAATTTTACAATAGAATAAATAAATAAAATAAAAACAGCTCGAAAGCAGTCAATTAACTTGCTACGTTGTTGTTACGCGTAGTCGCTGGGGGTTTTAATTCCACAGGACGTTCGTGCTACGACGCTACGAGTGCTACGAGAGAGCTTGCTACGATCTAGAACACGGTATTGTTTTAATCGAGGGCTTGATTAACAATCGAATAGAATTACAAGGATTCAGATTTATTTCTTAGATTAAATGTAGACGTAATAAATAAGTACATATTTAAGATTGATATTTTGTTTCAATTTTCTAAAGATTTACTTTTTACTTGTAACCAGACTAAATTGGATAGAATTATAGATATTTACTAGGAACGTAATCACTCTAGAATTCTTTCAGTTATAATGTGTACCTAAACAGACCTAAATGTATCATGCAGACTCTGTATACCCCGTAGGTACCCTGTTACTTACTACTAATCAATATCAATCAATTCAGTTAGGACAAATCTACGAAGTAAACGCCTAAATCGATATGTAGGGATCTATAGGTAGGGATTTACCAACTAGCGTCATCTTTCTAACTCACCGACCTTGACAATTCAGAAGTGCCTGTAATTGGTTTATTACCCAATGTACTGCGCGGTCGCTTTTATACAGTCATTCGAATTTATTCGGTTAATCGTGAAATTTCTTTTCCCATGGTTATTTTCTTCTATCTGAGTAGTTACAAGGATTTTTCAGCTGAAACTTTAAGGATAAACAATTGAATAAAGATACTAATTATTTGTCGAACCATATTTACCGTCACTTAATAATAACTCATGTATTGGAGTGTTACATTTTAGCGTAGCCAAATTTTAATTAAAATGGAATAACTCTCTGAGGAGTTGGAATACAAACATCTAATTTCACATGATGCTGTGAGTTCATAAAAGGTATAAACCACCATAATTGGTAAGTTTCTAGGGTTTCTCATTGAAGCGCAAGGATCGATTTTAAGGTTTTTGAAAAACAATGTCTTATTTTCCAACGGTGTCGATTATAGAAAAAATAAAATTGTACAACATAAGCACAAATTAAGACCCAGTCGTAAAAAAAAATCATAGTTGTATGTCATGCAATTTAAGAGATACGGCAATTTGCTAAACGTTACTCCAGCGGCATCTTGAATAACTCTGAAACCTCAAGACGCACAAATTTAATTTTTTGGGCACAATTAGGCACAAATTAGATCTATCTAAGTAGCTAGTTTGTATTCAGCTACGACCACCAGTTAAAAAACATGCCGCTGCCGTAACGTTACTCCGGCGGAATTTGTTTTTCGTGAATATCTTTGGATCGGCTGGAAGAACAGAGTCTAAATTTCGGGCACATTTAGGTACTCTAGACGGGGTACTAATTATCTGTCAAGCCGAAATCCTGAAAAGCGACAACATCCCGCTGGAGTACCGCACACAAGTAAACGGCACGGATGGCGAAACTCAAACTCAAAGCATTTATCTATATAAATAAAAAGACAAGTCCTGACTGACTGACTGATTGACTGACTCATCAACGCCCAGCCTAAACCCTTGGACCTAAAAAGCTGAAATTTTGCACAGAGGTTCCCTTTATAGTGTAAACAAGGAATAAGGAGGGATTTTTTGAAATTCAACCCCTAAGGGAGTTAATTAAGGGATGAAAGTTCCGCGCGGGCGAAGCCGCTGGCAAAAGCTAGTTTCTAATAAACCAATTACAGGCTCTTCTGAATTGTAAAGGTCGGTGAGTTAGAAAGATGACGCTAGTTGGTAAATCCCTACCTATAGATTTAGGCGTTTACTTCGTAGATTTGTCCTAACTGAATTGATTGATATTGATTAGTAGTAACTCTTTTACTCCTATAGCACTCGAGGCAATGACGAGACTGTAAGTACTTAGTTACAGGATAGGAGGGAGAGAGACTGTTGATTTAAAAGGAGGATATGTTACTGTCAAGGAAGCAACTCAATTCTTTTGACAGCGGTGCAACATACCTAAGATCACTAGGCACATAATACGGTATAACGATTGTACATGGGTTTTTTTTTTTTTTTTTTTTTTGGGTGGGAAATCATCAAATGACTTCTCCTGCTGAGTAGAGCAGGAGGGCGTGTCAGACTTTTACTGACTAAAACCCACCCGTGTTCCCTCAGTAGCCCGTATGCCAGGGGCCGTGGTATCTCTTTCGAACAAACCCGCACCCCTGGCAGGCATCGGCCCTTGCGGACCCCATCGGTGGTTGCTGACATCTTTGACGGCGCGCGTGTGGAACACAACGCGCCGTCCCGTCTACCACTTTTCGGCCGCAGAGGATAGGGAGAGCGGCTAACGCTATACCGACACTCCTCTTCCCCTGCGGCCCCACCGCGTCCGCCATCAAACGGTGGCGGCCCCGTCCAGGCCACGGAAGGGAAGAGCGCTGCTCAGAAGCACCGGCACCCCTCCTCTACCGCAGCCCGTAACCCTCAGCCGCGATGCCTCCCATTCGACATCGCGGCCCACCTCAGTTGCGGTGCACCTCACCGCAACCTACTTTTTGGCCGCTACGTCGTCGGCTTTGAGGCAAAAACCCTGACGAGCGGCCCCACCTTTGGGTTCCTCTTGGCTTCACCGTGGCCGGCATCCACGGTTACTGAGCCCCCCCGCAACGACAATGCGGGAACCCACTCGGGGGGGATTGTACATGGGTGTGGACACATGTTTGTTTTGAAGATATGCAACTACACTGTCGCTGATGGTATCGATAAAGAATTCATCAGTTTTAACACTTTTAACCGACGAAAAAACGGAGGAGGTCACTCAATTCGACGCGTATTTTACGTACGTATGACCACGCATATCTTTTTACAGAGTAGTTCGATTTTGATAATTCTTTTTTTATTGGAAAGGGTATACCCCGAAATTGGTCCCCTAAAAAAAAAAACAACCCTAAGGGTAGGAAAACAGGGGATGATTGATTGTTAACTCACAGATTTTAAACGAACGAGTTGTGTATTCCAAAAATTAATAAAAAATAAACATATAGTATTAGTAGATTATAGCCACAAAAAATTGTAAAATAAAAACTTTTTAACAAAAAAATTAAACCGCTGAAAAAACTGAAAAGAAAAAAAAAATCTGCTGTGTTTAACCTTAATAACTAAGTTCGGAAGTCGGTGACTTTGGAAATGTATTTTAATTTTATGTCACCGACTTCCGAACTTAGTTATTAAGGTTGGGGATATTTAATAGATAACAGATTCTATTTGCAATTGGTATATGCGTTACACGCAGCAATATTGCTTCCTCACTGGCTACTTATGGATGAATCCCCAAGGTGGCTCTGGGCGCAAGGGCGCGCTCGTGAGTCTGTCGCTATCATAGAGAAGGCTATGAAATGCAACGGATCCACTGACCCGATAGACACTGCGTCATTAGTATCCCACTGCAAAGCAACCTGTGCTAAATATACAGACGAACATTCTGCAGGAACTACGGACTTGTTCAAGACTCCAAAAATGATGCAGAAGACTTTGATTATTTGCGGTTGCTGGTTCGTCAATTCGGTAGTGTACTACGGTCTGTCGCTAAATACTGGTAAACTTAACGGGAACCCATACTTCCTCATCTTCTTAATGGGAGTCGTGGAGTTGCCCAGCTATATTATCATTGTTTACTTTTTGGACCGCGTCGGACACCGAGCACTCATCAGCACCATGATGTTGTTAGGAGGGATCGCCTGTCTAGTCATTGTCGCTCTACCTCATGGCTCCACGTCGACTACAGGTGTCGTGATGTTAGGAAAACTATTTATATCAGGCTCCTATTCTATTATCTACAAGTATTCCGCGGAATTGTTCCCGACTGTAGTGCGCAGCTCAGGAGTAGGACTGGGCAGTATGTTTGCTAGTGTCTCGGGTGCTCTGACGCCACTTATCAATTTGCTGGACACATTAAATCCAAAAATACCTACCATTCTTTTCGGATTTCTGGCTTTGTTATCAGGATTCTCTACTTATTTCCTACCCGAAACAATTGGTAGAAACTTACCTCAATCATTGGAAGACGGAGAGAAGTTCGGTGTCGGTGACACTTGCTTTACAAACTGCAGCGGTCGACGAATGAGCACAGACACAGTGGACCTACCAGAAACAATGGTGCCGCTGGAAGTAATGGAAAAGAAACCCTAAGACATTATTGTGAGGCCTGTAGATAAAGCCATGTCTCGAAAATTAAATTATGCGACGTAAGAATAAGCAATATAAGTAAAACGGCTATTTCAATAAGTTATTTCAAACTCAGCCTTATGGTAACTAAACATGCGCGTAAAGCTTGCATTTTACGAACTTTGCTCAACATTTTATTACTTTGTATGGTGTTACTGGTTTTTTATCAATACTGCGCTATTTTAATTTTAGGAAGTCTTACTTGTTTTCTATATCTGTTACTGTTTTGCAAAGAATTTAGATTTTAAGTGTTTATGTACGTAATTAGATTACTGTTATATTTTATAGTGTCTAGTCAAGAGTTAATCACAAGCAAGTCGTGTTCATGTGAACAGTTTTGCTTAAGACTGGATAATTGTTCTACTAACAACTAGTTATCGTAATGCGGAAATACCTAACAGGTAAATAGTATATTTTTAATAGGTTCGAATGTGTGTCAAAGAAAAAACGTAGAAGTTGAAGAAACCGACAAAAACAAAAACAGTAATGTTTTTATCGGTTTCTTCAACTTCTACGTATTATCATGCCAACTATAAGCATTGGTTGATCACATATTTAAATATTTATTGTACCTAAGTACTAGTAAGTTCGAAAATAGATGTAAAGTTTTTTGAAGATTGAAAACCCGTTGGCATTCGAATGTAGACATAGCTATAAGGAATGACAAGGTATTGGTTGGTGGCATCAAAATGTCGAGCCAATGATGGAACACAATTATTTTCGTTGAAAGATAACATTAGGCACAAATTGGGCCTTTTACTGACTGCTAAGTTGGAACTTAATACCCGGTTTCTGTGAAGCGAAAATCAACACTAATCTCATTTCATTTGATATCAGTTTAATTTTTACACTTCGTCATCGTTAATTTTCTTTTTCGATCCACAGGACAGTCGGTAGGACGTTTTTGTGACTCTACCAGTACCTTAAATAAACAGCTTGGAAACTTTCAAATCAGCTCAAAACAAGTTTGGTGAATTTAAAAGGTCCTGCAAAGCCTGACAGTTGTTAACATTTACAAGGTATTTCATGGGTCTTAATATTATATATGATTATATTATTTTAATGTGGTCGACTGATGTGTGTTCCGTATTTACCTACCTATAATATATTATTACATTAAGTATATAAATATTTTCGCTAGTCATTATGGCTAATTAAAATACATGTTTATGTCGCAGCGTAATAATAGATTGGAAAACATGTTTTTTTATGAGTTTTTATTTACCAAGACTTACATGTATTTCTTTATTGAAATTTAAATTTTAGAAGGATAACTCGCCTTTGGATTTCGCTTCATTTTGGACATGTCTTAACCGACTTAGCAGGTTCTATCTATTAATCTGATTTTATTATTACCCTGACACATAACCAATAAGATGGAAAGCTTAAACTATACTCAATACAACACTGCCAGTCAGTAGGTAGTGCTCGAAACATTTTGTTAAGTTACGTCTGGAGAACTAAACTAACGTTAGGTAAGCTTTAAACATGAGCGTAACTAAATAAATTATTTTTAGGAAAATAATAACTACATACGGGGGAAACACCAGGGTAGTCCCCGAAATTATATTTTTCATTTGATTTTTGCAGGTCAGTGTCAAGCTGTATATTGAACTAAATATGATTTGTGAAAATAACACGTATGAATTTACAGAATGAATTATCAATACACCCTCTAAGTCCATTTACGCGCACACACTGACCTGCACCCTAATCGCGTAACGCATGATCAATCATAATCTGAATCATTTTCAAACAGTTTGCTAATCCATTGCTTCATATGTTCGAAAAACGTGTCTGTTCGACAACGTAAATAACGCAATGAATGTAGTTGAACTGCCAAAATGAAACGGATTATGATTGATCGTGTGTTTCAATTAGGGTGCTGTTGATTGCAAAATAATGTCGGAAAATTTGAATTTCCCGGGCTAACTTAACGCATTCTCCTTATGGGTATTTAATAGCATTTAGACATTAACGCGCATGTAGTCATTTATATGTAAGGCTAAATTAACCAATAAGGGTTATGTAGGTATGTACATAAGTATTGGATTTTGTGTCCGATACTTAAAAATCACTTCCTTTTTCTTTTCAGTACTCAGTGATCCTTAAATTAAATTATAAATAACCTCGCTTACATTATAAAGTGGACATGTTTTACACGCCAATAGCTACATGACCATCAATGATACTATCTGACTTCCCATCAACTCACATGTTTTACACTTTATGCAAATTGACGACATTAAACACGTCAGTGACGCTGGTCGCAAACCTATGAGGTTACTATAAATAGCTGGATTCAAATAGCTTTAGTCAGTTCCTTTTTATATTTTATTACTTCATCATTTCAGCCGAAGGACGTCCACTGTTGGACATAGGCCTCCCCTAAGCTCCGCCACTTCGACCGGTTCTGGGCTTCCCGCATCCAGCGGACTCCTGCGGCCCTCACAAGGTCATCTGTCCACCTTGTTGGAGGTCGTCCAACTTTACGTCTTCCGGTACGCGGTCGCCATTCCAGAACTTTTCCGCCCCATCGGCCATCTGTTCTGCGAGCAATGCGCCCTGCCCACTGCCACTTAAGTTTGGAAATTCTTCGGACTATGTCGGTTACCTTGGTTCTCCTGCGGATCTCTTCATTCCTAATACGATCACGTAGGGAAACTCCAAGCATAGCCCTCTCCATTGCCCTTTGGGTGACTTTAAGCCTTCTTATGGAGACCCATTGTGTATTGGCATTAAGCTGCATCCGGTTAGACTGGAAGCGGACCCCAACGTGATTGGGAAAAGGCTAGGCAGATGATGCAGATGATGATGAGGCCCATTGTGTTCTTTTATTAAAACATCGTGAGAAAACCGGCATGTCCTAGAACCAAAAATTCGAAGACATGTGACATCTACCAACCCGCACTGGGCCCGCGTGGTAGATTACGGCCCAATCCCCCTCTCACCGAGAGGAGGCCTGTGTCCCAGCAGTGGGAACATTATAGGCTGATGATGATGATGATGATTACTAAAGTTCAGAATATGCCTGTGAAATAAACAGATTTAAAGGCAAGTTTTACAATTTTAATTTTTATATATATACTAATAATGATTCAGATACTAATCGCACGTGCGTACGTAGGTGTTCAAGTCATATCTAAGTGATATTACCTACTTTTGTTATAAAAATCAAGTTTAAAAACAGACAAACAGGTATCTACCTATTAAAAGATTCGGCCAGTATTATTAAAATGTACATAATTATGTTGTTCCTTTTAATAGTGTGGCTTCAAGTTTATTCAAGAGTCTTTAAAGAAAAAAAGAAAGCCATTTCTGGCGATTCTTTTTTATTCAATAATAGGTAGGTACCTATTTGTCATAAACAGATTGCCTCTACCAAGACTGAAAAGAGAGTAAAAACCAGGTATTTAATTAAGTCATTTTATAAGGAAATACTAAAGGTACATATACCTACCTAAGTATAGAAATCTGCAGCAGGACTTTGTAATAAACATTCCTTAACTTAATACGCTAGGTCTGACCTTGCTAGGTCGGGCCTGCTCTAAATTCCAATACAGTATACATCAATTACTTATACTTACTACTTAGGTATTTTTATTCTATAACTTAGGTAAAACTAATAAGTAATGACTGAATGGCCAATCTAAGTAATAGGTACGTAAGTTAACTCAATGTTAAATGCAAAATTATGAAGTGAAATGTTCAGATGAACGGTTAGTAGACGTTCATAATTTATATTTTTTGTGTTTTTATTGACGCTGTAAAAGTGTTTTGGTTAAGAGGTACTTTCATACTTACTAAGTAACGTTTTTTTACCAGGCTTATTTCGAAGAAGAAGTTGTATGAAATCAGTCTGTAATTAATCATAGGCACCCCGTAGTCATTTTAAAACCTTTTTTTATAAACTGGCCGATTTTTTGCCAAAATACATCAAAATTTAATAAAGTTAAACATTTGATACATTGGACCTGTCCAATTCGTGGCCTCTTTTTTGCATTTTTCTATTGTTATAGCTGGATTTTATGTAAGTTTCAAAATGTTTACTAACCAACGATCAAGACTATTTCTAAGTAGAATTAAGCATCAAATATATGGTGTACACGAATTTAATAAATATTTTTTACGAGTGTTGTGTTTTTTTTTTGGCCTGTTAAATATAATATTTAAGGTTTGATACGTACGAAGATTCATCCCTGTTTATCTTCGTATTATTAGATTTTTTCTCGTGATCTACTACATCTACACATCGCATAGATGATAGATTATTAGGTACCTCTAAACCTACCCACTTTCCATAATTTTACAATAGAATAAATAAATAAAATAAAAACAGCTCGAAAGCAGTCAATTAACTTGCTACGTTGTTGTTACGCGTAG
Source organism: Polymixis flavicincta (assembly GCA_949987655.1). Lineage (NCBI taxonomy): Eukaryota > Metazoa > Arthropoda > Insecta > Lepidoptera > Noctuidae > Polymixis > Polymixis flavicincta. The sequence continues at coordinate 14,208,980 of OX465182.1, forward strand.
TCGCTGGGGGTTTTAATTCCACAGGACGTTCGTGCTACGACGCTACGAGTGCTACGAGAGAGCTTGCTACGATCTAGAACACGGTATTGTTTTAATCGAGGGCTTGATTAACAATCGAATAGAATTACAAGGATTCAGATTTATTTCTTAGATTAAATGTAGACGTAATAAATAAGTACATATTTAAGATTGATATTTTGTTTCAATTTTCTAAAGATTTACTTTTTACTTGTAACCAGACTAAATTGGATAGAATTATAGATATTTACTAGGAACGTAATCACTCTAGAATTCTTTCAGTTATAATGTGTACCTAAACAGACCTAAATGTATCATGCAGACTCTGTATACCCCGTAGGTACCCTGTTACTTACTACTAATCAATATCAATCAATTCAGTTAGGACAAATCTACGAAGTAAACGCCTAAATCGATATGTAGGGATCTATAGGTAGGGATTTACCAACTAGCGTCATCTTTCTAACTCACCGACCTTGACAATTCAGAAGTGCCTGTAATTGGTTTATTACCCAATGTACTGCGCGGTCGCTTTTATACAGTCATTCGAATTTATTCGGTTAATCGTGAAATTTCTTTTCCCATGGTTATTTTCTTCTATCTGAGTAGTTACAAGGATTTTTCAGCTGAAACTTTAAGGATAAACAATTGAATAAAGATACTAATTATTTGTCGAACCATATTTACCGTCACTTAATAATAACTCATGTATTGGAGTGTTACATTTTAGCGTAGCCAAATTTTAATTAAAATGGAATAACTCTCTGAGGAGTTGGAATACAAACATCTAATTTCACATGATGCTGTGAGTTCATAAAAGGTATAAACCACCATAATTGGTAAGTTTCTAGGGTTTCTCATTGAAGCGCAAGGATCGATTTTAAGGTTTTTGAAAAACAATGTCTTATTTTCCAACGGTGTCGATTATAGAAAAAATAAAATTGTACAACATAAGCACAAATTAAGACCCAGTCGTAAAAAAAAATCATAGTTGTATGTCATGCAATTTAAGAGATACGGCAATTTGCTAAACGTTACTCCAGCGGCATCTTGAATAACTCTGAAACCTCAAGACGCACAAATTTAATTTTTTGGGCACAATTAGGCACAAATTAGATCTATCTAAGTAGCTAGTTTGTATTCAGCTACGACCACCAGTTAAAAAACATGCCGCTGCCGTAACGTTACTCCGGCGGAATTTGTTTTTCGTGAATATCTTTGGATCGGCTGGAAGAACAGAGTCTAAATTTCGGGCACATTTAGGTACTCTAGACGGGGTACTAATTATCTGTCAAGCCGAAATCCTGAAAAGCGACAACATCCCGCTGGAGTACCGCACACAAGTAAACGGCACGGATGGCGAAACTCAAACTCAAAGCATTTATCTATATAAATAAAAAGACAAGTCCTGACTGACTGACTGATTGACTGACTCATCAACGCCCAGCCTAAACCCTTGGACCTAAAAAGCTGAAATTTTGCACAGAGGTTCCCTTTATAGTGTAAACAAGGAATAAGGAGGGATTTTTTGAAATTCAACCCCTAAGGGAGTTAATTAAGGGATGAAAGTTCCGCGCGGGCGAAGCCGCTGGCAAAAGCTAGTTTCTAATAAACCAATTACAGGCTCTTCTGAATTGTAAAGGTCGGTGAGTTAGAAAGATGACGCTAGTTGGTAAATCCCTACCTATAGATTTAGGCGTTTACTTCGTAGATTTGTCCTAACTGAATTGATTGATATTGATTAGTAGTAACTCTTTTACTCCTATAGCACTCGAGGCAATGACGAGACTGTAAGTACTTAGTTACAGGATAGGAGGGAGAGAGACTGTTGATTTAAAAGGAGGATATGTTACTGTCAAGGAAGCAACTCAATTCTTTTGACAGCGGTGCAACATACCTAAGATCACTAGGCACATAATACGGTATAACGATTGTACATGGGTTTTTTTTTTTTTTTTTTTTTTGGGTGGGAAATCATCAAATGACTTCTCCTGCTGAGTAGAGCAGGAGGGCGTGTCAGACTTTTACTGACTAAAACCCACCCGTGTTCCCTCAGTAGCCCGTATGCCAGGGGCCGTGGTATCTCTTTCGAACAAACCCGCACCCCTGGCAGGCATCGGCCCTTGCGGACCCCATCGGTGGTTGCTGACATCTTTGACGGCGCGCGTGTGGAACACAACGCGCCGTCCCGTCTACCACTTTTCGGCCGCAGAGGATAGGGAGAGCGGCTAACGCTATACCGACACTCCTCTTCCCCTGCGGCCCCACCGCGTCCGCCATCAAACGGTGGCGGCCCCGTCCAGGCCACGGAAGGGAAGAGCGCTGCTCAGAAGCACCGGCACCCCTCCTCTACCGCAGCCCGTAACCCTCAGCCGCGATGCCTCCCATTCGACATCGCGGCCCACCTCAGTTGCGGTGCACCTCACCGCAACCTACTTTTTGGCCGCTACGTCGTCGGCTTTGAGGCAAAAACCCTGACGAGCGGCCCCACCTTTGGGTTCCTCTTGGCTTCACCGTGGCCGGCATCCACGGTTACTGAGCCCCCCCGCAACGACAATGCGGGAACCCACTCGGGGGGGATTGTACATGGGTGTGGACACATGTTTGTTTTGAAGATATGCAACTACACTGTCGCTGATGGTATCGATAAAGAATTCATCAGTTTTAACACTTTTAACCGACGAAAAAACGGAGGAGGTCACTCAATTCGACGCGTATTTTACGTACGTATGACCACGCATATCTTTTTACAGAGTAGTTCGATTTTGATAATTCTTTTTTTATTGGAAAGGGTATACCCCGAAATTGGTCCCCTAAAAAAAAAAACAACCCTAAGGGTAGGAAAACAGGGGATGATTGATTGTTAACTCACAGATTTTAAACGAACGAGTTGTGTATTCCAAAAATTAATAAAAAATAAACATATAGTATTAGTAGATTATAGCCACAAAAAATTGTAAAATAAAAACTTTTTAACAAAAAAATTAAACCGCTGAAAAAACTGAAAAGAAAAAAAAAATCTGCTGTGTTTAACCTTAATAACTAAGTTCGGAAGTCGGTGACTTTGGAAATGTATTTTAATTTTATGTCACCGACTTCCGAACTTAGTTATTAAGGTTAAACACAGCAGATTTTTTTTTCTTTTCAGTTTTTTCGGCGGTTTAATTTTTTTAACATTGTTAACTTTTTTAACGCAAATCAAGTTCAATAAAAAATACTTACAAAATTTGTTTTTCATTTGCAGGTGCTGGGTCGACGGCGTTGACACCAATGAGTCAATAGCGGCGTGGAATTCTTCCGAAATATTAGCAGCCATACCACAAACCATCTCTGGAGGTCTACATAGCTGCCTTATTTATGAAAATAACGAAACAACAACTTGTTCTAAATTCGTATATGACACGACATACAGGTCTTCCTCACGGTCTATGGAATGGAATCTAATATGCGATAAAAGATGGATGGGAGCACTAGCTCAGTCTGTTTACATGTTAGGGGTTTTCACCGGAGCTGTAGTCTTGGGAGGAATGGCAGATAAGTACGGAAGAAAAACCATATTTTGCTGGTCCGGAGTCCTACAGTTAGTCTTTGGTGTGCTAGTTGCTTTTATACCTGAATATTGGTCCTTCTTGGCAGTTCGTTTTGTATACGGAATATTTGGATCTGCCGGTTCGTATATTACCGGCTTCGTTTTAACTATGGAATTAGTCGGAGCTAGTAAGCGAACCGCGTGTGGCGTCGCTTTTCAAGGTGCCTTTGCTGGAGGTATTATGTTAGTCGCAGGGTGGGGAGCTCTTGTAGACAACAGACAAATTCTCCAAGTGATATACGGACTTCATAGCCTTCTCCTTATTCCACATATTTGGATCATGGACGAATCTCCTCGTTGGTTGTGGGCTCAAGGCCGGTCAAAAGAATCGGTGGATATAGTTGAAAAAGCTTTGAAATGCAACAGATCTGAGAGTAGGTTGGATAGAGCTGAATTGGTGTCTAAGGGAAGGGCTGAAGCGTCGAAAGGAACTGATGCTCCATCGGCCAGTACAGGAGACCTGTTTAGAACACCTAATTTAAGAAATAAAACAATGAATGTCTGCTTTTGTTGGTTTGCCAACTCCATAGCATACTATGGGCTTACTTTGAGCACTGGCAAGCTAGAAGGCAACCCATATTTAATTACAGCTATTTTAGGATTTGTAGAATTGCCGAGCTATGCAGCGGTGGTTTATTTCCTCGATATTTGGGGTAGACGGCCGCTTATCAGCTCTATGATGCTTGTGGGTGGTGCGGCATGTGTTATTGCTACTTTCCTACCTTCTGGAAGTACGATCTCTACTGGAATTGTGATTGCAGGCAAATTATTTATTGCGGGCTCTTTTGCTATAATATACAACTACTCAGCGGAGTTATTCCCCACAGTTGTCCGTAACTCTGCAATGGGTTTAGGTTCTATGTGCGCCAGGCTTTCTGGTGCACTGACACCATTAATTACATTACTGGATTCTTTTAACCCCAAAATCCCAGCTATTACTTTTGGAGCAGTTGCAGTGATTTCTGGATTCTTATGTTTGTTCCTACCAGAGACTATGAATCAACCCATGCCACAATCCCTCGCCGACGGAGAGCAGTTCGGTAAAGGCGACACGTGTTTTGGCAGTTGCTTAGGAAAAAGAAGAAACAGAACCTATTCTGAAGACAATAAAGCTGTTGAATCAATGGTTCCTTTAGAAGATGCAAGTAGGAAAGTTTGATTAGTGTTCAGATTTCATGACAAAATCAATGTAGGCAAGCAGCCGCTTTAAAACTAGGCTGTTTACGTTTATGTAAATAGCTATCTAATCGAACAAAGTAGGTAGTATAGGCAATTATTTCTACTGTTCTACTTCTTTTACTAACACAAGTTACGTTAGTTAGAAAAAATCCCGCCGCAATTTTATTAGTGTGGACGTCCACACTAGTGATGTGCCGTTCCCGGGAATGTTCCCAAAGTGGGAAGGTTCCCAAAAGAATCTTTCCAGTGCCCGGGAATATTCCCAATTGCTTGGAACGTGTCGGTGAAACCACATAGAAATATAATAAAAGTAAAAATATAGTAACATACAAAGTAACTGGTAAGATTTAGTAAGTAAGTAGATTTGACATGTAATGAGTACTCATTTAGTAACTTGTCGTTCATTGTATTAATTTTAGAAAGAGGTAACTAAAAATTTCGAATGTAGGAGACTAGGAGGTTTAGAGATTCATCATCATCATAGTCATTTCAGCCGAAAGACGTACACTACTGGACATAGGCCTCCCGCAAGCTCCACCACTTCGACCGGTTCTGTGCTTCCCGCATCCAGCGGACTCCTGCGGCCCTCACAAGGTCATAGGTCCACCTTGTGGGAGGCCTTCCAACTTTACGTCTTCCGGTACGCAGTCGCCACTCCAGAACTTTTCAGCCCCATCGGCCATCTGTTCTGCGAGCAATGTGTCCTGCCCACTGCCACTTAAGTTTGGCACTTCTTCGGACTATGTCGGTTACCTTGGTTCTCCTGCGGATCTCTTCATTCCTGATTCGATCACGCAGGGAAACTCCAAGCATAGCCCTCTCCATCGCCCTTTGGGTGACTTTAAGCCTTTTATGAGGCCCATTGTGAGCAACCACGTTGCGGTTTCATATGTCATCACTGGCAACACGCACTGGTCAAAGACTTTCGTGTTGAGACATTGCGGTATGTGGGACGAGAAGATATTGCGAAGCTTCCCGAACGCTGCCCAGCCGAGTCGGAGACGAGACGAGACGATTGACTTCTTTCTCGAAGTTGGACCTACTTAACTGGACAGTTTGTCCTAGGTAAACGTACTCGTCCACAACTGTCAGTGCAGCTCCTCCGACCGTTACGAGAGTGGGTGTTACATGGGCATTGGAAATGACCTTTGTCTTGTCCATGTTCATCCTCCATGGCCTCAGCCATGACAACTATATCATCGGCAAACCGAAGGTGAGTGATGTACTCGCCATTGATGTTGATGCCAGCCCCTTTTCAGTCCAGAATCTTGAAGACATCCTCCAGTGCAGCGGTGAAGAGTTTCGGAGAGATAACGTCTCTCTGTCTTACACCTCGCTGCAGAAGGATAGGTTTCGAGGTCCGGTCCTGGAGTCGGACTGACATGGTGGCGTTTTCGTACAGACACTTCAACACCGCCATGTACCGATAGTCGATCTGGTACCGTTGGAGGGACTGCAGTACAGCCCACGTCGCGATCGAATCAAAGGCTTTTTCGTAGTCCACAAACTCTTAAACAGAGAGGCAGAATATACTCTTCGGTCTTCTGTATAACCTGCCGCAGCGTATGTGTGCCAAACCTGCGCGCTAGACGGTTTGTGATGACTTCGGAGAACAGCTTGTAGACATGTCATAGAAGTAAGATGGGCCTATAATTCCTATGAAGGGCATTGTCACCCTTTTTAAAGAAAAGTACCACCACACCTCTGTTCCATGCCTGTGGCGTTTTGCCCTCGAGTACGACGGAATCAAACAGCTTCTGGAGGGCCTTAAGAACGGGTTTTCCGCCGGCCTTTAGGTGTTCAGCTGTGATTCTGTCATCACCCGGCGCCTTATTGTTTTTAAAGCTGTTTCAGAGCCATCCTAATCTCGTACAAGCTGACGTCCGGGATGTCTTCAGTATACTGTCGGGTCAATCTAGCTCTTGGGTCGTTTGACAGATTCGTAACGGGGTTTCCTGTTGACTTGTTTAACTGTCCATAGAATCTCTCAATCTCTCTCAACAGCTCAGGCTTGGTGGATACGATCCTGCCTTCATCGGTCTTCAGTTTCGTAAGCTGACTCTGCCCAATAGACAGATCCCTAGCAAAGACCTTGTAGCCTTTATTACGTTCTATTGCGTCTTTAATACATTCTGTATTAAAGCAGCGGAGGTCGCTTTTCAAGGACTTAAAGATCTGTCTGTTAAACTGCCGGTACTCAAGCTCATCGTCTGAAGACTGCAGGACCATCTCGCGCCTCTCCTTCATGAGCTGCAAAGTAGGATCAGAGAGCCTCTTATTTTTATTGATACGATGGGCCTTGAAAAACGTAGACCCGACCGTATGGACAGTTTCCACGAACCCATCGTTACCCGCAACCCGTCGTTCAGAGATTTTGTACAATATTTTGAAACGTTATTTAAATAGACTGGTAGATACATTATTCTTTTCTATTTTTTGTGTTTTATCTTGCAATCAGTTTTTAAAAACTATGAGCAGATGAGTTGTAGGAAGGTCTGGGTTATTCCTCACCAGGAGCAACTTTCATATGAATAACGAAGCTCTCTCCAAGTTATCCAATTGTAGGATGTTGCGTCTTTTAAGTCTGCTGACACAAGCTGGTTTTGTGAGTTTAGCGGCCAATTTGTTGGTTGGGATGTCTCTACAGTCTGGATTGTTTGTTACACCGACCCGGTTAGTTGGAGCCATAAATCATGCACAAAGGATAAGTAAATAACATTTCTCAAAATTAGCATCACACCTGCACAGTTAAAAGGATAGTTTTTTTTGTTATCGGTTTAACTCTCCAACTACATCAATTAACTGCCGAAAATTCTCAGTAACACATTGTGGGTGTAAAAGATATGCAATTTAATTTCTATCTTTTATTATTTTAAACATGCGATAAGAAACCTAATTTAAAAAGTTAAAAAAAGAAAAAATCTTTAACTTTTGTATTAGTGTTCCCACTAACTGGGAATGTTCCCGGGCACATGGGAACATTCCCGTTGGGAAGTTACTGGGAACGGGAATGTTCCCACGGCACATCACTAGTCCACACTAATAAAATCGTGGCAGAATTTTTTCACGCACTGGATCTTCTGAAATCGAATAATGTTTTTTCAACGCGCTGAGTTGCACTTTGTTGGATTCTTAATGCTTGGTTCAGCACCCTAATTGCGTAACTTACGATTAATCATAATCGGTTTCGTTTTCACAGTTCAACAATATTCATTGCGTTATTTACGTTGTTGAGCAGACACTTTTTTCGAACATATGAAGCAATGGTTTAACAATCCGTTTCAAAACGATACAGATTATGATGAATCGGGAGTTACGCAATTAGGGTGCAGGACCGAGAGTTGAAAATCGAATAGTGTTTTTTGACGCGCTGAGTTGCACTTTGTTGGATTCTCAATGCTTGGTTCAGGACCGAGAGTTGAAAATTGAATAGTGTTTTATAGACGCGCTGAGTTGCACTTTGTTCGATTCTCAATGCTTGGTTCAACACCGAGAGTTGAAAATCGAATAGTGTTTTCTTGACGCGCTGAGTTGCCCTTTGTTGGATTCTTAATGCTTGGTTCAGGACCGAGAGTTGAAAATCCAGTGCGCGATAAAATCCCACTGCTATATTTTTATGTCTGTATGAACGACGACTTATGCTGGTTTGGTTTGAGTATTTAATTTACCTACATACAGCTGTTATCAATACTGCGACAAAGTAGGTAGGTAGGTATGTACCTACCTATATGTATTAATTTTACCAAAAGAAAATACATTTAGCATGAATAAGTAAATTACCTATGTCTAAGTACCATTAATGATTTTTACAGAGTTTCGATTGTTTTGTTTTGTTATTTGTGTTTTTACTTATTTGTTATTTTTGTGATGTACCTATTAAATATAGATTGATAGCATATTGGTGCTTGTGAATCTCGTGACCTGGTGTGATATTGACTGTACCTACGTTCTACGGAGAAACTCGTATTACTTATTTTGTAAAAATGTACATAAAAATAAATTATAGGTACATAAATGGGATGGTTTTATTGCTACTATGAAAAGACTGATATAAAACTCATAATAATTTAATATTTACACAAAACAATAATGAAAATCACAGTGAGATTAAAAACATCAATAGATGATACATCGATGTATTAACAACGAACATATAGATAGAAGATATTAAGCATAAGTAGCTAAATAATCCATAACTGGGCAAAAGCCCTTTAAAAGTTTTCTGTACAAGGAGAGGTGTCGACCACACATAGAGCTTTATAAGAGTAGTTACAATACAATCTCCATAGTGGCTCTTCGTGATACGGAACTACTAGAGACCAAATCTCATAATAAAAACCACTGTCAGTTTATTTTTAAATATTTTTTTTATTAAATATGTTATATGAGATCTGGTTCACAACATGGTTATTATTATTATTTTTACAAAATATGCAAAACAGATATAATTATCTAGGTACTTTATGCACAAATTGCATTTTGCAGTCAGCATCTCATTAGTTACCAAATCATACAGAACAGGATATTTATTTATTTATTATTAGGCTTCTCAACAATGAGTACACTGTTACTTTATAGTTTAAACATTTCATGAAACCCTAATCCATCTCTTTTTATGGGTGTCCAATAGTAAAAGTAATGCAACAGTTAGGAAGTGAGGATTGATACTTGATTTTGGTAGCGCATGCACACTGCGCTTTCTAGACATTGTCGAATTAACACAAGACGGATTTAATAAAGACGCTCTTGAGAACATCGAGATTCTTACTTAATGATGTCAGGAAGAGGAGATTGCAAGACGGACTCGACTCTTTGATCAACGATTGTCCACTATCAGCATAAGATCGAGACAAGTGGAAGTATGGAATGATGACCTTTGTCCTGCAGTAGTACCGTATCTACACAAAATCTGAATAATAATTGGGAATTATAATGTAGGTAAGTACTTCCTAGGAAATCAGTGACTATTAGGTACGTATTCTTATAGTAGTTAGGGTTTCAAAACATCCTTACCTGTACCTAGATTAGCAGTACCTATTTATACGAAACTATATGAGAAATACATAGAAGAAAATAGTTTGAAGATTGGTCATTCTGAAATCGTTCACAACGGAATGAATACAAGATTAAAAGCCGATCCGATATTACTTCCCAATTTCAGTCAATAAACATACATAGATATAATATAGATAAGTTTCTTATAATTTAACAGAGCCACTAAGTATTGTTCTGAAATACAGTCTTACAACGTAACTGACGAAAATGCAATATAACATGAAGAAATTGCATAAACATTTTAGGCGTAAAGACAACAATGCGTGGAAATATGGAATAAGATGTTAGAAAACCTTTTAGATGTAGGTAACGCCTGAGTCAATTATAGAACATTGAATATGTCAGCTTCGGGATCTGTTGTTAACTTTATATTAAATAGGGAGACGAATTTTGCTATGCAATAGAAGCTCTAGATTCATATTGATAAATTTAATGACAATATATTTATAGCAGTGTGTGAAAAACCAAAAGACAGTATGTTACCGATTAGTTGATCAGTAGTATCTTCATCCTCAGATGTCATAATATTATAGGATTTTTCATGTAGGTACTTGAGTAACTATAAAATAAAAGAAATTATTATTACAGCGAGACAGCATTCTATTGAAACAGATCAAAAAACAAAAATGTATAACAGGTAAGATGTTACCTACCTCCTACCTACTTTGAAGGTCAGCAAGAGCAAGAAATAGATTAATTACAACTTAAGGTTTATTCATATCGCATTTGGCTACATTTTTATTCATAAAAATATAGAAAATCTTCATAAATTTTCTTCAACATGGTCCGTTTTCAAACATTCACCAAAATATTTATCTGAGCCAAACATGGCAAATCACAACTATGGCGATTATTTCTAGTCTGTAATAAATAAGATAAACCTACGTGTTGTGGCTTCTACTAGGTACTAAATGCCTCACCTACTCTTAGGTAAGTACATACAACTAGAAAATGCGAAAGTTGGTTCATTTAAATTCAACTCTAATATCATGTGGCCCTTGCAAATAGTGCCTGTGCAGTGCCAATTTGAAAACTATCTGTCAAATAAATAGTTCTAAAAATAACAAAGGAACTTTCACAATGGTACCTTTACCAATACTGCCTCCTCCAAGCCCGCCAAGTTCCTACTTGTAAATTTTTTATAAAAACTACAACAATATTTAGTCTAACAATAGGTACATATCTTTTAAAGATAAATCTCATGTTAAGTAATTAACATTTGAATAATTCAATATTTTACGTTATGTATTTGAACTGTCATATTAATACGGGAGTGTTATGAAGATTCGAATGACGGTATTGCGACGCACTCTAGTTTGAAAAACTTTACGAGTGGTACACCAGTTCGAAAACACATTGATTCGAAAACCGTTACATCGAATGACGTTGTCACGAACACGCTGATTCGAAAAACTGTTTGACTGGTACAGCTCGATTCAAACTTTATGGCGGCTCGGAACACGAGGCGAGTCACTGCGCAATAACAAATTCATGGGTCAGCGGGGTTGAGGGGTGGGGTACTGCGCAGCGTGTAGCTCACTTCAGAGCCGCCATAAAGTTTGACGCGATGTATACTCTAGTACGAAATTCTTGGTATCGAAATCAACAGTTACAAATAGCATATTCCAATCTGTATTTGTCTGGGGATCGAACTCGCGACCCAGTGATTACCAAGAACTACCTACCTACTCTACGATGATAAAACTGACACTGAGCTAATATTAATACTACTAGGTACTACTGCTGTACTAATATTAATCATTTATACCACTAAGTATAAATGATTAATATTAGTACTTGGTTAAAATGAAAGAAGGTATTTTCCATTCAAACAGTTTTTCGAATCAGCGTGTTCGTGACAACGTCATTCGATGTAATGGTTTTCGAACTGGCGTACCACTCGTAAAAAAAATTGATATAGCGTGAGTCGAAATAGCGTCTTTCGAATCTTCATATCACTCCATATTAATACACAGCGTTAGAGCGGTTATTTGTATTTCATTGTATTGAACCATTCGAACCATTCAAATATTTCTTTAGGCATATATATGTACCCACTCTTGAACAACAAATTTAACATTTATTAAGACATATTATCACAAAATTCTAAGACTACTATTTTTTTAATTATAAATCTTTAGTAAAATTGAAGCAAACGTTTTTATTACAAAATCAACTATTGGTAACTAATATTAAGTTAAATAAATAAGTTATGTCAACTTGAAATTATTTTAACAAGGAACTAAATAGAAGAACTAAATGGAATAAGTTATACAATACTTGTATGTAAAATATGTACATAGGTGTACCTTGATGGTATTGATTTTGAGATGGTATCAATACCATGCATACAACCAAAGGGGGCTGTACAATATCAAGCATTCAAAAACAAACAAATTTTGTCTAACATGCAAAGAATTCCAATTAATTGTTTACTACAAAATTATAGAGATTGAAATCAAGAGAGCATTTTTGTAATTTGATATAGGACTGCTTGTATGACTGACAATTCTCTAGATACACAATAATGTTTATACATAAAATAAGATGATAATATCCATGAACCAACAACCATGTTCTAGTCTAATTTTGATGTTCATTGACAAATGTGTGTAATAATTATTCATGCAAGGCAGGCAGATACCATAATATAATTCTAATTTCTGAACTTTACTCAAAAGATTGAAGAGATTTATGATTGAATACTGTCAAGATTACCAATATTTGTAGCAGTTTTAATGAATTAAAAACCAATTTCATTGAGCAACAGCGTTAATATTATTAGAAGGCTTGCTTTTCTGATATGTTTCAACTTTGTCCATACTTTATATTTTGCCTATTGATTTATGTAAGTAATACCGGCTGGTGTCAACTCCACAACAAAGAGCATATTTTGCATATTGAATCATATTACAAAATAATGAAGTGTTTATGATGAAAACTATGATTGAATGAAATGATGTACTTATGATAGTTTAATTAATAATGTAACAAAAGTGAGAAAGTAAGCAAATTTTTAATTATTATACTTTTGATAAAACATAGCACCAATTCAATTATGTGTAATTTCTGTAAAATCAATAACCCTCTCAATAAGCAAAACTACCATTAGTCTAACATTGTTAATGAATTTCAAAAGCTCATTTCTCTAGAGCTTCAATTTCGTAACTAACATTAAGACTGAAATGTCTTTAGTTGAACATGTCATAAAAATTGACATGAAATTCAATTGAATAAAAAGCATTCATATTCACTACTAATCTAATTCATAGACACTATATTTTATTCAAAAGGCATTTGTATCAATATTCCGGACAACGAGTATGAGGTATTTTAGCTACAATCGGGCTTTGTTCAGCTGTCATAGCAGTATGCACGATAATGGCAGGCTGAGTAGGAGTAGGTGCATGCAGTTCGTGGCTCTCACCAGGAGCTAGACTGGCCAAAGCTGCCAAAAGGTCATGATTTACTAGCGGTTCATTTTCTTCACGAGGTTCCCAACCAACAGGAGGACTAGAAGGTGGAGAGATCAGGAATTGCTTTACAGGAGCCGGGGGTCTCAGATTCTTTAGAGAAACAGGTGTCACAGGTTGCGCAAAATAACAGTTGATCGGCGAATCATGAAATTGGTATTGATGCAGTTGCACACGAGCATTAGCAGCAGCCAGTGGACTGTCATAATTGACACGCAAACGTTTAAAACTGCGTAGCCATTGAAATGTAATATTATCCGAAAATGTGCGGAATAAATCTTCCATTCCTTTCTTTAACTTCTCATCAGCAAATACTTCACTGTGTATATTTGTGACGATAATAGATTTAGGTAAGTCATCAAAATCACCAACTTCGTTTTGCACATCTCTTTCTTGTTCTAAATTGGCGATATTGGGGTGTATGTTGGGCATCCCATCTTCTAGGTTGATGTATACGTCGTCTTCTCGAAATGAGTCTTCATCCTCCTTATGAGCCATCTTAAACAAAGCTAACTACGAAACCAAGCACGCACTAATAGTATTAATGACTTCCAATTTTAATAGTTCACTTTAAGAAAGCATAATTATCAATTTTAATCGTACGGAGGTATTTTTATTATTTTTTATTAATCGATTATTGCGATTTTCTAAGCTGTCAATGCTGTCAAACACTTGTCATTGTCAACCGAATCAAACAATTTTTCAATGTTCTTTTTTTTACTTGTGGGTTCTTTTTATTACTTTTTTTGTAAACCTAAAATATTTAGAAATTATTACACTCTAGATAACGGACGCAATTAAAATAATAATATTTACAGGTGCATATAAAAAGGTGCGGAAAGGATCATAGGGCACGATTCTTAAATTTTTTCATGAAGTGTGTGTTTTGTTGAAATGCTGAATTTGAACACCGGAGGGCTAGACGGGGCAGTGCCCCGGGGCTCCCAAGCTCAGGGGGACCCTCGGACTCTGACTTACAAACTAAGTATAAATTGAACTAGTGAAAATTCCTCCCACATTCGGAACATAAATAAACGCGACTTTAATAATGGCAACTTATTTGAAAAATACAGGGGATTTGCCAACAAGTCTCGAACATCTTTGTTTGAAACTTGCGGGGAACTCCCCTGTATTCTTAGGCTGGTTTCACAGTCGCGCCGTCGAGCAGCGCGTTTCACCAGCACGTGCTTGACGCAAGGCGGATCAATGAGAAACGCGGCGCGCTCAACAGAGTGACTATAAAACGCTACTAGTGAATTTACAAGCACGCGCTTGTCTTTTATTTTCATAAAATAGTTTTAATTTGTTCATTAAAATAACTTACAATTTGTATTTGGTTTTTAATTTTATTATGGTTTTGACTGTATTACGACGAATCTGGATTACGTCGAATGCGGAACATGACGAATACGGAACAAACGATTCAGTTTAGTATATTTTTTGCCTCAGGGCCTTTGGTTACCTAGTTACGCCACTGCATTAGAGATAGGTTACATTTTCTAAGATAGATTATAAAAGTGGTAAGTCGTGGTATACAAAACAGAGAAATCTAATCTCACACAACCTATCTCCCTAGCCTTTTTCCAAACATTCTAAGTGTTTATTCAGAGTGCACGGGCGGGGGCGGGGGCGGGCGTGGGCGCGGGCTCGCGGTTCTTGGCGTCTTTATGTTCATAGTGGCAGACGGCTGATGTTGTCGCGGGTGGATCAAAAAGTTTTAGAATCAGACGCGTTGGCCATTAACAGACGCCAGAACACTGTGAAAGAGACAGGCCGGCTGAGCCAATAGAATCACCCGCGTGATAGTCGCGCACCCGCCCCCGCCCCCGCGCCCATGGAGACGCGCATACACGCGGTGACGCGGCCACTATGAAAGCGAGAGGCGTCTAGAAACATTTAACTTCTCCCGCTCTGGGTGGAGCAGGAGGGCGTGTCAGACTTTTACTGACTAAAATCCACCATTGTACCCTCTGTTGCCTATGTATCAGGGACCACGGTATCTCTTTCGAACCACCCTCACCCCTGGCAGGCATCGGCCCTTGCGGACTCCATCAATTGATGCTGCCATCACTTTGAAGTGCGCGTGGAACAAAACGCGCCGACGACCCGGGCTTGGTCCTTACCGGAAAGCGAGCTACCCATTATTTGCCGTCCGCAAGCCCACGCCTACGGTGGTCGGGAATCAGGTTATATCAAAAACCTGTCAAACTAAGTACCTATTTTTATTTTATGTTAGTTCTAAAATTAGCCACATTCAATTTCATCCCTGTCGTACTTTACACATTGGATGGATGAGTCTTTGGTCTCTGCCATTACCATAGACGTTTGCAAAAGTTTCAGAATTGACATTTTATTTTTGTAGTTTGATAGACTGATAAGTCGCATTCCGAAATATAACAAAGTGATAATATCGCGAAGCCAACCAAAATAAAAATCAGTAATAATGATCTGATAGCTCTTAAATTTTTTGACTATTCAATTTGGTCGGGTTCGCGATATTATCACTTTTATTGAATTTCGGAACGCGACAATAGTTTATAAGCATAGACAAATAAAACATGTTTACTTGTCAAATTCTATAAATTTTATAAAACTGAATTTGTTCAAGCATTGTCACTATAATATTGGCTACGGAATATAAAAAGCGTCTATTCTATCGGTAGTTTAAAGTTATTATGAAAATGGCTGGACTTGAGTCCATGGTAGTTGAAGAGGTTAAGCCCGTAGAGAAACCGGTCGATAGGGAGAAGGTAAGTGTTATAATTTGCTTTTCGTTTCATTTTATGTCTCAATGAACTATGATTTGAAATCTTTATAAAGCCATTGTTTAATTGGCTCTTGAACTTTTATACGAAGAATATTGTAAACATGCATTTCAAATGTTGTTGACATGGTCTGACGTCTCTAAAATATGCCTCTTTTGTTACAGACCTGCCCATTATTACTGCGTGTGTTTTGTTCAACGGGACGTCACAATTCTCCTGGCGATTATGCAAGAGGAAATGTTCCTCAAAACGAACTTCAAATCTACACTTGGATGGACGCTACGCTTCGTGAACTTACGGGTCTAGTGAAAGAAGTTAATCCAGAAACGAGGCGTAAGGGCACATATTTTGACTTTGCAATAGTGTACCCAGATATGAGATCACCAACATATCGCATGAGAGAGATTGGGGTTACTTGTTCGGGGCAGCGAGGTGGGGATGATAATAAAACTTTAGGTCAAGTCAAGTTCCAGATTGGAAACTATTTGGATATATCTATAACACCACCCAACAGAATGCCTCCACCTATGAGACGTGCCCAGCCTTACATGAATAATCGTCCCTATTAAATGTACCTTGGTTATTTGTAAGTTAATTTAGTAAGTTCAAAATAAATAAAACTTATTTTACAAGTCTTTCAGTGTTTGAATCTTGGTCTTTATACATATTTTGAAAGTAGTTACACTATCAGTCTTATTGAAATAACATTTAAAATAATTTAATTTTTGTTTATTCTATCTCACTTCTTGTACATACTAATTGGAATGGTCTTGGTTGGATTCAACCTATCGAAATATTATTAAAACCTTATTAGTAGACAATTATTTACCTACAACTATTATAGGTTGGAATTGTCTACTAATAAGGTTTTGTTGGGTAATAATATTTTGCATAGAGAACTGAAGGCCAATTCTACTAATTAAAAACGTTCGCAGTGTCATCTCGGCGACAATCGAATTTCAAAATTTTTACAAAAATGTATAGGATTTTTTGACAGATTGACACTGAGATCAGACTGTGAACGTTCTTAAAATTACCAGAATTGCCCCTCTGATATTGTACCTATTCTTTAGTGATTTATTTAAATTGATTTTAACAAAGTTAAAATAAAATAATGGTTGTGTGACTGACCATGTAGTGTCTGAGTGTCAGAAAACAATAATATTATAGGTATTATTGTTTAGAAAAAAAAACAAGTTGTTATAAAAGTATTCACATTTATTTCTATCTGTCATTTATGTACTTTCAGGGCACAAGTAAGTCAACCAAATGTAATGTCGATGATAACACTTACATGACGAGACAACGAAAAATGTCTTATATTTAGATTTTTCCTAAAATAAATATAATTACAATGTAAACTTAAATACTAATGATTTACGGGTGATCTGAATGGCCTCTTAGATTTTTTGCCCATCGTGGCGAGATCAATCGTAATTCCATTAGGTAAAACAGCCTTATTTTCCTGATAGTCTATGAAACCTTTCTCGTCTCGGTCTTCCTTGTTTTTGTCGCAAAGAATACCGGTTTCGTAATTGTATTCACGTTTCAATCCATCGGGATCAACGTATCCGTATTTGCCTCGTGTTATGCAGTCCACACCAATGGTCTCTTCCTTGAACGATCCGTCGTCATTTTCGAATCCCCAAGTGATGCTGCCGTCTTCATTCTCATCTCTGAACTTACGAATAATCTGAGCTACAGGTTTTTTCTCCCTCTGGTGCGACTGTGTGTATTTTTGTTGAGGAACTTTAGCGGGTGACCTATTAGGTTCCTGTGGTCGTGAATACTGTCTAACAGGTTGAATGGGTGCCTCGTCATCTTCAATGAATGGCTTTGGTTCGGGTCTGAACACAGGCCTCTGGGGTCTGCTTGAAAGAGGCTGTAGTCTCACTGGTTGCGGCTTATTGAGTGGTTCATTTCTGACTGGGTTGAAAGCTTGCGGGGCCAGCAGCGGCCTGTATTGTGTAGGCTTGATAGGTTCAAGTGGCTGTCTAATTGTTGACGGTGTGGATTGTGGGTACGGGGATGGATTGTAAACAATTGGAGGTTTTGGTTGCGAAGTGGTCGTTATGTCATAGTAATCGTTTTGAGGTTCGGCAGTGGAAAATATATTGGGAGAGAAAGCCGTTGGCGTGTTGATTTCCAATTCATCTTCTGGTTCTTCAGTTACTGGTTTAGCTGGCTCGTCGAGTGATTGAAGGCTCGGCCGCGGTGAAGCATCTACTGACTTAAATGATGGTCTTGCTAAGCCCGGCCTCCTGATTCTGGCTTGTCCTCCTGCAACTGGAGAAGCTTGCAGGCGTCCTTGTCTGAAACCTTGTCTGTGACCTCCCAACGGGATCGCGCCTGGTATTTGTAGCCGCTGCGGAGCCGGAGAGTCATTATATTGAGCATAGGCTGTGATTACACACAGCATACATATCTGGAATAAAAGAGAAGAAGCCATAAGTACTTTCGTTTTTGTATAAATTGCACCTTGCTTTAAAATATTGGGTTAAAAAATTACTGTCTGTGATTTAGTGAGAGATTATCATATGTTTGGTAAACGCTCGCTCCACTTTATATCCTTGACAAAAAACAAGCCTTTAGCTAGATATTATAAGAAGTATTATTTTTACAAGTGGGTAGTTCAGAAGGTAGCTAGATTGTTACAGGCTGCTTCATCCTGATAAAATCCATAGAACCCTTTCCGGCCAACATTTTTTTTTTCATGTCGTTTAGTCAACGGTGTGGCCATTATTGACTTTAGTTTAAACTCAGTTTGGTTAAAGGAATGTATAGCGCAACCAGTGAACTGGCACGCTTTCCAGCGACGTGAACCTTCAAGAGTAGGTAGGTAATACGGCTTATAGCACCTGACTCCATTTATCCAACGAATGTAGATATTATCGCATGCCTTATTCTTATTCTATTGTTGAACGTCCTATTCAAATGCCTACCTATCTGCGTATTTGATTACGTTACGAAATTCTCAGTAGTTTCTAAACGGACTTATTTGGTTAGACGTGCAGTAGGCACGTCATGTACCCAAAATATTTTGAATGTTGTTTTAAGTGTAGGTAGCTAAAGACATTGTAAACTTATTTATAGCCATATTACGTTAAGTTTGAGACCTAGACGCCCTTAGGTCGGTCATTTTTAATTCTGATGTAACTGGGCGGAGATTTGCATTATTTCCATTTGGTCAATTTCCGGCGGATTATAGTGTTTACCTATGTAAATTCGACGAAGCATTTAGATAGGTACCTATACTTAATTGATGCTGATATTATGAAAATCTTAATTAATCTATAGATATGCAAAAACAAGTAGTTTCTACTACTGCATAGTAGGTTTTCTATAAATTGCGTACAAGGACAAAAATTTAATACCTACTACATAGTAGATATCAGTGTATTATGTAGATCCGTGTTTAATACATAACGCCTATAGTGTAAATTAGGTTTAAAACTCGACATAATCCACGTATGGTTACCTATAAATGCTCGACTATATCGTGCATGGCTTTTTAGGGTTTTAGATAAGCCTAAATACCTACGTTCCCATTGCTGGGACACAGGCTTCCTTTCTGAGAGAGGGAGTGAATTGGTGGATGTCACATGTGTTCACATGTGGTTCTAGGACACCGGGGTTCCTCACGATTTTTTCATTCACCGTTTTCAGATCAGTGGTGATGCAATAATTTACACAATGTAAAGTGCCTGCTTGGGTTCGCACCCACGACTTACGAGTTGCAAGTCGTGGGTGCGAACCCATGACTTACAACTCGTAAGTCGCGGCCGTTACCACTGGGCCACCACTGCTCACGTACCTACTTCATCACCTTCTGGTACTGAAACCAATGACTTAAGAAATCGTTTTTATTAGCCATTTATTTCAAAAATAGGGTTATGCTTTTTATTTATGTATGTCAATCATCTACAATCATATCGTTATTGTGAAATTGTCGGCAGTGAGCAAGGTAGTTCGTATTGAGACAGTAACTTGTTGAGTTGAGAACATTGCCGCAACATGCAAATGGCACCTACTCACTCTACTTTCGGAAATCGATGTACGTTTTGCAATACGAAACTTATTTTTATTAACTCTCATTTTGAGTGATAAGATTACCGAACTCACTTTTTTACTGACTTAAATCATTCGATCGGCTGGAGTACCTACGTTGCGTTAAATACGCATAAAGGTGCATAAATATTGATATACTTAATCACTGAATCAAAACGCTCCCTTATAATCCCAGGTGCCAGGAGCAGGGTGCAAGGGGGTGCTGGTGCACCCTCCTAACTTCAAAATAAATTATAGATGTAAAAAAAATCAAAACAAAAAAAAAAACATCCAATAACTACTATTAGAATTATCAACTCAACCTTTTCGAGGTGAGATCCTAATTTTCGAGCTTGCTTCGCTCGCTCTTGGATTCTGCAATATCTGGATTCTAAAGCTTTTGTACCTAAATTAGTCAACGAACTCCTATTTTCAAAAATGGAATCGACCTTAGGCGGAGTGCTAACATTTTAGAGCTTGCTTTGCTCGCTCTTGCATCCTACTCTATCTTAAGTCTTAAGGCTTGCATACACGCCAAGGACCTTCAGCATTTAGGCGCACTAAATTTGTGGGCGAGTGCGGGGTGATGTAGCCGTGCAGTCTTTAATCGGTCGCATTTTTAATTTATTGTAACAAAAATAATGCATATTTGTAAAAAGTAACAAAATCAAATCATTTTCCTTTGTATTGCAAAGCAGTAGACATTTTTTTTAACTCTTTTGTTAAAAAAAGAAGGAGTAAAATGGTTACATCTCAAAGATTTGGAGGTGATTTGGTGTTTTTTTTTTTATTACTGGTTGTATAAATGGACAAACGACAACTTAATATTTATGAAGTGAAAAATACATAATCGAGCTCGATTCGCGGAGCTGAAAATGCACCAGCCTGAAAATAAACTGTTCGGCGCCAAGTTAGGTACCGAGCCGTAGGTATAGATTATATCTATACCTACGGCGGATGATATAAATGGAAAACGTTATAATCATCATCATCATCAGCCTATAATGTTCCCACTGCTGGGACTCTCCTCTCGGTGAGAGGGATTGGGCCATAATCCACCACGCGGGCCCAGTGCGGGTTGGTAGATGTCACATGTCTTCGAATTTTTGGTTCTAGGACATGCCGGTTTCCTCACGATGTTTTCCTTCACCGTTTTGAGAGCAGTGGTGATGCAATAATTTACACAAAGTAAAGCGCCTGGCTGGGTTCGAACTCACGACCTACAACTCGTAAGTCGCGGCCGTTACCACTTGGCCACCACTGCTCGTTATAATAGTAGAACGGAACTTGATCAACATTTAGCGTTAGTCGTACCACGTTCGTCCTATGGACAATCCATCATCAGTGAAATCATGGGTATTTAAAATTATCCCCTTATTTCTTGTCTACATCATATCGGGTACTACTGTACAAATTTTCAGCTTTCTAGGTCCATTCACTGAGAGTGACTTAGTCAGGACATTTCTTTCTGACATTATTACTACAGGATATTCGAAATATTTGAATTTGTAAAGAGTATACGCATAGAAATATAGGACGAAGATCCGAAAGAAATTAAAAATAGGTACCTAAACCCCCGTTTGCAAACGGAAAACTTCGTCAACGGTTCAAAGAAAGAAAAAGTATTTATTAGACTCGCACAGGAAAATCACAACACCATAAAATTAAACACTAAAAACAATACACAATACTTTTCGAAATTATTTGATCCCACCGCGGAAGCTTTGCTAAGTTTCCCATAGCACACAACGCCGCCGCCGCCGCCGTAGCATCAATGAAGCGACAATTGCTCAGCCATATATACGATTCTTTCTCTATGAAATCGCATTAAGTGTGTATTTAGAAAATAAGGAAATTCTCGATTGTTCGTCACAGTCGCGAAAGTTAAGCACATTGTATGATCTAGATTGTGTGGGTTATAGTGTCTCGTATATCTTTACGGATGATTCAGATTGTGGCTTCAGAAAAAAAAAAACCAACCGACAAAAATGCTCTAAAGATAGATACATAGAATACTTTATTGCGCACCGAAATCAGAAGTTTCACATTTAAATAATTATGTACATTATTGACAAAACGTATGTATGCAAATGCATGTTAACTCAAATATGTTCATTAATGCAACCGGCTGCAGAAGGTGCGTAAAACGTTAAATATTTGGAAGCCACTGCATCTTGTTAGACTTCCAGTTTTACCAGATAAATTTAGATAAATAGTTACCTATAGCTAAATATCAATTGCGACCACATTTCAGAAAAAGGCTAGGCAAATATGATTTCTTTGTACCCACAGAATATCTTCATATTGCTCAGTCGTACCTATTTTAAATTCTATCACGAAGTTCAAACAACACAAAGTACTTAAATTCGTTTGCTTCCAATCCAAAATAGTGTTTTTGATTGCTTAGAATAAATGAATGGTAGTTTTTTATAAGAGCACTGTTTAGGGCGTGAGCAGACTGATCTGAAAGGAGTAAGGACGCCCGGCGCGGGCACTGTATGCTTCCGCCAGTCAAGGTGACTATGACTACGTTGGAATGGCGAACCATACACTAAATACCTAATTATTATTGCACTATCTTTAAAATGTCAGATTGCTTCAGACTATCCATAAAAAATGTTATTACACTTAATAATTTAAAGCACTTCATTTTGGCAGTTTGATGTATTAATTTAAAATGTTAAATACTTTGAAAGTTGAATGCACTTCTATTTATCGGTAGCATCGTGTAATAACTATAAAATAATTGACACACAAAAGACGATGTAGGCAAAAATATCAATCAAAAGAAACGTGTAGAGAAATCGTAGAGACACAGATAAAATATTATTTTAAAAGAATATTGAAATTGGAAAAATGAAAGTGGCTACACATTCATAAAACTTTGCTATTACACGTCCGTTTTCATTACTTGACACTACATAACAGATAATTAGGGTGACGCAGATTCTCCAACGCGTTGATGTCTTTTGTAAGAGCCGAAGAGGCCGATACAAATGCACTTAAAACGGTCATTATTCGACACGATATTGAATAAGTACGTGTGGAGAATGCCCAATTATCTTCGCATGTGTATGTTTATCATATAACTTGGTGCATCGTAACCGTCATGCATTGCTGGACGACAATTAAATAGCCGCGTAAGCGTTGTCAGTCACTTCAATACTTCCATGACCACATATTATGTACGTAGGGAAACATTGGCAAAAAGCAAGGTTAAATAAGGTAGAAGTACTTCGTTCGTTTTCTATGAAGACTTTCTTTCAATCACCACTTATGTGAAAAGTATGAACCAGTACTTAAATGGGAAAAGTGATTAAGTATCCATATTAATTTACTATCGAATACTTGCGCGGCAACTATATTGTGTAGCCTATGCGAGAAAGCTGAGTAAAACTCGATTCACACCTCGTTTCATGGCAAGAAAAATCTTGTATATTATTATAAGAGTTTTCATATAAGCTTGGGTAAACTTATATTGTCAGAAACTAAGCACAATAAGATGTCAGAGTCGTTCCCTTGCGCTTACGATTTGCCTACTCTTCCCAAAAGACAAATGACACACTGTACACTGACAACAATACACTGATCTAAAGTGCAGGTGACTACAGTTTTGTCTAGCTAGCGTCAATTATGGCAGATTAAACTTTAATTATCTGTTCTTCCTTTTACAGAAGCGGCAGATATTCCTGGGTCATGCAGGGAACAGGAAAGAGCAATAATACACACGCATATTTAAAATTAGTATCATTACGAGCACAATTTGTAAACGTTCTGTAACTTAACGTTTACAACAACAGGACGTAAAACTTCATTTGCTATGCATATCCGTGGATTTCGTGTGTCCGTGAAATGGAAACGTGACTAATTTTAGACACACATGTTAGGTCTTTTAGCATTTCACTATGTCGCCACATTTCGGTGAGAAACCAAGCTTTTTTCTCGAGGTCTTGAGCCCTACTAACAATTAACAAGTCATTAGACGATGAAATTGATGACTGACACCCGAGGGGCAATTCTACTAATTTTAAGAACGTTCACAGTCTGATCTCAGTGTCAATCTGTCAAAAATACCTCGATTTTTCATACATTTTTGACATTTGCTTGCCGCTGAGATGACACTGCGACTAGATTTTGAACGGTTTTAATTACGGGAATTGGCCTTCAGATTCAATGATCACCAGTTTCCATAGAATCACAATTCATGGCAAGTTTTCGGAATACCAATTTAGTATCGTTAGAAACTGCGTAACACCGTGCGGCCAGTGAGTTTATACTTCGACTTTTTGCAGTGAACGGCCACAATTAAATATTACTGTTGAAATAGAACAAGTTATGCGTATCTATGTCCGTACCTACGTCCAGTGGCCGAGCCTGTTAGCAGCAGTGGGCCAGTGTGGTAACGACACTCGCGAGCCATTTGCCCGTAAGTTGCGTGCTTTACGTAATTCAGCTGTTAACATGACAACGACTAACTTGCCAAATTATGTGAGTACCAACAATTAGTTCCGCTTGTGAATTATTAAGGGCGGTACTTATATCGGTATGAAGTAAGGTTACTGGAGCAATAGACACTCGACGTACTGCAGTAATCTGTCAGCTCACGATCGCCTTCAAGGTTGCCGCGAAATCGATACCTCGAACGCCGCCTGTATGATCGACCTGAATTCTATACTGATATTAATTTACTTGTATTTTATTCATTGAATGCTACCAAGAACTTGTTGTGACTAGACATACCTATAAGTAGTTAGATAATTTAATCATTTGTATATTTTACCTAACTACTTTCACAATGCTTTGTCCTTACAGTATCTAAGAGTAAGAGCAAGTTTATTTATAGTGTGTACTTTTTGTTTTATTTGTACTTAATCTAGGTGAAGATAATTATTGTAACTGCTACTTAAAAATAAACAATTAACTGTAGGAATGGACAAATAATTATAATTCATTAAAATAATAATATTTAATATTAATGAAAGTTGATAATGGCAATGAAAGGTAATAAATTCACCTTGAAGAACTCGGAAGCAGTATATGACAAGAAATTATAAAAAATATATAATGAAATCACTTTCAAAATTTCAGAAAAAGGGATATAAATTAAAAACTTGTTGGAATGTAAATTATGTAACCGCCCTTGGCGAGGGCACGTCACCGAGACTCACCAGCAAAGCACGCATGATGTCCTGTGTCCTGCGCAGAGTCACGTCACTATCACGCAGCGTACAACCAACAAATAAAGGAAACGCCTCCCGCGCAAGCTATTTGAGGTCGCCCACTCTCGCCCTGCGCCCGACGCGACCACCATACCTTATTGCAAGGTGACCAACTGTGAATGCATACCCAAACCATGCGAACCTGATCAAATGCATCACTATACAAATCGGCTGCGCTGGCCGCGAAGATACCGCTAAACGATCTAATTATTGAAAAATCTATTGTCTCAATTATTTGTATTCATAACGCGAATTGTAACATTATTTTTATTTAAATGGTTCTATTTTTATCGGCAGTTTTCCATTTAAATACTTATCACGCAATCTTTTACTTGGTCTTACACCTACGGCTATAGATGTTTCTGCCCTATAGTTCTTGCGAACCGGATTGGATCTGTGCCACTAGTGCTATTGAATGGCACAAAATATATGAGGTAAGCATCTATTCACGCCCATATCGAAGCTATATTATCTAGGAATGCTATTGGATCTCCCTGGGAGCTTCACTACGAGCAATTCGTAGTATATCAAAGGTTACGATCCATAATGCAACATAATTGATTTTAGAAAAAGGCATAGGTATAATGTTTTCTTAACTTGAGTCCTTAGTAGGTACTTGTAAAAAGCAATTAGACAAAATGATCTCAGTAAAAATACGCATGAACTTCATTAGTCTGTAGTTCAAGAAGTTGTTGAAGGTTACATTTATTTATATTGCATACCGTATCCGCCATGCATTCATATCGAGATACAGTCATCATAACATAAGTTCACTAAGTACCTACCCACTGTTGATAAGATCTTAACACATTCTTAAACTTGCTCTAGATTTTTGTAAGAGATTGTTTGTAAACATTATTGGGTAATTAAGTAATGATCAAAAATTATTTACAACACTTAAATTGTCATAGACTTTATTAGAAGTCTTACGAGCACTGGGCTTGGCTAGTAACAATTTGGCCTAAATGTCTATCAACTAAATTTATGAATAAATAATTACCAAATGCACATATGCATACATAAAATCGTAAGTTTGTGGGCCAGTTGCTTAAGTAACATTTGTAATGTGTCTTGCGCGACCTCAAAATAATCTAAAGTTCATGTTTAATGAAACTAAAATCATTATTTCGATCTTTGAAGTTTTATTTACATAACCTGCAACAAATGGTAAAGTTTGTAACATATTAAGACTAATAGTTTATTTTCATAAATCGTCAATTCAGTAATGATTCAAGTAGACAACGGTTTTTGATTGGTATGTACTGGCGACGAGCCCAAGAATTCTCAATCTCGATCCAAGTGGCCTACGATATCCGATTAGCCTCGTCCCCAGTTGAACCATTGTGCTTTCGGTAATTTAATCTATATAGTCACAGCATGCGATATGTCAGGTGTGGCAACATCATGATTGTTACTTTTAATGTTTAGTGGTTTATGACATTGCTATGCTCGAATTAAATAGGATTGCACAACGTCAGCGCTATGTTTAGAATTTGAGCAGATTTCTTTGGCAGTTGTCACGGGTTGGCATCATCTTGAAAGTCTGACAACTGGTCTGATGTGATACAATCGCAATCTTCCAATGAGCAGTTGAGGGTTGTATAGCTGGCACTCTATATCAAATATTGATACTGAGTTACATCTGGCTACACAAAGTCTACCCCTACCTAGCCAGAAAACCCAAGGTGGCATGTTGATGTATATTATTCGTTAAGTCGTTGAGCTCCTAAAGTTTTGAGTTCATCTTCTTCATCAGCCTACAGCAGTCCACTGCTGGACATACATTTGCACGTCATTCAGCTCGATTCCCGGCAACTCGTCCAACTGCGTCGATCTTCGGTCCACCTAGCCTGATGGTGTCCTACCTTACGTTAGGCGAGTTGCAGTCTCCACTCAAGAACACGTCTTCTCCAACGATCATCAGGATCTACGGCTTATGTTGCCGGCCCATTGCCACTTCAGCTTGCTAATTCTCTGAGCTATATCGATAAATTTGGTTCTCTGCGTGATCACTTCAGTTCGGATTCTATTTCTCAGAGATACTCCGAGCATAGCTCTCTGAGCGACCTTGATTATGTACAGATTAATGGACCAGCTGGACCGTGAGTGTCCACGTTTTGACTTCGTAAGTCATAGCACTGATTGAAGGCTTTAGTCTAGGCTCTGAGGAATACACGACGAGCAGACTCGAAGAAGCTTCTCAAACGCAGCCCAGCCCAGGTGGATTCTTTTGCTAGCTTCCTTCTCAAAGTTGTTCTTATCAAACTGTAGAAGTTTTGATTTGAGGTACACGATTACTGATAAATGCGTGCACAGACTGGACAGGTCCTCTTTAATGTTTGTGGGATCTACTTTCCTCAAAGGTCCATCCCAGACCATGTAGGTACATGGTCCTCATATGGTCAAACCAAGATAATTTCTGGACTTTAAAAGAGGCTGTGAGCTCTGAGTTTTAATGTTGGACGTGTAAATGTGTTTTTTTAAACCACTGACTGGATGTAGTATAGATACACCCTCTGCGTAACCCTTCGGGCAAAAACATGTGTCTTCTCAATTACGTCAATAATGTAATGAATGTTGATGAACTGTCAAAATGAAAGCCATCCGTTACGCAATTACCCAACGACGACGATACGACACGATACAATACGACGATGACGACGATACGACACGATACGATAAGACGATGACGACGATACGATTTTTCTGATGATGCTATATAGCAGATAGAAAAATAGAGTTCGATGACAAAAAGTAGTACATCTTTATGTTAAGCATGTAAGTCAGATTGACGGTGGAGTCACATTATGTGTTGGTATGTTGCAGGATAATGCATTTGGGGTGTGTTACATCAGTGCTGTTTCACTGGCACGTCGCAGTCGAGTCACGCACTGCCAGGAAAGTGTATCGGCAGCATCACTACACGAGCAAGTGAGAGTTACCGTGGCCATAATAGTTCATTCCCCGCTGCGCGTCGCTGTACACATTACAAGCTCGATTTAATTTTCCGATGCTGGAAATGTGCAGAGGAAAGTCCGCGATAAATAAATAAATAATTCGAAATAAGTGGGGATGTAGATGACGGGAGAATAAGGTAGAGTTTTTGTGAAGTTGTGTTTTTTTTCTTCTGAGATTGTCAAGAGATTTTAGAGGCATAATACAGCTAGAGGCATGTACTCATAACAGTATACCAACACGTTTCAAACTGTAAAAATAAATATAATTGAAGTGTCTGTTTGTATTGTCAAAATAACAGCTTTTTACTAAATCCATATGAGTATATATTAGGGATATGGTTACACCAAAAAAAAAACATTTTTTTTTCGGTCTCTCTCGGTTTGTTCCATCTAATCTCTAAAACGGCTGGACTAATTTTGACAAGACTTTATCTGGCAGAGAGCTGATATTATAACGAGTAATATAGCATTGTTCCGTAGCACGTTGCCATAATGGATAATTTCGTTGGATAATTTCCGGCATCCACTCAGTCGAAGCCGGGGCACAGCTAGTCACCGATATGTTAGGAAAGCGTCATTCATGATAGCAATAACAATATATTCCTGTTCTCACGACCGTTCATTGTTGTAGTCTAGTATAATTCGTACGTAGGAGGCTCAATGTCAGTGATGGGCGTTACAAGTCAACTTGCAATATTAAATAAACCTTATTTTGAGGACTGGTTCGTTTAAAATGGGATCAAAATATTTACAGTCATGGCTATTCCTATGTACCAACCGTTTTGTAATAGTGTGTATTAAGTAAATACATTATGTATTAGATAACGGCTGTGTCGTAAGCTATGTGACGAGCGTACCACCGTGGAAGATATATTGTGATTGATAGAAAGTTGATCAGTCTTTCTTTTGTCTGATTGTAGGCATTTCTGAGAACTTTTATGCTTTGTGCTAAGAAATCGATAAATGTTACAATTCCATTATTCCTAAATATGAATGCTGGTCAATTGAAAAGGTGAATATAGACTAGAGCATTTACTTGTAACAGAACAACGAGCCGCTCTATGATATGATCTAGTGTATCACCCCCTTCACGAACCAGACGTCGAGCACGCTCGTCGTTCTGGTACAACAATAATTGTACAAACCAACGGGCGTATTGGTGTAACATTTCGTCGAGCCTTTGCACGAGCCCGGGTGCAACTTGTAGGTCCGACATTTCAAGGAAGAATGAACGCAAGTTAGGTACAACGAAATGTTACGGGTAAATGCACACTCGCTGTGAGCATTACGCCGAGCATTCGCTGGAACGTTATATTACATGGAAATGTTTTGGAAACTGAGCTTTTACCTGTATTGTACCATTCGTAAGAACATTACATTACACAGAAATGCACGAGAAATTGCTCTAGTCTATACTCACCTACAGGTTTCAAGTTCAACACCTTCACCCTCTAGCAATTCACTGCTGAACATAGACCTCGCTGATCCCTGAATACCCATATCAACCTATTTCAAAGTCGGTAACTTGAAACTTCTGCCAACACTTATTTTGAAAAGTTGATCAAAAAGTTTATCCGACTAGTCTTGATTGGTAAGGGACAGTGAATTATAAATAAACAAAATACAAAACAAAATTCATTTAATTCAGGCACAAATCTTGTTACTTATAAATTAACATTAAATTCCACAAGACTGGAGCAAGTCACAGAGAAAAATGAAAAGACATTAAATTGTAAAAATTTAAGGGTCACAATTGAAATAAACTAAATAGAAATAATAATTGCATATACAAACAATACAATACGAACAAGTCATTATAATTAATATTGGACTGTGTCATGAGATTAAGTTGTGTGCGTTTCAATGGCGCGGCCACGACGTTATAAAAAAAAAAAGAAAAAGATTTTGTAAAAATATGTAAAAGTTGATTCCCAAAACCATAATTTTGTCAAAGTTATGATTAAAAAGTTTTAAGGGTTTGAACGTGGCCGCGCCACTGAAATGCGGGGAACCGCGCGGCCACGGAAATCTTTAAAACTAAGCGTTGCAGAGACCTGAAGTTTAGATGAATAATAGATTGAATTTGTGAAAAAAGAAAAATATTTAGAACAAAGCCTAGGTTTATAATTTAAGAGATGTAAGACACCCATAACCCCATGGCCGCGCCTTTGGAGCGGTGAAAACCACGTTATCGTCGATATCTCGCTGAAAAAGCATCGCAGAGGTCTGCAGTTTTTTGTAAATCCTAGGTTTGAATATGTAAATATTTTCAAAATACCCAAAAAAAATGGTTTATATTTCAGGAGCTGTAGTATAGTATTGGGTTGAAATAGGTCGTGATTGTCCATCGAAGTAAGTACAAGCGAGATTTTTTTTTGTAAACAACATTTATAAATATGTAGAACTACCGATAAATAGATAAAAAATTGGGTACCTTTTTCTTCAAATGTCTGCGCCATTGAGATCAAATAAAACAATATTATTGAATTCATACTTAAGTAACGTGTGATTTTGAAAGAAATATAAATCTCAGTGTAAGTAAACAATCTGTGATTTATGTGATTTTTAAAACATATTATGTTTTTACATCTCATCGTTTT
Source organism: Polymixis flavicincta (assembly GCA_949987655.1). Lineage (NCBI taxonomy): Eukaryota > Metazoa > Arthropoda > Insecta > Lepidoptera > Noctuidae > Polymixis > Polymixis flavicincta. The sequence goes on from OX465182.1 coordinate 14,239,882, forward strand.
ACTTTACTTTAATTTAGAATCCTTGATATATAATTTCTAACACAATAGGTGGAAAGTTTTCTGTAAACAATATGCCACGGTCACCCGAAAAAGTCAAAAAGTATTTGAGGCTTTATGTGAAGATTTTTTAAACATACCTAAGTATTATTAGTTGTTGTTGACACAAAAATACTCGCTTATGCTTACTCACTTCGCAAATACACAAAGAAATCGTAGGTTTATGTTTCAGGAGCTGTATTGGGTTGAAAGAAGTCGTGATTGTCTATCGAAGTAAGTATAAGCGAGTTTCTTTTTTTTGTAAACAACAACTATTGATATGTAGAACTACCGATAATTAAAGAGAGAACTAGTCTGCTGAGAATTTTGATCCCATCATCATAATAGGCAGTTTAAGAAAACGTATAAATAATTCACTCCTCAAGTAGATAGTTCACCGACAGACCGATGAAGTAGGCCTCATAGCATACCTCTGCCACCGTGCAACATAAACATTGTGCATGCTTATTATACATTTAAACGCTTGGCATAATTTCACATGTGATTCCCAGTACTAGTGACTGAGTTGCCCGACGCAGCGGTATGGACAAGTCGCCTGGCTCCGTTATCCGTCCTGTATCGCCTTTTTCAATGGCTTTCTGATTCGACACGTATTCTATTTGCCACCACAATAGGACCTGTTACGAGGTCATATTCATATCGGTTAAATACTATGCATCTGGGTTAGTATACAACAGGTGAATGACCAGAGAAATTAACTATGACCCGTTGATACTCTGCCCGAAGGATAAACGATGGTTAGCAATAACAATTTTCTGAAACGATCGGTGGTTTGGCAAGATATTTATCTTTCGCCTTGAGAGTTCAACGAAATCAAAAGTTTACCATTGAAGAGTTTGGAATACAAAAAGTAAGATAAGATCCGAGTGATTTAGTTTGTACATCCAATCAACCTCACTGTAGGTATACAGAGATTCAGATATGTTCGCTGGCTAAGAAAATCTTTGTCAGTGATTGTGTTATTGAATAGCACCGTGTAAGAAAGAGAGATGTCAGTCATAATCAAAGCGTCAAACATCTACTTAAGTTTTAAATGTCTATGTGTCTGTGGAACAGCTCATGTGCACGCAGGTCACGTCTGTCATGACGCCTGCGCAGGTTCGTCACCGTTACCGACATTTTGTAATGGTGTCCAACCAAGGGACCGCCGCGGCCCTAGACGCAGGAGTCAATGTCCGGACGATACACTGCACTCGCAGGGCACCTGTGAATTTGTGTGCGACCACATGAAGCCTCGCTGTCACCGCAACTTGAAGAGGCAATTCTTCAGTATTGCGGTCACGACACCCTTCTGGCATAGGTACTTACAAGTGTTATGTAACATACGCTCAGATAGTCCAAACTCTGTGCATCGTATCGATTAATGGAGTGCGCGAATAAAAAGACAAACAATAAAATTATTAGTTTATTTTCGAATTATTACAGATCGATGTAATTCATTAATAATTTATGTAATTAAACGATTCAATGTTTAATAGAGTCAGATAAAGTCTTAAATGTTATACATTGATTACCAAATAAGTACATAAGCCAAACATTAATGAAAACATCATTTATGTCTACTGATGGTAACTTTATGTTAGGTGGCATGAAACTATCGAGTCTATGACCTAGAGTAGGTACCTACTTAGGTAACTTAAATTACTTAATGTTATGACAATAAATAAACTAATTGGTAAGAAATACAGGTACATACTTCCCTAATTATAATTTTAGAACTGTACAATTAATAAATGGATGCATAAAATGAAATTCCTTACGTTAACAACGACAATATTTTTTAATAATTTTCTTAGAAATTAAAGTTTGGATTCTTAACTGATTGAAAATTATCTTGGATTAAGCTTACACTATCTCGTCAGTTATTTACTGAGAGACCATTCAATCGTTTTTATCAATTTCTATAATCTATGGTTTGACTCATTGTTTTAGGTTCTCATATTCCGATTCCATAAACAAGCCTGTAATGAATACCTAGTTATTATTATTTTGATTATCATCACATATTAAAAAGTAGTGAATCAGTTAATAAAGCATTGCAATAAATGTTTTGTAAAAAAAAATTATAGGTACGGTCATACCGTTAACTTAATTTAATTGTAAGTTTACGAAAATTAACCGTTGCCTTTTTAACATTTTTAACGTAACATGCATATTAATCATGGTTACAGTAACAATTTCGTGAGGTCATTGCGTATTGTTAACTAATAGGTACGTGTTTATTATTGCATTTTGATGTATAATTCGTACACGGTACTTATTATAGGTATTTTTTTCTCACAGGTCTAGTAGTTTAATGGAGAATAAGTAGGCTTTTCACAGCCCTAAAGATCAATTTACATCTGTTGTAGATACTAATGTGCAGATTAAGACTCGACTCGACTTAACGCCGTGTTACTAGGGCCAGCCCTTGTCAATCCGACCTAAGGACCTAGAAAATGCATGGTTCCTCTTTGCAGAGCAAGAAAATACGTGATACTTAACAAATACGGATACAGTGACAGAACGAGTATTCAAGAATGGAATGAACCAATTATTCTGAAATCCAAGAGGTTTGACCTAAACTGGTATATAAAGTAGTAGAGCGTTCTATTAATAAAATGTTTAAGTTACATCTCTTCAACGTTTCTAAATACGTATCTACTTGTATGAGATTATTTAACCTAACCAGTCAGGTGTCCGGTGTGATTTGAAATTATTTTTCTTGTCCTCATTTGATTGAACCAATTCACATTATTACGGGTTTGTTACAACCACGAACTCCGTGGTTACAACCTATTGCTAACTTCCACGTTTTTTATTGACTGTAGGTATTTAGATAACGACATTGAGTAATATTTAATTAAATTGACACACGTCTCTACTTAATTGATATTTTAGGGAAGTCATTGAGTAATTAAATCTAATTAGATACTACCTACTAATAAAATATTGCTCAGAGCCCTACTTTTCATTAGTTAAGAATTATTGCTAGTTTAAATAGAATCTTTACTTAATCTAGTTTCTTAATTAAATTATCTACAACACTAATTTTAATGATACTGCATTGTCTTACAACTGTACTTTACATACAACCTACTCACAGAAATATTTTCCATGATATGTTGTTATTCAAACATTCGTCATACAATCTACTTAAAACTGTAAATTAAATTCGAAAAATTCTCACTATTCACTGTCCATTGCACTTTGTACAGAGTATGTTATGATCTACACTACACTCATTGGTAACTATCATGTTTCATTGTGATACGCTGCTAGTGCCCTCTGTCGTCAGTGATCGTAAACGTGCCGTTGCACGGCGAGTTGGTGTCAAATGCAGGCCTGAAAACAAAACACGACGTTAGTTCATATAAAATGATCTTAGGTGTAGATGGCGCTAGTAGTACCACTAGTATTATCAAAGTGCAAGGGTCTTGTTGACTTCAATAACATCTACATACGGAAATTACAGTGGCCGCATGGGACACAAGGATTATTCACACCTTGACCTGGTTCTAGCTCATGCGATACGGAGATTAACGTGCTTATTATTAACTCACTAACACAACAGTCAACTACCTTGCTTTATTTATAGAAAGGACACATACTCCGTGTTTTGTCAATAGAGTTGTTATTTCCGTGTTACTTTCACATTGGAACTTTAGTTAATATTTTCTGAATTACATATAAATACAAAAATATTATAATGATAGGTAAAGTAATAATAAGTATTAGTATACCTTACTTCCCTACTTATACCCGATGTTTTTAGGCAGTTAAGAGGGGACGGAGCCTGCGAGGAATTTCAAAATCTGAAGCCCAATTCTCGTAATTAAAGACGTTCGCAGTGTCATCTCAGCGACAATCGAATTTCAAAAATGTGTCAGAAATGTATGGAAACTCGAGGAATTTTTGACAGATTGACACTGAGATCAGACTGTGAACGTTCTTAAAATTAGCAGAATTGCCCCTCAGGTATTTGAAGAAACAATTGCCGTCGCGCTGTCAGTAAGTCTGCCCCCATAGTGTGTTTTTTTTTATACTGATCTGCAGTGAGCTGCAGCTCAGACTGAAATTATCACAGAATTTTTGATGAGATCGACGTTTCGTATTCCCCTTTTTTCTCCTCGAAAACTGAGCTGATTCAATTATTTTTTATATTAACATATTAAGAAAGAGTACGTTTAGGTTCCTATCATTTTTTTAAATGTTAAAAGCTTTTCTAATTTGTCTGGTTGTCCTCTAACAAGTAGATTCTGATTGAAGGATTTGAGTAAAGCTTGATGGATACCTAAACATTTTAGAATTGTGAGTCTTCGTAGCATACTATTGCCTACGTTAATCACAGCGCAGTTCCTTTAGCCCAGGTGAGATTTGCTTGTTCATGGTTCATACATGATTGACCACTTTAAATTAATTTACTGCATAAAATGAACGATATCTACACGGTGAATTCAGGATTAGTTAACCAGCGATAAGATTAAGTACTCAGGATTTATTAGCATATATTTTTTGTCTATTTTGATTTAAGTGTTTCTATTAAAGTTAAAATGTCAAGTAATATTTAAGTGTAACAAAAAAAGGTAGGTAGACAGGTTCTCGATCCATTTTCTACTGAATATAATGAGTTGTTACCGGATTTTTTTCACAGATTTTTCCGTACTTCGTCTTACTTTGCCTTGAAAAATCTTACGAGGTCTTTTTTTTTTGTCATTAAAATGTCAAAAAACATGTCAACGGGGCTTGTTAGCTAAATACAACCCCGAGCTTTCTTGTTTTTAATATCTAGATATTTTGTGTTAGTGATTAAGCTTATTGTCCTGCCAGTTTATAAGAATGCTATTTAAATCACGTACCAGAGGGGCAATTCTCGTAATTTTAGGAACGTTCACAGTCTGATCTCAGTCGCACTTTGTCAAAAATAGGTCGAGTTTCCATACATAAAGAGACAAGTTTTTGATATTAGATTGTCGCTGAGACGAGACTGCGACTAGATTTTGATCGTTTTTAATTACGAGAATCGGTATGTCAGATAAATTTTGATTCGATGTATTCCCACGATACAATTTCCAGTTTTCCTCGATACACGTGTCTACGATTTTCCAGATTCCACAAATGGTGTTTGAATTTATGATTCTCACAATACTTACATTTTCTTATCGGTCACAGGCTTTTCCTCAGGGCGAGTGGTGTCAGACAGCAGGAGAACTATCCCTCCACCGACAGCTGCCAGGGCCGCAATCGTCACCATCGGCAGGTGCTCGTTTATCATCGTCTGCAAATAACAATTATGAACGGTAATGTTTACTAATTAAAATTAAATTAAAGTCATCGTTGAAGGGTAACTTTCCAATTAGTTATCGGGATTAAGGAAGTGTTTGTGCTATTATATTTATCATAATAACTTGTAATTGCATTTTTTACATTCCTATATAAGATAACTAGCCTCGCACAAAGGATGTCTGCTTGAAATGGCGGAACATAAAAACAGGAAGTGTCTGACTGTCTGCTTCTGTTGTTTATTTTAACAAATTAGCCACAGCATTTGTAGTAATTAACGTTTTTCTTACCAGTCTCCATAAGTACGGAATGCAAATAAGCGCCAGTCCCGCCGCTATCTGACTGGCTCCAACACCGAGGTTCCTCACCACCGTCGGGTATAGTTCGACAGTGAAGATAGGCATCATCATGTTCGTGGAGCCGATGGCAAACTTCCCGATCATCAGGCAAGCGATCATGATCCAATCGTCATCGGACGCTATCGATAACAATTCGCTCGCGATACAAGCGAGTCCACACGCTAGCATACTGATGAAAATTGGGATCCGCCTTCCTGCCTTCAACAGGATCGGGATACTGATTGCTATCGCAGGAATTTCCACGACCGCTAGGATTATAGAAGTTACATGTAGATTGCCCAAGTTGAAGTTTCCAATGTTTAATAGTAGTCCATAGTAAGCGATAGTCATGCAGAACCATGCCAAGAATAGACATATCGTCCTCTTGCGCAGAGCTCCACGGAACAGCATCATGACGCTAGGTAACTCTGTGGACTCCTGTGTCTTGTGCAACATCAGCAGTTTGTCGATATCTGATGGCATTTCACGCTTGTTGATCTTGGCAGCCTTCTCCAATATTTCCTTGGCTTCCTGAGTCTTTCCCATGCTGAGCAGCCATCTCGGCGATTCTGGTAGAACGAACCTGTAAAAATGACATAAAATGTTATTTAGTGTATTTTGAAACTCTGTTGCTTAAATATTTTATACATTGTTAAATCTATGAATCCGTCACTATAGGTGCCTATCCAATATAGCAACTACTCGCTACTTTGTTTCAGGTCTCAGAATAAGCTTATTGGCTATTTCAAACAATGGTTTTACTGCTAACTAATAAGACGCCGTCATTTACGAAATAGGCACATTTAAATGAATGGTTTTCTAAATAGGTACAAATACTTTAGTGAAATAATATGTAAGCTAGTGCATTATTACGAAATGATTACGTACCATAGTGCAAGCAGCAGACATCCGGGGACAGAGAGGCTCAGTTGCAGGTCTCTCCAGTTGGGCATAAGCAGAGACAAGAGAGTGACCATAAGGTATGCGAGAGGCAACCAGAAGAAGTTGCACACTCCTGCGATCGTCACCCACTTCCCTCCCACCAGTTCCACAGACAGGACGAAGGCTGCGTATACCACGGAGACAGACACGAAGCCCATGATCAGTCTCACAACGACGTATTGCACAAACGAACGCACCAATAGTGACAGGATGGCCAGAGAACTCTGCGCCACCATCATGCTCATCAAAATGCGCTTGCGGCCGAATCTGGAATGTAAAGAATATAATTAGTAATCTGGTTATTTTTTCTAACTTATTTATTCAAGCAAGGTTTTTGAGATAATTCCGTTATTTAGGATTTGCAGAAATATTTATCATTTTTCTGTAAGTAATAATAAAGTTTGTTAGCTGTTATTTAATAATAACAGAAGGCCAATTCTACTAATTAAAAACGTTCGCAGTGTCATCTCGGCGACAATCGAATTTCAAAAATTTGACGAAAATGTATGAGAATTTTTGACAGATTGACACTGAGATCAGACTGTGAACGTTCTTAAAATTAGTAGAATTGCCCCTCAGGTCGTCGTAGTTGTCAAAGTTTACAAGCCATTTTTATCTAATAAAAAGAAAAAAGAAGAAGAAATCTTTTATGGCATTACTGTTTTCTTTTGACGGAATGTTGCCTGCTTTTACAGTATGATCAAAAAGGTTTTAATTGAATTTAAAAAAAACTTGTAACCATACGAATTAAACTGTTTTATTAATAATAATAGAATACGACTGGTTTGTTTAACTACTATTTTACTCTTTCTGGGCTTGAATTCACTATGCCTACTTAACGATTCCTTACTCGTAACCACGTGGGTACGAGTAAGGAGTCGTTAGGAATCGTCGATTGACGTCAATCACACACAAAATCTGCTGATATCGTATTAATAATATCAACAAATTGTCTTGGAACATACAGAATATGACATTTGGATTCCTTACCGTTACATTGGTTTCTAAAAACACGATATTGACGTAGTTTGAAGATTCCGCGGGGAATCATTATAACTATACCTACAGAATTGGGGGCCTGATATGTATATACAGCAGAAATATTTTGCCATTTTAATTTACGTAGGTATTTATGCAAAGAGTTTTCTACCTTACAGGCCATGTGGATGAAAAATTGATGACTACCTTATATATTTTTAAAAAGAAGTAAAAAAAAAACTTAAATGGCTTTTTACAATTTTTTGACAAAAGGTGGCCTGTTCAATCTTGATGATGAATAAGGGTTTGCTTAGAAACCTACTTAGAGATTTAAATCCATTTTTATCATTTTTTTTTTGGGATTTGCTTGTAGGTGTGACTATTTCATTGATTAGCAACATAAAAAAAAAAAAAAATACACAGCGATGATAGATAGGAAATTAAACTTTTTATGAGCAAAGGTTTTATAATTACGACATCTTAATGCACAGTCCGTACAACCGCTAAAGCCTAAAGAGAAGGAACCTTATCCAAAAGCAAGTTGTTCTATACTAAGGGCTCATTATTAAATAGTCAGATAACTTTTTTAAGAGGAATTAATATGTTGGTTTGACAGCTTTTGTATAGAAAATATTCCAAACTGTCAGATTTATTCATCAGATAAAATTGTCTAACTATTGAAAAATCAGCCCTAAAGCAGATAAGTAGACGAAATAAAAGTCTCACCTGTCAGATATCCAACCTCCAACAACTCCACCGACTCCAACGCCGACCAAGAACATGACTTCAGCTAGACTCGTGAGATGAGCTCTGTCGCACACCAAGTTCCATTCCGAAATTATCGTGTTGCCCACCTCTGACCTGTCATAGTCCCACTCCGTGCATCTTTGGAAGGCATCTATGAGGGGAGCAGTGTGGTTCAGAATGCTGTCCACCGTCACTCCTGGGGAAAGCGTCCGAACAGAGCAACTGTCAATAGGCTGGCTATAGTTTATCCACTCCGATAGTGGCAAGCTCGAGAGATTTTCCGGTCTTCGACACCAGAAATTTGTCGCCTTTGCCTGAAAACAAAAAGTGAAATTAATTATAAATAACGAACATGATCATTGCACCTAATACATGTTTTATAAACCGCTTAATATTAGCGCCTTTTAGTTAGTAAATTTATTAGATTTTATTTATTAACAAATTATGCAATTATAATAATCTAAGGAAACTTTAGGCTACTAATTAATTTAAGAAATATGAATAATATTAAATTTTGTAATCCACAAATGAAAATAGCATTGCTTAATAGTGTAGGTAACATCATATACCTACCTTACGTTGGCATATTTATCTATTAAAATTATATTTTCCTGTTATGCAATCAACAAAATTATACTTAGATTTAACAAAATGTCATTATCAATCAAGGTTATCCATCTATCAAAGTAGTTTTGTTTTACTTCATATAGGTCATTTGGAACATTCTCGGGTCTTCCACCTCATAGGTACGATTGAATAATTTAATTGTACAGGGTGTTTGGCAGAACGTTAAACATACGAAAATGGTGGATAGGTGGGGTCATCTGCTGCTTACTTAGCCCTAATTTATTTGTCCCTGGCTCCCTGGATACTTTTTATAAAATGCAAGTTGAAATTAAGATTTAAATATTTTTTACATCTTTCTGTAAGTTTGAGGACTCATAACTTTTTTTCTAGCTAACATCTGAATCATCATCATCGTCAGCCTATAATGTTCCCACTGCTGGGACACAGGCCTCCTCTCGGTGAGAGGGATTGGGCCGTAATCCACCACGCGGGCCCAGTGCGGGTTGGTGGATGTCACATGTCTTCGAATTTTTTGTTCTAGGACATGCCGGTTTCCTCACGATGTTTTCCTTCAACATCTGAATAAAGCAATAGTTTTATAAGAATCTGCCAACATTAAAGATTTAATAAAAATATATTGCCTGTTTTACCCATTTTTAATAAAAATTACACTGTTAACAAGTTAAGAAAGTGGTGAAACTAGAAGATGTTGAAGCATAATCGTACTGGCTGCACTACAATGTTCGGTGTTCGTTTTCTATAGTGTTATTTTTATATTTAGAAAACTGTATCTTTGAGTGTGCTTGTCACTCAATAAAAAATATCACAACAAATAGGTTATGGGCCCAGAATTATGGGAAAAAGTGATATTTTTTCAGTATTTTTTCGCAAATAATATTTATAATAGACTAAATATTTGTGCGTTATGTCGGTAGGTGATGTTAATAATGCCGTACCTTCAGGCTCAGGTGCATCGTTAACGGCGATAAAACCCCTACAGGGTAAAGATGGCTATGCATCATGGAAATTCAAGATGCGCATGTATCTCCTGCACGAGGATTTGTGGTCGTCAGTAGTAGGGTATTCCAACGACGACAATTCATCTTTAGCCCAAAGAAAGATAAAAGACCTCAAAGCGATGACGAAGATGTGTCTCACGCTAGAAGGAGGAGCGATTACCCACGTAAGAGCATGCAATACAGCTAAAGAAGTATGGACTGCTTTAGCAAATGCCTACGAAGATAAAGGTATGGGTAGAAAATTAGCTTTAGAAAGAAGATTATACAGGTTCCAACTATCAGATTTTGGATCTATTGAGGAATACATAAATGCTGTCATAAGCACTGCCCAAGACTTGGCCGACATTGGAAGAAACATTGATGATACATCAATAGGAGCTATTTTATTAGGAGGCTTAACAGCAGAGTTCGACCCTCTTGTCATGGCTCTAGAAAACTCCAATGTTGAAGTGTCATCAGAACTAGTCAAATCTAAGCTACTAAATGAAAGCGCGAAGCGTAGTTCCAAGGAGTTAGTTTTAGCAACAAATATGACAATGATGAATCCTCAAGTAAAAAGTATAATTTGTTTTCATTGCAAAGAGCCTGGACATAAGCGTCCTGATTGCCCACTTATGAAGAAAAGGAAACAGGAAAGGTATAAAAAGAATAAGAATGCTACCAGAGAGACTACTCTTATTTCTGCCTTGGGTGTTGGAGGAAATTTAAGTCCATTGGACTGGTATGTTGATTCCGGAGCCTCCACACATATGACCTGTTCCAAAGATTGGCTTAGCAATTTTAGTCCTACGTCTGAGAGCAAGCACATAACTCTGGCCAATAACAGGGAGATAAATTCAGCTGGCGTCGGTGAAGTACTGCTCGCAAAGGACAAAAAAATATAAGTTGACTGGTATCAAAGACGTTCTTTATGTTCCTGAATTAAGTACTAATTTAATATCTGTAAATAAGGCTGTTGAAAAGGGTATTACTGTTGTTTTTGATAAGAAAGGTTGTTCTATGTACAAGCACGATGATGTTAAAATACTAGGTCAAATAGTAGGACATGCTACGTGTAACGTTGGTGGTTTGTACAGACTAGACCATGTGCCAATTTTTCCGGAACGCGCTATGGTTACTGAGGCGAATACTACTTCAAGTCTATGGCATCGGAGACTTGGTCATCTGTGTCGCGTTGCTTTAGAACACCTGCGTCAAGGAAAAGCTGAAGGTATTCAATATTCTTCTTTAGACAAAACCCTTGTGTAGCCTGTATTGAAGGGAAACAAATTAGAAAGCCCTTTAAAAAGATTGAATGTATGAAAAGTACCAGAATTTTAGAACTTATACATTCAGATGTTTGTGGACCTTTTGACGTAACTTCTTTAGAGGCAAATCGGTATATACTTATTTTTGTAGACGATTTTTCTAGAATGATTTTTTCTTATTTTATACGCACTAAGGCGGATGTTAAGAAAAAGTTTTTAGAATTTCAAGCTCTTGTTGAGAGAGAAACCTCTCATCAGATTGGAAATTTGCGTGTTAGACATAGGCTTGAAGATATCTTAATTATGAATTTTCTTATGTTATTTTGACATTGTGCTTTATGCAGTAATGAGATGTTTTTATTGTTTAATGTAATTATTATTATTATTTTTTGTTATAAAATCTCATTGTAATGTAAAGTACGGTCAGGTCGATTAACATATTGTGCATATAAGTACAGTCAGCTGAAATAATATTAGGTCTTTACCTATGAAATTGCCGTTCTGCAGTACTGGCCATTTCAAATCAAAATAATTTTTGTTTGGCTAAGAATTCTAATTTCAAATTAATTTTATTTTAAAAACATGGATTTTTTTTTCTAAAAGTAGTCATTTCTTTATTGATTAGTGTTACATTTTCATCGCATTTCAATCTTTTTCGTCATCATGGATACGTTAAAAATTCGAGTAATTATGGAATATGAGTACCGTCGTGGCAGCAACGCGGCACAAGCGGCACGCAACATCAACGACGTTTACGGAGCTAACACTACAAACCAACGCACCACCTGTTATTGGTTTGCTCGCTTCCGTTCTGGAAATTTCGACCTGAAAAATGAACCTCGCGGTCGTCCGAAGACTTTGGTCGACAATGACGAATTAAAGGCGATTGTGGAAGCTGATGATACACAATCTACGGCTGAATTAGCAGCAGCTTTCGACGTTAGCGTCAAAACAATATTGGTCCATTTGCGTCAAATTGGCAAGGTAAAAAAGCTTGACAAATGGGTGCCCCACGAACTCAATGATCGCCAGCGCGAAGTACGCGTCGAGACGTGCCTTGCACTGCTCAACAGACACACAAATGAAGGAATTTTGAACCGCATTGTTACCTGCGATGAAAAATGGATTCTGTTTGATAACCGTAAGCGCTCAGCAAGTTGGTTGGATCCTGGTTCAGCACCTAAACAATGCCCTAAACGAAAACTTACCCCTAGAAAAGTGATGGTCACTGTTTGGTGGTCTAGCGCCGGTGTGATTCATCACAGCTTCTTACCAAACGGGGTGAGCATTACTGCAGATGTGTACTGTGAAGAACTGAACACAATGATGGAGAAGCTGGCGCATCTCCAACCAGCATTGGTCAATCGCTCGTCTCCGCTGCTCCTGCACGACAACGCGCGACCTCATACTGCACAGCAGACGGTCTCCAAGTTGCAAGAACTGGGGTTGGAAGCTCTCCGTCATCCGCCCTACTCACCAGACCTTGCGCCTACAGACTACTACTTTTTCCAGAATTTGGATAACTTCTTGGCGGGAAAAAAATTTAATACCCGAGAGGCAGTACAAAATGCCTTTGAAGAATTTGTTGCCTCCCGTCCAGCTGATTTCTTTAAGAAGGGCATCAATAAACTGCCACTGCGATGGCAAAGATGCATTGATTGCATGGGTGATTACTTCGATTAATACAAATAAAAAATTCATGAAAAAAATTCGTTTAAATTTTTTCATACAAAACGGCAATTTCATAGGTAAAGACCTATTATGTAGCTGTATAAGTACAGTCAGTCAAATTAATTGGTGGCCTTGTCCGATTAAGGGTACGATGTTGAAGCATAATCGTACTGGCTGCACTACAATGTTCGGTGTTCGTTTTCTATAGTGTTATTTTTATATTTAGAAAACTGTATCTTTGAGTGTGCTTGTCACTCAATAAAAAATATCACAAGAGAAGAAAAGAAAAAAAAAACATCCAGGGGGCCAGTGACAAATAAATTAGGGCTGAGTAGTAGCAGATGACCCCACCTATCCTCCATTTTCGTATGTTCAACGTTCTGCCAAACACCCTGTATACTTGTGTACAGATGCCAGCACATCAAGCTAAGCCAATCTGTCATTGATAGATTTCAACTTTATTACAAAAACCTATGATACAATTTTACAGTTTGGGATAGCTTGATGTGCTCCAGTCTGTGTAGTCTGCACCCATGAAAACAAAAACTATATAACCACTATAGTGGTTATATTCTCTTTGCAAGAAAACTTTGGTGCGCTTCTCATCAAGGCAGTTGGTGTTCTTTAATTAATAAAGGCAGTCGCACACTTCATGCACCTCAATTATGGAGATATTGATGGTAGAGGTAAATACGAAATCGACATCAACAGTCTTATGAACATAATAATAGTCTCTACATGGCTGTCAATCCAGGCCTTTAAAAAAAATGAATCCCTTGAATTATACAGGTTCTACTTACAGTAAATGTAGGCAGGTAGATGTGGAACGTGCAGGGCAAAGAAAACAGAGACAACAGGAACGTCATGAGCATCTGCCAGCGGCCATACTTGCCGATCACAGTGGACACCACGTCTGGGCCATCGTCGTCCACGGGCGACACGGCCCGGCTCTTCTCCTTATTCGTCCCTTGGCTTGGGATTACTGAAAAACAAAAAATAAAAACATAATTTAGAAACATAATTTCCTTTCCAAAGGCTGTGAAAAATAGAAAAGGTTATGACGGCGAGTTTTATTTGGTGCCTTAGATTTCAAACTCAAACTCAAAGCATTTATTTCAAATAAACCAATTACAGGCACTTTTGAATTGTCAAGGTTGGTGAGTTAGAAAGATGAAGCTATTTGTTTTTGAATAAGATTTTTTTAAAGTGAGCCTACGTCTTGCGGTTTTCAAGTTATCTTGTGTAAAGTAGTCTTTGTTTCATAGAAGTTTTGATATAAACATAGATTTGCTTAATCAGCGACAAAATAAGGAAAGTCCAACTACGTTACAATAATATTATAAATAACATAAAATTAAAAGTAAATTGCAAATTTGTTTAAAAATAAATGTAATCCTATTTTCCGCATCTTGTACACCTTCCCAGAACAATAGCCAAGTAGTTATTTAATAACCCTTGAAATCATCATGCATGTAGGTAAATGTGCTAACTTCCTAATTACGGGAGGAAAAATTATATTTATCACGAACTTGTAGGTAATACGAGCATCTAATTCTTCAACTGTACCGTCGATTTACAAGATTAATTACTTCTTAGTACCTACGTATCTAGAGTATCTTTGTTTTACGAACTAATAATACTTCTCAGCGTTATTTAATACTGACCTGTTCAAATCAAACGAATCGAGTTTCATAACGCTAACATGGGCTGTATATTTTTTTTGTACCGCCATTGGAACATACTTTGGAGAAATATATAATTGTATATCGGCCACATATGGACAGATATATCTGTAATAATTAATATAAAATCATGTACTAAGAGAAACTACTTCCGACGAGTCAAGGCTGTATTGCAACAGTGAATGATCGTTGTAAAACCGATATGAGTAACTTACCACTAGTTTGTAATTAAATAAGATTAGGATTTAATTATAGATCATAAATTTAACTTAATCTGATTGCTATAAATATTAAAAAAAAAAAAACGATCAAGTTTCTAAAACTATAAAAGTTTGTATTGTTTCAGGCCTGAAAACTGGCTAGACAAGCCGGAAATTATTCGCAAGTAGAAGAAAATCAGTGGTGGGCGGGTACATAATGTGTGTCTATAGACTTTTAAAGTTCAATTAATGCTCATCTCGAGTCGCGTGCGCCGGTTTGACGCTCCACGTGCTTTTCTCGCGAACATTCGCGCGCTTCACAATTATTAACGGACACATGCGCCCGCGCCGGCGCCTTGACAATGATCTTCACTTCATTGCAACTTCAGCGAATAACCCGCTGCTTTTGAATCGATGTTAATTTTAGCATTATTAATAATATCTTCATTCATGACATTCGTAATAATAGAACTTATGAATAAGACAATGTTGATAACTTTATGTTCCAATTCATCAGTATTGCGGTGCATTCGTAGTAGCACGTTACATTATTAATTGATTCTAATGAATTCTAATTAACGTGTTAAACTAGTAATTACGAACGAGGTAATTTATTTATGCAAGTTTTGGATAGATATTACATGTGTACTTACTTGTACAAGAACTTTTTCAGACGTTTGCATTTATGAAATATTTGGGCGCAAAGGGTCTTAAACAAATCAAACAGACGCCGTTCAAGGTCCAATCCTAAAACAAAGCTGTAACCTTTGCGGGTTATTGTTCTAGGTCTGATAGGATACATCAATTTCAGTGTTATATATCAGACGTAACGTAAGATTGCGTGCGTAGTTTTACAACATAAACTGGAGAGGCGTCATCCGTTTAAACATTATTCTTCATCTCGCGGACAGTGCGCTGCATTCGGGGCCAAGGCCGTAGGGCATATCGATTACGTTTATCGCGATTTGCATGGCTGACTTGGCACAACGAACGAATTGCTTTTCATGCCACAATAACATATACCACAGTTACTCTTTCCGCGGTTGGTCCAAGGATGGGTAATCGTCTTTACACCCTTCCGTGCCTGGGAAAGCACACTAAGCCACTGCTCACGGTTGTCATTCGTAGATCCTTGGCAATCGTTACGGGTCGTCAAAAGCCCGATTATTTGACAACCAGTCTTACCAAGGGGTTTCGTTTTACCCAGTAACTGCGTTGTGGAGGTTAGATAGGCATTCGCTTCATGTAAAATACTGGTATTCAGTTGCATCCGGTTACACTGGAAACCGACTCCACTTTGTTGGGAAGTCTTCCCAGCAATGTGGGGTCGACAGATGATGATGAGTTATACCCAAACCCTCCCGCCCTGCTACATTTGTTACAAGCAACTGGTGTAATGAGGGTGCACTATGGGTGTACCTCTGCCTAACACTTCGGGAATGAAAGAGTTTTTTTTTGGGTGGGAAATCATTAAATAACTTCTCCCGCTCTGGGTGGAGCAGGAGGGCGTGTCAGACTTTTACTGACTAAAACCCACCCGTGTACCCTCAGTACCCTGTGTGTCAGGGGCGGCGGTATCTCTTTCGAACAACCCGCACCCCTGGCAGGCGTCGGCCCTTGCGGGCCCCACCAGTTGTTGCTGACATCTCTTTGAGGCGTGCGTGGAACACAACGCGCCGTCGACCTGGGCTTGGGCCTTACCGGACAGCGAGCTACCCATTACTCGCCTACGGTGGCCGGGAATCAGCCTGGGATTCTCGACGCCCAGGGCGTCTCCTGCGGCGACTAAGGCCGCGAGGGCGCATATACTGCCTCTCCCTCACGTGCGCGCCCTCCCTCTTCTCGAGCATCACTGCTTCGCAGAAGGAGGTGGCGGCTACCCATGCACTCTCGCTCCGTACTATGGCCTGGACCAGGGCCGGACGCAAAAGATCGCCGCCGCCGATCGCCTCCACGAGGACACGGCGGTGTTCCGCCCAAGCCGGGCAGACCTCCACCGTGCCCTCTGGGCGATCTTCGCAATGGAAACACCCGGACGTTTACGCCCGCCTTATGCGAAACATGAACCTCCCGAAACAGCCGTGTCCGGTGAGGACCTGCGTCAGGCGGAAGGTGAAGCCATGCCGCCTCTCAAGCCACTCCTCAAAGAGGGGACTTACCGCCGCAATATGAAAGATTGACTTTATGTTTATGTAGTTACAAGTGAACCTTCCGAATTCAGCACTAGTGGCCTCGCTGTACTGCGTGTGAACCAAGTATTTATTAAACGAAGCCTGTTTAAAGCCGTCACGATAGCTGCTGAAAATATTCAATTAGTTTGCGTCTGAAATATTTCAGCATTTAAGTTTAAACTGTTAATTGGAGGTTAATGGCTAGATAACGTTACAGGAAGTTAGACAGGATTTCGTGACAGAATATTATAAAAGTATTTTTTTTTGACCCCTAGGCTTTTGATTTCGAAGGTTATACTTTTTTGCTTGTTGTATTAGATAAGGACATGCACTATCATATATCTTTGACGTGAATGTTCCACTCTTTTATACAATAAGTAGATGATTAATTTGAAAAAAATAATAATAAGGACATTCGTAAGTACTGCGAAGAATTCAATTAATATCTCGTCATCATCTGCAAGCCTTTTGCTCACTGTGTGCATGTTAGGGTTGGCTACGAATTACTTGCGTGTATGCTATTTAATTAAAATGTTTAGGATTTTGAATAGGTACAGTAGCCCTCACTAATGGAGCCCCAATCTCAAAAAGCAATAGATTGACACTTCGCTTTAACTTACGACCTTCTTATAATAAGCAATTTCTATAGGCTATAATACTATATACACACACACTCTCATACGTTTACGAATGAATGTATTTCCTAAATTCAACCGTTAAAGCAAATGGCATGATAGCTGAGCGGTTACTGCACTTGATTATCGCGTTTGAGCGCAGCGAGTCGCGTTTTCGAATCCCACTCGCTGTGTGATAGTCTTTTTATTGTTTTAAAAATCACTTTTGAGTATAGTTTCTTGTTCTGTTCTTCTTATTCACTAAACTCGTAAAACTTTATCATTATACCCACAGAAACCTAAATAAATTTAAATGATTTACGACTCATTCACCGCGACTTATAGAACGGTGTTGGTTGATAATTGTGTGCTAGTGACGTGTGTTTCATCTATTAGCGTCCTTCTAATTCATTTTAAAATGTAAGCAAATTTAAATATAGAAATGAAAGCGAATATTATTGCGCTGCATAAAAGTGGACTTAATACCTATATCACAAATACCTATGTGATGAAACCGGACTGAGTGTGAGTAGTGAGTAAATCATAATTTAAATATAAATATTAAACATTTATTTAATTAAAGTGTAACTGCTGATCCTTGTAGTTATTTTTAAACGTTTTATAAATATCACAATGTCTAAATAGAATAAAAATATAAAATTTCAATGTAAATTTATTTCCTAGATTATAGAACGATGAAAATAACAATAAACTTAATATCTATGTGAAATTGCCCTTTTAAATAATTTTGTTTCTAAATAGTAGGTAATACATAAAGTGTGTATTTTGCTTAGTAGCTTATCAGTACCCCTTTTTTGTTTTAGTGAAATACTGTGAGTCGGTGGGTGAAAAGATATGAGGAAGGCGGTAGCCTTGCCCGTGGAAAGCAAAGTGGAAGACCCCAGCTCCTATAACAGGCACACGTTCAGCGAATATGAAACAAGTGGTTTCAAAACGACAAGACATTTTGCCGAATTATTCGACACATCTTTACGAACCGTGCGCCGTGCACTCCACGCAGAAGGTTCATGGCAAACAAGGCATCATGGAAAACCAGCTCGAGAATCAGCTTAAAAAACATAGTTAACGGAAAAAACATTAACATTAAGTTATAAATTACAAATATTTATTTATTTTAGTAATATTCAAATAATATTTTGTCTTATCCGTAATCTGGATTATTTTGAGGTTTAGTTTCAATCTTCTTTTCGGAATGAAAATGAACACTTAAGCTATAACCTCTTTAAGTCCTATTAAATACGATTTGTTAACTTTGAGGTTTGAGTTAAAACGAACTCACTCGCAGTAGAATAAAAGTAGTACTACTGAGTCATTTAATTGTATTGTGACAACTTGTCTGCATTTGTTACTTTTACGTGGGTAGATTTTTGTAGAATATTGTGATTTATTTAGAGTACCGACACACAGTAGTAATCAGCACAATATTATTATATTACTAAGATACAATAGCCTGATTATCATAGTTCACCAACTAGCTTATTTACTTCAATAAATTGTTCTATAAGAGAAAATAAACTGTTTTAACAAGAAGTTATTATTAGTTGTTTTTATACATTCTTCATGAAGTTATAACGAATAAACATTTTGTAATCATTTATTATTGTTAAACCTTTATTTAAATAACAATACGAGTAATAAAACAAATTTGTTACATTATTATTCTGGTATATTAATAAATCGAATAATAAAAGAACAGATGAAGATGATTGTTGAAAAGAAAAATTAAAGCTTCATCGCGAGATTTGAACCCAGACCTATGAGTTTCTTAATCCAAGACGATACGCTGCACGCTACCGGAACTCAAATTATAATAGTAAATTTTAGCAATGGTATGAACCGACCAAGGTCATGTCACTCGTCGCCGACGGTATGTATAAAATACAAAGAGTAACGCCAGTGTGTGAGTAGAGCGGTGAGTTTTGTGTTAATACATCACTTATACACACAGCTGTAGGTACGGCCTGGACCGCCACTTCATAGCAATATAGCCCTTAGTATGCGACTGCATTAGTGAATCTTGATTGTACATAATATGATGAATGAATTAATCTCTTGATAGAAATGTATAAGCTCGACAGCTCAATTGTCCGTCTAGCGTTTGTCTGTACTTCTGTCATAGCTATAACGGATCCTCGTGCGCTCTATCAACTCATCATTTCAGTTTATTTTAATTCAAATTGAAGGTGAACTAACAAAGATTTATATCTTATCCTATCGTCATATTAGCATAAAAACTTTTTTACTTTATTACTCATAGTATTTCGAATATTCAGGATTTTGTTTTTATGTTTTTATATGTAGCTGAATGAATTTTTGTTAGGACAATCGTAACAGAAATTCCGTCCGGGAATAGTATATGTATTATCGCTGCAAAAAGCTAGATATTGCTATTTCTTAGTGTCGAATATTACCGATCTATTTCATTAGTCTGCGGTCAATCTAACTGTTCATTTGGGCAGTAATAGATCCTCCTCGGGGAGTTATAAGTCGGTCCTCTAGACCGAATTTTGTCCATGGCTACCAATGTTAGTAGAGACAAGGCTTCGACGCGAGAGAGTAATAGTGCACAAGTGTGTGCGCAGAGAGGTGCACTCTCTCAGGTTGTCAGGAAACTGACTACCATAGTCTGATGGGACGGCAATCCGACACGACCGGAGAGAGATCAAACGCAGGACCAACGGCCTGACGTGTTTTCCGAGGAACGGGGGTATCACACTGCAAACGTCCAAACTCCAGGTAGTTAAATGGAAAAACCCAATAAGACTTTGCCGGACCTGGGAATCAAAACCAGAAAGCAACTTTTGTTCAACGACCACGACTAACGGGGCAGTATCTGCCTGTGCTTAAAGGCATAGGTAGCGATCTATACGCTATTACGCTTACACCATCTGAGCTGGTAACACTTACTTAGATGACCATGACCGTGGGAAATAACTTGAATGGGTGTAATATATATCAAAACGCCACATTAAACACACATGCATTATTATCAGCAATATTCTAGTACATCAATTGACAATGACCTGCTTTCTAAGTTTTATGTTTTTCTCAGGCACTATTGCAATATTACTCAATTGTGAATTGTTAGTTACAACTAATCCGGTGATTAACATTTTAAACGGTAGCTGGTTCGCGACGTGTTCGTAATTGAATTGTCCAAGAGCATTTCAATCAATATGGCTTCTTAAAAAACTAATTAAATTAATCACCCCGCAGATGGGCATGTTTCCTGATTAAAAAAATATTGTAATCTGTGACGGTTCCAGTCTATTCGTCACCTCAGTAGTGATCATCTTAACCCAACTAGTGACCTGTTAAATTAAATTTACTGCATTACGTACGAGATGATTTCATGTGTAACGCGATAGTTCACTTCGGTGTACTGCAATTTACATTATACTTGTAGTCATTAAATCATTTAGACTGTGTGTACAAATGAGTTATTTTAGTTATGTAAGCGCATGACGTATAACGTTTAGTTAAGTGTAGTAAAGATTAATGTAGTGCCACTAATCTTTCTTTACCACTTTATCATAAAACATTCATGGATAACGTTTTGACAATCACCGCATTCTGAGTGTGTTTAATCATTTATTATATAGTTATAATTGAAAATAAGAACTCTAGAATTTTATCACACTTATCACATTATAATTTTGGGATCAAATTGAAAATAATAATTGTAACAGATTATTTTTAGCACCTTTTTTCGAAGATTTTTTTACGGAATCAAAGGATCATGTGTGTGACAAACTGTGTTTCCTTTTATAATTAAACTGTCACTGACAAAAGGTATCTCTACAAATTGTTGACGGTACACTAGGTACCTATTAACTACTAAATCAAATGGATTGGATCAAACGGTGTCATGCGTGACCGGAATTAGGAGCGGAAAAGTATTTTGGTCAGCAGGCTTGTATCATATATCATTGTCGCCAGCTTAACGGGGACAATAGACATTTGTTTATCGTCGAAATGCCGAAATTTCAGAGTACCTACTTTTTGACTTTTTTTATTACGGGCGAGAAAAACATCATCTGTTAACTGCACTGCACCGCGGAAATCTGGTTTCCCCAACAGTAAGGTCAGGTGACACGTACATTGTCACAAACCTGGAGTGATCAAATCCAAGACTTTACCGTGGAACGTGTGGCCAAACCTTTTTGCATGGTTCGGTTTTCTACTATTGTATTTTTTGCGTCTTTCGTTGAACATTGAATCAAACGTGATTTATGTACAGCAGTCGTGAAGGGTTAATGTTTTCATTTTCATAACGGGCAAAAAATATGTGCGAAAATAATAATGAAAACAAATTATTGTTACCGTGAATTTTTTGCTCAGCAGCCACAAAACCCGAAGTACTCGTATAGTTTATTTATAAAGCTTTGTGGACTTGTCGCTTATTTATTTAAAAAAAATATCGTACAAAATTTCCTAGTACATTTGCATAGTTGTGGTGCTAATAATTCGCATAATTTGGAGTCGGATCGCGGCGGTGTGGCGACACGCCCGCGTCTGCATTGGGGGACCTCTCCGGAAGTGAGCGTATTCAATGAAACTGATTCGACGATCCTGCTGCCACTCGGTCACTGTTCTGGTTACTCACTTTAATATTACATACTAGCGTTACGGCGTATTCCCAGAATTCCATTTACCTGTTTATAACTGAGTCAAAAAAATAAATTGCATGGTTCCGTTAGTCACGTCGTTCCAGAAAGACAAATGCTAGAAAGGGATTTTCTAGCAAAAAAATCAAAATCAAAACCATAATATTTTATTTCACATAAACCTGCATGGGCACTTATGCAACTTCAGAAGCTAGGTCCACGGTTCCAATTTGTCGCTTAGCTACTACGGAGTAGAGCCGGCAAGAAACTCCACGGTTACTGTTTTAAAAATGATTGGCTTTTACAATGTTTTCAAATTACAGTAATAAATAATAGGTATGGGAGGACAGTGCAGGCTTGTCAATAAGTATCAGGTACTTAGAGTAATGAAAATAAAGAATAGAAAATCGTCTACAAATCTACAGTCTGTAAGGCCTACAACGTTTTCTCATTCAAAATATGTAAAAGAATCTACATAAATAAAAAGATGGATATATGTAGATATTATCCTTCATTTATATTCTGCCTAAACCGTTCGGATCTTCAGAAATGATTCCATAAATCAGCGTTTTATTAGGTCATTCATGTTACGGATTG
Organism: Polymixis flavicincta; assembly: GCA_949987655.1. Taxonomy (NCBI): domain Eukaryota; kingdom Metazoa; phylum Arthropoda; class Insecta; order Lepidoptera; family Noctuidae; genus Polymixis; species Polymixis flavicincta. Next base: position 14,262,602 of record OX465182.1, read on the forward strand.
CATATTTAATTACGCAGTATCCGACATTAACTTATCAAATCATTAATATTAATTAACTGAATAGATAACGGTAACATCTAAGTTATTGTGGTCATCTCTATTTTATTGTCTTGTTTATTCAACTTCCTAGTTACGTGTTGCGCATTTATTGATTTAAATGACCAACTAAAGGTCGATTCCTATAATTAACGGACAGTTGTAGGTTAAAATTAAGACTCTTATATCTTTACCAATATTGAAGCAAAGACCTAATTAATACCTTAACTTCGCATAGTACCCCCCCGAGTGGGTTCCCGCATTGTCGTTGCGGGGGGGCTCAGTAACCGTGGATTCCGGCCACGGTGAAGCCAAGAGGAACCCAAAGGTGGGGCCGCTCGTCAGGGCTTTTGCCTTCAAGCCAATGACGTAGCGGCTAAAAAGTAGGTTGCGGTGAGGTGCACCGCAACTGAAGTGGGCCGCGATGTCGAATGGGAGGCATCGCGGCTGAGGGTTGCGGGCTGCGGTAGAGGAGGGGTGCCGGTGCTTCTGAGCAGCGCTCTTCCCTTCCGTGGCCTGGACGGGGCCGCCACCGTTTGATGGCGGACGCGGTGGGGCCGCAGGGGAAGAGGAGTGTCGGTATAGCGTCGGCCGCTCTCCCTATCCCCTGCGGCCGAAAAGTGGTAGACGGGACGGCGCGTTGTGTTCCACACGCGCGCCTTCAAAGATGTCAGCAACCACTGGTGGGGTCCGCAAGGGCCGATGCCTGCCAGGGGTGCGGGTTTGTTCGAAAGAGATACCACAGCCCCTGGCATACGGGCTACTGAGGGAACACGGGTGGGTCAGTAAAAGTCTGATACGCCCTCCTGCTCTACTCAGCAGGAGAAGTCATTTGATGATTTCCCACCCAAAAAAAAAACTTCGCATAGTAGACCCCTGTATTTGGAAATAGCTATCACAGGTAAAATTAGCTTACGAAACTATTTATTTGTCTAGTTTGGAAATAAAAAAATGCTACCATTAGTAAATAAAACGATCCGTTTTTGTATGTAGGAACCGACCATTAATCTACAAATTTATGTACGTATGGTAGACTTCATTACACACGTGAAGGGCGGACATTTTGGGGGACTTTCACATGTAATTTTGACGTTCCAAAAGTGCTGACTCTCAGCCTAGTTTGAATAAATGACTTTTGATTTTTGTTTTCATCGAAAAAAAAAAGGTAGTAATTTATCTCCTTCACGAAGAACTATTGCAGTTCCTGTGTTCAGCGCGGTCTAACACGGAAAGTGTTAGATCACGCTGAATCGATTGGCCGTGTACAAAGATCTGGCAATGGGCATGCCCTTAACCGATAATTCGCGACGTGAACTTTTCGACCCTCCCGTCGGCTAACATTGAACTAATCAGTGATTGAACTGTCAGTGTCGATCCACGCGATGACTCCAACTGTCGCTCCCTTCTGACTACAGCAGTATGACGATGTTATTTTGAAAAAAAAAAAATGCAAACAGACACTTCTGTTTGCAATTTTTTTTTCAGACTAATCCAAGTAAATCATTCTACGAATTTCTTTCTTGTTGCAGCAATTTACATTTGTTTTTCTTATAACGTAGAAGTTCACACGGATTTGAAATCTATCCGTAGATTTAGATTTTTTGGATCAAGGGAATGATTGACAAAAACTTCCTTTTTTTGTTTCTGATTTCATCAAAGATTAATACATAGGACGACACCTAGTTTGAAATCGGCTACATATACATACATATTATGTAGATATATCGGCCATATTAACTGATGTTAGCTGTTCAAGTTAAACGTAATTCATTGAACACTAAATTACACACGTTGTGAGAAAATGGAAACAACAATGATTGGTCTGATCAGTTAGTTAGACTTTGAGCAAGCGCTTAAATACATCAAGAGAGCGTCGACCCACCCGAAAATATAAAATTAAATGAGACTCCCGTTGCTTGTTTAAATCTACTTCAAATGTCTTAGTTAAAAAAAAACAACTTCCGGAAAAAGACTGCAAATTGAAAAACAACTTTAATTCTGAAAGGCGATGACTTTAACCTATTTAATTTTTTTTGTCACCGCCTTCCGAAATTAAAGTTATTTTTCACTTTGCAGTGTTTTTCCGGAAGTCAGTTGTTTTTTTTTTTTGAAAAAAGGTTTTATTTTCCCCTTTTAGTTATAGTACCTACCCCACACCAAAACGAAATTTCATGATACTTGGGGTCAAAACAATGCATGCTTATGCGATAGCAGTAATGGCGGTTGATTTGCTGTCATTTTTTGAAGAGTGCCGATGTCTGTCTCCGAAACGCATAATCATATCTATATGACATTTAAATGGGACCATTTAAGAAAAAACCCCTTTCGAACAAAAAAATAATTTTGCAAATATGTCTATATACATTTAAAAAAATGTATACAAACAAGTCGAATTGATAACCTCCTTCTTTTTGAAGTCGGTAAAAAATAGACGATAAAATTCATGGAAACAAATAGCAACTCATAATATTAAGTTGTTGAGACATAATTCTTCACAACTATTACGTGGATAAGCTTAGTTAAATTCTATTGTTGTTCGCTATTCAATTTTCCTTTGTCACGAAAATTACATGAATGTTCACATGGTTTTCTGAGAAATAACATAACATATTATTGTGTTCCAATAGGCTATATGGTAGCCACTTAAGGTTTCAGATAGGTAGGTATGTAGGCACGTTGTGGTAAATACTTAAAATGAGGTTCCATGCTTGTTACCGAATACAAAATCTTCATAAAATCACAATCATCAACGGTGTTTAAATATAACTCTGCATGAATAATTTATTTTTATGTGAAAACGTAATGCCAAGTCTAGACATATTCTAAGCAATATAAATATTCAAACGAAGGTTGTGTGTTATTTATTTGTTAAACTGTAAATAAAATGAACAAATTACCTACTCACAGAAAAAAAGTACCGTAGTAGTACTTATGCATACCTACGTATTTATGAAATTAATGATAATTGTGATGGTTGTGGAAAGGACTGTCAACTATATTATCCTATCCTACTATAATGCTACTAATATTACAAATGTGAAAGTTTGGACCATGGATGGATGGATGTTTGCAAAACTGGATGAACGATTTGGATGAAATTTGGCATACACATAGTTTATAACCAGGATTAACAGAGAATACTTTTAACTTCAGTAGTACGAGTACGTTCCCGTGGGATTATTTCCGCCCTCCACGCGGATGCGCTGGCAAAAGCTATTATTTTTATACATATTATTATTATTTAATGTATATTATTATTCATATCGTATTCAAATGTACACACACGCCCTAAAACTCTTCCAAAAAAAAAAGAAGTCAAAGTTCGTAGTCACCACAAAAACGGTTAAGGTATTTAGGTTTTCTACGCCACATTCTCAAGACCGGTTCAAAATAATGTGTGAATAAAACAAATTAGCTTCTTTATGGTAAAATAGTTCTCTCGTTATTAATGAATTGATTTATTTTGGAGCAGTTTTCTACAGCTACATTGCCTGGCGAACGAATTGTTTGTGTTGGATCCGAATGCACATTCTGGCGAAAACGGATCTTACCTTTAAGTAAGCGGGCAGATATATGTACAGGTTGGTCTTGTCTTTTAGAATAATTTAGATTGAGTGACAATTCATTAAATTCCGTCCTTTTTAGTTCCGACGGTCCGAGACGAAAGTCTTAAATCACAACTAATTTGTATATGTACAGTCGCCAGCAGGTCAAGCTATCCCAAACTGTCAAATTTTCCCAAATGAACATAAATCTTATTCCTTTGTAATAAAGTTGAAAAACTATCAAAGAAAGACAGATTGGGGTAGCTTGATGTGCTGGCCTCTGTACATACTAGGAAGTTCCGTGTGGAGCCGGACGTAAAAGAATATCACCATCCCATTTCTTCCCGTGGGTGTCGTAGAAGGCGACTAAGTAGGGACTTACTAGAGAATGGGCAGCAGCGTTCTCTATGCATTTTACTACCATACTGCGATCGCCAACCCGCCTGCCAAGCGTGCAGGCGATTATAGCAAAACCCATGATTCGGGGGAGGCCTATGTCCAGCAGTGGACGTCTTTCGGCTGAAAGATGATGATGATGACTAGGAAATTGTGCCGGAGATCGAAATCCAAGAATTTAACGCGTCAGATGATAACATCAATCATCAAGCCTTACAACTCCCATCATTTCGCGCTATGTAACTGACAATAGGAACCACGCATTTATTAATAGAAAGATCTTGTGACCTATTGTTATTATTAAAACGTATTCTTGTGACACATAAATTAATTAAAAACACATTACATGTAAACATTGGACCTATGCGCTCCTGCTGCATCTAAATGATCTTATTTTCAGAAACGTAAATTGCATTGTTATTTGCGTTGTTGACTTTGGCGTTATATTTTATGTCCCGGAAAATATCGCCACGTGCCATCACGGATATTGAAGATATCCGTGATGTACGAGTGCTCTTAAGATCAAAAGTATACGTTCCTGACACGCGCATGCTTAAGCAAGCTGATATTAGAAGAACTATCAAGAAGCAAGTTGTTATTCGGAAGAGAAATCAGTCTTTACTTCCAGGGAAGTAACTTTTGATCATGACATTTGTCAAAGCATGGTCAAGGCCTAAGGGTCGAGTAAACTAATGTTTACTTCCTATTGTGGCTTGCTCCTTCGGCGGCTTCCGAATGTTGATCAAAGGACGACAAGTACATAATTGGCGCTAACCTAGACACAGAACAGACACACTGACCTTTAAAATATACCAAACGTTAATCGGAACAAAGATTATTGTGCGTATATGGTTTCGAATCTGTATATTTTTTTATTGATTTATTCATTAATCATTTTTTTTTTATAAACATAGTCGAATAGCTGCAATCGATTAGGAATATAACAATTATGTCATAAAATTGTGTTGTTGAGGTCACATGATAACCTCGTGGTTAGGACTTAAAAAATAAATGCTTAATCTTGGAAAATCTTAGTAACTGACATTATTTACAAGGATAGTATCCGATTTAGAAATAGTTAACAAAAGGCTATTTCCTTAAACACAATAATATTTAAAACTTCCTTACTGCTAGATACAAATTAATAAGTGTTTACATTGTCACCGGGTTTTTTATAGGTTCCGTAAAAGTTTTAGTGTAAACGTGATTCACGTGGACTATATTGGATGATAGTGATGTGCGAAAAGCGTGAAACGTGTGCCATGACACAAGTCCCTCTGCCTGAGGCCTCTCTGCATATCTGAGCAGTCTTTGAAAGAGTACGTTGAGCGACCCTTTCATTTATTCACACGGCTCTCCGGGGACAGTGGGTATGTCTAAACGAGCTACTAGATAAAAAGAATATAAAATTTTAACAAGTTTTCTTTGATTGCATTGCTTTTTTATATTGTCTATACGTCTGTGCTACAGTCAGTGCAATGTTTGGTTAGTGTGAAACAGTTACGGATTTTTTGTATATGTTTTCTTCAATTTTATGTTTGATTGTTTATTTTTATAGTTATAATAATATTGATGTGCTCATAAATAGATAAATGAAATCTTTATTATTACTTATTTTTCCATAAACTAATCTTAATGATGTTAAAGTTCACAAACGGTTGTGCATAAATAATTAATTACATAAATAATTGTTACGTCTTTGAGTGTTTTACTGACTGTTTAGACGTTTTCGCTTATTATCTTCATTAATAAATCATTGCAATTTTAATGCGATCTTGAAACCTTTTGCATTTGAATTTGCTTGTTTTATTAATTAATTATTAGGTACAGGTACCTAACCTTTATTTGACGTTATTGTCAGACCAAAGGTTGAATGTTACACTGAATTTTCTGCATACTCCTTCGTGGAATATAGGCGTGATGTTTTGATTTTTATGATTCATATAATTTATGTATAGGTATGTATACAGTCACATTTTTTTGTATTATCGACGAAAAATTTCTAAGCTGAGTCTACAGTGATATGCTGAACTCATGGTCACAGTTTGCGCACTAGTTAAAAATTTATCCTGTATACGTTTGCAATTCGGTATCATATATCTCTTTTACTGTTTTGAAAATCGAAAACAAACAAAACAAATATTCACTGTAATTTCGCTAGAAAAATGAAACTGAAAGATATATTTTTTCAGGAAGCCCCATATATTTGAGACTTGAATCAAGTGGTTTGTTAGTTTTTAGTTCGTAACGAAAAATAAGTTTGAGACAAAAAATAAGTCTGTTGGTTCAAAAAACAAAAATTGGGGACGGAGTCAATAGTCGCGTGCCCTGTCCTTTGCACTACCTACCTACATGGTTGTTATTTTAGTGGGATGATTTTTTTTAACCGGAAGAAAAAAAATGTTCCGGTTTAACTAACAAAGGTAATATTAGTCAAGAAGCATCATTCAAATTGGTTTTGTTATTCTATATCTATATCTGTTATTCTATAACATAATACTATTATCATAACATGTATTATGCCTTCTTACCGAATCGAAAACATAGTTAGGTACCTAACCTATATAATATATTTCCCTAGAGTATTGTGTGTTCCGAAGTTTAAGGCTCCCACAGACTGAAGCAACGCGACCGAGCGACGGCAACGAACGGGGCGACGGACGCGACGACGCAGCACACGGCGACACGATGTTTTCATAGAAATTCTTCAACTAAAGACACATCGCGCCTGTCTGCAGGAGCCTCCATTCTACATCCAATCTGAGATTAAATACCTTCCTTCAACGTGTTTTGATTTCATACTTAAACAAATTAGTAATACCAGTACTTAAAGGCTATAATTATTATAAAATAAAACGAATAACACAAGTACGACAGAATGGCAGCAACATGTTATATTAAATAACATTCAGGTATAAGAGAATCAAAATAAAACCAGATGATGGAAAAAAAATGCGACTCCCAAATAAGCCACGAAAACAGATTTAGCAACATTTATAAATACTATAAACCTGCTTCTTTTGAGGTATACCCAAACGATTACAGTTATAAACTTATAACGAAAATAAATTTGTAACTTTTATAAATACTACATGGATCCTGCTCACGGCTTTGCCCACGTGGATGTTGGAAATTATCCCACGGAAACAATCTACCGGGACAAAAAGTAGGCTATGTGTTATTCCTTAAAACATCAGTTATCTGTCGGGGAAAGTTCCGCTAAAGTCGGTCAAACTGTTTCAGAGACTAGCCGGAACAAACAGACAGACAAAAATGTTAAAAAATGTTTTCTGTTATACTTTCATAAGCATTTAGTAAATAGTTGTAGTTTTCACATTACAGACAGTCTTCAATTTAATTTCTTACATGTATGTCTAGATTTTTATAAATGTATAGGATTCTTTTGATAAATACCCAAACGACTACCTATAGTAATAAACTTGCGATGAAAATAGATTTTGCAACATTTATAAATACTAATACCCACTTTTTTCTTGTTACACATACACGATTTAAACCAACCGTACACACGGCTACATATAAACCTATGTATTTCCAGTTTACGCTGACCTCTTCTACAATGTGAGATCAGCTGGAAATGTATAGCTTGATCTGAACGTAACAAAAATAATTATTTTTGAAAACATAGTGCAATTAAGATAAGTTTAAAATAAACATATGTAAATTAAATAAACTAAACGAATATTAGTAGGTACGATATTTCGACATTTACACACTTAACGATCACGATGATCAAATATGTAAAAAAAAAGTTTATAAAATATAACCAAACTGTATTTTTAAGCAAGGGACCGGAATTTTTGATACCCAACTGTTTCATCGAAGGACCTATGTAGGTTGTTTGGTATATAGGCAAGAAATAAACACTCTTATAGTACTCAGGCAATTAACATTAATACATTCAGGTTCCCTTATACGGGCGCGAGGCGACTCTCGTAGATTAACTTATATGAAAACTTAATGGAAATTGTTCTACTAATTGTTCTAAATTGTTCTAAGTGTCGCGTCGCGTCTGTTTGAAGAAACCTTTAGACTAATTTAGACAGACGATTACAAAGACTAGGCTACACAGCACACACACAAAATAGATTCAAAAGTAGTTTGTTTCCTTATCTTTTTGTTGGTTCATAAACATTTTATTGAAGATTCGTGCCAGTTGCTTAACACGCATTTCTGGAATTGTCAATTCGCCCATTCCCATTGGAAAATAGTATAGGTATTATTTAAAAATGACAATTACCCCGATTCGGGTGAGTTAATTCGAGTTGTCTATTAAGGCCCTGGTAATTTTGAACGTACTCGTCGTATTGTCGTTATGAGCGATAAGTTCTTACTGCAATCCGACGGGTTAAAATCTGTTGTAATAAATTCGAATAATAAATCAGCAAGTATTGTCGTAAAAATGCAAATAAAATCGTATAAAATTAGATGTTAACTATTTGATAATAAATAATCCATCACTAGATGCAGTTTGGCATTTAGAATTTTATGGTACATTTTTAATAATAATAATAATTGTTATTGAAGGGATAAACTGGTTGTAAAGATAATTAAGAGGAGACTTTAATTATTTTTTTGATGCATTAAAGTATGTTTAATTATGTCTTGAGTACTATGACTGTAACTGAAAAAGACTTGAAAATATCATATATTTTTGCTTTCAAAATTACTTGAGGATAAATAGGTACACTGCTTTTAAAACCCACCATTTTCAAGAAATCTCCGCCTTAAGAGCATTCATTCCATGCGGGCTGGCAACAACGCATTTATAGTAGTTTTTCGTGATTATTTCATTAAATAAAAGCAAAAGTAATTTTTTTTTCAGCCAAGCACTAGTTATTCTGTATTTATGATTATTTTTAACATTTACTCTTCAATAAAAATATTTAATCACACTAAATAATGCAAACAGAAAATAATTGACGGTATGTCGATTTTTGTAATTAAATAGCAAAATCACTGCAAAAAAATTGCATACAAGAAAATACCAATGATCTAGTGCATGGCTGAAAAACATGTTTACTTTTGTTTGTATTTAATAAAATAATCGCGAAAAACTGCTATAAATACGCCGTTGCCAACCCACGTGGGATGAATGCTCTTAAGCCATTTTAGCTTCCTGTGTTACGAGTATGCCGCGGTCAAAGACATAATATTCGCATCAAAACAATTAATTTAAATTAATGAGCTGCAAGCTCGCTTTCTTCATAATAAAGATAACATTATGGCTTGATACATTGCCCTAGTTTGATTGCAGATATCACGAATCAATTTAGTTGTTTGTTTAATTTGTTGAATGGTTGTGTATGATATGAAAATAAAGAAGTTTTATTATTTTAATCGGTAATCGACCCCATTGTTTACAAACAAATGTTTCACAAGGTAATTTATTATTTGTTTTTGGAATTAAGAGGCATTTGGCAATATCTGTTTAAGAGGAACCTAGTCGAAAATCACGCTGTCTCACCAGGCTTCGTTTCCGACAGAGATAATACCTGTGATGAGCAGTTGGACGCTAGTCTTCACGCACAACATTATTGAGTGAGCTGCAGGATCAGTTTTAGTAAAACAGGCACGTAAAAAATTAAGAAAAGTCCTTCCGTAGATCGGGTTTTATGAAAAAACCACTTCATAAATCAATGACCAATAAAGTTTATTGAACTTTTCGATAGTTGAGCTTTGTGGGTACCGATTAGTTTTGGAGATTTTACACTTCCTTTATTACTTAAACACGCCCAAAGTTGGGTTAAATCAGCAAGAAAAAACTAATCTTTGTTGGGTTCTAACTTTTTAATAGTTTTTATTTTTAGTATTCTGTTTCCGTACAGACGATATTGATAATAAGAGAAAACCATACCATGTTTAATTTGTGATGTACAGAGGCCAGCACATCAAGCTACCCCAATCTGTCAAATTTCTTTGATTGTTTTTCAACTTTATTACTTTATTGATTGTACATTGTCAAACGGTGGAGTATACACTCCTGAAGTTTGTATGGGAAAAATGTGGACTAGGCATCAATTTTAGTGATCGATGGTTAAAGGCAACATAATATTATTAACAGGGAACTTTTGGGATTTTTATTTATATCTGAAACATTAAAAGGTTTTCAAAGAAAACATCAAGGTTATTTTAGTTATGTGATAGGTATAAACGTAACCTTTTTAAGTGCAAAATAGCTTCTGTTAGGGACCGGATGGTTTATTTTATCCTTTTAGAACTATCGGTATAGATTTCTATAAGTAGGTACTTTTGATTTGAATAAAAATATCACGTCCAAACCGTCAAAGAAGACAGATCATTACTATCAACACATTATAAAACAAAGTCCCTGGCCGCGTCTGTTTGCTTGTCTGTCTGCTTTAAATAATGGACGAAGACATTAAAGAGGAAGGTTTGAATATAATTCATTAAGGTTTTGTGTAATTTGGCTGGAATATGACGAGTATTGTTGTAGATGTTGGAAAAGGCGAACCGGCCAAATCATGCCTGTGCTTCCTAAGATCTGACCAGACGATTACGGCAGATCTGTATTGTCAACAATTGCAAACCATGATGGAGAAACTAGCCGTTAAACAATCGAGACTGTCAATAGCTCTAGCCCACTGCTGCATGAGGACAACGCTAGACAACACACCGTACAACATACGGTCTCTAAATTAGACTAGCTGTGTTTGGAATATCTCCGGCACCCATCTTGCTCCAACAGATTACCTCTTTTTCCGGCATTTCGACAAATTCTTGTTAGGAAAAAAAAAAACAAATCCGATGAGGCAGTTAAAACCGCCAAAGGTTTTATTGATTCTCGCTCCTTTTCAAAAAGGAATCAACCTTTAACATGGCGAAAGTGCGTACATGAAAATGGTAGCTACATACTTTGACTGATTAAAATAATTTCATTTTAATAAACATAATTTTGCTTCTTCCGTATAAAAATACCAATTGAATGCGAGGACAAAATCTGTGGTGATTATGATTCCCATTAGTGGAAACTTTTTATCACTAATACATTTCCGCGGGCGAATACCTATTCTGACATCCACACGGGCGAAGCCGTAGTCAAAAGCTATTTCTAAATATTTTCAGCCTCAATATAACACGAGGACACCCAAAGTATGTACATAATAAAGGTATAATTTGGCCAAAGTGGTCGGATAGTGTACCATTATTATACGGAGTTGCATCAACAATCTCCAAGTGAAGGGCGACACCTAGAAATTGCAGGTTGCACTGCGTGTCAGGTGAACGGAACTTACGGCAATGACGGTTGAAACGCTGGTGGTTAAGACAGTGTCTAATATATCGTGTTCATGTCCGTTAGTCATAATTTTGTTTATTTCACTTGTAATTAGTTCTTGGGTTTTAGAAGTGTTATTATTAAATGAGAAGGGATTTAGGTACGCCTCTTCTGCTATAAAAATATGAAACAGTTTCGAGCCAGTAGTAAAAAAGTATGCATTGAAATAGTTCGTTCGTTCGTATTACTAACTGCAACTAAGTATCTACTAAAAAGCTTTAGCAACTAGTGACTATATAGGTTTTTGTTCATCTTATGTAAAACCATTAGGACTTTCACTTAGCACTAGTATCGAAACCGATCACATTAGAGGTCTAGTCACATTCAGTTTTTATCTTTAAACTAGCTGTTCCGACAGAAGTTCTACTGAACAAATTTCAATACATATTTGTTTTCCCGATGTTTTGGCTGATCCTTTGGGTTTTTCTAATTTTCTTTTTTTTTCGCACCAAAGAGCGCACAAAACAAATACAAATCGGTTAACCCGCTGTTTAGTTTTAGTGAGTCTAATGAACAGTAATTGATTTTTATGTTTAAAGAAGATAGACAGGTAGCACAATTAAAAATACTAGAGTAATTATGTTCCAAACACTTATGTAGGAAAACGCAAGTATTGAAAAAAAAAAAGAAGACCTATTTGTATGTAAATAAACAAGTTTCATTCTTTCATCTTCACCTGCCTAGCCTTTACCGAACTATGTTGGGGTCAGCGTCCAGTCCAACCGGATACCTAAAGCTGAATACCAGTACCTTGGTAAGACTGGTTGTCAGACTTTTGGGCTCCTGACGACTTGTAACGAATGTGAAAGATCCAAGAATGACGGCCGGAACCAACGGCTAGACGTGCACCCCGAGGCACGGCCCTAGGGGTTTTGATATGTAAAGATTATCACCCATCCACGGACCAACCGCAGCAAGCGTAGCTTAACCTGATTGATCGACCGTGCGGTTGTTATTGCTTAGCCAGAAGCCCCATAAACATAGTAATTTCATTTAATCCATCAACTTATTCATAAATATTGAATCAACACTTATAGATAGATGTACAATATTATTGATTGATATGCTTTATCGACATTAGTACTGATTGAATACAAATGATAACCCACTGACGCACATTAGCAGCCGATACAGAAGATTTTCCTTTGCAATTACATAGTTGATAATGAAAACTGGCCACTACAAACACGTTTTTTTTTTAACGCAATGTTGCATTTGTTCTGTATTAATAACCGCGCGTTACACCCATTTAGATAGGTACAAGTTGTGAAACTTGTCAAAAAACAAAATGATTTCTATGTATTGACGTTGTTTCAGACATGTGCCTTCCTTAACTATTTTGTTCACCTTTTTGACAAGTTTTGTATTCAACTAGACTTTAAACTTGTTATAGGTGTAAACGATAACGACGATAACCAAAAACAGTAGCCACAACATGTATAATACTCGTTTAATACAATTACACATACCTTGGTGTATGCGCAGGTTAAGTAAATATTATATTTGAAAGATAAAAATATTATTCATCATCATCATCATCATAATTTCAGCCGAAAGACGTCCACTGCTGGACATAGGCCTCCCCCAAAAGGGGGGTTTTGCCATAATCGCCACGCTTGGCAGTATGGTGGTAAAATGCATAGAGAATAACGCTGCTGCCCATTCTCTAGTAAGTGCCTTAGTCGCCTCCTACGCCCTACGACACCCACGGGAAGAAATGGGATGGTGCTATTCTTTTACGTCCGGCACCACACGGAACACAATATAATAATATATTAACATAATATTATTGTCTAACAACAATACTAGCACGTTTAGTCTGGCCACATTGCATTAAATGGACAGTCAGTAAAAACTTAATGTCTACGTAGCCATATTATTATTTATATTATGTAAATCATGATCAAGGCAACTCACTGTTTAATATAGAGGTCTTACTGCGTACGAGTTTATTACTTATCGACATTGAACCTGTTCTTAACTGTAAAAGACTTCCATTTTCGCGAACAATGCTTCATAACCTAAAAAAAACGTCAGTTAGCCCTACGTTAATAAAAAATAAACGAATCGTAACTATTTGTATAATTATTGTTTCCGAATTTAAAAAAACGCATAGGTAGATATATACATAAGTAATCCCGTAGGTGCTCCATACCCCTCTCACTAATAAATAGAATAAAGTCATTCCAAGTTTAAACCTATGAAAATGTACCTATGTTTATTCCTGGTACGTATAACTTTATTCCGTGTTTATTAGTAAATTGGATCCTTGTGAAGGATCCAATTAAGTATTAAAAAAGCAAAAGATACTTAAATCACAAAAAAACGCTGTTATATAAACGAAAGAAGCTTGAATTTTGGTAGGGAGTTAATAGTAGACATACCTACAATCTGGCGAAATACCATAAGTTATTATAAAATTTTTTTTTTAGAAATTAAAACAACAAAAGAATCAATTATATTTTAAAAAGTCACAAGGATATTATTATAAAATTTATTTCAGATAAATAAGTTTTTAAAAGTAAGTTTTAGCTATAGGTAGACAGGTCGATGGCAGAAAAGGAAGGAGGTATTTATTCAGCAGTGAGTGGAACAAGCCTGCTAGTGATGATGATGATCGGCAGGTAGATATCATACTCCTTATAATGGTTCTGTCACCAATATTTAACCTCGACTTAAAAAACGAATATCTTCGGAAGTCTGTACGGAAGTGGGTTGCTTCCGTAGTTTGTTTATGTACTGATCTGGCAGTAATGTCGACCGGTTATCGGTCACTTGTTGCCATTGAACTGTCCTCTTGTACTTTACACTACGTGCTTAGTTTTTGAACTACCATGAACATAGAGGAAATAGTCGACTAATGGTGCGGAAAAACTATATCTGTTGTTCAATTTCTGAACTCTTGTGAATTTAGAATCCTTAAAGTTATCGAGCAAGTGAAAATAATAGGCAATCGATGGCACGTTTAAATGGTGCGTAAGTTTGGCGTAGCTTCGGTAGACGTAGGCGTAAGCGTAGCATAGGTCCCGCGTAGACGTTCCATAGCCGTAGCGAAGACATGGCGTTAAAAGATATACGCTGCAGACCGTTATTAAAATGAACAGAGTTCCAGTTTCCCCATTTTTAGAAACGTGCGCAATATAGTGCGGTTTCAATTTGTCAAATTTCGTACTTTGATGATTGTGACTAGATTTTGAACGTATATATTTAATTACAGTAAATGTTTTCTGACCTCCAAAAGTAGTCCCAGAGTGGTCCTGCGCGAAATGGCATGATAAATCAATAAATTAATTATGAACCGTAGGTAACTAATAGCTTCATTACTCGTTAAACAAGTAATTTACGTTCTCGAAATTATGCAGATCACGATTTGTTTGCATAGAAACGAATGTAGACACAGATACTAGACTAGATTTTTTCCGGTACATTTGTAACTAGTTCTTATGATCATAATCATGTCTCTAATCGTTTTTATAATCCTTTGTAAAGTACCGACACTAATGGCAAATGGGTGTGGCTGTCTTTATTGGTTTGAAGAAAAAAAACTGCCTGCTTTATGGTACATACCTAGGTACCCACACGTGTAAAACGATGAATACACTTAGCGAAATAGTAAAAAAAAATCATAAAAACTGCCAGTCGAAGAACTGCAACGTTGTTCGAGCTTGATGGGCAAATTGTTATTCCCTAATAACAAATTTGAAACTGTTTTCCATCAGGACATTGTTTTATCGCCTGGCAGTTCTTAGCGTAATGTCGAAGTGCCTACTATACGCCTTCACCGATTTTTATAATTTGTTTTATTTTCAATT
Organism: Polymixis flavicincta; assembly: GCA_949987655.1. NCBI lineage: Eukaryota > Metazoa > Arthropoda > Insecta > Lepidoptera > Noctuidae > Polymixis > Polymixis flavicincta. The sequence continues at coordinate 14,277,709 of OX465182.1, forward strand.
TTAACTGCAAATATTTTCGTTATCATCCTAAGTACTCAAGGAGTACCTACCTACTTATCTGTAAACTGTAAAATATGTCTATTATCTACGACTGAGTGCTGGCTGATTGTATTTGAGAAGAAAATCGCTTTTCAGTGTTTCCTTGACATCTGTTAACGCATGTTACTCACACAAGGCTACCGATAATCTTTTTTCTGAGAAAGATAAATAAAATGTTAAGGAATTAGTACATATGAATATATGTATAATAATAATAAATTGTTTATTACCACAAAGTTCAAGTACATTGCACTGTATACAGATTATAGATCTTAATTTAGCATTTGGTAGGTAAGCACAATAGGTTCAACCCTGTCCCCTAAACTAGGCTAGGCCTGTATCTTAGGGGGCAGTACCCGGAAATAGGATATGCTATATGATGTAATTTTGGCAGACGTGCCAGTGGACTGGAATATGGAAATGTTGTTGGAAGCTTGTAATCTAATCAGTTTTAAGAGCAAATGACTGTATTTAAGGGCCCGTACACACGTGCCACAACCACATCACATCACGTCACATCATAACGACAAAATATGGGCAAGTTGTGGTTACGTGCTGCAACTTTTTGCAGTTGCGATGTGGTTACGTTGCGGCTAGTGTTTGCAGACAGATCGACTCCGGCTGTGACAGTGCCTTCGCGTCGACGCAACGTTGTGGTTGCATTGTGGCTGCGACGTCGCCTTGATGTGGTCGGTATCGCCTACACCAGGGGTCGCCTACACCAGGCGTCGGCTACCTGCGGCTCGCGAGCCACATGCGGCTCTTTGGATGTGACGCTGCGGCTCTTAAGTTCCATACGCAAATATTATTTATTTTCACTTCACCTGGCGAGCTATCGAATAAAAAATTGCGAGTTTGCAAATGGCGTAGATTAGGCCACGCCCCTTTTCGGTCACCTGGCGTTTAAACCCCGATTTCACGCAATTTTACCATGAAATAACTGTGATTTGTTTCGTAATCTGAATGATATTTTAAATTTTTGTGGCTCTTTAAAAACTTCCGACTCAAAAGGCCGACCCCTGGCCTACACGACAGGACTTTAAAACATTTTAGTCACTTTAAAAATTAAAAATAAACGTATTTTTTGTAGGCGATTCATGTAGGATAGGAGTTCGTTTTTCTCCTATTATCTAGTAAGATAAATATTTTTTTAATACTATATTGCATAAAATTCAAGCCGTATCAATGGTATAAGTATGCTGGAGATGGCGATTCACGCACAAATAAATTAGCTTCGTGCGAGGCGCCTACAGAAAATAATAAGTAAAAGTGCCGATTCGCCGTTTCTGGCGAGTAAATATCGACTATAAAAATCAAAATCTAATCAAAACTCATTTATTCAAACTAAGCTGAGAGTCAGCTCTTTTTGAACGTCAAAATTACAAAAGGAAGTCCCCTAAAAACGCGGGCTCTTCACGATAAGTCGATTTTGACGGCCAATTGTGGTCCGTGTGAATAGACCACCTTTTTCATACAAATTAGCGCCCGTTCACGTGTTATTGTTGTGGTGTGGTCGTAGTGTGGTTGTTGTACGTGTGTTCGGGCCCTTAGTCTAATTCATAGATTACGACTTGGTATGGCAACGGAGTGCCAAACAAGCGAACAAAAAAAAAAGTTCCAACGTCTATTTCAGATTTAGGTAAAGAATCTATGTACCTAGCAGACATTAGACTTAATTTTTAACTGATTATTCCAAATGGCATTTTTCATAAACATAACCAAAACCACTAGACCTCGACAAGCAAAAGATAATTTGCATATTTAAGACATCATGTAGGTATGGTAGTTGTTATCATTGAACAATATAACAAAAGAAAATGAGTACAGCAATTTTCCTAAGTTGTTAAGTGATCTACGCAGGCCGTTGGCTCCATGGAATGTTTGGTCTAAGGCTTAGTCAAAACGAAACCGGGTTCTCAATTTATGGACAGTTTATAATCTCGCTAGATAGATTATAAACTAACGGTGTTCACAATCTTACATTATCATCATCATCAGCCTATAATGTTCCCACTGCTGGGACACAAGCCTCCTCTCGGTGAGAGGGATTTATCAATCAATATTTTACAATCATTGATTTATTTATGATTTATTTGACAATCTTACGGTGACATACAGGGAAAGTTTTTATCCAGTGCGCAAATTGTAACCATGAATTCAGCATATTATTCTAGAAACCCTAGCGCAGAAATTTTTCGCTGGATACACAAAAAAAAATCTGATGTTTCATAGAAAAGTGCAATACCTACGCGGTCAAAATGTATGGAACAGCTGACTTTTTTTTGTGTATCCGGCGAAAAATTTCTGCGCTAGGGGGGGATAAAAACTTACCCTGTATATACATATATATATATTTTCATGCAAAAATTCAATTAAATATATCCAATTTAGTCAGTAGAGCCAGTAGGCTGATCGGCGAAATCCTAGGTCAGCCCATCAGTAAGTACCTACTATTTAATTAGTTTGAAAAAACGTTTTTTTATTTCGATTTTAGCATTGACTTTTTGTTCCAATATTCTCTTATGCATTAGTATTACTCGTGTTTTCATTTAGTGTCGTGTTTGTCTCGCGTGGTCTCCACATTGTAAACAATAACAAATTAAGAAACCTAAAAGCAAAATACACTCAGAAAAGAGGTACAGTAGTAAAAATGTTTTGAACGGATAATCAAATTTTTACCAAGCATAATTTTTACTAAAAATTTGCCCATCGCGATTGATTTATTTCTATAAAAATCAATGTCGATCGATCATGTTTCTATTATCGAATCTAGAGCATGTTTTCTATTATCGAAGAAATTAACACTTAAATAATAATTATTCGTGTGGAAAAATGTGGAAATAAAAGTTAAGGGAACGGATTTGTTTTCTAAAGGACCTTATAACACAGATTGCTACTTATCTACCACACACAGAAATTTTCGCAATAAATATTGCCTAAGTTGAGCATTTAACTGCTAAGCATGGCGGCAGCACTCACTTGTTGTAAAATGCAATACCTGTGCGTAAAGTTACAACACACTATAGTTTGCAATCATTGTATTGTATCGCAAAAAACACCTATAAATCAAACTTTTTTACAATTTTTACGAAATTACCCAGAACTGTATTAAGCTAAGCCGACAAAAAAGTTTTATGTTTTATTTCTGAACATGTGTAAGCTGAATAAGTAGGCCTGTTACACTAATGTGTATACATTACAGCAATTACACTTAATTAATTTATCTCGACCATGCAATAAACGTATATTTAGAAAAACAGAACAATTAACGTTTTTATTTTTAACAACATTCAAATTAAAGTGTTATACATAATGGGTGTAGCTTCCTTTGTATAAATGTGTAAAACAATATCTGATACCGCGTGTGTCATAGAATCTTTCGATAAACGGCAGGAGTTGCTTAGGGCTCTTGTTAATAATTAGCCACAGGGGCTTATGGCTAAGTAATAAATAACAGCCACACGAGTCGATCGATCAGCATAAGCTACTCTTGACGCTGTAGGTCCGAGGATGTGCGACCATCTTTACATACCAAGCGTATCTAGACCTCTTCGCGCCTCGGAATGCACGTTTAGCTGTTGGTCCTGGTTGTCTGTGATCTTTGACAGTCGTTACGAGTCGTCAGAAGCCCGAAAGTCTGATAACCAGTCTTACCTAGAGGTATCGATCTCTTTAAAGAAGGTACTTAATAAAGTAAGTAGTAGGTAACCATGCTTAGGTTATTACACTTTGGTACATAATTATTATAATTTTATACGAACTAAAAATAACTTAGACTGCTTATTCGTTTATGAGTTGGCAGTTGAGTTATTTTTCGGTACTTAACGATAGATAAATGCTAATTACCACTAAGATACTGCTGGGTAATTTTGAGGAAAACCCCAAACGGAGCGCGTGTAAGTACCTGGATTGTAATATTTTTTGCCCATAAAATTGGTTTTCCTTTCATACTTAATTATTACATAGTAGCATTTGCCAGCAGCTTCGCCGCGAAGGTCGATACAATACATGTAAACCTTCTTCTTGAATCACTATCTATTGATGCGTAGTTTGAAAGATCTAAGTGTACAGACACGAAAAGCGACTTCTTTTTATACTATTTAGAGATACCCTTACCTCAGGACACACAATTCAGATTCAGACACAATTTTTTCTACATGAGAATTTTGTATCGAAGGAACAAAACCGTTTAGAAGGTGCCATTTTAGGGCCACAAGTGTATATTTCCCGGCAGACAGTGTTGTAATGTTGCGATTGTTGCGAATGGTCGGTTATGGCGGTACCAGCATTGTCGGGTTGCGGCGATGCATACGAGGCGCTGATTGCACCCAGCGCTGTGATCAACGCACGCGCTCGACCGAATAGATTGGAATACAACGTAGCCCTTCCCTATTTGTGTGGACTTTAAATACACTCCTAGCACTTAAATACGCCACGCCTTTTAGTGGACAGGAAAACTCGTAAAAGTATTTATTACAATAAAAATATAAAAAAATACTTAGTACATCCAAAAAATGCAGTTCATTTTCTTGGTACCTTCAAGCATAAAATAATGTAAGTAGGTATTAATAAATTGTTGTGGTTTGTAGTTGATTTTGCTTGCGAATTAAAAAAAAAATGTTTTGGTTTCGCAGGAAAACTGCACAATAGGGTAGGTATACTTATACTTACTAGTCATTGATAGTATATAAATATTATTCTTTAGTTTAGAGCAAAAAAAATAGATTTAAATAATTCTTTTCTTTTTCGTTTTCATGTACCTAGTTTTTTTAGCCTATATGTAATAATATATGTGTACCTAATATTATAAAACTTGAAATATGTAAGTGCTGAGCACACCTGTTAGTGATAAATCACCCTAGGTTTTAAGTTCAATTTTTAAAATAGGTACCCCAAAGATGTATTAGCGAATAAGTCGTTGGAGTGCCAAAATTAAATAAATAAATAAAATGCCTACAAATACTTTTTTTTAAATGAAGCCTGTTTTGTAAAAATAGCTACCTACGATTCTAAGAATAGTATTTAAAAACAAGTTGGACAAGCTTTTCTTTATTAATAAGAATGTTGATTGAATACGTTTTTTATGAATAAAAACTTAATAGTTAAAAATAGTAAGATTTATTTATAACCTTCATGTGTTTTGATTTAATTTGTTTTCAACATAATTGGCAATTTGTACAAAATAACTGCACTGTGAGATAGATTTTCAAATGGTTTTACACTAAACTTTGATTTTTAATTTGCTAGACTAAAATTGTCAGCTGCGATGGACTTTTTTTTTTCAACGTTACAGCTAGACGTTAGCAACAGATGTCAATTTTTTGAGCAGTCTAGCAAATAAAAAATCAGAGTGTAGAAGATATTTTTTGTCACCAGTCTTACAACTTGTTTGTTAAGAATTTAATTCGATTTAACAATTGAACAATTTATGGAATAACTATGGTATTTCCATAACTTATTACTTACTTACTTTAAAGTAGGTACTTCAGAAAGGAAAACTTTTAACTGCAACACCCACAGAAGTGGAATCAAGAGGGCTTTTTTGATTATTCACAAACTACCGAAACAATGTATCGGTAGATATCGAATCAGTTTAAAAATACAAACAGACTATAGAAAAACTATTTAAAAAAGACGTAACCTTACCACCAATAAATATAGATAAAATGCTAAAACATAATTTTGTTTGCATAGACTCATTTAAGCTGTTCAATAAAATTTATATTAAGTACAGACGCCAGCACATCAAGCTACCCCAAACTGTCAAATTTTCCCAATTGAACATGAGCTCTTATGTTTTAAAGATGAAAATCTTTTAAAGAAATTTGACAGATTGGGGTAGCTTGATGTGCTGGCTTCTGTACAATAACCCAGTTCAGAAAATAGGTGTTTGTATAGCTTTTTAAGAGGTTGTTTAGGGTATTTTTACTTGTTGAAAAACCATGTACGTGGCTTATGTGATGTAAGAGTACAAGTTCGAGATACGATGCCCCTTATGTGCAAATAAAGTTTTCCTTGTTTTTGGTTTAGAATTTCTCTTTTTTCCTTGTTGACGAAAGAAAATGATTTTGAACATCGTCAATGCATTTAAAAATAATTATTTTTACTTCCTGTAAACTTACTCAGAATGCGAAAATAAATAAATTTCCAATTCATTTACTGGTAATAAATAAATAATTTCAACCTTGTGTGGTTTGGACTATGTGTATATAATAACGTGCTTGTCAATCAAAATTAGCAACTCACATAGTTGCTCGCTAATTGTGTTACTAGGTACAAACCGATCTTTCTAGTTATTAAGGTAATTATTTTGTAGTTTTTATAAGTCTTAATTGACTTACAATACGACCTTTAGCAAATACAATCTGGTTAACTTTATTTTTAAAACTAAAAATACTATACATTTATTTAGTAAAGTCAGTCAGTCATCATTATTTTTTTAGGGTTCCGTAGCCAAATGGCAAAACGCAATCTCTTATAATTTCATTAAGTCCGTCTGTCGGGCAGTTATACAGCCATTTTATTTGCTCACTATTGGAGTGCCAATAGAAATAGTGCTATCGATGAACCGCTAAACAGGTGTAGTGAAAATACGAAAATAACATTTCGCGGTAGTACAAACTCAATGCACATAAGTTAGCGTATGTTGTTTCTGAAAGACATGGCTTTAATTTTTGTGTCATGCCATTTTTTTTGGCAGACATAACTTTGATTTGCGCCTCATATTCCGAGCCCCTAAAAGTTTGAATCTGGCTGTATATAGTTTTCTTTGGCAATTAGAAACATGATAAAGTAGGCAGACTAAATGTAGATAATGTTACATGTAGCACAGATAAAAAAAAAACAGGTTCTGCTTATCTACTTTGTGTTTATTTTTGGAACATAAATTCTGGGCCAGCTTTTTTAATGTCTTGGCAGTAGATTTCTTACTTGTCGAGATCACAGACTTTTTTAACTCCCGAAGTGACAGTTTCGTGCGATGACGTTTATCTTCGTCGAACTAAGTCGTTAGGTGTTCAAGCGGTAGCTATGTTAATGGTCTATTGAACTCAAGTTTACTTATAAAATCAACTGAATACATTATTTTTGGTATATTATGTTGAAGGCCACTACAACTCAGGATGGCAGATGACAGCGAAGCGCAAACTGAAACCATGAATTCAGTTCATCATTCTAGACCCTAGCCGTAATATTATAAAACGCGGTTCTAGCAAAAAGCTTTGAGCCAGTTTTTGCATTTCAAATTTTATTTCCATTAGGGTAAAGTTCTTAATACAACAATGACAGCTTAGCACCGGCCCAAGTTGTCAGTTTTGTAAAAATAACTGCATTTCGATTTCAGTAAGGTTCTTATTTTAAAAACACACGGTGGTTTGAATCATACCTAAAGAAATACCTTGTTTTGTAATAAAACAAAAATATGCCTAAAATAAAAATATTGAAAATACAGGATACGATTTTAACCAGTGCGCAAACTGTAACCACGAATTTAGCATAACATTCTAGACCGACGAAAAATTTCTACGCTAGGTGGTCTAGAATGATACCTTTGCTTTTGCAATTCATGGTTACAGTTTGCGCACTGGTAAAAGAATTACCCTGTATATAGTCAAAATATGTCGTCGGCTTATCAAAAGAGAATCAGCTGTTTTAAAAGTGCAATACCGGAGCGGACAAAATGTATGGAACAGAAAATTCTTTTTTATGGCCGATGAAAAATTTCAGCGCACGTTCAGAATCATGTATCTACTGCATCCACGATTATAGGTTGCGTGTCAATGTCCCTGCTCATACCTGATCTGTATCAGAAGAAGCATTTGACCTGCAGTGCCACAGTTACGGGCTGGTACGCACGGCGACATTTCAAGCTAAACATTTCCTGTCTAAGCTGACGTCTCACTGTAGGAAAAGCCAATAAAATGCGAAGTCAGCTAAAACTGGAAAACTTTAGCTTGATGTGCCGCCGTGTGTACCTATTAACGCCGTGTGACTTAATAGGTACAAGTCTCGGAAAAAAAATCTGTTACATAGTTAGGTATTTTTTTAGGATTCATACAAGACATTTGATTAATAATAAGCCATCTATTTGCTTTGCTTGTGACAGGTGAAACTGTCCGCGTTCATATTTTTTATTTGCACTCACGTCCGCCAACGTAACATTAAGTCTTATCTTAATTCGTTCGAGCTATGCCTATTTTTCTTTTTATATAAGAAGGCTACTCATCTATATCTTGTATGTCCCTCTCGAAAAAACTTTCACTAACTTGTTTTACTTTCAGTAATAAAACTAGATAAACACTTGATTTTTGTTTATTATAATTGTTCATAAAATACTAAATGCTGCGAAAATCATTCGATTACTTTTCGGCATTTCATTAAATCATTTTGTATTATTTTTACATTTAAATGATTACAACATGTCAAAGTAACGTAAGTCTAGTCGATAATAGATACCAACATTTGTGCTGACTTTAACGTTTTATTTTCGTACCGACTTAATAATATTAAATACATCTGTATTTTTCATTTTGACATAAGAATTAACTAAAATTTACATAAGACTTATTTATAATGCATGAAGCATTCATACAAAACTATTATTAGGATTTGTCATGACTTTGAGCGATAGTTTTACGAAATCAATAAATAATGTTGGTTAATTTGTATGTTGTAATCTCAGTACGTCGTGCTTAGCACGCAGCGCTTGCGACCACTATACCAATGCATGGGTAGCCGTCGCTTCCTTCTGCGAAGCAGTGATGCTCGCGAAGAGGGAGGCGGCGCACGTGAGGAAGAGGCAGTATATGCGCCCTCACGGCCCTAGTCTTTCCAGGAGACGCCCGGGGCGTCGGGAATGCCAGGCTGATTCCCGGCCACCGTAGGCGCGGGCTTGAGGACGGCGAGTAATGGGTAGATCGCTGTCCGGTAAGGACCAAGCCCAGGTCGACGGCGCGTTGTGTTCCACGCGCGCCTCAAAGAGATGTCAGCACCAACTGTGGGGCCCGCAAGAGTCTAAGCCTGCCAGGGGTGCGGGTTGTCAAAAGAAATACCGTGGCCCCTGGACACAGGCAACTGAGGGAACACGGGTGGGTTTTAGTCAGTGAAAGTCTGACACGCCCCTTCTGCTCCACCCAGAGTGGCAGAAATTATTTGAAGATTTCCCACCCAAAACAAATTACCTCACCATTTTGTTTTTTTATAACAAACCACTAGACCAACGCGGCAGTCATATAATGCTGTCAAGTCAGTTAAATAATGTCCGTTATATTTAATACTTAAATGCTTATAAATCTGTTACAAAAGAAAGGCACAGATTATAACGGTTGCATAAAACAGAAGCAAGTAATGTTCTACCGAAGAAAATGGGTTAGTGAGTGCTCTGGTCTAACCAGAACAACTTCATTGCTTATGTTATTGCAATCCTTAATGCTTTGCTATGTACGGTCAACCGCAAGTCAAACACTTTGAACTGCAAAAACCGACCTTACTGCTACGACATACCGGCGCTGTCATTGTTACCAAGAACGTGCAGCTGACTGTACAATACTAAACAATTTAGGTAAAACATATAGATATCTTACATACCCCTCCGTGTCTTGGAAAGCACGTTGAGCCGTTGGTCCCGGCTGTCATTTGTGGATCTTTGACAGTCGTTACGGGTCGTCAGAAGCCTGAATGTCTGACAACCACCCTTACCAAGGGGTATCGTGTTACCCAGTTAATGGGTTGTGGAGGTCAGATAGGCGGTCGCTCCATGTATAATACTGGTATTCAGCTGCATCCGGTTAGACTGGAAGCCAAACCCAACGTAGTTGGGAAGAGGCTAGGCAGATGATGATGATGTGTAGCTATCTACCTCGACTGTGGTCGCAAGCGCTTCTGTTGAGCATGAGATCCTGGGTTCAATTCCCAGGTCAGGCAAAGTGTTATTGGGTTTTTCAACAGGCTTTTTTAGTAGTAGCCCTGAGTACAGATTTGCGCTCGTTCATGGGAATTGGTTCGCCCCCTTTTACATTGGACTTAATCAGAACTGGAGAAAAATGTGGGTGTGCCATGGGTCGTATAATATAGGTAGGTTACCATTGTAATAATAATTAGGTTGTGGTACATAATAAAAATGAGTCTTGGTCAACCCGTCTTTCATTTACAACAGCCTTTAACAAAGTGGGCGATAACGCCCCCTTGTGGGCACTTCAGGCCTAAAGGGGGGGCGGTAAGAGACCCGCCAATTCCGCTCAATCTCCGCTAAAATAGCCCACAATAATTAATTTAATTTAAAGTTATAGTGGTTTTTAACTAGGTGAAAAAATAGGGGCGCAAAAAATAATTTATTCTCAAAGTGGTCAGTAGGCAAAATAAGTTTTGGGAACCCCTGATTTACAACATAGTGGCAGCGGGGCTGAGTAATCTAAAAATTAACACCCAATAATCCCGGTTTTTGTTGAAAAAGACTGGTAAAGTAATAGTTAATATCGCTAACATTAAAATATTACAATGGCACCTACCTACATTATACGACAATAGGTACACCTTTGTCTAACCCTTCAGGGAAACAAGCCGTGATGATAATTAATATTAATCTTTACCAAGTATAAAACAAAGTCGCTTTTCGTGTTTGTACGCTTAGATCTTATAAACTACGCAACGGATTTTAATGCGGTTTTCATCAATAGATATAGTGATTCAAGAGGAAGGTTCATATGTATAATGCACCGACCTACACGTGGGCAAAGCCGCTGCCAAAAGCTAGTAAAATATAATATAGCATTTCATATTATTAGCGGTGAGCGGGACAAATTAGGGACAAATAATGTCGGCAGGAATTTTGTTTCGGCAACATGGGGAGGCGAGATTATAAACACTTAATTCTCTAGCTACGTTTTCAAGGTGTAAACCATATATATTTTATACGGTTGGTTTTATTTTATACTCTTTTGATAAGAGATGTACTTGCACCAGAATTGGTGGAATATAATTAGGGTAAACACCAACATCTTCTATGTATCTATATACCTAAATACATACAAATAAATAAAATTGAAGTGTCTATTTGTAATGAAACTAGGTATTTAATTATACGGTATTGTATAAAATAAATGTTGGTTGACTTTCTGTCTGTCTATTTGTTCCGGCTAATCGCCGAAGCTGCTGGATCGATTTTGATGAAATTTGGTGTGGGGATACTTTGATCCTGTTAATCAACATACCACGCGGGCGGAAGCTAGTTGTAAGTTCAAATATGTTTATATGTTATATACTAGTTGCGCCTCGCAGTTTCACCCGCATAAGTCTCGATCTTGAAAGAATATTAGGATAAAAAGATCCTATGACCTAATCCAGGTCATGGTCTACCCATGTGCCAAATTTCATCCAAATCTATTCAGCCGTTTTAGCGTTCAAACGTACAAAAAAAAAACTCATATCTTTATAAAATCAGTTTAGATTAAATAAATAGCCATTTAAAAAGGAGTAAACTTTTGTTTAAGAATTTTAAATGTTCAGTCAGACACCCAGATGTGGTTCAATTGAGATTTGATAACATTAGCAAAGTTTTGACTCGCACTGACGCAGTAACATAATTCAAGTAATTATACGGATTTGTCAATGAATAAATTAAGTATTTTTTATTTCTAGCTTAGATATAATTTTTATTGTTTGTTATCGTTTCGCTTACACTCATTTCACGCTTAAATTTTATTGGCACGGTTAAATTCAACAAAATGACTGTGGATCGAAAGGGTTGATGGTATTTTGACATTAGTATAGGTACCAGTTTATTCGTTACTCATATATTTAAATAGGCTACACGTATAGTTACGACTTACGTGATAGCACCTACCACTGTTTGTCTCTGCATCACCCAAAGGTCGACTGGTAAAAAATGCCTGTGGCATTAAGTCCGCCTCTGAACATTTTTGTGGGTGAAGTATTAAATAAATAAATATAGGTAGTTTGATTAGGTGCATTTATAGTTGGACATTACCTACTCGTTCCTGAAATATAGGGATTCCCTTATATACCTATTGTTGTTCCAAGGAGTTGAATGTTTTAAATAAAGCAAGGATCTATGGCGAAAAAATAAAACTAAAACAAAATAATAGGTACTCACTCTTGAACAGACCCATCTTGAAACACTTTCTCATAATGTCGGGAAATGTATTAACTTTATTTACGTCGCCCATAAATGGTGAGCACTTCCTACCACTAGTCGTTAAAACAAATGTCTTTATTGTATCATTAATTAATCAATTAAATTAAAACTGAAATCAAAAGTCTATGAAAAGAAAAATACAGTTACGAAAACTCGTGAAAATGGTTTGTTGAACGATCATGTAGCCGGCTCGCTACGACCTGATACATTATCAGACTGAAGCGTCGTCGCAGGCGCAGCCACCGAGCGACCGGCGCGCGCGCCGATCTCATTGCCGCGCTCCGTATAAATCACACGCGCGGATTATCTTATTAAACTTCGAATAATAGTATCATAAGAGCCCACTGTTTGTGTGTAAACAAACTGCAATATAGACGATTGCAATTATGGGTTTATTACGTAGCATTTTAATTGATGTCTGAAACAAGATAGACTGTAATAGATCATTGAAGCGTATCGTGTGTGTGCTCTTATTAATTTTATAGCAGCGAACATCAATCTAGATTCTAGTACCTACCTACCTACATATTTAATTTCGCAGTAGGTTAAAGGTACCGTTTCTCAAGTACCAGGCTCATAAGGTTCAGGGTTCAAAATATAGAAAGTAAGTAATCATATTACTTTTGTCCTTTTACAAGATCAAGTTCTTTAAACTATGCAACTTACAGTGAAGGCTAACATCGCGAGGAAGGCTATAATATTGTGCCTATTATCAAAAATACGCAGTCTGTTTGGGTAACAATCGATGCTCGTTATTTCTATGTGGTTCATTGTGGACATTGAGCCAGGATCATGATATAGAAATGAAGTACAAATCTTTCAAAGGAGGTGCCAAACTACCACACCGACAGAAACGGCCTCTAAACTGGATTTTAATGATGGTCTAGCATCCTAATTGCGTAACACAGTTTCAATCATAATCCGAGGGTTTTGAAGGATATTTCTTATGTTTTGCGTCATAGGTTTCAAATTCGTCTGTTCAGCCACGTTCTTTGCAAGAATAACGCTATGATCGAGGCTGAACTCTCAAAACTTTCCTCACGACATTTTCCTCATTCCTCCTTATACCATGACAACGCACTTCTACAAAACTTTTCAATTACCGGTTCCAATCACCCCACGCACAACGGACCGAATGGGAGTCTACGTGCGGAAAAGGGAGTCCCAAAAGATTTCAAAATCCAACAAACAAACTGAACAAATGGTAAGATGTTTAGATGATTAATATCCTGTGCACGTCAAACTTGTCGACTAAGCAGATTAAGGAAAAAGGCTTGCTTGAAGACAATAACATTACAATCTTAATGGGTTGGCAAACTACACCCCAATTGCTTGACACACTTTCTATTCCAGTCCGTAGGATTTTGACGGAAATTCGTAAGCCGCATATCGCCTATACGCACATATCTCAAAGATCTGTCATATTTTTTATTGACAGCGTTCCAAAATAGAGGGTGACAGGGACGCATCGAAACGAAACCTGTTACTGTAGATTCAGTACAAAATTCTGAACTCCGTGACCCTGCGCCTGTTCCGTGTGTAGCCGGACGTAAAGAATAGCAGTAGGTATCCTATTTCTTCTCGTTGGTGTCGTGGACGGCGACTAAGGGACTTACTAGAGAATGGGCAGCAGCGTTCTCTATGCATTTTACCACCATACTGCGATCGCCAACCCGCCTGACAAGCATCGCGATTGCGGCAAAACCACCTCCTTTTGGGGGAGGCCTATGTCCAGCAGTGGACGTCTTTCGGCTGAAATGATGACCCTGCGCTAAAATTTTTAGTTAGTTATAAAAAAAATAAGCATTGCTTTTCGATGAAACAGCAATTTTTTTTTATCTGAGGAATAAAAACTTTAGAAACTTGTGCTGAATTCATAGTTACAATTAGCGCGTCATTGGCTCGGCACCACACAGTACACTTGAAAATTAAGTTATTTTAAGTTTTATTTGATTGACGTCCCTGAGTACAAAAGTTATTGTCAATTGTTTAATAAGATGATCTTAGAGTTGGATTTTTATGAGCATGCCATTAATAATGGGTCGTTAATCTTGCATTACACCGACAGATAAATGATGATAAGAGATGGTTTGTTTTCTTTTACCTATTAAAAGAATACATTGAAATTAATATGTAGTGTTTACTGTTCGTTAATTTCCATTTATTTGCGGTAATGTCTTATCCTACTAATGTTATAAATAATATAGTTTGGATGTTGAACTATTTTAACTTTCGCAATTTATGAACGAAAATAAAACATCACGTATTTTTTTTTTTAACAAATAGGTAACATTTATCATCTGCGAGTGTAAATCTGCAGATTTGCGAGCATATCTAAGGATCTCAAGTTTCCAAGCTAATCTAGCTGATAACGGTTTGAGACATAATTAGGTTGGAGAAGAAAGAACGTCTTTGTCCTAGAGAACGCATCACGTTTTACGGCCCATAAACAAGTGTAGAAAATTATGTTATAATAGCTAATTAAGGTGACTCAGTACAAGATAAAACGTCATAATTACGGAATGTAGGTACTCAGATAATGGTTAATTAGCATAATTAAATGAAGGGACATTAGGAACTAGGGTAGTGCCTATATAAGTCGAAGCTTAGCCCTATTTGTGTCATACGATAAGAAAGGAATCAAGGAGTAACTTATCCAAATTCATCTCACCACAAAACCAAAACGGTAAAGGTAAGCATTTGTATTGTATTTATTGTTTGTATTTTAAGGTCCGTCTTTTGTACGCAAAGGAATGTTTTTTTTTTGCAAGTGTGTAACTTTCCTTGTTTGTGGTTTAATTCAGACAATTCGTGTTTCCTTAACCATGGTAATTTACGATTGAGTTTTAATCATAGTTACGTATATCCGCTTGTTGGTAGACCTTCAAAGGCTGTGTATTTAAAAAATAACTTTCTTTCTTTTCTTTATTTACAATCTAACCATGAAGAGAAAAATGTACCTATAGATACGTTTGTGTTAAACAGTTTAAATATGTTTATACGCATGTATTCAGGAAAGCTATAAAAATCCACAGAAACTTTGACTGGCACTCAGTTAACACTATGACAAAACTATTTTCAACCCGAATTAACTCGTAGTCTGGCATTTAAAGTGTCACCCCCTTATTACAGAACAAGGTTTTTCTTTAGGTATGGTTTAAACCACCGAGCCTGTTTTTGAAATAAGAACCTAACTGAAATCGAAATACAGCTCCTTTTACAAAACTGACAAGGTAGTCCAGTGCTAAATTGTCAGTTTTGTAAAAGGAGCTGTAATTCTATTTCAGTTCTAAGTTCTTATTTCAAAAACAGGATCGGTGGTTTAAACTATACCTAAAGAAAAACCTTGTTTTGTAATAAGGGGGTCAGAGTTTAACTTTTTCTTGTATCATATATTATACAACGTATTTATGTCTTAAACATTAATTTCATTTTGTGCTATACTTTTTGAACGCAACAAATATTAAAAAAAAAAAAAAAACTTTATTTTCAGATGCTCCGTGGAACCGTTTTCGCAATGGCGATCGCACTATCTGTCCAGGTGGTTTGCTCAGATCCTACGTCATCAAGAAATCAGAAAATCCTTAGAGAAGCTGATGAAGACTTCATGCTCGACTTGGATGTACTGGCACACCCAAGTCTACACAAAAGAGAATTGGGCACAATATTGTTAACAATTAAAGACCAGTTGAAAGAAATCATTAGAGAAATATTAACCGAAGGTTACAGTTTATTGAAAACTATTTTGTATCAATTCAAAATGAATCTGCTGAAAAGGTTTGAAAGCTATACGATGGCTAATTTACTCCGGGTAATCATCAATGGTGTTACTGATTTTACTTCGGTATTTTCCGATCCAGAACTGACCTTCGATGAAGTGCAAGTACCCGTGCAAGTGGGACCCTTGCAAGTGGCACCAATGCAAGTGGAACCAGTACGAGTGGAAAGTTATGATTATATAAATCAATATTATCCATCAGGGTTGGCAACCCTTTTTAGAAATAAGAGACAATAGTATAGAATACAACTCCTTAACTGTAAGTTTTTGTTTATAAGTCTATTTAAAAAGTGAAATAAATTATTAAGCGATATTCAAATCAGGCATTCTTTATTCAAAAAACCTTATTGGAAAAAATCACTAAGTTTATTGACGCCAAATAAGGCAGAACGTTCCAAAAACATTTAAACAAAGTTTTAAATAATACATAATTTTACATTTATACATAATTTTAAAAACGTCTACGCTAATTTTGCTTTTTACGAAATCTACTAAAAAAAAACCTACTAGCCTACTAAAGGTTACCTAACCTTTAGTGTTTCTAAATCAGCATAGTAGGTAATGATCATGTATGTCTGACCGTGACTCTAAGAAGCATACGTGACCAGATACAGTATACAATACACATTTGGTGTTATTTGTAACCACAAAAGTCGCGATGATCAATAATAGGTGCTCATATAGCCAGAAATCCCCAAAGAGGTTAGTTAACGTAGGTGTACATACAAAGTTATCATGTATGTTACAACCTTATTAACATGTGTAACGTATTAGCTATTTAAATTAGAGAACCAATTGGTACTGTACACCTTGTGACGAATTTTGTCGAAATTCCAAAATAGTTTCACGTTAAAAACAAAACGTTATTCTAGACTAAACACTAAAATTGTGTGAAGGCTAGACGAGGCTCGACACCAACGGCATGACAATAAACCTGGAAACAATTTATATTCATTTAGCTAATATTTTTTTTTGCATTAAGGTAGTTCGTATCTATGTACGGTTTTGTAATACAAAGCTAAAGATTTGACCAGAGTCATGATTATCCTAAACTCAGATTCCATTTTATTTGGGGTCGGCTCAACGTGTATTTTTATTCCAGCAGTAGCAAACTTCCATATTCTAGAGTAAAACAGCTAGTTCGCCGCCCCCAAACCAGTAATCGGCCTCTGCGCCCTCCGCCCACGCTTTGTATGAGTGAAAAGAGTGAAATTGTAGAAAATGTATTTCCCTCTTCCCACTATCAACCCATACATGCCAGTCCTACTACTTGTTGGAGGCTGCGAACTGGGTGGTTTGTATATAATTTTGTGATTTTAATTTGAAAAAGTTAACAATTTAGTGGTTAATTTTACCGATTTCAGTCTTTTGTATCGAAATGACTATTATGTATTGAACATACACTAGCTTTAGAAAATTCGAATTCTAAAAAAACCTTGAAAAGTGATAACGAGATAGTCTTAAGTAAAACAAAAAAAAATAATCCTCGAATGCATTTTTTTTAAACGCTACAAGATAACCGTGAGCAATATTTTAGAATACTATTTATATGTAGTTAGTATGAAAATGTTCAAAAAATACGGATCGAAATTAGCTGGTTTACTCTGAAAGTAAGAATTCCGTATATTGCGGACCGTGTTTGGCATTCGGTCCATTGGAGAATGAAACTCAGTTCGAGAAAAATGCAGAACACCGAGTAGCTCTGAAAACTGCGCGTCATAAACCCAGTATCCTTAGCCTGAAAAAGCTAGAAGTGCGGTTGATGGTCGAATCGACAATTTACTGCATTTGCAAATTGACGAAGAAATTACTTATTGGAGAAACGTTCTGAAAAGGGGTGTTGCTGTAGTTACGCGGCTGTGTTCAAGAGGTCTCGCTTTTAGAGGAAAAAGTGAAAAGTTCGGTGATCCACACAACGGAAATTATTTTATGATTCTGGAACTGCTAGCTGAGTTCGATCCTTTCTTAGCCAGTCTTATTGAAAGTTTTGGGAATCAAGGATCCGGAATCCAGTTACTTATCGAAGACCATTTGTGATGAGTTTCTACTCTTGATGGGCCGTAAAGTCTTGAAGCAAATTGGAGACGAGATATGAAGGGCGAAATACTATTCCTTAATCATCGATTCGACACCGGATATAGCACATATGGACCAGCTCACCTTCGTGATTCGATATGTTTAAGAAACAGGAGCATCCTGTGTAGGATTCCTCAAGTTTTTGGCCTCAGTGGGACATAAAACTGAAGAAATGTTTGCTGGCATTACTTCGGAACTAAAAACCTTGGTTTTGAATATTGAAGACTGTCGTGGACAATCGTATGACAATGCCGCAAATATGTCTGGCATTTACAATGGCTTACAGGCTAAAATTCAAGGTCGAGCACCGTTAGCTTTTTCGTTCCTTGCTCTGCCCACTCTTTAAATTTAGTGGCTGAATCTTGCACCGAAGCTTGTCGACTCTTCATGTTGCTCCAAGAAATATACGTTTTTTTTTCAAGTTCGTCACATCGCCGGATGATATTGATGACTGAAGTCGAAGAAGGCAAAACAGTCAAGATAGTAAATCTCAATCTCACACGTGGGTCAGCTAGAGAGGATGCATGCGAAGTTTATTGCTGCATAGGCGCGAAGGGATTGTGTTTAGCGGGGGTGACATTTTTTTTTTTTTGTTTAAATGCTGGGCAAAAAGTTTCTACTGGCGGGAACGGATTGTGTTTTGTTTTCATCGTGTATGAAGAGAGGGGCAGGCAATGAGGCGCGGGTGAAATTAGATTTTTTTCTGGATTACTCAAAAATATACTCAAAAATTATTTTACGTGCAATTTCAATTGTTGGACAAAAACAAATTAGTTGGATTGTAAAAATAATGTAGGACATGACCAATGAAGAGGCAAGGGCGGCAAAAACTGTACAGCCTATACCTTGAAATTTTTTAAATCCGCCACTGTTCAACAGGAAACATCATCACCATCCATCGTTTCTTTAATCATCCCCAACTGTTATTTTAATTTACTCGTCTAAACATTTTAACAGACTATAATTCGATTTGCCTCTAGTTAAAACATCACAAGTCATTTTCGATTGAACCATTAAACGTAAGATAAAATGACGCTCTGTTTTCATCCACTTAAAGGCACTTTGCTGTTATTATGAAACAGTTTTCGGGACCCTTCTTAAGTCCACGATAACATAGACGTAAAAATATCGCGGTGGCATTGTTTCCGCACTGGATCTGCAACGCACGATTGTTTTCAAAGATTGAATTTATTATAATTATATAATAAATAAATAATTTTAACGATATTAAAAAAACATAAATTTAAATTAATTTATTTTATATTTGAAATTTTTATTTTATCTATTAAATTTTATTTTTAATTAATGTATTAACTAATTTTCTTTCTTTCTGCTTGGCGCCGAGAGTTGGAAATCATAGGTTGGGTTTTTTCGACACGGTGGGATGCATTCTATTAGATTCGCAATGCTCGGTACAACACCGAGACTTAATCCAGGGTGCAATAAGATCCAGCCGCGAAATTGCGTGCGTACGTAGTCTTATTAACTTAAACCTCATCCAAGACATATTTAAGTAAATAACTGTCCTAAAAGTAACTAAATATTATGCCTCTGAATATCCAGAGTTTATTGAAAAGGGATCGAATGGTTTTATTAATCTACACCCTAAAAGAATATATTAATAAATGGCTTATTTATTTTAATGTAGAAGAAACTTTCGCCAATGTGAAAGTTTTAGTGAATATTTAAATTCGTTGATATACATTCGTTAATTGTATAATCTAAGATGCGTTGATTCTTTAAAATCCATTATTAAAAAGTAGGTGGCAAAGCTAGGTCACTCCACTGAAGTTTCTCTCAGTATGCTTTTAGTTATAATAAGTAAATTGAACATTATAAAATGAAATCGAATTGCATAATTGTGCCTTGACCAAAATAGATTATTGAAGAAGTGTTGTAAAACAAAAGATTACTCCATTTTGCTTCAGATTATCAACTTCAATTACTTACCGTAGCACACATTATTATATTTACCTGATGGTATCAGTATTGCACATGATATTATTAAAAACTTGATTACCTTTGATCTGATAATTATAATGTATTTAATAATATCGTTATCTTATAGTAATGCGTTCCAATTATACTAACACTAATTATGGGCTTTGGCTTAGCTCATATTTACTCATTATATACCTACTAAAAACTGGCCAGAGAACATAATAATAATATCACAAAAATCGGAACGGACGTTTCCGATTTTTCTGAATTATTATAAGTCGGATTGGGTGCGTGTGCTACGCGGCCTACAGGCTACTAGCTACGCGTTACGAATGGGGTGTTTTCGTAGCATATTTTCCTTGGTGCAGTAACACCCCGTAACACGTAGCAAAACGCATCACAAATGATATGCATTTGTGACGAACTACGAACCCATAAGATTTTCCCGAACCAAAAATCGTTCAACTTGCCTTAAGAAGTATTCACTTAAATAAAAAAAGCTCATATTTGACCACTATTTAACCGGTTAATTGGTATTATGTTATTTCACATCATGATATGATATGGTTCGGGAAAATCTTATGGATTCGTGGATCATTCCAATGGCAATATACCGTCACCCATCCAACATTTGACCGCGGTGCGGTAATGTGGATAGATCTTTTTGCTCGTTACCCGTTTACCCATGAGCCAGTTAATATGTCACGAGACTAGGAAACCAACTTATTATGTGCCTTTACCTCACCGCTGGTTCACCTTTCTAAGAACCTGACACCAATAATTGAACACACATGTCATACACTTCCGTAATATATAGGTTCTCAAGACCAATTAATCTTCTTGGCAGTATGTAAATAATGTGTAATGTCCAACCGAAAACAATTTTCAGACGAAACTGAAAACGTACCCAAACCTTCGGCTCCTCTTTCAGTTTTGGCCGAAACCGAAACTTATGAAGTGAAGAAAAGGTTAGTTAATTAATTGATTTTTTTTTCTGAGAGCCATCGTTTTTCGGAAACTCTTTAAGTAATAATAATAATTTAAGTGGTTGTTTCCGGTAGTTACCAGTCGATTTCTTTTTTAAAACTTTCAAAACCGACAGTACACGAAAGCCATACGCCAATTTTGGTTGTGCCGAAGTTTCGTCTTTCTTTTTATTTCTCCGAAACTGGCGAAAACCGAAACCGTGACCGATCCTTTGGCTGGACACTAATAATATGCATATCTCTCCCGATTATATGATTTGGTGGAAATATTCCCACATCGTCATGGGGAGTGAATCCCATACCTTTTCTCCATCTTTGAGAGCACTGAAAGCATAATAATAATTATAACGTTTATTTGGACTAAATAAAAATATAGCCTAGTATAAGCATAGTACCTATGTGCTTCTGACCGCTAGTATTATGCGAAACATTTATTTGGCCGTCTAGCTGTTTGTAGGACTCTCCTGGGATCTCTTAACAGGTACAGATAGTTGTACTGCTAGATTAAATAATGTTATATTCAGTGTAATTTTAAGTACACGCAAACCTTTTTAATTAATTCAACAAAAGGTCGTAAGGAAATGTAGCAAGTGCCTTACAAAAGTATCCAGCAATAACACTGTGCTGTTACTTACTACAAAGCATTGTTATTTTTCTCTTATTTTAATTCAATGTCCAGAACATTAATGCCAATGATAGTACCTACCAATTAATTAGATGCACTGCAAATAAGAACTAATGGGTGAAATTTGCACACCGTATGATCATTAAAACAACAATTTGCACGCTCTTTTGTCCGTACTAGATCTAGCTAGGTTCTCATTCTTCTTGAACATGATTAGATGTCTACCGTCCTTATTTCGCGAATCGTTATTTCTTAAAAACTGTGGTACTTACGTTACTGATTGTGGGAAACATCAATTGATATTTCTTTCTGTTTATCTTAAAGAATCCTTTCCAGTTATCGGCCTACAACCTCTCATATCTTGGGAACTATTTGAATCGTAAAAAAAATTGTATCTCTATGTAAATATAGAGAATTGTTAACTCTCTTAGATTCTAAAATTGAAATAAAAAGTTAAAATTTACCAAGTGAGGGTAACTCCTTTCTAGTCTAAAGACGGCAGATGTTGCTTCAGTACGGCCTACGTTACGCTGCCTTCGTTATTTTACCTACGTTTTTAGATACTAGAGGTCACTGGCGACCATGACTAATACCTATTAAAAAACTACGAGCGAAATGTCGGATCAAGTTAATGATGCAATTTATTTCAAACAGGCGCCAACAATGTCGTAATGTAGCGGTCTCTATGAGGACTGCTATATTAGATATTATTTTTGAATGAATGAATCATGAATCGTAAGGGTCGTCAGAAGCCCGAAAGTCTGACAACCAGTCTTACCAAGGGGTTTTCTTGTCGTTGTTGTCTTCACAACCCAGTTACTGGGTTGTGAAGGTCTGATAAGCAGTCGCTCCTTATAAAATACTGGTATTCGACTGCATCCGGTTAGACTAGAATCCGACCCCAAATAGTTGGGAAAAGGCTAGATGATGATGATCAGAAAAACAGGAATTTAAACGTGCATACCATATCTTGTTAACTTTGTATCACTTTAACATTATTCAGTAACTAGGTTTTGCCAGCGGCTTCGCCCGCGTGGGACTTTCATCCCCTATTTAACTTCCTGAAGAGTTGAATTTCAAAAAATCAGTAAAGAAAAAGAAAAGTCCTGACTGACTGAGTCATCAACGCCTAGCCCAAACCCTTGGACCTAAAAAGCTGAAATTTTGCACGGAATAAGGAAGGATATTTCGAAATTCTAAGTGAGTTAATTAAGGGATGAAAGTTCCGCGCGGGCGAAGGCGCTGGCTAAAGCTAGTATTTAATATAGCGAAAAGGCGCCTAACATTTTTTTATTGCAATCTGTTACAACGAGGCTAACACAAGGCAAAGTTTGATTTCACGTTTAAAATCTAGTACATAACTACATGCAGAATATATTGCTATAATATTATGATCTTTACAAAAAAATGCTAATTTTGATCTCGTCTTAAGCGCCTGACATGATTGTAACATTTGTAAGTTACGTCCGAGGAGCGACGTCATAGTCAGCATAATCATTCAGGCGCACGTACGCCTTTGAAAATTAATTAGCAATGAGTTTAATTTACGTAACTTGTACCTGGTCTATTAAATAATTAAAATTATGTTTTTATCATTGCGTATTTTATAGTTGTCAATTTGATATTTAGCGTTTCAGGTTTTCCAACTAGCCTAGTGGAGGGACCAAAAACGTTCTGGAAATTATTTTATGATCTAGACCTATTCTTTGATTTGCTACTTCTAGCGAAATGCAGAGTACAGAATAAATCCCTTTATTCGCTAAAGGGCAAATTCTCAAAACGGAAAATTCTCTTATGGGCAAATTCTTATAATGGCAAATTCGCATATGGGCAAATCTAATACAGCAACCTACAATCCGACCATTTTACACTGCAATCGGGGTCCATAGTTATCTTCTTAAAAAAAAAAAACTTAGCTTCTGGTATCTTTTTAAGCGCCTGACATGGTTGTAGCATTTGTAACTTACGAAGTTACGACCGAGGAGCGACGTCGTAATCAGCACATTCGCTCAGGCACACTTAAGCCTTTGAAAATTGAATAACAATCAGTTTATGTAAAGTACCAGCTAAAGAATTTAAATTCCGTTAGTATCGCAGCATGGGAGAGGCTACGTCCACGTCCAGCAGTGGGCTGCAATAGGCTGAGTTGATTGATCCAGCTAGCCTAGTGGGGGGACAAAAATTTCAGAAATTATTCTGTAATCTTGACCTCGGCTTTGATTTTCTACTTCCAGTGACAAGCAGAGTAGCATAATTAATGCGACCATTTTACTCTGCAATTGGGGTTTCCAAGGTTTAATATGTACATAGCATTTTACTAAGAACAAGACTTCACGTGTTTCTTGTTTTTAAATTCAATAGAAAAATGACAAGTTTTCAATATTTATATGCAGAGATAGGCGGTCCGCACCTTCAACATCGCAATGTTCTTGACCTAAGGGGTTGAAGATTTTGCAAGGATGGAACAAAAGTTTGACCGAGTTTCTATTTTATAGCAGAATGTTATTATTCCGTGTAGTATAAGTATTGCAAACTATAGACACTTGCTATAGGCAGGTCTTGTTCACACGGAAACATTAAAACTTATGAGCCGTCAATTTTACTGTGTCAAAATAATTGATCGTTTGTGCGTAAGGGTTGATTCAATTATATAATATTACGCAATCGAAATTGCGCATGCAAACCTATTGTAGATGTCAGGGCCACCTTAGTCTTCTCAAAACTCCGCACTTTGAAAATGGCAGAGATCGAAGCTGCAGACAAGTCTCTAAAACCTAATAAATACAAACATTTTGGATGAGTACCTATACGTTAGTTAAACGTTTATTATTTTCTGACAGCGTCACAGGCATGTTACGACTGTCATAGACTGTCATTTGCATGACAGCCGGGGCCGACGGCTTCACGTGCTTTCCGAGTCACACAGCTGACCATGGCAGCGTTGCGTAACCTCCAGCAATGATCTATACGGTTGCTGTTTAGCCAGATCTAAATATAAAAATATGATGCAAGTTTTATTTATAGCCGAATACGGTAAAGCCAAAGTAGGGTTATGATTTTAACAGGCTGTGTAGGTATATATGTATATGTATGCTCATCACGTTTAAAAAAAAAACTAAAAAAAAAAATACCGATGAAAAATAAAAAGAAATAAATCTTTTAACTCCCAGAGTTTTGAGCTTATTTATACATATAAACTATCAAATCCCCTACTAAATTATAAATGCGAAAGTAATTCTGTCTGTCTGTCTGTCTGTTACGCTTGCACGCCAAACCGCTGAACCGATCGTCATGAAATCTGGCAGATATAATAATATAGCCTGGGATATGGTGAAGGACATAACTTTTTACGCGATGATCGACATCCACGCGGGCGGAGCCGCGGACATAAGCTAGTTTAATCTAAACTTATTTTGAGTCGACGCCAAAGAACAAATTTTCTTAATTGTATGTTTACTAGCTTCCGCTCGCGACTTCGCCCGCGTTGAAGTCGGAAATTATCCCGCGGGAATGTACACTACCCGGATAAAAGAATCCTATGTGTTAATCTATCTGTGTGTCAAATTTCATCCAAATCCGTTCATCCGTTTTTACGTGATAGAGTAACAAACATACATACATCCATACAAACAAACTTTCATGTTTATAATATCAAATCGACCTTCATGCGAGTTTCCTTCCGGGGCGTATTTTTGGTGAACTTATTAGGGTGTGTGTACTGTGTGTATATTCCTGCAACTACGTTCATATACTCGGGATCAGTCACTCCATCGTTTAACATTAGTATGCATATTGTGCTACCAATACACATGTCATCGTAGCCCTTGATCAAATCAAGCTCGAACGCGTTACGTTATCATTTCAAAGTATGCTGGACACTGACTGCAGCACCTATCAGGTCATGGTGATCAGTTTAATACATTCTTGACGTTATCTTCTTTACTTACAACCACTGTAAAGTTATGAAAGGCTTGATCAAATTTTCTTAAGTTTCTTGAACGACCATTTTATGAAAAAAAAAAAAAACATTCAATGTAATTAAATGAACAAAGGGGATTTTATTGATCATTTTACTGATTATAATTCTGTAAATATACACGTGTTTATTCAACATACAACCTGTCACTGACCTATTAATTGCAAAAAACTAAAAAAAAAAGAAATACGCGGGCTTAATAACGATTTTGTTACCTATTGATTACCCATCTATCTACTTATTTTATTAAACGCAATTACATTGCATACTATGAGCAAGATCCTTTTAAATATTCTTTCTCATCTTAAAATCACGCCGGAAAACGCATAACATTAGTTTGGTTTTTAAAAGACAAAGCAAATTAAAACTCTGAAATAACAATCAGTAATAGGTAGGTTAAGTGTAAAACCACTCACACCAAGCTTTTAATTTGGTTTTTAGTTTCAACGCTTATGAAGTATAGGAAGTCGGTTTATCGGATTATTTATACACTAAAGGTGACCATATAAAAGTAGATAGTTAATTGCATAGGCAAGTGATTGTCCGAGACTCATTACTTGCACAATCTTGTAAAGTGTATCGTGATCAATGTCACTCGCCGACTCAGACCGTTCATAATTTTTGTCAGCCTTCACACTTTTAATTAGCACCGCCCTTGTTATAATTAATCCCTAAGATTCATAGCATTGAAGTAATTACCATAATGTTCTATTGTGAAACAATTTTTCTGTGCAATGCCGATGTTTTTTTTTATGTGGCGTTGTGCACGAATCTCTCTGCGGATAAATCACAATCCAGAGCGAGCACAGTTTTATATTCCGGTCACAACGCACTTGTTTTGTCACGGAGGCGGTTCTTATGTTTTACATTCATTGCGGAGAGGCAACGAGAAGTCGAGAAGGCATTTCGATTTTGTTTAGAAACGAAAATTTCGAGGACTCGTTCAAAATGTTAATTGACAAGTTAATTTACACGAACCGTAGTAAAACTTCTGTTGTTACAAAACGGTTGGATTTGAGCAGTGACGCGTACGCTCCTCACATACAAATGAATCTCGATACAACATCACCTCCAGCTGTCAAGTGTATCGGCTATGGACTGCAATGTTATCTACGCCTAGACTAGTAATGGAAGTCCAGATGTGGGTCTAAGTCACACGTAGATAGCAGACGACAACGCTAATAACTTCAAAGGATTTATTGAGTTATTCCTGTTGCCAATTATTTAGTAACAAACCTACGAGTAGCCCGAAAAAGTACTCATCTTGGGTTCAAAACAAGGGTCTTTTCTCATGATATCTCGGATCACTGAAGATAAGGTTTGACTGGAAACTCAACGGATTGAAAGAGAGAAGTGAGGTAGTTATTCGAACAGCTAAAAAGCTGTTCCAATTACTTCCACTGACTGACACAGCTTATCTGTAGCAAAGGGCGAGCTTCTTTAGATACCATTTATCTAAAATCAAACATTGGAAACATTTGATTTCGTCCAAAGTGATCATTGGATTTATCATTTGTGCGAAAAAGTGTTTTGGAATTTCCGTAGTGCGGGACGATGTTCTACGGTGGAATACATAATACATTCTAAGTAGGTACTTACTTTATTATTAAGCTCCTGTTTACAGACACTACGAGAGTGGTTATGACTCTAAGAAGTTTCTTGTAAAACTAGTTTGTAGGCGATCCTCGTACTCGTAATCTTCTGAGTATTTTAATAAATCACAGGAAAACTTTAATGAAATAACTTTGCAGCTTAGAACAACATTTTACGGTAATAAGTTACTACACGCTGTTTGGCTACACCGATTGGCGTTACCGTGGAGCGCAGGAGTCGTTAATTAAACAAACGATTCTCTTACATTAGCATAACGAGTACAGCACAATTTGTCTACGTTTTCTTAGTAGCACCATGTAGCACTCAGAGTTAATTGAATAATGTTGTTACTTGCCTTCTACACTTATAAATTAATGGTTCTATTTGTAGTCTAGTTAGAATTAATATAAGTTTACAGAACCTTTGACTGCATGGGGTCCGACACGCCCTGCATGTCATCTCTTCTCTGTCTAAATAATATATGTTTGGTTTTCATGTTTTTTATGTGATATTTTTGTATGCACACATTTCTGTGACAATTAAATCGAATTTTTTTTCTTTCTTTCACTTGGCTGTATTTTTCTTTTACCTAAAACATAACATCAAGCCGCAAAGGGCTAGGCAGAGTTGCACCTATACCTAGTATACCCATGTAACAGGGAACGAGCATATTCAATTTATAAACATGTTTAGGTAGGAGATAATGTAATTGTACCATTATTGATTGTGTTGAATACAATTAAAAACGTAAAATCTCGCAATTTTTTATAAAAATCTATCTTGGCGTAACTAATAAGTTTTCATTGGAATTTAAAAATGACTGTTTTAATTCTTGCCAGATTCTTCCACGACTCACAATTAGATATTGCGTTTAACAGCACTTATAAATGGTGCTTTAAATTTTAAATGTCATTTTAAT
The DNA here is from genome assembly GCA_949987655.1 of Polymixis flavicincta. Classification (NCBI taxonomy): domain Eukaryota; kingdom Metazoa; phylum Arthropoda; class Insecta; order Lepidoptera; family Noctuidae; genus Polymixis; species Polymixis flavicincta. Next base: position 14,305,793 of record OX465182.1, read on the forward strand.
GATGTATTCTTGTATTTATATCAACAGTTCGAAGTTACCGCAGATATAGTGATGTTTTAATTACTTCTAGCTACAATTAACTGTCGTGCAAACGGAACTGACAAAAAAAAAACACACACCATAGAATATATATTTAGCCCTGACGTTACTTAAATTCGTTTGCAAAATTACCAGGTTTAAAGTACATTCTTCTATTCTTTAGCTCCCGTGGTTCACATGGTGAGATCATGTGGTATTGACCAGAGGGTCGCCACGAAATATGCGTAAATTCAATGTCACACGCGCCTAGCAATGCTAAGACGCAAATTGTGCAATCGACGTAAAAGATGGAGCGGACTTTGTAACTAGACCATCAGATACGTCATAGAAGAACATTTTATGTAACTAGTATAATTCGTGAATTAATAAAAGCTGTCTGTACAGTGTACATATGGCAGCCAGGAGTGTGGGTTTGTGTCCGGTTAAAAGCAATAGGTTGGACCTATGAACTTAACTGACGATGTTCGAGGAGTACAGGTTGGTATATGTGTGTATAGTTGTTTATAAAATTTGGAAAAAATCCTGTCTGTTTTGTCCCACTGTAGACCAAAAGCCTCCCTTTTTTTCAAAAAATCAAAATCAAAAGTCATTTATTCAAATTAGGCTGAGAATCAGCACTTTTCGAACGTCAAAATACATAAGACAGTCCCCCAAAAACGCCCACCCTTCGACACTTCCTAGTGCTTTAGCTGGGAAGAAGAAGTGGCGCAACAAACTCCCCAGCAGCACAGCTGTCTGTTTAGTCGGATGGACTTGATTCTATACATACATATGCAAGGTAATAAACAATAACGCATAATACCAAAAATAAAAGTCTCCTGGTATAAAGGGCTCTAAAGCTTACATATGCAATGCTGGATTATTGTTAGATCATGTCAATAACGAATGACATAATAGATAGATAGTAAAAAAAATAAAAAAAAACAAAACAAAAAAAAACCACTTGGTCAATAAAATTGAGAAGAGAAAAAAAAAGTATTTAACTAAATAATTATATGAACCCATATAACCTGTCACTAGGTACGCTAATTCTGGAGAAAGAACATAAACATTGTCTTGTGTTAATCACAGCGACCAACTATTCTTGTCATTTAAATAGTCGTTAATGGAATAGTAAGCCTTTAAACAAAGGATGGATTTTACTTGGGCTTTAAACGCATCAAAAGGCAAATCTAGCAAAGAAGTGGGAAGCTTGTTATAAAAGGTTATACCAAGCCCAACAAAAGAGTTATGAACCTTATGAAGCCGGTGAAAGGGAGCACGTAGTTTGTCCTTATTTCTAGTGTTAACGGTGTGAATATCACTGTTTTTAGTGTACAAGTGTATATGTTGCCTAATAAATACGATGTTAGCTAATATGAATTGTGATGCCACTGTGAGAATACCAATCTTTAAAAAAGTCCCTCAAGGAAAATCTGCCACCTAGCTGGTAAATTGCACAAACAGCACGTTTTTGAAGGACAAAAATATTTTGAATATCAGCGGCTTTGCCCCACAGCAGAATACCATAGGACATAACGCTGTGAAAATAACTAAAGTATACTAATCGAGCTGTATCGACGTCAGTGTATTGTCTTACTTTTCTGACGGCGTAGGCAGCTGAACTGAGCCTCCCTGCTAGGGTTGATATGTGTGATCCCCACTGAAGTTTGGCATCTACTGTTATGCCCAGAAAAACCGCCGAGTCTTTGGTTTCAAGCACCTCTTTATCTAAGACGATATTGGGACCTAGATTTCTAACATTCGGTAAGGCGAACTTTACACACTTCGTTTTTTTGGCATTGAGAACAAGGTTATTTGCCGTAAACCAATCCGTAACCATTGAGAGTGTACTGTTTACGTCGTCAAAGTCTTGTCTATTCCTATCTACTTTAAAAATAAGAGAAGTATCATCTGCAAACAGTACAACATCACAAATACCCTTTAAATAGAACGGTAAGTCATTAATATATACTAAAAACAAGAATGGGCCGAGTATTGAGCCTTGAGGCACACCTAACTGAACTGGCAGCCCGGAAGATTTTTTACCATTAATTTCTACACATTGAACCCTATTTTGTAAATAAGAATTTATTACGTTTAGAGCATCGTTATGGACACCGTAATAACGAAGTTTACGCAAAAGCGTCTCATGGTGCACGCAATCAAAGGCTTTGGAGAGATCACAAAAAACTCCAATAGCATTTTGCGAGTTCTCCCATGCGTCAAATATGTGTTTCAGCAGAGCAACACCCGCGTCTGTAGTCGAACGACCTTTTGTAAAGCCATATTGCTCATTATGAAGGAGGCTATTTAAATTAAAATGTTTTAGCAACTGCTTGAGTATTAACTTTTCAAATATTTTGCTAAATGCAGGTAAGATAGAAATAGGCCTGAAATTACGTATGTCATTTTTATTACCTGATTTAAATAATGGTATGACTTTACTACTCTTCATAAGGTCAGGAAAAGTTCCTGAATCAACACATTTATTAAAAGTGACAGCTAGATAGGGGGCTACAATATCTATAATATTACTTAAAAGTTTAATGGAAATGCCCCAGAAATCACCAGTGTTTTTAGACTTCAGTGTGTTAAAAACATTAACTACATCACGAGGCGTTACATGTTCGAAACTGAAAAGGTCACTACATTTAGGCACACTACTATGCAAAAGGTGTTCTGCTTTTGACGGGGACGAATTTAAGGAGCGAGTCGTAGTTACATGTATGTTGGCAAAAAACTCATTAAATGCCTCCGCTACTTCAGTTTCTGTAATAATTAATTTGTCGTCGACCATAATCTCAAGTTGATTGTCTTGAGATTTACTCGGTGCTAAGCCAATATGGAGCAAACCCTCCTTTTGAGCGTCAAGTTAGTTCCGCCATCTACGTTTGTGTCTTCTGCGAAGCCGTTAGACGATTTCAGGAACCAATGTTGTGGTGGTCTTAGCCTTAGCCCACAATGCATCCGATATGGAGTAAACGTGTCCGGCCATGTTTCATTTTGGCTGGTCTGATTGATGTAGTCGATTTGTAAGTCGGGTTTCGCATATTGCAAGATAAATCAAAATCTAGTTTGCGAAACGATGACAGTTTAGCTTCTAGAATTATATTTTTGAAATTTTAGAAATCCTGCTAATGCTGCTACGATTCTCAGATTACCTAATGATTATAGTATTCTTCAGATTAGAAAACTAGACAAACTTGAATAGTGTACACAATAAACTAATATGAAGCATACAAAACAAAGCTCAGATTTCCTGACTGTCTGTGGTAACTGCTTAGTACTTCTAAACTAAATGCACAATGGAATTTGATATAGTTTTCACCACAATTTTGAGAATATATTCCAGAAGGTTTGTGCGTATAATACATTGATATATAGCTAAGCTAAGACATTTTAAGTAGATTTCACCCGTGCGAAGCAGGGACGAGTCAACAGTAGGAAAAAATAATAATAGTTATAGAAAGTTAGACGCCAATTTAAATAAGACTAGTTCCACGCTTGCAATAATAACTTAGTCGGACGCTATTAAAATATGAATAAATGTATCATTTAATATAAATTGACAATTTATGTGTTGCCTTCCAAGTTGCCTTCATTTCCATTGAGATGCCTATGTGTAGCAAAGTGCATTTAATCAAGGATTACCACAATAATACCTTAGACAATTTATTGGATCGGTTTATTAAATGTCACATTTACAACAGCACCCTGCTCCTGCCTCACAAGGTTTTTAAGACTTCACAAAACATCTTTTCTATTTATACGTAAGTTTCTTTACTTAAGTGTAACATTACGTGATGGCGACGAGCCGTGAGGTTTTGTTATGTTAAATAAACGTAAGTTTAATTTTTTGATGGACTAGAAACCTTTCGGAATAAATTCTCTAAATGACGGTGACAACTGCATCAAAATCCATTGCGTGGTTTAGAAGATGCAGTACACACAGACAGTCACAAGAAAAAAGACTTCAATTTATAATATGCATTGAAGATTACCCATGCATATACTTATGTTCAAATAACTACTGTATATTGAATGTCTCAAATTCACAACTCGGAAAAACTATCTAATTAAAGGAAAAATATTCTTTGTTCCTTTCGTTTGATACGGTATTAAAACTTTTAATGCAGGAAAAACTAGGTAGACCAAACACTGCAGCACGAATGATTTTTTACTGCCTAAAATAATCTTTAACAAAATCGTAACGAGACTATAACTCCACAGGTCAATTTAGAATAATGTAGATCAATAATTTATTTAAATGTTATCTTATTGAACTGTTGTACCTATTATACATACCTACATTGTCAAGGGCCGCTCATATTATTAATAATATGCCGACAGAAGATGTTTTCGATGACCTGTCGAAATTTGCATCAGGAGCACAAAGGTGCATCGAAGAAGGCGTACATATATAGTTGTAATTTTTATTAAATTTTTTGTTTTTATGTTCATTGTTAAATTTTATGTAAGTGTATTTTATGGATTGAAATAGTTTAATATGTGTGTATAACATCGTCTTGGGTAACTGTTAGATGTTGTACTTATTGGTGTTAATAAATAAATAAATATATTTTACATTAAAAGTTGCGTTTCGTGATGTCTATCTGTGTGGCCGCGTTGTTCTTCTAAACTAAACAAAGGATTTTGATGCAGTTTACACCATCGTTTAGAGGATTTATTCCGGAAGGTTTATGTGCATAAATCAATATTAGACTCACATATAATTAAGAATAGCCGATGTGTTAAATAAAGCAGATTTATTTTGTCCGAAATTTTCATACAAATGCTATGTACGAACGAATTATTCCGATCTGTCACCCCGCTTTGTCCCCTTAGGGTGACAGATAGGAAAAAAAAGTTTGATCTGTCCCCCTGTTAGCAATGAGGGGACAGTTCGAACTTTATTCACTGCTTAACGGTTTCATCTGTCCCCCTATCACTGACAGGGGGACAGATGTAACTTTTTATTCCTGTTTGTCCCCCACAGAATTTAATATATTAATTCTTAAAACTAATGCCACACATACTGCAACATTACATTAAATTAAAGACTAGTGGTTTAGGTTTATAATCATCTGTATTTAAATAAGTTACAAATATTTCTTTTGTTTTTCTATTAATCAGCTACAGTCCCATATATCACGTCGTAGGTATTCCAGGTATAATAAGTATAATAACAATCAGTCCTCTGATTTGACTTCATATTACAAATTACTCCATTTTTAAACTCTTCTTTTTATAATATTGATGACCGGCGTGTAAAAGCACCTGGCCACCACCTTTTTTTATAAAAGACCATTGGTTGTCTACTGTAGCAGAAGTACCAGGTATGTTTTTGAATTCCGACATGTTATTGTAATCTGAAAAATAAATATTGGTGCTCAATAACTTTTGTTCTAGGTATGTTTTCTAAAAATTTGCATTAAAACTTGCTAACAAATTCCAAAAGTCGTATTGTGTGTGCATTCTATATGAACTTACCGCTGTCTGTAATTTCCGCTCAGTTTAATGATACTGTGCAATAGTTCGCTTGAAAACTACATACTTAGTAATATAAACACTTCACTCAAATTAATTATTACGAACATTTTAACACTGACGTCTCACCTTCAAAAATTGGAAGTTTGCACTAGTTCTCTTAGTAATGCGCATCATTGCGGCTGCCCGTATGGCCCCTTGAGTAAGAAAGAGAGAACCGATCTATTGTTTATTTGCACCGAGTAAATTCCCGGAAGAGCCGGCTTTTTTGGAAACAATAATGGAGTGCAAGTAATTCTCAACCATATTGTATAAATCTTTAAGTTGTCATTCGCAAAATAAGTTTTGATATTAACTATAGTACTGACATACAGCTAGAGCACAGACAGAAATTTTATTTTGTTTGATAACTCCTACAGGAATGAAAACGTCAAAACTTGAATTTATTTACTTCATTCCTGAATAATACAGAATTAATTACCTTAATAGAAGCTGCAATTTTATCTAAACAAGCAAAATTTTCTTATTAGGAACATTTCCTCATCTAAAATTTAACATAATTGTTAGTAAAAATTAACATTTGTAATATGAAGTCAAATCAGAGGACTGATTGTTATTATACTTATTATACCTGGAATACCTACGACGTGATATATGGGACTGTGGCTGATTAATAGAAAAACAAAAGAAATATTTGTAACTTATTTAAATACAGATGATTATAAACCTAAACCACTAGTCTTTAATTTAATGTAATGTTGCAGTATGTGTGGCATTAGTTTTAAGAATTAATATATTAAATTCTGTGGGGGACAAACAGGAATAAAAAGTTTCATCTGTCCCCCTGTCAGTGATAGGGGGACAGATGAAACCTTTAAGGAGTGAATAAAGTTCGAACTGTCCCCTCATTGCTAACAGGGGGACAGATCAAACTCTTTTTTCCTATCTGTCACCCTAAGGGGACAAAGCGGGGTGACAGATCGGAATAATTCAAAAATTTAAAGCTAGCAAAGATGGTCTGACCAAGGCCCGTCAGTAAACTAGCAGACAAACACTGCCTGTTGTGATGAAACCAAAGTGAATCTTTTTACTTTAGAAAAGATGAAAGACGAGCACAATTATCTATCTAGACATAAACGCCTATATTTAAAACTATACGATACTTTCACTAACCTCAAACTGTTAATTTTCTAACAGAGCAAATAGTCTGCATGTTGCATCCATAGAATTATAGTACTCTTGCTTTTCTTCTATTGTCTTAGAAAAAACCTTCTTTTTTTCTATGATCTCTATGGCTAAGTAGGTAACGAAACTAAAGAATACTGTGCTAAACATTGAATGTACCTACGTTTTAAATTGGAAAGCTTAACTTGCGTGTTCTTCTTTATTAACTAAAATAGAAAAGGATGTTTTGGAGTATGTCCTAAATGTCGCAAAATTTAATCATCCTAGACAAAATTCTTTTACATATAATTTTGCTCCAAAAATATAGAGACCTATGATATCTGTCCTATAAACTAAGTAATGAGCTAGCCCATAGCCATAGACATAGGGAGGTTCTTTCTACGGTTTCCAAAAATCTTCAAACTGAAATGCCAGGCCACTTAATTGCAATCTGCCTCTTCACATTATTTAAAAGCGATGCAATAAACAGAATCTCACATTCGAACGCCATTCAATTTCAATTCCAACCGAAACATTATGCTCTGCAGTAAATCACCTGGCAGAGGAAAGGCCTCATTAAAGAGGAATAAGTTGAATAACTGGTTATTTAGGTGAATACCCTGAGATCAGCTTAAGAATCAGCCCTCAAGTTGAACCTATACAGGGTGTATCAGAAACCATATTGCTATCCTTTAGCACTAAAGATAACAGCTGGTATAGAATCACTTATACATCGTTTCAGTTCAAAATAAAATACTCTAAGAATTGATACCAAATTTTCGGATTCATATGTTTCTTCAATTCAAATCATAACAAACGTGTCACCGCACTACGTAGGTCAAAAACTTTCCACGTTACTTGCCAATATCACGATAAATCTCTTCTGACTGATGTGTTTATTTCGATTTGAAAAGTTCGGTTTCTGGTATCAATGTATTAAAAAATCTCATTACTTCCGAACTAGTAGATATTGGATTAAAAAACTCTTCCAATATCGTTTGATAACATCCAAAGAAGCTGTGCCCTAGGTATGTACATACCCTTACCGTTACACGTTGTATACATATATTGTTATACTAACTACTATTAACCTACTGGCATTTATATACAATCAATATTTGACGCGCTTTTTTGCGTGTGGGGAAAGATAACCAAAATCAAATGTCAAACAATAAAAGTTTAAAAACTAAAAAACACCCGTTAAAAACCAAACTAAAAAAGTGGTTTGGTTCATAAAGCGTGTTTTTTTTAAATTTTATTTATTTTATATGTTTTAGTTAAAATTATTGAATGGTCATCGGTCCTTGAAAAGCGTGCAAAGTTTCAAATCAATCCCACGTTTTGAAGGGGTTGAAAATTAAGTTCTAAGATTCCGTTACATAGCTATATACATACCAAGCTAATAAAAGCGTGTTAATTAAAATATCAAAGTAATATGATACGGAGTGTTCAAACCTGGTTAGAACCATTTAACCCTTCAAATACAAATGCAATGCAAATGCACCCAAGGATATAATAAGCCCCGGTTGGCGCAGCACTATTGCAGAACATGGAAACAAAATATACTGGGCTATGGGTTTGGGTTGCTTTAATGGTTTGGTAGCCTATAAGTACGGAAGGACTCAGCCTGATCAATGTTATGTCATCATCATCATCATCAGCCTATAATGTTCCCACTGCTGGGACACAGGCTTCCTCTCGGTGAGAGAGATTGGGCCGTAATAACGTTGGTAGATGTCACATGTCTTCGAATTTTTGGTTCTAGGACATGCCGGTTTCCTCACGATGTTTTCCTTCACCGTTTTGAGAGCAGTGGTGATGAATCAATCAATCAAAACATTTTTTCTGGTAATAAGGTCAGTATTATGTCCTAAATGTGCCTATGTCTAATCCGTCATTTAAGAGTTCCGCTCACAATTTTTTTGCCCGTCGTCTTTTCCCCTGCGAGTCCGACTCGCACTTGCCCGGTATTCTTACTATGTATAAACTTATGCTTTATTGACAACTAGCTTCCGCCCGCGGCTTCGCCCGCGTGGATGTCGGAAATTATCCCGCGGGAACGTACTACCGAGATATAAAGTATCCTATGTGTTAATCTAGGTTATAATCTATCTGTGTGCCAAATTTCATCCAAATCCATTCAACCGTTTTTGCGTGATTCAGTTACAAACATCCAAACATCTTCACAAACTTTCACATCTTCTATCTATCTATATATAAATAAAAAGAAAGGTCCTGACTGACTGACTGACTGACTGACTCATCAACGCCCAGCCCAAACCCTTGGACCTAGAAAGCTGAAATTTTGCACAGAGATTCCCTTTATAATGTAGACAAGGAATAAGGAAGGATTTTTCGAAATTCAACCCCTAAGGGAGTTAAATAGGGGATGAAAGTTCCGCGCGGGCGAAGCCGCTGGCAAAAGCTAGTTTATAATATTAATAGGAAGTAGGATATAATAGCAGCAGCATCATAACAGTATTTAAGTAATCTATAATTTTCCCAGATAATAAAAAGTAACCATTTCGTAGTTTCCTATATCATGTTTATTATAAGTATCGTATACAGTCGTCACAAACCTAAATGTCGGCCATTACTTACTTAGAAGTAGATTTTAACAGACTTGTGAAGCCTTATTTTACAATCAGAATATAGCCATCTGAAGCCCTACCTAAACCTATAAAATGAAGAAGATCAATAAAAAGCCAATCAAATCGAAGAATTATCATGGCAATAAAAATATTCTATAGTATGTACCTATTCATTTGAACGTTTACCCCGCAAAAATACTGCAAACAATTTATCGTTTTCCAATCGATTATTCCATGTTCCTTTACGAACATTCTTTAGTTTTATTTTTGTTGAAAAAAGTGTTTTTTATGTAGGTACACATTACTAAGTAGGTATTATGATAAATGCAAATTCTTGATATACACACACTTTGTATTACGTTGTCTGAATTTCATGACGATTGGCTACGGCCGCTACGGCGCGGCGGCGCGGCGGCAGCGCGGCCCTGGATGTGTACAAACATTCACGTCACATTTTTAGCGACATTTCGTAGTTTTTTAAATAAACTGTAATTAAACTAATTAGATGAACAGTTAACATATAGATGTTTTAATTACATTTAACACAGATGTGAGTATTTATTAATGATGTTATCATTGCTCGCAGTATACCACGCACTAAGTGTTTTAATACGCATTAATAAATACATAACAGGCATAGATTTTCATATGATATCAAAATGTTATGCAATAATAAATAAGCAGGTAGATGTAGGATATTTGTATATCTACCTTCTAATATTATTGTATTCGGCACGGAAATGCCGACAGTGACGTGCGACACTCTAATCTATTCCTTAATAATATACTCATAATTTCTTAAAATGCTATAATTTAAACAGCTATAATTTATGATTCGCGATTATCAATGTTAAATATCGGAAATTATCATATTCAAATTAAAGTTGAATCTAAGCGCCGAAACGATAAAAATCACGCTTGACCATAAAACAAGCATAATACTAAATATCGTATTTATTTATTTAATCAATTGAGGCCTAATACTCAATAACGCATACACGATGACACTGGACAAACATTGAGCTCAATGACATCCTACTAAAGACACTGTTTGGTTCAACTTTTGCTTTTATTTGCAAGGACAAGTTTATTTACTTCCTCTCTTAGATCAAGTCCTCTCATATCAGGCTTTGCAGGTGCAAATTAAATAAGTACATGAATGTAATGAAATCATCGAACTTAGCCTTTGTTATTGTTGAAGGATGTGTTCCTCACTTCAAATAATACTTAAAATATTAATTTAAATTGTTGTCAGTAATGACTAGGTAGGTAATTGTTATGCGCGATTTACTACATACGTCCATTCGGCGGAACGGATGCTATTGAGACGTCACTCTTATTACTTTAAAACATTGACTGAAAGCTATGAAAATAAGAACGTACTTGTTGCGCGTTTGCCGTCAGCGATCAGCGTCAGGCTATGAGGCTTCTGGAGCAGTTCCTGCAGCTCCGGCTGAGGGTCTGACGAGTTCTTCCTGGACTTCATATTGATAATAGTTCACTAGCACAGTTGTCAATTATTTCATTACAACTCCTTGGAGTAAAAGCACTTTTAGAAAATAATGATAGTTGACGTTGTGCACGTCCGATGCTTCATCCGTGGGGCGGAGGCGCATGGCTCGAGGTGCGAAGTGTGGCGGGAGCGAGGGCGAGCGGCTTTATAGTGCGGCGGTAGAGACGCGAGGATACGAGCAGAGCCGCGCCGCGACTGAGCGCAGCGCCGGCATCCGGTCAAGGGTACAGCACCTCGCGCTCGGCACTAGCACAGCGGCAGCGGCTAGCGGCGCCATCGCAGCTTCCACCACACACAATGTTTATTGTCACAAGTGTTTGTTGTTTATTGTTGTGATCACAGAGGTGAGAAAAAGTATCATGATACATTATCATCGGGTATTTACCAATATATTTTTTTAGCACTAAATTAAAAACCATTAATTAAATTGTTAAAAAAATATATATATACAAACGTACATTATTATTTATTACGCTGTACGTTAGACATTCAAAGCATTGCATACACTAAATAACTAATCAACTACCTACGAGACGGAGTGGTTAATATTTAACATCTTTCGCAATTTGTTAACTGCATAGTAGTGCGTAAATCTGCATTCAAACTCAAAACAAAATACCTAACAAGGTACATAGGTAGGTAAGTAGGTATCTACAGTAAAGGTTAATGACACTAAAAGTAAAGGGCTTAAGGAAGTAGTTTTCAAGTCTCTGAAATCAACACTTTATTTATATCAAGTTTAACGTAAATAGTTCAATATGTAGACAGTAATTATGATTGGCTTGATTAATGTATAGTGCTTGTGTAAGAGCTGAAGTAGACGGAACATTCTTTAATGCAGTTGAAACTTTTTATTTTCTATACAATCAACTACTGACCTCTAGATTCGAATACAATATCGAATCAAGAAGATTATTAATGTTTACAATTTAATGGATCGTCAGCTTGAGCACTAATGCAGAGCAAATTGTGCAATTGTATAAAAATCTCAAAGAATATTGCTAGGCACCATCGCGGACACTGAGGGTCAACCACCTTTCAACCTTATTGCTTAAGGCATAAGGGTGACAAGTGATCCACCTCCATTGTCTGCGGTTGTAGATACAGCTGCAGCCTGCAGGTAATCCATGTGCACAATCAATTAAATAAATTATGACGAAATCATTTACGGTTCGTTCTGGCTAGTAATATAATCAAAATCAAAATATTTTATTTCATATAAACCTGCATGGGCACTTATGAAACGTCAGAAGCTAGGTGCACGGTTCCAAATTGTTGTTTCCTATGGAGAAGAGCCGGCAAGAAACTCCACGGTTACTCTTTAAAAAATAATTGGCTTTAAAAATGTTTTAAAATTACAGTGATAAAATGTATGGGAGGACAGTGCAGGCTTGTCAATAAGTACCAGGTACTTAGAGGAATGAAAATACAGAATAGAAAATTGTCTACAAATCTAGTCCTACAACGTTCTAGGCCTACAACGTTCTCGAATTCATAATATGTAAAATAATCTACATAAATAAAATGAATCTATTTAAACATAGTGATCGTTAAGAAGACTATTCGCTATTATTACAACAATCTGGAAAATTAGGTTCATGTACAATTTAAGAAATGAGATTCCCGACGTGTCACAATTATTACCCAACACACGTACACAGCTGGTAATTGCATACATTATAAGTTTCTAAAATAGGTTTTACTCAGAGCTAGATTTTATTTTTAAAAGTAATCATGAGATTCCTCACAAACCTGCATACTATCGCGTTAACATAGAAACAGTTCTAAGTTAAACAATAACGTGATAGTGTCGTATCGAAGGTGCATTTCCCTGAATAGCACACTAGTCAGGACGCATATGAAACATAAATATTAGGGGTTGTCAGCACCCCTGGAACAGGAAGCGAGTCAACTGCTCTTATCCGGCCTCGAATGCAGACTTAAAGTTGCAAATGAGAATTTCCTCAAAGTCAAAGTCAAAGCATTTATTTCAAATAGGCACTTAAAGGGCACTTTTGAATGTCAACATTTACATATTAAAAATAGAATTGATTCTAGTTGCCCCTTCCAAAATGTAGTTTCGTATGGAGAATAATGGGCAAGAAACTCCACCGTTACTCTTTTAAAATGTTTTAAGCACAATATTTAATACACATTCATTATATAATTATGTGTGAAAACGATGCACCCAGAGTAAAATTACCATACAAAATTAGGTATCCTTATAGCCTCTTTGGTTGACCCGGAGATCAAATCCCAGGACACCAAGTTCAGGACTACTAGTAGTTCACTGCCACGGATTTTTTCATCTCATATTTTCAAATGTTTCTTCATTTAGTTTTTCTTTTTACATAGTTCATACTTAAAGAAGCAACAATAATTTACCTACAATAGTTTTTAGCATGTTCTTCTCGATAGAGATCTACGTTTTGATTGTTCAACTAGTAACAACTTCAACTTTCTGACTGACAAACTCCTCGACAGTTCAAAAGTCAGTCAGTCTGCAACAGTTTAGCTAGATTATACGATAAGTATGTAGTGAACAACACAAACGCTACATTAAAAATAGTTGGATCTAAATTGCCCCTAGCCCATACAATGTAAATCAGCGCTTGAGTGCGAGGTGACTTCTGATAACAAGTTCTAATCTCAGGCAGAAGGCTATTTCTCAGGAAAAAAATTCCACCATAATTTTCACTCATTTACATTTTCTAGAAATAGGAAACAGATCACTTATTGTGGTTTAGTGACTTAGGAAAAATAAGTTGATAATTCGACAACCTTAACGGAAGGCATTGTTTAGAGGGGATTCACCCGGATTCACCAGGAAAAAATACAGTTTTTCTATTGTTAGAATTTCTTTGTAACTTAGTCTTCAAACCTCTATCGAATATCGATAGCGTCACAAAATCACTATGACCAATCCGCACCAAAAACCGCTAGCGTCACAAAATCACTATGCGAATAATCAGCACCCTAATTGCGTATAACTTACTATTAATCAGAATCTGAATCATTTTATTTATTTCTTTAATTAAAACGGTTCAATACCAATTACAGAAATTAAAGACACAGTTTGCACACAAAAAAAAAAACCATGCACAGAGAGGAAATAATACAAAATATTAAGACAAAGTAAAAACTTAACAACACTTTCATAAATCCCTCTCACAGTACTTCTGACATACGGTTGTCTATTGTTTGCCCGAAGATTATATGCCATAATCATCATTTTCCCGAATTTCATTTACCCGAATTTCATTTGCCCGAATGTTTCATTTGCCCTAAAAGACATATGACATACTTTTAATTGCCCGAATTTTAGATACCATAAGATACGAATGCCATAAGTATTGTTTGCCTTATTTTTATGTGCCATAATAATTATTAGACATAATATTTAAATGGCATACAAAAGAAGAATTTTTGCGTGCTTTAGCATCAAATTTGTATTTGCATTAAAAAAGAAATTGTACTACCTAATTATAATTATATAGTTTGATTATTAAACTCGTTTTTAATTCTAATACTTACCTACTTATTAGCTTTCTGGCTGTCGATGTCGATGGGTGCGCAATGTTTGGTATAATCAGAATAAACTTATTTATTCTGTGCATGGTTTTTTTTCTGTGCATGGTTGATGGTGGGCTAGGTCGACGGAGCCCCGCTTCGCGGGGCTCCTACTTCTGTGTGGTTTATAAAAAAATAACCACGAAGGGGATGGCGGGGTCTATTCGCTCGCTTCGCTCGCTCACACGACCCCGCCATCCCCTTCTAACCTAACCTGTCCGAGTCGGGGTGCCCTAAAGTCCCAATTGCATCCAATTTCTCTTGATATAAACAACCGTTACACACCCGATGTCGATGGCAAATTATGTTATGGCATATCATAATTATGGCATGTGATAATTAGGGCTTACAATGATTATGACAAATGATGTTATGGTAAGTGACTTTATGGGAAACAATGATTCTGGCGACTAATATGGCAAATGAGAGTAGGGCAAATGAGTATTATGTCGTATGATATTATGGCTGTTGACTATTATGGCAAATTATATTAGGGCAAATAAAATTCGGGTAAACGGCGGTATACCCTGACATACCGATAAAATCTTCGTCCATTCGTCCGCAAACAGATCGTTTGTTGAGTAATTGTCATGTTATTATTTATTTAGAAGGCTTAATCCATTGCTTCATAGTCTCATAGTGATGCTAGCGAAGAGGGAAGCAGCGCACGTCAGGGAGAGGCAGTAAATGCGCCCTCACGGCCTTAGCCGCCGAAGGAGATGCCCTGGGCGTCGGGAATCCCAGGCTGATTCCCGGCCACCGTAGGCGCGGGCTTGCGGACAGCGAGTAATGGGTAGCTCGCTGTCTGGGAAGGACCAAGCCCGGGTCGAAGGCGTGTTGTGTTCCACGTGCTCTTCAAAGAGGGGTCCGCAAGGGCCGATGCCTGCCAGGGGTGCGGGTTCTTCGAAAGAGATACCGCCACCCCTGACACACAGGCAAGTGAGGGAACACGGGTGGGTTTTAGTCAGTAAAAGACTGACACGCCCTCCTGCTCCACCCAGAGTGGGAGAAGTTATTTGATGATTTCCCACCGTGAACAAAAAAAATCCACTGCTCCACAGTTTCGAAAAAACTACCTGCTCAACAAAGTAAATAGTGGAATGAATAATGTTGAACCGTCAAAATGAAAGCCATTGCTACTGTTAGTGTATTAAGCAATAACAAGGGTTTTTTTTTTTGTTTTTTGAGGGTGAGTAATCATCAAATAACTTCTCCCGCTCTGATGTTATAGGTATTTATTAACAGTAAACTATTAAGTATAGGTAGTACCGATAGAAATTTAAAAAAAACAGCAGTAATACCGAATAGAAGTATAGGGAGACGAGAAGAAAAACTTTTTATTTTTCACTTTTTAGTGATAGTACGCACGGCTACACATCAAGCTGATCTCGCATTGTATAGGATTTCCGTACAGTGCAAGATCAGCGTAAACTGGAAATGTATAGCTTGATGTGAACACACGTACACACCAATTCGAAATTTCATCATCCTTGGGCTCAAAACAATGCATATTTATGCGATAGCAGCAATGGCGGTTGATTTGCTGTCATTTTTGGATGAGTTCCGTTGTCAGTCTCCGAAACTCATCATCAGACCTATATGAAATTTATATGAGACCATTTTGGAATAAACCCCTCTCGAACTTCGAAAACTTCACAAATGCGTCTATATATGACGGAGTTATGCCCGAACATACATAAAAAATATATATACTTAAACGTGTCGAATTGATAACCTCCTTCCTTTTGAAGTCGGTTAAAAATGCCCACCATTTTCTTTCACTGTACTTACCCATTTTTGAGGCTTGAAAATGGAAAATACTGAAGCGAAGGATGACTGAAGATATATAGAATAACAATTGTTTAGAATATTAAGGTACTGAAATAATACCTAACTAGGTACATCAGACAACAATTACTATCTACGGTTTGAATTCATTTATTTCTAAAGATTACAAATCACTTGTACATAAATACTATCTCATTATTCTTTCAGCTGAAAGACGACCACTGCTGAGGGCCTACTTCCGAACCAAGAACAATTTTTTCCAAATTTCAGCCGAAGTAACGAGCGGGGGCGTTTCAAACTCTATATCACTTACGGACTTAAGATTAGTTCCGGATGGGCCCTTATCTTCGTTGACGGAGCTAGAGTAGGTCCCCTGGACCAAAACACGAGTAAATTATGTAAGTAGTAGTAATTGGGTAGGGTCAACATCCATCATCTCAGCCGAAAAACGTCCAGTGGTGGAAATAGGCCTCCCCAAGCACCGATACTTCGACCGGTTATGTACTTCTCGCTTTACCTACCTTATGGTAATTTAACAATGTCGGTACTCACATACTTATAATCGATTTTATTTAGGTATAGGCTCATTGTAACACACACAGTCTTAATACAATAAATCGATTATATTCAAAACCTCAATAATCACACGGTTTCCATTCCTGTCACCTTTAAATCAAGCATAAAATTATCCTAAATATCTGAAGTTGACACTTATAGGTATTCTTGAATGTCAAACATTTGATTTAGCATTCATTTTGCGACCATTTGCTGCCTAATCGACATGGGTTTTACATATATAGATATCTAACATATATAGGGACGTTTTTGTTAGTCTATTTAAAGAATGTGTTGTTTGTTACATACCAAAGTATCTGTGGGCATTTTATCACGACCCAAAGATGAAGCGCTAAACATCGACGTCTAAATTATTTGTGATAAACAGCTTTAGCCCAAGGCTAAGGAATATTGGCAAAATTTTAGTCTTCAGTTCACAGACAGATTGGTTATCACGTTAGTGTGTCGAAGCAACTTTAACAAAAAACCCGCTTTATAGGACACCCCATGGAGAGGTATTAGGATAACCTTATAAGAAAATAATATTATAACCTATAAAATGTTTTGCCAGCGGCTTCACCCGTGTGGATGTTGAAAATTATCTCACAGGATGACACTACCGGTATAAAAAGCATCATGTGTTAATCCAAGTTATAAACTATCTGTGTTTGCTTAGCTGTTTTTGTGTGATTGTGTAACAAACATACAAACTCTCACATTTATAATATACTAGCAGCGCTCCGGGGTTTCACCCGCGTAGTTCCCGATCCCGTGGGAATACGGGGATAAAATATAGCCTATGTCACCCGCGGATAGTGTAGCTTCCCAACAGTGAAATAAATTTCAAATCGGTTCTGTAGTTTCGGAGCCTATTCAATGCAAACAAACAAACAATCAAATCTTTCCTCTTTAAAATATTAGTAAAATAGGATGACAAAGAATATGATAATGTATTAAGGCTTAAAATTCCTAAAAGTTTTTAATAAAACAAGAGCTAACTTTGCAAAAAAGAACTTAATTACTTTAACACCTTGTAAATCCCAACCCAGGTGTCAACAATTAAGTAAATTATTTTAATCGCAATCAACATCTCCATTCATGCATGGACAAGTAATTGTTTTAAAATCAAAGAATGCTTTGTACTCTGAGAACTGCAGTGCCCATGACCTGACCTGGGACTTGAACCTAAACAAAGAAGGCATTACTATCGGCGGCGGCGCCGGCGGGTCAATAACATTCAAAATTATCGCAGATTAGCTTTTAATTTGATATTAATTAAGCGTATAATGAAGCATAAACGTATTTATGTCATCTTGGCTGCTTATAGAGAACCGTAGGGCCAGCAAAATTTGTAGAACTGTCTTACCAGCAACACGAAGATGAAGAAAGAATAGCGTACCGAATTATAAACATGACTGATTATCAACCTCGTCACCGCTGTGCTGAAACGGCTGCTGCAGGTGCGGAAAACCTCAAACGGCGCAAATGCTCCAATCTTATACAGGATAAGTTTTTATCCAGTGCGCAAATTTTAACCATGAATTCAGCATATCATACCAGAGCCCCTACCTAGCGCAGAAATTTTTCGCCGGTTATTAAAAAAAAAAACTGCTGTTTCATAGAAAAGTGCAATACCTACGCGATCAAAATGTATGGAACAGCAGATTTTTTTTTGTAAAACCGGCGAAAAATTTATGCAGCTAGGGTCTAGAATGATATGCTGAATTCATGGTTAAAATTTGCGCACTGGATAAAAACTTTTCCTGCATGTTTAAACCGTTTGGGGTTGAAACAGTAGGGTCATGGGGTCCGAAGGCTCACTTAGTTTTACGAGACATAGCCAAGCGGTTGGGTGACTCTTCACGTGACCAGAAGGCTGGGCTATTTTTTGGCCAAAGAATCAGCATTACCATACAACGTGGCAATGCTACCAGCCTCTTGGGCACTGTTTCTGTTGATAGCGTTGCGGCAGAATTTTTCGGTGCCCTCTGATTTATTTTCCCTCCTTTTTATATACTTGTACCTTGTGTTATTACTATTTTAAGACAGTATAATGCTTTTTGAATTATGTAAATATTCACTAAACGCTCGTTACTAATTTCAATGATTTATTAATAACACTTTTTTTATAAATAAATAGCATCACTAGTAGGTTTTCTTAATTACAAATCTACATAGTTAAATACCAAATTGGCGATTAAAGAAAAAAAAAATATAGACCATTAAAATGATATATTAACGCATTATTCCGATGTTGATATAAAAACAATCGGTTGTAGGAACATAGTTTATGTAGCCAATACATTTTCTTCAAACAGGTCCTGTGACTATACCACAGAGACAGACACATTAATTACATGTTACGTTACCATTTATTAATCGATCGCATAAACGAGATCAGATTGCGTAGATCGCTTGTTGTTTTATCTGGTTTTACTTTTAATCATGATAATCTTTGTATTTACATGAGTACCTATTATGGTTATAAATATATTTCCGGGGGTCAAATTGTTAATAAGAATCATAGGAAAACTGGTTGATATCTTTATCGAATGTCTTGATCGGAAGTACGTGGATATACTTTAAACGATTTCACTGGAAAAGCTATAAAATAAATGTAACAACTCGGAGGCTTTTAATTATTTTACTTTATTATACTCTGGAAGTGGCATTTAACCTAACACTTAAATAAACATGAAACGAAAATGTTATCTGTTAAATTGTATTTCAATAATTATAACATCAATAAGGAAACAGGAAGGAAGAATCTCGTAAAACGTAAACATAGATCTTTGATCAAAATATTTGGACAGCTTTCTTTTTTTTTTTGCTTATAAATGGTGTATCGAGCGATCGACGGATCAAAGTAAAAGTCATGCGAGTACGACGTTATACATGTTACAACCATTCCATTGATTTATTTCTAATCTGGTTTCTTTTTTAATTTATGGCAAAACAGGCTCATTAAATCATTGTTTTTTGAATTAATGAATATGAACAAAATTCGAAGACATGTTGTGACGTCTACCAACCCACCTCAGAAAAAGGAGACTTGTGTCCCAGGCCCAACAGTGTGAAAATTTATAGCCTGATTATTATACTGTTGGCTTAATTGTTTTATAGTGTGTAAAATCTTTTGAAATAATTATGATGAACAAACTCACTCTCATCCCGTCTAATACATTATTGGTAGGTAATAAAAAATACTAACATAACCTGCATGTTTACGTGTTCAGGAAGATTTTTATCATTAAATGAATTATTTATTTTTGTCAGGTAACTAGACGAGTAGATCTGTAAATAAAAGTAATTTTATACGGCGACATCCTACTTACAAAATATAATACTGTTGTCTACATATCGTACGTAATTATTTCTTTAATTTATTGATAAGGATAAACACCCCTGTACTTACCTATTGAAATTGTTGAGCCTTGTCGGCTATCTGCCAAAGCAGGCATGTCTTCAATATTTTATGCCAAACAAGTTGGCCTCCGACACAGCAAGACGGAGACAGCTTTTTTTCTAATATTTCTTTTGTTTTTTTTTCTAATGTGAGCTTACTATACAGGGTCAAATTAAATTAGCTGGCTAAACTTTCTTGGGTCGTGGAAGTCAAATAGGCAGTCGCGTGTATAGTGTTTTCAGATACATCCGGTTAGACTGGAAACCGACCCCAACATAGTTGGGAAAAGGAAGAGCTTAATATAAGTATTGCCATATTAATTATTGTTCTACTTATGGAATGTTATGTATTATCTATGACCTGTAATTTTAATGTTTGTTTGTTTATATAAGTTTGACTACTATTTTATGCTTTAATGACAATTTTATTTAATGTAGGTACTGGTAATGATATAGGTGCACCTGTGCCTTACCCTTCGGGGAAAACATGCATGATGTTTGATAAAGTTCTATTCCTGAAGATCTAGAAAGAAGAAACGGGACACCAATATAAGTGAAACAAAGGAGAGACGCTTTTGTTCAGAACAAGATTTTTGCTTTTGAGTGTAGTAAATCATCAAATAACTTCTCCCGCTCTAGGTGTAGCAGACGGGCGTGTCCGACTTTTACTGACTGAAACCCACCCGTGTTCCCTCAGTAGCCTGTATGCCAGGGGCTGCGGTATCTCTTTCGAACAAACTCGCACCCCTGGCAGGCATCGGCCCTTGCGGGCCCATAGGTTAATGTATAACTTAGCTTATTCTGATCCTCTTCTGGCCAGAGGCAATAAATACAGAGCAGGGTATTTCCAGTATCAAACCATCTAAAGCATAGATTTATTACCTTTTTTGTTAAACGTTGAACTAAAGTTATATCATACCTACCTACCATGAATTCTTTAATGGCTATAATTTATCATAAAATTGATTAGCAATTAAAACCGTAATAAAATGGCCATATTTATTTATATAATTTAAAACCATCAATGACTGTCTCATTACTAGTCGTTACGCTTTATTTTGAATGTTTGAATGATTAAATAATGAAATAAAGTGTGAAACACCATTTGAAGGAAAACTTACAATTGTATGATACCTACTAACCGCAAATGAAGGTACGTAATGGTATTTTATAGGTTGCAGTAATTTGTCTCTTACTTAAGAATTAAGATACAATCACATCATCACACTAAATCACATTGTGGCGGTATTAAGGTTACCACGAACTCGTAAAGTCGTAATTGTATTTTATCAAGTAAATTATCCGTGTTAATGAGTAGGTAGATGCGGATCAGGCGTCGGCGTCGTAGGTGGTAGATTGTAAAGGCAGTGTTACACGGGCGATGTAAATAAACGTGAGCGACATTTGGTGAGTCTGAGTTTGAAGCATATTTTCAGATGTATCCATACTGACCTATCTGAACTGCCCTGTGGGTATCGTCACAGTCAAAATATGTTCGTCCCTTTATGCCGGATATTTTTGTCTGGTCATTGCATGTTACAATGTGCTTTACCGACTCAGCGGTATAATTACATTGCGTCGTATCGTTTCAGAATCGCAGAATGACATTAAACTATCTTCTCTAGAGAGCGTTTTCAATTCTGTCTGACATCTACAGTGCGTTTTACGAAAGAATTCCCTTCGCCGTAATGTTGGCTACATTACGGCGAAAGGAATTCCTCGTGAAACGCACTGTACCTACATGTCAGATAGAACTGAAAATGTGACATTGACAAACTCCGACTATAAAAATAAAATAAAAATAACTATTTCATAAAATAGTCAGGCCATTAAAAGGTTTAATGTCAACTCGACATTGGTCAAAGGTATACCTACGCTATTTTGTACCGTTGCTTCCAAAGGTATTATGGATAAGTATGGATAAGTTTGAATTTGAAAACTGATAAAGATGTGAATGACCTGACTGAGCATATTTTATATCTGAATTATTTATGCAACGAAAAATGCAACAATAATTGTATGTCTTTTATTTGTTCTTTAGGGCTTACATTACCTGTTTATGTATCTAAGGACGAATTTCATCACTGAGACTGAACACAATCAGTATAACTGAACCGCGTTTAGCTTGGGCACGCCACGATTGCGGCGGTAAGTCCCCTCTTTGAGGAGTGGTTGGAGAGGCGCCATGGCGTCCTCACCTTCCGCCTGACGCAGGTCCTCACCGGACACGGTGATTCGGGAGGTTCCTTTTTCGGATAAGGTGGGAGGAAATGCCCGGGTGTTTCCA
The DNA here is from genome assembly GCA_949987655.1 of Polymixis flavicincta. Taxonomy (NCBI): domain Eukaryota; kingdom Metazoa; phylum Arthropoda; class Insecta; order Lepidoptera; family Noctuidae; genus Polymixis; species Polymixis flavicincta. Next base: position 14,328,174 of record OX465182.1, read on the forward strand.
TTGCGTAGATCGCCCTGAGGACACGGTGGAGCATACGGTGGAGGTCTGCCCGGCTTGGGCGGAGCACCGCCGTGTCCTCATGGAGGCCATCGGCAGCAGCGACCTATCGCGTCCATGGGTAGCCATCACCTCCTTCAGCGAAGCAGTAATGCTCGCGAAGAGGGAGGCGGCGCACGTGAGGGATAGGCAGTATATGCGCACTCGCGGCCCTGATCGCGTTGAGCATTATAATATATTATAAGTAGTTCATTGGTTAAATTCGGCCAAATTTTTGTTTTGGCTTCGGTATGTCACATACAGGGCTTGACAAGGACGTTGAATGAACGTAAGAATCGTTTCTAATTTGTACTTACTTCTACATAAGGTAAAGACATGGCCTTCGTGAAAGCACGACTATTTATGTAGGTAAGAACTTCTACAAACATGGCTACTACTTTCCGTTTCTTAAATTTATCATTAAGCTTTTATCCATCACCTAAGGTGTTATTGAACTTAGGAATTATTTCACCAATAATATCATAAATATAGATAAACTATTGAACTTTCAATCTATAAAGACAACAAGAGTAACATGTAGGTACCTGTACCAACTTATAACTTCTTACAAACAGTATGTAAATTCACACCCATGCAAAAAGTAGCTACATAACTAAGTATAAACCAAATCACCATTCACCAATAATAATAGGTACACACGGCTACACATCAAGCCATAAATTTCCAGTATAAGCTAATCTCGCATTGTATAGGATGTCCTTACAATGCGAGATCACCGTAAACTGGAAATGTATACGAGTAGCTTGATTTGAGCCGTGTGTACCGACTTGTCATTACATAGGTATTATCTAATAGGCTATAAAAATTTGGCGAGGAATGTTTAATTCAATAGGTATTTCGTCATTCTAAACCAGCACCCTCTATCAATCAGAACCTGAATAATTTTGAAATCCATTGCTTCATGTGTTCAAAAAATTGTCTGTTTAACAAAGTAAATAACGCAATGAATGTTGTAGAATCTATCAAAATGCAAGCCGTTCCTACTGTTAGTGTTTTATGCAATTACTCAACAGTTGCAAATGTTTAGGGGCCATCATGACTAGTGGTGAGTTTGCAACTAGTGTTCATTCATGGAATCATAATTTCAGCCGAAAGACGTCCACTGCTCGACATAGGCCTCCCTCAAGCACCGCCGGCGCCGTTTCGACCGGTTCTGTGCTTCTCGCATCCAGCGGATTCCTGCGGCCTTCACCAGGTCATCGGTCCATCTTGTAGGAGGCCTTCCAACGCTATAGCCAGTACGCGGTTGCCACTCCAGAATCTTCCGGCCCCATCGGCCATCTGTTCTGCGAGCAATGTGCCCTGCCCACTGACACTTAAGTTTGGCTATTGTTCGGGCTATGACGGTTAGGTACCTTAGTTCCCTACAGATCTCTTCATTTCTGATTGGGTCACGTAGGGTAACTCCAAGCATAGCCAGCCATTGCCGTTTGGGTGAATTTCAGCCTTCTTATTAGGTCCATTGTGAGTGACCATTCATAGAATGTTCACTGGTAATCTTTCTACCTGCGTAAAACGGTTACCTACAACCGCATTATGCGGTAATGTTCAACAACAAATTACACCACAGCATAATAAATGCCATTCGTATGAGTAACAAATAGGGTAATCCTAGTTCGCGTTATTGTTTTTCTGACCTTTTATAGCTGAAAAGGTTTGGTCTACATCGTTTTTATTATTGTTATAAGTATCGACTCTACATTCCTAAAACAATTGGTCAAAATGATTTATTTTGAGGAAGTAAGTAGATACTAATAGGCCCCTTCCAAAGAAAGCCTTATAAGACCAAAAACTTTCAAAGTTTTTCTGGAATCTAAAACTTTTTCCAAAAAAAATACAACCGACTTCCAAAAAAACACTACAAAGTGCAAAGTAACTTTAATTTCGGAAGGCGGTGACCAATAATTAAAATACACATCCAAAGTCACCGATTTCGGAAGTCGGTGACTTTGGATGTGTTAATTTTGCAAATCCGTCTATATCTGACGGAGTTATACCCGAAGATACATTAAAAAATGTATATAAACATGTCGAATTGATAACTTCCTTCTTTTTGAAGTCGGTTAAAAATGGGTCTTGAGGTGGATCTTGTCGACATTTTTTCCATTCAAATATCGGGGGTGTAGTACTCAACTCTTTGACAATGTACATCAAAAATTAAACATGGTGTAGTTTTGATTAATTATTAATATTACATGTCTTATTCAATTAAGAATGACTGCTTAATTTGCTTAACAGCAACGGTAAAATACCTCGTTGCTGTTTTACGAAATCCAAGAAACTACGTATTATAGGCAATGATATTATAAGTAAGTAAATCATTGAGTATAGGTACTTGTTTTACGAAGAAAAGAACCTAAATGTTTATTAGAGAACTATGTTAAAATAACTAAATAGCTACACTCCTCTAGATGGACCGAAAACCACATCAAGGCAGCGGGGACTCCTGGGACAGGCTGGATGCGGAAAGAGGACAACTTGGGTGCTATGGCGCAATTTGGGAGAGTTTCAAGTAGTGCACTGCGATGGGCTGAGTTACATATATATATAGAGTATACATACATACATAAACTCACGCTTTTTTGAGCATCCTGACTTGAATTATAGGCGCTTACGTTCAATTTTCATTCGAGAGCGAGCTCAAAAATTGGAGCATACTAGACCGGAATAGGCTAAGCTATCATTATGATTTCACTAGAACAATGCAAGAGCAAGCGTAGCGAGCTCGAAAATTGGAGCATCCTGACTTGATAGGTTTGATTTTCTGTTTGAGAGCTTTAGAATTGGACCGCACCTGTGTAGCGTGTACCCTTTTTAGGCCGTATTTTCAGTATGTAGAAATTCATTAATTAAAATCTACAGGCGTTGGATAAATATTTTACAAATTCTTACTAACATAGCTACCTAAGTTGGTAGCCTCACTCCTGTAGCGTGGGGCCCAGTATCATCAATACAGCTGATACGCCCCTGGTTAGTGAAGTTAGATGAGGTGAAACAGAAAAGAGCGAAAGTCGCAGTAAATTAAGACGGTTTTAGGAACGTTCAACTTTCGAGCTCTACATAATAATTTAAGGTAATAAAAAACGAAATAAGTAGTCTTATGACTCATATAGAACCGACGGCAACGTGATCAATCCGCCGTACAAAATACGACATTGATAAACAACGGAAATTGCTGTTTGACGTTCAAAAGGTTAACTTATCCAGCTTTTAACAAAGCCCTTTCCAATTTGCTCGGAACTACAAGACTAAACTTATTACAATAAGAACGATTATTATCGATAAAGGGCGTAAGGGCCATTGCTTCGACAGCAACCTTTTTGTTCATTTCCTATTCACATTATTAAAACACTTCTGGTCGAGATAAGCAAAGTTTAATGTAGGTAGAGGTAGGTACCCAAAAAAATCCATTTGTATAAGTAGGTAGATAACTAATTAGGTAACTACGTATATAGGTACTTATCATCGACCCACATGAAAGCGTTGCGACAGACGTCGCAAAGGAAATCTACGGGCATTTTCTTAAGAAAATGTCAGGTTAGTTCAGCGGTGTACGTAGCCGTACCACTCGTTCTAGGCCATCGAGGACCCCAGTGCAATGCTCGATGACCTCAGTAGAGCTTCTGAGAGTGCGTCTTAAAATGAACATGGACAAGTCAAAGGTTATGTCACAAGCCCATTAACACTTGATCTCGTGATGATCTGAGGCGCTACACTCGTTGTTGTGGACGAGTACGTTTCTAGGACAAACTGTCCAGTTAGGTAGGTCCAATTTCGAGAAAGAGGTCAATCGTCGAATCCGACTCGTCCCAAATACCGCAGTGTCTCAAGACGAAAGTCTTTGACCAGTGTGTGTTGCTAGTGATACCTACCAGAAATGTGGTTGCTCACAATGGGCCTTATCAGAAGGCTTAAAGTCACTCAAAGGGAAATGGAGAGGGTTATGCTCGGAGTTTCCCTACGTGATCGAATTAGGAATGAAGAGATCCGTAGGAGAACCAAGGCCAACCCGCACTGGGCCCGCGTGGTGGATTACGGCCCACTCCCTCTCACGGAGAGGAGGCCTGTGTCCCAGCAGTGGGAACGTAAAAGGCCGAGTATGAACCAAGGCAACCGATATTATTCGAAGAATTTCCAAACTCAAGTGGCAGTGGGCAGGCAACATTGCTCGCAGAACAGATGGCCGATGATGCCGGCAATATAACCCCTTTGCCTCAGCTTTTTTTTTGGGTGGGAAATCATCAAATAACTTCTCCCGCTCTGGGTGGAGCAGGAGGGCGTGTCAGACTTTTACTGACTAAAACCCGTGTTCTTCGATCAACCCGCACCCTTGGCAGGCTGCCTCACCCTTCGGGGAAAATGCTTGATGATTTTGACGATTTTTTTTGTCCCCCTTTTCTTAAAATCTGTCACTACGAGTATCTAACTATAGACATTTAGTATTTTATATGATGTGTTAGACGTCTTGCTTGGTATGCGTCCTATGACACATCCTAGTTTTATATAGCATGTAGCTAAGTTTGTCCGGTGAAATCCTGTGGGATTTTGTGTGTCTGCGTATTCCTTATTTATCCATTAGGTGGTTTGCCAGGTTATTTGGGTGGCGAGTTATTATTTCTTTGTATGACCTGATATAGCTTTTTATTTCTTCTTTGACTATCGGAATTTTCAGATCATGATGTAGTGCTTCATTTGGTACAGACCATGGGGCGTTTGTAATTGTTCTTAGAAGCTTGTTCTGTAATCGCTGAATGATCTCTATATTAGAGTGTGATACTGTTCCCCATAGCTGGATGCCATAGGGCCATATAGGCTTGATTATAGCTTGGTATAAGAAGGTTTTATTTACCAGATGCAATTGAGACTTTCGTCCTATTATCCAAGTTGCTTCCGTTTCGTGAAAATGTGTTTTTTCTATGTAAGGCGTCTGTCGAGGTATACACCAAGCTATTTGACATGTTCAGCTTGAGGCAATTGAAGTCCATTGAACTGTACTGGTGGGCAGGTATTCTTCCTCTTAGCGTATGTGACATTTACCGATTTAGTCTCGTTGAGCTATATCCTCCACTTTTTAAGCTACAGGGATATATCGTCCAAACAGGACAGCAGCATAGCTGATGCTACTTTATGATCAGTATGGGACACCAGCACAGCTGTATCATACGCAAAGGTTCCTGTAGTCGCTAAATTTGATATTGGGAGGTCAGCAGTATGAATCAGATATAAAATGGGTCCTAGCACACTACCCTGAAGAACGCCAGCAGTAATAGAGCATAGTTTTGATGAAGCTTCGCCACTCTGCACAAAGAAATACCGATCTCTCAGATACGACATCAAGATAAGGAAGTGTTGCTTGGCAATATATTTTTTTATTTTATAGAGGAGACCTTCATGCCAAACTCTATCAAATGCTTGAGAGATGTCAAGGAATGCATCAGCGCAATATTCCTTAATTTCAAATGTATTATAATTTTTTTTAAAGAGCCTGTGGACTTGATCTATTGTGCCATGTCCCTGTCGAAACCCAATTGATGTAATTGAAGGAAAACACTCAATACCCGACGTATTGAGTGTTTTCCTTCAATTAAAGGCAGTTAACGTAATAGAAGGCGCGCTACATACGAGTTTTGACGCTATTAGAAGTAGACTTATAGGTCGGTACGACTTCGGGTCTTCAAGAAGTTTTATAACGATAAATGATTTTATTTCTGTAAGTAGGATTGACAAACCTCAATCACATTTTAAAAACTAAGATGAGGTCAGCGTTTCCCATCTGACTACTCTGAGAAGAAAGGCCGAAACAAACTCAGAGTTCACATTCTATAATCAGCACCCTAATTGCGTAACTCCCGATTCATCATAATCAGCACCCTAATTGCGTAACTCACGATTGATCATAATTGGTTTCGTCTTCACAGTTAAACAATATTCATTGCGTTATTTATGTTGTCGAACAGACACATTTTTCGAACATATGAAGCAATGGTTTAACAATCCGTTTCAAAACGATACAGATTATGATGAATCGTGAGTTACGCAATTAGGGTGCTGTATTGTTTTGAAACGGATTGTTAAACCATTGCTTCATATGTTCGAAAAAAGTGTCTGCTCAACAACGTAAATAACGCAATGAATATTGTTGAACTGTGAAAACTAAACCGATTATGATTAATCGTAAGTTACGCCAGCACCCTAAGGTGCTGGCTTAGATCATGTGAAGACTATGTAGGTAGGTTGGTGTCTGAAATGGTATTTTTACTAGAAAAGAACCACATAGAATGAGTGGACCTATCCAGTTAGTGCATGCATTTGTCAATTATCGTGCAACTCAACTCAGCAACGATTAACCGAACATTACCAAAGAAAGGAAATTTGTGTAGGCCGCCTAAAGTGCTGCAAACTGCTAGCCAGACCATCATTAAAAGTAACTGAAACAAAAAAAAAACAGTGACCCACTTAGTCCTGACCAATCACAATATTTAAGTAACTTTTGTTACTAGCTTTTGGCAGCGGTTTCGCCCGCGTGGCGGTCGAAAATTATCCCACGGGAAAGTAGTACCGGGATAAAAGTATCCTATGTGTTTATCCAGGTTATATATATCTATCTGTGTCCCAAATTTCATCCAAACCCGTAAACCCGTTTTTGCGTGATTGAGTAACAAACATACAAACTTTTACATGTATAAATGTTAGTAGGATCTAACTTTATAACAATTTTTCTTTATCGCAGAGATTCCCTCTTTGCCAATACGGAAGTAATCATTACCTACGTAATAGGTAAGTATAGGTACCTACTATATTGACATATCACTCGTTATTTACCGACTAATTATAATCATGCTATACGGGCTAAGTTTTTAAACCTAACGACTCTGCGTAGTGTTGTAGACACTCACATATTTGTGAAAACCTATGTACATAGGTACTCGTAATTATACTAATGTACAGTCGCCAGCAGGTCAAACTATCCCAAACTGTCAAATTTTCCCAATTGAACATGAACCTTATTCCTTTGCGATAAAGTTGAAAAACTATCAAAGAAATTTGACAGATTGGGGTAGCTTGATGTGCTGGCATCAGTACCTACATATATAGCGACCTATTTACCTACTACTTCACTGGCTCGTTGGTCTGGTGATTGCAAGTGCGACTGCTGAGCATGGGGTTCGATTCCCAGGTCGCGCAAAGTGACATTGACTTTACCACATCGACGTATCCGGAGTGTACCCGGTTGATGATACTAGAGGGTGACAGGGACATGGAGGCACAACCTGTTTTCATGGATTCAGTTCATGGCTCTGAACTTCCGGCCTTGAAACTGTTCACCGGTTATTAAAAAAAAAAACATGCATCTAGACCGCGTAGGTATTGCACTTTTCTATGAAACAAAAATTGTTTTATAACCGAATAGGTACATATTTCTACGGTAGGAGGACTCTTATTCTGAATTCAAGATTTCAGTTTGAGCTTCGAAACAGGGTCATACTGTATACCCATAGGTACAGTCGAGTTCATTAATATATTGGCACTGTCAAGAATTCAAAATGTTGCGAGCGTTGGATAGGTCAATAAATTCAATAGAAACTATAGATCAAAAATATGTCCTCATCTGAACGGTTCAATAATATACCTACTCGTCGTATGCTGTGCATTAGGCAATAATATGAAAAATTATGATAAAAAGCAGTCACATATTAATGAATCTAAATCTTGACCACAATTTAATGATGCTTAAGTTGTCAGAATATTATGAACTCTTTTGACGTTCATTTATTTTTGAAGCCTGAAAGGGCCAATATAAGTATTAATGAACTCAACCGTACTCAATCTCCGTTACATTTATGGGAATTCAATAAAACTGGCGAAATTAAATATAGGTAGATATACCTGTGAAGGCGTGTGAAATATTTTGCAAAAGCTCGAAGAAAAAATTCGGAGTCGTAACTATATTTTTTTTTATGTAAAAAGTCCCGGAAACGTAGGAAACACACATAGGTACCTACAAATCAACACCGCTTTAACATAGTTAAAATGTAACTAACTTCGCCATAATGCATGGCAAATATTATTACCGTACCGTAATACAGTTTACAAACATTGCGTATGGAAATTAGCTTAAGTGCTTGGAAACCTTCATGCCTACTAGTACCTACCTTTACTCGCCTTATCAATAGAGTACTTAGCGAGATCAACACCATGCCATTATTTTCCTACGAGGTATTCATAACTCGAGGAAATCGAAATTAAAGGGAAGGAAAATGGGAAACTGCCGACTACCGTATTAACTTTATTCGAAACTTAATCATTGTTATCTTTCAAGTCTATCACAATTTTAAACTGTCGTAAATAACCATTTCCCTCTTTTAATTGATGAAATAGTAAATTAAAACAACTGCGGGTAGAGGCAGTACTTTAAAAAATATGTAGATAGGTACTTAGAAAAAATATTTATTTCCGCAATCATGAATGTAACAGGTTTTCGGGTAGATACCTACTTGAATTTGTTTGCAATTAGGGTGCAGATGACTTCTCCAGTTCAGTTATAGCCTGACCGATACCGCTGTACCGCGCTTTATTTAAGTATGCGCGTCGAGGCGGGTGACGGACGTTGTGAGTGGTGACGAATGAGCGGCTTTGCAGTGACGAATGAGCGGTTTGCACTGACGAATCAGAGGCCTGCAGGCCTATACAAAACACATTTCTGTTAGCGTTCACGCCAAAATGTATGGGAATGACATTAGGTACCTGCGGAAAGGTTACGTCGTGATCTTTCCGCAGGTAGGTAGGTAGGTAATGTCATTCCCATACATTTTGGTGTAGCGTTTGGCGTGAACGCTAACAGAAATGTATTTTCTCTCTAGGCCCTGCACTGGTCCACCGTCGCGCCGCACCCATACCTAAGGCGCGGTACAGCGGTATCGGTCAGGCTTTAGTATCTGCGTAAAACGATATTAAAATTAACTATCTATTGGCTGTTTTGCCAGTGGCTTCGCCCGCGAGAAGCTCGGGAATTAGACCTTGGCTTAAGCCAGATCATGCCATGGGTTAAGACTAGGTATAATAGGAATGAATTTGGAAGAAATTCTTGCAGATAGGCCATAACCTACCTGCAAGAATTTCCAAATCCATTTAGGCGTGAAAAGAAAATTTTCTTTTTTTATTCATAAAAGCGCCTCTCCTTTCGCAGGTCTGCTGTAAGAAATTTCTAAAGAAATAAGCAGTATCTTTGTACTCATTGGTTATTTTATTTATGCTGTCTCTTCTATGTATTTTACTGTGTGTACATAAATAATAAAATAAATAAATAAAACAAATTTGATAGGTATTATTACTTATCTATACATAGGTATACATAAAAATGAATGGCCGAAATGTATACAGTACGCGCATAACTTCCGAACGACTGCACCAAATTGGATGAGAATCATCCAATATTTTTATGTGTTCCTTATTGTCAGGACAAGGTTTGTTTGCTAGTATATATGTATAACTTTAAAATAATAATATCATTAACCACGTTACTTTAGGCGACTTTAAATTGTAGAGAAATCAACAAACTTTCGACTGTGCCACAGTTTATTTTCCTGACTGTTTTGAATAAAATAAAGACATAAATGGTTTGTTTTCTAGGAAAAAAAACAATACGTCTCTGGCATATCTATGGTCCCGAATACGTGGCAGGCGGACGAGGGGACGAAGCCAACTTTGAAAGGGCCCTTAAAGATTTTTAATGAAATAACGCACCAACCGACGGGTATCCCTGTCCTGTAGGATTATTGCAGTTTAAGGAAACAAAGATATAAAGAAACAAAGCTTCTCACATCCGCTGGATGTGGGAAGCAAAAGACCGGTCGAAGTGGGGGAGCCTAGGGGAGGCCTATGTCCAGCAGTGGACGTATTTCGGCTGAAATGATGATGATGATGGAAACAAAGATATTGGTTTGGGTGGCTAAAGTTGCCTGGTTACCTAGAACTATAGAAGGACTATTACTCCTGCTTGGCTGACATTTTTTATACATAGGTACTTATGTAATATACACGGATAAAAAGGCATGTTCTATTTGCGGCGACCGTTCTTCATGGATGGATGGCAAAATAACACAGAATGTTATGTTTTCGCGTAGATGTCGGTACGATTCCCGGCAAGAAAGCAACTTTTCGAAAAAAATTGAGCAAAACTCCGTTCATAAGATTTCATTTATTATAATTTTTTAATGTTGTATCATCATTCATCACAATGAAAACATTTTATAGTCATTTTCTCACCCACTGTTCTAAACAAGGTGTAACAGAGTAGATTATACGTACGATTTCAGTAATGTTTTATGCTGTTTTTTTTTTAATTATCTATTTTGCCATACATACTCATACCAGAAAATTCAATCTTAGTTCTATGCAATAAGACTCATTTTAAATGCATCAAGTAATGCTAGGGTCAACACTATTTTCTTAATAATACCAGTTGGCTTTAAAAAAATAAGTTAGACGTTGCATAAAGGGTTTGGCTTCAGCACTAGTCATACAGGTAAACCATTGTGCATTGGCCATTGCGGCCATCGGTGGTTATTTTTTTCTCACCCTCTATGACCAAATATTGAGGTTATCACGAGCCACGAACCTTCGAGATCAGTCTACCTCTTTGCGATACTTGCCAAGTCAAGTTGTAGGTAGGTACGTCGTAAGCACTTGCCGTTTAGCTTGCAGCCTGTACGGTACGGTTAGTGAGGAACCGCAACAGTAAATGTTACGATCAAATAAAACTAAATTCTATGGAATAGTAATCAAGTATCTTTATTCTGCAGCAACATTCTGTGCTTGTCTCGCCGCTTGTCTTTCCTTCTTCCTCTTCACTAGGAACTTCTTTTTCTCTTCTGGGGTCTTCTTTAATCCCTTCATCTTGCGAGTCTGTAGTCTGTTGATGTCCTGCTTGCCCATGTGCACACGACCCATCTTGGAACCGAAGGCATCCCTGGAAATGTTCTTCTTTGTGATAGGTCTGAGTTCCCTGGGGACCCTGCATGCTTCCTTGAACAGATCTTCTGATCCCAGTCTAGTTCTTCTTAGCTTGAAATCTATTGACGGACCTGTAAGTAAAAAATTTGGCATGTTAGATATTTTTTTAGATCACATCACTCATTAATATTAGTGTATAGTATTAGTAGTGTATTAGTGTAGGGCAAAACTTCTTATAACATCTCAGTATTTAATATTGTGTTACACTAGTTTGTCCATGTACTTTCAATGGGGGGCCACAATTAATACCATACAGTAAATTCATGATTAAACTTCACAACAATCACTTTAATTACGCACGTCTATGTAATGTTACGTAATGCCAGTATTTCTCAATGGGTTTTTATAAAAATAAAAATTCTGTAAGTAATGGGTACATAATATCCGCCGTATCAAGCTTAACATTTCCAGCTTTACCTGACCTCACATTCAAAAGACAGCTTTTACTGGAAATATGTTTAGCTTGATATTTCGTGCCTACACTCATGATGTCAGTAAGAAGCATAGTGAGGACTAATTATATTCACTACTTGCGTCATTTTAAACTCTTGAAAAGGGTCAACATTATGCAATAACACACCTATTTCCTCCAACTCAATCCTAGGTGTTCTCTGACCACTCTTCTTCAGCTGTATTCTGTATGATCTGAAGTATATGTTGCCGCCTTCAGTGGCCGTGAAACTGATGACATGCTCTAATCCCTGCAGTCTGATTGTTTCAACCTGAAAGTGACAAGACATGACACATTTAGATGATTAAAAGATTACTCCAGGGATTGTGGTAATGGTTCAGAGCTTTAATTATAGCTGCAGAGAGCACCTTAATCAGTTGAGTTTACTATGAAACACCATCCATTTATGAAAATTTTGATGATTGAATATAAAAACAAACAGTATAATGACATTTGCCCATCATTGCTAAGACGGTTTTATTTATTTTAATGTTGGTTGGTCAACCTTTTTTCCTAGTGATTGATGGCTTGTTCCAAGATTTTCTGTCTGTAAGTCCACTGATTATTATCTGTCAACCTAGCTATGTGGCCAGCCCACCGCCACAATAGTTTTTTACAGTGGCACATGATACCGATGACAAATTAATACTTCATGCAGAAAACAACTATTTTAAAGTGCTAATAAGTTCAAGGCATACCTTTTCTCTATAAAAGAAATCAGTGAAAAGTGATTTCAATCTCTTCAAGTCCTGGTTCAAGTCCCACGCTGGCCCATTGAAAACCAAACAAGGTTTTATGCCAGCCAGCACTTTCATATTGTGGAAGTCTGACATGGCTTTATAGTTGTCTGCGCCGAGTTCTATCATGTCCAGGATGCCATAGTCAAATGTACGGCCAAGTACTATATTGTGAGGCCTTTTCTTTGTGTTGGAGCCAACTCCAAACAGTGCTGCTTCTTTCTTATAACATAGCCTGCAATTAATAACAAAGATATAATAAATTACCACATGCATAGTAACATCCAAGGCTGTTACTATGCATGTATTGTGTGATACAAAAGATCATATTTTTGTATGGGATGGTTAGGTACATTTGTTTAAGAAAACAGGGTGGCAGGGTAGTCAACGCGGAACCTGTTACCATAGGTTCAGTACACAATTCTAAACGCCCCTGATTTGACTATTTCAGTTTATGGTTTTAATAAAAATACTGTGACATTTTGGCCACGTAAGTAGTGCACTTTTCTATAAAACAGCAGATTTAATTGATAACCGATGAAATATCTATGCGGGCAGAGAATCATGTGCTGAATTCATAATTACAGTTTGCGCGTCACTGTGCCTGCCAACCTGTTTAGTGCAGAGTGCAATTTAGGGTACTAATTCATAAGTTTTCATCTTATCATACATTCATAAACCTTTTTAGGATTAATCAATTAAAAGCAGTATCCAATCACCAATATAATAGAAATGGATAACCTGTTGCTCAATGTTAAATAAGTTATTTAGACTATAAAATTAGGTTAAAAATAAACTCCCTGAGAAATTGCTATGATTTTACTTACTTCTCAATGAGCGTAGCATCTTCAAAAGGAATAAAGTCATTTTTACGGCTGAGGTAAGCTGCATCAGGCTTCTTCAAATCATAAATGTCTTTTAGTAGTTTCCGTGTGCGCTCTGAAGGGTTACGACCCTGAAGAAAAAGCGCCTGTTTGGGCCCTTCAATAGGTTTTGGTTCCTTTGATTGCAAAACCTTCTTACCCTTCCTTGTTGTGGGTTTCCTGTAAATCAGTTTTATTGTGTTAGTTGCTAGTCTCATAAACGAACAATACCGTTTTTGAACAAGATTTTCTTACTTGACTCTTTGTATTATACCCATTTTTAAACTTATTTCTACAAAATCTACAAATTGTGAACCAAAACTGTTAACCGCACGTGGTTCTCAACACAAGACAGACGACAGCAATGTATATGTCAGTTATGTCAGTCAAAACCAAAATGTCAAAAACATAAAGGGCGCATTCCGTATTAGACAAATAGTGATAATATCGCGAAGCCAACCAAAATAAAAATCAGTACTAATGATCTGATCGGTCTTAAATTTTTTGACTATTCAATTTGGTCGGGTTCGCGATTTTATCACTTTTGTTGCATTTCGGAACACGGCACAAGTGTGCAATTGCAAAGTGAAATTTTACTATTGCTACTCTCTTCTAACTCAAGTGAAAAAATCTTGAATAAACATGTAGGTTTCTTTCTCTATTACAAAAAAAAACACACCAAAGTACAATCTGGTACTCTCTTCTAACTCAAGCGACTTTACATGTAGATTGGTTTCTTTTTCAATTGGAAAAAAAGCACACCAACGTAGGTGCGTTTTGTTTTTCTGAGTGTTGTATCTAGCGGTATAACACTGGAACGGAACGGGAGGGTCAGTGACTGTCAATGTCAATAAACTGTCAATGAAGTGCTGACATCCACTGTCAATTTATAATTTTCATTTCATTACAAGTAGAATTGTTAACTTTGGTGGTTTTGTTTTTACCACAGACATATAAACAGTAGGTTTTTACATAGTACAAGTACAGAGGCCAGCACATCAAGCTACCCCAATCTGTCAAATTTCTTTGATAGTTTTTCAGCTTTATTGCAAAGGAATAAGGTTTATGTTCAATTGGGAAAATTTGACAGTTTGGGATAGCTTGACCTGCTGGCGACTGTACTACAACCCACTTCTAAAAACGTTTTATTGTGTTTTTAGGTGTAATCTTCGCGTTCGTCACAAATGAATAAAGGTTGTCCTTTAGCTTCCACCAGAATTTCTGTATGTACAGACGCCAGCAGGTCAACCTATCCTAAACTGTCAAACTTTCCCAATTGAACATGAACCTTATTCCTTTGTGATAAAGTTGAAAAACTATCAAAGAAATTTGACAGATTGGGGTAGCTTGATGTGCTGGCCTCTGTACCAAGATAGCGAAATTAAAATTTTCTTACTTTTTTGGAACGAAGTTACAATGCGAATTGCGGTAGGAGCAATCATCACGTAAGGAAAAGCGTTATGCCTTTGTGTGACGCACAGCTTTAATCCAGTGCTTAAAGTTGTGCATTGGGTGAAGTAGGTAGGTCATCCTGTAGCTTCGCCCTCTCGATGCGGCTGGCTAGGTACCTATACCGAGATCCGGTGGATACAGCATTCGCAACGGGGTTGGGTTTAAGCGACCAGTAATAATCTGTCTCATTTAGAGCTATATCCACTGACTTAGCGTGGGCAGATCGGCTCTATAATGAAACAATATGCGATTCCAGTTGTACGCAGGACTTGGGAGGTCCCCCATCTGGTGAATGTTAGTGACGGAGTATGTGAGTCATGTAGCATTGAAAATCGGTGACTGGAATGAATTAATCAAACCAAAGATGGGTTTTCATCTTGCAGCACCTTTGTGCTCATCTATCGCTTTGAAAAACAGCAAAACTGACCTTTTTAAGGAATCCTGCACCCTAATTGCGTAACACGCGCTCAATCATAATCTGCATCCTAATTGCGTAACTCACGATTGATTAATCATAATCTGTTTCGTTTTTAAACAGATTTTTAAACGATTGCTTCATATAAGTTCAAAAACTTTTTCCATAAAAATACAACAGCCTTCCAAAAAAACACTAGAAAGTTAAAAATAACTTTAATTTCGGAAGTCGGTGACTGGACATGTATTTTGTTAATATCTTGTCACCGCCTTCCGAAATTAAAGTAATTTTTCACTTTCTAGTGTTTTTTGGAAGGCGGTTGTATTTTTTTTTTTGGAAAAAGTTTTTGTTTTTCACTTTTTAGTTATAGTACCCACTCTACACCAATTCATCACCCTTGGGGTCAAAACAACGCATATTTATGCGCAGTGGCGGATTAACAAATTTTCAAGGTATAGGCTGTACAGTTTTTGCCGCCCTTGCCTCTACAATTGTCGTGTCGTACATTATTTTACAATCCAACAATTTCGATGAAATTGAACGTAAAATATTTTTGGGTATATTTTTGAACTACTCAAAGCCCAATCGTGTACGATTAATAAGGCGGGGTAACGTACGCTGCTTACACAATAATGTACATTTGGTAAACTTGAATAATCTTAATTGCGCTTACAAACATTTAAAAATAATTAATCAACTTAGTCAAATTAATAAAAGTTCGTTACCATACCTTTTTACGACGCGATTTTTTGTTGGCAGAATCATTAATGATATCGTCGTAAGTAATCTTGTTCATTAATTCCGACTCAATGCACCGTGTGGCGCCGCGTCGGACATAAAGAATAGCATCATCCCATCTCTTACCGTGGGTGTTGTAGGAGGCGACTAAGGGACTTACTAGAGAATGGGCAGCAGCGTTCTCATTTTACCACCATTCTGCGAACGCCAACCCGCCTGCCAAGCGTGGCGATTATGGCAAGCCCCCCAAATTGGGGGAGGCCTATGTCCAGCAGTGGGCGTCTTCCGGCTGAAATGATGATGATGATGATGATGAATGCACAAAAGAGCTAAAGTTTTTAGTTTTTCTTGGCTGAAGGTCGATCTCAGATAATTTTTACCCTTTTTAGACAACAAAAGATGATAACGAAGATAGACTCTTTAATGATGTAGAATCTGGTTTTACCAAAATGCTTAAGTCTCGAAATCATTAAGATACACTTCTTATAAGGACAGAGCCTTTTTCGCAAGGGTTGATTTTGACAATTCGCTCATTTGGAGAATTGAGAGACGAGATAAGAAGGACGAAATACTTTACCTTTTTTTTTTCTTTGGGTGGGAAATCATCAAATAACTTCTCCCGCTCTGGGTGCAGCAGGAGAGCGTGTCAGGCTTTTACTGAGTAAAACCCACCCGTGTTCCCTCAGTTGCCTGTATGCCAGGGGCGGCGGTATATCTTTCGAACAACCCGCACCCCTGGCAGGCATCGGCCCTTGTGGACCCTGCCAGTTGGTGCTGACATCCCTTTCAGGCGCGCGTAGAACACAACGCGGCGTCGACCCGGGCTTGGTCCTTACCAGACAGTGAGCTACCCATTACTCGCCGTCCGCAAGCCCGCGCCTGCGGTGGCCGGAAATCAACCTGGGATTCCCGACGCCCAGGGCGTCTCTTGCGGCGACAAAGGCCGTAGGGTGCATATACTGCCTCTCCCTCACGTGTGCCGCCTCCCTCTTCGCGAACATCACTTGCTTCGCAGAAGGAGTTGACGGCTACCCATGCACTCTCGGTCCTTACCATGGCCTGGACCAGGGCCGGACGCTAGAGATCGCCGCCGCCGATCGCCTCAACGAGGAAAAGCGGTGCTCCGCCTAAGCCGGGCAGACCTCCACCGTATCCTCCACCGTGTCCTCAGGGCGATCTTTGCAGTGCAAACACCCGGGCGTTTCCTCCCGCCTTATCCGAAACAGAGACCTCCCGAAACAGCCATGTCCGGTGAGGACCTGCGTCAGGTGGAACGTGAGGACGCCATGCCGCCTCTTAAGCCACTCCTCAAAAAGGGGACTTAAGGCCGCAATCGTGGCGTGCCCAGCTATAGGTTGCAACAATCGCACTCTCCATGTCGCCATGGGATCCCACCGGAGCTCTGTCCGCTGTGCCGCGAATTCTCTCGGCAGCGGAGTTACGCCCCAGCGTTTGGCCTCCTCACGCCACTCCCAGACGTGCGCGAGGACCTTTGCCTCCAAATCCCATGGCGGTAACCTGGCAACGATGCTCGCCGCCTCACCGGAGATCGTGCGGTATCCTCGGACCATCCGGATGGCCATGACCCTAAGGGACGCCTTCAACCGGCGTGTTGGTTGGCGCCTCAATGGAAACTGGATTTATGACCCGCAGCACTTTCATGCCGAGCTACTCGGTGTTCTGCATTTTTCCAGTCATTAAATCCGTCGTTCACGAACTGAGTTTTATTATCCAATGGACCGAATGCCAAACACGGTCCGCAATATACGGAACTGTTCTTTCAGATTAAACCAGCCAATTGCGGTCCTTAAGTTTTGAAATTTTTATACTAACTATACATAGTATTTCTAAAAGATTGCTCATGGTTATCTTGTAGAGTTAAAAAAAATCGCATTCGAGGAAAAAATACTTGTTTTACTTAAGACTTCCGGGCTATCACTGTTCAAGGATTTTTTAGAATTCAAATTTCCTAAAGCTAGTGTATGTTCAACACATAATAGTCGATACATAAGACTGAAATCGGTAAAATTATTCACAAAATTATAAACAAACCACCCAGTTCGCCAGCCTCCATTAAGTACGACTGGCATGTATGGGTTGATAGTGGGTATAGGGAAATACATTTTCTACAATTTCGCTCTTTTCACTCATACAAAGTGTGGGTAGAGGGCGCAGAGGCCGATTACTGGTTGGGGGGGCGGCGAACTAGCTGTTTTACTCTAGAATATGAAAATTTGCAACTCGGAATGTGCAATGACAAGTGAGAGAGGAAAGGCATCGGCAAAATTTGTCACAGACTTTTATTTGTAAAACAATAGAAAACCGTCATGCAAAAATCTTTTGGATTACTATGAGGTACCAAAAAAAAATCGGTCCCCAAATTTGCCGCCCCTAAAATCTGCCGCCCTAGGCTCAAGCCTACTCAGCCTATTGGTAAATCCGCCACTGTTTATGCGATAGCAGCAATCGCGGTTGATTTGCTGTCATTTTTTGAAGATATCTGTTGTCTGCCTCCGAAACGCATCATCAGATCTATATGAAATTTAAATGGGACCATTTCGGAATAAAACCCTTTCTAAAAAAAGAATTTTGCAAGTCTTTCTATACCTATATGACGGAGGTATGCCCGAATCTGCACCTAACTCCTAAGTTAAAGAGTTGTACCTTCCATCATCAGCTCAGCGTCATGAGATTATGATGACCATACGCAAATGTCTCAATAGCATTAGAAAGCATATGAAAAACATTGTTAATACCTATAAGATTTGAGGGTTGCCCTCGATTTCCCTGGGATTCCATCATCAGATCCTGACTTGGTGCCAATGGGACCACCTCAGGAGTATACTCTATCAAATAAAAAAAGAATTTTGAGAATCGGTCCACAAATAGGGGAGAAATCGAGGAACATACATTTTAAAAAAATACGTTCGGTGGAACATATAACAACCTCCTTGAAGTCGGTTAAAAATGTGTCTCCTCAACAACGTAAATAACGCAATGAATTTGAATAGGTGTTGAACTGTCAAATTGAAACATTATGAGTTACGCAATTAGGATCCTGTTTAATTATGATTTGTGTCCGGTTATCCTCCGGTACATGGCAAGAGGGTGACAATGAGGTTCTTTGTTTCTCTTTGTCTTATTTAAATTACAGACAGGAAGGTAAGTCCGCTGTCGTTAGGCAATTAGTTACCGTACCGAGATGCGATTGTATCATACCCAACAAGCAGGGCCGTCATAAGTCTATTCTGCGCCGGGGTGCGGGACTCAAACTGCGCCCTCGTTTTTTTTTACACTGCAGCATGGCACGCGACCGACGACACACTGCAGTATGAAAGGGGTCCTAGTCAACCAAGAAAACACAATAGACGTAATTTTGATAATTTATTTATTTATTACTCTAAAAAACTAAATGAATAAAACTTCGATTACTGATGTGATTAATAATTGTGTGGATATATCTAACATGTTGTGCTAAGTATGTTGTTCCTAGAACAATTCAGGACCGTGGGGTGCGCACGCGACCTGTTTTCGCTGTCACGCCTGGTCGTACAAATGCAGGCTTGCGAGCACAGAGTACATATATCTTGCGAGTACCTCTACGTCACCTCACAGGCAATTTTAATAAGTTTTTCTCTAACTTGGATCTGTTCGGTGTATCCGTTGGAAAATTTCGAAAAATCCTGCTTGACACAATAAAAAACTCGAAAGAATAACAATATTGTGTTATAGTCTCTTTAAGTGTTCTTTATTGTATTTAGTGGCTGTAATCTATGTATATTTTATTTCATGTTCTTATCTATTCTGCCCGACTTTTACTTTGTCAACAATTGTCTTTGTCTTTTTGTGTATCTGTGGAGAATGTTGGTAGTTGCACATTTATATAACTTCCTAAGTACTATTTATTTGTAAAATATAATGTGTAATTGTATTTCTCCAAATCTTCTTTAACCAGATTAATCATTTTGGTAGCTTTTTTTTTTTTTTTTTTTTTTTTGGGTGGGAAATCATCAAATGACTTCTCCTGCTGAGTAGAGCAGGAGGGCGTGTCAGACTTTTACTGACTAAAACCCACCCGTGTTCCCTCAGTAGCCCGTATGCCAGGGGCCGTGGTATCTCTTTCGAACAAACCCGCACCCCTGGCAGGCATCGGCCCTTGCGGACCCCACCAGTGGTTGCTGACATCTTTGACGGCGCGCGTGAGGAACACAACGCGCTGTCCCGTCTACCACTTTTCGGCCGCAGAGGATAGGGAGAGCGGCTGACGCTATACCGACACTCCTCTTCCCCTGCGGCCCCACCGCGTCCGCCATCAAACGGTGGCGGCCCCGTCCAGGCCACGGAAGGGAAGAGCGCTGCTCAGAAGCACCGGCACTCCTCCTCTACCGCAGCCTGTAACCCTCAGCCGCGATGCCTCCCATTCGACATCGCGGCCCACCTCAGTTGCGGTGCACCTCACCGCAACCTACTTTTTGGCCGCTACGTCAATGGCTTGAAGGCAAAAGCCCTGACGAGCGGCCCCACCGTTGGGTTCCTCTTTGCTTCACCGTGGATGGGAGACCACGGTTACTAAGCCCCCCCGCAACGACAATGCGGGAACCCACTCGGGGGGGATCATTTTGGTAGCTTCTGAAATAATTACGTCCGATTTTTGCAAATTTTTACTTACAATATTAATCTTTAGTAAAATATTGTACATACCATCTATCTACTGAACATTTAAATCTATAACGACCTCGCTATGTTTTTTGTGTCGCTGTTATACTTGTTATTTGTAAAAAAATAGTAAAATGCATCGTAAATCTTATCCATGTTAAAACGGAGTGCTCTAAGAGCATCAAATCTACTTTCCCAACGCGTATTTGAAAGAGGTTTTAATTACATAATTACATCCCAGCGTGATGTGGATGCTGAAAAAAATGCATAGATTTCTTGGACAATACAGAAAAAGTGTGTAATTTCCAATGAGCTTTTAGCGGCGTCATTTACTACTAAATTAAGGGAGTGAGCAGCACACGGTAATACGTAAAAAGCACGAGGATACATGACCATTTTTTTTTTTTTGGAGGCCTTTATTTTTCCCCCTCATATTGGCCCCATTGTCATATCCTTGGCCTCGCAAATCATCTAATTCAATATCGCATGATTTTAAGAAATCTAACAAATGTGTCACCAACCCTTGTCCGGTAGTAGGTATCAGTTACAGATAAAACATCCAAAAAAATGTTCTCGTACCTCAGCGCGTTTTCTCGATGGACTTAAATAAATAAACGTCACAATAACAGTAAGTTGTTCTTGGTGTGAAATATCAGGTGTGCAATCTAGTATTACAGAGTAGTATTTACATTGCTTCAGAAGACTAATTACCTATAGTCGTTTAAATTTTTTCAGCAATTATACTAATCAGTTCATTTTGAATGTTATGACCAAGATAATGTGGCATGCGATGCTGAGCTCTTTGAATTCGAGCAATGTGTTCTGATAGTGTACTATCAAAATTAGATATACTCTCCACCAACTTTAAATATTTACCATTATTTGGGTCATACAAATTCTCGGTTGTGCCTCTAAATGCAATATTTTGACATGCCAAATTCTTTATAATTTCGAGTATCCTTTCCAAAACTGCCGTCCACCTCTTTCTTTCGCGGTCTATTTCAGTTTGATGATGAATGAGTAATTTTTTTTTAGATCCATTTTTTTAAGCATACATGTGCCCTGAACTTTTTTCATGTCTTTCTATATTTCTCGACAAATGCCCCTAGTCTTTGTAACCAGTGGGGGCATTAAATGCAGTGACATTATTATTAAAAAGCTTACAGTGAAAACAAAATACAGAATCAGTAGGTAGATGTGGAATATACAAGCCAAACTCGATGAATAATTTCGTTGTTTTGTAACTTTTCTACTGTAATATGTATCTGAAAACAACCTCATGTTACTATCTGAAGGATAGTTGTTTTTGCTTGCGCATCCATATTTGTCGTAAGTAACAAGTATATAAAACTGTGCAATGGCGTTAAGTTCAATGAAATATCCAAAAATTCAGCGCTCGACAGGCGCCCCCGGGCGCTCCGCGCCCGGGTGCACCGCACCCCTTGCCTGGTAAAGACGGCCCTGCCAACAAGTAAAGCGTCATGGAAGGACTACTGAGGTATTCATAGATTTAAATATAATACCAATACCTTTAATTCGCTTGGCCGGTCAAGCGGGTAAGGGTTTCGGGGGCGACAAATCGATCGGTCATACAGATATTACTTACATACATATTATATACTGTGTCCCCGTCACCGTAAGTACACCCTGTATGTGGATAATTAATCCATTGCTTTATTACAGTTTTACTCCTAGTACCTACCTATTCCGTGGGAGGTTACAATGTTTTTTTTGTTTATTATCATTGGATTCTTTCTTAGCTTCCAGTTTTCCTCAAGAGACAGTCACGTAACCCGTATTCGGTTATTCCTAACTGATGTGCGATATGCTACGGAAAACCAGAAATACGAGTCTGTCTCAGCTTACCATATAAGTTAATTTTCAGATGGACTCGTCAGCTCTGGCGCCGGCGCAGTATACCATAATAAAATTCGTTTCCAACTGATGTTATTTCCTTAAATATCAACTTTATGACAGTGTAAATTAAGTTGATTTCAGAGTTACCATTGGAATAGGTAGTCACAAAGTGTTTGAAGATGTAGTGCAAACTAAAGTTTACCATGTGAGGGGTTAGAAAGTATTTTTTTACAAAACCAAAACATTGTTTACTTCCTATTACATCTAAATTTATGTACCTACTTAATTATGTTCTTGTAGTGTCCTGTTATGTCTTTACCTTATTGTTTATCTAATAGGTATGCAGTACCTACATACAGCAATAGGTACCTATCTCCATGTTCATAAAATGTCACCTATTGGTATTTGTGATAGGTAATAATTTTTTTCCGGTCTGTGTCTTACCCAACTACGCAGGTACGTTTTAGTTTCAGGGTTTCCCGACAAGCGACTAGGTAGGTAGTTTACTGAAACTGAAGGAAGTTATTATTTTTTGCTTTGAGGTCATCACGCAGCCAGATGGCGTGACATGACACGTGAGTAAAACCGTAAAACAAACAAAATTTAAACGTACCCAAAATCTTCCACACGAGGAAAAAAAAGCAAATCAAGTTTAATGAATCAACTTTAAAAAGCAAACCTACTCGCTAGCTTAGCAATATATACCAAAATATTGTTGGATACGTATAGACGCCAGCGCATTAAGCTACCCCAATCTGTCAAATAAACTTTGATAGGTTTTCATCTTTATTCCATAAAGCATAAGGTTCATGTTCAATTGGGAAAAATTGACAGTTTGAGGTAGTTTGATGTGCTGGCGTCTGTACAAAGTATGTCTATTGCTAATCTGCTATGCTGTAGGAACCTAATTCGTTTTTTTTGTCCATTTTGTTTATAGTGCAGACAAGATAGCACGATAGAAGAAGATGACCGATAGCCGAGTTTGATTTGCCAATCCACGTTCGCACCGACGTAAAAATATCGCGACGGGATTTTTTGTGCACTAGATTTTCAACGCACTGCTTAGCGCCGAGAGTTGAAAATCCAACAATGTGTTTTTCGACACGCTTTTTTTTTTTTTTTTTTTTTTTTGGTTGGGAAATCATCAAATGACTTCTCCTGCTGAGTAGAGCAGGAGGGCGTGTCAGACTTTTACTGACTAAAACCCACCCGTGTTCCCTTGGTAGCCCGTATGCCAGGGGCCGTGGTATCTCTTTCGAACAAACCCGCACCCCTGGCAGGCATCGGCCCTTGCGGACCCCACCAGTGGTTGCTGACATCTATGACGGCGCGCGTGAGGAACACAACGCGCCGTCCCGTCTACCACTTTTCGGCCGCAGAGGATAGGGAGAGCGGCTGACGCTATACCGACACTCCTCTTCCCCTGCGGCCCCACCGCGTCCGCCATCAAACGGTGGCGCCCCGTCCAGGCCACGGAAGGGAAGAGCACTGCTCAGAAGCACCGGCACTCCTCCTCTACCGCAGCCCGTAACCCTCAGCCGCGATGCCTCCCATTCGACATCGCGGCCCACCTCAGTTGCGGTGCACCTCACCGCAATCTACTTTTTGGCCGCTACGTCAATGGCTTGAAGGCAAAAGCCCTGACGAGCAGCCCCACCGTTGGGTTCCTCTTGGCTTCACCGTGGGTGGGAGACCACGGTTACTAAGCCCCCCCGCAACGACAATGCGGGAACCCACTCGGGGGGGTTTTTCGACACGCTGGGGTTCACTCTGTTGGATTCTCAATGCTTGGTTCAACACCGATAGTTGAAAATCCAGTGCGCAATAAAATCCGCCGCGAAATTTTTACGTCCTTGAGAAAGTTGCAACATGATCTTATTTTGCTTGCAGTTTATAGCTCTTCTTTTTTTAAAACGCAGCTATCAAAATCTAAATTGCATTGGGGAATGCCCCTGTTTCCTCAAACTAATAAAAAAATGGTTTTAGTGGCAAACGAATAAGATACCGACTTAGCTAATTTCCCTGTTTCGGACCATTTTCGGCCTATGGGCCTAAATTATTGCAACCTACCTCGAATATCATCACATATCGACAAGATGTTCCTTCCTAATCAAACCTGTGATACAACCACATCATCAAATGATTTAACCTATGTGGCTTTAAACTACGTCTTTCGTGAAGAAAACCAGTTGGTTACCCTAAAGTTGCTTTTTGGCAGTGGATTCGTTATTAGTCTGCTTTGCCATTTGATTTGATTTATAACACAATTCTTGAAGAGGTAGGTACGTTCACCGATTGACAACGCACAGCCACTGGAGCCTAGAAGAATCACGTTAGGCATGACCTGTGGCAGGGCCACGGTAACTCTTTCGAACAAACCCTGGCAGGCATCGGCCCTAGCGGACCCCCTTCAATGAATGCTGACATCTCTTTGAGGCGCGCGTGGAACACAGCGCACCGTCCGCGTCGTCCCGGGCCCGGTTACCGGACGGCGAGTTACCCCGTGTTCGCCGTCTGCAAGCCCTCGCTTACTGTGGCCCAAGAGATCCTTTCATAACGAAGGTAGAATTTAAAAAAAAAAACTCTAAAAGAGTTAAATACTTATGGGATGACAGTTTCTATGCAAGTTGGCCATTTTTTACCGATGGGACATGCCATCCCATACGGGCCATACCGCTTGTTTATACCGCGACATTTTAAGGGAAAGGCTGGATAAATGATCACGATGACTATACCTACCTAGGTCAATTTATTGGCATAATTCCCTGAAGTTTCCCCATTGGTAGGGGAGGGGGGTACAGTGGACCGCGGGGCACAGTGAATCCCGTCTATATCTCCTTGTCTATCGGTTACAAACGCGACGCACACTGATGAAACGGCCGCGATAGGAGTTTCGTCTCCCCACCGCCAGTGCCTTTGACGCTCACGCTGCCGCTGTGGAAGAAAGTGTTACCGCCATTTTGTCGCCCGTAAGTACGAAATCTATTACTTTTCCGGTATTTATCGAATATTTTACACTAAAAACTATTTGATATTTTGTTAACATTATTAAATTTCCTAAGTTAAGGGTACACTAGTCGCGGGCTCGAACTCACTGGTGGGCCTGGCTAAAAAGCGCGCTGTCTCACCAGGCTTCGTGTCCGACAGAGGTAGTATCAGTGATGAGCAGTTAGACGCTAGTCTACACGCACAACATTATTGAGTGAGCTGCAGGATCAGTTATAGTAAAACAAGCGCGTAAAAAATTTATAAAAGTCCTTCGGAAGATCGGGTTTTCTGAAAAAACCACTGCATAAATCAATGACCAATTTAGTTTATTGAACTTTTCGATAATTGAGCTTTGTTGGTACCGACTTGGTTTTCGAGATTTTGCACTGCTTTTATTACATAAACACGCACAAAGTTAGGTCAAATTAGCAAGAAAAACTAATCTTTGTTGGCTCATAACTTTTTAATGGCTTTTTATTTTAGTATTCTGTTTCCGTACAGACAATATTGATAATGAGACAAAACCATACCATGTTTAATTTTTGATGTACATAGTCAAACAGTGGAGTAAAACCCTCCTGAAGTGTGTATGGAAAAAATGTGGAAAAGTGTCACCTTAACGACTAAATGAGCTCTCAAAATAAATTGATGTGCTTGTCATTTAGTAAAGTTAATCGAAAAAATGTGCTTTACTTTCAAATATGGCGTGTTGGGGAACAGTTGACCCACTGTGCCCCATACTGACATTACGTAGACGTATCTAACTTAATTTTACATTTTAGGAGGAAGTAAAATTATTAAAAATATCGCATTCAAAAAAGTTACAGCAACTTTCATAAGGTTGGATTTTTTTTTTGTGTGGGTGTACATCAAATAACTTCTCCCGCTCTGGGTGAAACAGGAGGGCGTGTCAGACTTTTACTACCGGCCCGGTTTGGTCTCCTCGCGCCACTCCCAGATGTGCGTGAGGACCTTTGCCTCCAGATCCCTTAGCGGAAGGTTTTTCATTAAGAAAATAAAATGGCCTTTAGTTTTTCTAATATCATAGGGTTGATTTAGTGGAATTTTGATTAAAAGTATTGATTGAACAAATTAATCTTTTATTTCATATTTATGTTTATTGAAACAGTTCACTGTAACCCAATCAATAAAGTATGGTAATTACATGTGTTGATTCGCTGTACCCCACTACGATCCAGAGTACCCCACATGAAGATCCACTATATCCCAGATGTGCGGTAGATACAGTGGATCATTTCACAAGTCGAAACAAAAACGTTTATTGCCAGAAAACTTGAAACAAACAACAACGTTGAAATTGATTTCATTAGCCAACATCCCGTTCTATTAATCAATTCGTATTGTTTATTTTATTTTATTATATATTATTTACTGATTAGAGTCACTTATAAAAAGTGATCCACTGTACCTCCCGCTCCCTATACCTTCCTAGAAACTAACTTTAGCATATTATATTTAGTATCTTACCTTATTAACACCTCTATCTACTATTTAAGTATCCAAAGGTTGCCTATTCCTGATGATTTGCGCTGTTTTCCTGCGACTGAAAACTTAAACTTGTGTACAGAGGTCAGCACATAAAGTTACCCCAATCTGTCAAATTTCTTTGATAGTTTTTCAACTTTATCACAAAGGAATAAGGTTTATGTTCAATTGGCAAAAATTGACAGTTTGGAATAGCTTGACCTGCTGGCGACTGTACAATACACATACAGTAGGGACAGTACAATACAGTACCTACACATGAAAATGTGAATGTAATGCTGTACCTAAATAAAAACAAAATATATCTACCTAGCTGTATCGACTAAGGAAATACTAGGTGTTGCATTTTATCGGTAGGCATAGTCCCAAATTACTTGGTTAAAAACAAAAGCTCGTTTTACAGAACCCCACAAAAAACTCAACCATTACTCAAAAATTCAAGCTATTTGATTGGTTGAAACTAGTTTAGGTCGAGTGAATATCATTATCAGTTCATTATTCCGGTTATTACTGATTTAAGTAAAAACTAGCTTCTAACCGCAACTTCGTCTGCGTAAAACTCATAAAACAGCACCTACCACCTCCTACTACTGATAAATAAAGGCTTCTTTAGACAAGCGCGACTAGACACTTGTAGAACAATTTCCATGAAGTTTTCATAAAAATTGTTCTCCGAGAGTCGTGTCGCGCCTGATTGTGCGCCCGTTTTCTTTCGCAGGAATATTATTTACTAGCTGTTGTCTGCGACTTCGTCTGCAAACTTTCGCATTTATAATATTAGGTATCTACCTATGATATACATCAAGCTACCTCAGTCTGTCAAATTTGTTTGATAGGTTTTCAACTTTATAGCGTAAGCAATAGTTATATAATTTAGAGACAGGGTAAGTTTTTACCCAGTGCACAAACTGTAACCATGAATTCAGCATATCATTCTAGACCCCCCCCCCCCCCCCTATCGCAGAATTTTTTCGCAGGTTAAGAAAATAAAAATCAGTTGTTTCATAGAAAAGTACAATACCTACGCGGTCAAAATGTATGGAACAGCTGTTTTTTTTTTTTTGTACAACCGGCGATAAATTTCTGCGCTAGGGCGTCTAGAATGATATATGCTGAATTCATGGTTACAATTTGCGCACTGGATAAAAACTTTTCCTGTATAGTTCATGTACAAGTGGGAAAATTTTACAGTTTGGGGTAGCTTGAAGTGCTGGCATCTGTACATAAAACTACCCAAACTGCTTATTCGTTTTCATTCCAATCATCTCGTACCATATACCTAATGTCTACAAGATGGAAGTATATCATGAAAATCAGTTTTTAACTATCTACTGACAGTTATTGTTGTTTTTTGAGAGGGGTAAATATGAATTTACCCCTCTCAAAAAACAACAATAACTGCTTTTAGTTGCAGATTGCTCATGCTCAGACATCTGCAGCTAAAAGCTGTTCTACACGAAAAAATAAATTACCTACCTACCCCAATCTGTCAAATTTCTTTGATGGTTTTTCAACTTTATAACGAAGGAATAAGGTTTATGTTCAATTGGGAAAATTTGACAGTTTGGGATACCTTGACCTGCTGGCGACTGTACATGACAAAAACCATTCTACCACGCATAACACAACATGTGAAAATTTTAACAAAACCGCAATTATAAGTCTACTAAAATATATCTAGACATTTAGTTCGCCGGTGGTACCTACCTACCTGACCCACCTTTCGGACTCCATCATCAGATAAGTCTGAGGTTATTAAATTGAGGAAAATTATTTAAAAAAATCTTGTAGTTAAACAATATATTTAAAAAAAACAGGCCTGCAAAACTTACCTAAGTTATTTGGCTTTCGGCGAGGGAAGTCCACTGAGCAAGCCGTGAGTTTTTTGACTGGCATTATATCTTCAAACATCGACAGGGGCCACCGGTCAGCAGGTGTCTTCCTAGACCTCGCCAAGGCCTTTGACACAGTCTCAATTCCCACACTCCTAAAAAAACTTGAATCATTTGGTGTCAGAGGCTTGTCTCTAGATTGGTTTAGCAGTTACTTGTCAGGTCGACATCAGCTCGTCAAAATTGGGGATAGCGTGAGCGGCTGTCTTCCGGTTGCATTCGGAGTACCTCAGGGAAGTATTTTAGGACCAACACTCTTTATCATGTACATGAACGACATTCTGAGGCTTAATATTGCACAGTCGGATGTTTGCTACGCTGATGATACTGCTATTATGTTTCATGGCACTTCTTGGGAAGAGACTCTGGATGCAGCTGAAAAAGGAATGAGCATAATAGCAACATGGCTAGAGAAAAATCTCTTAACACGGAACTTGAAAAAAACAAATTTCTTAACCTTTCACGTCACTCGATCTAGTAAAGCAAAAATTGACGCATTAAAAATACACGACACCAAATGCAAGGTCTCAACTACAGCAGCCATCTCCGCTACCGATTGCAATTGCAATGCCATTGCCAGAGTAGAGACCACAAAATATTTAGGCATCACAATCGATCAGAACCTGTCTTTCAAAGCACAAATTCTATCACTCGCTAAAAAGACTCGTAAGTTCATTTACATTGCGAGACTCTTACGAGTCAGTGCACCTAAGAGTATATGTTTACAGGTTTACACCTCCTTATGCCAATCTGTCCTACAATACTGTATAAGTGTCTGGGGCAGTGCCGCTAAGACATGCATGCTGGAAGTTGAACGAGCCCAACGGGCAGTCCTCAAAGTTCTTCTGGGAAAGCCGCGGCGTTTCTCAACGGACCAACTATACACGGAATCTGGGGTTTTACGTATATCCTAGGGTCAATCCTTAACCTCATTAAAGTCAACACGAAACGCTCTCGAGCTTCATTCAGCAAGAGGGGTAGGAAAATAGCTGAAAGAATCCCCCTTCCAAAAACCAAAACACTGTTTGCGACCCGGTTTTCGTCGTATTTACCAACACGGGTATTTAATGCTATAAGCAAAACCTTCCCTATACCGAACCACTACCCTGAGGCCAAAACTAAACTAAAAGAATGGTTGCTGGGCCGGTCTTACGAGGAAACATAAAGTTTACTTTGCAGATGTTAATAATACACTCTGATAGAACTCATACCCTCACTCACACTTACACCACACACTTACACCAAACACTTACTCACTTTAACTGTCTTGTAGGTATTTAACTAGTTGCATTATTTATTTTCTTTGTTCTCACATTATTGTAAAAATAAAAATAAAAATCATAACGAACTTCTGACTTTGTAACAATCTTGCGCTAGCATAATTATTAACTTTGTGTACTGTTTGGGTCACCAAGAAACAGGCAGTTTGGGACCCGCTGCTCAATCCGTGCCTTTTATTTGTGTAAATTTCATACCATGTAAAACCACTGTATATTTAAGAAACTTGTGTAAGCTAAATAAATGAATTTGAATTTATAGTAGGTATATGAATATATATATAAGGTCTGAACAGAGTCAGAAATGATTTTCAGTTTATAAAACAAGGGAGAGAGTTAAAGTCATCACACATCAAATACGACCAAAATATTATTTTCAGCTAAATTCACTGCACTAAAAAACGTTTTGGGTTTATGGCTTATGATCCGTTGTAGATGGGTCACCCTGCTGTACCTAATAAATCACTATCTATTACGTAGAATCGCTCAAGTCAAACACCAACGCAGACAGGCATTATACATAAACATTAATTTAATCACAAGCATCACAGTACTTTACACCGTCTAAAAGATTCCCGCAAACTGGTTCGCAAGTTTTCCTGTAACTTTAATGTTGACATACTAAGATCGAGATTAGCGCGTGTGGAGTCGAGTTGCGTCTGTTGTGATGGTGCATTCAAGCTTTTGACAGGGTATTCTACGTCAGAATGTCGTCAGAGGCTGTGAGGAGTGTCGGCTGCCGGCTATCTATATACTTACACACGTGCCTCTGTTTGTCAATTCGAGTTTGAGCGCGGCGCTGATCGCTGCTGCTAACGGTGCGACCGCTCGCCACTCGTACATCTCGCCGTTTGTGTGAAACCTTCTGAAACATCCCTACACTGAACATCACACAAAAGTAAGTGGATTTATTCGATATTTTAATTTTAAACAGCATAAATGTTAGTGGGCGCAGGCATGGATAGGTTTATCAGGTTTTTCCAGGAGTGGTAGCAATTGAAAATCGATTAATCGAGCAATTTAATCAAATGGCTTGTTAAGCTAATTGAAATAATGTTTGGCTTCTAACACACACATTGTCTTATTTCAATATACTTATTTTCATTTTATTTAGCAGTAGAGCAATGAGTACTGGAAAAGCATGTTGGTAGGTAGGAAAACCTGCTATACCTACCTACATTTGTTTAACATTTGAATAAATATTTTCTCATGTAAAAATTTTTAGTAAGTACCCTAATACATTAATTATTTTATATTGGCACTTGTCAACATGCTTTATAATGTTACCTACGCCCAAAATTTTCTCAACATTTCCTGAATACAAAGGAAACTGTGCTGAGTTAAGTACCTACTTATGCTAATAGATTTCAATTAAGTGTAAATTAAACCTAATTAACAGTAGTAATAAATTAAACACAATTATTAACGGTTGTCCTTGCTCTCATGCATCCCCGGAAGTGTTCCTGTACACATCACATCGAGGTAGTTTCCGCAAAATATCGGCGAATGTCGACTTCTTTTTGCTACCTTTTAAATACCTGTTCGCAATTTATTGGCTTGTAATGGTAGAATTCAAATCGTTACAATAAGGCCTACGGACGGACTTCCGATATCAATACCGATATATAATATAAGAAAGCTGAAGAATTTGTTTGTATGTTTGACCGCGCTAATCTCCGGAATTACTAATCAGATTTAAAAAAAAATGCATTAGAAGGCCCAATTTCTAAGCAAGGTATTTGACATTATATTACAACCATTACGAGCCGAACAAAAGGGAACAAGCAGAATGAATGGCTAAGCGAAAACGAAGTAATAGTATAAGTGGGCGATGCGAAGCGACGTGGTGGGTCGGGGCACAAGAAATTTCACGCGCACGAAGTCACGGGTAGAACCTAGTATTGAATATAAACTAAGGATCAAATAAGTGTGACCTATTAATCAGTTACTGATGAGAAACAGTGACACTGCATTACATCATTTTATACGATGTGAACTAATTGTCGTTAAGATTAAATACAGAAACATTGGACACATTGTTTAATTACAAGGATCAAAGGCAAGGTGAAAAACCCAATAATACTTTGCTCGACCTGCGAATCGAACCCTGCACCCTAATTGCATAACTCACGATTGATCATAATTTGTTTCAATTTGACAGGTCAACAATATTCACTGCGTTATTTACGTTGTTGAGCAGACACATTTTGCGAACATATGAAGCAAGGGTTTAACAATCTGTTTCAAAACGAAACAGATTATGATTAATCGTGAGTTACGCAATTAGGGTGCAGGACCTCATGATTAGCATAGCGATTGTGATGAAAATTCAATCGGAAATTAATAAATAGTACTTAATTATAAAATTAAATACAAAAAATACTTTGATTCTCTTTGTATTGTCTGTATCCTGTTAAAATTTCATTCAATTTAATAATAATTAGCATCGACGGAATGCTTGACCCGTGCTGTTTTCGTTTTTGTACTATTTTAGTTATTACTTACAAACTACCTTACAATGTTTTATTTTAATTTGATAAAATATGTGTTAACCATAAATTAATAGATAATGATTATTCCGTTAGTATTAGTTTCAAGATTGTTGATAAGTGTTTCAACATTCGGACAAACCTATTGAGGTTCTTGTGATGTTTCTGTTTATATTTTGTTTGTTCCTTTATTAAATTAAAAAAAGAAAAGACCACTAGATCAACGAGGAAATCCGGTCATATTTTAACATACCAAAAATATAATTACTTTGAACCCATTATCTGTAATCTTTGTCGAAAAAAGTTGTCAGACAAGTTGCCCTCAATTACTGGCCATAAAACTTTGCGTGAATAATTTTGGAAATGGACATGTTGAAGAAAAAAGTAATTTGTTTCGAGATTGCACATAATGACTCCCTCCTCGGAGGGGTGATTGCCCTCATTGTAGTTTTCCATCCCGAGCCGCAGTGCGCAGGCACGGCTAGTGGCGACTGTTCTCAAAGCTAACGTTGATTGATTAATTGTATGCTTTGGTGCCGCTTATATGTATGTTTGTAAGAAACTGTTGTCGTAGTACCTATTTAATGTGTTGACATTAATAGGTACAATTGGCTAAAGATATTGAAATACAGACAGCAGTGGTGGCCAAGTGGTAACGGCCGCGACTTACGAGTTGTAGGTCGTGAGTTCGAACCCAGACAGGCGCTTTACTTTATGTAAATTATTTCATCACCACTGCTCTCAAAACGGTGAAGGAAAATATCGTGAGGAAACCGGCATGTCCTAGAACCAAAAATTCGAAGACATGTGACATCTACCAACCCGCATTGGGCCTGCGTGGTAGATTACGGCCCAATCCCTCTCACTGAGACGAGGCCTGTGTCCCAGCAGTGGGAACATTATAGGTTGATGATGATGATTGAAATACAGACTAACACCCGGTGTCTGAAAAGCATTTCAACTTTCCTACAAAATCAGCCTACAATGTTCCCACTGCTGGGTCACAGGCCTCTTCTCGGTGAGAGGGAGTGACCTGTAATCCACCATGCGGGCCCATTGGGTTGGTAGATGTCACATGTCTTCGAAATTTAGTTCTAGGACATGTCACAGGTTTCCTCACGAGACGTTTTGCTTCACCGTTTTGAGAGCAGTGGTGATGAAATAATTTACCAAAGTATCTGTCAGGCCTGTCACGTGTGCTGAAAACTAAACTCTTGCAAGTTATTTGATTGGCTGTTGTTATTTCAGTCAATCAATCACCATATTCGACATCTGTTTAACAGTCTGTTCCCAATTTCTCTTTTAGGTGATTCTTTCAGAAACCGGGTGGTTTGCATGAAAAGTTGTGTGGCGAGTTTCAATACTGTCCGTGTATTATACTCCACACCTACGAATAAGTACGGGTTAACTAGCCTTGCAGATTTATTATTACATAACTGGTAAATAGATGGTACGATCAACTATAGCATCTCAGATTATAAAACAAAGGCAGATAGACCGCGCGGAACACCAAGAGTGAAGCCAAAAAACCAAATACTTTTTTGTTTTTTTGGTTTACTCATGGGTAAAGTTGCTCATGGAAATTAAAGATGCCATAGCTGACGGTACTAGGTCGGAATTTCAGACACTAAACCAAGCCCTTTATGTTGTTATTCCAGTGTAAGATACGTGATCAGACTTTCCATTGTTTCTTATGCGGCATTGGTGAGTAATCATGTTCTATGCATGAAAACGACCATGATTATACCATGCAGGTATTCGTAGTAACTATTTTAAATTGCGGTTAGATTCCTAATACCTAACTAGCTACGTGCTTTTGCAATTCACGAAGTCTTAATTGACAAGTTTTAAGTTCGTAAAAAAGTGCCACCTAGTGCCACCGCACTGTGGGTAACTATTTTTTTTTAATGATACCAAAGTAGATACTCGTATATCTAGCACTGACAGAAGTTTATGTTTATGAAAAATCTATAAGTAAGTAATAATCTGAAGCTAATTCGAGAAACACAAGAACCAAAAGGTTAAGAAATGTAGGTAACATAATATATTAAATACCCCTCGGTAAGGTGGTTGTCAGACTCTCGGACTCCTGTCGAACGGTAATGACTGTCAAAGATCCATAAAAGACAGCCGAGAACAACGGCTTAACGTGCTTTCCGAGGCTCGGAGGGCTCTTGGTAGGTATGTCGAGGTGGTCCAACCATGCAACCCATCCACTGACCAACCGAGGCATACGTAGCTTAACCTGTTCGATCGACCCATACGGCTATTATTAATTAGCCACAAGCCCCCAAAAAATATTCTAGAAAACGAATTTAATTAACTAAAGGTCAATTTATTTATATTTTCAACAAATCCGTTTCTTGTGTCAAATCGAATTCACAATGACCTGTGAATATTTTTTAATCATGGTTTTTTAAATATGGTTAAGATGTTATTAATTTGTTTTGCAAATATTAATGTTAGCTACTAACATCACGTGTTTTTACCTCTATAATCATCAAGCTAGTTTTCCTCCTATGAGGTGAATATACTCCAACAACTTTTGTCTACAACAGTAAAAACTAAAAACAACAAAGTATTAAGCTTTGCCGGATACCGATTAGAGGTCATTCGAACAAGTTGTGAGTTTTTTTTTTTTTAATATTTCAGTAAGTTTATGAATGCATGTAGGTATCACAAAATTGGGTGTGTGTGGTTCCAATGGTTCGAAATTCGACCGTATTTCATTGATTTTTTTACTTACAATATTAATAAATTTAAAATTTAAAAAACCCCCTACCCAAACAAAAACTCTAAAAAGTAATAAAAACAATATAGGCCTTTTAATTTGAAGGTAATATTTAAGTCGGGGACGGCTAATGAAAATGCTAGGCCTCTGTTTGACGTTTTCATTGACCGTTTCTTTGTTTCAAAGGTGAATTAGTCTGGACTGTTCTTAGACATGTTTCATCAAAATCGGTCCAGCCGTTTGAAAATTATCAGCTTTTTTCTGGTTGATGAAGGGATTTCGGCATCTTCCACGGGTGATCAAGTCGAAATTTGGTATTCTATTACTTCAATTTTATTAGACGAACAAAGTAACCTTCTGGAGCAACACCTGGAATTTCCAGGATACCAAAGTTACTCACCAACAAACAGCAGAAGTATCGTGTTTGGGCTCATTGAAAAGGTCTCAATGAATAGGTTATGGACACATGGTGACCAGGACGAGGATTTAGGATAAACTAGTAACAAACTTCACTGTGGGTAACATACGCAACGCTGCTCAGATTTAAGCGGGGGGGGGAGCAACTAGCTTCATCTTTCTAACTTACCGACCTTGACAAATCAAAAGTGCCTGTAATTGGTTTATTTGAAATATATATGCTTTGAGTTTGAGTTTGAGTTTGGGGACGGTCAATGAAAACGCCAAACAGAAGAGGCCTAGCATTTTCATTAGCCGTCCCCCGACTAGACAATGCCTTGATCAAAATATTACCTACTTGCAGCGCCCCGCGGTTTCACACGCGTAGTTCCTGTTCCCATGGGAATACGGGGATAAAATATTGCCTATGTCACCCGGGGATAATGTAGCTTCCCAACAGTGAAATAATTTTTCAAATCGGTTCAGTAGTTTCGGAGCCTATTCAATGCAAACAAACAATCAAATCTTTCCTCTTTATATATTAGTATAGAAAACTTAAAAGGCTAATATTTAAAAAAAAAATTCATTTTTAGA
Organism: Polymixis flavicincta; assembly: GCA_949987655.1. Taxonomy (NCBI): domain Eukaryota; kingdom Metazoa; phylum Arthropoda; class Insecta; order Lepidoptera; family Noctuidae; genus Polymixis; species Polymixis flavicincta. The sequence continues at coordinate 14,364,286 of OX465182.1, forward strand.
GTTTTTGTTTGTGCTGGGGGTTTTTAAAAATTTTGAATTGAACTTTTCGTAAAAAAGGTTTCAAAGGTTCATATGTTCGAAAAATTCTAATCAACAACGTAAATAAAGCAATGTAAACTAAGATCATAATGAAAGCTATTGCTGTTGCGAGTGTCTTACGCTATTATCCCACTGATAACAAAATAATAATATAAAATTATTCCAAAAAGATGAAACGAGTTAGCATTTAGCAATTTTTTGTACTAGATAGACAAAAATTAGCATACTTACCTACCCGACCTACTATTTTGTTCCCAACGGCGCCATATAACATTGACATTATTGATTGGTTGAGCAATATATTTAATGGTGCAGTATCATGGTGAACCATTAAGGAAGGGTGTCGTCAAAGTCAAAACTACTTTCGATGCTGTCATACCACTTTATTTCGAGTGTTATAAAGTTACAATAAAAGATAACTAGTAAGGATTTTGTCTGTCTATACTTATAATAGAAAAGTAAAGAAGTCTTTGTTAGAGTTTTTGTTTGTGCTGGGGGTTTAAAAAAATTTGAATTGAACTTTTCGTAAAAAAGATTTCAAAGGTTTTATTTTACGAATGGATATTTAATGTAAGTTGCATTTTCGCAATAACAGTAATCAAAGGTATAATTTAAATTGTATTTTATGGTATGGCAGCAGGCACCTAAGTAGGAAAACTTAATAGCGAGTAATGGCAAATTACTGGCTTATTATGTATACATATATTGTATGTGAATGACTACGTATGACTCAATGTTGTCACATCGACGATACTTTATAATTGTTTATTTTGTCTGGTGTCGCGTGGAGGCTTGGCTCCTCGTTCCTCTGATAAGGAAGATTGACGCGCCGTGTGTCGCACATACTCCTCTCTGATAGTGAGCAGAGACTGCACAAAGGTCAAATAAATTATATATTTGAAATAACATTCGGTTCGGGTGAAACGAAAGATCATAAGATAAATATATCAAAACAACCAATTAGAAACAACTTTGGGACTACCTACTTAGTTTACTGCCTAATACTTACATACAAATAAATCAAATTGGTCAAACGGGTTTTTAAATCACATCTTTACAAGTTTTCCTCAATACTGTACGTACCAGAATAAAACACGGACCATATCTACATAATGGCGGAAACTAAATATTGCGATTCTTGGTGTAGACAACTATAATTTGTTTTGGCCTGATGGATGGTTGTCATTGAAAAAAACTACCTAATACAAAAACGTCCAGTTTTTATCTCGTCTTTTTGATTAATCGTTCATGGCACATGCATGATTCTCGTGTAAGCCGCACGTGTTGAGGAATATGATAATATAAAGACGTTGCATGTTGCATCGTATGACATCGTTTCATGCACTGAAGCGTAGACACGGCCCTGAGATAAGCATGTAAACAGATTAAACCTCTTATGTAATAAGCTAAAGGTTCATGTATTCTTGATTTATGGAACAACAGATGGACCGCTTTCTTTTCGTGGATCACCGTCCATAGCTAATCGAGACTCCTCTGTACCTCGGAAAGTGGCTGTTATTTATACATCTTTAGCAGTCGTTACGGGTACCCATAAAAACCTGACAACCCTGTCTTACCAAGGGGTATCGTAATACCCAGTTACTGGGCTGTGGAGGTCAGATAGGCAGTCGCTCTATGTAAAATAGGTACTGGTATTCAGCTGCATCCGGTTAGACTGGGAGTGGACCCCAACATAGTTGGGAAAAGGCTAGGCCGATTGATTTAAGGACCAAGATTGAACAGCACAATTGTGTTAACACACTATCAATCACAATCTGAATCATTGTGAAGGTTATGTTAATCCAATGCTTCATATGTTCGAAAAAATTTAATCAACAACGTAAATAAAGCAATGTAAAATAGGATCATATTGAAAGCTATTGCTGCTGCGAATGTCTTACGCTATTATCCCACTGATAACAAAATAATAGTATAAAATTATTCCAAAAAGATGAAACGAGTTAGCATTTAGCAATTTTTTGTACTAGATAGACAAAAATTAGCATACTTACCTACCCGACCTACTATTTTGTTCCCAACGGCGCCATATAACATTGACATTATTGATTGGTTGAGCAATATATTTAATGGTGCAGTATCATGGTGAACCATTAAGGAAGGGAGTCGTCAAAGTCAAAACTACTTTCGATGTCGTCAAAGTCAAAACTACTTCAGAAAATGCTTATTAGGTATAGGTACCCGATCAAGGATGCTATGATTCCAATCGGTCTCATTTCAAACGTTTGCAAAATGTCATGAATTATTTATTTTAAATTGGTAATATCACAGTCGTATTTCAAAATTGAATAGGTAGAGTAACTTCGGGTAATAGGGAACATCATAAGCTTTTTTGAAAATACATTATGAGATTTAAGAGATCAAACAGTATTTATTGGTTAAATCAGTTCTTTGAACTTAATAGTAATGAAAATTTATAATTTTTAGATTAATAACATCGAAACATAACTTTTGTAAGATTTATTTTTAAACTTAAGGAATCATTAAAATTCAAGCATGGTAGGCCAATTGTGATCACAATTGAAGTGAGCCATATTGTCAACCATAACCAATGACCATAACAAATAAAATCGCAAACTAAAACAAATAAACTTTACATTACTTTGCAGAACAAAATTCGCAAAAGAAAACATCGGTTTGCACTCCTGACCGTTCTTCGTGAGCCCATAATTTACAACATAGACATTGAATCCATGGTTCGCCTCTGTTATCCTTAGAATTAAGACCCTCACAAGACAGACACTTTGCATCAGAAACGTTGCTCTTAAACAGGACTATCGTCAGAACTGTCATTGTACAAAAGGTAATTTTCTTCTTCCAAGCTAGACATTTGTACCTCCTTAGGATAAACTCATAACGTCCTTTCGGACTAAGCCGAACAACTTTGCTTCCATCGTCAAAACGTATTGCACTAATTTTTTCTCTGGTTCTTATGGCAATGGTTTTCTTCCCAGTTTCGCACAAGTCGCTTCTTCAGCTGATACATCAACTTTAGCTGCCAAACGCCTTAAAGTTGTTGGGGTACTTTGTACAGTTAAGAAGCTTTTAGTGAGCCCATTTTCTTATTTTGCACATCTTCGATGGCTTTTTAATTGACTCCTTACACCAAGTTTGCCGTTGTCTTTGTAAAATTGTTTTTCGTGGAGCCATTGCCATAAAAGAAAGAAAAATACAACTTGTAAAAAAATTACGGTACAGGTGGCCAATATGGCCTAGTAGTTCATATTGGCCACCTGCCTAGTGAGCCATAATGACCGCAGGCAAGTTTTTGCAAAGAAAAAATCTAACCTAAAAAGTAGTATCTTAATAATGTGCTTCTAAAATGTCACCACACTATAAACTAATAGTTAACCTATAACACTGTGCACTATTAATATAAAAACAAAGATTATTTGTCGAAATATAATGAGTAAAGCTTACCAAAAAATTACATCAAATTCGATAATTGTCGGTCCTCGCACGCTCAGGACGCACGCGCAATTGCTGCAACGGCAACGCAGGGATCGACTGAGGGGATCGAGAAAATGGCCTCAACAATATGGCCGATACGACAGCCGCTAGTGTTTGTTAGTTTCTGAGAAAAGAATATAGACCATATTGGCCGACTAGGCCATAATAACCGAAACTACTCTACATAATTATGTGTTATGTTTATAACTTAATTTATGTGACACGCCAAACTTGTCATAAATAGTCACAATGATAAACGAATAAAAAAAATTGAAACTGAAATAACTGATACCTAATTGAAACACTTCCCGACACTTTTTTTAAAGGAAGATTTCACAATGATTGCTTCTACTGTGTATTTAATTCTTGGTAGGTACCCAATTAGGTAATCTTGTTCTTATGACAACCGTTGGGGAATCATTAAATATCTGTCCATAATTAAGTTATCGATTTGTCACCCTGTTCTTATATTGGGGCGCGTGATGCTGCGGGCCTGCGGCTTGTGCCCCTAAGGTGACCTCTTATCCATTTTTTAAGACGGACATTGTACATTTTGGGGTGAATGATTTGACACCCGCACTATCTGTGATAGACTACGAGTCTGCTACTCTTATTTTTTTTTCGCAGTTATGTGAACATGCGAAGTGCCGGGAGTCGCATTGTTGAGCTAATCATACGTTTTTAATTTCTATATGTAGATATCTTTTTCGTGTCTTTTGTAAGAAATATTATAATATTATTATGGCTCCTAATAGCGAATTTGCACCTACAAACAACATCAACATTCATGTAATATGTAAGTTACTGGAGATAATAAGATATATCAGTATTTAAATTTATACATCTACACATTGCGATAATGTGGTCAGCTCATTTTGTATCAAGTTAATCTTTTCTTAATTATGACTAGTGTTACATAGTTAGGTAGAAATCTACGCTACAAATAAACTGACATAACACCTAATAATAATGTATATATTTTATCCAATACTAGTAAACAGAAATAAAGAAAAATGTTTCATTTTGGAAATAAATAAATCTTATTCACTACCAATTTGCCAGCGGAATACAGGTGACATAGCGATAATAACGGCGAAATAGTGACACGTCTAAAAATAAAAACCTTCGCTTATTGGATGTAAATAGTAAATTGATACTTAACTTTGAAGTACAACGCTTACTGTAATAATATATATCTAAACATCGATTTTTATTTATTTCCAGTGTTGGAGAACGAAAAGAAAGACGTTGAAAACCAAAAAGAAGAAGAGGATCCTCTGACAAAAGCCATCGGAGCTCTAGGAAAATGGCAAATATGGATATGCTTTGTAGTATTTCTTGTCAAATTCCCCGTGGCCTGGCATCAAATGAGCATAATATTCCTCGCACCGCCAATGAACTTTACCTGCGCCTCGACGCAAGATGATGGTTTCGATAATGTCTGTTACGCTAACTGCACAGATTATGAATATGATCGTCATGTCTTCAAAGAAACGATCGTATCTCAGTGGGATCTGGTCTGTGACAAACAATGGCTCAAGAACCTCACGCAGACTATCTTCATGCTGGGCATCCTTGTCGGCAACATGATGTTCGGCCATCTCTCTGACAGGTTAGTTACAGTTGATTGGATCTCATGATGTTGGACCGCACTTGATATCAATCTTCTACCAATTGGCACATCCTGCAATTATTGCTGCATGTCGTAGTGGGACCAGGGTCCGGATAAGATTAGTTTAGCGAATATCGTTTAAGGGTCATTGTGCTATTGTGTATGAAACCCACATTACGATGCATTTAAGTGCATCCTCTACGTACAAAAGAAACAATTTATCGTTGATATGAGAACTTCACGGATGATCTGTAATCGGCGGACATAGGTCAATGCCAATGCCGTTTTGTTGATAACCCTAGTGTTGAATCCTTGGACGAAACCGCTTCCTATGTAGCAGCATGTCTTAGTCACGTTTTTAAACATGAGAAACTTGCATGAGTGTAGTCATTCAACATCGATCAAATCTTTAGGTATTCAAAAATAAAAGAGATTTTCCCCAAGCAAGTGTGTTTTTTAAAACACGTGTTTAGGTATTTGGAAAAAACAGGAAAGGTTATACTTTAATATTTAAATATATATCTATGATAAATGATAAATGATTTTATTTCTGTAAGTAGGTTTGTACAAACACTTTTACACGTCAATCATATTTTTTTAAACTAGGTGAGGTCGGCGTTTCCTATCTGACTACTCTGAGAAGAAAGGCCGAAACAAACTCAGAGGTCACAGTCTCTTTTAAAGTCCAGACATAATCTTGGTCAGATCATGTGAAGACCATGTGGATTGGTGTCTGAAATGGTCTTTTGAGGAAAGAACCACACAGGTTGAGTAGATCTGTCCATTCAGTGCACGCATGTATAAGTAATCATACGGCTCAACTCAGAACTTGAGGAGCTCAATGATTTGACGAACAATACCAAAGAAAGGACATTTGGGTAGGCCGCATAAAGTACTCAAACTGCCAGATTAACATTAAAAACGAACTGAGAAAGAGACGAAATACAAAAACAAAAATACCACATAGTCCTCACATTCACAATAATTAAAACAAAAATAATATTATACTTCTCAAAGTAAATATTCATGTCAAAGTGTATATAATAATAATCAAATGTCAAAGTGTATATAATAATAATCAAATGTCAAAATGTATATAATAATAATCAAATGTCAAAGAGCCAAACAAAGAAAAAACAACATTCAGGATACAAAATTGGAGCAGGTCAATCCCAAGCTTTTTTGTCCTCAATATAATCTTTAACGGTATAAAAGGCTTTCAGGCACAACTTACGTTTGATGAATGATTTAAATTTATTGAGACTTAGGTCTTGAACATGGCTTGGAAGTTTATTATAAAAGCGTATACATTGACATCTGAATGACCCACCTATTTTCTTGAGCCTTGTTGATGGTACAACAAATTTGTGTTTGTTCCTAGTATTTATACTATGGATATCACTGTATTTTTTAAACAATTTAATATTTTTATGAGCATATAAAAGATTTTCATGAATATACTGTGAAGGCAGGCACAGTCATTACATTTATCTCCTTAAATTTATCTCTGAGTGAGTGTCTCGGACTTAATTTATAAATTGATCGGACAGCTCTTTTCTGCAAGACAAAAATAGTCTGAATGTCGGCGGCATTTCCCCACAATAGAATACCATACGACATTACACTATGAAAATAGCTAAAGTACACTAAGCGGGCTGTCTCTACATCAGTTAAATTACGAATTTTTCTAACAGCGTATGCTGCAGAGCTTAGGTTTTTCGACAATTTAGCTATATGTGGGCCCCACTGAAGCTTGACATCCAAAGTTAAGCCCAAGAATACAGTGCTATCTTCAGGATTCAATTCTTCGCCCTTTATTAACACATTAGTTTTCACCTGCTTAACGTGAGGTAGCGTAAACTTAATGCATTTGGTCTTTTTTTCATTAAGAAGCAAATTATTAACATTGAACCAGTGAACTACTTTTGAGATTGCGCTATTTACATCGTCATTAACAAGTTGCTGACGTTTAAGTTTAAACAAAAGTGAAGTGTCATCCGCAAACAACACTATATCATGATTATCCTTCAAGTTCCAAGTCATTAATATAAATAAGAAACAAGAAAGGACCAAGAATTGAGCCCTGTGGGACTCCCATTGATACTACGGATCCCGGAGATCTTTTTCCGTTTACATCAACACACTGAATCCTATTACACAAGTATGAAATAAGAAGATCCAGAGCGGTGTTGCGGATCCCGTAGTGGCGGAGTTTCTTGATTAGAGTTTCATGAAGCACGCAATCGAAAGCTTTAGATAAATCGCAAAAGATGCCCAAGGCATCGTATTTATTTTCCCATGCATTGTAAATATGCCCTAAGAGTTCAACACCAGGATCGGTAGTTGAACGACCCCTTGTGAAACCGAACTGTTTGCTATGTAATAAATTATGTTTACTAAAAAATCTTTGCAATTGGTCTATAATTAATTTCTCAAAATTTTTACTAAAGGTAGTACTGAAATAGGCCTATAATTAGAGGGGTCTGATGTACTACCTGATTTAAACAAAGGTATTATTTTACTATTCTTCATTAGGTCAGGAAACTCCCCGCAGTCTATACAATTATTAAATATAAGAGCTAAATTAGGTGCTACAATGTCAATAATAGACTTAGCAACTTCTACAGAATTACCCCACAGATCTGCAGTCTTTTTTACATTTAAAGTGTGAAAGGTTTTAATTATATCTCTACAGCTAATATGTTCAAAATGAAATTCTGAATCACAAACATTAACATTTTCCTTAAGCAAAGACTCAGCAACAGAAGGTGATGAGTTTAGTGATTTTGTAGTTGAAACGGGAATATCTGTAAATAAATTTTCAAAAGCCGCGGCAACTTGCGAGTCCGATGTGATTATGTTGTCATTGATAGACAGGCTGTAGTCAGTATTTCGGTTGCTAGACCTTCCCGTTTCACTATTAATAATATTCCAAGTCGTTTTAATTACATTACTACTGTTTTTAATCTTTGAACTCAAATAACGCGATTTGGCCATCCAACAAACTTTTTTAAATAATTTGGAATAATTCCTAACATATAAATTAAATTCAGCAGTGTTTACAGAAGTCCTTTCATCGTATAGCTCATAAAGTCGTGCTCTACTTTTATGAATACGAATGGAAGCCCAATCACTGACCCCCCCGAGTGGGTTCCCGCATTGTCGTTGCGGGGGGGCTCAGTAACCGTGGATGCCGGCCACGGTGAAGCCAAGAGGAACCCAAAGGTGGGGCCGCTCGTCAGGGCTTTTGCCTCAAAGCCGACGACGTAGCGGCCAAAAAGTAGGTTGCGGTGAGGTGCACCGCAACTGAGGTGGGCCGCGATGTCGAATGGGAGGCATCGCGGCTGAGGGTTACGGGCTGCGGTAGAGGAGGAGTGCCGGTGCTTCTGAGCAGCGCTCTTCCCTTCCGTGGCCTGGACGGGGCCGCCACCGTTTGATGGCGGACGCGGTGGGGCCGCAGGGGAAGAGGAGTGTCGGTATAGCGTTAGCCGCTCTCCCTATCCTCTGCGGCCGAAAAGTGGTAGACGGGACGGCGCGTTGTGTTCCACACGCGCGCCGTCAAAGATGTCAGCAACCACCGATGGGGTCCGCAAGGGCCGATGCCTGCCAGGGGTGCGGGTTTGTTCGAAAGAGACACCACAGCCCCTGGCATATGGGCTACTGAGGGAACACGGGTGGGTTTTAGTCAGTAAAAGTCTGACACGCCCTCCTGCTCTACTCAGCAGGAGAAGTCATTTGATGATTTCCCACCCAAAAAAAAAAAAAAAAAAAAAAAGCCCAATCACTGAAAGAGACGTTACTATTAATCGAGATAGTCTTGGGAATAAAAGTGGAATAAAATTGTTTACAATATATCTTTAAAAAAATCATCATATAGATGATTAGGATCAGCATTTGCAGACAAAACTGGTAATTTATTTTCGAGTTTAACTTTAAAGGCCTCTAGGCGAAATGCAGTTTTGGGGTTAACAATGATATCCTTTTTACCCATTTTTTTATTTTGATTTTTAATGGTAATCTGTTGCCCGCAATGATCAGAATCTAATAAATTAATAATTTCTTTGTGGCTCGGTACAACATCTGTAAAAATATTATCTAGGCATGTGGCACTACTAGGGGTTATTCTTGTGGGCTCCATAAATAAGTTTACAAGATTGTACGACTGAAATAAACTTATTATTTTACTACAATAACCTGAGTTATCCAATAAATTAACATTAAAATCACCGCAAACAATAATGGATTTGTTCGAGTTACAAATCTTGTGTAATACTTCATCCATTACCTTTTCAAAGCAGTCATACAATCCTGAAGGTGGTCTGTACACACTTAATACAACAAACTGCTCCAATTCTATACAGGCTATTTCAACTGTCTGCTCAACAGAGAGGCTCACGATATCCTTACGTTCTTTAAATTGTAACAGGTTACTTACTAAAATTAATGAGCCACCATGTATAGCATTTACTCTGCTGAACGAACTACCAACCTGGTGATTATTAAAATTAAACATGAACTGGTGGCATTTAAGCCAGTGTTCTGTCATACAAAGAATATCTATATTGTTACAATTAAGGAATAAATCGACTTCTAAATCTTTGTTCAAAAACCCTTGAATGTTTTGATGCACCAGGTTGATACCATGTAATTCTTTTACACTTTTGCAAGAGGTTGCCTCCATTGTCTTACTTTCTAATTTAAATGAAGATCAATGTCAAAATTATTTGCCAAATTATTGGCAGTACAGTTTAACAGTTCATTGCATTGCTCAAAAGGAGCAAGTTGTTTAGCCAAATTTTTGGCTGAAATAGAAAAAAAATATGATAGCGACACAGCTATCTGTCTTCTATGATAGTTAGAAAGATAAGTACATCACAATATTATATCTATCTTTTGTCAAATGCAAATTATTACCAACATAATTGTTGGTATCAACTAGATTAAACAAATTATTATTAAATGTCAAATTATACAAAGTCATATTAATCTCATATCTTAACCTATTTTCTTCCTGTGGAAAACCGTTGCTATATGGGAATGTAAACAAAACTATTTTTCTTAAACTAAGATTACTCAGGGTTCTATAATACTGGAGCAATTCTCCTTTGTTTACTTTTCCCCTATTACCCATGAAAATTATTAATGTGGTGTCTCGGCTAAAATTACATTTAATAATTTGTTTCATAATATTAAATAATGAACAACCAGGCATACAGTAATTTATTATAGAGTGACCTGGATATTCCTCTGTCAACAAATTGCCTAACTCTTTTCCAATTTCATCACAGAATAACACTATGTCATTTTTTTCAATTGGCTTACACTGTTTTTTGGAACTGTAAATATCAGGAAAGCTCAAATCAACACAGGGCTGTGGTAAGGTGGATTTGCATGTTGTCAATGAACGATCCGGTGTAGGTACATTGGATGGTGTTTGACACTGCTCACAGTTGTTTTTTTGTGAGTTTACCAGCTCATTCATTGCCAACACGTATTCCCTCATGATATCTTCTGAGGTATCATATCTTTTAGTCATTGAACTTAGTTTTTCCTGTAAATGGTCAAGTTCAGATTGCAAGTTCTCTGTGTCAATGTTGTACCTCCTAGTACTTTGCTCCAAATTTGAAGAATACATATCTAATAATTTAAGCAAGTTTAGTCGTTCTCTATTAAGTTTCACATTTTTTATGAAGAATTTATGTCTTTTAACTAACTTTTTCGTTTTAACAATGTATTTATTGATCTTTATGTATTTTTTAAGTTTATTGTTACTAGTTCTTATCCTCATTGAGTGACCTGACTTTGAATCGTTATCACCTGTCAAATCTATAGTGTAACATGGTTTTATGGCAGAAACCATTGAGGGGGCGACCGGTATCAACTCATCGAACAGACTTTGATTCAGCGAGGCGGTGATGTTAAGATTTGTAGTCTGAAGTTCAGTTATTTGACTATGAGCCTCAAGTAGCTGCTGTTGTAGTAAATGTTTATGACTAAGAGCTTGTTCATACTCTATGCTACACTGGCTGAATCCGTCCACAACGAGCTGAAGTCTGTCGCGTTCTTCTATGGCATCAGTGTATTGAGTATATATCTGAGCCATTTCACTTTTCAACTTCCTATTCTTTTCATGGGCATCAAAGAGCACCTTTTCATTGTCATCTATTTCCTTACTGAGTTGGTCACAGGACTTCTTTGACGCCTGTAATTCGCTCAAAGCCTGATTGAGTTTGGACTCTTCGAGGGGAGCACGGGCGCTGCGAGTCATAATCATGACTATAACTAATAAGGAAACTATCTCAAATAGTACTTTTGAATATTCTTTGTATCTAGCCGCTTAGATTAGTGGAAATAGCATTTCAGTTATGTTACTCAGTTGTGTTATTGTGGAGTTTATTCATCTCATTCATTTTATAAAAATTATTTGCAATAAAACTTTTTATAATTATCATCATCATCATCAGTCAAAATGTATCATTAACTATGGTATCATTTTTTTCCCAGATTCGGACGGCGCAATCCATTCCTAGCAGCAGTATTCCTCCAACTGATATCCGGAGTAACCACAGCGTACTCTGTAAACTGGTACATGTTCACGACCCTTCGGTTCTTCCTCGCAGTCGCGACTGGAGGCACCATGGTCACCAGCTTCGTGTTAACGATGGAACTGATTGGAGCCAAATACAGAGATACTGTCGGTATTATATACCAGATACCATTCAACTTAGGACATCTGACACTACCTCTCTTCGGTTACTACCTTCGGGACTGGAGTACGTTCCAGCTTGCGATCTCCCTGCCATCTGTTCTGTTCCTGAGCTACTACTTCTTGCTGCCTGAATCTCCGAGATGGCTCTTAACTGCTGGCAGATCAGAAGAAGCTGTCAAGATCATGGAAGTTGCAGCGAAAAGGTGAGGGGATATTTTGCAATAATCTTTGAACGTGAAATAACAATAAAGAGACTCTCAGATATTAATTTAGAGGAACTTCTTCGACTCGTACTCGACTCAGTTTTCCAAGTCTTGGAAAACTGAGTCGAGTACGAGTCGACGAAGTCTTGGACCAAGACAATTGCCGCAGAAACGCCCCCAAATGGTATTTATATTAGAGAACGAAGCGAGAATTTATGATAAAAAAGTACTTTTGCTGTCACAGTATTTCGTAATGTTGTCGTCATTTAGCACTTAAAACATGTGTGTAATAGAAATGTCATTGTCTTACATAAACTGGTACGTGTAAACAATTGATTACGTAGTTAGAAAGCCGTGCTTTTCCCTATTATTTGTTGCCTAAACCGTGCAAAGTTTTTCCTATTATTTGTTGCCTAAACCGTGCAAAGAATGTAGATTAAAATCTTTACTAATTATTCATTACCTACCGAATCCCCCTAATCAAAAAGGTATGTTCCGCTGATTTGCTTTTGATATTGCCTATGTTTAAGACGATTTATTGTATGGGACCCAATACGTGAATTAGGTACATAGATAATACACACACGTTCACAGCTCCTTGGTTTACTGCAATTAAATGACAATTAAATAGTAACTTATTGACTCTACAACACAAGTTGCACTAATTAAGGCAACATCTCCCATAATTATACCAAATCATGATAGCAACAGAACATAAAAACATGGCAAGATACCCCAAAATAAATTTAAAACCAACCTCATCAATTTCAGAAACGGTCGACCAACAGAAGGAATAGCGTCATCTACTCAGAAGATGGTGGTTGACGTGAGCGGCAAACAAGACGAGCACGCATCCTTCCTCGCGCTCTTCCGAACACCGAAACTGCGCGCACGCACCATCGCTATCTGCTTCAACTGGTTCGTCTGCGGACTTTGCTTCTTCGGTGTGTCGCAGTACATGAGCCATATCTCAGGCGACATCTTCACTAATGTCGCTATTTCAGCCGGTATTCAGGTAATGTTTATGGTCTTTATGGTATCTACTCTTGCCTTCGTCCCATTCGTCTACTTAGCAGTACACCGCTACAATGTTCCGTATGAATTGAGGAGTCATGTCTCATACACGTTAAACGCGGGTATTCGTTCAATTTACAGAGTTTGTACGCGCAATCCTGGAATTTGTAGTAAAACCCTTAAAGTTACGAACCATGGCTTAAACATGAGGCACGGCTCCTCAACCACACGGACACATGCTATTTCTATACACTGCTTTGGAGTATTCGGTACTCGGTTTTTATTATCCCATTTGTGCGTTGAATATATGCGTTTAAGTCCACTGCACGGTTGAGAGCTTTACCTTCGTACACTATAGTTTGTGTAAGTTTGTAGAAATAAAAATATTGTCAAATCATTCATCATTATAATTTTGCTCAACGGTAACTCTTTCAAGAGTACCTACAGTTATCTGTATTACCTTTTTACACACTGTTTCTAAATCAATCATCCTAATCTCTTGTCTCTGGTCTGCTGGAGGAAATTCCTAACGCAATGAACGTACCTATTTATTTTTCTCCAATATGTGGTTTGTGTCTACATGAATAAATAAATAAATAATTAAGCCACTGGTCGAAACGCCGATACTACTCAAATTATGCTTCATGTGTTTCATAACAATAAGGTCTTTCAATATTTCTTCAGAATAACATTAGGTATCCTGAAAGTAATAAATCCCTACTCCTAGAGCTACATACACTTTTAATTTATCGGAATACCATAATTATTATTGTGATAATTATTCGTGTCAATTCACATAGTGATAAGCTATCCCAGTCCAGCGAGTTCAATGGAAAATTATTTACATAATTATCAGAACAAACCGGTTTCACCCGAAATCATCTTGTAGACACTACTTATCAGAATGTATATTATATGGATACGCATTCATTAAACTTTATTACCTAGAAATCACGCCGTAACCGACACGAAACACGCATTTATTATTATAATAATCACTTGTCAACCTCTACTCGCAAAACGAGTTAGGAACATAGGAACTTTCGGTAAAAAATTACCGAAATGAATGTATAAACAACATATCATTTAATAATATTGACCTACTCGTACTTATCGTAAGTAGGTAATCTTTAATTGGGAAGATCATTATTCATAAGTATCAGTTTAGTTGTACATAGACTGTAGGTAGGTACATACGGCTACCTACACATCAAGCTATACATTTCCAGTATAAGCTGATCTCGTACTGTACCGAAACCTGCCTATACAATTCGAGATCAGCTTATACTGGAAATGTATAGGTTGATGTGTAGCCATGTGTACTTGTTTCTTCCTAACACCTCTTACTATAACAATAGTTATAAAGAGTCTTATTTATATTAATTCAAAATATCTCTTCTCCAGGTACCCGGAACGATTATATCAGTCTACTTGAACAGGCTCCTCGGCCGGAAAGTCACACTTATCAGCGCTAACTGTGTGACCGGTCTTAGCTGCCTCCTCATCATCGTCGTTCCGCAGTCTGGAGCCAGCCAGCTAACCCTCGGCTGCACCGGACTATGGGGAATGAGCATATCATTCGCCACTGTCTACTTATATGCCGGGGAACTCTTCCCAACTGTCGTCAGGAACTCAGGAGTTGGGCTCTCGTCAACAGTAGCCAGGATAGGATCTATGTTAGCTCCGTTCGTGGCCACTCTTTCGCATACGAGTGCCTGGTTACCACCTCTAGCTTTTGGAATAGTTCCGTTAATAGGTGCTGGTCTATGTTTTCTATTACCCGAAACTCGCGGTAGGAAACTACCTGACACATTAGAAGAAGGCGAAGCGTAATCGATGCCATGGCTTTAACAAGTATTCATAATTTTAAATCAGTGTGATGTTGTATGCAAGTTGTATAAATGTAGAGTGTAAGTGCATGTGAACAATACCTACCTACCTAATTTAAAGACTATTTAATTTTAAACTTAAGTGTTCTCGACATTAAATTGTAAATTATTTATGTTTGCAAAAAATGAATTTATGAAAACAATAAGTTAAGACTAGACTATAGATGGTCTATTTTTATAGGCTGTGATAAATAATGAATTTGTTAATAAAAACAAAATAACTGTATTAAATTACTTGTTTTATTCACTTATTTCTCTCTAATATTAAACGCACGTCGCGTCGACCGTGTGCCCCAAATAAGTGTCAACGACATATCTAGTCTCTCAGGCCTATAGTCATTCAAAACAGCAGTGGGCAAAACTACGCAGTGTTATTTTCTCTGAGGGGAGTGGAAAGTGTGGGCTACTGCCACATTTGTGTGCTGGGTTGGCGGGGAATGAAACCACTGGAGACTTCTTGCTTCTATATTTAGAGTACTTTCTTATAGGTAGCTCGCCTGCTGAATGTGTCGAATTACTTTTTTTTTTTTTTTTTGGCACCCCCTGTGGGGTACGAACCTCGGCTCAGGGAGTCGCTGGCGGGGGGGGGGGGGGGGGTTGGCAGTTAGTACTACTGGGGACAGGCTGGATCAAGATATTATTTTCATGATTATTATACGGGGAATTTAAAGCTACGGGCTCAGCTGCGGCGCGGGCTGGCGCATCAACGAGCAAGGGACGGTCGGGGGTCTGATCGCTACTCGGGAGTCTTCGCGGGGCGCGAGGACCTCGGCGGCGAGGTCGGTAGGACGGTCGTCGTTTGTGTTTGTGTACTGTACTGGTGGCCCTATTCCTTTCTTGGAGAACAGTGATGGGGTCATCTGGGTCGGAGAGGACATGTTTCGGCCTGCGAATACTACTGATTCTACTGGGGACATAACTAGCGGCCTTCACAATCAAGGGATTGCGATGTATCTCGGCTTCATCGAAGAAACGCTTAGAGTTGTGTTTCAGAAATTGAGCAATAGTGGGCATTTTCAGATCGAGATGGAGGATCTCGTTCCGAAAGAACCATGGGGAGCCTGTGGCTTGGCGGAGGAAACGGTTTTGGAGGGTCTGCATCCTATGGATGTGTCGGGGGTGCGTGTGTGCAAAGACTGCACATGCATACGAGTATGTCATGATGGGCCTTATGCACGCCGTATAAATACGCAATTTGCACTTGAGTGACAATTTGCTACGTGCGTTCAGAACAGAGTGCAACCTTCCGAGAGCGAAGGCGTCCTGATATGCTCAGAGAAGGAGAGGTGCTGATCTAGAATCACTCCAAGATATTTGGCTTGCTTTTCCCAAGGGCGATCCCTTGGGAAAAGCAAGCCTACCGAATATGGAGATGGGCCGGAGGGGGTCGAGGTGGCGTTGCGGTCTCTTAAAGAGAACCGCCTGGCTCTTGTCCGGATTTAATTCGATTCGCCATATCCTAAACCATGCACCGAGTACGTTGACTGCGGTCTGGAGGGATTTGGCTATCGCTTTGGAACTACGCCCAGAGTGGTAGATGGCCGTGTCGTCTGCGAACAGAGCCAACTGTGCCTTACCACTCTAGTGGATATCGCTGGTGAACAGCGTAAAGATGAGAGGGGATAGCACGGCGCCCTGAGGGACGCCGGCGCGAATCGGGTGGGGGGATGAGAGAGCCCCTTCGATGCGATAGCGAAAGGTGCGGTTCGACAGAAAGTCTCGTAAGATGAGTACGAGTCGGTCCGGCACGCCGAGTTTGTACAGCTTGTAAATCAAGCCGTTGTGCCAGACCTTGTCCAAGGCTTTCGCTATGTCGAAAAATACTGCACCGGTCGCATAGTTGTGTTGGAGACCAACGCCTATATGCTCTACGATCCGGTGTACCTGTTGTACGCAACTGTGCTGGGTTCGGAAGCCGAACTGTTCGTTGGGTATCAGGCCTTTAGTCTCGGCGAAGTCCCTGAGACGCTTGTAAATAAGTCGCTCATAGATTTTTCCGAGGCTGTCCAGTAAACTGATGGGCCGGTAGCTCGGGGGCTCCGTTTTGGGTTTGCCGAGTTTTGCAAAGCCAATGACCGTGGCTTGCTTCCAAGCTTGGGGGAAGATGTTATTGCTCAAGGCTCCATTGAAGATGGTGGTCAAGAGCATGATCAGGTGGGCGGGTAGCATCTGGATCACCTTATTGGTGATGCCGTCAGCTCCGGGGGCCTTTCGGGGTTTCAGACCTTTGATGATCTCGTGAACTACGTCCGGGGTGACGAGATGTAATGGATCATCAGGGTCTTCGACTGGCGGGAGAGAGGTTCTACGTTCGACTTCAGCGTCCACCTCAGCGAGGTGTGCTTGGTCTACAGGTAGAGAACTGGGCGCGCATTGGGCCTCAAGACTATCGGCGAGGCATTCGGCCTTTTCGATGTCGTCGAAAGCAACGGTGCCGTCGGGCCGGGTCAGGGGGGGCATGGTGGCTACTTCTCGGTACTTGAGTTTCCTCTGGAGTTCCCAGAAAGCTAAGTGCGTGGGTTCCAACTCGCTCAGCATCTTGTCCCAGCCCGCGTCACGTAGCTCCGACATGCGTGTCTTTACAGATCGCTGTAAATAGCGCATGTGAGCTTTGTTCGCGTCGCAGGGAAAGTTGCTGTAGGCACGAACGGCCGCGTTCTTCTCATTCAGCAGTTCGCGTACATCGTCCGGCAGCTTCCAGCGGGGGTCTTCCCCTACCGGAACCCGCCTCGAACAGTCGTTCAGGACAGATTGTACGTGACCAGTGAATGAGTCGATCGCGGCCGTTGTGTCCGCGAGAGAGTCGAATTGGTCGGGGATGGCGTCCAAGTGGGCGGATGTGTTGGATTTCAGCGAATCGCTTACTCTCCTCCAGTCTGTTACCACTTTGGTGAGCGGGGGTTGGTCGGTATCTGGGAGACCCTTGCGGGGGGCCAGATGCACGACTACCGGACGGTGGTCAGAAGTGAGCTCGTTTATTGCCTCTATGGAATTCAACCGTAGGTTGATCCTTTTCAGAATTGCAATATCAAGTACGTCAGGTCTGTGATCCACATTGTGGGGGAAATGAGTCGGCGACATCGGGGCGATGACGTCGAAGGACAGGGTCGAGCAGAGGTTGAACAGGTGTCTCCCTCTGGTCGATTCCCTGGAACTATTCCACGCGGGGTGTTTCGCATTGAGGTCGCCCGCTATGATAACGGAGTCACTCATGCTTAACAGGGCGGAGAGATCATTGGTGATCTGTTGAAAGTCCTCTGATTCGGACTGGGGAGGAAGGTAGACTGAGACTAGTGTGATGGGTTGATGATCCGTCATGCCCAGTCGGCAGACTGACACTTCTAATCGGGAGAGGGGGGTGCATCCATAGGAATGCAGTGTAGGGACTTTTTGTAATAAATGAGAGTTCCACCCTTATGGCAATGTGCTCTGTCGTTGCGAACTATTTTATAGCTGGCAATTCTCGGGTCATGATAGCAGGGTTTTAAGAACGTCTCTTGAACTAACAGGATATCCAAGTGATGGTCGCGGAGGAACGTGGCGATCTCATCCCTTTGGGTACGGATACCGTTGGCGTTAAAAGTTCCTAGCTTGAGGGATCGGGGTTTAGAACGCGTGGGGGCCGTGTTATCCATTGTGGTTCTGGGAAAGTCTGGCGTTTAACAGGGCTTGCGTAATATCCGGATACGCATCATAGATGGCATATATCCTAAGGATATCGCCTGCTTTAGTGGCAGCATCTACCTCGATAGCCATCTGATAGGCACGGGAGGTGCAGAACGTGAAATACGCGTTGTCGAGTGTTTGATACACGACAGCGGGGGTCATAGTCACGGGACCGGCGGCGTTAGGGGCAGCCGTGGCTGTGGGGCGCGCGGTTGGGCGCGCCGCGGTGCGCGCCGCGGGGGTTGCGGCGGCGGTGGTCGCGGTAAGGTAAGCGGTAGGGGGCGCGGGAGCGCCTGAACCCGGGTTCATTAATTGAGGTATGGGGGCGGGGTCGGGCCTGGCTGAAGCTATCGCAGGGAATGCCTGCTGATGGTTCAGGGAGTTCCAGGGGCTCGGTCTCTGGGGACTGAGCCTGTCTGGGAGGTACCCGGAAGGGGCTTCCCTTTGCTGGCGGGCGTCGGCACGCTTCACCAGCTTGGGAGAAGTGGTCTTGGGTGCTTTCGAGCACCCCCTATAGTTGTCCGGGTGACCGGCTTCGCCGCATAAAACGCAGCCGGCGGTTCCGTGCACAAGGAGCGGTCCTTGGCCTGGTACATTCCGCTGTACCGTGGCTACTTAAGCACTTTACGCACCTCGGGGTGGCGTAGCAGTGCGATTGCGCGTGTCCGTACAGCTGACACCTGTGGCATTGGCCGATTATTCCCGTCTTGTAGGGCTTTTTGATCCGAATGCTGGACAGGTTGCAGATTGTGCGGAGATTGAAAATCGGGTTATGGCCCTCAAAGGACGGGCATACTACGAGCACCATATCGTATGGCACTCCGCGGCGGGCGCGGTGCATCCGGTGCACTTCAGTGAACGGAATATTTTGGAAATCAAGGTCGGCCTTGACTTCTTCGACGGTTATTTCGACCGGAACCCTCTTGAGGACAACTCGTGTCTGTCGGTCTTCTGGGAGGGCGTACGTGTGGAAGGACACGTTGCGGTTTCGAAGGAGTTTGGTAAGGCTGCGGTAGTCGCTAGCCGTCGGGATCGCTACCTTTATCCCTTGGAGGGTGGTGCGGGCACTGGTGTAGGCAATCTTTTGCTCTAGACACCATTTGGATACTTCGGTCCATTTGGATTTGTCTTGGATGAAGACAGGGGGCGGTACTGGCACCTTTTTCCCCGCAGCGGCGCGGGGTGCGGCGGTGGGTGCGGGCGCGGTCGCGGTCGCGGGGGTCGCGGGGGTCGACTCGGTCGGGAAAGGGGTGGGGGGGCGGTCGGTTACGAGCGCGGTAATTTTAGCAGATCGCGTCGAATCGCAGATCTTCTTCTTCCTCTTCTTCCCCTTCGATTTGGACTCGACAGGGGTGAAGCCCTCGTCTAGAGTCTCAACCACTTCCTCTTCGTTCGAAGAGGGAGAAGAGTGGGAAGCGACTAGCGTTTCGGGGTCGGAAGGGGCGTCTTCAGCGTCCATCTGATCGGACGCTGCGTCGGAGAAAAGTGTCGAATTACAAAAATGTTCCTACTTTTATACAATTTTCGATAAGGTTTCGAAATTGATTTGACCAATCACAATAATCAAAAAGCGCACGAAAATCGTCAGCTATATATAAAAAAAAGGAAAAACATCATTAAAAAATGCGCGAAAACTGTTGGCCAATCAGAGCGAAGCTCATTTATAGAAAATTTTTTCCTAAATGCCTCGAATCTTTACCGTAATGAGGACCGCGCTACATTATTCGCGTTTTTCACTATTTTTATTACATTTACATAGGTAAAACTATATATATTTCGATTCTATGTAATAAGGACTATCTATGAAAAATATAAAATCAATGACGCGCCTCAAAGAGATGTCAGCACAAAAAGTGATGGGACCCGCAAGGGTCGATGCCTGCCAGGGGTGCGGGTTTGTTCGAAAGAGACACCACAGCCCCTGGCTTAAGGGCTACTGAAGGAACACGGGTGGGTTTTAGTCAGTAAAAGTCTGACACGCCCTCCTGCTCCACCCAGAGCGGGAAAAGTTATTTGATGATTTCACACCCAAAAAAAAAAGAAAAAAAAAGGGTCGTATATCATAGTCGCGGAGCGACATTGCTATCTAAGAGAGTAAACTTAGACAGAGAAGTGTAAAATATATTATCTTCCAACTGTACTAACTGTTTTTATTGTTGTTTTTTTTATAGATTTTAATCATCAACTAAAGAAAAAAAAAACAATAACAGCATGTAGTGTTGGAATTTACTATAGTTTACCCTACTCTATTTTATTTATGCCAATGATCCATCAAACAATCAAGTTATAATTCTCCCTAGTTCGATGTTCGGTGGTGGAACAAGGGACAAAAAACCACAGTTGCTCGATGATGGATCTCAATAATTGAACTCAACTCAAGATACCCAAGTATTTCTCAATACTGTAATATTTTCATTGTAGATATAACTGCCCCTGAACAAATTTTCATAGCATTTTTTTTTAATATGTTAGACTGTATGGATTGTTTGCGATACTTATCTTTGTTGCAAGATGTGGGTGAATTTTTATCCTTCTTCTTTTTCGTCATTGGTTGTCGTATTCTTGGTTTTGAGCAGGGTGAAGCCGATAGTGAGTTCAAAATAAAGTTTGAGTATTTCAAAGATAGTGTGGCGATATGGCAAACACCCCCAAAAGGAGAATTTGCATTTTAGAATAAATTTGTGCTACATAATATATCACAAATAAATGATCCTAATCAAAATCAGCTGAAATCAACTGTTCCATACATTTTGACAGCGTAGGTATTGCACTTTTCTATGCAACAGTAGATTTTTTTTATAGAACCGACGACAAATCTCTACCCTAGAGGGTCTATAATGATATGCTGAATTCATGGTTACAGTTTGCGCACTGGTTAAAATTTTATCCTGTATAATAAGTGCGATAGTAACTACATCTGTCTGTCTGTTCACTTTTCAAGCCAATTAAGCTGGCTGAACAGATTTTGATTTAAAAAAATGGAACACAAGTAGACCATGGCCTGAATTGGGACATAGGATACCTATATCCCGGTACAGGATGTAATTTCTCGTGGATAATTTCCAAACTCCACGCGAGCTAGTACCTGTAAGTACATATATAATCATCATCATAATTTCAGCCGAAAGACGTCCACTGCTGGACATAGGCCTCCCTCAAAAGGGGAGTTCTGCCATTATCTCCATGTTTGTCAGGCGGGTTGGATCGCAGTATGGTAGTAAAATGTATAGAGAACGCTGCTGCCCATTCTCTAGTAAATCCCTTAGACGCCTATGTATATAATAATACTAGCTTTTGCCAGCGGCTCCGTCCGCGAGGTTATCTCGTAAAAAAGTAGCCTATGTCCTTCTCCAGGCTATATCACTGCCAAATTTCATGACGATCGGTTCAGCGATTTAGGCGTGCAAGCGTAATAAACAAACAGACGGAGTTACTTTCGCATTTATAATATTACTAGGGATAAACCAAGTTGAATTTCACAACATTTTCTTTTTAAAACTGTAGTATTCGATTGTGTGTAATTGTCTACCCAATAACATAAAACAAGATAATTTTTAAAACTTACTTGAATATAACCAAAAATGCGGGTCCCATTATAAACGTCTGAATTTCATGACAGCCAGTAGAAATATATCACACTGTGTCGACGGGAACATAGTCTAAAACCATTATTTCGAGCTCTACTTATAATACACAAAAATTAAAAAAAAATCTCTTTGTAGCTTACTACCGGGATAAAAGGCAATAATAATATTTATTTATTTATTTAAAAAAAAAACTTGAACTTATCCTACAAATTAAAAATTAAAGTAGGTATTATATGTGCTAATTGCTAATATAATATATGTGATATTATTATAGATGTCTGTCGAATTTCATCTAACTCCGTTCGACCGTTTTTACGTGTTATAGTAACAAACATCCAAACATTCACATTCATACATAATTCTAGCTTTTGCCAGCAGCTTCGCCGGCGTGTTGGTCGAAAACTATCCCACGGGAACATACTACCAGGATAAAAGTATTGTATGTATTTATCCAGGTTATATACTATCTGTGTGCCAAATTTCATCCAAATCCGTTCAGCCGATTTTACGTGATTGAGTATCAAACATCGAAACATACTCGTACAAACCACTTTCACATTCATAATATTATATCGTATGATACTGTCAATGTATTCAACCAAATAATGAATCGTCTTTATAATGCAAAATATTAATTTATTTTACATTACAAAACATGATCCATTATTTGATTGAGTACATACAGACGTCACTGGCAACTCATCGACGTTCTTTCATCTGTCATTTGCCCTGGGCAAGCAGATAATTAAGATATACAGGTTTATGTTATAATAAAGATAGTAGTGATTCTGTTTATGATAACAATGTAATCAGTGAGGTAACTTACTTCACTGATACGGATAAATAAATGAAAACTTTATTCGTTTGAGTCCTCTTGAGCACTAAGCTTGTCTATAGTTCAGTATAACGAATGAAGAACCTAATTCGCCATCACCTGTAGAATTCTAGTACATTGTAAATTACTAGTATGTGGGTGTTTAAAATTCGATAAATGCCAAGTAATGGATGCACTCATTATCTAATAGGAGTACTATCGAGGTAAGCATTAACCGTGTTTTGAACATTTCTCATTTTAATAATTGCTCATTTATGTGCGCTTTATTTTGTAATTTGTTAACGAATGTTAAAATTGAGTAAATTTGAGTTGAATACAACTAATGCAAACGGTATCTTACCTACACGTCGTTATTAACCCCGACGAAAACGAGGGGCGTTATTCAATTTATCATGAAGGGAAGCGCCTGCATGTCAGTTTCAGGCTGTATGCCGAACAAAGTATGTATAATTCGCGACCGTAACGACGTGTTTCATCTGCCAGGGGTGTGGGTTGTTCGAAAGAGATACCTTGGCCCCTGGCGCACAGGCAACTGAAGGAACACGGGTGGGTTTTAGTCAGTCAACGTCTGACACGCCCTCCACTCCATCCAGAACGGGGGAAGTTATTTGATGATTTCCCACCCAAAAAAAAAACACGTATGTCATGTATTAAATTAACAGAATTTTAATTATTAAAATCATCAATACCACCCCCTGTGAGTTCGCATAGTTCGATAAAGGGATTATATTTATTACCTACCTAAGCGCATTCTGAACTCTCGGAGTGACCGAGTGACATTATAAATTGTATTAATATTTGTATGGCATTGTTTAAGGCAAACGTGATGGCCTGTTTTTAACTTTACTTTTTAACATATTTTGCATGCTGACAACTTGTGTTGTTTGTCTTGTTATCCTTCTTAAATTCTCTGCTAATTATTCTTTTCTATGCTGTGCACTTCTGTAAGTGACGAATTCAAGTTACCTAAAACCTTTATGTGAATTTTGTTTGTGCATGTTAAAGTGCAATATCAATGAATAAATAAAAATTGTACCGTCGGAAATGCAGTAAGTTTATATATGTATGGGAACAGTGGTGGACCAGTCGTAACAGCCGCGATTTACGAATTGTAAGTCGTAGGTTCGTACCCTGGCTGACGCTTTACTTTGTGTAAATTAATATATGACCACCGCTCTCTCACTGCTCTCAAAAACGGTTTAGGAATACATCGTGAGGAAAATGGCATGTCATTGAATCAGAAATTCGTAGAGATGTGACATCTGCCAACCCCCACTGTGCCCGCTTGGTGGATTACGGCCAACCCTCTCTCACGGAGTGGAGATCTGTGTCCCAGCAGAGTGAAACTTATAGGCTGATGGTGCATGCTATACTCTTTCTTATTTAACTTGTGGAAATATCCAATCAAATCATCAGTTTGTGTACAACATCATATATTTTGAATTTCAGTGAAATGGATGAAGACCATATAGAGACGGCGCACAGTGTTTTGTGAAGCCCGATTTTCGGACATCCTATTTTTATTAAAATGGCCGACAGAAATAATCGTTTAAATGCAAGATTTCTTATCCCCATTGAGTTACCAAGTCTAGTTTTTGAGTTATCGTTTTTTGAAAATCGTATTTTTTCCATCCGGATTTTAAGAAAAAAATTAATTACGGTTAAACTAAGCATGATACGAAATAATGATGTTAGGTACATTGATGGCGTATCTTATGCCGAGTACTTCAGTCCACAAATTAACCTCGCAACTTTGTTAGATCCAGATTTGTTTTTTGGTTTTTAGTTTTTTTTTTTTTCTCGAAATTTCTGCCATTTCGGGAAAAGTTATTAATACAGAAATAATTCTATTTACTTCCCCAATACACCACATAATGATGACATCCCAAATCCATGGAACTTAGAAGTTGTTCTCATTTAACTATTTTTGTTAGGGTTGTCAAATTTTTAACCTTATTTTGTGGATCAAATTTTTCGTAAAAGTACCACAAAAATACTTAAATAACACAAAATGCCTGACTTTACCTTTTAATGTACAGAGGCCAGCACATCACGCTACCTTAAACTGTAAAATTTTCCCAATTGAACATGAACCTTAAACATTTGTGATCAAGTTGAAAATCTATCAAAGAAATTTGACAGTTTGGGATAGCTTGACCTACTGGCGTCTGTACATCGATGAATAATATTTTATTTAGATACCAAGCTGGTATCCTGGCGTCTTCACATTAGATAATCTAAACCACCGATTTTACTACCAGGTAGATATATTTATGGCAAAGTTAAATCCGGATATAAATAATTATCTGAGATTTTGACAACCCTGACGACGTAAAATCCGGATAAAATTTAAAATCGTTGTGGTTTCCAAGTTCCATGGAATTGGGATGTGAAATTTATGTGGTGCGTTGGAGAAGTTCTCAAAATCATTTCTGTATAAATAACTTTTCCCGATTTGGTGGAATTATCGAGAAAATTAAGAAAAATTAAAAACCGAAAAACTCGTATATATCTGGATCTAACAAAGTTACAAGGTTCATTTGTGCACTAAAATACTCGGCATAAGATACGCCATCAAGGTACCTAACATCATTATTTCGTATCATGCTTAGTTTAAATGTAATATATTTTTTTCTAAATATCGAGATAGAAATTGGTCGATTTTCAAAAAACTATAACTCAAAAACTAGACTTTGTAGCCAAATGGGGATACGAAATCTTGCATTTAAATGATTATTTCTGTCAGCTTTTTCAATAAAAATGGGATGTCCGAAAATCGGGCTTCATAAAACACTGTGCGGCGATAGGACGCTTCGGAAGGTATCAATCGTGGATTTTATTTTTAATTACAATAGGGAGATTCCCATCAGAATTTCAACTGAATAATGTAGTATTTATCATACCGAGTGTTGAGTACAAGTGCTTAGACAATAATGTGACCAACTACTGTCCTTGTGAGAACCCGGAATATGACACGAGCACTATTGTAAGTTCAGTCACAAGTGAATGGGACCTTATATGCGACAGGACATATTTGGCAAGCGTCTCTCAATCGATTGTGCAAGTTGGCATATTAGCAGGCAGCTTGTTATTTGGACACGTTTCCGACAGGTAATAGAATTTCTTATTTATATCATTATGTTAGTTACTCTTTAGTCTTTCACTGATACGGAAAGTCTTTCTCAGAATCATATTACCAACGGCTATCGTCTTTCTCAGTAACTGGGCTGTGGAGGTCAGACAGGCAGTCGCTCCATGTAATATGCTGATATCGATGAAGCAGCCTCAGCCGATCAGCCTGGAAGCCGATCCCAACATGATCCAGATGATAATAACATTTTTTTGGGCATCATCGAGTTGGGCTTTTCCAAAGACCTGCATTATAAGCCTATATTGTTTACACTGCTGGGACACAGGTCACTACGCGTGAGGGTGTGGCGTGCCTAGTGCGGGTTGGTACTATCAAGATTCACAATAGCAGTCGCATAATAAGGGCTATATTGCTATGAAGTGGCGGTCCAGGCTGTACCTACAGCTGTGTGTATAAGTGATGTATTAACACAAAACTCACTGCTACACACTAGCATTTTATACATACCGTCGGCGACGCACAGACATGACCTTGGTCGGTTCATACCATTGCTAAAATTTACTTGTATAGTTCCGGTAGCGTGCAGCGTATCGTCTTGGATTAAGAAACTCATAGGTCTGGGTTCAAATCTCGCGATGAAGCTTTAATTTTTCTTTTCAACAGTCATCTTCATCTGTTCTTTTATTATTCGATTTATTAATATACCAGAATAATAATGTAACAATTTTTTTTTATTACTCGTATTGTTATTTAAATAAAGGTTTAACAATAATAAATGATTACAAAATGTTTATTCGTTATAACTTCATGAAGAATGTATAAAAATAACTAATAATAACTTCTTGTTAAAACAGTTTATTTTCTCAAAGAATTATTTATTGAAGTAAATAAGCTAGTTGGTGAACTATGATAATCAGGCTATGGTATCTTAGTAATATAATAATATTGTGCTGATTACTACTGTGTGTCGGTACTCTAAATAAATCACAATATTCTACAAAAATCTACCCACGTAAAAGTAACAAATGCAGAGAAGTTGTCACAATACAATTAAATGACTCAGTAGTACTACTTTTATTCTACTGCGAGTGAGTTCGTTCTAACTCAAACCTCAAAGTTAACAAATCGTATTTAATAGGACTTAAAGAGGTTATAGCTTAAGTGTTCATTTTCATTCCGAAAAGAAGATTGAAACTAAACCTCAAAATAATCCAGATTACGGATAAGACAAAATATTATTTGAATATTACTAAAATAAATAAATGTTTGTAATTTATAACTTAATGTTAATGTTTTTTTCCGTTAACTATGTTATTGAGCTGATTCTCGAGCTGGTTTTCGCGATGATGCGAACCTTCTGCGTGGAGTGCACGGCGCACGGTTCGTAAAGATGTGTCGAATAATTCGGCAAAATGTCTTGTCGTTTTGAAACCACTTGTTTCATATTCGCTGAACGTGTGCCTGTTATAGGAGCTGGGGTCTTCCACTTTGCTTTCCACGGGCAAGGCTACCGCCTTCCTCATATCTTTTCACCCACCGACTCACAGTATTTCACTAAAACAAAAAAGGGGTAATGTTAGGCTACTAAGCAAAATACACACTTTATGTATTACCTACTAACAAAATTATTTAAAAGGGCAATTTCACATAAATATTAAGTATAATGTTATTTTCATCGTTCTATATTATAATCTAGGAAATAAATTTACATCGAAATTTTATATTTTTATTCTATTTAGACATTATGATATTTATAAAACGTTTAAAAATAACTACAAGGATCAGCAGTTTAATAAAATATTTAAATCGTAATACTCACACTCAGTCCGGTTTCATCACATAGGTATTTGTGATATAGGTATTAAGTCCACTTTTATGCAGCGCAATAATATTTGCTTTCATTTCTATATTTAAATTTGCTTACATTTTAAAATGAATTAGAAGAACGTTAATAGATGAAACACACGTCACTAGCACACAATATCAACCAACACCGTTCTATAAGTCGCGGTGAATGAGTCGTAAATCATTTAAATTTATTTAGGTTTCTGTGGGTATAGTGATAAAGTTTTACGAGTTTAGTGAATAAGACGAACAGAACAAGAAACTATACTCAAAAGTGATTTTTGAAACCATAAAAAGACTGTCACACAGCGAGTGGGATTCGAAACCGCGACTCGCTGCGCTGAAACGCGATAATCAAGTGCGGTAACCGCTCAGCTATCATGCCATTTGCTTTAACGGTTGAATTTAGGAAATACATTCATTTGTAAACGTATGAGAGTGTGTGTGTCTATAGTATTATAGCCAATAGAAATTGCTTATTATAAGAAGGTCGTAAGTTAAAGCGAAGTGTCAATCTATTGCTTTTTGAGATTGGGGCACCATTAGTGGAGGCTACTGTACAAAGATCTGACAGCGACTATCATACAAAAAAACACGTAACAAAACGCCTGTGACATTTCGTCATCATGTGATAGAGGGCGAGCATATATTGCTATCAAACGGGCAAAAATGTAGGCACCGGCTCGCTACTGAGTTCCAAACCAGCAGATCGAACTCAGGACCTTAGAAGTCATGTTTGCAACCACTAATCCTACTACGAGGCAGTTAAGTCATCGGGTCAGTCAACGGAAACCACTATGATGATGATGATGATGATGGGACTCCCTTTTCCGCACGTAGACTCCCATTCGGTCCGTTGTGCGTGGGGATGCTGGCTAGCAGAGCCAGCCTAGCTCCGCCCAAAAGCACAGAAGCTTCCTGGGAGCTTCACAGGCTTCGCGGAGCGACCTCACTGTTCCGAGGATTTCTTCGCGTTGAGAAGCCACGGCCTCGCATTCCAGGATGACGTGGGCGGCTGATTCCTCGGCGTCAAGGCAGCCCCTGCAAAGCGGGCTGTCTGTGGCGCCTATGTTAAAAAGGTGTTTGTTAAGGGTGTTATGGCCCGTAATTGTTCCTATTATTATTCTAAGGTTATTTCTGCTCAGGCTGAGAAGTTTTTTGGTTAATCGCGGGTGTACAGTTGGTAAAGCCAATTTTGACTGTCTACAGTCTGTTGCCCGTGACCATCTGTTGTTATGGAGTTCGGTCGACCTTTGGCGAATCCACGCACGAAATTGTGAGAAAGGCAGGGGGAGAAGTGGGTACGGGCCTAGCACTTTCATATCAGAGCCTCTCTTCGCAAGTTCATCTGCGGCATCATTGCCTAAAGATCCACTGTGCCCTTTGATCCACTGGAGTGCAATACGATTGGACGTCGATAAACTCTCCAGGGCAAGATGGCACTCAAAAATTAGTTTGTTGTTAGTTTGTTTGTTTTCTAAAGCTTTGAGCACAGATAGGCTGTCGGATAGGAATTTAATGCCGTAGTTCCGGATGCCTAAGCGCTTTACTGCTGTAGCGGCTTGTGTTAAGGCAACACATTCACACTGAAAGATTGAACTGTGTGTGCCTAGCGGTATGTGAAAGTTGATGTTGAGGTCGAGGGAGTGTGCGCCAGCACCTGAACCGTTTTGTGTTTTTGAGCCATCTGTGTAGATGCGCACTTCATTGGCTCCCGACTGGTCCCTTTCTTCCTCTACTGTTTGTATAATATAGTTTTTGTTGAACATAGGTTGGTTTGGTGTTCTATCACACGGGGCAGCGATGAGTGGCTGGTACTCAATCGCCCGGTCCAGGATTTTAGCGTGTGGGCTGGTTAAATTCTTGCCCCATATGCCCAGATGCATTAGCCTGATAGCAGCTAGTGCGGCCTCCTGCTGTATGTACAGGTCCAGGGGAGTTAATTGAAGGGCTATCTCCATGGCTGCTGTTGGGGTGGTTCTCATGCAGCCAGTGGTAGCTGAACAGGCCAGTCGTTGGAAGCGCTGTAGTCTAGTAATGGTGGTTGAGAGTTCGGTCCTCGTCCACCAAACCAGAGCGCCATAAGCCAACATTGGCCTGATCACCGCTTTATATAGCCACAGGGTAATCTTCGGAGAAAGCCCCCATGTTTTTCCTAACATTTTTTTACATTGGTATAGTGCAATTGTGCTTTTATTGAGTTTGTAGTCAAGATGCTTGTTCCAGAGCAGTTTGCTGTCAAGGATCACCCCCAAGTACTTGACTTCGTCTTTGAGTGTTAGTTCTGTGTTGAAGAGTTTTGGAAGCCTATGGGGTCCCAGGGTTCTTTTGTTGGTGAACATTATTAGTTCTGTTTTCGAGGGGTTAACCGATAGTTCGTGTTTCGTGCACCAACTCTCGATTATTTTGAAGGCACTTCTCATGAGATCACACAAGATGCCCTCAAATTTCCCCGAGATTAAAATTGCTATGTCGTCCGCGTATCCCACCGAGTACAGACTGCTGGCGTTGAGCTCTGCGATGAGCTCATTTACGACCAAGTTCCACAGTAGTGGTGACAGCACCCCACCCTGTGGGCAGCCTCTACTTACGATACCTCGCGTGGTGGTGTTCACGGTAAATCGAATAGCACGGTATTTTAGCATGTTATTGATCCATTCTATGAGTGTTCGCGCAACACCGTGCGTGGCAAGTGCCTGTTCGATGCTGGCGAAGTTAGTTTTATCGAAAGCACCTTCTATATCAATGAAGGCGCCTAGGGTTGGGGTTTTTGTTTTAAGAGCACTTCCTATGCGTGAAACTACGCTATGGAGTGCTGATTCAGTTGATTTGCCTGCACAGTAGGCGTGTTGATTAGGATGTAAGGGTCTATGTACCGAAATTTGGGACCTAATCTTCCTATCCCCCAGCCTCTCCAGTGTCTTCAGGAAGAACGAGGAGAGGCTTATGGGTCTAAAAGACTTGGGTTGGGTGTAGTCACCCCTGCCCGGCTTCGGTATGAAAATTATTTTTACTTCTCGCCAGTTCAAGGGGATGTAGCGGTGGGCCAGGCAGGCTCGATATACCTTAAGGAGGTAATCAGCCAGTAGATCTTGGCTCCACCTGAGCAGAGCTGGGAAAATACCGTCCAGCCCTGCTGCCTTGAAAGGTAAGAAGGTGTTGATTGCCCATGTTATCTTGTCTTTGTCAATTACTTCTAACGCCACCTCCCAATCCAGGCTACTCGTGGCCCTCTCCCTATGTGGTTCCCAGCTTTGCTGGGTGGCAATCTGGCATCCTGGGAAGTGGGTGGTTAGAAGTAGTTCGCTTGTTTCAGCGTCGTTTGTAGTGTAGGTGTTATCTGTTTTTTTCAGGCATCCTATTGAGTGGTCTTTGTCTTGAGCAAGACAGGTTTTAACCCTCATTGCCTGGTTGTTACTTTCAATGTTGGTACAGAAACGCCTCCAGCTATTCTTTCCTCTGAGGCGTATCATTTTTTTATACATTTTGCGAGCTGTTGTATAGTGGTCCCAATCTATCGGCGACCGTGTGTTCCTAGCTCTGTTGAACAATCTTCTCAGCTTTCGTCGATGTCTTTCCAGTTCAGGGCTCCACCAGGAATGGCGAGCTCCCTGCCTTGGTACCGTGAGGGGACACGACTGTTCATAGCTAGATAGGAGGATGGATGTGATGTTGTTTACATGTTCGTCTAAGTTGGTTACTGGTATTTCAGCCGGAAGGGCGGGTAATCTGACTATTTCAGCCTCGACTAATCTGACAAACTTGACTTGGTCTGTGTTGCGAGGAACCCTTCTTGGCTGTGGTTTGGTTAGGTTAAAATTAATGGTATAGCGGATCCATCTGTGGTCTGAACATGATATCTCATTGGACACATGCCAGTCCTGTATGGAGTTGGAAATACCTATGGTTGCTATTGTTAAGTCAATTATTGTTTGCGATCTCGCGTTTATGAAGGTAGGTTCAGAACCCTTGTTGAGTAAAACAAGGTTATTACTAAGAATAAAATCAAGCATTACCTCACCTCGGTTGTTGGTTTTGACATTACCCCAGAGCGTGTGGTGCGCATTGGAGTCTGTCGCGATGATTAGTTCCAGTTTCTCCTTTTCACAGTACTCTACCAGTGAGGCGAGCTCTGGCAGAGGCACGTCCTCATCACCCGGCAGGTATGCCGAGGCCAGTACAATGTCCGGGAGTTCCTGCTCGGTTCTGAAAAGCCTGATTGCTGTCAGGTCCCTCGAACAGAATTCGTTAATTAGAAGGTTAGGTACATGTTTTGGGACAAAAATGCAGGTGCGCGGATTGGTTACGGAGGTGTCTAGCAGCAACTTACCTCCGATGTTACCCAGACCGCATATTCTGCCACCCCTGATCCACGGCTCTTGGATGAGGGCGATGGTTTTACCTTGTTGATTTTCCAGCACTCTGCGCAAGGTGGCCGACGCAGATTGGCTGTGCTGGAGGTTGGTTTGCAAGATCCTAGTCCCGCAAAGGAGAGGAGCAGAGGCTGCTGTCCTCGCCCTCACTTCTCTCCCCTTGCGGAAAGCAGTCCTCGTCCGAAAGTAGAATGGACGAGAGTGGATCTTGTATTAATCCCGCAGTTGATAAAACCTCCAGCGCTGCCATAGAAGTCGCCAGATCCACCGCCTCCCCAGCATTACCCGTCGCGGAAGGCGACGGGGAACGTCCAGGTGGCAACGGACCAAGCTCCTCCTGAGGCGCGGTCGAGGTTGTTGCTTTTGATAGCGCGGCGGCATCCTCCTTGGAACTACTCTCCTCCAGGAAACGGATGTATATACTACCCATGAGGTAGTAAACCCGCCGCTGCTGGTCTTTTATGGTTTTCACCATGGACTCTGGCACACGATAGAAGAGACAGGTTCCCGGGGGCTCCTGTCTGACCCTTTCATGTGTCAGAGTCCAGGTGTTCATCTTGAGGTTCGGGTTCTGTCTCGCCAACATCCTGTGCAATTGTGATGTGTCCTCGCTGTTTTCGGGGACATACAGCATGCACAGTACCTTCTTAGGTATGTCGGCTTGAGGCCGAACGGTGAGCTTGGTCCCCGGTAACGGGGACGACATATTGGTTATGATCCCCTTGAGCCAGGCCAGCGTGAAGTCGTCCTCACACCATGTCTTGAGGACACCTTCGGCGAAGTGGGCCCGGCCTCTGAAGTGGATCGCGGTGCTTTGAGTTGTGTCGGTTGGTTCTGGAGTTGCCTTCAGCAGAGCACGGAGTTGGTTCTCAATCAACTGCCGGATACCCTCCGCTTGCTCCTGCGTCATGTCCATAAAGGGCTCGGTCATGACGGCAACGCACAGCTCGTTGTTCCTGAACGCCGCGGCCGCTTCGGCGTAGCTCACCGAAGTTCCATCACCCGTACGGGAGCGAGCAGGCTTACTCTTCTTACTAACACCGGTTGGTGTGATGGAATCGTCGGGACGCAAACGCTTCTGCGCCCTGGCCGGCGTCGTTCTGGTCTTTAATAATTTTTTCCGCCCTCTTGGCTTCGCACTGCGCTTGCGCTTAACGCCGGTGGCATCCTCGCCTTTCGGCGTCTCAGCCGTGGCGGAGGTCTTGAGGGTCGTCTTTTTGTGCGATATTGTTTGCCAGTTGTTGGCGATTGATGGTCCTGCCAGTGGGGCTTTGGCCAGATTCGTTAGGTCCCTCTCAGAGACCGCAGCCGTTGACGCAGCCCGTGTTTTGGGCGCATCTACATTTGCGTTACTCCTCGAGTCGCCTTGAGCGAAAACTGAGCTTGGCCTTTCGGTCAGGATTGTGTTAGGGGGCGCATCCGTGGACGCAGATGAGGTTGGGATTGCTCGGGACGCAGCCTGTTGTGGCGCATCCCTTGCGGTTGCCTTCCTCATCGCATCCTTGGACGCAGCCGAACGTTTATGTTTATTGGGTGCATCTGTGGATGCAGCCTTAGGCGGTTGCCGCTTAGGCGCATCTTGAGACGCAACCCTTGCGTTGATTGTGGAAGGCGCATCTGAAGACGCAGCCCATGGTGTGTTGGCTTTTGTAAGCGCATCCGACGAGCGGGACGCAGCTTGTGGCTTGGTTTTTGTCGCGTTTGTCTCGTTATCCATAGGTTTGGACGTTTTTGATTCACCGTTGGAGCGCTCCACCCGCCACGGAGCCCTCAGTCGGGGACGTCGCCCGTTCAACGAGCGAACGCCAGAGCTACTCCTTCGGTATAGGATCACCCTAGCAGGAAGATGACGAGCCCGCACACGACGGAGAATCGCGGGACTATATACGGCACGAGACTATGCCGCAACTCATCCCGGGACCCCACGTCACGCCGGCTGCCCCCCCCCACTAAGCCGATCCTTGCTTGACATCCCGCTTATGGGATGCCACAGCCGATTGATCGCGGGTAGCTACCCCGCGACCTCCCGTGTAAGAGGAAATCCGGGCCAAAGTGGTGTGTTGTGTGCAACCTGCTCCACTCAACCACCAGGATTCCTTCATCCCTCCGTACGGGTCCCCGCGCACGGCACAAACACGCGGGAGGTCATTGCTATCCATCATCTGCTCTTTTTCGATGATGGACACCCAGGGGCATGACCTCGCCACCCCTGAGGTAAATCGCCTGGTGATTTCTGTTACGTCTAATTCATATGGAATTAGACCAATAACGGGGCGGCAACCTCGAGAAGGAACATCACCAGACTTGTCTTAAGGATCTACACGACCGTTGCGCTCTCCCTCAAGACCACGCCACCTTGCCGCCTCAGAAGGAGGAGGCAAGGTAGGCTTGCGTATACAAAACCAAGCCAAGCATATAAGCAAGCGAAGCAGGTTGCTCGCCATTGCGACCCGAGCCGTCAGGCGAGGGTCTTAAGAGAGCCGAGGACGATAATCATCAATACACACGTGTATCATACGACGTTTTTCAACACACTTGCGAAGAAAATAATACTAAATCATCATCATCCATCATCATCCATCATCATCCATCGTCATCCATCATCATCATCCATCATCATCCATCGTCATCCATCATCATCCATCATCATCTATCATCATCCATCATCATCCATCATCATCATCCATCATCATCCATCATCATCCATCGTCATCCATCATCATCCATCGTCACCCATCATCATCCAGCATCATCCATCATCATCCATCATAATCCATCATCATCCATCGTCATCCATTATCATCCATCATCATCCCTCGTCATCCATCATCATCCATCATCACTCATCATCACCCATCATCATCCATCATCATCATTCATCATCATCCATCATCATCCATCATCATCCAGCATCATCCATCATCATCCATCATCATCCATCATCATCCAGCATCATCCAGCATCATCCATCATCATCCAGCATCATCCATCATCATCGTTTTTAAGAACAAAGCAACTCAAACAAAAAACAACCTATAACTCACTAAGAACAAAGCAACTCAACCAATTCTATAACTCACTAGTGAATAATAGTAATGAAAAAGTCACAGTTTGATAATAGGTGTCATTATGTGCCTAACTGTAGTGAAATTAGAGCCATTTTATGAGCAAGTGTGTTGAAAATAATATAATACTACTGTTTTCTTTACAGGTTTGGCCGGAAACCTGTAGTGTTATTAACACTCATTTTGGATGTCGTTATCGTAGTTATATCTGCAGTTGTACCACATTTTTGGATGTTTTTAGCCTGTCGATTTTTCAATGGAGTATCAATGGGTGGATCTATGTTGGCTTGCTACATATTAATAGTAGAATTGTGTGGAAAGTCCTTTAGACCCCATGTGTCAGGCCTTCAGCAGATAACATTGTTAACGGCATACGTGACACTTCCCGTCATTGCATACTTCATCAGAGAATGGAGATACTTACAATTAGTGACGTCAGGGCCATGGCTAATAGTCGTCGTGTATTACTGGCTATTACCTGAATCTCCTCGATGGCTGATCACAGTAGGGAGAAAGAAAGAAGCTATTGACATCCTAACCCATATAGCTAGGGGTGCTTGGACAGGAAACCTCCCCGTGTGCCCGTGGGCTGGAGTTTCCCTTGGATACGTCTGGGGGAAAGGCCAGTCTCCGGGACGGTGCACCCTGGGATGCGGGCAATGTCACCCCATTGGGTACTTGTGCCTAAGGGGTGTCGTTGCCCGTATGCCAATATCCTGTCGGCGGGACGCTCCAACGCGTGTATCTCTGCGCTCATGCAGAGACGCACAGCGGCGGAGTAAGAGCGGGCTCGGTGTGCACTCACCCTGCCACCGGGCAGGCAAGAAGGAGTGCTCTCCTTCTGCCACCGTTAATCTCGTAGCCCCGAAGATTGTCACGGTCATGTCTCTGACTTTTGACGGGGGTCGAGGGCCTTGGCTTAACCGCCCGGGCCGCGAGGAAGAAATCCTCTATAAAAAATTACCCCAAACCTCCAAGCGGCGGCGCACCGTGAGGGAGGTTGTAAGCTTGACTAATGGGTAGCTTAATTAGTCTCGAGTGCGAACCACTATTTTTTGAGTAAATTAATCGTTTATACTCGTGGGATCTAATATGGAAAAACTTATTAAAACCAAACAAAACCAAGTAGAGGAGGAGAGTGATGCGGGGTCGGGGTCCGACTCCGCATCCAGTGCGAAGGGCTCTGAAAAGGGCCCGGAGCATGTGGCGGTGGGCGCTTCGAGGAGGACGGAGTTCCTCATGAAGCGCCCCAAACCAAAGGACGGCCAGGGGTCGTCCTCGGATGGCGGGACGGCCTCGGCTCTAAAGCTGGGCAAGATCTGTCGGCAGGGTGGGGTTCGGTTAGGCCGAAGCCTAACCCCAAAAGAACGCGCCGAGCCGAGCGCCGGGGCGGCCCAGGCGGCTGAGGCTCAGGAAACCGAGGGGCAACTTTCTGGAGGGACCAGCAGCAGGGCCCTCTCGGAGTCGTCTGGCGGTGAGCCGGACAACGCTGGCGGCTCCAATTCGGAGCGGACGGCCAGGCTCGCGGAGGTTGTGGCTGCTGCAGTCAAGGGTGTGTCCATGAAGAGGCTACAGTCCTCGAAAGGCAAGGCCATACCCGCAGCCATAGCCTCCATTATGGCGGCAGCGGAGGACTTATACTCCCGACCTCCGTCGGACGGTATGTCGGAGATGCGGGCGGAGGTCGCCCGTTTGACGGCCGCCATGGAGCTTCTCCGAAAGGAGAACGAGGAGCTCCGAGCGGACCTGGCCGTGCTCCGAGGAGCTGGCCCCACGGTTGTGCCTCAGAAGGGGGCGCGGCATGGGCAAGGTGGAACCAAGCCAGAGGAGGAAGACCGGGTGCTGAGTCTGGTGCGGAAGGAGTTGGCAGCCTTCCAGAGCCGGTTTTCCACCCTGGAGGCCATCGTCTTGCGCCCCCCGCTAGCGGCGAATCGGCCGGTCTCGGGCCAGCAGAGGACCACTTATGCCGTCGCCACGACTGCCACAGCCAAGTCGGCATCACAGTCGAGTCGGACCCCGGCGAAACCGGTGCCGCCCAAGCCCAAGAAGGGCGGGGTGGCTGCTCAGTTGGCTACGCCCCCAGCCGTGGTGCCAGGACGGTCGGCCCCGCCTCCCCCATCTCCCGCGGCTGACGCCGAATGGGAAGTAGCCGGGGAGAAAAAGAAGGCGGGCAAGGCAGCGAGGTCTGCCAAAAGGAAGGAGAGGCGGCAGCGGCGCAAAAAGCGTAGCGCCGCGGCTAGGTTACGCGCCCCGAAGTCCGCCGCTGTAGTGATAACACTACAGCCGGAAGCGGAGAAGAAGGGCGTGTCCTACCGCGACGTGCTTTCAAAGGCACGGGCGGCGGTGAACCTCGCGGAGCTGGGTGTCTCCAACGGCATGCGGATGAGGGTGACTGCGACCGGAGCCCGCATGTTGGAGATCCCTGGTGCGGCCAGTGGCCCGACCGCTGACGCCTTGGCCGAAAGGCTCAGGGCGTCCCTAGATGCGGACGAGGTTCGAGTGTCCAGGCCCACCAAGTGCGCTGACATGCGCATCTTGGGCCTGGACGACTCCGTGACGGAGGGCGAGGTTGTGGCCGCCGTAGTCAGGACTGGGGAATGCTCTGCCGAGCAGGTGAAGGCAGGCACCATCCGTCCTGACAACACGGGGATGCGAACCGTAACGGTGAGCTGCCCCGTGTCGGCGGCCAGAAAGATAACGGAGGAGGGTCGAAGGCTCCTGGTGGGCTGGGTTTCAGCGCAGGTGAAGCTGCTGGAACCCAGACCTCTGAGGTGCTTCCGCTGCCAGGTGGGCCACCACGTGGGAGTGCAATGCACCTCGGAGGTGGACCGCAGCAGCCATTGCTTCCGCTGCGGTCAGCCCGGTCACAAGGCCGGCTCGTGCATTGCCAAGCCGCACTGTTACCTATGTGCGGCAGCTGGCAAGCCGGCCGAACACCGGGCTGGGAGCAAAGCCTGCGCTCCACCCGCTGAAGCCAGGGGCCGAGGCAGGGCCAAGCCCTCCGCCACCGCCGTCACCGCCGCAACCGCCGCCACTGCCGCCGCCGCTGCCGCCTCCACCGCCGTTGTTGCCGCCGCCGTTGCGGCTGGGCCTGCCCAGGGGGCCCCGGAGGAGGGTAATATGGAGTGTACGTAACGGCTCCATTACGCCTCCTCCAGGCGAATATCAACCACTGCGCCGCCGCTCAGGATCTGTTGATCCAGAGCATGGCGCAGTGGTCGATTAACATCGCCGTGGTCGCTGAGCCGTACTTTGTCCCGCCCAGGGATGACTGGGTGGAGGACCTGAGCGGCTCAGTGACCCTCATTTCGTCGGCCGCCGCCGGTACCCCGACCCTCGAGAGTGTCAAGAGGGGACGGGGTTGCGTTGCAGCACGGTTCGGGGAGATTGTCGTGGTAGGGGTGTACTTCTCCCCGAGCCGAACTCTCGCCGAGTTCCACAACTCCCTTGCGGAGTTGAGAGACGTCGTCGTCGGGTTTCGTTCCCTCCCCGTGCTCGTCCTCGGGGACTTCAATGCCAAGAGCTTGGCTTGGGGTTCCCGTTTGACGAATGTGCGGGGCAGGATGGTGGAGGACTGGGCTCTGGAAGCAGACCTGGTCGTCCTAAACCGGGGTTCTGTCGCCACCTGTGTGCGGATGCGGGGTGAGTCGGTGGTGGACATTTCGTTCGCCAGCCCCGCTCTGTCGCCGCGTGTCATTGACTGGCGCGTCATGGAGGGGGTGGAGACGTATTCCGACCACCGGTACATCCGGTTTGACGTCTCCGCCCAGACCTCGAGCGCGCCGGTCCGACAGGCCCCGTGTGGTCCGCGGTGGGCGTTGAAGCAGCTGGACCGGGAGCTTCTCCTGGAAGCCTCGATCGTGCAGGCCTGGGTGTCATCACCGGACAGGCCTGCCGACATCAACGACGAGGCCGAGTGGTTCCGGGAGACCATGTCCGAGGTATGTGACGTGGCAATGCCCCGGGTCCAGCCAGGTCGTGCTTCACGCCAGGTGTACTGGTGGTCGCCGCAGTTGACAACACTGCGCGAGGCGTGTGTTGCTGCGCGACACCTTTACTCCAGGCACCGCAGGCTCCGTATCCGCCCTCCGGATACGGAAGCCATTGAGGCGGAGCTGTACGAGGGGTACAGAGTGGCGAAGACCGCCCTCCGGGATGAGATCCTGCGGGCCAGAGTT
This sequence comes from Polymixis flavicincta, assembly GCA_949987655.1. Lineage (NCBI taxonomy): Eukaryota > Metazoa > Arthropoda > Insecta > Lepidoptera > Noctuidae > Polymixis > Polymixis flavicincta. The sequence continues at coordinate 14,403,860 of OX465182.1, forward strand.
GTGGCCCGCGAGGAGTCGCTGGAGACTCTGAACAGAGACCCGTGGGGACGCCCCTACAAAACGGTGCGTGATAAAATCCGCCCGTGGGCTCCCCCGCTGACGCAGAGTCTCCGGCCTCATCTCGTGCAGGACGTGGTGAGCGCTCTGTTCCCCTCACGAGGGGAGCACGCTCCCCCGCCTATGGCTCCGCCTCCTGCGGTGCCCGATGCGGACCACACCGACGACGACGACGACTCTCCAGAGGTGACCGAGGTAGACCTGAGAGTGGCGGTACGTAGGCTGAATGCCAAGAATACCGCCCCAGGACCCGACGGCTTGCCCGGCAAAGCCTGGGTCCTGGCCTTGCAGGCTCTCGGGCCTCGACTAAGAGGGCTCCTAAGCGCATGCTTGGAGGAGGGCCAGTTCCCACTTCGCTGGAAGACGGGGAAACTGGTCCTCATCAAGAAGCCGGGGCGCCCAGCGGACTCTCCGTCCGCTTACCGGCCCATTGTACTGCTCGACGAGGTGGGCAAGCTCTTTGAGAGAGTAATTGCAGACCGCCTCGTCGGGCGGCTGGTGCGGGTGGGGCCGGATTTGGCGGAGAGCCAGTTTGGTTTCCGCAGGGGGCGCTCCACGGTGGACGCCATCATGCGCGTGCGAGCCCTCACGACGGGGGATGCTGTGGCCCGGGGTGGGGTCGTCTTGGCGGTGTCATTAGACATCGCCAATGCCTTCAACACCCTGCCCTGGAGTTGCATAAGGGAGGCACTCCGGTATCACCGGATGCCGACCTACCTCTGTCGTGTGGTCGAGGCCTATTTGACGGACAGGGCCGTCATCTACCCCGGTCACCTCGGAGAGTGGAACCGGCGAGAGATGTCGTGCGGTGTCCCACAGGGATCGGTCCTGGGGCCGTATCTGTGGGACATCGGGTACGACTGGGTGCTGCGCGCCGACCTCCCTGGCGGCGTCAGTGTAGTCTGCTACGCTGACGACACGCTGGTCCTGGCGCAAGGGAGGTCGTACCAGGCGGCGGCCGACTTAGCGACACAAGGGGTTGCGACAATCGTGGATAGGATCCGGCAACTGGGACTCGAGGTGGCATTGCACAAGTCCGAGGCCATGTGGTTTCATGGTCCTCGGAATGCGCCACCGACGGGTTCCCAGATAACGGTGGGAGGGGTTCACATCGGCGTCGAGTCGACGATGAAGTACCTGGGACTCGTCCTCGACAGCCGGTGGAACTTCGCGGAGCATTTCCGCCGTTTGGCTCCCAGACTGGAGCGGGCCGGGGCTGCGTTGAAGCGGCTCTTGCCCAATCTAGGGGGGCCAAACGCCTCCTGCCGGAGGCTCTACGCGGGGATCGTGCGGTCCATGGCCCTATACGGGGCGCCGGTGTGGGCGCCTACATTGAGGCGCCAACCAGCTCGCAAGCTGAGGGCGTCCCATAGGGTCATGGCGATCAGGATGATCCGAGGATATCGCACGATCTCCGGCGAGGCGGCGGGCCTCCTTGCCGGATTACCGCCATGGGATCTGGAGGCAAAGGTCCTCGCGCAGATATGGGAGTGGCGCGAGGAGGCCAAACGCCGGGGCGTAACTCCGCTGCCGCGGGAAATCGCGGCACAGCGGACAGAGCTCCGGCGGGATCTCATGGTGACATGGAGAGAGCGATTGTCGCAACCCAGTGCTGGGCACGCCACGATTGCGGCGGTAAGTCCCCTCTTTGAGGAGTGGTTTGAGAGGCGGCATGGCGTCCTCACCTTCCGCCTGACGCAGGTCCTCACCGGACACGGTTGTTTCGGGAGGTTCCTGTTTCGGATAGGGCGGGAGGAAACGCCCGGGTGTTTCCACTGCGAAGATCGCCCTGAGGACACGGTGGAGCACACGGTGGCGGTCTGCCCTGCTTGGGCGGAGCACCGCCGTGTCCTCGTGGAGGCGATCGGCGGCGGCGATCTCTCGCGTCCGGCCCTGGTCCAAGCCATGGTACGGAGCGAGAGGGCATGGGGAGCCGTCACCTCCTTCAGCGAAGCAGTAATGCTCGCGAAGAGGGAGGCGGCGCACGTGAGGGAGAGGCAGCATATGCGCCCTCGCGACCCCAGCCGCCGCAGGATACGGAGACGCCCTGGGCGTCGGGAATCCCAGGCCGATTTCCGGCCACCGTAGGCATGGGCTTGCGGACGGCGAGTAATGGGTAGCTCGCTGTCCGGTAAGGACCAAGCCCAAGTCGACGGCGCGTTGTGTTCCACGCGCGCCTCAAAGAGATGTCAGCACAAAAAGTGATGGGACCCGCAAGGGTCGATGCCTGCCAGGGGTGCGGGTTTGTTCGAAAGAGACACCACAGCCCCTGGCTTAAGGGCTACTGAAGGAACACGGGTGGGTTTTAGTCAGTAAAAGTCTGACACGCCCTCCTGCTCCACCCAGAGCGGGAGAAGTTATTTGATGATTTCCCACCCAAAAAAAAAAAAAAAAAAAAAAAAAAAAAAAAAAAAAAAAAAAAAAAAAACCCATATAGCTAAAAGGTAACTGCATCCATTCTACATTATGAACATAACAATCTGTATAAATAAAAAGAAAAGTCCTGACTGACTGACCCTTGGACCCTTGAAAGCTGAAATTGCACAGAGATTCCCTTTATAACGTATACAACGAATAAGGAAGGATTTTTCGAAATTCAACCCCTAAGGGAGTTAAATAGGTGATGAAAGTTCCACGTGGGCGAAGCCGCCGGCAAAAGCTAGTAATAAGATAATACTATAGTGATATATGAAAATAATACGTTTTATATAATTACAGAAACAATCGACCAACAGAGAACATTGAAACAATTGTTGAAAAAATAGAATTGTTAAACCGAAGTCAGCATCAAACTGGAACTTATATGGACCTTTTCAGAACTCCAAAAATAAGAGCGTATACAATGATAACTGCATTAATATGGATGTCTGTTTCCCATACGTTTTACGGTCTTAATCAATACATAGGCCGCCTTCAGGGAAACATATACCTGAACGTGATGCTTTCTGCGGCTTGTCTCACGCCAGGTTTAATCCTAGTCGTTATCGCCACTTTGTATTTTAGGAGAAAAGTTACCATAATAACAAGTTTTGTCACGGCATCAGTATCATTGTTGATATTCATTTTCATTCCGAGTCAGTTAAGAGCTGCATCTTTAGCATTTGCTATATTAGGTTTGACAGGAGCCTACACTGCTTTCGTTCAGGCGTACTTATTTACATCTGAAGTGTTTCCAACTGTAATACGAAATATAGCAATAGGTTTTGCTTCAATGTTTGCAAGGTTTGGAGGATTTGTTGCGCCCTTCGTCGTTAATATAGAAATAGAATGGGTATCCATACTTATATTTAGTGGTATAGCATTGTGTGCAGCGGTACTTTGCTATTTTCTTCCCGAAACGAAGGCAACTACACTTCCAAATACGATTGAGCAAAGAGAACATGCAAAGGCGTAAGAAATAGAATGTTCGCTAATACATTTAGAAGATCATTTATTATTTCATCTTGTATAAACGTTTCTAGTCTATCAGGGGTGACGGAAATGGCGTGCATTTGCACCTATGGTTTCAAAATAAAATAAGGTGTAGAACTTTCTGTATTTTATTAAATACTAGTTTCCACCCGCTACTTCACCCACGTGGAAGTCGGAAATTATACCCCGGGAATATACTACCGGGATAAAAAGTATCCTATGTGTTGATATAGGTTATAATCTATCTGTATGCCAAATTTTATCCAAATCCGTTAGGCTGTTTTTGCGTGAAAGAGTAACAAACATCCATACATACATCCATAAACACAAACTTTCACGTTTATAATATTAGTAAGGATAATAGCCGAAAAGGCCTAATACAATAGAATATAATACTTTTATTTACAGACGAAGGAGAAAAATAAAAAAACAACAATAATAGAGAACTTAACCTATTCAAAGCAGGTGCCTCTCTCAATTCTAAACAAAGTCAACAAAGCAAGCAATTAGGCATTAGTCAACAAAGTTACCGAACTCCTATTTCCAAAACCAATCGACCTTAGGTGGGGTGCTATTGAGCTTGCTTCGCTCGCTCTTATTTTCTTCTCTGTCTTAATTCTTAAGCTTCTTTATACAAATGTACACAGTTAGTCTTCTTTCTGTATGCTTGGACAAAATTAAACATTAAGAGGCTAGATGCAAAAATTATCGAGCTCACTTTGCATCCTACATTCTCTTGTTGCTTTTCTGCATAAAATCGACCGAGTAATTCCTTGTATGCATGGACAAACAATAACCTTACATATCCGAAGTGAAGTGTAGAAACAATGATCGACCCAACTGCGTGGAGCTGAAGATGCACCCCTGAATAAACCCGGCGCCCATGTATTCTATGGTACGTCGTAGAGCAGATGGCGTTTATGTTACCTACCATATCAATCAATCATCTCCACCATATAAATAAATAAATAAATAATAATCGTTTATTTATAAAAATGAGCACATTCACAAAGTATCTTAATAATTAAAATAGAACACAGTTGCTTATTGGCTGAACTAGGTTGAACCTGTGTTTCAGGCTATGAAGTGCATAAAACTTAATGTAATAAATTAACAGTGCGTATAAAGTAAAAAGTAAATTAAAACTAGGTAATAAAAGAAATAGTAATAAAATAGCATGTTAGTCGATCTATTTGCAGAAAACAAGTAGGTAGTTCTTCTGTTTGGGCATAAGCGATGGTTTGCAAATATTTCAGTATAATTTTCTTACAGCTAAAGTAGTTTAATTTATAGATACTTAGTTTTCTATTTAACCTATTGTACAGAAAAGGGCCTCAGAATGTAAAAATCTTTCTGCAAAGACATGTTTTGAGGTTGCATTAGATGTGCATACTATATCATTCCGTCTTTTGTAAGTATTTTCAGCAGTGTAAGTAAGCATGGTGTTCTGTTTTAATACTAAGTGCATAATGAAAAGTTGGCGAACAGTCAGTACGTTGCAGGATTTATATAGCAGATCTGTGGGAAAGAAAAAGGGATGGAAGTTTGCTACCTTTAAAATTGCTCTCTGAGCTCTTTCAAGAGGAAGCAGATTAGTTTTTGGTGCGCCACCCCATGATGTAATGCAGTATTGAATTATTGATTGACATAGGGCTAAATAAACTTGTGTGATTAAATTTGAGTCTGCAAATGATCGCAGTTTTTTAAAAACAAATATTAATTTGCGCACTCTTTTAACGAGACTTTCAATGTGTTTTCTGAAGGACAGAGTGTCGTCCATTATAACGCCGAGGTATTTTATGTTGCTCGTTTTGAGGATAACAGGACAATTATGGTATTCTTCATTTCATTAAATTCATGAAAGAGTCAGAATAAATATTACTGTCTGGTCAAGTCTATTCCATACACTTCATAACCACCTAGGAAGTACCTGCGTTCATTATTACATAATATATATGAAAATTGAGATTATTTGTGAAATTACATATTTATATATGGACTCATCGGAATATTTCTAGTCTAGCGTAATGTGTTCATGTGTTTTTAGAGGCAGATATTGGTATAGTTTAAAGCCGCCGAATATCTGAAGCTAGCGACAGGACAATTTAAAGTGATTTTTTTTTGTTTTCTTTTAAATCTACAACCAAAGTAATCGTATCTATTATTGTGACTAGTAGTAGGTATCACATTATCATTTTAAAAATCATCCAAACGTAAACCTAATAGGGTATTTTCCGATTTGATAAAAACTATTTTAATTTGAAGATTGGGACGATAAAATTAACAAAAATTAAAATAAAAACAAATATTAATTTGCGCACTCTTTTAACGAGACTTTCAATATGTTTTCTGAAGGACAGAGTGTCGTCCATTATAACGCCGAGGTATTTTATGTTGCTCGTTTTGAGGATAACAGGACAATTTTATTATGGTATTCTTCATTTCATTAAATTCATGAAAGAGTCAGAATAAATATTACTGTCTGGTCAAGTCTATTCCATACACTTCATAACCACCTAGGAAGTACCTGCGTTCATTATTACATAATATATATGAAAATTGAGATTATTTGTGAAATTACATATTTATATATGGACTCATCTGAATATTTCTAGTCTAGCGTAATGTGTTCATGTGTTTTTAGAGGCAGATATTGGTATAGTTTAAAGCCGCCGAATATCTGAAGCTAGCGACAGGACAATTTAAAGTGATTTTTTTTTGTTTTCTTTTAAATCTACAACCAAAGTAATCGTATCTATTATTGTGACTAGTAGTAGGTATCACATTATCATTTTAAAAATCATCCAAACGTAAACCTAATAGGGTATTTTCCGATTTGATAAAAACTATTTTAATTTGAAGATTGGGACGATAAATTTAACAAAAATTAAAACAAATTCATTAATACACATTTTCTCAATTAAAAACGATTAAAATCTGATTTATTTTTCGTTGCTTTGAATTTACCGCCAAAACGCTCCTTACGATGACTTTTTATCACGTGACATGTGACGTCAACTTTGTGTAAAAGGCACCGGTACAAATACTTACTTTGGCGCCGTTTTAGAAGTATTTGTGCACAGAGGCACCGCACACCGGTAATATCACTTTCTATCCATTAAAAATCTTGTTAATTATAAACTCGACATTCACTTATTTACTTACGAACTACTTTAGTTTACACAGAGTTGACGTCACGTGATAAAAAGTCATCGTAAGAAGCGTTTTGGCGGTAAATTCAAAACAACGAAAAATTAATTTGATTTAAATCGTTTTTAATTGAGAAAATGGATAGAAATCAATTTATTTTAATTTTTCTGTCAAATATCTCGTTCCAATCTTCAAATTAGAATAGTTTTTGAAAAATTGGAAAATACCCTATTGTGGTAGCACAAAGTTTGTTTTATTTCGAATTAAAGTAGGCAACTATTTGCTGGAAAGTCAAAGTGAGATATTATTTTCTGACTAGGTGCATATTATAATACCACCTAACTAACCGTGGTTGACTTAGGACTCAACAATTCAAATAAAGGCATCAGGGCTATTCTGCGTCTGTTCATATGTGATGAATATGTATTGAGATACTTACATGTGCTCTAACGCAGTGCCCTGTTACAAAAAGGATGATTACCTAATACATATACATAATTTTCTTTTAACCGGCCCGTATTAATTTCCTGTTTAAGAAAAGATTAACGGGCTGATATGATAAAGATGAAGATTTATCTTAACTAGTTTAGTTAAATGAAGTACATTTGTGTTGTGTTTGTGTCGTTAAAACTACCTTGGTACAGTTAGTATATGTACTATACGTGCTTTAAATTTAATCGAGCTTAAAAGGCTCCATCTATATTAATACTTAATTAAAACTTAAAAAAAAACAACCGACTTCCAAAAAACACTAGAAAGTGAAAAATAACTTTAATTTCGGAAGTCGGTGACTTTGGACATGTATTTTATTAATTTCTTGTCACCGCCTTCCGAAATTAAAGTTATTTTTCACTTTATGGTGTTTTTTGGAAGTCGGTTGTTTTTTTTTTTTTGGAAAAAGTTTTTATTATTAATATAGATGAAGCCTTTTAAGCTCGATTAAATTTTTCGAAAAGGATTTTTCGAAATTCAACCCCTAAGGGAGTTAAATAGGGGATGAAATTTTCGCGCGGGCGGATCCACTGGCAAAAGTTAGTATTACCTACATGAAATCCCTATAAACAATTTTAGCTTGACCTTGATCTTCAGGTTAACATAATGCTACTTCAATTATGATAGCGTTTGCCGTCAAAATGGTCATTTTCGTCACGCTATAAATAATGTGACCAATTCACCATGTATTTGCGACGTGACATTAGATAACACAAAATAATAAAATTGCCATTATTGATTGATCATCTCGACCTAACCATGAAGAATGTCGAATAAATGTTAAAGCCCTTGAACGCAATAGCCATTAAAAACTATCGCGTAAACAATGAAATCAGTGCCGGTACCGTGTCTCACATGCCAATGGGGTTCGATAAATGATTGTTATACTTTTTTACAAATAATTGGCCCATTCATTTCCATTGTATTAAACAAAAACCTAATAAGTAGAACAGGTCGATCCTCTATGATTTTATGAAACTTACGTTCACTTTCACCTTTTGGAATACAAAAAGTTTCAACCACCTTTTAATGTAACACACAATCATCTTAACAATTGATGTATTTGCAATCTGCGTCCAACTAAATCCATAGGGGTAGGAAAAGTGCATAATATTAATTAGAAAATATTTTCAGCGTTTGCGGCGTGCCACAGGGATTGAGACCGGTAGTTCTTTGCACTTTGTCCTGTTCTTTTGTAGTTACCTTGGTAATGGTTAACCACTTTGTCTGAAATGATTAAAGCAAAACAAACCACATTAAATTTGAGATATAAATGGCCTCGGATTGGCACCCTTGAAAGTGTAGTTTTCGTAGTACCACATAAATTGTGACGTACTTAATTTGCCACGAGTAAATTCACCGATTGTTGACACGCGATGTAAATACAAAAAGAAATGGGACACTCATTCACTTAAAATGTTTACCACTCAACACACTTTAACTTTATCTCTTTCTCAATTAAATAGGAAAATGAATTCCTGTATTTCTAGAGTAGGTACTTATAGTTTTACTTACTTTGAGGTAAAAAATTAAGCTGTTAATCTGCCGACTCGACTGAATCAGATAAATATTTTATGAGATAGCTGTGCCACCACATTTTGTGTGAACACGTCGTGAGTGTGCATCATTCCCTAAGAAGCGACAGACGGATTTAGTGTTATTAGATACGAAGTGAAAATCGAAACATTTATGTTTATGTCGATTCACTCGTATATAAGTGAAAGACTTGACAATAAAACAACTAAATATGTGTAGTGATTAAAGTGTGATACCTCCCACTTTAATCACTACACATATTTAGTTGTCCGCAATATTCCAAACATGTAAATATTTATAGTTAATTAGTCAAGGCAATAATGGCATTCTTTTTATTATTTCAGTCAAAAAAAATGGACGAAGATCACATAGAAACAGCAATTGGTCGTTTTGGAAAATATCAAACATGGTTTATATTCTTAATTACAGTGGGAAGGTTTCCAGCCGAATATCAATTAAATAATGTTGTATTTATCATACCGAGTGTTGAGTACAAGTGCCTAGACAACAATGTGACCAACTACTGTCCTTGTGAGAACCCGGAATATGACATGAGCACTATTGTAAGTTCAGTCACAAGTGAATGGGACCTTATATGCGACAGAACATATTTAGCGAGTTTGGCTCAATCTATGATGCAAATTGGAATATTAGCAGGCAGTTTACTTTTTGGATTCCTCTCCGACAGGTATCTACAATAACTTTTTACACAATAGATCTCAAAAATACTTATTCATAATTCACCTCTCGCTAACCTACAAAGAAGATGCTCACTGAATGGTATCGTAAGATTTGGTTAGACATCATTGTTTCACCCATCAACATCTGCAATGAAACTGCAAGCCACGTGTGTAAATATTTTAGTTTTTTTTTTTGGTATTTGTATCATTTCATGCATATCAAGACTTATTTCAAGTATGCTCGTACATATATTTTACACTCTCTTTCATTTCAGGTTCGGTCGAAAATCGGTCGTGTTGATATCACTATTCTTTGAAGTAGTTTTCGTAGTAATCTCAGCGTTTGTCCCACATTTTTGGATGTTCCTAATCTGCCGATTCTTGATTGGAGTAACACTTGGGGGAGAAATGCTGAGTTGCTACATACTACTCATTGAACTATGTGGGAAGTCGTTTAGGCCATACGCAGCTGGATTTCAGGAAATGTCATTCTTAATCTCATACTTTACGCTACCAATTATAGCGTACTTTGTAAGAGAATGGAGACATTTGCAATTAGTGACGTCAGTGCCTTGGGTCATCGTCGTCGTGTATTACTGGCTACTACCTGAATCTCCTCGATGGCTGATTACAGTAGGGAGAAAGACGGAAGCTATTGAGATCCTTACACATATTGCTAAAAAGTAAGTGCAAGCATGTGTTCTGTATGGTGCCGGACGTAAAGAATAGCAACATCCCATTTCTTCCTGTGAGTGTCGTAGAAGGCGACTAAGAGACTTACTAGAGAATGAGCAGCAGCGGTGTCTATGCATTTCACCACCATACTGAGATCGCTAACCCGCCTGCCAAGCGTGGCGATTATGGCAAACCACCAATTTTTTTTAGTGGAGGCTTATGTCCAACAGTTGACGTCTATTGGCTGAAATGATGAATAATGCAGTGCAAACATAAAAATTCCATTTCATTGTCACGTAGTTACCACCTACTAATTATCGTTCATTTATTTAAATTAATCATATTTTTCTTTTCAGGAATAATCGGCCGACTGAAAACATAGAAGCTCTTGTTGAAAAATTTGAACTGTTAAACAAAAATCAACAAAAAACTGGAAACTTTATAGACCTCTTCAAAACTCCAAAAATCAGAGTGTACACAATGATAACAGCATTAATATGGATGTTTTGTTCACACACATTCTTCGGCCTCAATCAGTACATAGGCCGCCTCCAAGGGAACTTATACTTAAACGTGCTGCTGTCTGCAGCGTGCCTCACGCCAGGATTAATAATAGTCATCTTCGCTACATTGCATTTAAGAAGAAAAGTGAGCGTAATGTCTACTTTCACCACAGCAGCAGTGTCTTTATTAGTTTTTATTTTCATTCCAAGTGATTTACGAGCAGCGACGTTAGCATTTGCGATAATAGGTTTAATAGGAGCATACACATCTTTTGTCCAAGTGTATCTACACTCATCAGAAATATTTCCGACTGTCATTAGAAATACGGCGATAGGTTTCAGTTCTATGTTTGCAAGGTTTGGAGGTTTTATTGCTCCCTTCGTAGTAAATATAGGAATAGAGTGGGTGTCTATACTCATATTTAGTGGTGTAGCATTTAGTGCCGCAATACTTTGCTATTTCCTTCCTGAAACAAAAGCGATTACTCTTCCAAATACCATTGAGCAAAGAGAGCAAGCGAAGACGTAGCAAAATGGTGATAATGTTTGATTTAAGTTACTTATTTATATATTTTTCAGTAAGTAGTCTCCAAACTCGTAGGTATGTCATTATAAGATAACCTAATGTATTCATAAATAAAGATATGTAGAACATTACAATTTTGTATCATGTAATTTATTGCATTAAAAATATTTTACTGTAATAGATTACATGATAATTTAATTTATTGCAATAAAAATATTTTATTGCAATAAATTGCATGATACAAAATTTTAATGTTCTAAGGATTACGAAGTCTAGGTAATATCTTTATTACAATAATCATGGCTTTGGCATTGATGAGAACTCACAGTTGTATTTGAATATTTCTACATATCCACATATTTATTACATTATTAATTTCTCGAGAAGTTTGTATTGTATATTATGGAAGCCTCCAAAATACCAAGTTATGAATATGAATAGGAAGCATTGATATAGGACCCAAAACTGGAACATGACGCTATGGATCAGAGAATATAAGAAAATTGTTTCGATGACGGTTCAGAGCAGGAATCCTAATTTTGCTGCTAACAGCGATCTTGGAGATCGATGTGGTGGTGTTCTGTTGTATTGTGGATCGATGAAATTACCTGGAAATTATAAATAAACTTCTTAGCACCCTGATTTAAATACTGATTTAAATCAGCATAGTGACCTAACAGATGTTTGTTTAAAACATTAAAACAAACATCTGATAGTGGGACACAAAGTCTGTTACTAACCATAATTTTAACTAAGCGAACTTCGGATGTAAGAGTGAGCAAAGCGAGTTGATAATTTTTGCATCTCGCCTCCAATAAGATCGGTTTTATTTTGTCCACACAAACAGAAGGAGGACTAACTACGTCGATTTATATAATAAGACCAGCTGACCTATTTTAGATTTTCATATATATGTTACGAGCAACTTTCATAATATTTTCTTTCATAAGAACCTTCTCCTGACAACAACAAACACAACAAAAAAAGAATAAAAGAATTAGCAAAATTGGTCCAGCCGTTCACGTGTGATGCCGTGACCAAGCGAAATAGGGATTCATTTTTTAGATAGAGTAGGATGCAAGAACAAGCGAAGCAAGCCCGATAATGTTAGCACCCGCCTAGGGTCGATTCAATTTTCGGATTTAGGCACCCCGCTCCCGGCGCCCATGGATTGGTATATGCTAAGTTTCCTCCCACTGACACAAGGACAAAGCAAAAAGATTCAATAAAAAACCTGCCTTGGGCCAGGTACCTACACCTTTTTGGCAAATTCTGTGGCAATGGCCCTTTCTCTTGTTTGTTTCATAATCTTGCCTTAAACCCGTTTAACCTAACCACTACATCCATTTCTTCATCGCCTATAGGAGGACTAGTAAATTTGTAAGAAAACCGTCAATGGAGCGTGTTCCCATCTAAGAAGATGATATCATCGAAGCGAGTTCAATGTAACTGTAATAATAATATTTTTGGATATCTCGATAAAGGCAAGTGGCTCATCATCATTGTGAAATCTTCGAAGACTGTACTCTTTTTCGCGCCATCGGTCACCGAGCCAAGTTTTAAGTTCTTCATCTTCTTGGGGAAGTTTCTCTATAGAATATCTGTAACAGACAATAAATAATTATTGTTCAGAAAGTTAAATTAAACATTTTGGGAACACCTACCTTTCAAACCATATTGAACTTAGGTGCAAAGCTTAGATGGTTCGGTCATGTTGAGAGAATGAAAGAAGATGTATAATTTCTTCGCTGGGGGCCCCAGTGAAGGAATTGTTCGTCGGTTACTGGGGGTTCTAGAACGATCTGCTGAATTCATGGTAACAGTTTGCGCACTGGTTAAAAACTTATCCTGTATAGTGACCTTATTGGTTATGTTCTTCAGAAAGGTCAGCTGCGTACCTAGTACTTGAAACCGGCGTGCTTGTATAACCTGATGTATTAACGTATACGAGGCAAAAGGCAATCTTACTTAAGTAAGATTGTAGCAGGTGGCGTTCTATAGTTTCTGCCTACCTGCCAAAAAGCGTCAGTTTATGTTTTTGAAGAGCTTAGGGGCCAGAAGGCTGAAATCAGGTACAATCAGGAACAATGCTCGAATGAGGCTGTTGGTTCTTAAGATAACAATGTATGCCACCGTCTTTCTTTGTTAAAAATTAAATTAAATTAAAGCTGTAAGTATAGAAAAGGAGATTGACAGGTAGTAAGGTTTGTTCGTCAAAATGTTTTGCTTTGACCTTTGACCCCTAAACTAAGCAGGGCTTGTAATTCGGTTGCCAGTTTTTTAGATGGTTAACTAACCTTCTAAAGTAGAAGGAGACATGCATCGGAATTCTTCCTCGAAACAAATCCATTTCAGTTTGCGCCGGATTGTCATAGGCCACGGTGACGTCATAAACGGAGGCAAGCCCAGACTCCCGCAGTCGAGAGCACAATGCTACCCAACCAGTGGTCCGCGGGTGTAACACATAATCATAATGCTATGAAGGTAGAATATTGTTCATGGGGTAAGAACCTTACCAGTCCACACGCTAACATGCTGGACCGGGCGATTGAGTACCAGCCTCTCATCGCTGCCCCGTGTGATAGAACACCAAACCAACCTATGTTCAACAAAAACTATATCATACAAACAGTAGAGGAAGAAAGGGATCAGTCAGGAGCCAATGAAGTGCGCATCTACACTGACGGCTCAAAAACACAAGACGGTTCAGGTGCTGGCGTACACACCCTTGACCTCAACATCAACCTTCACATACCGCTAGGCACACACAGTTCGATCTTTCAATGTGAATGTGTTGCCTTAACACAAGCCGCAACAGCAGTAAAGCGCTTAGGCATCCGGAACCACGGCATTAAATTCCTATCCGACAGCCTATCTGTGCTTAAAGCTTTAGAAAACAAACAAACTAACAACAAACTAATTTTTGAGTGCCACCTAGCCCTGGAGAGCTTATCGACGTCCAATCGTATTGCACTCCATTGAATCAAAGGGCACAGTGGATCTTTAGGCAATGATGCCGCAGATGAACTTGCGAAGAGAGGCTCTGATATAGAATAGAATAGAATAGAATATTTTTATTTCAGACAAAGTCCATAGGGTTAGTAACAATTTTGCTTATCCTCTAGTGTTAGTACAAATACAGATTAATATTAAATAATTAAAAATCAGCGTGGAGCTGCATCCACCTTCGCAACATCAGGGAATCCCACCGATCTGCGAATACACTGAGAACACTGCTGGTGCTGCCGCGAACACGTGACATCAGGGATGCACATCTCTTTCTAATAATGGCGGCAAAACCATCAATGTTGTTATCTGCAAACATCCCTGACGCACTACAACGCCACGGCAGCCGCAGCAGCACTCTCAGTGCATTATTATATTGAACACGTAGGTCGCTGTATGCCCGCTGAGTGAAGTTGACCCACAGGCTGCACGTGTAGAAGGACTGACAGTAAGCTTTGAAAAGCGTTACTTTAACTGCCCTCGTGATATGAATGTGCTAGGCCCGTACCCACTTCTCCCCCTGCCTTTCTCACAATTTCGTGCGTGGATTCGCCAAAGGTCGACCGAACTCCATAACAACAGATGGTCACGGGCAACAGACTGTAGACAGTCAAAATTGGCATTACCGATTGTACACCCGCGATTAACAAAAAACTTCTCAGCCTGAGTAGAAATAACCTTAGAATAATAATAGGAACAATTACGGGCCATAACACGCTTAACAAACACCTTTTTAGCATAGGCGCCACAGACAGCCCGCTTTGCAGGGGCTGCCTTGACGCCGAAGAATCAGTCGCCCACGTCATCCTGGAATGCGAGGCCGTGGCTTCTCAACGTGAAGAAATCCTCGGAACAGTGAGGTCGCTCTGCGAAGCCTGTGAAGCTCCCAGGAAGCTTCTGAGCTTTTGGGCGGAGCTAGGCTGCCTCTGTTAGCCAGAATCCCCACGCACAACGGACCGAATGGGAGTCTACGTGCGGAAAAGGGAGTCCCATCATAATCATCATCATCATCATGAGGCTGTTGGTTCTTAAGATAACAATGTATGCCACCGTCTTTCTTTGTTAAAAAATAAATTAAATTAAAGCTGAATAGAAAAGGAGATTGACAGTTAGTAAGGTTTGTTCGTCAAAATGTTTTGCTTTGACCTTTGACCTTAAACTAAGCAGGGCTTGTAACTCAGTTGCCAATTTTTTATATGGTTAACTAACCTTCTAAAGTAGAAGGAGACATGCATCGGAATTCTTCCTCGAAACAAATCCATTTCAGTTTGCGCCGGATTGTCATAGGCCACGGTGACGTCATAAACGGAGGCAAGGCCAGACTCCCGCAGTCGAGAGCACAATGCTACCCAACCAGTGGTCCGCGGGTGTAACACATACTCATAATGCTATGAAGGTAGAATATTGTTTAATTAAAATGCAACAGTGAATTGTGATCCGGAAATGAAGTAGTTTATAGAATTATTTATATTGAAAATACTGGAACTCTGATCCAGGAGGTACAGCAATATAGTGACGCTAAGATCGTATTAGTGGCAGTTCTATAATAATTCTGAGCTGAATACTCAATGCTAGTCTGGATTGAAGAATTTACATTACTAAATATCGACGCAGTGTCACTTCTAGCGCTAAAAATAAGGTAAACGTTCCCTTATATTTTTAATTAGGGTAACCTATTTAAAACATAAGGCAACGTTTGATAACCGTGATACCAGAGATCTGAATACCAAAATCGATAGGAAAAACATAATCAATAATGGAGAGTTAAAGATAGAATGGAACCATAAGAGCATCCTACAAGATACTCCTTACGGTGGTTGGCACCCCCCCGAGTGGATTCCGGCCACGGTGAAGCCAAGAGGAACCCAAAGGTGGGGCCGCTCGTCAGGGCTTTTGCCTCAAAGCCGACGACGTAGCGGCCAAAAAGTAGGTTGCGGTGAGGTGCACCGCAACTGAGGTGGGCCGCGATGTCGAATGGGAGGCATCGCGGCTGAGGGTTACGGGCTGCGGTAGAGGAGGAGTGTCGGTGCTTCTGAGCAGCGCTCTTCCCTTCCGTGGCCTGGACGGGGCCGCCACCGTTTGATGGCGGACGCGGTGGGGCCGCAGGGGAAGAGGAGTGTCGGTATAGCGTCAGCCGCTCTCCCTATCCTCTGCGGCCGAAAAGTGGTAGACGGGACGGCGCGTTGTGTTCCACACGCGCGCCGTCAAAGATGTCAGCAACCACCGGTGGGGTCCGCAAAGGCCGATGCCTGCCAGGGGTGCGGGTTTGTTCGAAAGAGATACCACAGCCCCTGGCATACGGGCTACTGAGGGAACACGGGTGGGTTTTAGTCAGTAAAAGTCTGACACGCCCTCCTGCTCTACTCAGCAGGAGAAGTCATTTGATGATTTCCCACCCAAAAAAAAAAACACATATATTTAAATGAAATCTGGCATGAATAAATATTCAAATTTAGTAGTATTTTTTCGAAAATCATTTCTACTAACGGGTTTTATAATAATAGCAATACGACAATGCCATTATAACACAATTCTATTACGAGAACATTGACCGACCACTGATCGACCATTATGAATTTAGCAGATTACGAACTTTTAGCAAAATGACAATCGGATCGTGTTGGAATGACGAATTTATAAAAATAGCAGACTTAGGCCCCTGGTGTTTTGTTTGTGTCGTTAAAATTAACTAGGTACAGTTAGTGACAGTTTAGGTACGATATCTATATATATAAAAGGAGAAACTGACTGACTGATCAATCAACGCACAGCCGAAACTGCTAGGACTAGGAACGTGAAATTTTACAAACGGCTTCCTTTTTTATTGTAGGGGAGCACTAAGAAAGGGTTTTTTTAAATTCGACCTTTAAGGAGATGAAAAGGGGGGGATTTTGTTTGTCAAAAATGTTATTCCTTGAGTTAATAAACTTGAAACTTGGCACAAATACTTATCTAAGTAAAATATGAAGATGGTTGTTTATTGTTTTTCTAAACTACCCCCTAAATGGGGATTGGGGGGTCTTAAAGTTTGTATGGAAGAATTTTAATGCGCGGTCTGATTAACTCGAAACTGGGTTTTTATACCTAAAATCAATAATATTTCGTGGTTTCATTTTCTATATAAATTAACAGGTAGTCCTTTGACCTACAAGGCAACACTCGCACGCTTTTTAAAGTTATTTATAATTAGAATAAAGAATCGATTTCTTTGAAATAATAATCGATTAAAGTATCGACTCGTCTACTACACTACACTATGCTTGCCGGTTACTCATTCTTTTTCCGTGCGAGGCAACGAGTGCACGCGCTCCTACATTGGATTGTATTTATTCCTTGTTCCAATTTTCAAAAATGGTGTTTTTATTTTACGTTCACGATGCCTAAAAGGTCCTATGAAGAACGAATTGATTATTACATGAAGAAGATGGAAAAATTACGAGATAAAAACCGTCACAAATGCCGGCGTCGAGACGATTAATTCTCATGTTCGGACGACGAAAACCCACAAGGTTAGTTACTATTAATCTCTGCTATTCCCACCGTACAAGGTCTGATCAAAGTGACAGTCTTGATACTGGTAATTTGCCATAGATTCAAATTTGAACGCGGCAAATATGCAACCCGCCATAGATTCCTTAAGCGAACGAGGCGTTACAAATAATTTGATAATAGATTCGAATTTAGAACTGTTACCCTGTGATGTTCCTGCTACATACATTGAGCAGTACAGTTGAGTTATGTTTATTATTTTTTCCTTTAGGAAACAAAACGGCGATGTGGGATGTATTACAACCACCCATAGAGCCGCAACCTGGTTTCGGGCCTGATGATACAGTCATAATACCTGACCCCCGATGGGCTTCGGCCTGACATTTTGCTGGAGTCTGTTTCAACTCAACTCTATGATTTCAAGTAGTTATCACCGGCACCGCCGGCGCCAGCAGAGCTTCCTGAACCTCCATTGGATCCAAAAATCCTTTGCGCTCATAGCGAGGCAACTGATGAAGGACCTATATGGGGTCAGGAAATACATAACAACTTAACCCAATTATATTACCATTACTCAAAAAGGGAATGGTTTAAAGAAATGAGAGACAAAATATTGAAACAGTATCTCATACCCAGTAATTGTACATTACTTCAAGCGCAAAAATTAAACATTGAGATCGCAGCCGCTCTTCCAGAAATGGTAAGATTACTCCACAAAAAAGTTGAAACATCTCAACAACAATTGGGTGCAGGTATGTTTGCTTCGCAAGGCAATGACGTCACTAATAACCAATGACAAAGTGATCAAAACACTTAGTGATGGCTGTCGCATTTTATGGGATTTACATAGTTCTAAAACCCAGGCTCGGATCGAAATGGTTACACCCGAGCTAGCAAAACCTTTTCTCAATGTCATACAAGACAGCGAGCGAGATGAGACGTTGAATAACAACTCTTTAACCACTGTATCAAAATAAAGATCTTTGACTTTGACTTTGATTCCACTTTACAGATAAAGAAGACTGTGCCACTGCCAGTGAAATCTAATACTAATGCCCAGTCCCAAATCACAATTTCTGCGCGCCATCAGTTCCAGGGAAACTGGGCCGGACCTTCTCGTTACCCAATGAACGGGGGGGGGGGCAGGTCACATGCCCGTGCACGCCAGTAACACAGGCACATGCAGGTAGGGTACAAAACTTCTATAATTGTTGGAACCACATTACTAATAATGCCAGTATTCTTAATTGGATTATGAAGGGAATACCTATTCCGCTTACATGTGAGCAGTTTCCAACTTGCATCCCTCGAATTCCGTGGTCATTGAGTGAACAGCGTGACATGTCATTAGCTGTCGAGAATTTTACTGAACTATGTGCTATTTCACAGGTTGAGCCCAGTTCAGATGTGTTTATTTCTAGTACATTTTTAGCCCCTAATTCCAATGGTGGCAAAAGGTTTATTCTGAATTTAAACCTTTAAATCGATTCATATCTAAAACACATTTTAAAATGGAGGATAATAAAACAGCCGGTAAAATTAGTACAATAAAACTAGTACATGGCGACCGTAGTTATGAAGGAAGCATACCTACTTATTCCTGTTTCTAAGCAATTTTGTAAATTCCTTCGATTCCATTATCGAAGAATATCCCACAAAACTCAAACAAACCAATAACTTACGAGTTTAACGCATTACCTACCCTATGGGCTCGCCACAGCCCCTACGGTGTTTTACTAAGATTGTCAGAGAGGTTGCAAGTTTTTTGCGTAATCGCGGGTTTCTATCTGTACCCTATTTAGACGATTTGCTTTGTCTAGGGAGCAGTTACGAAGAATGTCTTCGTAATGTTAAGGAAACTAGCATTACCTGAATGTTTGAAAAAAGCAAGTTGCAACCTCAAACATCATGCAATTTTTTGGGATTCATTTATGATACAACTGATATGACTTTATCGTTACCTCTAGAAAAACGCAACAAGTTAGCCTATTTAGTACAAAATTATGCCAATCTACCCACAGTATCAATTAAGAATTTCTCCGAATTGATAGGAGTACTCGTAGCAGCGTGTCTAGCGGTGCGTTACGGTTGGTTGTATACAAAGATCTAATATCTTTAAGAAATAAATATTTGTTTATAAAACAACACGGTACATTTGACGTTAAACTTCCTCATAAAATCTTAACTGATTTGAACTGGTGGTCTCAAAATATTTAAATAGTAATTAATCTACTAAAGCCCCAAAGCTATGCACTGGAGATTTACACTGACGCGTCATGCGCAGACTAGGTGCATTTAGTAACAGGGTACGAGTCAAAGGTGCTTGGAATAAAACTGAAATTAGTTGTCATATTATTTATTTGGAACTATTAGCCGTATTTCTCGCCCTTAAATGTTTTGCTCGGGACCAAACTGACCGCTATTCTGCTTCATGTGGATAACACAAGCGCGATAAGTTATAAAAACCGTTTGGGCAGTATTCAATTCCCACACTTAAGCGCACCTTCTCGTGATATTTGGCAGTGGTGCGAGACGCGAAAGCAGTGGTTTTTCGCTTCGTATATAAACACGAAAGACACCGCCGAGGCTGACAAAGTGCCACGCAGGGTGAACCCCGACGTCGAATGGGAGTTATCACAACCTGCATTTAAATATTTTGAAAAATGTTTAGGTCAACCGGAGATTGACTTATTAGCTTCTCGAGTCAATGTCAAGTATCACGAATATGTGTCAACAAAACAGGACTCAGATGCGATAACCGTCGACGCATTTACGACAAGTAGGTTCCCAAAAAAAAAAAAAAAAACTTTTCTCAACATTTTCTCTGCTATTAAATTGCATACAAAAAAAAAATCGGTATCTTGGTTTTCCCAATGTGGCCTACACAGGCTTGGTATCCTATGTTATTGGATGTATTAGTTGGAGGAATTGTTGCCTTAGAACCGCACCCAAAAATGATTATTGTTGCATTTTAGACAACAACATCCGCTCCACCAGACGCTTTCCCTGGGAGCAGCGCTGCTCTCAGGCTCACGTTCTCCCGCCACGGTTCGCCGCCAGCCGCCCTAAGCTTGATGCTAGCCTCACCATCAGAAAGTACACTAAAGCAATATAGCGTTTGTTAAAAGTTGTGGTGGCGGTACTGTAGGGACCATAACCGGAATGTGTTCGAGATTTCCATCCCTCACATAGTCACTTTTTTAACTGAACAGTATGATATAGGTGCGTCTTAAGGCACGATTAACAGCCACCGTTCAGCCTTATCCTTGCTCATAGGAAACAACTTAGCTTCAGTCGAGTACGTTAAACGCCTCCTTAGGGGATTTTCAATCTGTGACCATCTTTGCCTAAATGCTCAACTACTTGGGATCCTCAAATAGTGCTGGACGGCTCGGAATGGTCTCCACATACTCAGCTTAATTTAGAAAAATTAAATAAAAAACTTGATGTTTTACTGGGTCTGTGCACTGCGCACAGGGTACAAACTTTATCCTTCATTAAAATAAGTATTATTTAAAATCAATTCAAACGGTATCGAGATCGTTATAACAGATATTATTAAAACCTCTGGGATAGAACAGGACCAGCCGGTTTTGTATTTACCATGTTTTCTAGAAAATCCTTCTATTTGTCCAGCTACAACGCCAGTCGACTACATGTCTACAACGAAGGCCTTAATACCTTCAGACACAGATCACCTCTTAATTACTGTGAAGCGTCCCTACAAGAACGTGACAGCACAGACTATAAGCAGGTGGATCAAACACGTTGTATGGTAGTGGCATTGACGTGTCAGTTTACGGCACACACAGTGCCCGCCACGCTGCCACGTCAACAGTGTGCGCGGCTGGGATAAGTCTTGATCTCATCCGAAAAACTGCCGGTTGGACTGCGCCCTCCCAGGCCTTTGCTAAGTTTTATAAGTAATTGGCCTATTGTTAAAAAATCTAATTTTGCAAAATCCATTTGCTTACATCTATTTCCATGATTATGAATACCTATCGAAATAGTTACAAATTAAGTGATTGTAATGCATTTGTTTGTTGAATCATTCAATCTAAGAAATCTATGATTAATGTTATCTCGTGTTTTAATTGTTGTACACCTATCCAAGAGGCATAAAACAAATGTAAAAATATCACACGTCTCTAAACATCTACCTGTTAATTTATATAGAAAATGAAACCACGAAATATTATATATGATCAAACGAACTTCTTAAGTGAAGTTCGATCGATATAATATGAGTGGTTTCATTTGAAGATATAAATACCCAACCCTCCCAAAACCCAGTTCATTTTTACTATAACACGAGAGGACTTGAATTCAAGTCGCAACTTTAAAAGAATGAGTCACCGGCAAGCATAGTGTAGTGTAGTAGACGAGTCGATACTTTAATCGATTATTATTTCAAAGAAATCGATTCTTTATTCTAATTATAAATAACTTTAAAAAGCGTGCGAGTGTTGCCTTGTAGGTCAAAGGACTACCTGTTAATTTATATCTTCAAATGAAACCACTCATATTATATCGATCGAACTTCACTTAAGAAGTTCGTTTGATCATATAAAATAAAGAATAACGTGTATCAGGGTTTCTCAAAAATCTACCCCTAAAGGGGTAAAAAAGGGTAATTAATTTTACAAGGGATGATTTTACTGCGTGTCTTGATTAACTCGAAAATTGGTATAGTTAAACTATAAGTCAAATAATGTAAAATAAAAAAAATACTTTAAAAATTAACCCCTTTGAGGGTGAAAAGGGGAATATAGTTTTTTTGAAGACTTTTCTGTGGAGAAGTAAATTGGGTGTGGATTTAATTTAGTTTATTCTGATTTTGAATGGTATTTGTAACATAGTGTAAAATACCTACTGTACCTATTAACAAAATATGGATTATTATTGTGCAAATAAACGTTTTTGATTCGATTTGATATACACATACCTGAGCCATATTATTATTTAAACCTGAATCTTACTGAGGTGGTTTTCTGTAAAGGATAGTGATCATCACTATCATCACTGTATAATTGTTGACGTCAGAAGAGAAATATTTATCCCACTAATATTATAAATGTGAGTTACGTAATCATGCAAAAACGACTTAACGGTTTTGGATAAAATTTGGCAAACAGATAAAATAAAACCTAGATTAACACATAGGATACTTTTTATCCCGGTAGTATATTCCCGCGGGATAATTTCTGACTTCCACGCGGGCGAAGCTGCGGGCGGAAGCTAGTGTTCTATATATATCGAATCGAGTTTTAAAAGCTTCATAATACATAAAATTCCTGTAAACGATTTTAGATTACCCTTGATCTTCAGATTAACACAATGCTACTCCATTTATGATAGCATGTGCCGTCAGGGGCCTTATGCCCGTTTTCACCAACGATCCCTAAATTTTAAGTAGCCCTTATGACAATTTAAGGATCACATAACACAAATTTTATTTTCACCAACGTATGAGGGATGCTTTAAACTCATAAAGGATCCCTTAAATTTACGGGCCCGAATGTTCGGCCCCTAACCGACCCTTAACCTAAGGGTTAGTTTTAAAAGTTGTTGGACAGGTCGCGTGTTCTTCAAATTTTTTAAAATGGAAGATCTCATAAGTGAGTTTTTTGATAGTATTAAAAATGTTGAGACGTGGAATTATTAGGAAACCCTAGGTTATTTACAAGGCCGCATTCTATAGACAATTAAGGTTTATATTGTAAAATTTAAGATGATGCCCCGACTGCATGAGATTGCTTATAAGCAATCTCATGCATCTCGTCTAATAGTCGTCCTTTTAAAAACAGTTTCTGGTTTCCATCTTTTTAAATTAAAGTTCACTTTTTAGGCAGTCGGTTTTTTTTTATTTTTATTTTTTTTTCAAAGTTTTTTGTTAATATAATTATTTTTGATGTTAAGGAGTTAACCTATATAAGAAACCCTTTATTTTGATACCCCACTCAATAGGATTGGAGAAAAAAAAATCTGAAGGCACTTTATGGTGCAAAAAATCAGCCACTTTTTTTTTCAATTTTGGTATACCCAGTGTCACTCTCACAATTAAGACGAATCTAACATCTAACGGCACCTCTTAAGATAAAATGTTACTAAAACGTTGAGATAAAGTTTTGCAACGTAATTAAACATGTTCCCAATGTAAAATATTTTTATTTAAGTAGTTCTAAATTAATGTAAAATGTAACTTAGAAATGTTATCGATAAAAGTGCGGTTCTTGGAATGACGGTGACATAAAAAATCTGTCACTTAACTAAGGAGCCCCTCTAAAAGTGTCCCGTAGCTTGGTGAAAATGAATTTAGTTAAGGGATGCATTTAAAGGGTACCTTAGCCTAAGGGACTCTCAGCTAGGGTACAGTTTAAGGGTGGTTGGTGAAAACGGGCATTAGTCTGTTAGTTTTATAAATTCGTCATTCCAACACGATCCCATCGTCATTTTGCTAAAAGTTCGTAATCTGCTAAATTGATAATGGTCGATCAGTGATCCGTCAATGGTCTCGTATTAGAATTGTGTTATAATGGCATTGTCGTATTGCCATTATTATAAAACCCGTTAGTAGAAATGATTTCCGAAAAACTACTACTAAATTTGAACATTTACTAATGCCAAATTTCATTTAATTTACATATTATTAATAAAATAATTTTACATTATTATTTATTAATGTTATAAGCAATCTGAAGTAGTAGGAACTTCATAAATAGCAAAAAACTCACAACTCAATCATATTTTATCTGTTTATCTGTCAAAGTCAAATGTGATATTACTGCTTAGGTACATCTGTTTTTATTTCTAGCGGCCGGTGTTTTGATTAGATTTTTGTTTAAAACAAAAGAGTTTGCGTGGAACTGTCCAAATTTTAGCAGATTACCGCGTAAGTCAGTCATTCTTTTGTCATTATGTACGAGATTACGATTGTAGAGAGTGTCAGTGGCTGACCATTGGAAAGTCATAATGACGCCATTATATTAGTAGATTACCAAACTTGTCAAAATCAACAATTATGAAATCAATGATAGACCATTCTGACACTATTGTAATAGCAGACTTGAGGCCCTGGTTATTTTCGTCACGCTATAAATAATGTGACCAATTGGCCATGTATTTGCGACGTGACATCTGATGATACAAAAGAATACAATTTCCATAGTTGATTGATCATCTCGACCTAACCGTGAAGAATGTCGAATAAATTTTAAAGCCCTTGAACGCAATAGCCATTGAAAACTATCGCGTAAGAAATTAAATCAGTGCCGGTAACGTGTCTCACATGCCGAATTGCCAATGGGGTTCAATAAATGATTGCCATATTTATTGACAAACAATTGGCCCATTGCTTTTTGTTAAACAAAAACCTAATTTATAGAACAGATCGGTCCTCTTGATTTTTAAAACCTATGTTCACATTCACATTTTGGAATATAAAAAGTTTCAACCACCTTTTAATGTAACACAATCATCTTAACATTTTATTTATTTGCTTAATATGACTTTTGAAAATATTTTTCTGCGTTTACAGCGTGCCATAGGGAATGATTCCGAGTCCGGTACTTGCAAGTACCTTCGTCCTATTTTGTCGTTACCTTTTGATATTTATTTATTTCATTAACAATTTTTACATTGTGTCGAAATGTTTTACAGTAAAATCTAAAACTACATGAACACATACAGGAAAAGTTTTTATCCAGTGCGCAAATTTTTACCATGAATTCAGCATATCATTCTAGACCCCCTACCGCAGAAATTTTTCGCCGGTTATACAAAAAAAAATCCGCTGTTCCATACATTTTGACCGCGTAGGTATTGCACTTTTCTATGAAACAGCTGTTTTTTTTTTTTGTATAACCTGCGATTTTTTTCTGCGCTAGGGGCTCTAGAATGATATGCTGAATTCATGGTTAAAATTTGCGCACTGGATAAAAACTTATCCTGTATAACTTAAAGATAAAAGAAATAACAAAGAATTTACATAATGATTATAATGATTTAAAACAATATTCGTAGTTATACAATATTTGAAACATTCTGCAAGTCCACTGGAGTATAGTTATGATATGTGAGAAAAAAAAAACAATTTAAGATACAAACCAATACAAATGTCAAGAGAAAGAATAATAATACAATATAAATAAATGTCAATTATAAGTTCCATGTCAAAACGGTCCATAAGTAAAAAAGGGTTAATAATTATAAACGTCTAGATCTGTACGTCGCCTATAAACTCATCAAGCGTATAATAGCATTTTTCTATCAGAAATGACTTAAGCTGGTTCTTGAACTGATTTAAATTTTATGTAGACTTTAATTCTAAAGGTAGTTTATTAAATAATTTAATTCATTGATAGCTTGCAGCTTGACTAACTACTCTCATATGTGGTTGAATCTTATTTTGTAAATCCTTAAAAAAAAAAAAAAAAACTACATAATTTCGAAACCGAAATTATGTAGATTTTTAATGAGGTCTGTAAGAAGAACTAAAATGTATAAGCAAGGGACTGTTAATATCTGTAGTTCTTTGAAGTACTCCTTACACGATACCCATTGGGGAATTCGCACCATGGTTCTTATGGCCCTTTTTTGTATGATAAAAGCAGTATTCACATTGTAGATATAACTACCTCCCCATTTACCTTGGTAATGGATAACCACTTTGAAATAATTAAAGCAAAACGAACCACATTTGAGATCCAATTGTCCTTGGAATGGTATCCAGAGACACGATGCCCTTTTTTTAGGGTGGGAAATCATCAAATAACTTCTCGTGGAGCAGGAGATTGTGTCAGACTTTTACTGACTAAAACCCACCCATGTTCCTTCAGTTGCCTGTGTGGCCACGGTATCTCTTTCAAACGACCCGCACCCCTGGCAGGCATCGGCCCTTGCGGACCCCACCAGTTGGGGCTGATATCTCTTTGAGGCGCGCGTTGAACACAACGCGACGTCGACCCGAGAGACGATGCCCTTGAAAGTGAAAACGACAATGTTTCTATTTTCGCGTTTTAGTAACGGAACCCTAAAACAAGTGTTTTTAATGCCACAGAAATTGTGACATACCTAATTTGCCACGAGCAAATTCACCGATTGTTGGCACGCGACGTAAATACAACAAGATTGCTAATGGGACACTCATTCACTTAAAAATTTAACCAAGCAATACACGATATCTTTATCTCTTTCTCAATTAAACAGGAAAGTGAATTATTTGTTGAGTATACTTATACTTACTTTGAGATAACAATTTAAGCTATTAATCTGCCGACGCGACTGAATCTGATAAATATTCTATGAGATAGCAGTGCCACCACATTTTGTGTGAACCCGTCGTGAGTGTGCATCATTCCGCAAGAAACGATAGACGGTTTTAATGTTATTTACTACGAAGTGAAAATCGAAACATTTATGTTTCTGTCGATTCAGTCGTATAGAAGTGAAAGACTTGACAATAAGTTCAACTAAATAGGTATGTGTAGTGATTAAAGTGTGAGGTAAGTGTCCGCGATATTCCAAACATGTAAATATCCGTAGTTAATCAGTCGAGGCAATAATGGCGTTCTTTTTATTATTTCAGTCAAACAAAATGGACGAAGATCACATAGAAACAGCAATTGGTCGTTTTGGCAAATATCAAACATGGATTTTATTCTTAATCACAGTGGGAAGGTTTCCAGCCGAATATCAATTAAATAATGTTGTATTTATCATACCGAGTGTTGAGTACATGTGCCTAGACAACAATGTGACCAACTACTGTCCTTGTGAGAACCCGGAATATGACACGAGCACTATTGTAAGTTCAGTCACAAGTGAATGGGACCTTATATGCGACAGAACATATTTAGCGAGTTTGGCTCAATCTATGATGCAAATTGGAATATTGGCAGGCAGTTTACTTTTTGGATACCTCTCCGACAGGTATCTACACTATCTTTTTACACGATCTTAAAAATACTTATTGATAATTCACCACTCGCTAACCTACAAAGAAGATGCTTACTGAATGGTATCGTTAGATTTGGTTAGACATCATTGTTTCACCCATCAACATCTGCAATGAAACTTAAGCCACGTGTGTAAATATTTAAATATTATGCATCATGTTTTTTTTGGTATTTGTATCATTTCATGCAAATCAAGACTTATCTATAAGTACCAAGTATTCTCGTACATGTATTTTACACTCTCTTTCATTTCAGGTTCGGTCGAAAATCGGTCGTGTTGATATCACTATTCTTTGAAGTAGTTTTCGTAGTAATCTCAGCGTTTGTCCCACATTTTTGGATGTTCCTAATCTGCCGATTCTTGATTGGAGTAACACTTGGGGGAGTAATGCTATGTTGCTACATACTACTCATTGAACTGTGTGGGAAGTCGTTTAGGCCATACGCAGCTGGACTTCAGGAAATGCCATTCTTAATCTCGTACTTTACGCTACCAATTATAGCGTACTTTGTAAGAGAATGGAGAGATTTACAATTAGTGACGTCAGTGCCTTGGGTCATCGTCGTCGTGTATTACTGGCTACTACCTGAGTCTCCTCGATGGCTGATTACAGTAGGGCGAAAGAAGGAAGCTATTGAGATCCTTACGCATATTGCTAAAAAGTAAGTGCAAACATAAAAAATACATTTCATTGTAATAACAGTTTCTCCTAAACACAGGTTACTTCGTAACTTATCAAGGAGAACAGTACGGCACCCACTAACCAGATTAAGAAACGAATGCCTCTACTTCATATAATGTTACCTTGCCATGTAATCTAGTCCTAATTGAACAATAAACTTATATTATATTATTGTCACGTATCTACCACCTACTAATAATCATTAATATAGCTAAATTAATTACATTATTCTTTTCAGGAATAATCGGCCGACTGACAACATAGAAGCTCTTGTCGAAAAATTAGAACTGTTAAATAAAAATCAACAAAAAACTGGAAACTTTATAGACCTCTTCAAAACTCCAAAAATCAGAGTGTACACAATGATAACAGCATTAATATGGATGTTTTGTTCACACACGTTCTTCGGCCTCAATCAATACATAGGCCGACTCCAAGGGAACTTGTACTTGAACGTGCTGCTGTCTGCAGCGTGCCTCACGCCAGGGTTAGTAATAGTCATCTTCGCTACATTGCATTTAAGAAGAAAAGTGAGCGTAATATCTAGTTTCACCACAGCAGCAGTGTCTTTATTAGTTTTTATTTTCATTCCAAGTGATTTACGAGCAGCGACGTTAGCATTTGCGATAATAGGTTTAATAGGAGCATACACATCTTTTGTCCAAGTTTACTTATACTCTTCAGAAATATTTCCGACTGTCATCAGAAATACAGCGATAGGTTTCGCTTCAATGTTTGCAAGGTTTGGAGGTTTTATTGCTCCCTTCGTAGTAAATATAGGAATAGAGTGGGTGTCTATACTCATATTTAGTGGTGTAGCATTTAGTGCCGCAATACTTTGCTATTTCCTTCCTGAAACTAAAGCGACTACTCTTCCAAATACTATTGAGCAAAGAGAACAAGCAAAGACGTAGCAAAATGGTGATAATGTGTGTTTTAAGTAACTTATTTAGATATTTTTCAGTAAGTAGTCTGCAAACTCGTATGTCATTTTATGTTTACCTAATGTATTTAGAAATAAAGATAGGCAGAAAATTGAAATTTTGATTCACGTAATTTATTGCAATAAAATAATGTCCTAAGGATTACGAAGTCTAGGTAATATCTTTATTACAATAATCATGGCTTTGGCATTGATGAGAACTC
The DNA here is from genome assembly GCA_949987655.1 of Polymixis flavicincta. Lineage (NCBI taxonomy): Eukaryota > Metazoa > Arthropoda > Insecta > Lepidoptera > Noctuidae > Polymixis > Polymixis flavicincta. The sequence continues at coordinate 14,433,170 of OX465182.1, forward strand.
ACAGTTGTATTTGAATATTTCTAAACACTATAAATTAAGTAATTATTAAGTACAACATATTTTTTACATTATTAATTTCTCGAGAAGTTTGTATTGTATATTATGGAAGCCTCCAAAATACCAAGTTATGAATATGAATAGGAAGCAGTGATATAGGACCCAAAACTGGAACATGACGCTATGGATCAGAGAATATAAGAAAATTATATCAATGATGGTCCAGAACAGGAATCCTAATTTTGCTGCTGACAGCGACCTTGGAGATCGATGTGGTGGTGCTCTGTTGTATTGTGGATCGATGAAATTACCTGAAAATTATAAATAACGAGCACTTAGCACAATTAGCACCCTGATTTAAATCAGTACTGGATAGTAAACCAGTCACTATCAGATGATTGTTTAAAAAAATATGGTTAGTAACAGACTTTGTGTCTACACAAATTCTGTTACTAACTGTAATTTTTAAATGACATAAATGTCAATATCCTATATTTTAGAGAATATAATTGATTAGATTGGTACATGGGTGGGCGCATGTTTATTTCCAAGGGGTTGCGTCTTCAGTTCCACAAATTGAGCTTATCATTTTTACACTTCACCTCCAATACGTTAGGTTATCCTTACTCATTCATACAAGGAGTAACTTTGTCGACTAATTCAGAAAAGCTTAACAATTAAGCGAATGTAGGATGTAAGAGTGAGCAAAGCGAGTTGATAATTTTTGCATCTCGCCTCCAATAAGATCGGTTTTATCTTGTCCATACAAACAGAAGGAGGACTAACTACGTCGATTTAAATAATAAGACTAGCTGACCTATTTTAGATATATGTACATACATATATGTTACGCGCAACTTTCTTAATGTTTTCTTTCATAAGAACCTTCTCCTGACAACAACAAATACAACAAAAAAAGAATTATCAAAATTGGTCCAGCCGTTCACGTGTGATGCCGTGACCAAGCGAAATAGGGATTTAGATAGAGTAGGATGCAAGAGCAAGAGAAGCAAGCCCGATAATGTAAGCACCCGCCTAGGGTCGGTTCAATTTTCGGATTTAGGTACCCCGCTCCCGGCGCCGATGGATTGGTATATGCCAAGTTTCCTCCCACTGACATAAGAACAAAGCAAAAAGATTCAATAAAAAACCTGTCTTGGGCCAGGTATGTACCTACACCTTTTTGGCAAATTCTGTGGCAATGGCCCTTTCTCTTGTTTGTTTCATAATCTTGCCTTAAACCCGTTTTACCTAATCACTACATCCATAGCCATTATACTAGTAAATTTGTAAGAAAACCGTCAATGGAGCGTGTTCCCATCTAAGAAGATGATATCATCGAAGCGAGTTAAGTGTAATTGTAATAATAACATTTTTGGATATCTCGATAAAGGCAAGTGGCTCACCATCATTGTGAAATCTTCGAAGACTGTACTCTTTTTCCCGCCATCGGTCACCGAGCCAAGTTTTAAGTTCTTCATCTTCTTGGGGAAGTTTCTCTATAGAATATCTGTAACAGACAATAATTATTGTACAGAAAGTTAAATTAAACATTTTGGGAATACCTTTCAAACCATACTGAACTTATATACAAAGCTAGTAAGCTTTGGTTCGGTCATGTTGAGAGGATGAAAGAAGATGTATAACCGACGAACAATTGCTTCGCTGGGGGTTCTAGAATGATCTGCTGAATTCATAGTTACAGTTTGCGCACTGGTTAAAAACGTATCCTGTATAGTGACCTTATTGGTTATGTTCTTCAGAAAGGTCAGGTGCGTACCTAGTACTTGAAACCGGCGTGATTGTATAACCTGATGTATGAACGTATACGAGGCAAAAGGATTAAGTAAGATCGTAGCAGGTGGCGTTTTGTAGTTTCTGCCTACCTCCCAGAAAGCGTCAGTTTATGTTTTTGCTTGTAATTCGGTTTCCAGTTTTTTAGATGGTTAACTAACCTTTTAAAGTAGAAGGAGACATGCATCGGAATTCTTCCTCGAAACAAATCCATTTCAGTTTGCGCCGGATTGTCATAGGCCACGGTGACGTCATAAACGGAGGCAAGCCCAGACTCCCGCAGTCGAGAGCACAATGCTACCCAACCAGTGGTCCGCGGGTGTAACACATACTCATAATGCTATGAAGGTAGAATATTGTTCAATTAAAACACAAAAGTGAATTGTGATCCGGAAATGATTGCTAGAAGTTATCACGAAGTCGTTTATAGAATTATTTATATTGAAAATACTGGAACTCTGATCCAGTAGGTACAGCAATATAGTGACGCTAAGATCGTATTAGTGGCAGTTCTATAATAATTCTGAGCTGGATACTGAATGCTAGTCTGGATTGAAGAATTTACATTACTAAATATCGACGCAGTGTCACTTCTAGTGCTAAAAATAAGGTAAACGTTCCCTTATATTTTTAATTAGGGTAACCTATTTAAAAACATAAGGCAACGTTTGATAACCATGATACCAGAGATCTGAATACCAAAATCGATAGGAAAAGCATAGATCAATAATGGAGAGTTAAAGATAGAATGGAACCATAAGAGCATCCTACAACAAGATACTCCTTACGATGGTTGGCAAAATGTCGAAGAATTTACTTTATTTTAATTGCCATTATTGACACTGGTAGTCCAAGATAGACTAGCAGGGACCAATTCAATTCTAACCATCGATTATAAAGAACTATGTCACGCAGGTACTGCAAGGTTCAACTTTAATAACCGTTACAACTTTTCCTGCAGCTGTGCTGGTGTTAAAAACTAGTTGTCCAATATTGTGATTAAAGGGAAATCAAGCTGATGAAATACGTACAAATTTGACTTACGTGAGCAGTGCACTGAGAATGTTAATAGATAGGTAATAGATACTTGTTGACCTGTCACTTTGCTGTAACCGCTAAAGTAACAGACTAACAGCCCATGTGACGCTGAGTGACATGATTAAACAAGTTATTGAAATATGGCTTCCAGTTAACTACACAAAGCAAAAAGGTTAATGGTTGACATGCGAGCTAGCTTTAGTAAATAATATAGCAGTTTTAAAAGTTAAACGGTCGTTTCAAATAGGGTTTGAACAAGGGGAGGTTAATAAAACAAGATTTTGAGAAGTGGATGCAATTAACTGAAGCGTCACAAAAGCGACTGCTTTCGGGAACGTAACGGTATTTTTTGCCGATCGGTTGTTTAATATAGGGTTGCCCCTTATTACATGGTACTGGTCTTAAGTTTTTATGCCTTGGCTGGAGGCCTTAATTTATAAAGGTAGCCACAGGCATCTCCGGTTAAGCAGCCGAGAATCTCATACTTTGTTGGTTGACATGCGAGATGTTGTCATCCTAAAAAAAATGGGACACATGGAGAGTGTATGATACCTACACCTCTAGTTATTCAGCTCTTCGTGGAACGTGCGATGTGTGTGCAACTCACAGATGTAAATTAAAACAAAACTACGTACATCAGTGAATAAGTTAAGTTATTCATCCAAATATAACTCGCCGAATTTAAATCACAAATTGTTTGACATTCGCATAATCTGATAACGCTGTGATGAAATGTTGCACATAAAGCACAAGTCAAGTACTGAACCTTGATCAAGACAGTCGATATCTAATGAACCGGAGAAACGATGGCACTCATTAGAAACGAGATTTAGTGATTAAATTTAGTATTAATAGTCATGGTCAAAACTTTATGCACGGAAGATGGAATAAGAATAAATTAATACCTGCATGTTATTAGCATGTGCAAATTTCTCGCTGCGACGAAGGTTCTCTTCACTTAAATCCGTTCCTTCAGGGAATAAAACAAGCCTGTAGTTGTAATTCAGTTTCTGATAGTAATCAACAAACTGAGCCAGATTTACTTGGTCTTCACGCCAATTCCTCTTTACGTACAGGAAAAAGTTTAGCTGCATTATCCAGCCTGCAAGGTTTGACAAATACGGTAAGGTCATGTCTATAAAACTGCGGTTTACCTACATTTAAAAGCAAACTTATGTGTTTTGTAAACAATTGGAATTAATTATTCATCATGAACAGCTGTAATACCACAAACGTGATATGGCAAAGAATTTATGTAGAATAATTTATGCAAAATTTAACTCACCCATGCCAGGAATGTTTTTAATTTCATCCTTCAAAACAAATTTTATTTTTGATTTGCCTCCAAGATCTAAAACACTATTTGGTTCACTGGGATTTTGAACTGTCTGTTTACAAGAGCACAATTCACCAGAAGGATTTTGCGTGGCGTGGTATAGAGCTATCCATACATAGTTCCAATCAATTCTTGTCCGATGGTTCATCACAATGATTGTTTTTTCGTCAGGATTCACATAATCACCGAAATTATGCAATTGAGTGTTACAGCAACATTGAAACAATGCCTGAAATAATAAATTCAGTAGATAAATAACATTCAGTTTCGATCTTAATTATTCATTAAATATTTTGTAGGATAACGTCTTACCACAGGAAATAGTTCCCACAACGAAAATAATGTATCAACTAATTTTCTATATAATCTATGACTAAAAAACATCAGGTACATAACAGGACAGTAAAGAATGAAGAAGCCTGAAATCAGAATATAAGAAGAAACAAGATGTTTTTAATAGGTAGAAAGTATTTCTTAGAAAAATAAACCAGTGTAAGACGTACCAGCAAGAATGGTGTAATACCAAGCAGTGCAGAGTAGGAAACCCACCGCCATGGTGCCGCGGCCCGCGGGCTTGCACTGACGCGCCCTAGAAGCCATGCCGATGCCCATGTCAGCATCGTTAGATTAGAACCCCTACATGATCCACTAAGCCTTATTACATGACACCTTGGCGTGGAACAGTATACTATATTATTAAGGTATCTTATTCTATTATTTAACTGTGTTATGTAGAAGTTAAACCGTCTCATGTTATCCATACATTATATATTTTTTACACTTCTCTTTCCGTAATATTGACGTCATTTGTTGTCCGTGGGTTTTGCGACCTTTTCTTTCCTAAGGCTTCAGCTTCTTCTATTGTACTCAATAGTTCACAATCTTTGGTTTCTGGCAATAATAAACATAGCAGTCCCGCTATCATTGGGAAAATGCCAAATGCAACAGGCGCACACCATTTGCCATAGGGTCTTAAGCCAGCCGCAAAAGGTGCAATCATAGCTCCTAATCGAGCCATCATTGAGCAAATTCCTATTGCTGCGTTTCGAACTACCGTTGGAAACATTTCGGTACAATATAAATATACCACAACGAAAATTACGTAACAGAGTAATTCTCCGATGCATCCGATCACCACAGATGCTTTGCCTTCAGGAACAAAGCCAACTATGAATAAGCATAAACTGCATAAGGTGTTTCCAGCCACAACAACGGTCTTGCGCTTGGAGAACTTGATTAATGGAATGCAAATAATACACCCGCATAAACACATGCTGCCCGTAGCCACAACGTTAATGAAAACGTCGCCAGTTAAATGGCTGATATAATAAGTGACGCCGTAGAAACAGTAGCTGCAAACGAGCCAGGCGAATGACATAATGATGATATTTGTTCTTAGGTATGGAGTGCGAAACAGATCTAATACTGTGCTCTTTGGTTTCGTGCGTTTGTGTTCTAATTGATACAATTCAACTCTTTGTCTTATATGTTCCGTTGGTAATCTATTTCTGAAAACAAATATTTTAATGTTAGATCAAGTATTTTGTACGGTCAAATCTGGTAATTCTATATATCGAATGGAATACACTTACATTTTTGCTACTCGTTCCATTAAATCAACTGCCTGCTCTGTTTTGTTCATAACTAGTAACCATCTTGGAGTTTCTGGTAATAAACATATATAGAACAACAGAAAAACATTTGATAGTGATATAAAAAGTTGAAAGTAATAATAATCTCTAATAAGATACCCAATTGCTGCAAGTAGAATGTGACCGGCAGTGAAGGGTATGTGAAACAAAGCAGATATCACGTCTCTATTCACACTTCCTACATATTCCATGACTATCACAAAAGATATGATCATGATACCACCATTTGCATAGCCGACTAGCATTCTAACGAGTGTAAAACTCCAATAATCTGGCATAAACGATGTCATTATTCCTGCGAATATCTCTATTAACACTGATATTATTAAAGTCGGTTTTCTACCATATCTGAAATGTAATAAGCCTTATTAATAATTTCTCTTCACTTGAAACAAAAGAAGTTGTTGTTTAAGTAACGATACCCACTTGTCTGATGCAATTCCAAATGATAAACTCCCACTGAGGACGCCAAATTGAAAAATTGTTTGAGTTAAATCTTTGAGCCAAGCATTTTCGCATATCAGATTCCATTCGGTGACTATAGTTCTGGTGAATATAGACTTGTCGTACACTGGGTTATCGCAACATGTGGCGTTTGATCCTGGACAGGAGTAGTGCGCTGGTGGGGCTACGAAAATTATTGCCATTTGGTGAAACGCCACCCCGAATTTGCTCAGAAACACAATAAAACATAGCCAATAATGATACCGTCCAAAGTTTCCTATTAATTCATTGACAAGGGCCATTATATCAGGATGTTCATGGTTGGATCTAAATTGATTACTACAAATCTCATTATTACATGTAACAAATAAAATGTTAAAATAAAGATCACTGTTATGTGCAATGTCGTCTTTTGCTATACAAGTAAAAACGGGTTGGTCTTGCTCAAGGTTGGTTTTCACTGCGCAGCGTAGGTACTTTATTACTTTTTTTTTTAATTAGTGCATTTGATGATAACTATAGGTACGTACGTGCAGTTATTTACCTATTTGGCGACATCGTACACTTACATACGAGTATCGAATGCGTACTTTGTAAGTAAATTGATGTCATCCACCACAAGACTCCTATAAAATGTTATTCTGCTTGGAATTCATGGAGCACGCTAAGTACCTACGTAGTCTGTATCTAACAGAAACCTTTCTCGACACGCATCCTAGATAGGTAAGTACTCTTCAAGTCATCGACTGTAGTAGAATCAACAAACAATATGTTGTTCGTTATTAGTATTCAGGCCCAAACATTTTCATTATAATCGTGGTAATTGCGTAACACTAGGAATTGCTTCCGTTTTGATAGTTAACAATATTCATTGCGTTATTTATGTTGCTGACCAAACAAATTTTTCGAACTTAAGAACCATTGGATGTGCAATGTCCATCAAAATTATTCAGATTCTGATTGACAGTGCCGATTGTTCATTATAATAATAATATAATATAATGTTTATTTACTCAAAAAAACAAGGCATTGTAGTACACGTTAAAAATACAGTTATAAAAAATAAGTTCTATATCTACAAACGTGTGGGTGAGCACTGCTCTCCTAGCTAGGTTATGAAAACCTGTGTTAAGGAGAAGCAGTCCGGTCCCCTAAGGTATAATGACGTAAAGGTTACATAGTGCTTCTGATGCTACTGTTACAATTTTGCAGTATTGAGATGTGTAATTAAAGCTGAAGTCAATAATTTTAAGGTAAATAAATGTGTATGGTGTGTGGGGTGTGTGGACGTGTGTGTGTGTGTGTAAATTTATCGAATTGTTGAAACATCTTCATTATCAGGTCCAGAGAAATAGGAACGAATTTCGATTTCATTGAGACTTCCAGTTCAATACTCAGCTATATAAATAAGATCCAGGAAGAACTTCTATTCCATGAACAGAACAGGACAGGTCTACTCAATCTGTATGGTTCTTTCCTCAAAATACCATTTCAGACACCAATCCACATGGTCTTCACAAGATCTGACCAAGGTTATGTCTGAACTTTTAAAGAGACTGACCTCTGAGTTTGTTTCGCCCTTTCTTCTCAGAGTAGTCAGATAGGAAAAGCCTACCTCATCTAGTTTAATAAAATATGATTGACGTGTAAAAGTGTTTGTACAAACCTACTTACAGATATAAAATCATTTATCATGGTCTCCGACTCCGTACCCTCTCCTGGATTAGAACGATGGGCAAGCGACTATAGCCTCCGTCCCGGGTTTTTTTTTTTTGTTGATCCAACAAACTCCATTTTTGTCTCATGTTTTGGGTTCGGGCTACACACTAACAAATCGTTGGTTTCAAGTCGGTTTCCTGGAGTAAAGTCACCTTACAGTTTCGTTTTTCTAACGATGTAAGGATCGTAGGTGCACAATCTCTACGAACACCTACGGGGTATACGAGTATAAGCGTGAATATGTTATTTCATTGAAAATAAAATATGATATGAAGTACCTTAAGTAAAAAAAATAAGATTTTCTCTCATTTTTTTTAATCAAACATATTTTCACAGATTTTCTTATTTTCCCTGAACACCTCTACTTTGAACGTCGTCACCATAGCAATGAATGATCAGTAAGCTAAGACCTTTTAAAAGTGATACGTCTCAAGTCTGTTGACTAAATTTTAGTTTTGGAGCCCATCGTCCTTTGTTATTTTCAGTCGAAATGATTATTACAATTGTTATGATTCTACATAGTGCCATGTTGTCTTGTGGTGACTAAATGGCGTTTCGATTTCATGGCGTTATTGTTGAGAATTTTATTATATTATTTAATGCGAACTATGACGTGCACAAACGTGACTAACGGAGCGAATAAATTCAACGGCATGTCCTACAATAGGAAACATATTACTTAGATTTAAACAAACATTTATGTTTATTACATTATCAAGCATTATTTGTGTTTTCCTCTAAGGTGAGCATATCTACTCTAGTTTTTGTATTTATTGTTGGTTGAATTTTAAGTTGTAAGATGACCGCGATTTTTATTACTTCGTATAATATGAAAAATATATTAATTATTAATCTTATTATTATCACCTCACCTATTATAGTGAGCACAGTTGATACGGATTTAAATTTGTGGTTTCTACAGAATGATGGACCACGAAGACAAGATGCTAGAGAGCCTAGGCAAGACAGATCCACAAATAATGATTTACGAAGTACCTATTTACAATTTATTATATCGAAACGTGCTTCATACTTTAGATTTTTGCCAAATTATACGTACAACTGCCACATAAGAATCAGTATACCGCACTGGTAAAAGTAGTTTTAAAAGATGCTAGTGATGGTCTACGGTACGACCAAAAGTTGATTGATTAAATTACAATAGGTAAGCTTTCTAACTTTCTATGAACACATTCACGTTTTTATCCTTTTTTTACCCGACTACGGCGAAGCAAAAAGGAGGGTTATGATTTTAACAGGTAGGTATGAATGTGGGTTTGTGTGTATGTATACATGTATGTTCATCTGTTCCCTCATGACATCTAAACTACCTACTGATCATAATTTGACAAATGAGGGATCGTTACAAGCGTTTTTTTTTTTTTTTTTTTTTTGGGTGGGAAATCATCAAATAACTTCTCCCGCTCTGGGTGGAGCAGGAGGGCGTGTCAGACTTTTACTGACTAAAACCCACCCGTGTTCCTTCAGTAGCCCTTAAGCCAGGGGCTGTGGTGTCTCTTTCGAACAAACCCGCACCCCTGGCAGGCATCGGCCCTTGCGGGCCCCATCATTTTTTGTGCTGACATCTCTTTGAGGCGCGCGTGGAACACAACGCGCCGTCGACTTGGGCTTGGTCCTTACCGGACAGCGAGCTACCCATTACTCGCCGTCCGCAAGCCCATGCCTACGGTGGCCGGAAATCGGCCTGGGATTCCCGACGCCCAGGGCGTCTCCGTATCCTGCGGCGGCTGGGGTCGCAAGGGCGCATATGCTGCCTCTCCCTCACGTGCGCCGCCTCCCTCTTCGCGAGCATCACTGCTTCGCTGAAGGAGGTGACGGCTCCCCATGCCCTCTCGCTCCGTACCATGGCCTGGACCAGGGCCGGACGCGAGAGATCGCCGCCGCCGATCGCCTCCACACGGCGGTGCTCCGCCCAAGCAGGGCAGACCGCCACCGTGTGCTCCACCGTGTCCTCAGGGCGATCTTCGCAGTGGAAACACCCGGGCGTTTCCTCCCGCCCTATCCGAAACAGGAACCTCCCGAAACAACCGTGTCCGGTGAGGACCTGCGTCAGGCGGAAGGTGAGGACGCCATGCCGCCTCTCAAACCACTCCTCAAAGAGGGGACTTACCGCCGCAATCGTGGCGTGCCCAGCACTGGGTTGCGACAATCGCTCTCTCCATGTCACCATGAGATCCCGCCGGAGCTCTGTCCGCTGTGCCGCAATTTCCTGCGGCAGCGGAGTTACGCCCCGGCGTTTGGCCTCCTCGCGCCACTCCCATATTTGCGCGAGGACCTTTGCCTCCAGATCCCATGGCGGTAATCCGGCAAGGAGGCCCGCCGCCTCGCCGGAGATCGTGCGATATCCCCGGATCATCCTGATCGCCATGACCCTATGGGACGCCCTCAGCTTGCGAGCTGGTTGGCGCCTCAATGTAGGCGCCCACACCGGCGCCCCGTATAGGGCCATGGACCGCACGATCCCCGCGTAGAGCCTCCGGCAGGAGGCGTTTGGCCCCCCTAGATTGGGCAAGAGCCGCTTCAACGCAGCCCCGGCCCGCTCCAGTCTGGGAGCCAAACGGCGGAAGTGCTCCGCGAAGTTCCACCGGCTGTCGAGGACGAGTCCCAAGTACTTCATCGTCGACTCGACGCCGATGTGAACCCCTCCCACCGTTATCTGGGAACCCGTCGGTGGCGCATTCCGAGGACCATGAAACCACATGGCCTATCGTTACAAGCGTCATGATCGTCCACTGGTTATAGGCTATTAGACATCGCATTAAATTGAATTTGGCGCCCTCTAGAGGGCATAAAGTGAAGAATTAAAAAATAACAACCATGCCGTTTTTGGCATCAAATGAGCACATTTATAAAAAAATGTATTTTTTAACACTAGTAAGAGATCATATACGACCACGGCTTTCAAGAAAATATTCTCAAGTGAAAATATTGTCTTTAATACATTTTTCCAGCGTGATATTTCGATATTTCGGGATGATTGGTCGGGTATCTTTTTTAATTACTTCTATTATGTTATTATGTATGTATCTTCATCTTTCAAATCGAGTTCACCGTGCTCGTCTCTCTAAGGCCCTGAAATTTATTCTAAACATTCAGAAATGACTACTTAGTAGCAGTAGTTTACCTAGATAGTTAGTGCAATCATAAATAGTTTACTCATGATTACTTTTAGTTATACCAACGACAACAAACTACATATTCCTATGTTTACGCGACAGTTGAGATAATGTTATGTTATTTTCTTGAATTATGATAATACCTAACTTATAACATGCTCCATAATAAGAAAATGTAATGACACGTGTTTTGTTTATAATATTTACCTAGGCTATGCTTAACACTTGTATCTACTTTTACATATCTCAGGACCCTGGGGTTCCGGACAATCGGAAGACGTACGAGGGGCCGAAGCCAGCAGCCCGTTAGACGTTTTTAGTTTTAAGTCACCAACTGACGCTTATCCCTGTGCGCACCATATAACTGCACCCAAAGACCACCCCCGGTTGGTGTCTCTTTCTTTTTTTTTCCATCTTTATACCTATGTTATTTACCTACGCATAACAATTGTCTCTACTTTGACATATCTAGAGAACCTGTGGTCCCGGACATTTGGAAGGCGTATGGCAGGCCGAAGCCAACTCGCAGAGGCCCGTTAAACGCTTTTAATAAAATGAGACACCAACCGACGATTATCCCCGTGTGATACCCCGGTTAGTGTCTCTACTTATTTTTTTAATCGAAACATACCTTCTTTTCCGTCACAAGACGTCTAAAATATTATGCATTTTTACAACTTAGAAAAATATAGATAAGACGTTTTGATGGTTTTTTTTTGTAACAGGAAAAAATATAAATTGTTTTATGACATCTATCTATAGAGATAAGTATGAGAAGAGAAAAGCAGATAAAGCGATACTTACTTATCAAGAACCTTGGACGAGGCACTGGGTTAGCGTAGCACGTGACAAAACATTATATTATTTATTTACATGCCACTTATATCATATCTAAAAACTAAACATACAAGCGAATACGTTCAGTGAAAATTGGAACACCGTATACCTAGTAGATGTTCATAAAAATAATGCAAAATTACAATTGTAATTCAATTAGGGGATACAGAATTTGCGTAGCTAGGGATTTCTAGGGTCTAAGGAGGTAGCCGTCCAGCTGAATTAACCACAGTAATTTAGTGAGAGATCATAAATGATGCATGCCTAGTATCTAATAAATAACCCCACTGAAAATATTTCATGTTAAGTAAGCTACCAAGGCTTAAATAATGACTACAGTCAATATAATAATAACAATAGGTACTACAGTCGGAATAACACTAGATACCGTGGGCGATGCCCCAGACTGTCATTTTCACAATGGGGCATCTTTCTGAATTCCTTCGTAAAGTTGAAAGTCTCATACCTTACATACTTACTAGTACTAGACACACTAATTTAGTATGTATTTATAATATTTAGAGTAAATCTATTCATATTATAAATACAAAATAAATTTGTGTGTCTAGTAAAAGAAAGTAGTTTGAAAAAAATGGTAGTTTTCAATGCCGTTTTGCATGAAATATATAGGGACTTGGGCGATTTTGATAGAATGAGTAGAACTGAAATGGAATCGTCATTCAGAACAAATAAAATAGTCGACAACTGTCAAAAGTGGACTTGGCTGATTTTGAAGTCTAACGTTTTATACACGACTCATTTAGCACATCTTTTGTTTTTGTATTAAATTCTCGTCCTCTCAGTACTTGGAGCTTATCTATGTTGTAGTACGTAAGTGCAATTTAATATTGTAATTTTAAGGGTGTGAGCCTGGAGGTCTGTAATACAGGTCCCGAACCCAGTATAGACTCCAGCTCTCACAAAGGTTTGAATCTACCTGTAACCTAAATGCCATGTACCGAATTTGTACCTTTTTGAGAGAAATAAATAAATAAATAGTAATAATAGTAAAATAGTACTAGTAAGTATGTCTGACTGAAGAAGATGTAATTTTATTCCGGGGATGGTATTTTTTGCTGCGGCAAAATATGTTTTCTAGGATGGACAAAGAAGTTTCTAGGGTGGACATTGACCACCCTTGGCCACAATAGCTACACCCCTGGGAATAGGATTGAAAGAGCGGGTTTTCACTTGAATATTTAAAATATGAGTACCTAAGTAGAATCGTAGGCAGAGCCGTTGTTGCTACCTAAACCTTCAAATATCTTTTATTTATCTTGACTTCTGCAATGTATTTATCTCTGTATACAATCACCAATAGACATCGTCAGACACCTCTGACGATCTACGTCAACGTTTGTCCTCTTGAGAAGATCAGTTGTCCACAAGAGGAAAGACGTGGATATCTTTTGATAAAGTGCAATGAGTCAGTAGGTATATTATAATGATAATGGGTTAACATAACCGGGACACTTGACTATAGCCCAATACTCGATAAAAGATCGAGAATAGCCTGATATAGCTATGTATTATCAATAATGTAACATTTTTGTGATAAGTTGTTCTGCGGTCTTCATAATTATCTACCTAGCCATTTCACCAACTGTTTGTGTACATAGGCTTTTTTTTTTTTTTTTTTTTTGGGTGGGAAATCATCAATTAACTTCTCCCGCTCTGGGTGGAGCAGGAGGGCGTGTCAGACTTCACAATAAAATACTAGGTCATTTGGCGATGAATTTCACATCCTCTGCCACGGACTCTTTTTACGCGAATGAAGAAAGATGGTTATGATTTTGACCTTTATGTTTGTGGGTATCTCTGTATGTTCATCTGTTCTCTCATAACTTCTAAACTCCTAAAAACTTCTAACTTCTAAAGTCAGTCCACATAAAAAAATTACCTACCCTAACCGTAATAAGCGATCGTAAGCTTCAGGGCAAAGTGACACATGACCACAGCTTTCAAATAAGGATATTTTCTTGTTTCATACTTTTAGAGCATGATTTTTCAGTAGTCTGGTTTTAATTTTTTAACTTACTTTTTTTATGGCACTTACAAATCTACATATTTTATAATGATCACACCGCGACCTCACTCACAAAGCCTATGACGACAATACCCATTTTTGTAACAATGTGAATTGCCTCGACTGCTCATTTCAGATCTGTTTATTCTGCTTATATAGAGCTCAACAAATATAAATATCAGTAGGTAAGTAAGTGTTGTGTGACGTTTATCTTAGCTTAAAACTTCCACTAAATATTTAGTTAGAACTGTCAAGATTGACATTCTTTTGGAAAATATAACTCTGTTGCTCTTACGTTCAGACTCATGAAAGATATATCTAGTCTTATCTCTTCCACTCAAACAGTAATGAAATAAAGCCAAACATGAGAGTAAGATAATGCGCAAACATAAGTAAATAAATTATATAGACTGTTAATAACTGTAATTAAACTAAGTAGGTAATTGTAACTACAACGTTGTATAATGAGAACCAAAACGGTTCGCTTGTTCTCCGCTCTTATCGTTGATTAAAAAGAAAAAAGTCATCACCAACAACGTGCAGTTTCATGATTTGAAATCCCTATACAAAGTGATTGGATTCTGTAATGATAAATGTCAAAGTGTTCGAGTTTTTTAAATCGAACCAATATATAGAGGTAATTAATATACAAAATAACTTGTAAATCTTGTATTAATTTTCCTTAAAGATTATCATACATTATGTCATCGTATTTTATACTTTTACAAAATTATAACTTAGGTTAAAGGGAATAAAATTATTTATTATAATTTTGAACTAAGGATTTAAAAGAACAACATCACATAATTATTATTTGATATAATTTTAATAATTAAATTCTCTCCATTGCATAAATGAGGACAAGATCTTTACCCATGTACATTTAGTTCAAATAAACTTTTCCTGTCGTGTATAAAATACATTAATATACAGTGAATTCACTTCACATACCACGTTAGTTGTACATAGTTTTAATAATTTAGTAGTTTATTTCCTTCAGCTAGGCCACAGTCTATAAAAATAAATCGCAAATTCAACAAAATATTTCCTACCTATACCGAATTAACGATAGGTACATTCAAATACACAACTAACCCCGACGATGAAGTGTACACCAATTCGATATTGATAAATATTTACAGTACCTTATTATCTTATAGCATTTGATTCTTTTTCTTTGCATTTCTTTACTTGCTCTCACTTTTTGTCTTTTTCCCAAACGCTTCTCCCTCTTCTATTGTGGTTGTCAGTTCGCAACCTTTGGTTTCGGGCAGAAGTATGGTTATACAAGCTGCTAACAGGGGCATCACCGCGAATGCTACCGGAGGCATCCACAATGCCCTAGCTCTTGTTTCTATCACAAAGGGTGCTATCATGGAGCCGATTCGAGCCGCCATCGATGAGAAGCCGAGAGCAGCGTTTCGAACCACAGTAGGAAATAATTCTGTGCAATATAAATATACTACTACAAAAACAATGAAACTAGCTACAACGCCAATACTGGCGCAAATTACAGAACCTACACCTTCAGGTATTACTGCTAAAACTAACAAACAAACTGCACATATAAGGTGAAATGTTATTAAAATGGACTTTCTTCCTATTAGTTTCATAAGAGGTATAGACAAAAACGTGCCGAACAAGGTGACGCTAGCACTGCACGCCACATTGATGAAAGCATTACCGCTAAGCTGACCTACATACTGCGAAACACCATAAAAACAGTAACTACAAGTCAGCCAGTTGAACGCCATAGCTATGATATTCTTCCTAAGGTTTGGAGTTCGAAACAGATCCAAAATATTCCCTTTCTTTAGTTGGTGCTTCTCTAGAGATGCCTGATATGCCTCGATATCCGCTCTAATATTTTCTGTAGGACGATTGTTTCTGTAAAAATAGTAATTATTTAGTATTTTTGTACTTTTATTTACGCAGTTAAAATATTTTTGATCTATTGGCGGGAAGAGTAACTTACATCTTAGCAACCCGTTCCAGTACAGTAATAGCCTCTTCTGTACGTTTAACTGCTATCAGCCACCTTGGCGTTTCAGGCACCAGGAAGAAATATGACAGAAGGATTATGACCGGTGCAGATATAGATAATTGGAAATCTGAATAGTCTCTAAAGAAGTAGGCGAACACCGGTAACATCATATGGCCCAAATTAAATGGAACCTGATATAGGGCTGAGATGAGATCTCTGTACTGTGTTCCAACGAACTCCATTACAATTACAAATCCAGTAACCATAGTGCCGCCCACGGACATGCCGACGAGGAGTCGTAAGAATGTGAACGTCCAATAATCTGGAACGTAGGCAGCCGCTACTCCACACGATACTTGGATTACCACAGCAACGAGAAGAGGATATTTTCTCCCGAACCTAAAAAATAAGCACATTGTTTCTACATAATGAAACGCATAATGATTAGGTACAAACATCAACAAAACTAATTATAAACTGAACGTTACCTGTCAGAAGCCATTCCAAAAAATACACTGCCCAATAATGTTCCTAATTGGAATAAGGTCTGTGTAAAACTTGTAAGCCACCTCCTATCGCATATTAAATCCCATTCCATTATTATGGTTCTCGAGAAAATTGAAGTATCGTACGTTGGGTCTGGGCATGGGCATGTATTATTCATTTCTGATGTGCCACAGCTATATGAAACTTTTGGAGATAAAAACAGAATGGCCATCTGATGAAAAGCTACAGGAAATTTTGTTAGAAATATTAAGAGGCATAGCCATAGATGATATTTTCCAAATGACCCGATCACCTTTTGAATCAAATCTTGTGATACCGCGCTGGGTGGTTTTACCCCTGCAAACAATGAGACATGTTTTACATTAACAGAAAAAAATACGTTTGTTTATTCACCATTATCGATTTGATTTAGACTATCGATTTAGATAGAATACCAAATTTAATTCAATTCGAATATCGATTTAGGATACCATTTAAAGCGGAGAACCAGTACATCATAATTTACAGGAACTGATAGTTAGATACCTATCCCGAAATAAGAGCTCTACATAATGTATTTATATTTAAGAAAGCTTATACACCAACCTACGACTATGATGCCCATAACATCGTATTCTTTTGTTGCTTTAAATAGAACTCATATTATTACTTTGCACGTTTACGACTAAATTGCACCCACATGCCTACTACACAAACAATTAATGAACGAATAATGAAGGCACTCACAGTAATTTGTCGTCATCATTGTTCATCTGCCTGCCTGTCTGCCTAAACCTAAGACTGCTTCACGCACGCCTAAACCACTGAACCAATCGTTACGAAATTTTAAAGATAGGTAATCTGGTACATGGTGAACGACCAGTGGCGTGCAGTCGATAAAGACAGAAAGACACTGCTTACCCTACACGGTGCACTAGCTCTGCTGAGTGCCTCGGGACAGACACAAAATATTTGCGTCTTAATGTTTATATGTGTGCTCTCGTGGTCATGCAGATGTATTGGGTGTACGTTCACATACATACGTGGCACACAATGTAAAAAATAACGCACACAACCAAACAGGGTAGTCAGAGTGGCTTTTGACGCGACGTATTACGAAACTTACCGAAGTTTTCCGAACAAAGTTGGTAAATGCGACTATTTCAAAAAGTAGCATTGTTTCATTGAATTGTCGCTACATCAATATCCATTACTTATTTGTCATATTATTTTATATACCAACGCCTATATTCACTGTGAAAGTTGTTCGGGTGGTGTGTGAATGGAGAAAAGAAAAAAAAAATGTGTTTTCAAAACTATCTTTCGGTGAAAAAACAAAACAAGTGATCGTGAAAATTAGTTGTACACCGGATTTGCAATTAATACAAAGTAAAGTCAATCGTAAATTCAATGCAAAACAATAAGATTAATTTAGTTGCCTCACAGGTTGCATGCAGTGTAGGTACAGCAACCAGTTATTCTCTTCTGTTTTTTGTTTGCCTTTAAAAAAAAACTGCCTACCCTCTCTTAAAACTCTGCACGCCACTGTGAACGACATAGTCTACTTTTCGTCCTGTATATTTGTATCAATAATGATTAAATACACGCCACAACTAGTATCAGATATGTATTTACAAACAACATTTTATTCTATTGATCCAGATGTTTTGAGTTTTAAACCTAAGTATATATTAATAAAAAGAAAAGTCCTGAGTAGTCCTGACTGACTCATCAACGCCCAGCCCAAACCCTTGAACTTAGAAAGTCGAAACTTTGCACTGAGGTTCTCTTTAGACAAGGAATATTGAAAGATTTTTCGAAATTCAACCCCTAAGGGAATTAAATAGGGGATGAAAGCTTGTATGGAAAATCGTCATTTTTGTAGTTTAAAGCATAAAAATTGGTGTTTATCATTTTGATAAAAAATTAAAAACCACGTGTTTCAGTGTTTTTTGGGAAATCAGCTTCTGAGGGCGAAAAATAGGGGATGAAAGTATAAATGGCAAACCCGTTAGTTTTGTTGTTCAAACCATGAATATTTGTATTTAGGCTTTTGAATGGTCCTGGATCCCGGTAGTACGTTCCCATGGGCTATTTTTCGACAACCACGCGGGCGAAGCCGCGGACAAGAGCTAGTGTTTAATATACCAGCTGTTATTAAATACGATTTTAATGTTGAAAAGGAACTTTAAAAAAATTGGTATAGTAGCGTAAATTCAATAACAAACTATATGACGATAGCAATTGGGCATTCCCTATAATAATATTATTTCATCTTTTATCGCTTTATCGGTCATTGGCCTACCCTTTGACCTTTTGTTTACAGGGACGCTATAATATGCAAGCTTGAAACTATTGTGTTACAATAATACGGGTAGCATCATTATCAACTTTCATATTAAGGATCATTAAACTCGGTATAATTATGATGATATGTCTCATTAATTGGCCATTTAAATATATTTAGTTAATTAGAGCACAGTCAGGTCACAGATTGAGAGCAGTGGTGGCCAAGTGGTAACGGCCGCGACTTACGAGTTGTAGGTCGTGAGTTCGAACCCAGACAGGTGCTTTACTTTGTGTAAATTATTTCATCACCACTGCTCTCAAAACGGTGAAGGAAAACATTGTGAGGAAACCGGCATGTCCTAGAACCAAAAAATATCGAAGACATGTGACATCTATCAACCCGCACTGGGCCCGCGTGGTGGATTACGGCCCAATCCCCCCTCTCACCGAGAGGAGGCCTGTGTCCCAGCAGTGGGAACATTATAGGCTGATGATGACATGATCACAGATATTTATTAGTTTATCGTGTCTCAGAATGTTCCTTCATTCCCCTTGGTCGTAGTGGCGTCATTTATTTGATTTTAATTTTTTTAAACGACGCCTTATAATACTGTTTTCGCTAGAAACCCTACGAGTTAAAGTGTATCTGTTACCGGCAATCTTTATAATCCGGTATTCTATACAACACCTAGGCAATGTGTAGAATACCTAAAACGTTTGGGTAATGTATGAAATATTATTTATTTTATACTTTACCTAGGCATTCTATACAGTACCGAATGCGCAGCCGGCAATGTGTGAAAAAGACGAAAGCGGGGAAGGGAAGACGTGCGAGCACTCGAGCAGGCAGTAAACTCCACGCGACGCAGGCGGGGAGGACGTGCGTAGCGTGCAATCAGCTCATTGCGAAACTAAGTACGTACTATTTTCCTTCTCTTTTGTTCTGTTTCGTGATTTAATTTATATATGGCGGCCGATCAACGAGTCTCTCAGATGAGAGGAATATTTTGTTCACCATTGCAAATTAAAAGAGAAGCAGCAAATACTAAAAATCGCACGTTTATTGACGATCGACGGTATGAACAATTGTTAGAAGATATAAAAATTGCAAAAACAGCCGAAAAGAAGTCTCACTGGGATTACTGGTTATTATTGAAACATTTTGATTCTATAACTGTTGGTCAAAAACACAAATTGATATTTCCTGTGAATCTCCTGATCACAATATTATAACAACGTTGCTGATAGTGAGTTATTTCAAGTACTTCACGATGCACATCAGAGTATCGGTCATGGAGGACGAGACCGAATGCTGAAGGAGCTTTCTGCACGATACATAAATATAACTCGCCATCATATTGAATATCTGCAACTTTGCGAACCGTGCCAGCAAAAAAAAAAGGAATAAAAAAGTAATTGTCGTAAGCCCATACTTTCATCCGAATTTAATTCTCATCCAGACCAGGAATATAAATTTGTAATGGTCTATCAGGATCATCCAACGAAGTTTATGATACTAAGAGCACTGAAATCAAAACGCGCGGAGGAAGTAGCATACAATTTACTGGATATTTTCACACTGATTTGTGCACCAGCAATCCTTCAATCTGACAACGGTAGAGCATTTTCAAACCAAATTGTAAGAAATTTTAAAAGATACACAAACCATACACAAACCAGATATACAAACCAGGACATCGAAAATATAATAACAACTTGGATCCAAGATAATTATAGTGAACGTTGGAGTAATGGTCTGCGATTTTACAACTCATGAAGAATAGAGCGTTTTATTCATGTGTCAAAAGAACACCTTACGAAGCTCTTTTCGGATCTAAAATAAAAGTTGGCATATCTTTGCCTCTCAATGATACTTATAACCTAAAAAGTGAAACGGATCTAGAAAATGTGATTAAGTCATCAGAATCACCAACTATTCTCATTGCTTCAGAATCCCTAACAATAGATCTAGTTCGGACACAAAATGAACCTCTAGAGGCTCAACATCAACAAAGCCCCCCCATCGAAATTTCTGAGATCCGTAATGAAGCTTCAAATGTTCAAAGTGCGAAAAATGAAGACACGACTATTCAAAATTGTTGAAGATCTTCCTTCTGAGGTAAATGCTAAACAGTTAGACGATATAAATTTCGTAGCAGAACGTAAGCAATTACTGAGTACCCCACACTTGTGCTGTTTTTGTACCAAGGAAACAACGGGTGCTCATTCGTGTAAAAAATGCAACAGACCTAGTCACACTCCCCCCAGTGGGTTCCCGCATTGTCGTTGCGGGGGTGTGGTTTCCCAGCCACGGTGAAGCGAAGAGGAACCCCAAGGTGGAGCCGCTCGTCAGGGCTTTTGCCTCAAAGCACGACGTAGCAGCCAAAAAGTAGGTTGTGCATCGCGGCTGAGGGTTACGGACTGCGGCAGAGGAGGAGTGCTTCTGAGCAGCGCTCTTCCCTTCCGTGGCCTGGGTGGGGCCGCAGGGGAAGAGGAGTATCGGTATAGCGTTGGCCACTCTCCCTATCCCCTGAAGCCGAAAAGTGGTAGGTGGGACGGCGCGTTGTGTTCCACGCGCGCCGTCAGAGATGCCAGCAACAACTGGTGGGGTCCGCAAGGGCCGATGCCTGCCAGGGGCGCGGGTTGTTCGAAAGAGATACCTTCGCCCCTTGCACACAGGCAACTGAGGGATCACGTATGGGTTTTAGTCAGTAAAAGTCTGACACGCCCTCTTGCTCCACCCAGAGCATGACTTCTTCATTTGATGATTTCCCCCCACCCTCAACAAAAAAAAAATATTCACACTATTTGTGATGCTCCGGAAAAAGATACGGCAGAAGGATATGGTTCTAAAGTTGTTTGCCCTTTATTTGCGAAAAACTCCTTAGCTGTAGAGAAAACCGCATCAGTTCTAAAGATAGTATAACAGAGCAAGCTCAGAAAATGCTCAAAGCTTCTGAAAAAAGTTTCCCCCTGTGCCATTGGGTACCACTTTAAGAATTCCTGTTCCGGAAGTTAACAGAGGTCGCGGTGATGCTCGCAATATACTAGCAAAATTCATGACGAATTTTATCAACTCGGAACAAAACAAGGTGTTGTAAAGACATTGTGTTCACAGTTTGTCATCAAGAATTACTTTTTAAAAAGATGTCCCTAATCAAGAAACGATACTCTGTACAGTTGCGAATCTGCAATCTACGAGAACAGCACCCTAATTGCGTAACTCACGATTCATCTGTATCGTTTTGAAACGGATTGTTAAACCATTGCTTCATATGTTCGAAAAATGTGTCTGTTCGACAACAAAAATAACGCAATGAATATTGTTTAACTGTGAAGATGAAACCAATTATGATTAATCGTGAGTTACGCAATTAGGGTGCAGGTCAGGGATTTCTAAAACTTACTTGCAAAAACATTGCGATACTAAAAAGTGTTCATGTCTTAAAAGTAAAATTTTAAACACTTCAAAATGTCACAATAGTTCCTCATTGTAAGAATATGTTTTTTTTTTTTCAATTTTGAGTAGGCACTAGACCTACTTCTTATTTTTACAGAATTGTTTTTTCCCAAGTTTTCAATACTTACTAGCTGACCTGACAGACGTTGTCCTGTCCGTCCAATAGTCATTCATACAGAATCCCTACCCTACCTACCCTACCTACCCTACCTACCCTACCAACCCTACCAACCCTACCTACCCTACCTACCCTACCTACCCTACCTACCCTACCTACGCTATAAACCTCACGGAGCCCGAGACCTTTCCAACGAATGCAAAACCGTGGAAATCGGTTCGTGCGTTCTGGAGTTATAGCGTCAGGAAGGAAAACCCGACTTATTTTTATATAGTAGATTACCAAATATGCAAATTAGATTATGTTACGGCCAGAAAAATTTTAAGTTTCACGTTAATTTTATTGTGATTTACTGTAGTTCTCGTAAGGTACAAAGTTCCTTTTTTTTAGATTATTTCAAAGAATAATTGATTGATTATTTAAAATAAATATTAGGAGTAAAAAGCGCCTTCAAAGTTAGTTCCTAACAATTAATAAATATTTTTGAGTGTAATCATTCTTATTCTACTGCAAAAAAAAGTGTTAAATTACCTACCTAATTATTAATTTTAATAAAGTAAATTTTGAACAAACATGAGCTTTTTTCATCTGTCATTTTATAGATAAGTAAGTACTATAAAGGAAACTTACATCTAACCAATTTGAAAACAAAGTAAACGTGTCGAATTGAGAACCTCCCCCTTTATTTGCGTAGGTTAAAAATCACGTGCACACGATGAACACGTCTGTTAGCAAGTTTTACTATAGTGGCCGTGTGTTGCAAGCAAGATAATCCTGGCGTTTAGATGTTCGTTTCTCCCATGGTACTTACATAACATTGATAAATATGACCAAAGCTATTTACTTTACACATTGGCGATGAACCAGCAGGTATTCTATACAATCCCTGGGAAATGTACCTATACATTACCTAGGCAAAGTATGTAATGGACAAAAATATTTATAACATTTCATACATTGCTTGGACGCCTCAGGTCAACCTCAGGTATTCTATACATTGCCTAGCTAAAGCGTTATTTTCTCGTCATCAGTACCTATGTCTAAATACTTCAAATTACTGACATATAGAGCATATGGTTAAGCGTAGTTTCTCTATCAACGTAGTTTCTGTTAGTATACTGAACGGTTTCGGCATTGTTTGTGATCAGCACCCTAATTGCGTAACTCACGATTAATCATAATTCGTTTCAATTTGACAGTTCAACAATATTCATTGCGTTATTTACGTTGCTGAGCAGACGCGTTTTTTGAACATATGAAACAATCAGCACCCTAATTGCGTAACTCACGATTGATCATAATTGGTTTCGTCTTCACAGTTAAACAATATTCATTGCGTTATTTATGCTGTCGAACGGACACATTTTTCGAACATATGAAGCAATGGTTTAACAATCCGTTTCAAAACGATACAGATTATGATGAATCGTGAGTTACGCAATTAGGGTGCTGTTTCAAAACAAAACAAAGTATGATCAGTCTTGAGCTCCGTGATCGTGAGTTACGCAATTATGGTGCTGGCATAATTTTTCTCACATGATGAAGAATCGTTCATCAAGGAGTAAGTCCGAACTTTGATTGAAGTTTTCCTTTAAAAAAAAAAAAAAAAAATGCTTTGTTTTTACTAATCGCGCATTTACCACTTGCGGGAGTGAGAGGTCGGGCAGAATAAAATGGCGCAAAACAAACTGTTATCAGCATTATAAAATCTTGGCATATTAGCCGGAAATTTGATACATTTTACGGTTTTATCCCAGCGCCTAACTTACCTCAACTAGAGATGGGTAATTACCTGGGTTAAAACCCACTAGTAGGATAAAACCCAGCTATCATCCGTTTTATTCCACCCATTGGGTTGGTTTGGCAGGGTGAAAACAAAATATTTCAGATTTATCAAACAAACATGTAGCAATCTACGGCTGGTGTGCGGGGATGTAACACACTACTTATGTACTGAAACCCTAATGACGCAATAGTCAGCTGATCGACTTATACTCAATACTGGTATTTATTCTTCGTAATATAAACTTCTTGTTCTTTTAGACTTCGCTTTATTAAACCTAAGTACTTCGTTGTTTGATAATTTTAACTGGAATCAACCACTTTCAATTCATAGCTCTTGACTTATGATCTCGTATATCATACGATGGTGACAAAAAAACAACGTTACGCTTTTAATTCTCAAGAGTAGTAGTAGAGATGTAGTGTATACCATATGTAAGTATGGACTTCTTTTGGGGGTGGTATGCAGAAACTACGGAACGCCACCTGGTATGGATCCTTACATAAGTAGATGGATAGGGACTACTTTTAGTACTACCTACATTGAAAGTAACATGTACTGCATGGGATCTTAATGGTTTTCATATCTATCTAATACCTTTAAACGAGCAATTCTTGTATAGATATATATATATATATAATCTGATCTCGGAAACTGCTCCAACGATTTTCATCAAATTTAGTATGCAGGGGGTTTCGGGGGCGATAAATCGATCTAGCTGGATTTCATTTTTAGAAAACGTCAAACAAAAAAAAACGAGTAACGCTCGGTCGTCCAGATATTAGTTTTAGAAAAGAACCCAATCGATTGATATCCAGTAGTCCTTCTAGAACAATCAGTAATTATGCTGCGAAAAGCTTACAATAATTTACTCTTTACTCTTGCAATCTAAGTTAAACTATTGTTTTGCTCTGGTAGAGTATCTTACGAACGAAATGCCATTCGCAACACCCTTGTTTGCTAATTCTTACTAATATTATAAACTCGAAAGTTTGTATATATGGATGTTTGTTACTCTTTCACGCAAAAACGACTAAATGGATTTGGATGAAATCTGGCACACAGAAAGATTATAACCTAGATTAACATATACGATACTTTTAATCCCGATAGTACGTTTCCGTAATTTTCAACTTCCAAGCGGCGGGCGGAAGCTAGTGATTTAGTATTCTCCAAACCAATATTGAAAGTTATATGTATAAGTTAATCTCGTCGATGTTTTTCATTGATAATTGTTGCCTCTCATACCCCCCAACCGAAATGATCAAAAATTGCAATAGTTTATTGTCAATCCCTTCAATTGCATTATTTGTAGATGATCAAATTGCGCCATCATTGTGTATAAATCACGTAAAAATTTAAAATTAATATTGATCGTTTCGAGAGCCTTTTACGAGCCTTACTACCATCTTACTACACTGTCACTGTAAGAACAAATTGGAAATCGCTTGCTGTAAAGTCTACTATATAATATGCATCATCACAGCAGTCCCGATCTCGTAAAAATTACCCCAAAT
The DNA here is from genome assembly GCA_949987655.1 of Polymixis flavicincta. NCBI lineage: Eukaryota > Metazoa > Arthropoda > Insecta > Lepidoptera > Noctuidae > Polymixis > Polymixis flavicincta. The sequence goes on from OX465182.1 coordinate 14,458,787, forward strand.
TTTAGCTTATTCCGTTTGACCACCCTAAAACAGTTGAGTCACCCGTTTTTCTCCCTCAGTTGTGTACAGTCACATAGACAAAAAAAAAATAGCAGTTCTTTTTATAGGTATCTTGGAAAAATGTCATCGTGTTTCTCTAAGTGACTGTAGACAGCCGAGGGAGTTCCGATTATCCACTGCGTGTGTGGTTGCTGTTTTAGGGTAGCCAAACGGAATAAGCCTAAATTCTTAATCTTAGTAGCAGCTTTGGAAATATAACTGCTGAACGGAGATCTTTTGGACCAAACCTAGACGTGGATTTTAAACAGTCAAAAAAGAAACTCTTCAATCAATCCTTAGTTCATTTATCTGTTGTAAATCGGCTTTAGATTTTTAGTTTGGGTCTCGGTTCACATAATATAGGTATGGAATTGCACACTCTTGTCCTGCGGATGTAGTCACTCCGTAATGATCACCGGTATATGTCACATTATATGCTTACTTAATTGACTAAAATGAGCTAATTGTTTAGCGTCCTATTTCAATTCGTTATATTTCTATTGTAGTAGGTACCTACCTCAACACACAGTTCGTAGGTAGGTAACCAACTAGGTTATATTTTATAGTATTTTGTTAAATGTCACATGCTTTAAAGAGTTATTCCATAACAGAAAACCATATTACAAAGCTTTTTCCCTTCGAAAAATCAGAAAGGGGGTGTAAAAAAATTCCAGCACTGTGATTAGGTAACACGGCGATTCCGTCAGAAAATTAAAAAATTAAATTATTGTAAATAGCAACAGGCATAATTTTAACGATAAGAGTTAGTTAAATGTTATGTTAACAAAACAACCAAAAATTAAATACCAAGTATTAAAGAATTTGCAAACATTAAAACGTTTTCTCAGTGTCATTGCTAATTCACCAAGGTCTATAATATCGGGGTCAACAACACACCATGTAAAACTCAATACGCTCACTTTCACCACATTAAATTTGCTTACCGTTTCGCTCCTGCATTTCCATTTTATTTATATTATTTTGTATTTAAACTAATATCATTGCGTGGTTGGATGGTTTTATCACACGTAAGTTTTTACAGCCACTTAATTTTGTCAGTACGGTGTTCTGCACTACCCGGCCCGCTGTTGCAGACTAACGACATTGCTTTGTGACTGAGCGCAGAGTTGCGCCCGCGCAGCAGAACGCAGCCGCACCGCTCGCCATGCGCCGTTCTCTTCGCTATCAATGTTATTGTACTAGACGCGGCGAAATGTCAGTTTATCGATATTATTGTGACAGCATGTAGAAAGATAACAGCACTCAACTATCATATTTTTTAGCCCCGGTACGTTTTATGTATATTAGGTAGGTATACTAAACCAAGAGCAGTGGTGATCCAATGGTAACGGCCGCGACTTACGAGTTGTAAGGTCGTGGGTTCGAACCCAAGCAGGCACTTTATGTAAATTATTTCATGACCACTGCTCTCAAAACGGTGAAGGAAAACATCGTGAAAAAACCGGCATGTCCTAGAACCAAAAATTCGAAGACATGTGACGTCTGCCAACCCGCACTGGGCCTGCGTGTTGGATTACGGCCCACTCCCCCTCACAGAGAGTAGTGAGTAGTTAATGTCACATGGGCATTCGACATTATCTTCGTTTTGTCCATGTTCATTTTGAGACCCACTCTTTCGGAGACTCTACTGAGGTCATCGAGTATTGTACTGAGGTCCTCCACAGCAAGGGCGGATTTAAGGGGGGGGGGGGGCACGGGGGCACGTGCCCCCCCCAGACGGTAATTTTGTGTGCTATGGAGATTCAGAATTATCAGAGTTGGTAAAATTTATGAATAAAATAACGGAAAGAACATGAGTGAAACTCTTGTCTATTTCTGGCTGGAATTGCGAATTTTGTTCGTTGCATTCCTTTCACGAACTTGCAAATTAAAGATGATAATCAGCATTTGCGAGAGCGGTACGGTCGGGGGGAAAAGCGCGGGTTGGGGCGGGGCGGGGCGCGGGCGAGGGCTCTAGCATGGGCGCGGGCGCGGGAGTCACAGCGCATTGTGAGTCTGGTCGCGACAGATCATAGCCGGCTGAGTTTTTCATGCGTTTGTTACTTATAATTACGTAAACTAACATAAACTTCTCTTTGGAGCGGCAGCCTACTTAGTTCAGTGTAGTTTTAGCAAGTCACAAGTAATAATACTTACTTACTTACAAAAAATGGCTGATCAAGATCAAGGAAACAGAAGTGCTACACCTCCATTTTCGTTGCTCCAATCAATAATGTCATCGGAATTTCTCATAACCTTGGTAATCCTCTCTGATATTTTAGGAATCACGCTGGCCTTATCCCAATCATTACAAGCCATTGAAATTGATATACTTTCTGCAGTTCAGCTTATTAATACGACCACAGCAAGTCTGCAGAGGCAACGTGACACTAGCACGGACACATTCAAAAACTTTTCAATCAGGCTGAGGCCATCGCAAATGAAATTGGCGCAGAAATCACGGTCCGCAGAATCACCGGCCGTCAAACAAATCGGCCAAACATTCAGTCAGTCAGTTGAAGAATATTACCGACTTTCAGTATATATTCCTTTTCTAGATTATATCTTAAGTGAAATGTCATCCAGGTTCCGTAGCGCTCCCATGCAAAGATTCGGACAGTTACAAAAGTTGCTGTCCCATAACTTCAGCGACGAAGATGTAGAGGATGTTTTGCAAGGCGCTGAAGTATACAAAGAAGACCTTCCTTGTTTGTTAGCTTTAAAGGGAGAGCTAAAAATTTGGCAACAGATGAGAGAAAATATCCCAGTGTCTCCAGCAGATGCCTACAAAAGAGCAACGGTACTGCCAAATATTAGAACTCTTTGTCAATTGCTGTGCACGTTTCCAGTGACTACTAGCACTGCCGAGCGATCTTTCTCCACCTTACGCCGATTAAAGTCATATCTTCGCAACAGGATGACAGAAGAGCGTTTGAATGGATTGGCTTTAATGCATATCCATCAAGACGTTGCGGCAAAAATGGACGCTAATGAAGTGCTCGACATCTTTAGCAGGAAACATAAAAGAAAACTGTCTTTAACAAACATTTCATTTTTATATTGTTTTGACACTTTCATAAACCTTCCAATAAATACTTGAACTTGTTATTTCTAACAGTTACTCTTTTTTTTGCCCGTTCGACCCTGGTGCCCCTCCCAGAATAAAATCCTGGATCCGCCACTGCTCCACAGTCTCAGACATGGCTACTATATTAGGCCTATGTCCAGCAGTGAACGTCTTTCGGCTGAAATGATGATGATGATGATGATGAAAAGTCAGATGAACGTATTGTTGCGCGACACGATTAATGTTTGGTTACCACTAGCGCCATCTAGTGTCAAGTGACAGAATTAATAGAGTCAGGAAGTTTCTAGAAAGTTCGATGCTAGAACTTTCTAGAACTATCGACATCCGTTCAGTCAGGGCCGGTATGTACTCGAACATTCTAGATGCTTCTACGGTAGAAGGTTCTGGAACTATCCAACGGCCCTATAAAAGCGGGAACGGATCGCACACCGCACAGTTTTTAACTGACTTCAAGAAGAAGGAGGTTATCAATTCGACATGTTATTTTTTTTTTAATGTAGATATGTTCGGGCATAACTCCGTCGTATATAGACGGATTTGCAAAATTCTTTTTTTGTTCGAAAGGGGTTTAGGTACTCCGAAATGGTCCCATTAAAATTTTATACAGATCTGATGATGGGTTTCGGAGACAAACAATGGAACTCTTCAAAAAATTACAGCAAATCAACTGCGAATGTTGCTATCGCATAAATATGCATTATTTTGACCCCAAGGATGATGAAATTTCGAATTGGTGTGGGGTAGGTAAATAATAAAATAAATAATAAAAACTTTTTTCAAAAAAATAACAACCGTTGTCGAAGTCGGTTGTAATTTTTTTGAAAAAAGTTTCTTTGTTAAGCGATACATGCGAAAACATCGAAAGCGATCTTCAAGTGCGACTTAAGAGTGATCAGTAGTGCTATTGTGTAATTGTGTTGTGTAATTGTGTTGTGTAATTAGTGTGATTAATTAAAGTGTAATTTTTTTGTAATTTACATATATCGGCAGTTTTAATTGTCACGAACCCCAAGCTCGTAACAGTATCTTCTATTTCTCAATTTTACAGTAGAGTAAAAATACTGTGAAAAATCGCCTCTTCAAGCTTTACCAGCTTTTTAATAAGGTTAATGTACAGTTGTGTAACGAAAAATTTAAAATGTTATAACTTTGAAAAAGTTAATTATTATTTATTTATTAGGCTTCTCAACAATGAGTACACTGTTACTTTACAGTTTAAACATTTCAAACTTTAGTCTAAGCGCCTCATTACTTAAAGAAAAGCACCGCATGCACTACATTAAGAGCAGATATATTAACACAATAAATTAAATATAAACAAGTAATACATTGATTGAAAAAAATACCATTAAACCATTAAAAGCTAAATTGAGAACAAAATATTAGGATTAAACAAAATAATAAACAAGTCAAATAACATGCATTAAATAAATTTGAATTGGATTGGGTTCAGTGGGTATATATTTTTGATAAAATTAATTTTAACAATTTTTATACGATTAGGTTAATATTTGAACATGACTATAGATATCCTTCAATGCCATGTGCATTTGGATTGAGTGATCTTTTTTTATTTCGTGACAAAATCTTATTGTACATTTATTCAAAAATAGTTAAAACTCATAGCTCAAAGTAAATAAATTGTCACTCTCAAGGGTCTTCAATTATTGCCTGTGTGGATCACTCAGTCACGGTAATATTATCTATTATATCAGTAATCCAACTTCATAGAAACGGACGAAACGCGAGCTATACCTACGCGCCTCGATCTCGGCACGCGCTCGGCACGCAGACAGTCGCGACTGTGCCGCAGTGACGAACGGACGGTGTGTTGTTTTTTAACAATAACCGCGCGACTTTTTCACTAAAAATAAGTTCAAGTACATATTTTATATGACGAGTAGGATATATTGTGCTGTTTTTGGTTGCATGAATTCGTCAATAACGCATCCAGAGATAACTTTTTTAGATTACCTGGAAACTCTGAAAGGTAGACTATAAAATAAGTACTAGTAGGTAGGTACATAATGTGTGTGGATAAGTATTTCCTTTTATCACTCTTGAAAATTTATTCGGACAAATACGAATGAAAAATGGCACGGCTCTAAATCCGACTTGTAGACAGTTTGCATCGGCGTTCAAAAACTTATTTTTCTGCGGCATCATAAAACCTCCAAAAGGCGGAAATTGTGCAGATGATTTCGGAACTCTTCTTGTTGAAACGACGAACGAAAAAGTTACTAGCGATGCATTACCGGTATCTACCAACCAAATATCCAATACAGATCATGACGAATTTTCCAGCATCCAAATTACTAGTTCGGATTACAATCAGCTAGATATGCAAGAAAAAAAATCACTTTTTTTATATTTGTGGGTATCTTCTTAAGCGTGTTTGGAGAAACATGATGATTGTCACGCTTTGAAGTCGTATGTGAAACCCGATCAAAGAAGCCACAATTTCAGCTCAGAGAGTCGGTATTTAAGGTGCCGGGACTACAATAAGATTAATTCGCAAACTTTGTTGATTGTACCCAGCGATGATCATGTGAAATATATAGAAAAAAAACCGGTCAAGTGCGAGTTGGACTCGCGCACCGAGGGTTCCGTACAAACCTGTGGGTATATAAGTAAAAGTTCAAAATTGTCAAAAAAAAATTTTTTTATATGACGAAACTAAAAAATTTCGGTTTTCGTAATTTTTCCTATATCTGTACTATAAGACGTGACTTCGTACAAAATTTCAAGATTCTAAGTTCACGGGAAGTACCCTGTAGGTTTTGATTCCCGTGCGAGTTTCGAAAATTTGCGGAATTTTGCGGCCTAAATGGCTGTATCTTTTGATTGCGTTGACTTAGAAGGTTGATTTTTCTACAGCTTCCAGGGACAGTAGAACTAAGTATCATATAGAAATTTCAGTTTGATACCTCCACGCGTACCTGAGAAAAACGGTCTTGACAGACGGACGGACGGACGGACGGACGGACGGACGGACAACAAAGTGATCTTATAAGGGTTCCGTTTTTTCCTTTAGAGGTACGGAACCCTAAAAATGGAGGAAATAGTCCGAACTTCATTTAAAACCAAACATATAAATTGTAAAGTAGCTGCAGGTAGATACCTGCAGCTATTTTACAATTTATATGTTTGGTTTATAACCAAGTAAAAGATATTCCTTTTTCTCCACCTTGTCCATGTTTCCCAAAACAATGTTTAATTAAGCTTTATATTAGAATGCCGATTTTTATACTTTAAAATTTAATAATAAAGCATTTCGTACGTCTCAGTCGAGGCGCAAATATTTTTCAGTCGCAAATTTATAAGACCGAATTGTTATTCAAACATAAACATAGTTTTTTAATTAAATCTACCTATCAAAATACAACACGCATTTTCATTGAACACTTCCTATTCAATTCACCAAGTATTTTATGTGTTTATATAAAACAAGTATATTTACAATCACGAAACTAAATGGAAACACAAAGTAGGCAAATGTAATTCAAATGCTGGAGGCGGGCAGGCAGCCCTATCGCATGTTTACGTACCGCGCGGCTGTAGGTATTTATTTCAAAAATACGGCCGAGTTAAAATACTGATAGATAATATTACCGTGACTCAGTTCAGACATTTTGCAAAAACGGCCACGATCTAAATCTCAACAAAAACTTACTCTACTGACTAAATTTATGTCTCAAAAATTTGTCAACAAATTGTCACATAATGTTTTATAAAACCATCGAGGGATTTAAAGCTAACTCCAGGTATCTATGATAGTCACATTGGATCACTCAGTACAGACACTATTTTGTCTGAGAGATCGTTGTAAAAAGTTTAGGTTCACTTTTTCTATAGGTAAATCAATTTTTTATCCTAAAATTTCCGAATATATTTGTACAATAAATTTCATTACACAAAAACCTTTTGTTAAAAAGTTAGAAGTAATTCAATGTTTTTAAATTTGCTGAACTCTATCTGAACTGAGTGATCCTTATGAATAGGTACTTATAGGCATAGAAAAGGAAGTTCTGTGCTTATAGGTAACTACACTAACTACCCACTTCGTATTGATTTACAGAAACAACGATTAATTTTTGTACAACTTTATGACTAAAGTTTTACATAAAAATCATTTGCATAAGCAGCTTAATTTATGAGATATATTAGATTTTTAAATTAAAGGTCAGGGAAAAGCGCAGTAGGGTGACCATATATTATGGGATCATCGGAAATAAAAATGATACAGTACATATTATAAGCTCGTCTCTTTTATTTAGAAAGGAAAAGGAAATATTTGCTATCATAAGTTTTAGAAAAATTATTGTCATAGCAAACTATTCGTCCATTTACATAGCCATGCGCTCGATAATAACCGATGCCGATAAATTCAATACCTCCAAGTAACCTGTACGATCTACTTTTCATTATAATTACTAGCTTTTGCCAGCGGCTTCGCCCGGTTGAAGGTCGGAGGTAATCCCGTGGGAACGTAATACCGGGATCAAAAGTATCCTATGTGTTAAACCAGGTTATAAACTGTCAGTTTGCCAATTTTCATTCAAATCCGTTCCAGTGTACGACTAAACGCCGACAGACACTACACCGACAGACTGAACGCCGACATGACTTTACTTCGATGGGACTATTCGCCGACAGGACAATTCGCCAACAGGACTCTTCGCCAACAGGGCTCATCAGCTACGCAAGTTACCGTAAAATTGTAAATACCGTTAGATTACTATCTCGCGAGTTTGTAATCTGTCGATAAATTGTGAACTGCACCATTCTGCTTACCGACCGAATGGTTAGAATTGCGACCAGCCGCGCGGGACCCGACGAGTGTAGCGAGCGAAGCCGCGGCAACGGCCGGCGAGCGCTACTTCCATGTCAGTGGCAGTTTCTTGACTATTTAGGCCTGGTTCCTATATTGAACGGATCGTCATAGTATAACAGCTACCACCCGTTTCCTAGTTACTAATAACGAGTCGTAATATGGTGTTCCACAAAGATTTTAAATAGCCTACCAGCTACGAACATTCGTCGGTTACTTGTTAACCGATGGTCCTCAATGCTCCTCTTTGCGTTTCGTTATTACAAATATTGTTATGTGTAGTTCAGAAACTACGTCCTTTTTTCAAACATTATGAGATATTTAAATACTAAATAATGTTACTTTTACTTACATTGCAGTTCTTTAGCTAAGAAAAATATGTAAAAGTGTGAACAAAACGCTATAGACCTGCTACAAACAGATGTTGGCTACCTGCTGACCGAAGCCCTTCGACGACACCCGACCGGCATTAATTGCGTTTCGTTGTACAAAAGTGCTTTTTGAATTAAAAATAATGAAAATGATGCTTAATTAAGTAGTACTTAACGATTATTTGATTAGTTCTGGTAAATATTTTTTTCAAAATAATGTTAACTTTGGCAAAATGCAACTGTGGCGTCTGTTTTAAACGAAAGACAAAACTGTATCTGTACCTAATTTGTAAACAATCTATACCATAGAGCTATTCCGGTCAAATAACATTTCTAGATCACTCAATTCAACATCTAAATCACACATTATGATATATTTTAACGTTAATAATGAAAACACGTAAAACTTTAGAACATAACCAACCAATTTCGGCCAGTAAATAAATCACATACGCCTAGTAACTGTGACAGCTGGTTAACGTTTAAAAAAAATATAGGAACGGTACGAGCCGTCATCTCCATACATTTACTCTATTATCCGTTATTCGTAGCCCTCCCATCCGTAGGTAGCAAGCCAACGGTAACGTCGCTTACGAAACGTTTGTTGTAGGAACACTTTTGGGTTACGCCTCGTAGACAATTCTACCATCCGTGAGCAAAACGAATCGTTTCTAAAATATAGGAACCGGGCCTTAGTAATAGCGCAAGGTACTATCCGTGTTGATGCCAGTTCACAATTTGACGGGTTCACTTCGATAGATTATAATCTACCGAAAAATAACGTGTTAAATTTTAAGCAGTATGTTACGGTTCACAATCTGTCGACAGTTTACAATCTCGCGACATAGATTATAATTTGACGGTAATCTGATTATCGAAGATAAGTTGAATCGCTGATGAGCCCTGTCGGCGAAAAGTCTTGTCGGTGTTCAGTCTGTCGGCGCTTATCGTACTCATCCGTTCAGCCGTTTTTGCGTGATTGAGTAACAAACATCCAAACATCTTCACAAACTTTCATATTTATAATATTAGTAGGATTTCGGGCAGATCGTGTAAATTTACCTGTTTTGTTCCATTCTAATCCATGAAAATAACACTTAAAAGTTTATAACCATAGATTGCATTATTATTACATGAAAGACAAGTCTCCTCGTAGCTAAAAGAAATTCCATCACACAGATATTGTCACTATCACGTAAGCTCACGTAGGATATGTGCACTAAATCTCATATCAAACTAAATGAAACATGCGACGCTGCAAATAACAATCAAATATGTCGGGTAGAAGAAAAATATACACTAAAAGTTAAAATCATAAATGTACCCTACAACACTCAATTTCTTTAAAAAATAAAGATCTAATATCTCGCAATTTAAAACTGTATAACTAAATGATTTTGTGTAAAAGTTTAGTCATAAAGTTGCACAAAAATTAATCGTTGTTTGTGTAAATCAATACAAGTGGGTAGTTACCTATAAGTATTCCTAAGGATCACTTAGTTCAGCAAATTTCAAAACTTTGAAATACTCCTAACTTTTTAACAAAAGGTATTTGTATATTGAAATTAATTATACAAATATATTCGGAACATACATCTTATATATATAAATGAATCACTATTTCCCTTGGTCACGGAATCACACGTGAACGGCTGAACCAATTTTGCCAATTCTTTTTTTGTTGTGTTTTTTACTGTCAGGAGAAGGTTCTTATGCAATAAAATGCGAATTCAATATTCATAGTTAAAACAGGACAACGTCTGTCGGTTCAGCTAGTTTTAGGATAAAAATAATATCAAATTGAAAAAGTCAACCTAAACTTTTTTACAACGATCTCTCAGACAAAATGGTGTCTGTACTGAGCACAGACATATAAATATGTCTGTGGTACTGAGTGATCCAATGTGACTATCATAGATACCTGGAATTAGCTTTAAATCCCTCGATGTTTTTATAAAACATTGTGACAATTTGTTGACAAATTTTTGAGACATAAATTTAGTCAGTAGAGTAAGTTTTTGTTGAGATGTAGATCATGGCCGTTTTTGCAAAATGTCTGAATCTGAATTGAGTGTTCTACACTTTAGGCAATAACTGAAGACCCTTGAGAGTGACAATTTTATTACTTTGGGCTATGAGTTTTGACTATTTTTGACTAAATGTACAATCAGATTTTGTCAGGAAATAAAAAAAGATCACTCCAAGATCCAAATGCACATTTTAATGGCTAGCGCTTTTTTTAGGGCAGGTACTGATGCGTGAAAGAGGTCTATATTCACTTCGTGCTCTTTGTATGCAGCATACATTCTAGATAGTGGACAGTATTGCCTTAAGTTGGTATGACATCTTGGCATGCAGAAAAGCCTCCTATTAGAATTTCTTGGCAGAAAACGTGGCACATGGAATAACACCCTACTGAGCAAATCGGGACAGTTCAGATTGTACTAGCTTCTTAAGGAAAACCAAATCTAGCATTTTCCTGCGTTTCTCCAGCGTGATCATCCCAAAAAACTTCAGTATTTTCTAATACGAGTTGAGCGTATTGCCCATATATTACTACTAAACGTAAGATGCCATAAGAACCGTTTTTTTCAGCCGTTCGATGCGCTTGATGTGGACCTTACACTCTGGCGACCATCCATACTGCAGTACTCGAGGTGGCTTCTAACCAGCGAGTTGTACATTTTTTTTTTATTGTAGGTTTTTTGAAATTTTTACACTCTCTCATAACAAATTAATAAAATAAATAAACCTACATTAATTTATTAAATTTAATATAGTTTTGTCGATATGGTTGACGAAACTTAGCTTTTTATCGAACTGAACGCCTATGTCTCGCACAGTTTCGACTTCCTCGAGCCGCTCATCATTCAATTTATAAACGGATTGCATGAAATATATTTTTTGTGTATTTGATATGCTGGCATTTTTATATATTTAATGAAATTTTGTTGTGCTCACACCACATAGCCAGTAGGTCTAAGTCGTTTTGAATAGTGCCAAGTCCACAGGGTTTCTTATAATATTTATGGCTTTGAGGTCATCAGCGAGTAACAATATTTTCGAGTTAGGGAAGCATTTGAGAATGTCATTAATGAAAAGAATGAATATATGCGGGCCCAAATGAGATCCCTGAGGGGTTCCCGACGTCGCAATGTATTTTATTGATGTAGGAACCTATACACGGTGAAATTTAAATGGTTGTTTTCCCGCAGCGAAATGGTTTTGTCTTGGTAATACAATAGTTTTATAAACAAATAAAATATTAGAAACAAAAAATGGCAGATTAACCATTGTGAAAAACAAAACTCGAAAGCGACCACGAACCAACAGTTCCGATACCTACGCTCTGCGCAAGCCGGGCGCCGCCGCCGAGCGGCCGCGCGGCCGTTGACCCGCGTGCGTTTCAATCAGCTGATCGTATTCTTGATAATAAGCTGTACCCAACAAGCTATTCAAATTTTCCCTTCATACTTTTACGAGCTTAGGACCGTCATAAATACTTTTTAGCTGCAATTTACTGAACAAGAAATTAAAATAAAAATTAATTAATAAAAACAAGTTTATCATAATTTTCGGACTTAGATACCTAAAAAAGTTTGAGGCGTCGTTCAAAATTTGAATCAACTGATTTACAATAATTTTAATTAATTTGACTAAGTACCTACTTTTAAATGTTAACAACTTCACAATTTACAAAAGTACGAGTAGGTACTTACACTTCACGGTAACGATAACGGAGTAATTGTTCGTAGTGCAAGCAGTGCAACTGCAAGCCACTACGTTGAATACACAATGGAGCACGTTTTCATTGATTGCCTTTAAATTTTAATAACGTGTCTCTGTCACTTCTTACGATATTGAAATGAGGTGGGCATTAATTATTACACACATTATCACTAAAACGCTCTTGATGCGCACACTCGCGAATAACATGTTGGTTATTTAACGCCCAAAAGTTCCTTCACCTGTCCACAAAATGTTCGCATTTTGACTGTCGATTAACCACTGACAAAAAGTAATTCTGTTCTGCGCGTCGTTTTCATGGAGGGCATGAACTCTGCGATAATCATAAGGATGAAGTCCTTCAGAGTTGAGTAGTTTCCAGACGTAGTATTGGCTTACGCCAAACCTAGCCGCAGCCTTGCAACGTGTACTTCGCCGAAGATCCCGTTCGAAGTACTCGATGATCTATTCGTCGAGCTCTGGCGAAATAACGGCCGATCGACCACTGCCCTGTGCAACTGCTGATGTCCGGAACTGCTCATGATCGTCGAGTAGCCGCTGTGTCGCTGCTACGATCGTCCGGGCCGATGGCGAAGACGAAGCGACTCCAAGTGTGGCAGCTCCGCGTAAAGTCGACGGGCATCAAGGGTGTCATAATCAGCCCTAGCGTACAGATGCACCATAGCGACGTAGGTACTCCAAATTGCAATAATTGTAATGGCGATCCATTGCACTGATAACGCGTGTTTCACGTACGACATTCGCGGGAAAACTAAGTGCGCCGCCGCCGGCGCCGCGCGCCGTCTCGCTCAATGGGAAGCCGGCGCGCTGCTTGGTTTGTAATTGTTGTTAGTTTGTAGTTTATGCCGTATCATTACACGCGAAAGCTTATTTTGCTTTGAACATTTATAAATCGGTATTTTCTTTGTCGGCGCCGCGGCTATGTTTTGTGTTGTTGCGTGAAAACTAATTTATGACTTAGTACCACATGCGAGAGTTTATTTTGCTTTGAACATTTATGCATCATTGTTCCTTTGTCGGCGCGGCGGTGCGGCGGCGCGTGCGTTTCGAGTAATACCTACAAGTTACCTACAGTGTTACTATTGATTCTCACGCTTTCGAGTTGATGAATATTTTTTTAATTATTTCAAAACAAAAAACATTTTTTTTTTTTACTTTTACTCTATGGTTCGAAGGGACTCCTTATGGCAAGTTGTTTTGCCGCGGGAAAACAACCATTAAAATTTCAGCCTGTATAAACTTACTTAGACACAAAATGTTTTTTTTTTTAAATTCGGTTGACATATGTACATTGTACATACGTGTGGTCCTTAATTATTTTATGAAAATGCTTGTGCCATCGGTATGGTTCTATGGATATTGTGAAACAACCAATAATTTAACTATAAAAAAAACAAACGATTTCCGGAAAAACACAACAAAGTACCTACCTACATCTTTTCGAAATTTCATCATCCTTGGGGTCAAAACCATGCAAATTCATGCGATAGTAGCAATTTTAGTTGATTTTGTGTCATTTTTTGAAGAGTTCCGTTGTCTGTCTCTGAAACGCATCATCAGATCTGTATGAAATTTAAATGGGACCATTTCGGAATAAACAACTTTCGAGCAAAAATTTTTCTTTCAAATCCGTGTGACGATGAAATATTTATGACGTAGTTATCCATAAAAAAATTGGTAGGTACAGATTTTTTTTTATAAAACCTGTTGAATAAAAATATTGTTTTTGTAAATACCTTCCTGTAGTCCTAACTGCTAGCAAACTAATTTAGCGGTAATTCGTTTTTCTAGTTCCATTGAAAGTGGTTTTCATGCTATTAATTTTGTTTTGGAATTTGTGAAATATTGAATACATCGTTTTGGCATTTCATAAAGGACGACATTGTGACCCGTTTTGCGAGTTTTTTTTTTTTTTTGTAGATACTGGTATTTTTTGTATTTATCTGGTTCTTATACCGCGAATTTTCCTGTAGAATATAACTGGATATCTATTAAATGTGATAAATTAAACAAATAGCTTTAAAAACCCTACGATGCCATGTGCAGATGATGACCACCGGGGTGATACGCGGAAACGTAGGTATGTCCGAGAATATTTGAATTAAAGCTTAGAGGGTGGATGCTCGGAACACGAGTATTCGCATATTTGGAGTGGACAAACGGAATGACTGTCCGTTTTACTTTTAGGATCGGAACCCTAAAAACATTTTTTCCATTTGTCCCCAACGTCTGGGATACGGCGGTACAGAAAAACCACGTGGGCAAAGTGCATTATGATTTTTTAAAGAGTCTGAGATGAAAATAGGTTCGAAATATGGGTGTACTCCACATCACCTATACCACCCCCGCGTCCTCCACCTCTACTCATCCCTTTCAGGGAATAACCCAATGTTGTGTCGTGAAAAATAACTTTAGGTACCTATACAGGTAGATGATATAGGTACCGCAAACGTGGCAACTAATATTTATTGGCCTTTTAAGTTATAGGTAATATTTTCATCAAGGCATTAACAAGTCGGGGAGGGTAATGGAAATGTTAGGCCTCTTCTGTTTGGCGTTTTCTTTGACCGTTTAACTTTTATTTCCTACTTTTTAAACTAACGCCCGGTTTCTCGACGGCTGTTCAAATCTATAATCAACTAACAAACCTGTTAAATTAACAGAACAGTCAAATCAAATTGGGTTGCTGAATTGGCGATTACGATAAAATTAACTAATCAACGATCAATGTCAACTGATTAACGAAAATAGATTATGTGCATGGCAACATCGTAATCTTCATTCATTTTGTTAAATAGTTCGTTCAATTTAACAAGGGCGCATTCCGTATTAGACAAATAGTGACAATATCGCGAAGCCAACCAAAATAAAAATCAGTACTAATGATCTGAAAGCTCTTAAATTTTTTGACTATTCATTTTGGTCGGGTTCGCGATATTATCACTTTTGTTGCATATCGGAACACGGCACATGTTGAAACTGTTGACATTTCTAAAGGCGGAATAATTTTGAGTTTGAATGTTCGAGGTATTTATATATGTAGATAGATTAAAAACTTTTTAGTGCTTTTCATTTAATTATGGCATCGGCATCGACATCAAGAGGGAGAAACTATACAGAACGCGAAAAATGTTCTCTTTTGAGTAGGTATCTCATCATTGTAATGTTCCATTGGACACATTCTTTGGCGATAAACTCTAGACCTAATACTTGTTTGCTCATCTTCACTGCTACTAGACAAAGACAAAGACGACAGGGAGGATGCCATTATCTATAACAAAAATATGTACCGTAGTTAAAGTACCTACAGAATTTTTTTTTTTTTGGTTTAGATTTTTATACAAGTAAATGATAAGAAGATGACTGTTAACCATTGCTACTTACATGTGCATTTCTGATTTGTATACAATCCTTCGTAAGCATCTCACGGTTTCGTTTGTTTGTAAGAAATATTTGTCCGGTTATCAAATCTCCAGTAGAAAATTGATCAATCTCGAGTCCGCTATGAATAGCCAAAGTTGTTTTAAAAATTATAACTAGAAAATATCCAAAGAAAACAGAAAATCACAGGGAACGCAAAGATAATCGCCCGAGCTCGACAGATTAGCTAACATAACATTTCACAGCTGCTTAACATGACATTTAAGCTTAATCGTTCGTTTAGAAACCCAAAATTTGAATTGACAAGGGATTTTTGTACTAATTTGATTGCTGTGTTAAGTGATCAACGATATAAATCAAAGTACTTGATTAACGTTCGTGCAACTCGTTTTCGACTTAACAAGAGATTTGACACATGGTTAGTTAATTTTAGATTTGAATAGCCGTCGAGAAACCGGGCGTTAATGTCTCGCTTAAATCTGCGCAGCGTTGCATATGTTTGTTACTAATTAATCCTAAATCCTCGTCCTGCACCCTAATTGCGTAACTCCCTATTCATCATAATCTGTATCGTTTTGAAACGGATTGTTAAACCATTGCTTCATATGTTCGAAAAAAGTGTCTGCTCAGCAACGTAAATAACGCAATGAATAAACTGTGAAAACGAAACCAATTATGATTAATCGTAAGTTACGCAATTAGGGTGCTGATCACCATGTATCCATAACCCATTGAGACCTTTTCAATGAGCCCAAACACGATACTTCTGCTGTTTGTTGGTGAGTAACTTGGGTATCTTGGAAATTCCAGTTGTTGCTCCAGCATCAGTTCAAGGTTACTTTGTTCGCCTAATATCATTGAAGTAATAGAATACCAAATTTCGACTTGATCAGACCCGTGGAAGATGCTCAAATCCCGTCATCAACCAGAAAAGAGCTGATAAACTTCAAACGGCTGGACCGATTTTGATAAGACATGTCTAAAAACACTCCCGACTAACTCACTTTTCAAACAAAAAGAAATCAAAATCGGTTCATCCCTTCTATGCGCGGAGCTATGTTGCATCAGCAGAGACACGCACACAAACACACACAGACACGTCAAACTTATAACACCCCGTCGTTTTTGCGTCAGTGGTTAAAAATACGTATAAATACCAACAACGCATATTATAGTAGCAACAGGTAGGTATATTCGACCTTGTATTGCATTACAACTTTTGACATCCATTCCCAATGAATACAAAATTCAATTTATGGGCGAATTTCAAGAGCTGTCAGTGTCAATATTCCCCAACAATGACAGCTTTTGAACGTGGTTAAGATGATGATCGCGTTTAGTTTCATTGGTGAAATCAGCCCTAAAATTGAAACGTTGAACATTAAGGAACTATCTAGCTGTCACATATGAAATATACCTTGCCATTTTACGTGCACGCGTCCTTAAGCGCTTGTTCCACCGTTGGCTATTAACCAGATGCGAGTTAATCCTAGTAATAAAAGAGATTTTACGAGCAACGAGTAGCGAGTGCGCGACGGTGACGAGCAATTTCTCACTCGTATGCGTCTGTTCCAAGCGGGGGTCTCGGGTCTCACAGCGAGTTTTCTTGATAGTCACTTGATAGTTATAAGTTTATTTTCATAATCAACAGGTTTTTACAAACAAGTTTTAGAGGCCTTCTTTTAGTATGGAAATACCTGTAACAGAAGACCTCCCTCTTCCATATCTATGCATACAACATACAAAGCCTGCTAATACTAGAAATTAAACAAAATATGCACAATAGCAAAACTAAAACTAAACAATTTATAAAATATAATGATTAAGTACTGGAATTCGTAATCTGTGTTTTTTTTTTTTTACCCTACCCACCAAACGAGCGTACATTTTTTTTCTACGTTTCTTTAGCGAGAAAACCGGTGAGGCCCGGACTCCACACTAAAGCGGAGACGAGACGAGAGGAAAGGAGGTGTTGAAAACAACCAATAGGATTTCACCTATGGTCGCCGCGGTGGAACAGCCGGTCTTTGCTGTAACAATCTCACCGTGCGAACTTAGGTTAAGTGAGCTGTCATTCTACCTGATGCTAGAAATTGATACTACCTACATATTAACAGCTCACTTCACATAGGCTTTCACAGTGAGATTTTAGAGACAGAATAGCACTGCAGATGCCTTCAGGGCGGTTAAGCAATATTCAGGTCAACTAAATCAGGTTTTATACGGCTACGATTCCAAATACGGTTTCTATGTAGATCCAAATCTGTCTGTTATTAAAGATGGGCATAACTGCTGCTATGGTGATCACTGTACAAAAACTCGTGATACTAGGAATAGAAAGTAAAGCAAAACAAATAAATAAAAATAGAAACATTTTAATAACTTTCGTTACTTTAAAACAAAAAAAAATAACATTTAGTAAAAAAAAAAAAAAAAAAACATTTCAGTGTACAAAATAAAAAAATATGCGCACCATGCAATAACTCACCCCGACGCAAATATGATGAATCAGAATTTTGACAACCTTTGTGAAAATGTGATAAGCAAAAAATTGCTACGGACTATTTACAATAAAATGTATCCATGATAATTTGAACTTCTACAATAAAATATAATAATACAAAGAATAGTACCTAAGTAATTCTCGCACTCTGTTTGAAAATTACTTAATCGTTTTGTACGTCTTCATATATAGACTCACGTTCATTAATTAACATAGGAAACGATTAATCCAGGAAAATAAAGCTGTAGCCACACTGACCATAAGACATCGCGGAACGAGGGGGGAGATAACGTACTGCGCGCTTATTTTAACTATCCTCAAAGAAAGACATTCGTGCCATTTTGGACACCTCTTTGCAAAGAAGTTGACACAATCGGTGCGAGTGAATTTTGTCTAACATCCCGCGCGGGTTTGGCTTCTGTTTGGCCCGATTAATTAGGACTTAATCTGCGAAGCTAGCAGAAATTCTGTGCAAAAAAGCCCATTAACGATAACGTATGCCAAAAAAAGTTTCAAAGTCGCACATGGCAATTTTTATTAAAGAATTAGTTATGGCAAGTTTATTTCTTACATAATTCTTCTCACACAAGGATACGCAAAAGTAAGGTACGTAGAACATAATAGATATGAGGTTGGGAAAAATTAAGGATACCGATGCATTTCTTTTCAAAGCATATTTCCGTAATCTAAAATCTGCATTTCTGCTCTTACAAAAACTTCTAACAATAGAATTCTTCTTCTAACAATGACGGCGGGAATGACGAAACTAGTGAACAAGCGTGAACTCTTGGGTTCGTTTCCCAAAGTGTTATTCGGGGCAAAGTGTTATTGAAAGTTTTGACTTGACGTTGTGACGTTGAAGAAGCATCTTGAACATTTGAAATATTCATTCATATCAAAGTCGATGTACCTAGACTCGGCTACCAATAACAATTAATTTTATTTTGTCCGTTTTACTTTTCACATAATAGGGTCCTACTTTATCAGTCCAATTTAATGAGTGAATATGTACAGAGGCCAGCACATCAAGCTACCCCAATCTGTCAAATTTCTTTGATAGTTTTTCAACTTTATTACAAAGGAATAAGGTTTATGTTCAATTGGGAAAATTTGACAGTTTGGGATAGCTTGACCTGCTGGCGACTGTACATAACCAAAACTTAAGGCCCCTCGCACACGGCGACTTTTTGTAGCGATGCAGTAGCGATGCTGTTGCGCGTCTGCATCGATACAGTCGCGAAGCGTTCACTAGCTGTGTGCCCTCGCCCACGGGCCCAAATTCAGTCGCGATACTAACGCGATACTGTCGCGATGCAAACGCGATTCAGTAACGGCACAAAAATACTTGCGATCGCTACAGTTGCAAGATGGACTCCGTTAAGGCAACATTAGTCACGCGCCACCCTCCCTCCGTACTCTCCCCGATGTCGTCCGACACGTTCGCGCGTTTGCATCGATACAGTCGCGATGCTGTAGCGCGTTAGTAACGCGTTGGCATTGCTTCTGTAGCGTGTTGCAAATGCGACTAACACGCGTTAGTAGTCGCTGTGGGCGAGGGCCCTAAAACTAACTCTACAGTCGTATTATTATACACAAAAATGGCATGCCGAAGCCAATCCACATCGAAGTGTGGAAAAAAATCCACTCTTAGGTAGATTTGCGGTAACGCATGTACGAGAACGCACTTAAAGCCAACGGAATTACATGCGTATTCACGATAAAAGCGCAGATGAAAGCGCGGACTTCGCAAAGGAGCCTTGGTCTGTGGCTCCCAAACGGATGAACCGGTTCATCTTGGTCTCGGATGAACCGGTTCATCTTGGTCTCGGATGAACCGGTTCATCGGTTTGGGAGCCACAGACCAAGGCTCAGAAATATCATATCAAAATTTAAATTTTTTCAACACTTTTTTGGTCGGTTCGATAAAACCGGTCCGAACCGGAGCTAATAAAGTAGAACCTTATTTAATTTCAAAATGCCCTGGATTCACTTAGCTGTTGTAGTTTTTTTCTTCTTTCCGAACGCTTCACCCTGCTCTAATGTAGTTAATAGTTCTATACCTTTCGTTTCAGGCATAAGCATCGTTACGAAGAAGGCAACAAATGGCACCACAGCGAATGCAAGCGCAGACAACCACGGCTTAATATCTTTTAAATCAACAACAAAAGGAGCTATCATGGAACCGATCCGAGCGCACATGGATGAAAAACCGACTGCAGCGTTCCGGACCACAGTAGGGAACATCTCTCCACAATACAAATAAACAACAACAAACACGATAAAAGCAGTCATGACACCTATAGTCGCACAAACTACAGATATCGTACCTTTCGTAAATGCTAAAATAACTAAGCAAGTAGCACATATGAAATGACATATTAATAAAATTGTCTTCCTGCCGAAAATTTTCAGAAGGGGTATGGACAGGAATGTGCTAGCTGTGACTAAGCATGAACTAAACGCTACGTTGAGGAAAATATTACCACTAAGCGTCCCTACATATTGCGCTATGCCATAATAGCAGTAGGAACACATCACCCAATTAACTGCCATGGCCAGGATATTTTTCCTAAGATTAGGAGTACGAAAAAGATCGGCTGTAGTTCCTGTTACTAATTTATTTCTCGCTTGAATTGCTTGAAAAGCTTCTACATTTGTACGTATGTTTGTGGTTGCACGATTATTCCTGCAAATAATGATGTATTCTATTATATTAGGATAAATATTTTGTTTGACATCAGTGCTACACATATGAACAGTAGTAATTCGACATATTCCTTACAGCAGGCTTACCACGAGCACCGGTTTGTCGACGGAAGAATAGACAAAAATGACGTTCCGTTTAGAAAGAGTCATTAGCGCTTTTTATGAAACTCACTCTTTCACATTATGTAATTGGACTTAGAATTCCTAGTTTATTCGACACAGGATTTGTTTTTTCTGTTTTGATTCTCAATTTTTACTGATATTAAGTCACATATTTATACAACTACAACAATTTTTCTACAAGTGTCGAAGTACCGTATTTCGGATTGAAAAATATATTGGCTTTAACCTTTTCCATAGTAATGGCTTTTTTTTGAGGATGGGAAATCATCAAATAAATTCTCCCACTCTGGGCGGAGCGGGAGGGCGTCAGACTTTTTCTGACAAAAACCCACCCGTCTTACTTCAGTTGCCTGTGTGCCAGGAGCCACGGTATCTCTTTCGAACAACCCGCACCCCTGGCAGGCATCGGTCCTTGCGGACCCCACCAGTTGGTGCTGACATCTCTTTGAGGCGCGCGTGGAACACAACGCGCCGTCGACCCGGGCTTGGTCCTTACCGGACGGTGCACAGTGATTCGTAATCGACGCTCCGTGGACATTGAAATCAAAATTTCTTTAAGCGATAAATAAAAATCGGAACGGCTTTATTTCAGTATTATTTATAATATTTGGTAATATGACAGCTATAGACAGCACCATCTCCGAAAAAAATTAAATTAATATTTTTTGTAAGAAGATAAACACAAAAGTCGTTTCTTTCTCACAACTTAATAAAACTTAAAGCCTGCGGCTTACATGGGGTGTCGTCCCACATGAGGCGATTCCGAAATGCTATAACACGCACAGCAGAGTCTTTATGATTTTTACGTTGATTTAGGTGTTATCTTGAAAAATATACAAAGTGCAAATTGACTTTAGTGTGCTAATTTTACTAAAAATAATGAGAAATAATGGAATATACAATATAAAAAACTAAAATACACTCAAGTAGAGACCCATTTACAATATTAAATAAATTTAAAAAAATTCTTATGATAAATTAATTCGTTGTTAGTAGAATATGTCAGTAGGTAAAAAGTTTGACTTCTTAATTAACAATAAAATTAAAAAAAATAGTACAAAAACTTATAACTAATACAGAAAAATACTAAGAATACGCAATTGTATAAATAAGAAATATATTATTTCACCACTTCACTCAGAGCAGAGTAATGAACTTCAAGAAATTCTGTGGATTTGTCGAAGGAATTTAATACATATTATTTGATATCTTTGGGATAGGTACACATACCAACTGGAAACGATAATTACATAGTAATGATTGTTTGTTGTAAGCTGTTCGTAATCTCAAGTTTAAGAGGAAATCAATGCTAAATGCATGCTAATTAACTTATGATAGTAATTTAGTCTCATTTCATTAGTGTAAATTGCAAATATTGTTAACGAGTTAAGATACATTAGTTAAGGGCTATTTTTACGAAGTGTTTAACTAACTACTATTAATTAAGATACGATTAAGAGGGTACTTTTATATAAATAGGGACAACAGCGTCAAAATCATTAGTTGTTGTCAGCAACTGTTCGCGTTACAACATTAACTTCTTGCTTACGTACTTACTTATTATCATGGAAGGATGTTATACAAAGGATAGTGGGCAAAAATGTTTGGACGGCACACCCACGTCCGCCACAGCTCAGACTACTTTTGTTTGGAAGGTATCACAGCCATGTCCCACTGTGCCAATGTGCATCAAATTCTGTCCGAGGGTTCTCTTTATATTTTGAGTCGAATAAGTTTAACTTACTGAGCATGAATAAATTAAACAGTGTTTAATTATTATCGTGATCTATTATTATTGAGTCCAAGAAGAGAGCCGGTCTGTGGATATTCTCTTCATATCTTGCCAGGCTTAAAAACCATATTACAACCATTACGTGGGCGCAGCAACCCATGGTATGGTTCCCTGTTTTGCATGAACAATAATAATGAGTCAGTGCATTCAATCTACTCTCACCATCGTTTATTAACACATATGTGTAATAAAACTTCGACCTAGTGTACCTAGAGTGTATCTTTGCTCTCAGAAGCCACAGGTTTGTTCCTTCAATGCCAGTATTATTGAGCTCGGTAACGAGTTGCTCGGGTTCTCGGTAAAGCGAAATACTGAAGTGCCCGTCCCCCCGAACTTGCTCACTATAATAACTTTTTGCCAATTTACGTTGATATGTACCCAGAGCAAAAATAATTAGTTCCCTTTGGGTCAGCGAAGGAAACCTTAATGAATTAAGGCTTGCAGCCGGGGCTAAGGGCACGTACCTCAGCTTTGGGCATCGCTGGTAGGACAGGCTAGATCGGACTGAGGTAGGTAATACGTAATAGGTAAAACGGGCTGTTGTCCGCAACTCCACGTCAAAACGCGTATTTTGCGTACGGGTGGGAGAATCGGTAATTCGATCCACCCCAGCTCCTCGAGAAAGGCCAGCAACGCTTTGGTGTTGCTGACAATCTTACGTAGGGTACCTGGGTTACCGAAGTATTTTGCCCTGTAATTAGCGACCGCCGGGCAGTTTAACAGCACATGAGCCGCTGTCTCGTCGTCCTCCATGCATGCCGTGCACAGCGGACTGTCTGTTACACCTATGACAAAGAGATGTTTATTAAATGACCCATGGCCAGTTACGGCTGCTGTAACTGTACGCAGCTGTGGTTTTTTTAAACGGAGAACCTGTTTCGTGAGGCGGACATCGAACGCAGGAAGTGCTTCCTTAGCCTGCCTGCACCCACTTAGGTCCATCCATATTTTGTGATGATGATCCCTGGTTCGTTTCCTTACCAGAGTGCGTAGATACCCGAAGGGAAGTGGCGCAATGGGTTCTGGTCCCACTGGTGTCATGCTCGACCCCCTCCTGGCAAGTTCATCGGCTGCATCGTTGCCTAGCGAACCACTGTGTCCTTTGATCCACTGAATGGTAATATTGTTGAGGCTACCTACCTCTTTGAGGCGCTGGTGGCACTCGTATATCTGCCCAGTGTCAACCGTGTGACTGTTCAGCGCTTGTAGAACAGCCATGCTGTCTGACAGTATGCGAATCGAGTGATCCTTAACTTCCCTGGCCATGCTAGCAGACGCGGCAAGGGAGATGCCCATGCATGCCTGGAACACTGTGTTATGGACCCCCAGTGGTGTGGCTATGTGGATGTTGAGGTCCTCCGAGAAGACTCCAGCCCCTGTGCCACTACCTGTTTTTGATCCGTCCGTGAAGATACGCAGCTCTGCGGGGCGCAAGCCTTCGCATCGTCGATCCTCATGCAGTTGGATTCTGTATTTTTTATCGAAGATAAAACTCTCTGTTGAGTTCCTTAAGTAGCTCGGTGTGTTGTGTGTCTGTCTTACTCCAGAGATTTGTAGCCTTTAGACGCACCGCCGCCATCGTTGCTTCCTGCTGTATGAACAGGTGGAGCGGTGGCAGCCCCAGCATGGCCTCGATCGCTGCAGTCGGAGCAGTCCTCATGCAGCCCGTGAGCGCCATGCAGGCTAGTCTTTGCATGCGCTGTAGTTTGTTGGTAGCTGTAACTAGCTTGGTGCGGACTGAGGTAAAACGACCGCGCGGCCGACCCAGCTAACCATTTTGAAAACGGTCCATGGGTGGGGGTAAGTACGAACGCAGGAGATTTTATGGTCAGCCAGCCTTTGCTGTGTCTCTGGCCCATATCTTTTGATGAAAATCATGTCATTATAGTCAATAATAATATTAAATAACGATACCCACTAGTAAAAATATTTCACTCAGTTTTGGTACGTACACAGTTTTATGTAATGACCTCGGGGATAGTTTTTAATGCATCGTAATTAAAAATTATGACAATTGTGAGATGTTTCGAGTCATATTTAACACATGGCTGGCGGAGCTGGGTGTATCTTGCCCAATATCCTTTGGACATATTCATATTTGTGAAAACAAATAGTTGCTTTTCGCAGCCAAGTGTTTTGTTAGAAGCACTTATAACCAACGCGACAAATTTGTCTGAGAAGAACAAAAAAATTAAAACAGTTTTGTTGTTTGTTGTGTTTATGTGTCCATGTCCGAGGCATGTTACGTGGCAATGCCCCGGGTCCAGCCAGGTCGTGCTTCACGCCAGGTATATTGGGGGTCGCCGGAGCTAACAACGCTGCGCGAGGCGTGCGTTGCTGCGCGGCACCTGTACACCAGGCACCGCAGGCTCCGTATCCGCCCTCCGGATACGGAAGCCATTCAGGCGGAGCTGTACAAGGGGTACAGAGCGGCGAAGACCGCCCTCCGAGCGGAGATCCTGCGGGCCAGAGTAGTGGCCCGCGAGGAGTCGCTGGAGACTCTGAACAGAGACCCGTGGGGACGCCCTTACAAAACGGTGCGGGATAAAATCCACCCGTGGGCTGCCCTGCTGACGCAGAGTCTCCGGCCCCAGCTCGTGCATGACGTGGTGAGCACTCTGTTCCCTTCGCGAGGGGAGCACGCTCCCCCGCCAATGGCTCCGCCTCCTGTTGTGCCCGATGCGGACCACACCGACGACGACGACGACTCTCCAGAGGTGACCGAGGTAAACCTGAGAAAGGCGGTACGTAGGCTGAATGCCAAGAAGACCGCCCCAGGACCCGACGGCTTGCCCGGGAAAGCCTTGGTCCTGGCCTTGGAGGCTCTCGGGCCTCGACTAAGAGGGCTCCTAAGCGCATGCTTGGAGGAGGGCCGGTTTCCACTTCGCTGGAAGACGGGGAAACTGGTCCTCATTAAGAAGCCGGGGTGCCCAGCGGACTCTCCGTCCGCTTACCGGCCCATCGTGCTGCTCGACGAGGTGGGCAAGCTCTTTGAAAGAGTAATTGCAGACCGCCTCGTCGGGCGGCTGGTGCGGGTGCGGCCGGATTTGCGGAGAACCAGTTTCGTTTCCGTAGGGGGCGCTCTACGGTGGATGCCTTAAGGCGCGTGCGAGCCCTCACGACGGGGGATGCTGTGGCCCGGGGTGAGGTCATCTTGGCGGTGTCTCTGGACATCGCCAATGACTTCAACACCCTGCCCTGGAGTTGCATCAGGGAGGCACTCCAGTATCAACGGATGCCGACCTACCTCTGTCATGTGGTCGAGGCCTATTTGACAGACAGGGCCGTCATCTACCCCGGTCACCTCGGAAAGTGGAACCGGCGAGAGATGTCGTGCGGTGTCCCACAGGGATCGGTGCTGGGGCCGCATCTTTGGGACATCGGGTTCGACTGGGTGCTGGGCGCCGACCTCCCTAACGGCGTCAGTTTGCTACGCTGACGACACGCTGGTCATGGCGCAAGGGAGGTTTCCGTAGGATGAGTTCTTTATCTTGCAAATCGAGTGACAGTGATGTCCAAAATAGCTTAAAGTTTTACTTTAACTCCTCGTTCGTTCACTTCAATATCGCTCTCAGGAGGATAGCATGCCTTTTTGGCATTTAAAACTGAATATTATGTTGGGTACAAATCTACTCCACTTTCTTTCGCAGTTTCCCTTAAAGTTCTGCCACTTCGACAATTTCAAAGAAATCAATATACCCAACGCTTTCTCTGCTGAATACTTGTTAGTAGTTGTCTTGCCTTTCAATCTATGCTGCTTTTTCAGAATGCTCGGTAATATATTTTATTAAATCTTTGACGTCCTCATTCTCCTCACCACAACTCATTGCAGCAGCATATGCAAGTTCCTGAGACTCGTGCGTTAAGAGTTCTTCTATTCTTCTGTTTCTGGCATAATTCTAAGAAAGGTTTTCTTGGGCTTCTTTTTAGTGTTGTTCCTATAGGCAACAGGTGTTTGCCTATAGGAAAACTATCAGAAGAGGCATCTGAGGCCTGAAACAAAGATTTTAGAAAATTCAGGGAACATCATACGCGGAAATTTTATCGCAGAGCGACAAACCATGCAATCTTTAATGGGTTCATCGTATCCTCAAACCCATATTTGGCAAGCATTCGACCTAAACTGACAAATTAGAGTAGAAATGATTTAACTGAAGAAATGAAGTCTCTTCTTTTAATGGACCCGGATACCATATTTGTTGAAGTGCCAAGTATGATGGATTTTGAATTCTTTGATAGCGATGACGAAACTCGACTAGAATTTAATGTTTGGTGTTTTTGTGTAAATTTTATATATTTCTCAATTATACAATTGCCTATTCTTAGTATTTTTCTGTATTAGTTATAAGTTTTTGTACATTTTTTTTTAAATGTTAATTATGAAGTCAAACTTTGTATCTACTAACAACGAATTAAATTATCGTAAGGAATATTGCAAAATCAATTTATATTGTAAATGAGTCTCAATTTGAGTGTTTTTTTTTTTGTTTTTTTATATTGTAAAACGTAAAAATCTCTAACTGAATTTCTCGAAATTCAACACAGCTGTGAGTGAAGCGGCGGGCATGGGTGTGCGTGTTATAGCATTTCGGAATCGCCTCATGTGGGACAACAGCCCATGTAAGCCGCAGGCTTTAAGTTTTATTAAATTGTGAGAAAAAACGACTTTTGTTTTTCTGCATACATAATTTTTTTTAATTTTTTTTTTTCGGAGATTTTGCTGTCCATAGCTGTCATATTACCAAATATTATAAATAATACTGAACTAAAGCCGTTCCGATTTTTAATTCTCGCTCAAGAAATTTTGATTTCAATGTCCACGGAGCGTCGATTTCGAACAACTGTGCGGCGCGGAACTAACCATTACTCGCCGTCCGCAAGCCCACGCCTACGGTGGTCAGGAATCAGTCTGGGAATCCCGAGCCCGACGCCCAGGGCGTGTCCTGCGGCGGCTAGGGCCGTGACGGCGCAATGATTGCCTCTCCATCACTTGCGCCACCTCCTTCTTCGCGAGCATTGCTGCTTCGCAGGAGGAGGTGACGGCTTCCCATGCACTCTCGCTCCGTACCATGGCCTAGACCAGGGCCGGATGCGAAAGATCGCCGCCGCGCCGATCGCCTCCACGAGGACACGGCGGTGCTCCGCCCAAGCTGAGCATACCTCCACCGTATGCTCCACCGTGTCCTCCGGGCAATCTACCCAGTGGAAACACCCGGGTGTTTCCTCCCACCTTATCCGAAACAGGAACCTCCCGAAACAATCGTGTCCGGTGAGCACCTGCTTCAGGCGATAGGTGAGGACGCCGTGGCGACTCCTAATCCACTCCTCAAAGAGGGGATTTACCGCCGCGTTTTTGGTATGCCCAAACCCTTAGGAATAATACCTTATTAATGGGAATGTAGTCGCGGCCTCGAACTCACTGGTGGGCCTGGCTAAAAAGCACGCTGTCTCACGAGGCTTTGTGTCCGACAGAGGTAGTACCCGTGATGAGCAATTAGACGCTAGTCTACACGCACAACATTATTGAGTGAGATGCAGGATCAGGTTATTTAGTGTAGTAGTTAAAAGTTCTTCGGAAGATCGGGTTTTTGTGAAAATAGTCCGGTCAATATAGACATTCGAAGGTGCATAAAATTGGGCACGCCACGATTGCGGCGGTAAGTCCCCTCTTTGAGGAGTGGTTTGAGAGGCGGCATGGCGTCCTCACCTTCCGCCTGACGCAGGTCCTCACCGGACACGGTTGTTTCGGGAGGTTCCTGTTTCGGATAGGGTGGGAGGAAACGCCCGTTTCCACTGTGAAGATCGCCCTGAGGACACGGTGGAACACACGGTGGCGGTCTGCCCGGCTTGGGTGGAGCACCGCCGTGTCCTCGTGGAGGCGATCGGCGGCGGCGATCTCTCGCGTCCGGCCCTGGTCCAGGCCATGGTACGGAGCGAGAGGGCATGGGGAGCCGTCACCTCCTTTGGCGAAGCAGTGATGCTCGCGAAGAGGGAGGCGGCGCACGTGAGGGAGAGGCAGTCTATGCGCCCTCGCGACCCTAGCCGCCGCAGGATACGGAGACGCCCCGGGCGTCGGGAATCCCAGGCCGATTTCCGGCCACCGTAGGCATGAGCTTGCGGACGGCGGGTAATGGGTAGCTAGCTGTCCGGTAAGGACCAAGCCCAAGTCGACGGCGCGTTGTTTTAGACGCGCGCCTCAAAGAGATGTCAGCACACAATGATGGGGCCCGCAAGGGCCGATGCCTGCCAGGGGTGCGGGTTTGTTCGAAAGAGATACCACAGCCCCTGGCATACGGGCTACTGAGGGAACCACGGTTTTAGTCAGTAAAAGTCTGACACGCCCTCCTGCTCCACCCAGAGCGGGAGAAGTTATTTGATGAATACCCAACCAAAAAAAAAAAAAAAAAAAAAAAGGTGTATTAAATCCCAACAAGTTGAAAATCTGTAAAATTGTTCAAAATATAATTTAAAAGTTCCCCATCATCCCAACATTCACTTTAAACATCTAACAGTCAAAAAATATAACAACTACTAAACATAAGTACAAGTAGTACCTAGTACAGTAACAAGAAGTAAATTAATGATTTTTTTAATCATCTATTTAAGGAGCTACATGAACTTGTAAATCATTTTGCTCAACTTTGTAGTAAAACTAAAGCGAAACCAAATTTCAATAGCCTCGAGTTTGACACATCGTAGATACACCTCCAGGGACCTAAGTCTGCTATTTTTTATAAATACGTCATTCCAACACGATCCCATCGTCATTTTGCTAAAAGTTCGTAATCTGCTAAATTCATAATGGTCGATCAGTGATCGGTCAATGGTCTCGTAATAGAATTGTGTTATAATGGCATTGTCGTATTACCATTATTATAAAACCCGCTAGTAGAAATGATTTTCGAAATTGAATACTACAAAATTTGAACATTTATTCATGCCAGATTTCATTTATACGTATATACTTTTACATATTATTTTAGGAACTGTCAAAATTTTTGCAGAAGTAAGTCATTAATTTGTCAGTATGTACGAGTTTACCAATAAATGTAATTTCTTTCAATGGAGTGTCAGTGGCTGACCACTGGAAAGTCTTATTTTATAATTACCATCCTTGTCAAAATCAATAATTATGAAATCAATGATAGACCATTCTGACACTATTGTAATAGCAGACTTGAGGCACAGGCGCGATGACAACATAGTGCGGGAAGAACTTTTGATTAATTTTGCTTAAAAGTGCTAGCATAAATATACTTACATTTTAGCGGTGTGAGTCAAAATTGCAATTGCCTCTTCATTACGATTCTTAGCTAGTAACCATCTTGGTGTCTCAGGCAAAGAATAGAAATAAATGAAGAATACCACAGAGGGTACAGAAAAAGCCAAGTGAAAATCCCTAAAAGCTCTGTTGTAATAAGAAATGAATGGCAGCATTACGTTTCCCAGATTGAATGGTATTTGATATAGAGCTGATATGACTTCTCTGTACTCTGGGCCAATAAATTCCATTAGAATTACAAATCCAATAACCATTGTCCCGCCCACAGACAGTCCGACGATGAATCGAAACAATGTAAACGTCACGTAGGTTGGTAGAAAAGCACCAGTAATTCCAAATACTAATTGAATCATGCAAGCAAAAATAAAGGGATTTCTCCTGCCAAACCTGAATAAATAAATATTAAACAGTTATAATTGCATGCAAATAGTTTTGGTCTCCTAATAAAGAAGAAAGGATGCACGTGCACATAATTTCCATGTGTAGAGGGCTAGGCACTCGTTTATTATTTACTTGCTGAGCGCTTTCCTGCACAATCACTTTGAAACATAGTGTAGGTGCGTCAGACTCACACAATTAAGACTAACCCTGGGTGGGTTTAGAGAAATCCGCTATTCAGTCACGGTGGCCAATCTCAGCGAAGGTTTGTCATATAGGTACACCTACACTGAACCACAAATCAGTGGTAACAATTTGACATTGACAGCACCTTCATGTGGTATGTATTTAAGGGCGATTTTCATAGTCAGCTTTAGTTTTATAGTTTATTTCTCTCATATAGGTTCATTGTACACAGTTGTCACAGTAATTTATTTATACAATTTTGCATTATTCTAGTGAAGTTTTTTTTTTTTTTGGGTGGGAAATCATCAAATAACTTCTCCCGCTCTGGGTGGAGCAGGAGGGCGTGTCAGACTTTTACTGACTAAAACCCACCCGTGTTCCTTCAGTAGCCCGTATGCCAGGGGCTGTGGTGTCTCTTTCGAACAAACCCGCACCCCTGGCAGGCATCGGCCCTTGCGGGCCCATCATTTTTTTGTGCTGACATCTCTTTGAGACGCGCGTGGAGCACAACGCGCCATCGACTTGGGCTTGGTCCTTACCGGACAGCGAGCTACCCATTACTCGCCGTCCGTAAGCCCATGCTTACGGTGGCCGGAAATCGGCCTGGGATTCCCGACGCCCAGGGCGTCTCCGTATCCTGCGGCGGCTAGGGTCGCGAGGGCGCATATGCTGCCTCTCCCTCACGTGTGCCGCCTCCCTCTTCGCGAGCATTACTGCTTCGCTGAAGGAGGTGACGGCTACCCATGCCCTCTCGCTCCGTACCATGGCCTGGACCAGGGCTGGACGCGAGAGATCGCCGCCGCCGATCGCCTCCACGAGGACACGGCGGTGCTCCACCCAAGCCGGGCAGACCGCCACCGTATGCTCCACCGTGTCCTCAGGGCGATCTTCACAGTGGAAACACCCGGGCGTTTCCTCCCGCCCTATCCGAAACAGGAACCTCCCGAAACAACCGTGTCCGGTGAGGACCTGCGTCAGGCGGAAGGTGAGGACGCCATGCCGCCTCTCGAACCAGTCCTCAAAGAGGGGACTTACCGCCGCAATCGTGGCGTGCCCAGCACTGGGTTGCGACAATCGCTCTTTCCATGTCACCATGAGATCCCGCCGGAGCTTTTTTTTTTTTTTTGGGTGGGAAATCATCAAATAACTTCTCCCGCTCTGGGTGGAGCAGGAGGGCGTGTCAGACTTTTACTGACTAAAACCCACCCGTGTTCCTTCAGTAGCCCGTATGCCAGGGGCTGTGGTATCTCTTTCAAACGAACCCGCACCCCTGACAGGCATCGGCCCTTGCAGGCCCCATCATTTTTGTGCTGACATCTCTTTGAGGCGCGCGTGGAACACAACGCGCCGTCGACTTGGGGTTGGTCCTTACCGGACAGCGAGCTACCCATTACTCGCCGTCCGCAAGCCCATGCCTACGGTGGCCGGAAATCGGCCTGGGATTCCCGACGCCCAGGGCGTCTCCGTATCCTGCGGCGGCTGGGGTCGCGAGGGCGCATATGCTGCCTCTCCCTCACGTGCGTCGCCTCCCTCTTCGCGAGCATCACTGCTTCGCTGAAGGAGGTGACGGCTCCCCATGCCCTCTCGCTCCGTACCATGGCCTGGACCAGGGCCGGACGTGAGAGATCGCCGCCGCCGATCGCCTCCACGAGGACACGGCGGTGCTCCACCCAAGCTGGGCAGACCGCCACCGTGTGCTCCACCGTGTCCTCAGGGCGATCTTCGCAGTGGAAACACCCGGGCATCCCGCCGGAGCTCTGTCCGCTGTGCCGCGATTTCCCGCGGCAGCGGAGTTACGCCCCGGCGTTTGACCTCCTCGCGCCACTCCCACATTTGCGCGAGGACCTTTGCCTCCAGATCCCATGGCGGTAATCCGGCAAGGAGGATTCTAGTGTAGTGTGTAGTGTAAACAATTAAGCAATACCACTGATGTGGGGGTGACTGAAGGAAATATAACTAGTATAGTGCACAAGTGTATGCGAGAGTGCGCAACAAACACAGGTCTATGCACTCGCTCTACCCTCGCTGTCTTAGTGCGGTCTGTATAGGTATAAGTATGTAGCTGCCTCCGTTGTCTGCAAAGAATAGCCATCAGTTCGTATTCACCCGGAACAGGAATAGGCAGATGGGTATAGGAATAGTAACAGCCCGGAGGTTGGAAGTTGGCAGTGTGATACCCCCGTGCTTTGGAAAGCCCGTTAAGCCGTTGGTCCTGTGCATGATCTCTCTCCGGTCGTATCGGATTGCGTGCCGTCTTATCAGACTATGAGCGTGTGGGTAGAGATAGTGTACCTATTTCTGCGCACACACTTGTGCATTATAATATCTCCCGCGCCGCAGGCTAGTTTTCGTTGAGATTGGCCGCCATGGCCAAAATACGGTCTGGAGGGCTATTATTATCCACCCGCAGAAAGGTTGGTATATGCGGTCCAATAAGGGGTACTGAGGGTCTGTAGCAACCTGATATAAATTAGTAAGAATACCTAAGAAAGGTTCTACCATTACCAACAGTCACTTAAACAAGGCTTGGTGTTTTTATTGAACTGTTAGACACTGTTCATTCAATTTAGATATGGGAGATACTAGAGAGCCATATTCAATTGTGAAACTTTGCGAACTAGAATATAATACAACGGAGACCAGTCACGTTTCATACAAAATTGGGCCCAAAATACTAAGTATTTTGGGAAGGGCCAGCGAAAAAGAATGTGTTTCACTGGTTGGGGTAGTTCTCTTTATTATTTTTAAGAACTTTCCTTTAGGTATTTCTGAAGTTGAAAAATCTAGTTTATAAATTTAAAAAAAATATGTAGCGGGCTAGCCGATTAGCGAAAATAAATGTAGGGTGACCTTGATATTTAGTTAATATGCAAATAAGTTATTAAAGGAACACTAGCGGAGGTTTGCTGTCATAGTACCTATGCTACTTGTTCAAGGTGAAGGAATCGCCGTGGAGATTCGGCGCAAAAGTGAAAAAATAATAAGGAGGACTTTCCCAACCCTGGTAACGCATTCTTTTTTCTCTGGCCTTTAAATTTTAGGCCCAATATGGCTCTTTTCGATTTGCACATAGGTAGGTAGGTTCATCTCACCTGTCAGAAGCTGCCCCAAAACCCAGGCTGCCAAGAAGTGTGCCTCCTTGAAACGTCATCTGTGTGAAACTTGCTTGCCATTTTCGTGAACAAATCAAATTCCATTCCGTGACTATGGTTTTGGTGAACACTGAAGTATTATATTGTGGTTTCTCACAAGGGCAATGATTAGGAATTGGCTCTTCTGTATCCATACATAAAAACTGCACTGGGGGCGCGTAGAAAACAATGGCCAGTTGATTGAATGCGATGAAGAACTTGGACAAAAATACTATAAAACAAAGCCATAATTGATATTTGCCAAACGAGCCTGTGATCTCTAGGATCAAATCTCTGGGCTTTCCTCGCACACCACTAGAACAATAAAATTATTATTATTTTACCTCAATAAAACAGTTTCATACAAAAATAGAAAAAGTAAGTAAGTCCACTGCCACCCGGGAACAATTCACTTCCTATTAGATATTTTTTTTTATATCTTTTGATATTCGTATTTCATTCATCCTCTCAACAAAGCATGCTTTTTATTTTATTTTTGTCACTGCATCTTTTTCATTTTATTTTTTTCACTGCATCTTTTTCTAAACCGCAACGTTATCCTATCAAATCATTCCTCAATTTATAATTGAAAGTTAGACCACACATATTTTGCAACGCATTTCCATGACCTTTTTTGCCACAGCTACCTACATTCACTTCCAGGCCCTATCACAAAATTGTGTTCTGACAGGGGCGTCCCTTTATAGCAGAAATTTTGATGTCATAATATTATTTTGCACATCAGCGAATAGCATAAACTTCATTTCGCAGAAAATCGTTTGGCACACACTCATATAGCATACATTCAAAACTCATAATTTTGATCTAAGTCAGAAACATCTTGAGGCATAAATTTCATATCCAAAATAATTTAAAAGCAGAACCATCATATCGCAGAAAGTTCACAGTCAGAATCGTCTTTTGGCATACATTTCATGTCAATAGTCATTAAAAGGACAAACTATAATATTATATATCTCAGAAAGTTTACAGTTAGAATCATCTTTTGACATACAAAATGTATGTCAAAAGATGATTCTAACTGTAAACTATATATATCCATAATGTAACATAACCAGGGCCAATTCTATATGGTTATAATAATGATTCCCCCCGGAATCTTACTACGTTCAAACTACGTATTGACGAAGTTTGAACGTAGTAAGATATTTATACGATATTGATAAGATATTGATACGATATTGATCGTGTTTTCTAGAAACCAGTATAGCGGAAGAATTAATCGAAATGCCATATTCTCTATGCTCCAAGACAATGCGTCGATATTTATTAGCGGAGTCGTGTGTGATCTAAGAAACTGACGTGGTTTCGAAGCAAAGAAACGTTAAGTAGTCACAGTGAATCAGGGCCCTAACCTAAAATACACGCTTCCCTAACAAAGTACTAGTCACTTGGTTTCAAAATAAAAATGGGTGTTCAACAAGGCTCAATCCTTTCCTCTTTTTAGTAAATATATTAATACTAAAAAGAGGATTTTTAATACATGGGGTAGAGGGCGTGTCAGACTTTTACTGACTAAAACCCACCCGTGTTCCCTCAGTAGCCCGTATGCCAGGGGTTGTGGTATCTTTTTCGAACAAACCCGCACCCCTGGCAGGCATCGGCCCTTGCGGACCCCACCAGTGGTCGCTGACATCTTTGACGGCGCGCGTGTGGAACACAACGCGCCGTCCCGTCTACCACTTTTCGGACGCAGGGGATAGGGAGAGCGGCTGACGCTATACCGACACTCCTCTTCCCCTGCGGCCCCACCGCGTCCGCCATCAAACGGTGGCGGCCCCGTCCAGGCCTCGGAAGGGAAGAGCGCTGCTCAGAAGCACCGGCACTCCTCCTCCAACGCAGCCCGTAACCCTCAGCCGCGATGCCTCCCATTCGACATCGCGGCCTACGTCAGTTGCGGTGCACCTCACCGCAACCTACTTTTTGGCTGCTACGTCAATGGCTTGAAGGCAAAAGCCCTGACGAGCGGCCCCACCTTTGGGTTCCTCTTGGCTTCACCGTGGCTGGAATCCACGGTTACTGAGCCCCCCCGCAACGACAGTGCGGGAACCCACTCGGGGCGGAAATAAATGCTTTGAGTTTTGGGTTTGAGTAAAATTGGTAGAATTGGGTACTGGCAGGGGGTCGCAGTTCTAACCTTTATTTTAACTGGAGAAATGCTCATGTAAACTGCGGAACCAAGGGGAGGTAGCGCAGTTACGTGGGAATCTAACCCACTAAAACTCCACGGTGTCCTCCAGTGCCACTTGTGACGGGAACACGGGAACGCGAAAGTCATCCGCGAATCCGCCGCAGCCCTCCGTTATCGGACCCTCCTCTGGGAAATACCCCCATCACCGGCGCACCAGAACACATAGCACGCCGTGACCACCCCAGGGACCAAATAGCACAAGGGCGCCAGACGTCTCCGCATATAGCACCCTTGGTCCCCCAGCGACGGGTCAGCACAGTGGCCTCGCCGCCTACCACTTTTCGGCCGCGCGGGATAGGGAGAGCGGCCAACGCTCCCCTCCCCTGCGTTCCCACCGCGTCCGCCATCAAACGGTGGCGGCCCCGTCCAGGCCACGGAAGGGAAGAGCGCTGCTCAGAAAAATCGCGTTGCCTACTAAAATATATATTTTAGATTAGGTACCTATATTGAAGCACGGCAATCATTCGTTCAGTAGCTACGACTATCTTCTCGGCTGAAAAAATGATGTCTTGTCTCCATTATAACATTCTTTTGCATCGTTTCTACTCAGAAGTATGGCAGAAATTTTACTGATTGTCGTCATACCCATTGCAGGATTAAATTCAAAAACTATTCCCTTTTCCAAAGTCGAAATTTACTGAAAATTATCCATAGGAATTCA
Organism: Polymixis flavicincta; assembly: GCA_949987655.1. Lineage (NCBI taxonomy): Eukaryota > Metazoa > Arthropoda > Insecta > Lepidoptera > Noctuidae > Polymixis > Polymixis flavicincta. The sequence goes on from OX465182.1 coordinate 14,495,218, forward strand.
CAAAAATATAATTATAAAGAAACTAGTAAAACTAAAAAGACACATGTGTGCAATTTTATGGAATTGAATGGGATTTTTTTATAGATATAGGTACCTACCTTACATTTTTCAAAACTCTGTGATGCTATGAAGTCAACCACTATGAGGTGCCTATTAGAATATTTTTTTAATTTAATTTGCATAAGTAAAAAATCTAAAGAAAGATCAGGAGAAGGAGCTGCGATGAGTAAGCTGGCACTTATTTGTCAGGACAGAAAGGTCTCCAATGTCACCAAGATGAGACTAGTCCGGACACTGGCGTTCCCGATATTCCTTTACGGCTCAAAACTCGTGGACAATCCGAACAATAGAACGGAAAAAATAGAAGTTTTTGAGATATGGTGTTGATGAAAAATGCTCGACAACCATGGACCACCAAGAGAATGAAAACATCTATCTTGGAAAAACTACGCATATGACATAGACCACCCAAGATCTGTTTCCAAAGGATTCTAGGTTACTTAGGTCATTTTGCCCGTGGGGAAACCAGATAACCTCGAAAAGTTGGTGGTGATGGGCAAGGTATACGGGAAAAGACCACGCGGCTAGTCCCCTAACCGCTGGTCCGACCAAGTAACCGCCCTCACTGGACTCTCTGTTACGACCGCCATGAGAGAAGCGAACGAAGTGGAAGCATAATACAAAAAGCCACGAAACCCTTCCGCTGCGAGTTGCGACCAAGAAGAAGATGAAAACGTTCCATCCACGAACTCGAAAAAGCTTTTTAACGGATTAACGGATAACTTTTTTTTTTAAGGATGAACACTAAAATTACTTATTTATCCCGGTATTACGATCCCGCGTGATAATTTTCGACAGCTACGCGGAGCCTCTGGCAAAAGGTAATACTTAGGTAAATAGATAAGATAAGAAAAAATGCGAAAAGCGAGGTTGCTAAACTATACTAATCACTATTCTCCACAGCTCGATTAGTGAAAATTGGTAGTCTGTTAGTTTCTCGGAATAGGAACAGCAAAGTAATTGGCGCGCATAGGTACCTAAATCATGGTCGAAATGTAATATAGGCCTCGTTAGTGTAGATAGGCACACCATTGTGAACAGCTAGTCGGATCTTTTGGCCATCGTCTGGTTGGTCACAACCATTCACTTTTCACACACAATAAAGCACATCTGCACGTTCTTCCCAAACATACAAACTCATTCACTTGCTCCACACTCATTTATTTTCACATGCATTTCATTCACACGCCGATTCTCTTTTGGTTCACACATCTTCTCTTGTTCACACTTATATTCATCCCTTTCATCCTAAATGCTCTATACATCTATTTGACAGGCAACCCATGCATCCTTAATCCACTGTCAAATCTGTATGACCATCTTCGTAGAAGTTGAACAACCAAGGTGACGCATCACAACTCTGTTTATCACCTCTTGACTCGCAAATCCAGTCCGTCCCGCTAAATATAAACGTAGCGTGTTTAAATTTCCTGTGTAGGTCAACAATGTTAATTCATATTTCTGTACTAGCTGATGCCCGCGGTTGTAGCCCGCATGGATGTTGGTTACCACGACCAAAAGTAATCATGAAGTTTTGATCGTTTCGCAACCCATGGGAACCTATTCCAGGGATAAAAAGTAGTTTATTATATTTTTTAAAGTATTTAAATGGATTTAGTATGTTATAATATATATGCTTAATGCATCGATAGTCATCGATGTAACATGGCATCGCAGGAAGAAACTGTCCAGGAAACCTGTCGAAGTTAAGAAAATTCAACAAACATTTTGAGCAACACAGTTTTGATCTAGACTACGAAGACCGGTGTAGACGGTAGATATACATAGCACAGACCGGTCCCAGGGATGTCTTAGGTGCTATTAGCACTTATAACGACCCACTGACCCATTGAAATATTTTAAATCTCTGCTAAGCACGCAATGCACACTTACGATATAGATTCCTGCAGATAAGTGACGATCCACATTCTAGATGATTTTGGACCGTGCCTACAGTCGTCTTCCAAATAATATTAAAAATTTCTTAAAACCATGTACAAAACCTCAAATTCTTAGATTTTTTTTTATTGTTGAAAGCAGTCATGACGGGCGCGACATTGCGTTGATTTGAAAATCAGTGTCAATCAACATTAAAAGTAAAATACTTATTAGTAAAAAAGATTTTATGGAATAAGTTCTTTGTTTAAAACCCAGAAAAGTGCGTGTAGGATCCGAAGACACTCGTGGATTTCGTCGTTCCTAGCAAACCAAGGTGCATTTGCTATTGAAATTGAAATTTATTTATTTGCCAGAATATAGGTACTGGTTTTGCTGACAACGCTCCACAATTGGATCCCGTAGGTCGTCCATAAAAGCTTGAGGACCGAGTTGTCGATGAGCCAATACAGGTTGCAGAACTTGTGGTTTATCTCGTCCCTTTTATTTAGGGAAGCCAAGATACTTCACACAATCTGTGTAGGTAGATACAGGGTATCAGGACCAAGTCTAACAGGATTTGTGTTTTTGTGCCTTAGCGTGAAGGTGATAAGATTACTTGGATGCACTGGCAAGTATTCGCCATTCCCCTTTGGGTGCCTTTCAGCGTTCTAATAATGCCCATTGTGGGCGACCAAGTTTCAATTGCATACGTCATCATCGGCAATACGCAGGGCACGACTGCAGTATGTGAGACGAGAAGATCTCCTCACGGATCCGACGATTGGCCTCTTTCTCGAAGTTAGATCTACCTAAAGGAGAGTTTCTCCAAGGTAAACATAATCGTTCACAACTTCGTGATTAGAATCTTCGATCTTTATGTACCTAAGTGTTTTATTGTTTTTTTTTTTTTTTTTTGAGGGTTGGAAATCATCAAATAACTTCTGCCGCTCCGGGTGAAGCAGGGTGTCAGACTTTTACTGACTAAAACCCACCCGTGTTCCCTCAGTAGTCTGTGTGCCAGGGGCCACGGTATCTCTTTCGGACAAAGTGCACCCCTGGCAGGCATCGGCCCTTGCGAGCCCCATCAGTTTGTGCTGACATCTTTTAGAGGCGCGCGTGAAACACATCGCGCCGTCGACCCGGGCTTGGTCCTTACCGAACATCGAGCTACCCATTACTCGCCGTCCGCAAGCCCACGCCTAAGGTGGCCGGGAATCAACCTGGGATTCCCGACGCCCAGGGAGTCTCCAACGGAGTACGGAGGCTATGGCCGTGAGGGCGCGTATACTGCCTCTCCCTCACGTGCGACGCCTCCCTCTTCGCGAGCATCACTGCTTCGCAGAAGGAAACGACGGGTACCCACGCACTCTCGCTCCGTACCTTAGCCTGAACCAGGGGGCCTACTCCCTAAGCACGAAGTCCGTCGTTTCGGTCGAAGTAACGGGCGTTTCCAACTCCGAATCATTTACGGACAGAGGATTAGTTTGGAACCCGAACTAAGAATGAATCCATTATATTATTATTATTTCCTTTATTTATTTTCATTTCTTATTATTTACATTTTTAAATATTTTTATAAAAGTAAATAAACAAAAACATTTAAAAATATAAAAAATAGTAGCCCACCGGTATCGGGAACAGAGTCCAAGCTACCGGTGGTCAGGGCTGCTGAGAGAGGAACCTCCTCACTAAACGCGCCGTGTCCAGTATAACTGCTTTCTGGATCAAGCCCTTGATCCAGCTGCCTAACGAGAGCCTCCTGAGGTGTTGGTCGAGGCTCTTGGCTATAATGCCATTGGCTGTCACGACTATCGGCACAATGACTGCTGTATCCACATCCCACATGTCGACAACCTCGCGTGCCAGGTCAAGATACTTGATTTTTTTATCTTGCTCAGCTTTCACGAGGTTCTCGTCATGTGGGACTGCTATATCAATAATCATTGTGCGACGCTCTAGTCGATCTATCACCACTATGTCCGGCTTATTGGCAACAATAGTCCGGTCAGTGATGATAGATCGATCCCAATTCAATGTGATAGTGCCATTTTCGAGAACTGGGTCGGGCACATACCTATAGTACGGTACTTCTGAATCCACAAGACTGTATTTCAGAGCAAGTTGCTGGTGGATAATCCTGGCTACAAGGTTGTGCCTATGCAAGTAGTCTCCGTTAGCCAGACGAGAACAGCCAGAAATAATGTGTCGGATTGATTCCCCCGGACGGTGGCATGCCCGACAGATGTCAACCGTGCCATCCTTCACAATATATTTCCGGTAGTTGTTCGTCATCATAACTTCGTCCATAATTGCAAAGACAAAACCTTCGGTTTCTCCAAAGAGATCACCGAATCGTAACCAGGATACGGACGCTAAGAAGTCTACATCTGGTCCATGTAGGACCCGATAAAAGCGCCCGTGAAGCTCTTTGCCCTGCCATACCTCCCTGCGGTCATTAGTATCTAATACTTTAGGTTTGCGCCAGTTCTCGTTAGCCAAGGAGAGCGGGGTGAGTCCCTTGTCCACTGAGACCACATCTCGGTGCATCCCCACGTCGGCTTCTAAGAAATATTCCCTGAGACTGCATATCTCGCGATTGTGCAGGGTCTGAGCGTTTAAGAAGCCTCGACCTCCACATTTTCGCGGGATATACAGTCTCATCACCGATGACCGTGGATGATGCATCCGATTTGTGGTAAGTAGTGTGCGGACCCTCCTATCCAGGGCGTCAAGTTCCGTCTGAGTCCATTTGAGTATGCCGAAAGAGTACAACAAAACCGGCATGACCCAACCGTTGAAAGCGCGCACCTTATTTCCGCCTGATAAAAGACTATTTAAAACTTTATTCAGGCGGCAGAAGAAGCGCTCCTTCAACGATTGCTTCATGTCAGTAACATTAATACCCAACGCTTCCGACATACCCAAATACTTGTATGTTTCGGTTGAGGAGAGGGATCTAAGGTGTATGGAATCCGAGAGTTGGGTTCCCACGGATTCCACAAACTTCCCTCGCTTTACATGCATGACCGCACATTTGTCCACACCAAATTCCATCCTGATAGCGCTACTGAAAGTTTCAGTTACTTTCAGTAGCTCCATCAGTTGCAATTTGTTGGGGGCAAAGAGTTTTAGGTCATCCATGTAGAGGAGATGAGATATAACCTGACCACCTCTCCTCAATCGATAGCCTATACCTGAATGCTCCAGCAATATGCTAAGAGGATTCAAGGCTAGGCAGAACCAAAGCGGACTCAGACTATCGCCCTGAAATATGCCTCGCTCAATCCTTATCGGCTCGCTATTCCTCTGGATATTTCGACATCCTGGATAGCGAAGGACCGTTCTCCATTGCCCCATACACGAAGTCAGGAAGGTACACAGAGTTGCATCTACTTTATACAACTCCAGTACCCTCCTAAGCCATGTATGTGGCACCGAGTCATAGGCCTTCTTATAGTCTATCCAACATGTCGAAAGATCCTTTCGGGAACGGCGAACCTGTTGGCTAATGGCCATATCAATGAGGAGCAGCTCCTTAGTACCGCGGGACCCATTCAGACACACTGTGGCAGCGACCCTGACTCTAAGGCTGACTGAAACTGGGAAGCCAAGCGACCATGTGATCTTTGGAGCCATTTTATCCAAAAGTTGTGCAGCCCGTCCGGCCCTGGAGATTTCCAGTTAGGCAACGGACGGACTGCACGTGCTACATCTTGGGGGCTGATGGTAAATGCCCCCATTTCTGGCATTTGATCACACGCTCGCTCGACTTCCCTAACCCAATCACCTTCGGTGTGATTGACAGGCACCGACCAGATGTTTCGCCAGAACGAACACATGGCGTCATCATCCGGCAGGTGCGTGTCGACCACACCTTGGTCCGGTCGCTCCCAGGTTCTGTAAACCCACCTTTCATCGCTTCGGAATGTGCGATTCTGAGTGTACCGCTCCACCCTCCGCCTGTACCGACGAATACGGTTCGCCCATGCACAGATCTTCTGCTTCAGGAAGTCGATACGCTCTGTGACGCGGGTCATATAATCTCGAGAACTAATATCAGTCCCGGAGAACGCCCGCCTCACAAAGCGCATCACTCTAGGGCGAGTATTGCCCTCCCTGAAGCAGATAAGCTTGCCGATGAGTGCTCTAGCCTCACCGATACGACGCTCAATCCTGCACTGCCAAGCTGGATTATTATTATTATTATTTTTTATATATTTTTTAAACTTTGCCCCACACTAGGAATTTCTCCTGTATTGTGGGTGCGTTTACAAACATTTAAACTCACATACACAAACGGCTAGACCCGGAACAACTACTTGTAGGTCATACAAATATTTGTTCCGTGCGGGAATCGAACCCGCGACACACAGCGCAGCAGTCAACCGTGCCGTCATTATTATACTCTTTGGAATGAATGACAACACGATTTGACAGCTGTCCCTACTCCCGATATGTTTTTGCCCGTCCAAAAAAGTTTTTTAATTGGCTATGGGATTCTCTAATAAGTTTCGAACTAATTTCGGACAGGCCCGTATCTTCGTTGACGGAGATATAGAGTAGTACCCCAGGGCCGGACGCGAGAGATAATCACAATGAGAGATAGTGTTACATGGGCATTTGACATGAAATTCTTTTGTTCTATTTTAGTTCATTTTAAGACCGCTTTCGGATATTCTACTGAGAATTGTACTGCGGTCCTCCATAGTCTCATCTGCCTAGCCTTTTCCAAACTCTTTTTTGGGGTCAGCTTTCAGTGTAACCGGATGCACCTGAAGATCACTATTTTACGTGAAGCGACTGCCTATCTGACCTACACAACCCAGTTACTGGGTAACACTATAACCATCGGTAAGATGGGTTGTCAGACTATCGGGCTTCTGACGACCCGTAACGACTGTCAAAGACACCAGAAGGACAGCCGGAACCACCAGCATAGCGACGCGTTTTCCGAAGCACCAAGGTCGCGGTAAATAAAGATTGTCACCCTATCAATGGACCGACCGCGACAAGCGTAGATTACCCTGATCGATTGACCCGTGCGGCTGTTATTACTTAGCCACGAGACTCTCCTTGATCATATTGATCCAATAAATAAGTGGCGTAGCCACGAGACTCTCCTTGATCATATTGATCCAATAAATAAGTGGCGTAGCCACGAGACTCTCCTTGATCATATTGATCCAATAAATAAGTGGCGTAGCCACGAGACTCTCCTTGATCATATTGATCCAATAAATAAGTGGCGTAGGCGTAGCCACGAGACTCTCCTTGATCATATTGATCCAATAAATAAGTGGCGAAGGAATTTAATTTATCTGTGATATTCAAATGTAGATCCAACGTTAACTCAATTTAATATAAAATTTAATTCAACCGATTTGATTTAAGTATTGCAACCAATATCGTTTATCTATAGTCGTTAGTTAGTATAAATAAATAAAGTGATTCATAATTTTGTTTCAATCTCTGCAAAGATTTTTAACACGGTTTTAGCTTGGTACGTAGGTACTAGTGATGTTCCGGATATCCGTATCCGTACCTGCGGATATCCGCGGGAGAAAAAAGATCCGTATCTGTAAGTGTATCCCTATCCGTTACATTTTCGACGGATCTTTTACGGATTCTTGACGTTATTAATAATTTAAAAATAATTCCACTAGTTACTAAAGTTCTTTGTAGACAATTTTTTGTCTCGTACAGACGCCAGCACATCAAGCTACCCTGTAAAATTTTCCCAATTGAACATGAACCTTATCATTATGGAGTAAAGTTGAAAATTGCCCAGTGTCACACTCCGCTTGAGGTATATGTTCTGTGGTTACACTAAACTATAAACAAAAAAAAAGAAAGACCCGCGCAACGCAAGTCGAAACATGTTGTGTCACGCAAAGCGTCAAGTGGCGTCAACTATCTTTTCAAGGTCATGCGCACCAACACCGATTGAGTAAGAAAGTTAAAATCCGTATTTGCGGATCTTGACGCCGATTAACCGTATCCGAATCCGTATCAGCGGATCTACATTTTTAATGATCCGACACATACGGATCTATCTATGTAACGAAATCTTTGATCGTGACTTTCACCCCCTTCAAAACGTCGGATTGATTTGAAACTTTGCACACTTATCAAGGACCGATGACAATTCAATAAATGTTCCATTACGCTAGCCAAAAAAATAGGGTTTAAAATTAAATAATAAATCACGCTTTTGTAGTTACCATAAATAAAAAATAGAAAATAAATTATACCTAGTTTAAAACTAAACTGGCAAAACCGCTAAATAGCCTCTATAAAAACACGCTTTAAAAAACGCGGTTTTGCCAGTGCATTTATTATACCTGAGCGTACAGAGGCCAGCACATCAAGCTACCCCAATCTGTCAAATTTCTTTGATGGTTTTTCAACTTTATTACAAAGGATTAAGGTTTATGTTAAATTGGGAAAATTTGACAGTTTGGGATAACTTGACCTGCAGGCGACTGTACATTGCTAACGCGGCGCGCGGAAAAAACAAAACCAGCGCGCAATAGGGTATTTTCCGATTTGACAAAAACCATTTTAATTTCAAGATTGGGACGATATATTTAACAGAAACATAAAAATAAACTTATTAAACACATTTTCTCAATTAAAATCTAACTTATTTTTCGTTGTTTTGAATTTACCGCCAAAACGCTCCTTACGATGACTTTTTATCACGTGACATGTGACGTCAACTTTGTGTAAACGGCACCGGTACAAATACTTAATTTGGCGCCGTTTTGGAAGTATTTGTGCACAGAGGCACCGCACACCAGTAATATCACTTTGTATCCATTAAAAATCTTGTTAATTATAAACTCGACATTCACTTATTTACTTACTACTTTAATTTACACAAAGTTGGCGTCACGTGATAAAAAGTAATCGTAAGAAGCGTTTTGGCGGTAAATTCAAAACAAAGAAAAATAAATTTGGTTCAAAACGTTTTTAATTGAGAAAATGGATAGAAATCAATTTATTTTTATTTTTGTGTTAAATATCTCGTTCCAATCTTCAAATTAGAATCGTTTTTGAAAAATTTGAAAATACCTTATTTTCCAAAAATATTTGTTAATGTTTTCATTGTATTGTATGGTTCATTATTATCAAAAAATGTCGACGAAGTAGTTAAGTAACAAGTCTGTTTTTCCAACGCAAGTGTATTGGAAAACGTCATATTAAAGGCTTGTGCATTGATCATTACCTATTCATTACACACTCGTATCATAGTGTACCTAGTATTATAGTACATTATGGTACAAGTGTGTAACGTTGGTGGTTGGGTCTTAAGAGAGCCGAGGACGATAATCATCATTACACACGTGTATCATACGACGTTTTTCAACACACTTGCGAAGAAAATAATACTACAAAATCATCATCATCATCGTCATCATCATCGTCATCGTAATCGTCATCGTCATCGTAATCGTCATCGTCATGTCATCGTCATCATCATGTCATCGTCATCGTCATCGTCATCATCATGACATCGTCAACGTCATCGTCATCGTCATGTCATCATCATCATCGTCATCGTCGTCATCGTCATCGTCATGTCATCGTCGTCATCGTCATCGTCATCGTCATGTCATCGTCATCGTCGTCATCATCGTCGTCATGTCATCGTCATCATCATCGTCGTCATCGTCATCGTCATCGTCATGTCATCGTCGTCATCGTCATCATCATCGTTGTTTTTAAGAACAAACCAACTCAACCAATTAAAAAACAACCTATAACTCACTAAGAACAAAGCAAATCAACCAATTAAAAAACAACCTATAACTCACTAAGAACAAAGCAACTCAACCAATTCTATAACTCACTAGTGAATAATAGTAATGAAAAAGTCACCGTTTGATAATAGGTGTCATTATGTGCCTAATTGTGGTGAAATTAGAGCCATTTTATGAGCAAGTGTGTTGAAAAATAATTTAAGGGGTGAGTGGACAAAGGTGTTAACTGAAAACAGTTCAAAATTAGTTGTTGCAAGGGTGTTGCAAAATAAAATCAAGGTAGCTATTACAGCTTGTATTTATTTTGCTTGGGTCTGTTTTTTGACACGAATCAAAATTTGCGTGTTTTGAGGTCATCGTCCATTTTATCTTATGTTCATTTAAAAAAGTAGATTTTTCAGTTTTGTCAGATAACACCTTTGTCCACTCACCCCTTCAATTGTTAATGAGCACTAGTGTCTTGAGTTTACGATGTACAGATATTTAAGAATAAGTGTAGTCATTGTTGAAGAAACTATTAAAACCAACGTTTAACTTTTGCGTTTTATTTCATTAATAATACACATCTTTATCCAATTATTCGCCTATTTACATAATATTATTAAAAAGTACTAGAGTAATAAAAATAATAAATTGCTGTGCAGAAAGCATGTTATCATTCATAAACAGAGGACCTAGTTTTAACAGGAATTATTTGATAGCTATTCTAACTTATTAAGGCTACCATAGACAGAGAAAACCATTAGATCAGTCGAATCTGACCCAGATAGCTCTGAGTGGATACGTGCAAAAACATGAAATAATCATATTTGTTCGAACTATCCGCTTCGGGAAGTGGTTGCATTCAGCGATGGTGTAACCACTCCCTGAAGCGGACCGTTGAGCAGATTGTTGATTACTGTTTACGCTGTCTACACAGCGGCTAAATCGTCAATTGAAGGATACAGGACCAGTTCCCTAATTGCGTAATATACTATTATTCACAACATGGATAATTTTGAAGGATACTGCTAATTCATTGCTTCGTAAGTTCGAAAAGCTCGTCTGCTCAACAACGTAAATAACGCTATGAATGTTGTTGAACTGTTTAAATGAAAGCCAATTCTAGTGTTAGTGTGTTACGCAATTACCCAGCCCGTCAGTTTATCCGATAACACCGATCGTTCCGGCCGTCGGTCGTTAATAGTTCTTGATTGGTCTCGCTACTGTTCTCGATAAGTGAAACACTCCAATTCTATAGAGGCCTTTAATACCTATGTTACTCCGTGCCATAAAGCCGCGCTCCGCTCCGCCTTGATGGAGTGACAGACTTAACAGCACAGCTACCAGAATAATCCCTGTTAACTGACTTGAAATAAAATCACTCAATAATAATACAATACCTATCGTACAATACTCGTTTAGTTTTACTTTTTGTGTTTATACCAAAATGTTTTAATAGATAGATGTATCCGTAATCCGTCGGATCGAAAACTAGATAATCACAACTTGAAAAATCAAACAGTTACAACAATCTACACACAGTTAAACGACGTCTCATGTCGTATAAAGTAAAAATGATACTCTTAGTTCAGTATTTTTTTACAATAATTATGTAAGTAATAGACTTATGCCAGTGGATTACTCCCTCCTAAAATAAAATTATCTATTACCAAAATATTTACATCAACAAAATAGGAAAATTAAATAACTACTTCACTTATTTATTTTATGTCATGTGTAAACTTAAATATACATCACGTAATTATGATAGCAACATATCAATATTTTATTAATAATATTATTTATTACTTTAACAGATAACATTGAAATATCACATGATGAAATGTAACACAATAACGCATGATATTGCCAAAATTAAATACCATAGGTTTATAAATAAAAAATACGTCTTCATCATTACCGATACAAATTATATTAATATTCTTATAAGGAACAATCGATAAAACGCACATTAAAATAACCAAGCTAAGATGAAAGAGACGCATTAATTTATATTATTGTTTATGACAATATTATTGAATCGTCAAATAAATCACAGCTTCTATTGGTGTCATTGAGCGCTAATTTGCCTAAATAAGGACATACTATAGGAATAATTTTAAGTATAGATACCTATTTATTTATTGAAAGGCACTAAGACCCTAGTCTACAATAAAATTTCTGTACATGGTATTGAATTTTAGTTGTTTTATTAATTTTTATGTACTTATAGCGTTCAGGCAACATTTGACGCACGACTAGCCGATATTTATGTACAATTAATTTAAAACCTAAATAGTACAGCCAGATAATAACTTTTTTAGGAATTTAATGGAATATTATGAAAGATGAGTTCTTACTACATTAAATGCAATTTTACTCAATGAAATACTTATTTACATGACTAAATTATTATTATAAGAAAAACCTATTTGGAAAGAAGTCTCAAGTGTAAACTGCACCTTATTATTGATAAGATCGATAATATAATATTATTAAAAATATAACGGATGTAAGTAATTACCTTTCTGATTTTCATGATAGGTAGTTGACTATTAGGAATTTATATTATTTATCAAAATAGCCTTCTATCGGTTTCTATAAAGATGCGTTCGTAAGAAGGAGAAGTGCATTAAGCGACCAAACAAATTGGTTGCAATTCTCATAACGTCTCTCGTCTCGCCTGTGATTGGTCGATTCTTGCACCTCTCTGCTTTAATAGAGGCGCAACCTAATGGTCATATTCCTACTATAACATTAATAATGTGGAAGAGTATATTATACATATACCTACAGCTTTTAACCAAGTTTGGGTCACAATATTTGGCCTTTAAGAAATACAACAATAATTTCAGAAAACAATGATTGACATGACATTTTGATTCATTTTATGTAATGTCAGGGAAATGAATTGTAGAAGAAATTGACAACCGACTTAAATCGTCCGTATATTCAAATCACAAATGGTAGGTATTCAATTTGCTTAAAAATTCACTCCCTTGACTATACCAGAGAGGACTGCCTGAATAGAACAGCTGCATAATACTTATATTTTACTTTTATAATTTAAGATACAGTCAATCGCTCGTCTAAGGTGACAGCGCTTGAATTCGTACCATATAAGTCTACGTTAGGAACGCACGTAAAAATATCACAGCGGGATAAAATAAATAAATAATAACTTTATTGTACAAGGAGAAACACATAAGTATAGTCATACACTAAACATGATTGTACAAGTGGTGGACAGAAGTCCTGAACTAAGTAAAAAGATATTTGTATCTCAGAAGCCAAAAGATATTTCGCACACTGAATCTTCAACACACTCCTTTCTGCCGAGAGTTGAAAATCGAACAGTGTGACAGTGCTGGTATTCACTCTGTTCGATTCTCAAGGCTTGGTTCAACACACAGGGTTGAAAATGCAGTGTGCGACAAAATCCCCCCGCGATATTTTTACGTCCGTGCTACGTCGTGCAAGAGAGGGTTTCGTAATTCAGTGTTACTACTAACTTGCGGTTGCGTGCGTCTGTACTAGGTATGGGTATCATGGTCGTATTGACCCCACTAATTGATTGAGGAGTGTCGGTTTCCGCTGAACTTCAAGCGAACGGAAGAGGACACTGTCCTAAAGAAATGTGTAAATATACATTTTGTTGCAGGTCTATTTAAATATTTAGGTCTTTGATTTATACAGACGCCCTGACATGGTAAGTTGATGAGATAGGACTTCAGGGCCATAACATAAAGATAAGTTAGAACCCAACCTAAATCAGTAGCTTCTTTAAAAAAAACAGTAATATAAAGTACTTTTATGCACGCTTACACAACAAATCGCACCTTTAAAGTAAACCCGTTACTAAACAAAATTATAAAATTTTACAGGAGAGCCAATATTAGAAAAAAGTCACCATTTTTTGTCAATAAAATCTGAGTGCAGGGTTCTTTAAGAATTTTGTTTAGTAACGGTTTTACTAAGTGCGAAATTACTAAACGCGCTTAGCGCGAAATATAGGTATTTAAAACATAATTCCGTCTCTATCATCTTCAAACGATTAAATTTGTTCAGAGAGACACGTATTTAGTGACTTGTGGTGCAAGCAGATCTTACTTTTCTAAAAAGTCTCATCATTCTGTATGTCCTGGTGTCTCATCTCGATCTCACCCGTATAATCATATGCGCTGATAAAATACATTTATTGTAACATCACAACTTATAAATGATTATATTTTAGCTTGAAAAAAATCAATTTCAGTCCTATACTTTAACTGCTACAAGTTTGTACTAAGAACTCGTAATCTGAAATTAAATGTCGGCTCGTTTACCAATAAACCTAATGCTAAGTTCAGTACGGCCGATGAATCATAACCGGTCGGAACATAGGTTCTACGAACATTTGCAAAATTGGTTGCAAAAAAATATATTGCGCAGCCTTCTGCGCAAAGCTCGGACCGGGCATTAGAGGTGTGCGTTATTTAACGTAATCGGTTTCGTAATAGGTATCGTAATAGGTATGGCTTATACGCAAGATAAAAAGAGACGGCAATATAGTAATCGGTGCGCCTTTTTTTTATTGTAAATGCGCATGCGAATTTATATGCAATTTGAAAGGGTTAAAATTCAATATAGTATTGCCTTTTTTTTAAGAAATTGGGACCGTTGACCGCGTCTCTATTTTTATTTAAATAGATTTTTATGTAGGCACTTAACGAGTGCGTGCAAGGGATGATTGACGATTGTTATTGTCTTGATCCTGTGAACTGTGTTCTTAAAAACTTTTTACGGTTTATTAATAATATTACATGTTTCTTTGTAAATAAAAATAAATAGTGGAAATAAACATTTAGTGTACATAAATAAACATTTCCGTAGTCTACTTATATCAAATTATAAATAATTTGATATAAGTAGGTATAGATTAGGTTTTTGATAGAGTTTTGGGGGAGTGGATAATCATAATACCTATAAATTGTTACATATTCGTTATTATAGGTAACATAACACACAAATTAAACTAATAGTATAAAACGTATAACCTGTAACGTTTTCGTAATCAGAACATAATATAAACGCAAAACAAACCAACGCCCTACTGTATAAAAAAGTAACTAGTTACAAAAATAATCGGTTTTGAAACTAGTTACTCATAACCACGAAACTACGTATTATTACACCCAAAAGACGTTACGACCCACGTCTACCGGGTATGATTCACCTACCGTACTGTATAATTCGGAACACACATATTCAATACTAAGAAAGAAAACAACGAATCGTTCAAAAACTCAGCAATCCACACGCATAAGATAAATAACCCCCACACGACGGGTCAGGCGAGGTCTGCGAAAAATATGAACTGACCTTACGGTTTATATCATTTAAATTCTGTTTAAGGCCGAAGCATAGTATACAGTGTAATTTTCGATTTAATTGCTTATGCCAAAAATACTCAACAAAAATATGTTTTGTCGGAGTTAAAACCCGATATTAGTTAGAAGGCGTTTTCTCTTGTTAAAACTACATATACTGAATGCCCTGCACCCTAATAAATTGCGTAACTCACGATTAATCATAATCGGTTTCGTTTTGACGGTTCAACAATATTCATTGCGTTATTTACGTCGTTGAGCAGACACATTTTTCAAACATATGAAGCAATGGTTTAACAATCCGTTTTAAAACGAAACAGATTATGATGAATCGTGAGTTACGCAATTAGGGTGCTGGTTAAAACTAGAAATGAATGCCAGTCAAAATACAATTGCCTTTTAAAACGAGTTTTATCTAACATTCGGTCTAAAAAGTGAGTTTATCTCAATGATTACCATGGCAGCTACGCCAACTAAGAACGATTAGGAGGCTAGGAGTCCATGAAGTGTGTTCCTAAGCTAAGGAATAAGGAATTTTGTATAACTTTAAAAGAAAAATACTAGATCCCAGAGTTTGTATTGGGAGAAAACGTCGACTCCAGCGCTGGTTTAAAAAGTTACATTTAAGTTCCTTAATCTCTTCTAAAAATGTTTTAAAGTACTTTTTTTAATTAGGTACAGCCAACATTTTTTTTTTTTACTAAAATTCATTTCCTTATACAGTTATGCTTGAATAACATTAGCTGGACTTCTTACATTGTATCTTGTTTCTGTGTCGGTTGACATAGCTGCCGTATTGATCCTTATTTAAAAAAAAACTAAGTACTTATGCATTGAAAAGATGTAAAAAATAGAGCAACATGGAACAATTACACAAGGCCTGCGAAGCCAACAAGACTAGCTTGCGCTGCACCAGAATGTCGAATTGTCATTGAATATTTTAAAATATATCTTGCTTCATAGGACAATAACACAATAAAACCACATCTTTTTTGTGAGATTCAAAACAAAGCAGGTTCTAATATAAAAAAAAAAAACAAATGTGTTTTTACACTTCAGAGAAATAACATAGCAGCGAAAGGAAATGATGGTTTCAAAGAAATGCTTACAAAAAAAAAGAAACTTATAGTTTCAAACTCTAAGAGCGAATTATTTTAAGACTATTGAATATTAAGTACAGTCAGGAGCATAAATATACTAATACGGTGCGGCAATAATATCTGATTTGATGGTGACGTAATTTGATAAAATGTTGTCATTTTCTTGTATTACGCAATCGGTCCTGCTTAATTACAAAAAAAAAAAAAAATGTGACATTCCACTGGATGCATAATCTTTTTGACCGTTATGTGGTATCCTATATTTTGACGTTGCGTGTCGTGTATGACAGGTTTTGTGTACAGACGCCAGCACATCAAGCTACCACAAACTGTAAAATTTCCCCAATTGAACATGAACCATATGCTAAAATCTATCAAAGAAATTTTACAGATTGGGGTAGCTTGATGTGCTGGTGTCTGTACATTTATATGCCTTCCGTTGATGATCCCATTTATTCGCTAGTTTTCTTTTAAAAGACGAACAAATTAATAAATGCTGCATGAAATCAGATATTACCAAACATTTTGTGATAATATATTTATGCTGGTGACGGTACACAGTAGAGTTGTACACACTTAGGTACTATAATGTCGGCGATTTTTTATTTTTGATACAAGATTGCAAATTTTTAAAGCAGGGCCTAGCTTTAAGCCCATATATTTCATCATCATGTCAGAGTTTAACAATAACAATGCCTTGCCATCTATTTCCTGTAACAAAACAAAAAGTCAAATTAATACAGTCTGTTTTTCTGTTGGTTTTTATTTCATCCATCATGGATTGAACCCTTAGTAAGCAAATGTCTTTTAGGTGTTGTATAAAAGTATGCATACACTACGTAATCACAACAAATTTACGTTTTATGTGACCATATTACTGCCCTAGGCAAAGGCTCCAGTTTGTTCCGCCATCTCTTTTTGGGCTTGCCGGGCTGTCGTTTCATGCCGTTTGGGGCGCACCGTGCCACTGGTTGTTTTCGCCCATAGCACCTAAGCCTCGTGTTACAAGGGAGACATTTAGATTGACGCACTGACAAAAGCACAGACAGAGTTTAAAATTATAAGGCGATTAGACTGTGGACATTTAGATTGCGAATGCCCACGAGATAGGTCACCCGACAAGCATCGGCAGCGCGGTCGTTTTGTCCTCATGCGTTTTTGAATAGATTTCCATGCGGTCTATCGTCGCGGACACATTTCCGGTTCCCCGTTTAACTAGGACTAAAAATCTGGTCTTGTAGTGAGGATGCGAATAAATATAATAATACTAGGTTCTGTACTCACGTGCTTCCTAAACAAATCGGCGTGAGCGGCAAGGGCTTGATCGGCGGCTGCGATGAACCCGATGACGTCCTCGACGGACCAGTCGGCGGGCGGCGCGGCGGGCGAGGGCGGCGGCGGCGCGCCCGTGGTGGACGACGCGGGCTCGGGCCGCTCGGGCGACACGCGCGCCATCTTGACGCCCGAGCTCTCGCCCGACCCGTTAACGCCGCTGGTCGTCGTGCTCTCTTCCTATAATGAAGTAACTCACACTGTCAGTGCCTGCTCAGGTGCTCACTATGAGTGTTTTTCGGAGGGATAGTTTAGACTTTAATCGTGCGAATTTTTTTTAAATCCAGGACGCAAAAAGAGGCTGTTACATAAGTTTGACCGCCATGTGTGAATGTTTATCTGTGTGTCTGTCTGTGGCACCGTAGCTCTTAAACGAGTGAACCGATTTGGTTGCGGTTTTTTTAAAATTTAATAGATGGTGTTTTAGTGGTGGTTCTTAGACATGTTTCATCAAAATCGTTTCACCCTTTAGAAACATATCAGCTCTTTCCTGGTTGATGAAGGGATTTGAGCATCTTCCATGGGTATGATCGAGTCAAAATTTGGTATTCTATTAGTGCAATGATATTAGACGAAGAAAGTAACCTTGAACTGATGCTGGAGTATCACCTGGAATTTCCTGGATACCTAAGTTACTCACCAACAACCAGCAGAAGTATCGTGTCTGAGCTAATTAAAAAGGTCTCAATGAGGTTATAGATAAATGGTGATCAAGACGAGGAATGAGGATAAATTAATCACAATCTTCATTGTGGGAAACATACGTAAAGCTGCGAAGATTTAAGCGTGACATGTGTAGATCGTAGCGTGTTTACTATTACTAGATTATGTTTAACCCTTAACTACCTACCCGCGGACTCACAGACACCAGTAATATCATTTTGGTGAATACCTAAGTGTATGCGCATCTTTACATTTTGAGCGATCATTACGACATTATTACCTTCTCCCCGCTAATTACATTGTCACACCTGCGCTTATCGAGGTTAAACGTGCGCGCGCTTACTTTTGGTGAGTATGTACAGTACCCGGCGATAAATATTGCACATCGACCTTTGGAAAGAGACAATCGGCTAATTTCGGCTTCGTAGAGCGTTATCTCTGTCGCACACTACCTATGTGACGTTTTGTCAGTAGTGATGAGTAACTCATCAATTTTATGTGAGGATGAGGGAGCCCCTCAATTTGCTTCGTGAGGTCCTCACGAGGGACCCCTCATTTGAGGTGAGGAATCGTACGACGGCGTATTCGCCTCACGACTCGCGAGCCCGAGCCGAACTCAAACAAAGCTCCAAGTGAGCGAGGCGGGCGGGTGCAACGACGACTCACGAGTACTCACGAGTCACGACTCTCCGATAATCCGATTATTCACGTCCTCACTCTCTCACACACATCATTTTCTTTCGCTTATAAATTTTAGACCGCCAAAATAAACGAATCAATGCTTTTAGAGTTCATAATAATTAATCGTAGCTGAAATAATTTTAAATAATGTTTACTGTGCCACGGTATTGTCCAAATTTCAAGATCACACCTCACCTCATTCATTCTCAATTCTCCATACAATTTTTGAGTCGGTTCATTCGCTCACTGATCTCACTCAATTACTCAATCCTCATTTGCGAGTCACGAACTCGCTTGCCTCGATTTCCTACTGTCAATAATGTCAATGTCAATTTTTAAATGAGGCGTGATGAGGAATGAGGTGGTTCAATATTGAAATTCGAGTAACTCTTTCAATTTGCGATCACGAGTACCTCAAATGAGGGGCCTCATGAGTGAGGGACGCATCACTATTTGTCAGTCGTTGTTCAAGTGCGACAGAGTGCGGTCGCGTCCAGTTCAAAATATATATTTAGAGTTGTTAACACCCCCAAAATTAAATAATTTAAAGTTGTACTATGGCGTCTTTAGGAAAAAGAGGGAAACCTTTACGAGTTCAGTCACGCGAAATTATCTACAATGTTTATAAATATTTTGTAACCGAAGCTGACCGATAAAAAAAATGAAGATGAAAATGTAAGTTCTTATTTTAAGTAGGTTCAAGAGCGAGTTGCAAATGCCACTGTAACCTCAAGAAGAACTTTGCACAATATATTAAACAATATAATTACAGCTGTAATTTTCCAAAATAATTAAATACGTTAACATAATGTGAACATGTTTTTTTTTTTAATTTTATACCCCAACCTAAAGCCATCACTTATAGAAAAAATGGTGTATTTTATACAAAGAATAAAGAGAATTATCAAAAGAAGCAAATCATAATTGTTTTAACTGCTCCTAATAGATACCGGACAGTTTGTATTTCGTGCGACAGAGATAACGCTCTACGAAGCCGAGATTAGCCGATTGTCTCTTTCCAAGGTCGATGTGAAATATTTATCGTCGGGTACTGTAACTTTCTTCATCGGTCTAAGAGACCGGGGGTAGGTAGTTACGTGATTTTTTTATTGAATGTGTTTTATCGCTTTAGTGAAAAATGGAGTCTAATGATAGAATTATTGTGCACTGTTTGGTGGTAGAACCATCCGATGAGGAGGACCTACCAAATGGAGACTGTATTGATGTGGGGTTTGAAATACGAGATGATTTTGTGCTGGAGGAATTTCGAGGATCGGATTCTAAAATTGACGGCGAAGAGTCGGTTTTAGTGGAGTCAATCAGTAACAAATGACGCCTCCGGTTTTGACATCGTCAAACTGAGAAGTCCCATTGTTTCAATGGCAAACTAACAGGCTCAGGAAGAAAAAATACGGTTCAATCGCTTTCGCTGATCGTCATTACCACTGTCTTATCGTACAAGAACATAGCAACATAACATACAGCAATAAAGAGAGGGACATCTTAAAGAGACATCTGGAGCCAGTATTTCACAGATGAAATGCTAGATAAAATGTTGCTGCAACTTCAAGAGGAACAGCTTCATGTAACCGCAAGAAGTAGAACTAATGGAGAAGATAGGCTAGAGAACCGAAAGACTTGCTCTGTGTATGATCCCAAAATGAAACACAAGACCCAATACTAGTGTATTCGATAAAAAAAAAAAAACTATTTGCCTAGGTTGCTCAAACTTGATGTCTTCACAGCCGCGAAAAACTATAAAGTTCATGGCCTGTAAATTTGGTGTAATATGTGAATTCTTATTGAAGTAAGTATTTGTATTACATGAGTTGATTATTTCGGTAGTAGAAATTAGTAAGTAGAAGTTCCTAATGTATGTTATTTAGTCCTCTGTCTATCCTAGATCTAATTGTCTAAATTTGCTAGTATTTTTCTCACATGTATCAAGATATTTTGATTTATAGAATAAATAAGGAAATGTTTCTATAATTTTAATATAAACATAACCTATAAAATATTATGGTTAATTTCAATTTATCTTCCTCTACCAACGTTTTTTTTTTCTATATCAATATTATCACCGCGAACACACAGACCGCGGGTAGGTAGTTGCGTGACTAAAATAAAGGGTAGGTAGTTAAGGTTTAAAAAGCAGGAAATAAAAGTTAAATTTAAAAACCCTGACCCAAACCTCTAAAAAACTTAAAAATATATATTTATTGGCTTTTTAAGCTGTGGTAATATTTTGATCAAAGCATTGTCAATCGTGGTCACTCACAATGCGCCTTATCAGAAGGCTTAAAGTCACCCAAAGGGCAATGGAGAGGGCTCTGCTCGGAGTTTCCCTATGTGATCGAATCAGAAATGAAGAGATCCAAAGGAGAACCAAGGCAACCAACATAGCCCGAACACTTGCCAAAGTTAAGTGGCAGAGGGCAGGGCACATTGCTCGTAGAACAGATGGCCGATGGGGCCGAAAGGTTCTGAAGTGGCGACCGCGTACCGGAAGACGTAGAGTGGGAAGGCCTAGTGGACCGTTGACCTTGTGAAGGCTGCGGCAATCCGCTGAATGTGGGAAGCACAAGACCGCCGAAGTGGAGGAGCTTGGGGGAGGCCTATGTCCAGCAGTGGACCTCTTTCCGCTGAAATGATGATGATGATGATATCTGAACCACGGCTGGGTGGTTCACATAATGAGCAATTGAAGCCTGTATTTATGTGGTCTTTTTAATTGATTTATGTTTTATTGTCATTTTGTGCCTAGTTCTTTGTCGGTGGAATTAAAATTTTCTTATTTATTTTCATTTGATACTTAGATGTATAGTAATTGTAAAATGAATTAATTAGTATCATAAATTTAAGTACTCACACTTTTAGGTCTCTTGACACCTGATGTAACATTATTCGAAGTAGATTCGCCACAGAGAGTGCAAGGCCGACCAGCAGCCTCGCCTGTGTCTACTTCTATCATACCAATACAGCTGCCAACACCACTAGATACTCCTTTAAGCCAGTTTTTGAGTTCTTCTAATGTCAACTCTGATGGAACTTTTACGGGGTAGTTTTTATTTCCTGATGAAACCTGCAACAGTAGAAATAAATATTGGTACAATTCTACACATGCAGACACATTAGCACTTGGCCTTATCATTAAAAAAACCAACTGTTCAATATGTGAAGTCAATGAGAATCGGGATACCTGCTTAACACATTGTAAGTTGTAACTATAAATGTAATGTACCTGAACATTTGATATATTAGAATAGCTACTAGATGCTGTAAGTATTGCTCTTGTCAGCCTTTGTGGGTCTGGGTGGACACTAAGCAACTCCTTCACCAGTGCTTCAGCTGCCCCAGATGGACCAGAGCCCGAGACAGAAGTTGGTAAAGAGCTACTGCCACCTGTGCAACTGCTTCGAATACGGAGGGAGACTGTGGCTATCGGTGTAGGTGTTACAGAGCTATTTGAGTTGCCCGCACCAGTAGATCCACCTTCTGGTAAAGCCGGGTTGGGCATACCACTTGGCCTCATTTTGAATCTGCAAGATTTATAAACATTAATAAGTCCCTCTCATCTTCAATAAAGATAATAGTATGATTATTCTTAAGAGATCACATACACCCAGAAACAATCAAATCATAAAGATTGTTATTACCTTGATGGAGTTGTAGCACTTTTCTGACCAGGCGGTGCTAGAAGGTGCCCAGCTCTAGCACACCAACCAACTGGGAATATATCTCTCGAGTCATATCTGCACCAATAATCAAAGGCACCCCTCCAACCATCAAATGTTACATGTATCTGATCATTTTTCACTGCACTAACAGTAGCACAACAAATTAACTGTGGGTTTTTCTTGTCTACTGCTTCCAATTTCTGACCAACCGCAAACAAATTTGACTTAGGTGTTGAGGGTTCAGGTTGAAAAACTTTAGCAGGAGCCATATCTGCACCATTAAGAGTTTTGAGTAAAAACATGGGCCAACTACTGGCATTCATGCGAAACCCCAGAGGTGGCTGCAACATACCATCATTTCTTTCACAATGACCAATAGGGTGGATGTCCCCGGCATCCACAAGACGCCAGAAGTCATTTTTGTTGTCACTGCCATCAAGCCTCAGCCTTAATCGAGGACCCAGAACACCAACAACAGTCGCAATACAGGTAGATGTTAAATTTCGGGGATCAAGAGCCTCCAATTTCATTCCTACTTTGAAGTCGTTTTCTGGAGGCATAGGTGCCTGTTTAAAACATTCTTGAGGTGCTGCCACACTATTTGTATCCTTCATGTACTCAGTCCAATCAAAATCTTGGTAAATATCATAAAAGGAACCTGTAGAATTATTATTTGCATGATTTTCTGATCCATTAGCTCCATTTCCAGATTGTGGGGATATAGTTCGCTTCTCGTTTTTCTTCTGATACTTATTCAAACAATATGTGGAACAAAAGTTCTTGCTACTGGAAGGTGCATTACCTCGAATAACATTATCACAGTGTAGACAGGCGCCTTTGCTATACGCCTGTCTAAATTCTGACAAACACGTTTCAGAACAGAACTCTTTTTTCCCATTCTCTGTAGGCAGAACATACTTCAGTGGTGTTTTACTCTGAGCACACCAAGTGCATGTACGTTTTGGAGGTCTTCCAGGTCCACGTATTTTGCCGGGAGCAGGCCCCGATGAGCCGACAGTGTTGTTTGACATCGTTCCGTATGCAGGTTTAATACATTATAGTATTACGACTCAAATATACAGGATTATCCACTTACATTATACACGCAAAACAGACACAAAATCACGCTAAGATAATAATTTGATTTTGCGCAAATATAAACAACGTCAGTTGCGTATTTATGACGCGCTTCGAACAGCCATCTTTGTTCTTCTCTTTTTTTTCTGGCCCTACCAAACCAAAGATACTGGCAATTGGCATTTTATGGAACGTGCACGACGAAGGGTCTGCCATCTGGTGGCGCAAATCCGAAGTTTACTCAGAATCATTACTTACACTTCACGTAATAAAATAATCACTATAACCGCTTGCCGTTGGCTGGAACCAAAGTAGGTAAACTAAAGTAGTTAGTAAGTAAACAAGTGAGTGTCATGTTTATAATTAACAAGATTTTTTATGGATAGAAATTGAAATCACTGGTGTGCGGTGCCTGTGTGCACAAATATTTCGAAAATTGCGCCAAAGTAAGTATTTGTACTAGTGCTGTTTACGCAAAGCTGACGTCACGATGTCACGTGATAAAAAGTCATCGTAAGGAGCGTTTTTGAGCGGTGAATTCAAAACAACGAAAAATAAATTTGATTTTAATCGTTATATTGGACAAAATGGATGTAAATAAATTTATTTTTATTTTTCTGTTATATATATCATCCCAATCTTCAAATTAAAATAGTTTTTATAAAATTGGAAAATACCCTATTATCATTATGTGGTTATGCGGTTTCCGATATGTTTTATTGATTATTTATTGTGTGTGTGAACTAACATATGGTGAGAAATACTCGATACATTATCTAAACATGCAAGCAATAAAATATCACAAGTATAGCCTATTTCAACTAATACATCAAATAGCATCACCTACGTATTTATAAGATTTTGATACTATACATGTTATAATCGACCAACATAATAATATGTTGTGCAATGAAGTTGCAACTTTTTTGTTCTTCATGTATAATAATATTAAAATGTTTGTCTTGTTGATTATTAGATTAATAATTAACTGAACTGTAATAGAGTTAATAACGATATTTCAAGCGTTTCATTAAATCTATCAAAAAATTAAGAAAAATTCGATTATTTTACTAAAATCTATTAGTTTTATTAAAAAAATCGTTTATACACACACACACACACACACACACACACACACACGTCACATCCCGACTGAGCTAGACTAGACCGATTTGTCTTCGAGCGGGTGCCGCCGCCGCCGCCGCCGTACTGATTCATGTATTTGTTTCACTCGCCGGTCGCCGCGCCGCCCCGCGTGGCTTATGCGTTTGTTTCAGTCGCTAGACGCCTCGCCGGTCGCACCGCGCGAATTTTCGCTATGGCAAATGTCCCGTGGCCAGGCCGTTAGCCCTTTACTTTACTTCGTCGTCTGACTGAGCTAGACAAAACCGATTTGTCGTCCAGCGGGCGCCGGTGCTCGCCCCCTGCGCCTTGTCCGTGACACGTCACTCACACATAGCTGTGCGTGTAGTAGTGTATAGTCGCCAGCAGGTCAAGCTGTCCAATTGAAAATAAACCTGATTCCTTTGTCATAAAGTAGAAAAACTTTCAAAGAAATTTGACAGATTGGGGTAGCTTGATGTACTGGCCTCTGTACCTACGTACGGCGTTAGTATGAAGCTTGGCTCCTGGATATTCTGTGCCCACAGAGCATACCGTTTAGTTACTCATGTGACATGACTACACCACTGTCTAGACATGGGTTGGATTAGGTAAAAACGATACCTAATCCTAGTATTTAAAAATACCTAATCCGAATAGGTATTCATTCAATATTGCCGCTGGCCTGTTACCAATATTATGCATCGTATCTGGATTGGGTAAGAAATATTCGGCATGGAGTATGGACGTTCCGTTTCTGATATATTGTGGAACGGTGGGTTAATACATATTTCGTTTTTTAAACAGAGCACTAACTAGTCCAGTGGTATTTGACATAGAAGGCAAACGATATTGAATTGGAGCAATCTCGTTTAGCTATTTAAAATGCTTAGATTGTGTTCCCTCTAATGTGTTCCCCCCAAAAACTCCTAATAGGTTGTTGTAAAGTTACTACCGCTTCACAATAACTTTGACTTGACTGAATTTAGACTTTTTTGTAACTTCGTGCCTGATAGGCCATTTACTTGATCGAAAATATATTTTTTGAAGATTTATTACTTGACACTGGCTAAATGCACAAACCGTGCGAAACCCACAGCGAAACCAAAACGCAAAAAAAATGTCCTGTCACTTCTGTCAGTGTCATTAATTATATTACATGTCTGTCGCTTTGAGGTTAGAAAAAAACAACCTCTTGACTCTTCCTATCTTTACTTTCGATGATATCGAACATATTAAAGAGAACCATGTCTAAAGATACTGTTAGTAGAATTATAAACAATGCTGAAACAGCTGAAAAGAGACTGGCGGAATTTAGAAGCAAGGTATTTATTTGAATCCTTCCTGTAACATCTGTCATAGATCTACGATCTAACTTATTCTGCTGGGCAAAGGCATCTTTGAAAGTAACTAGATTATACGGAATTAAGATGTTGAAGCTACAATTAAATGTTTCACCTTTCAGTTAGATGAAATTAAGAAAATCAAAATTGAAGAAAAAGTAAAAGAACTTACACAGGAAAATAAAGTTCTAGCTGCTAAAGTGGAAACTGCTAAGGCCGAATTAATAAGGTTGGAAACAACGAACGGGAAAAAACAGTACACTATACCAGGGAAGGTGTCAGTGCCATCTGTTGCTACATGTAACACAGAGGATATAACAGCCAAATCAGAAAAACAGCTAGTTGTGAAAAAAGTGAAAGACACCAAGAAAATCAAGGGAAAGCCAGAGTCCTCCAATGAGACTGTAGTTGATATAAGGAAGCTGGATTTCAGAATTGGAAAGATTGTTGATATAAACAAACATCCTGATGCTGATTCATTGTATGTGGAACAGATTGATTGTGGTGAAGACAAACCTCGAACTGTTGTATCTGGTCTTGTAAATCATGTACCAATTGAGGAGATGCAAGATAGAATTGTCATGATACTTGCTAATTTGAAACCAGTAAAGGTAAAACATAATTTGTGTCAGTTTAATGTAACCATATAATTTACAAACAAATAAATTGTGACATTTTTTGTCATTTTCAGATGAGGGGAGTGACTTCAGAAGCTATGGTAATGTGTGCTTCATCTTCAGAAAAAGTGGAAGTTCTGGTACCACCTAGTGGAGCAGTTCCTGGAGATTTGGTTGAATGTGAGGGTTACCCTCGAGAGCCAGAAGCCATACTGAACCCCAAGAAAAAAATATTTGAGACTTGTGCTCCTGATCTCTTAACAAATAATGACAAAGTTGCATGCTATAAAGGAAGTCCATTAATGATTCCAGGAAAGGGAGTAATAGTGGCACCAACTCTAAAGGGAGTTAATGTAAAATGATTATAAATATATATTTAACAAAATCCGAAACATATTTTACCCTCCCCTCTATCCCCCTCTTCACCGTTTACAACTCTAGATAATATAACCTCAACCTAAGCACCTGCCATCTAATCTCTTCACCACCCTTGGTTGACTGGTAGAGAATGCCTAAGGCATTAAGTCTGCCTTTGTACCTTTTTGTGTGCGAGAAGTTTAAACAAATAAATAAATAACCACAAAGGCCCATAATACTTTTTCTTTTTTTATCATCAAATAATTTCTGCTGAGGGGGAGACAAACTTATGCGGACCAAAATCAAGGCTCAAATCTCTTGAACCATTTCCTGTAGTTAAAACTCATATCTGCCCCAATTATAAATGCTGGTGTCAAATCCTGAAATCGTTTTGAAAAATATTTTTTATTACATACTCAAGACTATAACGTTCCCATTTGTGAAATGATGACTTCAGTAGGTACTTATAACTAATGAGTTTGTGTCAATTTAGATAATTAGGTACCTATGTAACTATATAAAAGTGAAGAACATCAACAGGTTTGCCGGTTACAGGTTTAGCATACATAATCAGCCCATAATGTTCCCACTGCTGGGACACAGGCCTCCTCTCCGTGAGAGGGAGTGGGCCGTAATCCACCACGCGGGCCCAGTGCGGGTTAGTAGATGTCACAAATGTCTTCTATTCTATTCTATTTTTAAAGGTTCTGGCTCCATCGGTAACGTTCGATGATTTTGCCAATGTCAAGGTATGAGAAGGTAATGATCGTAAACTATTACACAACTATTGATCAGTGTTTGTAGCGGTGGCATCCATGGATCCCCATGCTAAAAAAGGACAAAACAGTTTTGGTTAGTAAATGTAAAACGTCACAAAATAAATGTTAGAACATTAAGTATATGACAAGTAAACTTATAATAGAAATATCAACTATAACTGAATTTTATTAATGCTAATGAATTTATAAAGGGTTTTAACTGCAGGGGTATGGGCTAGAGATAATAGGAAGGGAATGTTAATTGGGCGGGGAATATCAGAAGGGAGTATGTCGTAAAGAGGAGTGGTTAAACGAGGACAAGAGAAAAACAAGTGTTCCAGAGTACCCTCATCCAGACCGCATTCACACAATGAGGAGTCCCTTACGCGGATTTTGGCCAAAAAAACTGGTGTGCAAACGAACCCAAGTCGGAGTCTAATAATAACAGAGGTAGCTATTTTACTAGAGAATTTTAATTTTCTGAACCAACAATCAGATGGAATGAACGGTTGGATAGAACCATAAAATCTTCCCTTCAATAATCTAGTTTTTTGCCAATGCTCATTCCAATTCTTCATCATCACGGGTTTAACAAGACAGTGCAGATCTCGGGGATAACAAGACGGATGAGACTCGATCCCATTCCGAATAGCCAGCTTAGCAATCGAATCCGCATTCTCATTACCAACAATTCCAGAATGGCTAGGGATCCAAGCTAGAGCGATCTCTAAGCCTAAGCAGTGGCATCTATACAGTAGTTGTTTAATCTTTAGAATAAGGGGAGAATTGTGTCGAGAACGAAAAGGTGATTTTGTTAAATCCTGTAAACAGCTAAGAGAATCCGAGAGAATAAGGCTTTTGTTGAGTCCATGTGATTCAATATAAGAGACTGCTTCCAAAAGAGCTATCGCTTCCCCTGTGTATATAGTACCATAAGCAGGGCTACGAAAATTAAGGATAATTTTGTATTTTGGGATCCATACAGCTGATCCAACATTACTATTATCTGACATCTTAGAGGCATCTGTATATAACGTCAGCCAATCGTACCAGTCCTCTGCTAGAATCCTATTGAATTTGGCATTAGCAGCAGGGTCATGTTTGGAAATACCGAAGTTCAAAACAATTTTTGGTTGAAAGAGCAAGGAATCAAAATCTACTTCAAATAAGGGGTTTTTCTCTAACTGGACTAATGAAATTTGCAAATTATTGAATTTACTGAGGCTGTTAACGAGGAGTGGAGGATTTTTGTGAGACCAATAGCGAGATGTTGGGATTATCTGAGAAAGTGTTCGAAGAGGAGGGAGAAGAGGGTGACATTTATACTGGATGGCTTTATAAAAAAATCTGTCACAGAGATATTGTCTACGCAAGTGAAGGGGGGGCTCTAAACATTCTACCTGAAGGGCATTAATAGGAGAGCATTTGGATTGAATCCTATCCAGTTTGGCCAGGGCTATTTTGTTGCATGGTTCCAACAGAAAGATTCCATAGTCAAAGTGACTACGAACTATAGCGTTATATAGGATTTTCTGGGAAGTTGGATGAGATCCCCATCGAACTCCAGAAAGGGCACGTAAGACATTTACGCCTCTTTCACATTTCTTTGAGATGTAATCCAGATGATAGAGACCAGATAATTTTGAATCAAGAATGAGGCCAAGAAATTTAACTTTGTCACGGATCAAGATGGGTTCATTTTCAATATAAAGATTAATGGGGGGAATATTACGCTTGCGAGAAAAGACAACTGCATTGGATTTGGACACTGACAAACTTAAGCCGTGGTCGGTCAGCCACTGGTTTAAGTAGTAAAGGGCAGAATTTAAGCGAGATGATGCATCTGAAAGGGAAGCTGAACTAAGGTAGAGAGCAATGTCGTCGGCATATTGTAGGATTTTGCAAAAACAACTCACTGAAGACTCCAAATCATATGTATATATATTGTAAAGAATGGGACTTAAGACCGACCCCTGGGGTAGGCCCTTCCACACTAGACGGGATGGGGAGAGGTAGTTTTGGTGACGGACAGAAATAGAACGGGACATAAGGAGATTACAAATGATGTTGACCATCCTCACAGGGATACTCAGCTGTAGCAGCTTTTGCCTGAGTATTGGAAGTTGGACATTATCATAGGCTGAAGCTATGTCTAGAAAAACACCGAGAACACTTTCATTATTGGAAAAGGCAATGCGGACATCAGACACGAAGACACTTAGACTATCTAGAGTTCCCATACCTCTTCGAAAACCGAACTGAGAACTGGATAAAATGCCTTTAGTTTCCAAGATCCATTCAAGTCGATTCTTGATGAGATTCTCCATAATTTTAGCAAGGACAGAAGAGAGGGCAATAGGACGATAGGAAGTAGAATCTTTTGGGTCTTTCCCAGGTTTTAAAATTGGGATAATTATTTGGGATTTCCAAGACTCTGGAACTTGGCCAGTAACGAAAAAGGAGTTGATTAGGTTCAGAAAGATTAGTTTACAATTAGAAGAAGATTTGGAGATAAAGGAATAGGGTATTCCATCGACCCCCGGGGCAGAATCCCGGAGGTGATCTAAGGCACAAATAAGTTCTGAATAAGAGAAAAGGTCATCAAATCTATCAGAGGAAGTGGGGGGAGGAGGATCTATAGTGGGAAGGCATTCGGAGCTAGGAACAAAAGGAGGGGCTAATTTCGATATAAAGTCTTCCAACCAGGAACTGTGGTCATTGGTAGAAATATCGGGAAGTTCGCTGTCACACGATCTGCGGTATATTTTAATTTTTTTCCATACAAGGGAAACTGGAGAACGTGGAGAAAGTGACTCGCAAAACTGGAGCCAACCACATTTTTTCTTTCTTGCCAA
Source organism: Polymixis flavicincta (assembly GCA_949987655.1). Lineage (NCBI taxonomy): Eukaryota > Metazoa > Arthropoda > Insecta > Lepidoptera > Noctuidae > Polymixis > Polymixis flavicincta. The sequence continues at coordinate 14,525,831 of OX465182.1, forward strand.
TAACCTGCAAGTAGTTGCAGAAGTCTTTTTAAAATTTAAATATTCGGGCATATTAATACTGGAGGAAAAGGCGTTTTCTGCTTCTTTTCGTTTACGGACGCCATCAGTGCATTCAGCATCCCACCAAGGTGGAGAAGGTATTAGGTGACGGGCAGAGTTTTTTAATGGGATTGAAGAATTGGCCGCTCTCAACAGACACTCAACAAAATCACTGTAGAGAATTAGGGAGTTGGATGTATATATTTGGGGAAAATTTTGAAGTTCTGCGTCCAAATTGGACAAGAACTTAGACCAGTCAGCTTGGTGTAGGCGATATTTTTGTAGGGGTTGGATTGGAGGAGAACGTGGGTGAGTACTTGGAAAAGAAATTAGGATAGGAAAATGGTCACTCCCATATGAGTTAGGGAGAACAGACCAGGATAGCGTTGATACTAGGGAAGGGGAAGAGAAAGTAAGGTCAGGAACACTAATATTTTGGTTAGGGGAAACCCGACGGGTAGCAGATCCATCATTAAGAACACAAAGGTTGCGGTCATCTAAAAGGTCTAGCAAAAAGCTGGAGGAGGGGTCATTACAGTGAGAGCCCCAAAGGGTGTGACGGCAATTAAAATCACCTAGCACAATCAAAGGGCTGGGAATAGAAGAAAGGATAGAGTTAAATTCAGACAAAATATTAGCATTGGGATGGGGAATGTAGGCAGATACATAGGATATGTCCATGGCTCTAATGGCCACTACATGTAGTCCAGGATCATGATGGGGAAGAGGAATCTGGGAAAAAGTGATGGATCTGCTAACCAATAGGGCGCAACCCGCCCATCCGTCATCTCTGTCGTCCCGAAGACATGAATAGCCAGGAACCCTAAAGAGAGATCCAGGCCTGAGCCATGTCTCCGACACAGCAAAGACAACGGGTTTATATCTATTTATAAGATAGATTACATCATGTTTTTTCCTGCGAATTGATCTACAGTTCCACTGAAGGATTTTTTCCATTTTGGCGAGTCCAGGATTCAAGGAGTTGTTGAACTAATATTACGACATTGGTGCCGATTCTGTTGTCACAAAATTCTCTAAACTAGACTAAAAATCACCAAAATTTAGTTTATTCCTGTCAAACGACGATTTCCTATTCTGAAATTGACCAAAGTGACACAAGTTAACTATATTTTAGTTTGACAGCACTAAGATTGTACTGAATTATTAGTTTAGTGAAAATGGTAATTTTGCTATTCTGTTATTGTCAATTTCATTATTCTATTCAACCTAAAATTTTGGTTGTCTGACTAAATGTGACTATTTTTAATCGCGATTAAATAGGTGTGGAATAAAATTAGTTGTCAAGAACTAAAATTCACGCAGACACCTCGACTTCTGGTGCAAAAATAGTAAAGTATTTTTTTTCTTTTCTTTTATCTCGAAAATGGTGTGTCCTATCGCAAAAATAATGAAAATTTCGACCTCCTTTATAAAACCCCATGCACCTCTCAAACTCAACATGTGGGTAATAATTTTTCATATTTTCCATCCAAAAAATGAAAATTCCATAAAAATTACGTCGAGGCTGCCGCCCCTGCGCGCCTCTGGCTCTAAAAAAAAACACGGGGTAGGGCAAACAAGTACCACGTTGCGAAGCCAAAACAAACCACGTGCGAGTCGCGATTGTCAAATTCGATTTTGGTTGTGTCAAAATAGTTTTTTAATTTAGAGATATTTTTTTGCAGAATAGCGTTAAGATTCTCATAGTGAAAAGCAAGGAATTTTAGTTATAGTTTAGTTAGTTTAGTTCGGTGTACAACAGAATCGGCACCATTGTCCGGTATTGCGTCACTAAATTTAGACAAGATGTTTATAAGGGAGCAAGTCAGGAGCTCTATCAAATTGTCATTAGGAGTGGGAAGGGGGGTGGTTTCCCCATAAGGGGAGTTCAGAGCACAGCCATTAGGCTGAGAAGAATTAGGGGTATAGACCATCGACTTATGGGCTTGGGTATCATACGACTTACCCAATTCTGGCCTTGGTCTTGGGGAACGATAAACTGTCTTGATATAGGAGGTTTTAACAGGGGATGCATTTGGAGAAGAAGTCGGAGTGTTAAGAGGGGACGAGAAGAGAATGGGTTCAGAAGGATAAACTTGAGAGAGTTTAGATTGAGAGGGGCCTGCTGTAACATTAGAGTATGGCAATTTACGGGGACGGGGAAACCTCACTGAGGCCTCGCGGTAGTTTAAGTTTTCTTGAGACATTACCATTTTAATTGACTTCTGTCTTGAGTGTTCAGGGCAATTATTATCTGTGGCCTTATGGCTTCCACCATCACACAAAAGACACGAGACCTGTGAGTCGGGAACATTACAGCTATCTCCAGGATGAGGTTGGGCGCAACGATAACAGCGGGATTTCGATCTGCACTGAGTGCTAATATGGCCAAAACGTAAGCAGTTGCGGCATTGGATAGTGGGGAGATGATAGATAGAGACAGGAAGAGAAACATTGTAGCAGAAGACTTTCTCTGGCAGAATTTGCCCAGAGAAAGTAAGCACCACAGTTGATGATGGGGACCAAGACACGGAACCCTCTTTTTTGTTTTTAAAATTAAGCCTTCTAGCCCTAATGACTTCTCCACAGTTGCGAGGAGATTCTATACCGAGGACTAGCTCCTCTAGTGACCAGTCAGTAGGAATATCCCTTACAACTCCCATGCGACTTACATGAAAGCGTGGGATAGTTGCCAAGTATTTGTTTTCTGAAAGGATGGGATTGCTGACAAAGTTGTTGGCATCACTGAATGTCATGAAATCAATAGACATCTTATTACGGCCCACAGACCTGACATTGCCTTGGACAACACCTTTAAAACCTTTGTTAAAGATAAATTGGGCAAACTTAAGAGAATTTAAAGTTAGGCCTTGCTTAGGGTCTGTTTCCACCCTAGAGACAAATACAGTGAAGGGAGCTCTGTCACTCTCACCGTAGAGCATTTTGGAGTCGTTCTCAAAACCTGGTTTAATAAATACGGACTGAATTGAGTCAGACGGCGGCTTATTTCTTTTCGCGTCAACAGAAATTTCAGGATCTCCGGGGCGTTTTCTAATGTCGGGTCTTACGCGATCAGTGTTTTGGGAACACTCCACAACCTCCATAATATCTGGAGGAATCCCTCCACCCCCATCAGGGGGTTCCTCGGCACTCATTTCCGTAGGAAATGAGTGCAAAGAATCTTAAAATACCAACCTTATACCCGGACCAGACCACACAAAACAATCACAACACTAAAAACTACGCTACAAACAGATTTTGTTATTAAAACAGAGTTGAGGTTAAGAAACGCGTGCTTAATCTCACCAAGACAATGACAAAATCCCACAAATGTCTTCGAATTTTTGGTTCTAGGACATGCCAGTTTCCCCACGATTTTTTTCTTTTCTTGGTAGTTCTAAATAAAGTTGCAATAAGTCACTGGACTAAATTCTGTAAGGTGAATAAAACGAAAAGTAAGAAATAATAAAAATAATATTAAAAAACAAAAAACCCGACTGCCTAAAAAGTTAACTTTAGGTAGGTAATTAAAAAAGACGGAAACAAGAAACTTGTTTTAAAAGGATGACTATTAGACTGAATACTTTAAGCAATCTATCTGTATTGTTAAATTTAAGAATATGCCTGCGACTGCATGAGATTGCCTAAAGTATTCAGTATTAGTCATCCTTTTAAAACAAGTTTCCTGTTTCCATCTTTTTTAATTAGGTACAATCGCCAGCAGGTTAAGCTATACCAATCTGTCAAATTTTCCCAATTGAACATAAACCTTATTCCTTTGTTATTTTTTTTGCTATTTTTTTAGTTTTCGTAGTTGTCTGCCATACACACTTAATATAATTAATGAATAATCATGTAGTTTATGTTGTAACGTTGACTACTTAGTTGCTTTTTTTTTATTATTTTAGCATTTTCCATTCCAAATTACATGTAACCATACAAGTTGCTTTAATTTTTGCAAGCTATTTATGAAACCCTTTATTTTGATACCCCATTCAATAGATTTTGAGTTTTTTTTTAAACACATTTTGGCGCCAAAAATCTGGCATTTTTTTAAACAATTTTGATATACCCAGTGTCTCTCTCACAATTAAGATGAATCTAATTGCACCTCTCAAGCTGAAATCGATCAAGCCGTTTAGGCTTCAGAGCATGCCAAAGAAATATACATACATACATACACTCGAAAAACATAACCCTCCTTCTGGCGCAGTCGGGTAAAAACATTAAATAGGTAAGTGGTTTGTTTTGTTACTAAAAATAAAACTACATTATAAGCAATATCAACAATATTTATATTACATATCTATGTGATTTCTATGCAACAATTTGATGTCATTATTCACTATGTAGAAATTTCATTTCAGATAGAAAAATAGATGTGACATAACATTAACATCCAAGACCACAAAAACTCCACTCATTTAAGTCTTTACGCTAATGGGGCGAAAGAAAAGTTATAATTCTCTCATTTTTATATTCAATTCCTTGATTTGTGGTCTTGTTTGGATATTTGTATTATAAATTGGTGTCAGTTACAAAATTTTAACATGTGTAACTATAATTTCGTATGCTAAATTTTGAAGTGTCCTTGAAAATTTACCTACTTCAACATCAACATTATTATGAGCCATTAAGAAAATATTTCTTTATAATTAATTAACAAATGTGCAGGCAAGCTCGGTCCAAAGTGAATGAATATACATCGATTTTGATTAAATCTATTATATTAATATTATGGTCTAATATTAGTAGTATTATGTAGGTACTTCTTATATTCCCTTTTATTGGTGGAATTTAACTTACTTTATATAAGAAGAAGCTAACATAATAGATTTCTTTTTAACTTCTTTAATATAAATTGAGTTATTCAGAGTGTTCTTAAAATCCCGCATCAGTAACGATGAATTCTTAAATGATGTGTAAGATAGATTTTATACTACAAGATAGACCCATAATTTGCAACAATCGCGGATGATCTTCTGTCAACTTCCATTCTCTATCTTGGAAGATAGGTAGATTTTGTGAAAATATCCATTCCGATAAACAACGTAACGGGTTAAGATAATCACATTTCATCATTTCGTCGATCAAGAACGGCGAACTGTTTCTTTTGTCCTACCAAAGGAGCAAGCCTCAAGTGGGGATAGTACTTATTATTTTATCCTAGCATAGCAAGGTTTTAAGGAGTTTGTTTATATCTTTTTCAAGGAGCCTGGGGGAGGCCTATGTCCAGCAGTGGACGTCTTTCGGCTGATATGATGATGATAGCAAGGTTTTTAGGAGGTTCCTGGTTAGGCCATAGAACTCAGGCTAGACCAGGGATGCACAGACTTATTGAGACCATGGGCCACTTTGACAAATTATGAACTAATGACGGGCCACCAGCACAAATAAAAATAGCCCCAGATTCAAATTTATATTATTTGTAAACCTCAGCGATATTTTTCCTTCAAATGTATGAGGGAATATTTTTGCTGGCGGGCCACTGGCACATTGTTTCAAGGCCGCATGCAGCCCGCGGGCCGTGGTGTGTGTATCCCTGAACCTAGGCGAACCCACGCGCTTTCGGCCGATGCCTCGGCTTTTGTTCGCATCGGATTGTGCGTCAAATGTGCGCAGAGTTCCAAAATGTACCTATAGGTACATATTTCGGATGCAGCTTGTGCCTGACGACCAATCACTAGACTTAGACTTAGAGCTTTACCTTAAAATAGGCGGTATTTAAGCAATGGAACGCGAAAAATTGATTGGTACTTTAAAAAAGCATTTTATCAGTAGGTACATACACACTGGTACACATCAAGCTATACGTTTCCAGTATAAGCTGATCTCGCATTGTATAGGATTTCCGTACAGTGCGAGATCAGCGTAAACTGGAAATGTATGGCTAGATGTGTAGCCGTGTGTACTTTAAATTAAAATTATTATACAACCCAAGTTATTGGATGCAAACTTTTACTCCAAATTCGTAAATCGTGATTCTGATAACCCGAAACTTCTTACTTTCTGACCATGGAATCTTACTTAAGTAAAGATGCAATCACACGACACCTTACGGATCAAGGTAAAAAAATATAATATGCTCTGCTGCAACTATGTACTTATTTGTTACCTACATTACGAAAGCGTCCACTACTTTCTATGAAGGAACAAATGCTTCACAAATCACACTAAAGGATAATTTTTTGAGTGCCAATGTTGTACTTACGCATTATCTGAAATCAGTGTTCAATGTTGAACGATGATAAACTACTTTTATTATAAAAAAAAAAAACGAGCTAATCATTTGTGCGATATGATCAGAATATACGTGTACCTAATATATAGGTACTTACCTACTACTGTAAATTGAAATCGTTAAATTAATTTACATGGTCAAGTTAGCTAAGTACAGTATTTCTTTACTCCGCTCTTAAATTTTATGTCATCATTTACATTAATGCATGAATGGGATTCTAGATTTTAAGTTTGTACTTTAATGACAGCTAAAGTCAGAGAACTTGATTGTTGAGAAGACTGATCGACTATGGCAAATTCCCGTGTGAACACCGGAATGAACTAGCATAAATCATCCCTATGATTTATGCTAGTTCAGTGAGATATTTATTCAAAACTTCGAGAAAATTATGTATGAAGCCGCAAATTCTCAATAATCATGTTTCCTTACTTTAGGTAGGTATCTTACTGCATATAAACCCATAATATTTATCCGTAAATTTTGGGCGTGAATTACCTACAACTTACTGACACATTCATAATACATGTAATACATAACTAGTGATCCCATGAGATATTAATTACTTTAATAAAACTGATAGTTTGAATGTACCTAGTACAAGACAACAGCAGTGAGTTGAACGAAACAACAACGATGACTCGTGTTGAGGCGCCCGCAGACATCCAATAATAATATTGTACCCACATTTCGCTAGTACATAATACTGTATTATTACTAAGTGTAGTCTACACATTTACCGCCAATCATTCTCTATTTTAGAAGAGTTAGTGCTGAAAACCATCCCAACGATTCTCCAGCTCAATCGTTTCATATACGTCTGAACTTTACACTTGAATTGCGAAAGCAGCTACGATAAAGAGGTGCTACACAACTGACTGGTTGTCTGCGAACGCCCTTAGTCATAGCCAGCACTATAAAAATATTAATTATAAATTACGCAATATTCAATATTACAGGTAAATCCATACAAATAACTCCTTACATTTAAACAAGATCAACTTGGACAATGAAATTATATAGAATGAATTTTTGCGATGGGACTCCAGAGGGAGAACCAAATCTGTGATATTACAGCAATGCGAAAAGCAACCTTGAGCTTAATTTTGACGACAATTGCAACTACGATTCTACGAATCGTAAAAATCTTAATGTTTCTTCCATAAACATACTATCTTAAATATATTGCACTGAAGAATAGTGCAATTTTGGAGAGGGATAGGTTACGGATCAAACAGCAAGAAGAGGACTATGTCAGAACTCATAGACAATGGATTTAAAAATCAGCTTTGATTCTTGGGGGTTTCATTTCACTCGAAAAGCTCATGGTTATATTTATCTACTATCATAAAATTCCCGTTTTCCCAAAAGGGGATGGCAAACTTGTAATAGGATTGTCACATTTCGTCAGGATGCTCAGATATTAGCCATAATCTCAAGTAATATAGGACGAGCCTATTTCTACAGGGCAAAAACCCTGCTGTTGCTGAGGTACAGACACCAGCACATCAAGCTACCCCAAACTGTAAAATTTTCCCAATGTGAACCTTATGTTATAAAGATCAAAATCTATCAAAGACATTTGACAGATTGGGGTAGCTTGATGTGTTGGCGTCTGTACATAGTCGTTCCTTTGGTGCACTACATGCTAAGGCTAAGCAGCATCCCTGTCACTGTCCCGCAACTTTCAAACTACAAGAGAAAGACAGAGAAGGGACTACCTAAGTTCAGCCAAAGCACATGCTAAGAAATCTTTATTATAACTCGGCAAAAAAATTACTTCTGTAAAAATTCAATTGGCAGCGTTTAGGGGTTAGGGTAACGTATAGAAGTTTTGCTGTTTGTTTTTGCCTCTATTTGTTATTTTTCGTGTATGTTACAATTATTAATCCTAAAAGTATTTAAATTATACTACAGTATTTGAAAGCAGGTATCCGGTTCAATTTTATCTCCTATATACTTTATAATAGATCATAATAATATATATAATTGTATGCCGCACCCATTTACATGCACATTTTGTTTTTCAGATATGTTTGATGTTGAAATTGTCAGAATGTTATAAATTCTTAAAATCTTAATTTATGTATACATATTAAGATTTATATTTTACTTTAATATCAATTCCTTCAGTTGATAAAACTGTTCTCAAAAGAATTACATTTAAATTTGGTAAAACATGACGAGGTACAGACTGCAAGCACTTAGCGATCGTAATATTTACCATAACCACAGATAAAATATTTTAGGTCAATGTTTGAAAATCTCTCAATAAAGCATTAGCTTCGATACTTCGATAAACCATTCGGTTTTGGTAAATAAAATAACCACAGGTGTTGCTATGCACTTTTAAAATATTATGCTAAATACACCTTAAAGTTCTAAGATGAAGATAAATGTACACAATCCTAAGTTTTTCACGATTTATCCCGAATATAACGTTACGTTAAGAATAAAACCTTCTAATCTTTGGTAGAAAACCAATCACCATATTATATTTTCTAAACTATTTATTTATCGTAGTAAATAAAATACAATAAGTATAAAAATATATGAATATAGATGACAGCCACCATAGAATGAAACTAATACAGATTCGTATAACTAGTTACGTAGATAGTTGTATGCAAAGAATATTTTAATAGATGGTTTTATTATCTTAAATTAGTATTTATTATTAAATAGTTTGGCATATGGACTTGCTCAATCTACAGCATAATACTGAATAGATGTCGGTATGGAACATAGAGAGTTAGTCAATGTTAATAGCAGTACGTCCAGTTAATTTCTTATTTTCGAAAATATTAAATATTCTTTAAAAAATGGAAGATCAATAGTTATGGACTTTTCGTTTTGCAATTCATTTTGATTTATCGTGCAGTTAAAAAGGAATAATGTCGTATATAAGTCATATTTTAAGTATTTGTTTTCTAATTAAAGCAATAGATTCATTAAGGTAAAATTCATAAATAGAAAGTAAAGCACTGGGAATGGCACAGTTAAATTTCGGACATAATTACAACATAATCGTTTTATAAAGTATCTAACCTAACTCATTACATAGTTAAGTATAAAGTCATCTAACACAAATAACAAAAATAAATGAAAAATGTTTCGCTTAATCTAGATCCTAATAATACTAAATGACATTTGGACGTAGATAAGCAAAAAGGATCCAACCCACAACATGACCGAAAATGAGTTAAGTATACCAAACTGCTCGTCAAGGTCTATATTTTCGATTAGCAAAAACAATCCAAGTAAAATACGAATATTTTGACATTAAAATGACACTGGTTACCAAGCCACATGTATGGAGAACCCCTATTTTAGTTTCGTAAAAACGATCCATTCTCCTTGGATCATATTGTAAAACGGTCAGTCTAAGCAACTGACACAAAACTAAAATGTTTAAAAAAATCCAAAGCATGTGGATCCTATTACATTATAATATTTACTTCAAATCTATGCAAAAGATAAATCACTAAAAAGATTCAGAAAGCATGAATCTTTTTTGTTAAATTAAATTTTTACTTTAAAAATGCACTGGTTAAAATCACAAAAAGGATTCAGAACATGTGGATCTCTTTTGTTAAACGATTACACTCAAGTATCTTGAATCGGCACCCTAATTGCGTAACTCACGATTCATCATAATCTGTATCGTTTTGAAACGGATTGTTAAACCATTGCGTCATATGTTCGAAAAATGTGTCTGTTCGACAACTTATATAACGCAATGAATATTGTTGTGAAGACGAAACCAATTATGATCAATCGTGAGTTACGCAATTAGGGTGCTGGTCACACATTTTTGCCCAATGATACCGATTTTTCTAAAATAGAGGCAGAGTTAAAATACCACGAAAGAATTTACACAGCTGACGAATATGTCGCAGTAATAAAAAAAAGTAAGAAGAAAAATCCTCTTCAAGTGCAGAGAATGGAAAAGAAAGACTTTTTTAGTACAAAAAAAATTGAGAAAAATATAGTTTATCGGAAAGTCTTCTTGGATAAGACCAAAGCAAACTGGCTACAAACAAAAGAAATATTACTGAAAAAAGAAGAAAAGTACGTTATATTTATGAAAACTCAAAACCAAGACCAGTTTCAAGAATTGAATATTATAGAGAAAAAGATAAAAGGAAAATCTTTGGAGGTATCAGAAAACGATTTTACATTACTATGGCCGAATGGGAAAGTAATACCACAAGCAAAATTAGACGATTTGGAGTCAATCTTTGACTATATACCTAAAGACTGCCTGGATTTCTATAAATCTTTAAGAGGCAATCCGAGTCTTCATGACGATATGGACGCGTTTGGCGGTGAACCGGACTTCACACAGGAAGAAGAGTAAATTGGATTGATGTTTTACATAAAAAATTAACAAAATTTTAAAAAGTTAGTTGTTTTATTAATGAAATGAACAATTTTTAACGATTTTAGTGGCAATTAGCTATTTTGAATCGTTTTTGCGAAATGACAATGAGCTTAACATAATTGAAAAAAGGTTTTATCAAAAAGGATCCTAACACACATTTAGCTCAATATCTCAAGAAATAAAACTAAACTCAATAAAATTTATTTGTATGAATAAAATATACATTGACACACACATATTTTATTAAGAAACAATAAACGCAAGCAAGTCTATTAATGAGCAAACACAGGTTAAACTTCAATCTTCAATAACTCAAATGTAACATTTTGTGGGTTGGATCCTTTTTGGTTATCTACGTCCATTTCTACATGACAAGAACCATACTGAGGGTAATAGAAAAATGAATTATGCTTTTATGAGCAAGTTAGGCCTTATTGATATGAAATGATTACGAGTAAAAACACCACCACACTTTATAATTGTTTTTTCGACAAAATGTCGTTATTTCATTTGGATAAAGTTAATCAATGTAAAACACTCCAAATTGTCAGGTGGTGAAATACAGATATGGTAAAATGAATCAGATGACGCGATGACGTGAATACATGATTCTCTATAAAAATAGATAAAATTGTTTTTTATATATATATTTTTAGTATTGATTTTTCATTATCTAGCTTAAACGTCTCACAAAAATTGCAAAAAATATACATAACTAGATAGAAGAAAATATAACAATATTTTCTGTTACGTATGTCTGATGGCAAAAAGGTGGAAGTAATTCGTGGTGTCGCTGTCTTTTTAAAAAAGTCAGTCACTTACATTTAACTTCTATGCTTAAATCGAATGATACTGTGTCTTATAAAAATATAAACAATTTTTCCATTACAAGAACAACATCAAAATAAAATAAATTTGAAACAACTAATGACTATGAGTATCTATAAAGAAAAAAATATTACGAAAAATACTTATAGGTAGAGGGTAATACTTTACAAAAATAAATATCATTTCTAACAAGTTTAATAAAATATACGAGGGAAATAAAAATATTTGTGTCCGACCGAAATTTCAGTTTCGGCCATTTTGGCCAAAATATCCAAATGTCGCAGTTTTGGTGTCGGCCAAAGAGTCGCCGAATCTTCGGCCGAGCAAAACTAGAATATGGCGTTCGTGAGCTGGCGATTTTTATAGCATACGAATGACTGACCCATAGACAGACTTGGGTCCCGTTTCAACCCATGCAATGTTGACAGTTTTTCACACAAAATCTGATCCAGTTTCAATTTATTATCTTTGAATAAAAGAAATTTGCATACATGCAAAATTAAACCCTAACGGTAATTATTATCCCCCCCCCCCAGTGGGTTCCCGCATTGTCGTTGCGGGGGGTCTCAGTAGCCGTGGTCTCCCAGCCACGGTGAAGCGAAGAGGCACTCAAGGTGGGTCCGCTCGTTAGGGCTTTTGCTTCCAAAGCGACGACGTAGCGGCCACAAAGTAGGTTGCGGTGAGGTGCACCGCAACTGAGGCGGGCCGCGATGTCGAATGGGAGGCATCGCGGCTGTGGGTTACGGGCTGCGGCAGAGGAGGGCCGGTGCTTCTGAGTAGCGCTCTTCCCTTCCGGGGCCTGGACGGGGCCGCCACCGTTTGATGGCGGACGCGGTGGGGCCGCAGGGGAAGAGGATTGTCGGTATAGCGTTGGCCGCTCTCCCTATCCCCTGCGGGCGAAAACTGGTAGGCGGGACGGCGCGTTGTGTTCCACGCGCGCCGTTAGAGATGTCAGCACCAACTGGTGGGGTCCGAAAAGGCCGATCCTGCCAGGGGTGCGGGTTGTTCGAAAGAGATACCGTCGCCCTTGGCACACAGGCAACTGAATGAAAACGGGTGGGTTTTAGTCAGTAAAAGTCTGACACGCCCTCCTGCTCCACCCAGAGCGGGAGAAGTCATTTGATGTTATTCCACCATCAAAAAAAAAGTAATGATTATTACTAACTAATCTACAAAAGCGTTGGGTCTTAGAAAATAAATTGTAAATAATACCTAACTTTTTGTCAACTTTATAAGTTTCGGTTTCGGCCGAAACTAGAAGAGGCCCCAAAGGTTCAGTTTCGGTTTCGGCTGAAAATCATGTTTCGGTCAGACACAAAAGAATATTGCACTTTTGCAGGCATAAGAATGATAACGTAATGGCACAGGAAGTATTTAAAGTTAGGAGTATACAGGTGGGCAAATAATTATTATAAAATAATTTTCTCATAATAAACCGTTGTACTGTCAACCGCTCGTCAGTAGTATTGCTTGATCTAGGGATTATTTCTAAGACAAAAAGGCGCTGTCAATGTCAAATTTTTACCACAGGCGTGAAGTTGGCTGTACCTGCCTTGCCTTCTACATTAAATATTTCTCAGGAAGACAACTTTCATTTGTCACAACAGTAAAGCTCTTTTCCGCACATTTTTATGAACTGCAGCTGATTTAAATTTATATATTAGCTTAATCGTTCTATACGCCGTAGAAAAATATCGTACTTAACAAGCAAAAAAGAAGTTTGTTTTATCCAACCAACATTTAGTATAAAATGATAGATGTGGAATGTCTTAGAGTTGTTTTATCTCACGAAAGCGGGTGAGCCATACTTGTAGTTGTAATGCGTATAGACACGCGCTCTTGTGTGCGTAACTACAGGTAGCGTTAGCAAGCTCAAAGCTAATGAACAAAATAATAAAGTTATCAGATTTTGGCTATGTATAGATAAGACATGGTACAGTAAAAAAGGAACTTATATTCAAAAATCATTTAATTTTAGCAATATTATGAATATAATTTATATTTTATTTAAATTAGTAAGTATTTCAAGTAGAATCGTAACTGTCATCTTGTAATTTTATTATTAATTCAGAATCAGTGTCAAAATATTTCATATACCTACTCAGTTTCGTTTTTTATGACACTATTGCAAGTATTACGCCATGTTTCACTTGTTATCTTCGTACGTTCCATGCTGACGGTACTCGATAAATAATTTTGGCGCGAACCAAAGAGCACTACGGGCTCGGCCGGCGACTCGGCCACGACTGGGCGCTCTCGAGCTTACGCACGCAAAATCAGTGTGCATGTACACTTACACACACAAGTATGGGTCACCCGCTTTCGTGAGATAAAACATCTATAACTATAATGATCTTGCTCTTGATGACATAATGCATAAACAGTAACAAAAAATATACCAATCATATTATTTAGTCTGCGCAACATTAGCAGTCACAAAAGTGAGCTTTGAAAAAACAACTACGATGCGAACACAATTTATAAATGATAATTGGATAACTAATACTTAAAAACTCGTATCGATTCAGCATAATTCGGTTTTTAAACCGTTTATTATGTAAATGAGTCTCATAACATTGTGGACTTACAAAACTTTATAGACGTCGTCGTCGCGAGCCTCGTTGGGTGTTTATGCTATGAAACATGTACTTACATGATCGTCAATAATGTACCCATTGACGATTTGCCATTGTTAATTATACGCCTGAAGGTACTTCAAAGTTGTGTCGGTGGGAAACGACGCTGAGGTTGACTACGACGCTTCGCCAGGGTTGACTGTGATACGGGACCCAAAACTTGCGGTGTCAGTGGCGATGCGGTCATTGCCTATGGAGGAAACACAAATAGTGTTGAAGTTCAGTAAACATATCTTAATTGACTAGCAGGACTGGGCGACAAACTTACGACATACACACACAACACACACATTAACAATATTTGGTGCGTAGAAACAAAATAGATGCAGTAACGCCATGCGCATTCGCAACTAGTATTAGATTGACATAGATTAAATATATTTGTGTGCGTGCGTCTATTTTGGTTCGTCGTAAAAAGCTGCTTTGAGTACCTATCTATAATGTGGTGTAGTTATCTTGTAAGCGACCGCGGAGAAGACACGGAACTCGATTGAGCCCATTCAATGGTCCTTCGAGCCGGATCAGTGATTGGACTCAATTGGGAAGGGATAGGGACTTTATGATAAAAGAAGTGGACAGAAAATGGGTATAATAATACCATAAGTAACAATGATCAAAGTCGGGCGCTTGCGGCGCGGGCGGCGGCGCGCCGATCCACGGCTCGCGCACGAGCGAGGCGGCGCGCGGGCGCTGCGCCGGCTGCAGCTGCAGTAGCTACAGTATGTACCTGGAAGGTGAGGTCGACGGCGCGGCGCAGGTCGGCGGGCGGCTCGTGGTCGGGCGCGGGCGGCGCGGGCGGGTGCGGCGCGGGCGGCGGCGCACTGATCCACGGCTCGCGCACGAGCGAGGCGGCGCGCGGGCGCTGCGCCGGCTGCAGCTGCAGTAGCTACAGTATGTACCTGGAAGGTGAGGTCGACGGCGCGGCGCAGGTCGGCGGGCGGCTCGTGGTCGGGCGCGGGCGGCGCGGGCGGGTGCGGCGCGGGCGGCGGCGCACTGATCCACGGCTCGCGCACGAGCGAGGCGGCGCGCGGGCGCTGCGCCGGCTGCAGCTGCAGTAGCTACAGTATGTACCTGGAAGGTGAGGTCGACGGCGCGGCGCAGGTCGGCGGGCGGCTCGTGGTCGGGCGCGGGCGGTGCGGCGCGGGCGGCGGCGCACTGATCCACGGCTCGCGCACGAGCGAGGCGGCGCGCGGGCGCTGCGCCGGCTGCAGCTGCAGTAGCTACAGTATGTACCTGGAAGGTGAGGTCGACGGCGCGGCGCAGGTCGGCGGGCGGCTCGTGGTCGGGCGCGGGCGGCGCGGGCGGGTGCGGCGCGGGCGGCGGCGCACTGATCCACGGCTCGCGCACGAGCGAGGCGGCGCGCGGGCGCTGCGCCGGCTGCAGCTGCAGTAGCTACAGTATGTACCTGGAAGGTGAGGTCGACGGCGCGGCGCAGGTCGGCGGGCGGCTCGTGGTCGGGCGCGGGCGGCGCGGGCGGGTGCGGCGCGGGCGGCGGCGCACTGATCCACGGCTCGCGCACGAGCGAGGCGGCGCGCGGGCGCTGCGCCGGCTGCAGCTGCAGTAGCTACAGTATGTACCTGGAAGGTGAGGTCGACGGCTCGGCGCAGGTCGGCGGGCGGCTCGTGGTCGGGCGCGGGCGGCGCGGGCGGGTGCGGCGCGGGCGGCGGCGCACTGATCCACGGCTCGCGCACGAGCGAGGCGGCGCGCGGGCGCTGCGCCGGCTCCAGCTGCAGCATGCGCCGCACACAGCTGCGCGCGCCCACCGACACGTGGCGCCACACGCCAGTTGACAGCTCCACCTGAACCCATAAATCACTATCATTAGAATGCAACAAGGATATTTTGGGACAGTGACAGCAGGGCTTTGTTGGTAAACATTTGTGATATTATGTCGCAGAAATTGTTTTGACAAAACAAAATGGGGTCCTTAGTTCCGCTATTGGCCACACGCCAAAAAATCCTTGTAACGTTGTTAAACAATGCGCCCGAGTCATATTTTTAGGCCACGACTGCGAAAAAACTGGTTTTCAGCTGCATCCGATTAGACTGAAAGCCGACCCCAGCATAGTTAAAAAAAGGCTAGGATGATGAAGACTGCGACGGATCCAACCATTGGTAACCGTTGCTAACAGGCATGCTTCCTCACATTAAATTGTGTGGGAAAGTGAGATGCAAAATGATTCATAAAAGTAACATTCATGAAATGATGTGATTTTTTTGTTTTTCTATGCGTGATGCTAAAGTGTCAATAATTTAATAATAATTTAATTTATTAATAATTTACCTTTCCCGATTCAATTCTCGCTAAAATAGCTTCCGGGGTATCATCTCCAGTTGAAGCGAACGGTGTTCTTCCAGATAGCATTATATAAGCTAGCACACCTGTAATCATCAAATTAAAAACCATTTCTTTAAACACTTCACATTGCACTTCGTAATGAGTTTGTGCAGTCGCTATAATTATTTTCATTTAGCTATTGAGGTTCATGCAACAGAAAAATTTTTGTTAAGAGTTTCAGAACTCGATATAGGTTAAAATGGCGTATCAAATTTTAGGAACAGACTGTCACACATGTATGAGCGACAGAGACGACTTTCTATAAACCCAAACTTTTTCTGAAACTCGATAAACCGTATTTATGGCTGCGTAGGGCACTACCTAACCGTATTTATCACTGCACAAATGTATATATAATCAGGTGTATTAATAATTAATTATTATGGTTCTAAATAAGCTTGGGGACAACAATATCAACTTTGTTAGAACAAAGATAACCTTGCAACTAATGGGTCACTTGCAACAACCAAATTATTGCTTTGCTGATAATACAGATCAGGCCAACATAGATGATTAGTTTGAACTATTTAAAGAGAAAATACAATGTATTCTTGGTCATGTAAGAAATTGAACTCAATAATTTAATGCACTATTTAAACAACATTAATTAACATTTATTTTATAGATACAGTCACATCCAAAATATGTTTATCACCTTACGAGCTATTTTTGGCCGCTAATTACACGTTGGAATCTGTTTTATGATAATAAGATTGTGACTACGGAGATGAGGAATAATAGCAAAGTGTGGAAGAAACATTTTGCGCCGACCCCAAATAAATTGAGATAAGGGCGAGAATTAAGAGAATGACGATGCCAGGCCATTAAATAGGTTCCAGATTGATGTCAACTCGACATTGGTCAAAGGTCTGATACCTTGTTTTTTGAAGTGAAAATTTCATATTTGATTAATTTATAATTTTTCATATTATACCAGAATAATAATGTAACATTTTTTTATTATTACTCGTATTGTTATTTAAATAAAGGTTTACCAATAATAAATGATTACAAAATGTTTATTCGTTATAACTTCATGAAGAATGTATAAAAATAACTAATAATAACTTCTTGTTAAAACAGTTTATTTTCTCATAAAGAACAATTTATTGAAGTAAATAAGCTAGTTGGTGAACTATGATAATCAGGCTATTGTATCTTAGTAATATAATAATATTGTGCTGATTACTACTGTGTGTCGGTACTCTAAATAAATCACAATATTCTACAAAAATCTACCCACGTAAAAGTAACAAATGCAGACAAGTTGTCACAATACAATTAAATGACTCAGTAGTACTACTTTTATTCTACTGCGAGTGAGTTCGTTCTAACTCAAACCTCAAAGTTAACAAATCGTATTTAATAGGACTTAAAGAGGTTATAGCTTAAGTGTTCATTTTCATTCCGAAAAGAAGATTGAAACTAAACCTCAAAATAATCCAGATTACGGATAAGACAAAATATTATTTGAATATTACTAAAATAAATAAATATTTGTAATTTATAACTTAATGCTAATGTTTTTTCCGTTAACTATGTTTTTTGAGCTGATTCTCGAGCTGGTTTTCGTTGATGCGAACCTTCTGCGTGGAGTGCACGGCGCACGGTTCGTAAAGATGTGTCGAATAATTCGGCAAAATGTCTTGTCGTTTTGAAACCACTTGTTTCATATTCGCTGAACGTGTGCCTGTTATAGGAGCTGGGGTCTTCCACTTTGCTTTCCACGGGCAAGGCTACCGCCTTCCTCATATCTTTTCACCCACCGACTCACAGTATTTCACTAAAACAAAAAAGGGGCTGTAGCGGCACTACAAATAAAAATGCTTCACGACAAATATCAAGAAACACAAAAAGGAAAGTGGCGCCATCTACAATGCCACATGCGAACTAACTGAGCAATTCTACATCGCGCAATCAGAGTTTACCACGCTACCCAGATAGATAAAATATTCCGACATCAACTGTCGGGCAGTTGCCCGGACCAGACACAATACCCGTCTGGTCGGAGGATCCTCCGTAACCACAATAGGTATGAGTAAACTTTACAACCTGTTCCTCATACCTCTATACTGGTGACCCCGTGAAAGAACGTCAGCGCAGCCTTCGTGCAATACTTCGGCGTGACGTCATTATCATCACATCAAGACCACTTCCTCAAGCTTTCGAGCGGCGAGTCACACAGCCAGCCAGCACCCTACGGCTTCAACGGGTATCCTGACCACCTGCATGCAGCGAACCGCATGCCTGGTCATCACCCACAGCCTCATCAGCAGCCATGGCCCAGCACACTGCACTTTCGGCCGGTCGAGAGCCCAATCTCCCGGTCGACGCCAGCAGTCAGCCTCAACCTCTCAACCCAGCGCTGTACCAGATCCGACTCACTGGAGCATAACGCAGCGCAACCCCGACTCACTGGGGAATCGTCGCAGACAGTTCCGACTCACCGCGAACTATGTGACACCCGGTTCCGACCCACTGGAACCACAACTGGCACTGGCAAGCATGCATAACATGCACTGACTCAGCCCACTATCGACCTCCGGTCTCCGGGGGGGAGTGATGTAGCGGCACTACAAATAAAAATGCTTCACGACAAATATCAAGAAACACAAAAAGAAAAGTGGCGCCATCTACAATGCTACATGCGAACTAACTGAGCAATTCTACATCGCGCAATCAGAGTTTACCACGCTACCCAGATAGATAAAATATTCCGACATCAACTGTCGGGCAGTTGCCCGGACCAGACACAATACCCGTCTGGTCGGAGGATCCTCCTTTACCATCATAAGTATGAGTGAACTTTACACCCTGTTCTTCATACCGCTAAAGGGCTACTAAGCAAAATACACACTTTATGTATTACCTACTATTTAGAAACAAAATTATTTAAAAGGGCAATTTCACATAGATATTAAGTTTATTGTTATTTTCATCGTTCTATAATCTAGGAAGTAAATTTACATTGAAATTTTATATTTTTATTCTATTTAGACATTGTGATATTTATAAAACGTTTAAAAATAACTACAAGGATCAGCAGTTATACTTTCATTAAATAAATGTTAAATATTTATATTTAAATCATAATACTCACACTCAGTCCGGTTTCATCACATAGGTATTTGTGATATAGGTATTAAGTCCACTTTTATGCAGCGCAATAATATTCGCTTTCATTTCTATATTTAAATTTGCTTACATTTTAAAATGAATTAGAAGAACGCTAATAGATGAAACACACGTCACTAGCACACAATATCAACCAACGTCGTTCTATAAGTCGCGGTGAATGAGTCGTAAATCATTTAAATTTATTTAGGTTTCTGTGGGTATAATGATAAAGTTTTACGAGTTTAGTGAATAAGAAGAACAGAACAAGAAACTATACTCAAAAGTGATTTTTAAAACAATAAAAAGACTATCACACAGCGAGTGGGATTCGAAACCGCGACTCGCTGCGCTCAAACGCGATAATCAAGTGCAGTAACCGCTCAGCTATCATGCCATTTGCTTTAACGGTTGAATTTAGGAAATACATTCATTCGTAAACGTATGAGAGTGTGTGTGTATATAGTATTATAGCCTATAGAAATTGCTTATTATAAGAAGGTCGTAAGTTAAAGCGAAGTGTCAATCTATTGCTTTTTGAGATTGGGGCACCATTAGTGAGGGCTACTGTACATATAATGTGTATGTACGTAAATAGGTACACATGCATGTACAATAGCGCATTACATGAAAGTTGTGGGTTTAATTACATTAGTTCGTATAAGTTTTCACTTCTGTTGGCACTCCCTGGAGTCCCACAGTTTTTTTTTTTTGTTTTGTTTTCAAGTACGTAACTAGCTTCTGCCCGCGACCTCGTTCGCGTGGAAGTCGTAAGATACAAACTATACTAAAATAACACCTCGAGCAGACGCGGCGGGTGGGTCATTCATAGAATAGCGAGTAGAAGTCTTATGCAAAAAGTCACAAGCACTTCTAAAATTATAATAATTACGTTAAATAAAAAACATTGGATAAAAAACAAGTTCTTTTCTATAGCTTCTACCAAAATAATTGAGAAATTCATACCTAAGCTCCAAATATCGCAAGCAGCATCGTAACCAGCACGTTTTAGCACCTCGGGAGCGACAAAGTTAGCAGTGTAACATGGCGTCATCAGTAGACCGTTTTCAGCGCGCAACTGTTTCGCCAAACCAAAGTCGACTAGACGAATGTCCTCAGGCCTCTTCTCTGCCGTTGCAAATAATATGTTCGAAGGTTTTATATCTCTGAAAAATAATAATATCTTTAATTCGTATTACAGTCCTGTCATTCTGTAAAAACCAAAATTCGTTAAATAATTCCAGATCGTGACCCGTTCCGGAATTTGGTCCCCAGTTTTGAATAAATGAATCAATGTCTGTATTTGCCAGAAACACGGTACACAAAGAATATTGTTCCGGAAATAAAAACCTTCCGATATTGCATGCTATCTATCCAGTACTATATAGCAACTCATTGTTTTTATCACGATACAGAGGATAAATACATTACCTATGCACGACGGTGTGTCTATGTAGATAATGTATGGCGTGTAGGACATTCCTCAGAATGGGTGCAGCTTCATGTTCGGGCAGGTAGCGGCGTTGTGTGATGTGTTCCAGCAACTCGCCGCCGCGGCAGAGCTCTGTTACAGCGAGGATCCGGCCTCCCTCTTCATAGACACCTCGCAGGGTTATTATGTGCGGGTGTTGACTATATCTGTTTGGACATAACATAAAATCTGTATTTCCTGAAAGGATAAGTCTCGATAGGCTTACTACACACCTTACAAATTTTGCCCTTACACCTACAATTAATTTAAACTTCTCCCACACATTAACGTATAAAAGGTGGACGTAATGCCTTAAGTATTCTCTATCAGCCAACCAAGGGTGGTGAAGAGATGAGAAATGGAATTCCTTTTAAATTAACTACAAAATCTTAAAGTCTTAACCGAAATGTTTAAATTAAATCTGCGCATTGATGACTGTATGAACGATAAAATGTTGTTCTGGCCTCTTTGCTATTATAATTTGAATAGTACCTTATAAACTAAATGGTTAAATGGTATTATTACTAGCTTTTTCCAGCTGCTTCGCCCGCGCTGAGGTCGAAAATTATACCGCGGTAACGTTCTACCGGGATATAAAGTATCCTATGTGTAAATCCATTTTATAAACTACTAGCAGTGCTCCGCGGTTTCACCCGCGTAGTTTCCGTTCTCGTGGGAATACGGGGATAAAATATAGCCTATGTCACCCGGGGATAGTGTAGCTTCCCAACAGTGAAAGAATTTTTCATTTCGGTTCAGTAGTTTCGGAGCCTATTCAATGCAAACAAACAAACAAACAATCAAATCTTTCCTCTTTTCATTCGTATAGATAGTGTGTGCCAAATTCCATCTAAATCCGTTCGACCGTTTTTGCGTAATTGTGTAACAAAGATACCAACTTTCACATTTAGTATAGGATAGTCATGTGTTTGTTTGTGTGTGTGTGTGTTTGAAGAGTTTTATATGCATCTAAATGATGAGGATTATTAGACGCATATAAAACTAATGCATATTATAAGGTCTCCTCATTGATTGCTACGTCTGCACATTGACCCGATATTGAACCATTGTACGGCTTCGGACTTCTAACGCTTCTAAAGTTCTAGGTCCTAGGTCATTAGGTCTTGCATTATCGCAAAACATTACATTTTTCTTGATCTACTCCGTATGATAGCCATTTGCCTTGTATTACGTTGTTTATAGGCTGAGGCTGACTTCATTATGAAGTTTTTATTTATTTATTTTATTGTGACCTATTCAGTTATCAATACAAATAAATAAATCAATCAATTTATTTATTCTCTCTTCTCAATATTGGTTTCCTTTAAAGTTAACAATGTTTATTTGTAATGTCCACCATTGCAACAGACTGGTGCCTGAAATTGGTTTTCGAAAAAGCCTGTGTAACAGGTCACCACAGCAAAAAATATAGTAAAAGGTTTAGAGACGATCTTATATGTGAACATTGTTAAAGGAACCAAAAAGATTACACAATAGTGTTGAGCAAACAGTAGAAAAGACAAAATTAAAAATAGACACCTAATGGTTCATACGAAACTGGTTATTTGTAGTGCCCTGGATGTATGTTGGGGACGTATGAATGTATGATGTAGTGTATGAATGTATGTTGGAGTGTGCGAGAACGGAGGATGGGATGTAAATCAACCACGGGAGAAAGGAGGGAAGGAAATCTTTTTGAGAACTGTCAAAAGGTTCTCGGTTTTTTGATAGTCAAGGGTTTTAAGAAATGTTTTAACTGTTTTGTATATTTTTAATTTTGTGAAATACCGGTTAAGTACCGCGTGGACCCCCCTATAGGAGGCATTACAATTGAAAAGTTGTCTGTTTGTAATGTCAAAATAACAGCTCTTTCACTAAATGCATAGGCGCCCCGTACACAGTCAATCTCGATCGCGATCCGTGATCAAAATCAATGATCGCGATCCAGATTGATAAATGTACGAATTAGATTGACGGATTGATACATCTGATCTCAAAATATCTAGATAATTTGGTATCCAGATTGCGATCCGCGAATCGTGATCGCGTCAGTACACGCTGTGCGCTCTTTGAAAATGGACGATGATGAGACGCGCTCCTTGTCGCCGCCGATCGAACTGGCGAATTCACCTGTCGCTTCCACAATTGGAAGATGACTTCACCATCTTTTTAGAAGCGTTGCCCGTACTATGGATCGCCCAGCATAAATATTACACTAAATAGGAGAAAATGTATAGCAGATTTTTTTAAATCTTCAATATTTCTTCCAGTAGCAAGATAACGTAATGCTACTGCAAGTTTTTCTTAAGTGTTATACTTTTCCTCATACAAGTATCTTGTTTGGTTAGGAGTTCTCATTCAATTATACAATTATATTCAATCACATACCTCAAAAGTATTTCAATTTCTTCTCGAGGATCATACTGCAATTTATCCATGATCTTAACAGCATACTGCACCCTTGAGGTTTTGTGTTCACAAAGGCGAACCACTGAAAACGACCCAGTGCCTAGCTCTCCCATTAACCTGAAATAATTACATTCTAACTAAATACTGGAACTTTTTCTTTGAGATTTTTCTTTCTTTCTCTCACTGGTTAGTGGTCGCAAGCGACTGCTAAGCTTGAGATCGTGGGTTCGATTACATGGTAGGGCAAAGTATTATTAGGTTTTCGCATCAGAAATTTCTCAATAGCAGCCGTAACGTAGGTTTTGATCCCAGTTTGTTGCATAATGAGCCCACAATATATTCCCACTGCTGAAACACAGGCCTCCTCTCTGCGGTGTGGGAATGTTTGGTTCTAGGACATGCCTGTTTCCTCACGATGTTTTCTTTCACCGTTTTGAGAGCAGTGATGATTAAGAGCGTTTGTTCTGAAAGTTGGCAACGTCGCAAATAGCTATTAAATATTTACGTGAAATTACGTGTTTTGATTAATTTGGCAATATTACTGTATGAAAATATGAAATATCGCTAACTAACTATCTAAAATACAAATTATGAAATGCAATCATTAATGTTTTAAGATCGAATATTTAGTTTTAATGTAAAAAAAGAACTTGGAAACTTTCCAAATGCCTTTTTTACACCTAAAACGGTTACAATATCTAATTCAGTGTTATAATTGCAAATCATTATTCATATTTTAGATAGTTAGTTGGCGATATTTCATATTTTCATACAGTAATATTGCCAAATTAATCAAAACACGTAATTTCACGTAAATATTTGACAGCTATTTGCGACGTTGCCAACTTTCAGAACAAACGCTCTTAAATAATTTACACAAACTAAACCGCCTTTTTAGGTCTGAACCCATAACCTACAACCCTCCAAATGGTTCAATAATTATAGATTCTGTGTGTAAAATACAAATACATTCCCCTCTCCTACCTGTATTCATCAAAGAAATTATTTCTATTGACAAATCCAGCCCAAAACTCTTCAGTGGACGTCTTATCTTTCGGGGCCACATGGTTCTGATTTGTACTAGTAACCGTTTTGTTACTATCGTCATCAAGTAAACAGGGTGCGACGAAACTGAAACCGCTGAAAAAATGACAATAACTATTTATTTGCTGTGTGCGAAGCGAAGGTTAAATAGTGACAAATGAGTTTATCTTATCATTAGACAATCCGATGATATGATAAGATTGTGTATTAAACCTTATTATGCAATTCTCTATCATAAACAGTACTGCAAATGTTTATTATTTTTTAAGATAACTAAATATAGAAAAGGGTATTTATGCTGCGCCTTAGCTACCGTTGCTTGCTTACAGTATCTAATCAAGTAAAACACCATATTTATATATCATATGGTCTTATTACAAAACAAGGTTTTCCTTTAGGTATGTTAAACCATCGACCCTGTTTTTTAAATAAGAACCTAAAAGAAATCGCAATACACTTCCTTTTCCAAAACTAACAACTTACTCCGGTGCCAAGTTGACATTTTTATATTAAGAACTTTACTCAAATCGAAATAAATTTTGAAATGCAAAAACTGGCTCAGAGCTTCAGGCTAGAACTAAAGTTAGATCGATGTTGGTTCATGAGGTAGGTATAGGTATAGCAAAGATCTTACTTTAGGTAAAAAAAAATCGCAAGCTATCACAAACTGAATAGCTCATGTATTTGAATTTGTTAGTATGAACGCAATAGCTCTGTGGTTCTTGATTTAGGTAACATGACGTTATACGCCGACGCCTGGTTGATAGCAATAGGCTCGCCTCCTATTACATGGGACTTAAACTTAACTGGCGAAATGTGGGTGTTACACTTTTCTACCTAACCCTTCAGAGAACAGGCGAGATGTTTTGTTATGTTTGTAATAGATGAATATGACCCATTTACGGGATAAGGAGCAGTGATCACAAAAAAGCTGTCTGGCTGCGTGAGCGTGACGACACTTTTTCCTGTTATAATGTGAATTCATATTATTCAAAGAAGATCATATCTTACCGGAATAGTTCATGTGCATTCGCCGAAGCGGGAACACCCGGAGAATCTCGAGGCGTGCGACACGTAAACTCTGAATCAAAGTAGAACGCGTCATCGGCACGAGAGACGGCCGGTCGGAATGGAGGCACCACCTGCCGATAATGTCTCAAGTCAATCAAAGAGGAAACGTAAAATAACTAAAAACTTCTAAAACTACAAGCCTTGTCCGATGGGGTTTTCTAAAAACAAAAAATACAAAGTAACTTCCATACTCTCATCCCCTTTTTAATCCGTTTAGGGGATGAATTTTCAAAGATCCTTTCTTATTGGTTACCTTCGTAATCATGCCATGGCCGAAATACGGTACTACTATTATTACTGCATTATTACTGTATTTCGGCCAAGGCGACCAATCTCAACAGAGACTACTAGCCTTTGGCACAGGAGATATTATAGTGCACAAGTGTGTGCGCAGACACAGGTGCACTCGCTCTTGCCTCACTCTCATAATCCGACGGGACGGCAATCCGATACGACCGAAGACAGATCAGACGCAGGACCAACGGCTTCACGTGCTTTCCGGGACACGGAGGTATCACACCGCCAACTTCCAAACTCCAGGCTATTACTGAGAAATCCCCGATAACATATTGCCCCACCTTGGAATGGAACCCAGGATCCCACACTCAGCAGTCGCGCTTGCGACCACAAGACCAACGGGGCAGTTAAGGTGAACCTAGTCCACATTTTTCCCATACAAACTTCGGGAGTGTATTACTCCACTGTTTGACAATGTACCTACATCAAAAATTAAACATGGTATCGTTTTGTCTTATTATTGTCTGTACGGAAACAGAATACTAAAATTAAAACCATTTAAAAGTTAGGAGCCAATAAAGATTCGTTTTTCTTGCAAATTTAACCTAACTTTGGGCGTGCTTAAGTAATAAAAGAAGTGTACGTAAAATCTCCCAAACCAAGGCGGTACCGACAAAGCTCGAATATCGAAAAGGTCATTAAAAGGTTTACTGGTCATTGATTTACTCAGTGGTTTTTTCATAAAACCCGATGTTCCGAAGGACATTGCTCAATGTTTTACGCGCCTGTTTTACTATAAATGATTCTGCATCTCACTCATTAATGTTGTGCGCGTAATCTAGCGTCTAACTGCCCACGGGTACTGCCTCTGTCGGACACGATGCCTGGTGAGACAGCGTCCTTTTTAGCCAGGCCCACCAGTGAGTTCGAGCCCGCGACTAAATTCTCCTAAATCTTAAATTAAGGCGCAGACAGCCGACTTTTAAGGACTCGTTATTGAAGATGACGTTTAAACGGCTTGTCTTATGTATTTGAAAAAAATATATGTGAAACTAGAAAATTTTCTTCGTCATTTGATATGTGAATATTTTAAATAATATTTTTATAACATAATGTAATTAATTGGTAAAGTAATGTCTATCGCGGACATAAAAACGATAATCACGCAAAAACTATCGGGTGTATTTCCATGAAACTTTCACCATCTAAAAGACAATTTAATCACCCAAAATTTAGTATACGGTTTTTCTTTGAATTGTGTTTGATAATTCAACATGGGTTGTTTTTCGAAAAACTTGATGCGCGTTGAGGCGGGGTCTCTTGCGAGCGACGGGCGGCAGTGCATCGCTGTAGGTAGCTGTCATCTATCGTCGCCTTAAGAAGTATCTGTAGTGCAATATTCTGATAGAGAACGCACATCCTAAGCTGCTACGTCTACAAGCATGTTCAAGAACTTGTTGTTGAAGCATGTGCTGTGCGTTGGCTGTCAAAATGTTAATAGATATCAATAAATAGTTGAGTATAATGTTAATAGATGTGCAAATTGTCTTATCAAGACGTTAGAACAAAGAGGGACTATCTTGAAACCCGCACATTAGATGACGTAGTTATACTTATAGTCTCAATGGCCAGGAAATCAATAATAGTACAGTCACCAACATAACCCTACACTTACCTACGTAAAATTCAAAAGCGATTTTCTTGTGAAGTTACCACTGCAACCGTGACAGACGAATTTCATAAAAATATTGGTTTTGAAAATAATATTTTTAACCGACATAAAAAAAGGAGGTTATCAATTTTAACAAAAAGTCCGTCACATACAGACGGATTTGCAAATTTTTTTTTTTTTTTTAGCAAAGGGTTTTATTCCGAAATGGTCACATTTAAACTTCACAAGTATTATTATAGATCTCATGATGAGTTTCGGATACAGACAATGGAACTCTTAAAAAAAGACGGCAAATCAACCGCGATTGTTGCTATCTCATAAAAATATGCATTGTTTTGACCCTAGGGATGACGAAATTTCGAAATGGTGTGGGGTAAAAAGTGAAAAATACAAAATTAAATACAAAAAACACAAGCGACTTCCGAAATTAAAGTTATTTTTCACTTTGTAGTGTTTTTCCGGAAGTCGACCCCCTAGCGCAGAAATTTTTCGCCGGATACACAAAAAAAAATCTGCTGTTCCATACATTTTGACCGCGTAGGTATTGCACTTTTCTATGAAACAGCAGATTTTTTTTTTTGTGTATCCGGCGAAACATTTCTGCGCTAGGGTGTCTAGAACGATATGCTGAATTCATGGTTACATTTTGCGCTCTGGATAAAAACCTACCCTGTATTATGTAGTACTCCTGTATAAAACCATCGAACTGTATAGGTAGTTTGATTTATTCGCAATAAAACCCACAGAAGCAGGAAAATGTTCTTAGTAGGACACTGGAAAACGCCATCACCGAGAGATAACAAATTATATACATATTGGACTGAAATTACAATCTGTTTACACCTTGGATTTACCGTTTTTCATATAAGGATTGATGAAGACGAGTTGATTCAAAACAATACCATAAGTTATTCTAGATTGAATACACTCCATAAATCATGCTTTTAACATAGCTTAGTATCATGTAACTGTCAGACATAACAAAATGCTAAAAGATACATACCTCTTTTTTACAAAGCGCATCCCATTCAATGTTTGCAAAAAACTCATGATTCTTAATATCTTCTATACCATTGGTTCCAGCTCCCAATCTACAAATAAACAAAAAAAAAACTGTTATTTTTCTTATTACTAAACTGGTAGGTATTGATAGTTAATAATTATTATTTATATAATAAACATACCTGTTTTGTGGGTTTCTTTTAAATAAAGCTCTCAATAAAGACTGCGCCTCTTCACTAAGATTTGATGGCATCCCAAGTTTCGCTTTTAATATTTGGGTCATGGTTTCATGTCGGGTCGAACCATGGAAAGGCAGATTTCCTGTTAGCATTTCAAACTGTAAAATATACTCTATTAGTTCCACTACAAGATTTAAAATCTAATTTAATTAAATATCAGAGAGTTGCAAGCATCATACCATAAGTACACCAAAAGACCACCAGTCTGCCGCAAAGGTATGTCCTCTTCTGTTAACAACTTCTGGGGCCATATATTCCACAGTGCCACAAAAGCTATAGGCTTTATCACTAGTTGGAGGGAGTTTTGACAAGCCAAAGTCAGTAAGTGCTATATGGCCATCAGCATCTAACAAAATGTTTTCTGGTTTGAGATCCCT
This sequence comes from Polymixis flavicincta, assembly GCA_949987655.1. Lineage (NCBI taxonomy): Eukaryota > Metazoa > Arthropoda > Insecta > Lepidoptera > Noctuidae > Polymixis > Polymixis flavicincta. Next base: position 14,554,930 of record OX465182.1, read on the forward strand.
GTATATTATTCCCAATTTGTGTACATGTTCTAATGCTAAAGCTAGTTCAGCTAGATAAAATTTTACATCCTCCTCAGTAAACATTACCTAGAAATAATTAAAATATATAGTGAACCAAATGAATGCATCCATTAGTTGTGTTACAATGTGCTACCTCATGGTTTATTTATGACATACACATTCATAAACATAAACAATAGGTAGTAAAACTTACTTCTTTACTGAGTCGAGAAAACAAATCACCACCACGTAGGAAGTCTAGTATTAAATATAATTTACCAGCAGTTTGAAATGCATAATGTAATTTAACAATAAATGGATGGCCCATTTCAACTAGAATATTTCTCTCCATTTTTGTCCGTTCTCTATCTCTTACTTTTAATGTAGCCTTTTTAAGTACCTAAAAAATATATTATTGGATTGTATTATTGTTTCGTATTTATAACATGTCATACTATAAAACGCATAATAAAAATAAAATGAATATCACCTTCATAGCGTATAGAGTGCCCGCATCAGCACCAGTAACCTTCCGTACTAAAAATACTTTTCCAAAGGAACCTTCACCAAGAACTTTGAGCAATTCAAACTGTGATGGGTCTGCTTTATCATGTCCTTCTTTAACCACATCTTGTATTTCAACCTCCCTTTCTTCGCTGATTTCAACAGATGTATCTAGACTCTCAGTCGTTGATGCTTGACGAGATTCAGCTGAGTTTTCAACCACTATTGGAAGAGTGTTTGCTGGCTGTGCAGATGAACCGAGCTAAAAATATGTTTAAATATCTTAGTCAAGTTGTTAGCTGCATCCTACATCCCCCCAGAGCTGTATGTAGAGCTTCTGAGTTTAATAGAGGCTCATAAGCACATCACTTCAGTACATGAACCTGAATATCCAGGAGCATATTACCACAAAAAGTACACAGGTATTTAAACAAACATCTTCTTACATTACTGTTGTTTGTGTATACTATGAGAAAAAATATTTGTAAATTAAAGGTTATTTATCAATAAACAAAAACATACTACTGTATGGACAGTAGTGTATTTTTGTTTTTGTTTGTTTAAGGGTATGGAACCTTGACATTCCAATACTTACCTGCTAATAAAGCATTTTACCTTTTACTGGGTATATACACAGCTTATTCAAACAGTAAAAAGCATATATTTTATTAATTAAATATTATTTATAATTAGAATGAATAGAACTGGATCAAATTTAATAAAGGAAGATACTACCTGCTTCATTTTTGCAATCAATTTCATGACTATGCACAAACAAGTTTTGTTTTTATTTTATTTTAAATATATCAACAAGAAGCAACACTATGCACAACATTCATAATTCAGTAACAAAACATAACATCTTAATTCTTTGACTACTGGATAATTATTAATACATAGAAGTAAATGAATCACAAAATACTAGCAGTTTACATAGTGTCATATCACTTTTCCTTGTAAGTTAGCACAGACATAATTAACAAATTTACCTGAATTGTATTAAATAAGAATTATAAAATGGGCCTTTAGAGCCAGTGAAAGGAAAATTACTAAAAATAATTAAAAATAATCTCGTGCAATTAATTCTGAGTAGCTTCCAAATGGGCGTAAAAAGGATTTTTCCAAAAAATTGTAAGTTTAGTCATACGTTCAGGTATAATTGTATTTTGGCCAGTAAAAATAATACAAATAAGCCAAATATAAGAGAATAGAGGGAAATAATGAAAACTTATACAACGTCAATAAATTCTAAATATACCGTGTTATCTCCAACATTCTGCATTCGCCAAGGATCGGAGGATGAGGTGTTAGCCAAAGGCATGATTTACCACTTTTGCACTTGAACATTCACTGTAAAATACTATAACAATATATTAAAAGCAATTAAACTTAACTACTCTCTATTCCATTTCTCATTCATAAAACACGAATATCGTGAAATATACAGAATACACACAATCATTGACAGCAGCAGACATGATATGAAAATGAAGACAAGACTGAATAGGGTAACACTAGAAGGGTTCCGTATTATTTACGTAGGTACCGACGAGACGCCGCGCGCCGCGCCAGCACATTATGCTACCCCAAACTGTAAAGTTTTCCCAATTCAACCTTAACCTTACAATTATGTAATAAATAATCTGTTAATCTCTGCTAATGAGACACAATTAATTTTCTTTTGTTATGGAACCGAAAGTTTCCGCGCCGGACTAATCTATCAAAGAAATTTGATAGATTAGTCCGGCGTAGTAGCTTGATGTAGTGGCTTCTGTACATACGCGCTACACAACATAATTTAGTCAATTAAGAGGTTAGCATAATTTACGGAAAAGTTTACATTATATAATAATATAATTTAACTATACATTAGTTTTTGTTTACCCTAAACCCGAAAAGGGGTCATTGTACTCATCATTTTGAACAACTTTTTCTATGGGATCAACCTTGAAATCGCAAAAAAAAACCAGCTGTTCCATACATTTTGTCGATTTAATGAACACAATGTATGGCACAGCGGATTTTTTTTTTCGCGATTTCAAGGTTAATCCCATAGAAAAAGTTGTTCAAAATGATGAGGAAAATGACCGCTTTTCGGGTTCAGGGTGAACAAAAACTAATGTTGTATGTTAAATGATTACATATTACTATAGTAAAATAAATAATAAAGAGCTAAATATTTTATCCAAATGAGGTTCCGCGATTCTTTAAAAATTAAGGAACCCTAAAAAAAAAGCACTGATTGCGTTCCAGATAGCATACACGTAAAGATCTTAAGCTTCTATGTGGATGATATTCTCGATAGTATCGATTACGCTCGTAATCATGGCAGAAAATTATAAGCTAGGTGACACAATGGCAGGTCGCATGCTGGCAAGCTGGTTTAAAGGTGTCAGCAAGTCAGCACTGGTCCCAGGGTCGAGCGAGAGGAGCGGTCGCTCCATGCGCCAGGTGGCACGAGGCTCAAAAATGCTAAATGCGAAAACAATTTATAGGAACCTTTTTTCATGATCAAGACTGAATCAAACAAATGTCATGAGTATTTTCATTAAATAGTAATGCAATATGGTATTTCGTATGTACAGACGCCAGCACATCAACCTACCCCAAACTGTCAAACTTTTCCAAATGAACATGAACCATAAGTTTATGGAATAAAGGTGAAAATACATCAAAGAAATTTGACAGATTGGGGTAGCTTGATGTGCTGGCGTCTGTACATACCTACTTAGAGTTGTATGTATTGATGATTGTAAAGATTATATCGCACACCTAGATCTATACTGAGACAACTCAAAAATCGTTAATTTTGAGTTATGCCTGTATTCGAATGCTCGGTGCTCATACGCAACTATCCAACGTGACAGGTTCAATAAAAGCTCATAAAATTAATCGCTAGGTAGTGTTAACTTTCTTTTGTTGAATCAACGTCTGCGATCTGCTCCCACCTAAACAAGTCTATTGTGAGTTGATCTTCACTTGCCTTATGGAGTGCATGTATTAACAAGAACGAAAACGCGGACATTTCAAATTGTTACAGTTTTGATGACACGTATACGTGAGTTAATTAGAGTCGTTACGGTGATGGTGAATTGTTCTGCCACATTACTTAAGGATATTTTGACTTGTTCCAGTATTGTTTGATATGGTACGTAAATATTTAGTGATTATATTTTGATTTGACTTTGTTTTGATGGATCAACATGAAATGAGTTGATAGTAAATTGACGTATTGAATTTCAGCCCCAGCTTGTATACTGTGACATTTTACAAGCTATTTATTACCTAGAATCAAATTAAATTGTATAGCTTCCCTAACAAAAAATGCAAATATACGTTTTTTTCGTCTCCTGAAAAATGACCTTTTTTGAGTTGTCTCAGTATAGATCTAGGTGTGCGTATGTCTGTAAATACGTACTTCTTACCTACATACAGCCGTGAATCATATTTTGATCAACATACAGAGATACTGCCTCGCATTTGGCAAGAAAAACTTAAGAAAATTTGAATTTTGCGTGCCCTGGCGTTGAGTTGGAGTTGATTTTCGCTATACAAACAAAGATATTATAATAATATATATTATAAGATAAATGATATTATCTTAATTATTTTATATCTTAAACACTTTTACACGTCAATCATAGTTTTTTTTAAACTAGATGAGGTCGGCGTTTCCTATCTGACTACTCTGAGAAGAAAGGCCGAAACAAACTCAGAGGTCACAGTCTCTTTTAAAGTCCAGACATAATCTTGGTCAGATCATGTGAAGACCATGTGGATTGGTGTCTGAAATGGTCTTGTGAGGAATGATTGCTGGTTGCGCTCGTCATTCCATACTGTATTATCTACTAAATATTGTAAAGAGGAAAGATTTGATTGTTTGTTTGCATTGAATAGGCTCCGAAACTACTAAACCGATTTGAAAAATTCTTTCACTGTTGGGAAGCTACACTATCCCCGGGTGACATAGGCTATATTTTGTTCCCGTATTCCCACGCGAACGGGAACTATGTGGGTGAAACCGCGGAGCGCTGCTAGTCTTTCATATTCTCTATTACAGCCTTTTCTATAATTTCGTAGCAATGAGATTGCTGTCAATGGTAAAATATATAAGGAAGAACGGAGTGTTTTGACTTTTTAGTATCCTACCGTCTACGGTGGGGTTTTAGCACAGAACACTATTACTCCTGGGTTTTAGCCGATACTAACACTAGCATGAGTTGAGGACTCGAGGTCGAGACCCATGTGGGGCCCGGTAATGGCCCTAGAGAAAGATACTAAAGTGCTTTAAAACTCTCTGGTGTAGACGTAATGTTGACTTAATTGTCAAGAAATGTCGTTTTCAAGGATGATCCGTATTATTACAAGTGTGTGTTATCTATGATTGGGATTTGAGGACTCCATGATCCTTACCGGTTTTGAATTTCATTTTCTAATTATAATGGTTTCTTTCATAGAGATTTGAGAAAGAGCAATGCTTATGAAATGTTAACGTACGGCTCTGATATGAATGTTCAAAATGGTCCCGTTTGGAAACAGATAAGTCGGTATTTAAGTTAAGCACAATGGATACAGTTACTTCAGTGCATAATTATGAACAACTAGCAGCGCTCCGCGGTTTCACCCACGTAGTTCCCGTTCGCGTGGGAATACGGAGATAAAATATAGCCCATGTCACCCGGGGATAGTGTAGCTTCCCAACAGTGAAATAATTTTTCAAATCGGTTCAGTCATTGATTTATATGTTGGTTCAGTAGTTTCGGAGCCTATTCAATGCAAGCAAATAATCAAATCTTTCCTCTTTATAATATTATTATAGATAACATAGATAACTGTGTGTGGTGTGATATTAATGAATAATTGTGTAAAATAAGTCCTACAATGTTGCATAATTTATTTCAGAAGAGCCGATCATGGCAGATAAGGCTGTTCAAATTACCGAGGATGTAACAACAAAAATCATTGGTGATTTTGGAAGGTGGCAACTAAAAATCAGTATATTGATGGCACTCTTGAAATTGCCCATCGCTTATTACCAATTAAATATAATATTTATGGCACCACAACAAGATTTCTGGTGCACTAAACCACCAGGCTTTGCTAAGTATACCGTTGATGAATGGAGAAAAATGTGTGCGCCAGTAAGTTTGTTCCACATGCATCATATCATAAAGTTACGTAGACATAGAGTGCTGTTCTTATTGACTATATGTAGGGAGCAAAATAAGATTTTACTGCACTCTTGGAAACTGAAAGGAAGTAATTTTTCGATATAACCTTGGGTCTTACTGAACTCGCAGACTTGACTGAGAAATGCCGGGGTACCTACCAGTGGCGGACTAAGCCTATCGGGGGCTGGGGCGGAAAAACGAAATGGGATCGAGTTTGAGAAGTAGGTAAAATAGGAGTAAACATAATTTTACCGTACGTGTGTCACTAAACTCCTCCTAAACGGCTGGATCGATTTTGATGAAATTTTTGGAGAGTGCCCCTAGACCCCGCTCTAAGTCCGCCAGTTTTTTTGTTAAGGGGTATGTACAAACTTCCCATGTTGTTGGGGCCTTAACAAAAATAATACTTATGGATCTCTATCACAATAGAAGGTAGGGGAACTATCTACCTATCTATCAAATATTTTTCAAGAGTTTAAATGTTCTATTTAATGTTTTAGCATGTACAGGAACACCCATGCTTAATTTTTGATCCAGATTTACTTTTAATGTACCCAAGAATGGACAAGACTATGATTCCACTAGTGCCATGTAAAAAATTTGAATATGACTTAAGCGTGTTTAAACGAACAATCACGTCTGAGTGGAATTTGGTATGCTCCAGACATTGGCTGGCTCATGTACGTACCTACCTGCTTTAAACGTTTATTTTTATTTCGGACTTCCAATTTTAGACGTTAGGTAAGTAGGTAACTATTTATCGCGAACGTACAGAGGCCAGCGCAATAAGCTACTTCAATCTGTCTAATTTCTTTGATAGATTTTCAAATTTATTGCTAATTAGTAAGGTTTACGTTCAATTTGGAAAATTTGACAGTTTGGGGTAGCTTGATCTGCTACCGTCTGTACCTACTCTAGGTAGATTAAAATTGGCGAAACGTGTGAATAGCCACATTTCATCAAAATCAAAAGTCATTTTTTCAAACTAGGCTGAGAGTCAGCTCTTTTTGAACGTCAAAATTACATAAGACAGTCCCCCGAAAACGCCCGCCCGCCCCATCGATTTGTATAGTATAAGTATTGTATGTATATAAGTAGTAGTTTAATATCGATTAGTTCGGCGCATCGTTTCGCGTACCTACTGGATCTTCAACGCACTGCATGCATATGGCGCATCCACACATGCCGAGCGGCACGGCCGGCGGCCAACCCGGCGGCCTGGCCTGGCATGCGGATCTATTACCTGCGACACGCGCGGCTTTTGGTCGCCGGCGGCAGTTTGCTTCCGGCTTCGAAAACGCATCTGCAGGCCGCCGGTAAAGCCGGCAGCAAATTTAGCGGCAAGGCAGCCTGAAAGCCGGCGGCAAACGCGGTGGCATTAGAGCTCCGTAGTTGAAAATCGAAACAATTTTTTTTCGACACTCTGGTATGCTCTCTGTGGGATTCTCAATGCTTGGTACAGATGCCAGCACATCAAACTACCCCAATCTGGCATATTCAAATATGCCACACAATATTCATCGTTATGACATAATTATGCATGGTTCATGTTCAATTGGAAATGTTTTTTGACAGTTTGGTGTAGCTTGGTGTGCTGGCGCCTGTACAACAACGAGAGTTGAAAATCCGATACGCGATAAAATCCCTCGTGAAATGTTTTTGTTCAGTAGTCTAAATATACTCTAGGTATAGGTGGTATAGGTACCTAAAGTAGGTATAGTATCTACTCTATCTAGCGTCGATCACGATATCCCTACATTACAGTTTGTCCGCAGGAATACGTTTTCATTATTATGATAGGTAGGTATGTTTAGAAATATACATACGAGTATGTAGTTCTTTACCACTACCTACAAAATAAAAATAATAATACCGACTGCTTCGTTGGTCTAGTGGTCTCGAGCGCTGATGCTGATGAGCATGAGGTTTTGGGTTCGATGCCCCGGTCAGGCATACTGTTATTAGGCTTTCCAGCGGGAATTTCTCTGTGGTATGGGCAACGAGGCAGTACCTTTATTTTTTATTTTGTAATAGATTGGTACCTCCTTAATTTATTACAAAATATATGCCAACCTACTTCTTCATCTTTTCAGGTAACCCAGTGTGTAATGATGTGGGGAATAGTAATAGGAGGTATTATTTTCGGATCTTGGGCGGACAAACATGGTCGACGAAAACCTCTTATGACTGCAATAGTTATCCAGGGCGTCACTAGTATAAGTGCCAGCGTAATTCCGATGTACCCAGTGTTTCTGGTTAATTGGTTCATTCTAGCATTAGCGTCTGGTGGTGTTGGAATAATATCCTTCGTTATTTGTATGGAGGTAAGGTTTCAGTAACGGCGCAATGGTCATCATAATGCCGTGGTCCCACAGTCTATCAAATGACGAGCCACGCCAGGCGTTGCTACGCCTGTGAGGTCGGATAAAGTGACAATCCGTGCCGGGGTTGGTATGCCGGACGAGGTCTGTGGCTGCCCGTGCCGAGCATTCCTATACAACCAAAGCAAAAACAAACGCACTTGTAGGTACATGCCACGATAGGCACCCCTACGCCGCGACTTTGAACTTATCGACTCCCAACAGATCGAACGGGAGGCGTCGGGCCGTGGGACCGCATCATTTTTTACGATTCATAACTTTACTTTTAATTTTAGGTGGTGAGTGGCAAGTGGCGCACCTTAGTTCCGGTGATTTATCAACTGCCTTTTGGTCTAGGTAATGCAATGATGGCAGGATTAGCATATTGGTTCCGGGACTGGAGGCAGCTTGAGTTTGCATTGGGGATTGTTTCTTCATTATTCATACTTTATTGGTTTTGGGTACCAGAATCGCCACGATGGTTGTTGGCAACAGGACGATCAGAAGAAGCTGCTGGTAGGTTAATACTTGCGTCTTCACTAAGGAACTATTTAGTAATCTGTGACTAAGGTGCGGTCTGTATTTTTGTAATACCGAACTTACCTAAACATGAGTAATCTAGGCATTTAATGCATTAATATCTCAACCTAATTGCAGTCGTTCTAAAGGATATCACTAGACAGAACGGAAAGCATGTCAGTTCAAAAACCATTCGAGCATTAATAAATCAGCATGAACATCAAAAGGACCAGGATCCAGATTTTAGGGCTTTCTTGAGATCGAATAACATGAGAAAGAAAACTTTATTACTTTCAATGAATTGGTATGACTACATAACAAATGTGATAAATTTACCAATTTACTGGAAAAGTATTAGCTACTTACCTGTCAATTATTAATTATCGCTTGCAGGTTTTGTACCGGATTAGCTTTTTATACATTTTCACAATACCTAGGTTCGATAGGTGGAGACATCTTTGTTGCTGTATCTGTGACTGGAATAATTTCAACACTTGGAGGATTGACATGCTGTTTTATAATAACGAGAGTTGGAAGGAAGACAACCGTCATAATATACCAGATAGTTACAGCCGCGTGCTTCATTTTGATATTGATGATACCTAGGGGCATGTATTTAAACGACTTTCCGAGACTATTGTTTGCTGGAATAGGTTTTGCAGGAATGGCGGTGAGTCAGCGATGTGCGAAATTGAATCGTAGACACTAGTTAGATAACTTCATATTTATTTATCTATGTTGGTCTTTGTTGCATTATTGTAGCCCATTCATACCTCGATTTAGAATACAAGTATTTTGAAGTAGGTCAATGGGTATTCCATAACAAATACCCATTTAGGTACGGTCGCGGTCAAGAGTCCATTCTCATGCTAAGGATTATATTGCTATGACTAGCGGTCCAGGCCGTACCTACAGCTGTGTGTATAAGTGTATGTAACCAGGCCGCACACCACTGTCGTCGAAAGATACAAAAAACATACCGTCGCACAGAGTGCTCTGTCTCTGTCTGTACTGTGTTACGTAGTAACTACGTATGACCTTGGTCGGTTCATACGATCGCTAAAATTCACGTTCTAATATCATGTCTCGGTAGCTCGCAGCGTATTGTCATTGATTAAGAAACACATAAGTCTGGGTTCAAATCTCCTGATGAGACTTTTATTTTTCTTTTCAACAATAATATTCATCAGTTCTTTTATTATTCGTTATACGAGAATGTTTTTTTTAAATTACTTATATTATTATTTAAACAAATGATTAAGAATATTATGTGATTACAAAATGTTTATTCGTTATAATTTTATGAAGTAGGTATAAAAATAACTACTAATAACTTCTTGTTAACAGTTTATTTTCTCATAAAGAACAATTTATTGAAGTAAAGTAGCTAATTGGTGAACCATGATAATCAGGCTATTGTATCTTAGTAATATAATAATATTGTGCTGTAATTACTACTATGTGCGGTACTCTAAAGAAATCACATTTTTCTACGCAAATCTACCCACGTAAAAATAACAAATGCAGACAAGTTGTCACAATACAATTAAATGACTCAGTAGTACTACTACTGGAATAAATCTACTGCGAGTGAGTTAGTTCTCTCAAACCTCAAAGTTAACAAATCGTATTTAATAGGACTTATCGAAGTTATAGCTTAAGTAATCATTTTCATTACGAAAAGAAGATTGAAACTAAACCTCGAAATAATCCATATTACGGATATTTCACAATATTATGTGAATATTACTAAAATCAATAAAAGTCAATAATAATAAATATTTCTAATTTATATCTTAATGTTAATGTTTATGTTTTTTGAGCTGGTTTTCAATGCTGGCTGCAAACCTTCTGCGTGGAGTGCACGGCGCACGGTTTGGAAATATGTGTCGAATAATTTGGCAAAATGTCTTGTCTTTTTGAAACCACTTGTGCTGTCGCTTTATTTTATAAGCTGGGGTCTTCCCTTTGCTTTCGACGGGCAAGGCTACCCCCTTCCTCATATCTTTTCATCCACTGACTCACAGTATTTCACTAAAACAAAAAAGGGGTACTGTTAGGCTACTAAACAAAATACATACCTACTAATATGTATTACTATTTAGAAACAAAATTATTTGAAATATAAATTTCACATAAATATTTAATCTAGGAAATAAATTTACTTTGAAATTTTATATTTTTCTTATATTTAGACGTTTTGATATTTATAAAACGTTTAAAAAATAACTACAAGGATCAGCAGTTATACTTTAATTAAATAAGTGCTTAATAAAATAATTAAATCATAATACTCACACTCAGGCCGGTTTCATCAGATATTTGTGATATTTAAGTCCGCTTTTATGCAGCGCAATAATATTCGCTTTCATTTCTATTATTAAATTTGCTTACATTTTAAAATTAACTAGAAGACCGCTAATAGATTAAACACACGTCACTAGCACACAATAACAACCAACACCGTTCTATATGTCACGTCGAATGATTCGTAAGTTAACTATCATTTAAATTTATTTAGGTTTCTGTGGGTATATTGATAAAGTTTTACGAGTTTAGTGAACAAGGCGAACAGAACAAGAAACTATAGTCAAAAGCGATTTTTAAAACAATAAAAAAGCTAGCACACCGCGCGTGGGATTCGAACCCGAGACTCGTTGCGCACGAGGGCGCTAATCCAAGTACAGTAACCACTAAGCTATCACGTCATTTACTTTAACGGTTGAATTTATGAAATACAATCATTTGTAGACGTATGAGAGTGTGTGTGTCTACAGTATAGAAATTACTTAATATAAGAAGGTCGTAAGTTAAACCGTAGTGTCAATCTATTACTTTTTGAGATTGGTACTCCGCTTTTGGATCCTACTGTACCTACCTAAGCCTAACATTATTCTATATCCTATCTGGACATATCTACCTACTGGCACACTATGCTATTGTATGCTGCGCAGTGGACGCAGTGATGACACCGAGAATCCGGCTACCTGTTTATGCGACATAGGTACCTACCTATGTAGGTACTTCCCGAAGCAGTCATACCCAGAGAGCACCTGCGTCGTTTGAAACAACAGGAAACCCATGCCTCCTCCAGAGCCGTGGTCGGATTGCCTCGACAGTAGCGAGGGGGACGGCAGAAGCCCGTTCTGCCATTCCGTTACCCACGACAGGGCATGGAATCTTAGCCCAACCCTTATCCCCGTCCCTACCTATTTCATAGCTACTGCGGTGAATATTTGTGATTTGGAAATGTACAATTCTTATACCACTCCAAAGTAAATTAAATATTGTAATTCTTTCAGGGCACAATACCCGCGTTATATTTATTTTCGGGAGAATTATTTCCAACATTGGGAAGGAACGTTGGTGTCAGCGGAGTGACGACTTTTGCTCGTATTGCGTCCATGGTTGCTCCGGCCATCGTTAGTTTGGACAGCATACTTGTAGATCTTCCAATTAGCATATTGGCGGTCATTTCTTTCGCACAAATATTTCTAATATTGCCTTTGCCTGAAACAAAAGATTCTCTTTTGCCAGATACTTTAGAGGAAGCTGAAACATTTTGACGACTTAAGTAGGTGCTCGCGAGTCCAATCCACTAGTAACTTAGCGGTGGATAAGATACAGTTTTGCGTGAATGACTCGTAATTTTTGACATTTAATCTGTAAATTTTATAGACTAGGACGTAGTAAGGTAAGATGAGCTTCCATGGGGTTTACGTATAAGTGTGGGTAGGGTTACCATACCGAAATTTGAAGTTCTGAACAAAGGCTGGCATTTGCAAAAAAAAGCCCGGAAATTTTACTTCTAAAAAAAAAATACCGTTAGGTCGCAAAGTCCGAAGGGGCTCCAAAAAAGTGGACATGTCGGGATACATCCGGACGGATGGTAACCCTATAAGGGTTGAGAAGTTAATAAAAATCCCATGGACACTACATACTGGTATTTATTGTTTAAAAACAGGAAATGTTTATATAAATGTGTTACAACTTTTTACACTTCTAGGTTATGTACCTAATAAATGTCTAAATAGACATCAATTTTACAGATAAATGCAAAATAAATGCTGTTGTGTAACAATCTTGAATGTAATTTGATATTATTATTATGCATAGAATATTAGATCAATTCACTGGTAAAACATTAAAGATAGATATAGTTACTTTTTGACTTACATAATAGGGATGTGCACCTGTGCAGAATTTAATTTGGCTTTGGGAAAGCATCATGATGAAAAGTAGAAAAATAAAAAGAATGGACTAGAATATACTACAAAATGCAATTCACAATTACAAAGAAGTATATTTTTACTTGTACTGTTAAAAATGTATTGACATTATAAAATTGTACATTCTAAATAATATACCTTATAAAAAGTTATTCCGTCTTTTCATTTGTAATTTGGTTTCTTATATTTTCAATTCTGTGTAACAATGTTGGATGTGAGTGGTACCAAGATGAATATAATTTATCATAAATTGGATAATCCAAATTGTCTTTTCCTAACTTAATTAGAGCAGACCTCAACTCATTAGGATAAGAGAGTGAAACAGCAAAGTTGTCTGCTTCAAATTCAAACTTTCTAGACAGCGCTGTAGCAAAGAAGGATAACACAGAATTGTATGGTGCAAGGATCATCTGTAAAACCACAATTAAGCCAATAATGATTGGTTCTTGTCCAACAGGGAAGCCAAGGGAGGTATACAACATGGAATATTTGAACAGCACTCCAAATGCACTAAATAACAGAAGCAGGTTGACTTCAGTCAAGGCAATTGATTTGTAAATATGACTGCAGCTCCAGTGCCCAAGCTCATGAGCCAATACCCCCAATATTTCATTATCTGTACAACCAGTTGTTACTTTCTTTTCTTCATCAAATTTCTCTAATAAAGTATCAAATAAAACTATCCTCTTTGCTCCAAACAAACCACTAAAGTATGCATTACTATGTGCTGACCTTTTAGATCCTTCCACAATGTATATTTGAGATAAAGAAAAATTAAGCCTTGTAGCAAGATTTTCAATTCCTTTTCTGAGAGAGCCTTCTGGTAGAGGTACAAACTTATCAAATAGTGGAGCGATAACTGAAGGATATATTGTCAATAATAACACTGTTGCCACGGTGGTGAACAACCACAGCCACACAACAAACATGTTTCCTCCAAGCATTATGATAAATATGGCTATAGATATGATGGGTAGTGTGATGACAAGGCTAAGCACTAAAGATTTTATCTGATCCTTTACAAAAAACCCTGCAGTTTGCTTGTTGAAACCATGTTTTTGTTCTAATACAAATGTTCCATAAATGCTAAATGGCATGTTGGCAACAAAATTAAACAATGTTACAAACGTCATGAATACACAACTGACTAGAATTTCTCTCTCAGGAGCAATGTTTAAGCCAGCTGCAATATCTTCTGACTTGTGCCATGCAACATATATCCACCGATTGTATAGAATCACAGATGTTAATGCTATGCTGTAAAATTCTTTCACTATCTTGAACTGTGATTTGTCGATCCCATAGAGCCGAGCCTTTTTGAAAGATTCTTCATTTAACATTTCTTTCAGATCATGCGGTATGGTGTTGTTTGTCTTGTATATTTTCAACTGCAATAAAAAACATAATTAATCAGGTTGAGAATGGATTTCGTTATTGTAAAGAAGCATGTACATGGCGTCATGATAACTTTGAGTATGCATGCTTGTTACCTTGTCACCATAATTTATGTACCATAAAAGAAAATGAAAAGTTTATGCGAATATGTGTTACAAAAATATAAGTAGTGACAACAAATTCATATCGATTGCAGTATTCAAGGAATGTATTAACAAAACTCTGTTGTTAAGCTTTGAGAAAGTAGTGAAGAATACATGCAAACACCGCACAAGATAACAAGACATATTTACCTGCCGCAAAGACAGATATAACTCCCACAGATATTCCCCCCATGAGAATAGTAGAATCAGAAACACAATGCAATCTTCATCGAATTTCATTTTGATTCTTTACTAACGGACACTAAATCCTGCAGATCACTTTAATTCAATAAAAATAATCTTGTTCTAAACCAACCGGACAGAATTTGACAGATTTATGACGCGTTTGACATTGTGAATTTCTGACATTGCACAGGTAATGAATGAAAATCAATGATGAAAAAAATCGCCATCAACCATGGAATATAGACACGTTTGGATGGAAGCGCGTATTAAAAACTTAGACCTGGGTTAAACGAAATGCTCTAAGATTAAAAACAATGGAATAGTGCGACCGTATTACTATGATCAATCTAAATCTTAAATATACCAAAATGTTATCAAATAAAATATGAGCTTCATTTTACTTGAACAACTGAAAAACAAAGTCGCCACACACTCACGTTTACAAGATATTTCAATTATGTTTGCGATAACCCGCTGACAATCCTTGCTTCCAATCCCCATCCCCTTATTCAGTAGCTGCTTGGATTTATATAAAAGGCCAGCAGAGCAAAGAAAAAATATATTACAGCTTCAAAGCCGAATTGATTCGTACAAAGCGGTACAAAATAGAGAAACAATAATGTCTTCAACTAATTTTAAGATTCTATCAATTTATGCCATACAAGTTTTATTTGTGGTAATTCTAAAATGTGCAGCAGAAGAAGCTTGTGAAACAGTTCCATCTGAAATACACGTTACTAAAGGTATTGTTAAAAACAACAACTAATAAAAATATATTATTTTACTAATCGAATGTAGCCATTTGCTGATTTAGGAGTTTGAGTCTAATACGATGATGGGTCCGCAAAATTCAAATTTGTTTACATTTTATGCTGGACAAAGGCCCCGCCCCATGACTTTCAGCTCTTTCAATCCAGGGCTTAAGCGGACCACTGGTCGTTTCCTTTCTCCAGTTCGTCCCGCCACCTTTTATGGGGTCTGCTGCGACGCCTTCCGGCTGTGTCAATGACTCAAAATCAAATCAAATCAAAATCAAAAGTCGTTTATTCAAACTAGGCTGAGAGTCAGCACTTTTCGAAAATAAAAAAAAAACACATGTGGCAGTCCCCCCAAAACAATTGTATTATCCTAAAAAATCTAATTTTATGGCGATTCTATACTGATTGTTTTATTTTGCACATTTCAGAAGAATACGACGATATGGGTAGATTAGTAAGATCATGCAGCGGGGAGGTTAGTGTTAATAAATGTGAGGGGATATGCAGTAGTCAAGTGCGACCATCGATTTCTGCTCCGACGGGATTTTCAAAGGTACCATTGTTATTAATTTGTCAGTCCACTGGTCATAAAAGCTGTTCAGTCACAGCAAAATAATTTTACACAAATAAAACTTGATAATCGAGTGGATTTTAACAGGTACATGTTTTCTACCCAGCCTCATCACCTACAGATTATTTTCGTTAATTAAATATCGAAAAGCACAAAGATACTGCTTTTTTATACTGAAAGTTTCAGCAGGCCTACGACAGAATATGTTTTATTTGTGTATACGATTTTAACGCACTTTTTATTCTGCAGGACTGCTTCTGCTGTCGAGAAAACTACTTGCGTGAACGCTTAGTTACCCTGACCCACTGTTACGACCCTGATGGTGTGAGGCTCGAAGATGAAGACAGTGCCGTCATGGAAGTACGCTTGCGTGAGCCTGATGATTGCAAATGCTACAAGTGCGGAGATTACAGCCGTTAAAGTTTGGTTTTCTAAAAATGATACCTACACACTTGGCGTATTCTGTATAATATAAAATAAGTCGAAAATAGATGAAGATCAAATTGAAAATTTAATTATAAAATGTGTATTTAGGCATTTATTACGACTTAGAATTATTAAATGGTCAAGGGTTTTTATTATAAAGTTGATATTACAATAACTTAGTTTAAATTCATCGGTGCCTGTGTATTATATTGTAAAAACATATTATAATCACTTACTTTAACAGATGTGTGACATGCTGAAATAAATAATTTTATTGAAGTTATACCTAAATTTTATTCAATCTAAGTACTATCGAAACCAATGACATAATTTATGGAGTCGACGTCTTTGACGTGCTGTGCTAATGGACGATGGTTACTAAAAACTGTAATGCTATTTCAATACCCAGCAAACGTGCATATGCGCCCTCGCGACCCTAGTCGCCGCAGGATACGGAGACGCCCTGGGCGTCGGGAATCCTAGGCCGATTTCCGGCCACCGTAGGCATGGGCTTGCGGACGGCGAGTAATGGGTAGCTCGCTGTCCGGTAAGGACCAAGCCCAAGTCGACGGCGCGTTGTGTTCCACGCGCGCCTCAAAGAGATGTCAGCACAAAAATTGATGGGGCCCGCAAGGGCCGATGCCTGCCAGGGGTGCGGGTTTGTTCGAAAGAGACACCACAGCCCCTGGCTTAAGGGCTACTGAAGGAACACGGGTGGGTT
Source organism: Polymixis flavicincta (assembly GCA_949987655.1). Lineage (NCBI taxonomy): Eukaryota > Metazoa > Arthropoda > Insecta > Lepidoptera > Noctuidae > Polymixis > Polymixis flavicincta. The sequence continues at coordinate 14,571,913 of OX465182.1, forward strand.
TTAGTCAGTAAAAGTCTGACACGCCCTCCTGCTCCACCCAGAGCGGGAGAAGTTATTTGATGATTTCCCACCCAAAAAAAAAAAAAAAAAAAGTACCCTGCAAACGTCTTCCTCTATTTTTACACTTCGATACATAAGCAGCTATATGCTAGTTCTTGACAATAGGTGAGAAATTCGATATCATACTGACATCATCGTTTTGGTTTGCCTTGACTCCGGTTACATCGGAGTCAAGGCAAACCAAAACGATGATGTAGCCAATGTAGCCATAGCATTATGAAGAAAACACGAAATTTCTGATGAAAAAATATTATCAAATCTGTCGCGAACCTTAATTGACAGTCTACCTAAACAGAACTGTAGAAAATTTACTGTACAACGTTTACATGTCGCGAGGACACGAACTATACTCAAAGCGCTCTCTCACGTACCTACACCGCTGGATGTACAGAGGCCAGCACATCAAGCTACACCAATCTGTCAAATTTCTTTGATAGTTTTTCAACTTTATCACAAAGGAATAAGGTTTATGTTCAATTGGGAAAATTTGACAGTTTGGGATAGCTTGACCTGCTGGCGACTATACAGCACAGACTATAAGATACATATATACCTATAACGTGCAGCAAGACGTCGAGTGGTGTTCGCGCCAGAGTGGTTAGCAGTAGTAGACACGGGTGGCGTGATGTTGAGCAGTTTTTTGGGACGAAGTTTTTTATCCCACTCTGCACACTTGTCGAAAGAGAGCTAAAGCGAAAAATATGTAAAATGTTGACCGACAAAATGGACAAAAAAATGACGGTCAAAACATTTTCCCTTTCCAAAACCCTAAGCACTCGTTAATTTTTGCCAAGCCCAAAATTCATAGGAGCTATTTCATTATCGGCCCTAAAGTGCAGGTAGACCCTAACAATTTGAAAATGTACCCTTCATTTCTTCGGTTTAGTAAAATCCAGACGCAGAAGTGTACGTCCGCGCACACACCGTGTGCGCGATATGCACTGCTGTAATGCTGAAAGTAAGAAATGAAAGAAAGAAAAACTATTTATTGGGACAGGATGCACAACAGTATCCTAGTTTGACCCCATTTAGGTATGTTAATAGAATACCACGTTATCGCGAATTTCAAGTAGTGCTCCCACTGTTGTATATCGAGACGTCACGCAATGTGCGACAGAGAGAGCGCTACTTGTAATTTGCGATAACGCGACAGTGTAGCCGGAGCATAAAAGTGATTTCGATTACCTATTTGCGAACATTACATCGTGCGCTCTCCCTCGCATATAGCCGGTCTATTCTGTAAAAATATCACCGTGAAAACTAAGGTGAAACGACTTTAAAGTAAGCTGTCTTTCCATCTGATGCTATGGATTGAGACTGTTGATTGGTCATTCAAGCTACATAACTTCACCTTAGTTTTCACGGTGAGATTTTTATAGAATAGCACACACAGGTCGACATCTTGCTGTACAACAAAGAGATAAAAGAAAGATTGAAGTTCGTGATAACGCGGTAATGTAGTAGTAGCATTATAGGTTGTTCGTTGAAATATTCACAGAGAAACTGTTATGCTTTTACCCTTATCTTGGCAAAAATGCAGTAAAAGCGACCTCTGACGATGCCGTAGAAGTGGAGAATTTTGGGCCAACAAGATCTAAAAAACAGTCGTGCTAGCGACACAAAGTAGAAGGGATGACAAAAACAAAAAAAAAGGAACGTCAGTAATGGACTTATTACACTTGGCTGAATTTAGTCATCTAACTAGTCATCTAAATTCAGAAGCAACATTAAAAGCTATGGATGCTAGCTTGCTAATTGCGATTACACTTGACTAAATTCAGTAACGACTGAATTAAAATCACTAAATTCAGCCAAGTGTAATAAGCGCTTAAATACTTGTACCCATTAGTTTCCGCTTTTCAGAGATCGTTTTTTTTAGCTCAACACTATAAGTAGCCTCTATAGTTTAAACAGCTGGGAGACAAATCAAGCCTCTCTTCGAAATTGAGTGGGCTATCTACCATGCGGGCCCAGCGCGGGTTGGTAGATTTCACAATATGCCTTCGAATTTTCTAGAACATGCCGAATTCCTCTTGGTTGTTTTTCTTCACCGTTTTGAGAGCAATGGTGATGAAATTATTTACACAAAGTAAAGAGCCTGCCTGGGTCCTTGATCTACAAATTGTAAGCCATTACCACTTTGCCACCACTGTTCTGTCGACACTGATGTCGACATCGAGTCTCCATAACTGTCTCGCCTTTTTCAAAATATCCCTATGCATTAAAATCGGCTTCTAGTGCTTATATGTTTTATTACATAGGTAGTAATTTCTAGCTGAATGTAGAATCGTTCTCGGATCTTTTGGTAAAACATCTGGATATCTTTTAATCACAATTGTAAGTAATTCCTTTAGTGCATCTTGAGCAATATTTCTCTTTATTGCCCATTCTTTTATATTTTCTTTAAATTTTTTTTTTTCAAATAAATATTTTCTTCCTCATCTTCATGTCTGTGTTGATTCAAAACTTCCACTATTCCTACTTATAATATTTTTTTTTGAAAGGTCACTGTTCGAATCCATTATTTGTACGGAACTGTGATCATTGGTAACAAAATCTACCTATTTACATAAGTCGAGTTGCGAGATTATGAAAATTGACGTTATCATAGCACTACTAATCTATGTCTACTCTTCAATAATTCTAGAGGCTGTGAAATAGTTAATATTTACACTATCAGCTTTGGAATTAAAGTGGAGTAACACTACATTAATATACAACTCATGCAGTCTTAAGGTGACACTTGTCCACATGTTTTCCATACAAACTTCGGGAGGGTTTCACTCCACTGTTTGACTATGTACAGACGCCAGCAGCAGGTCAACCTACCCGAAACTGTCAAATTTTCCCAATTGACCTTATGCTTACGGTTTAAAGTTGAAAATCTATCAAATAAATTTGACAGGTTGGAGTAGCTTGATGTGCTGGCGTCTGTACATCAAAAATTAAACATGGTATGGTTTTGTCTCATTATCAATATTGTCTGTATGGAAACAGAATACTAAAATAAAAGCCATTAAAAAGTTATGAGCCAACAAAGATTCGTTTTTCTTGCTAATGTAACCTAACTTTGGGCGTGTTTAGTAATAAAGGCAGTGTAAAATCTCGAAAACCAAGTCGGTACCGACAAAGCTCAATTATCGAAAAGGAGTAAATTAGACTTTATTGCACAAAAAACTATTATTTCTCATTAAATAAAAAATAATATAATACTAACTTAACTAAACCTAATCACAAATTAAAAAATGGCGTCAAAAAATTCATCCTCATCGCTGTCGACTGGTAATGTTCCCAAGAGACTGGCAGCATTACCACGTTGTATGGCAATGCTTAGCCGCTGGCCAAGGTAGAAACCAGCCCTTGGGTCACGGGAAGTGTCAGCCAGCCTTTTCGAGATTTCCTTAAAGAGGCCGTGAGCACTCGGACCCCACGGCCCTAGGGTTTCAACCCCAAACGGCTCGAAAATATATAATTATCAATTAGGTTGTTATACTTTCGCCGCTTGAGGTTTTCCGCAGCCGCAGCAGCAGCGCCAGCACAGCACACCGAGCCAGGAAGATGGGATGGTGCAAGTGTATCGACACACGTTGCATCCCACACTAAAGGCCTACCCATCTTCCATGGAAATAAAGACATTCCGTCCGGTCTCTTGCCATCGTCATGTGCCAAGCCATGGGTTCTAAAACAGCTGGAACGCCGACGGTGACAAGAGCTCGTCGGATGATGTCGTTAATGTTTGCGTGCCGCGCTAAGCGGCCCGCGCTTCGGCTGCAAGACAGGCCGTGGTGTCCTAGACTGTTGACAACTTCACCGCAGTGACAGCGATAAGGAGAACAACAAGGAGCTCCCAGTCGTAGGGAAGCAGCGAGGCGGAAAGTAGCGTCGTCGAACAAAGTGCCTATGTTCGACGACGGTAGTGCATGAAGCCACAGACCCGACTCCCACTTACCCACAGCCAGCAGACGCGCACGCTCCGCAGTAGTAGCAGACGTGATAAGTAGATTGTCTTGTACTACGCTGCAGAGCGGCTCATCCCACCTTCTCTGGGAAAATGGATTATCGGGTAGATCAGTGTTCGGGCAAGCGAGTCTCCAGGCATCCAAAGCCTCGGTGAAGTACGGCACGTCAAAATTAATCAGTGTGGAGGCTAGGATTTTCCTGATTAATTTCTCAGTGCCGTGGACCGAGGATATGAAAGCCGGTAAACTAATACTACAAATTTTGCGGACGCCGAGGCCTCCCATACTAATGGGAAGCTTGTGCCCAAGCTCGGTCGTCCATGGCCACATTTAAGATCGAAGTTACTGTGTGCCGGATAATTTGGTCCATTCTGTTTAATAGGTGAGTGTGCTTCCATAAATGGGAAGCGCGAAGGAAGTACCAATTTGGGACTGAAACAGCAGTAGCAAATTAAGGTGATAGCCGAATGCATGTTAATTTGGAACAATCTTTCCGAAACGTCGTTGTTTAAATTTTTTCCTCAATAAAATGGGAAAACAATTCTCAAACATTGGAGACCCAAGGAGACGAAAAGAGTTTTTTTAAATTATTTTAATATCTGGAGCTATTGCGTTAAATTTGGAAAGTGTCAGATGTCTGTCAGTACTGTCCGATAAGTAAACTTCACAGTTAACAAAAAACTGGTTAACGTTTACAGCTTTTGGGGGGTCATGAGCCCTAGGACCCCACCCCTCGGACCGCACCTGCTAGGCATGCTAGATTGAAACCTCCGAATGAAATCCATCAATCGAAGGAGAATGGATCGACTGATGTTGTTGTGGACTTGTGATTGTGACCCATAGAGGAATGAAACATTTGAGTACAGAGGCCAGCACATCAAGCTACCCCAATCTGTCAAATTTCTTTGATAGTTTTTGAACTTTATTTCAAAGGAATACGGTTCATGTTCAATTGGGAAAATTTGACAGTTTGGGATAGGTTGACCTGCTGCCGTCTGTACCTAGTACCTACGTTCAGTGTTACTCAACATAATACTTATTATGTAGGTTACCTAAACCAAAAAACTAAACACGTATTAGCAGTACTATTTAGGTATGTGTTTAGTTTTTTGGTTTAGGTAACCTGAGAAACAAAAAAAAAAAAAGAAACGTAAGAAGAAAGAAAAGTAATAATTACGTTTCTTTCTTCTTTTCAAATTTTAAATAGCAGCAAACACGCGTGAAAGTTTGTCGTTGTGTGTTTTGACGCCAATTTGTTGCTAGTGGGGCCACCAAAACTTAATATTTAAATCTTAAGTATGCAACTTTTGCATTTAGCCATTAAATATCTACTATAATAACTCCCGCTAAGTATCCATTTAAAGATCGATTAAATCTTGTCGGCGCAGTTGGGCCTCGTGTTGGGTCGCATACAGCGATGTACTCGCTAAAACATTTTTCGTGTAGACTGAAGTCTTTTCATATTCTATTAATGCACAGTGCCTTTATATACTGCCGCAATTGTCTGATATTTCACACATCACTTTCTTCCGTCGAAGGATTAGGTCGAACTAAAAGTTTTCATATTTAATTTATTTGAAAATGTTTCGTTTCGAGATTATTTCTTTATGTTTGGCATTTATGGCTGTTTGCCAGCTTCACGATAAACCAGTAAAAGCCCAGTCAGTAGAAGTACAAATGGCCCCAGGTAAATGATTCCAATGACTTTATTTGTCCAAATTTTAACTAGACGTTGGTTTATGTATACAGGATACAATTTTAACCAGTGCGCAAACTGTAACCATGTATTCAGCATAATTAGGGACTACTCACACTTATTCAGCTCTGTTCAGATTTTGTCCATACAAAACAGCAATTTTGTATAGAGTCCGTTCAGCTTTCTGCGGCTGTACGGATGCATACGCATCTCATACACAGTGCCTTTATATACTGCCGCAATTGTCTGATATTTCACACACCACTTTCTTCCGTCGAAGGATTAGGTCGATTAGTTTTCATACTCGTATTTAATTTATTTGAAAATGTTTCGTTTCGAGATTATTTCTTTATGTTTGGCATTTATGGCTGTTTGCCAGCTTCACGATAAACCAGTAAAAGCCCAGTCAGTAGAAGTACAAATGGCCCCAGGTAAATGATTCCAATGACTTTATTTGTCCAAATTTTAACTAGACGTTGGTTTATGTATACAGGATACAATTTTAACCAGTGCGCAAACTGTAACCATGTATTCAGCATAATTAGGGACTACTCACACTTATTCAGCTCTGTTCAGATTTTGTCCATACAAAACAGCGATTTTGTATAGAGTCCGTTCAGCTTTCTGCGGCTGTACGGATGCATACGCATCTCATACAAAATCGTTGTTTTCTATGGACAAAAGCTGAACAGAGCTGAATAAATGTGAGTAGTCCGTTATGATTCTAGACCCCCTAGCGTAGAAATGTTTCGTCGGTTATAAAAAAATCTGCTGTTCCACACATTTTGAACGCGTAGGTATTGCACTTTTGTATGAAACAGCATATATATTTTTGGTACCGATGAAAAATGTATGTACCACGAGATCTAGAATTCATGGTTTTGCGCACTGGTTCAAATTTGATCCTGTATTTGACATAATTTGTGAGTATTTTTGTTTGCAGGACAAGAATGCCAAATGACGCCAGTTATTCATATTCTTAAACATCCCGGATGTATACCTAAAGCGATACCATCCTTCGCTTGTATCGGCAAGTGCTCCAGTTATGTCCAGGTAAGTAAAACTATCGAATAGTGTCAAAATAGTAAGAATTTATACATTTTTCCGTATGTCTAAAGGTGTCTGGCAGCAAAATCTGGCAAATGGAACGAACTTGCAACTGTTGTCAAGAATCTGGTGAACGAGAGGCGACTGTAGTTCTGCTTTGCCCTAAAGCAAAAACCGAAGATAGGAAGTTGAGAAAGGTAATTTTTATAACTGTGAGTAAATAAAATCCAATTTCTCACCTACTCATGTAACATACCAGGCCATGAACTCAAAAAAAAATACAATCTGCCATCTTGTACGATTTGATCATATTTGCGAACAAGAATTTATGATAAATTTACAGGTATCTACTTTTTACCACCGGAGGGATTATTGGGTAACACACCAACGGTTTGGCAACGGTGGTAGGAATCCGAATGGCTAGCATTTTGAAAATTCAGCAACATGCATTGCGTTATTTACGTTGTTTAACAGATACATTTTTCGAATATTATGAAGATAGATAATAGATTAGCAATACCTGTCCTAAAAAAATATTGAGATTCTGATTGGTAGCTTGTAACGCGTAATTTATGGTAGGTAAAAATATTGTCAACGGGCCGCCATTCATTGAAACGGACCTACTGACGCATATCAAGGTGAATAGGAATAAAAAGTAACTACGTTGTAGATTATATTAAAACAGAGTTGTGCATTCCAGGTCACCACAAAAGCTCCTCTGGAATGTATGTGCCGTCCCTGTGGCAGCATAGATGAGAGTTCCATAATTCCTCAAGAAGTTGCCGGATATGGTGATGAAGGACCTCTTTACAATCACTTTAGGACGAGGTTCTAAGAATCGGAAAATATTGAGTAATAAATTGTAACATTACGAAATACAAATGAATGTTTAAATTTAAGAAATAAATAAAAACCCTCTGACCAGTTTCATGTTTTATTTTAACGGCCTAAAATAACAGTAAATCAACACGATATCATGCTACTAGTATTTACTTACAACATGCGTTAAACTTAAGTAGTAAGTACAACAAAATAAAATCAACTAAGAAAGGTCTAAGCTCAGACCTAACTCTTAAAACAATAACTGGCGTCCACTATTTTTAACGGACTTCAAAAAAGGAGGAGGTTCTATGTTCGACTGTGCGTATTTTTTTTATGTATGTTCACCGATTTCGATGAAGGAAGGTACAACTCTGTATCGGTTAGGAGTTAGGTGGAGATTCGGGCATATCTCCGTCTTCGTTTGTTTTTTTTTTTTTAGGTTTTGGCTTCGCACGATTTGTGCATTTAGCCAGTGTCAAGTAATTTTACTTTTCAATCAAGTAAATGGCCCGATAACAGGCATGAAGTTACGTAAAGTCATAGTCAGTCAAGTCTAAGTCACTGTAAAGCGGTAGTAACTTTACAACGAGTTTTTGGGGGGAACACGAAAAGTCCACGTTAGTCACTTATTTCCACCTTCACTACACTTGTGCACTAACACGTAACTACAAAAAAAAAAAAAAAAAAAAAAAAACACGTAACAAAATTGATTAAAAGACAAAGACACGTGGGAACATATTTTGGCTTTTTCACTTTAATCCTAAATATAATAGGTATAGAAAAATATTAAAAGGTTTAAAATATGTGTGTGTTTTTAAAAGTTTTGTTCATAAATTGAACAAAACTTTTAAATACAAGTAGTTCAATTTCTGACAAAAATAATATTCTGAAACTGATTCATGAATAACTCAGTCATAATTTGAAATAGACATTTTAAGTCAATTCTAACTTAAAGAGCTGTATTGATGATTGTGATTTATTATTGTGCTGAGGAGTTTGTTGCGACATTTCTTCATTTCTGTCATTTTTTGAAGAGTTCTCTTGTCAGTCTCCGGAACGCATCATCATATTATCTACCTGAAATTTTAATGGGACCATTTCGGAATAAACCCCTTTCGAACAAAAAAAAGAATTTCACAAATCGGTCTTTATAAATAACGGAGACGGAAGTTTTTGGCGGGATCGCGTTGGAACATATCGGACGAATTTTCAATTTCATGAAATTTCGTGAAATAGCGAATTAAATTGTATAATTTTTGGTAGTAAATTAACTTGGTGTTTAGATGGCGCCATCTGCTGCCTCAGCTTTGTGTAAAATTCTCTATTCGGCCAGAGTTGATATTGTTTCCGAACGTGACGTTATAGTGACGCGTTCCGAAATTCAACACAAGTGATGATTTCGCAAACCCGACCAAATTGAATAGTCTAAAAACAGCTATCTGATCGTTGGTACTGATTTTTATTTTGGTTGGCTTCGCGATATTATCACTTTTGTTGAATTTCGGAATGCGACATTGGCATGAAGATATAGATAAAAATGGAGACCACACTTGGAATACCTACTTGAAGCTATACCTATGTATCACCATCTCGCTCTCCGTGGGCAGATCCTCCCTTTCTAAGTAGGGTAACCTTTATTTTATTTTTCCTGGGACAAGCTTGTACTTACTTTACATTTGGTAATTTATACATTTCTACATCACTGTTTACTACTAAGATTCTAGCCTCTAAAGATTGTAACACACTTTACTTTTTCTATGGGACCAATCCACAAATGGCGAAAAAGAAATAAGATGTTTAATTCATTTTGTTTATTGACTGAACATAATAGACAGCAGATTTTTTCGAGTATTCTGGGCTAGTCAGCGTTCGGAATTTTTTAGCCAGTGCGCAAATTAATATTATTTATTTATTTTATACGGGATTGTAATAGGAACGGTCTGAAGTCTAAAAAGGAAACAAAAACATTTTCCAAATTAAAATCATTTATGAAACTTTATTTGCATAACTTTTCAATTATACATGACTAAATATCATTGTTCTGTGTAGTTTCTGTCTCTTACCACGTAAATCACTGAGTATATTTTCTGTATGTCTCTTTAAGTGAGCACGTATACGCATATTAAAAAACGAATTTGCTATTTGCTTAACTAACTTAGTGTCATGCAAATCATTACAATAAATTGAGTCTGTGATCGGATGGTTAAACATTTCCTGCAACAGAGGAGTAAAATGTTGTGATACGACATTAATTAATTTATTTTCTATATTATTTGCTCTAAGTTGGCCCATCAAATTAGCCTGTTGAAAAACTTTGTCGCAATATTTTACAATTTTGTAAGCTGCTACCGAAGGGAAGTACAGTTTGCCTCGGTTTACAAAGGTCGTAAATGAATTAAATTTATTTATAATGATAGAATATGTATGATCTGTTGGCAGATTTTGAAGTGCTACTAACGCATTACAACAATGTTCACAAGAAATGTGGGTAAGAATTTGTTTAATAACGTAACCAGTTATATAATATAATATATTTTCCTGGTATGGGCTAGTATGAATTGCGTCTAAATTTTGAAATACTCTTTCAACGTCTTGTTGATAGTCAGGTTCTTCCCGAGGTTGAAACAAACTTTTCGGTTTATTGAAATCGAAGACTTGTGAAGTCTCAAAGCCATTTTCTATGCAGTTGGCATTTATGGACGGTTGAATAGAATGTCTGAACAACATCTTCCGCATTATATATCGGAACTCGAGAGGACACGGGTTATCTTGAGCCCGGCCGCGAGCCCTAATGCATGAAAAAAATATTTCCAAGTTGTCTTGTGAACACTTAAAAGTCAACAAATATTTCATTGGATTTTGCTCCAATGTACACAAATCATTAACAAGTAATGACAAACTATGTATATTCATTAAAAACCCTAATGCAAAAGTTTTTCTACGATGATTTAAAATACCTGTGTCATCTATCATTAAGGATTTTAAATAGGTTCCAGTTTCATTAAATATTGGTTTCCAATAACGTTGGTTTTTTAACGATAATGGAGACTTTGAACCTTTTCCGAAGGGTGATTTTGAATTCATTAAATCAAAAAGTCTATCAATCACGTGCAAGAACTCTGAAGTCGCTTCGCTATTTAGAAAGTCAGGATGACCACTAACCCTCAAAAAATCTATTGCATCAGCAACTGATGAACTAAGTACTTGTGCAGCAAGCCTAACATTCATTTTTTTGTTTTTGAAATCTACATGTAAAGCGCTTAATTTATTGGCGAATTTCAAACCCTCTTTGCTTTGTATTTCGTGTAACTTTCGTATATATTTAAACGAAATATCGCCGGTATTGGACTTCATTTCAAAATCAGCCAGCACATTTCTTGCAAGTTTTAACATGTGAGCAGCGTCAAGCAGACAATAAATATTGCTCTTCCCGTTGGGATGTTGAAAGAACGGTATTAAATTATTTTGTTCAAGTGAACAGCCTAAATATTCATAAGCCTTTATATTGGATGATGCACCATCACAGGTCAAAGATCTTACGGTGACACCAATTTCATCAAGCACAATTATTGCTGTTTTTATTAATTCTGATAGCATTTCCCCAGGCAAATTATTTGCAATAAAAAAATATGCAATTGGACACTTAAAGCGTACACCGTATGAAACTATCTGAAATACAAGAGCTTCAGAAGCTAATTTTTCTGGATCACTTACAGCAATTGGTCCTAAATCAACGTAACCCACGACTTTGTCCAATTTTTGATCATAGGCTAAATTTTCTTTTAATGCCATGCCATCAAATATTAAAGCAACATTTTTTAAATAATTTTTTTCCGGTAATTTGACTTGTTCTTTTAAATATTCGATTACTTCAGATAAGAAACCAACATTACAATTGAAGAGTGACAAAGATCGTCGTATTGTTTCTACATGAGGCAAAGTTGTATATTTTCTTAAAAACTCATAAGCCTTGGGTGAATAGAAATTTAAAGTTAGAGCAAAGGCTTTCACTTCCTCACTATATCGAACACCATGTGGATTACTTGGTGGTCTTTTGAATTCCTTACAGATATCAGCAAAACGCCCTTGGATAATATTTTCAATTTCTGACTGCCGCGTATACTTTTTAACCGTTGCCATCAAGGAAGACATATCTTGATGTTTTTTAGTTTGCCTCGTCACTTTTTGCTTAAGCATCTTAGTTCTCTTCTGAAGTATTTGTTCTTTAGTTGACTTTATTTTCACTTGCACGCCCCTATCAATCTTTGCGGGAACGGGATCTTCACTGCTGACCTAAGAAAACAAGAAAACTTTGTGAAATCAGTACTTTACGTTATTAATTTATTTGTTTGTTTTATTAATCGTTATTAAATACAAGTAGTGCCGCGTGGTTTTACCCACATTGCTCCGCTCCTAAGGATCCTAGAGTGATGGTAGATAGCCATTTTGAAGAACTCGGTTAAGGTGAAACCGTAGCCGGGTAGCCCGTGAAATACATTTATTTACGTTTTTTGCAATTTCCAGGTCAGTATCATTCTACATGTTGAACTAAATATGATTTGTAGTCGTAAAAATTATGGACATATATATGTTCATAATTTAATTCGACCTAATTCAAATCTCTCTAAATGCATATTATCCAATCGAATGATTTCCTAATTTCATGAAATCATGACATTTGAGGCCAAGTCTAACTTAAGGAGTTGTATTGCTGACCCTATTCTATAAAACCGTATTTATTACGTTCACTAATCATATTCTAATCAACGTACAACTTGACCTGAAAAAAGCACAAAACGTTAAAACAAAACGATTTCCACGATTTTTTTCGATTCCCCTTAACAAATGCAAAAAGTGATTTTCAATTCCGGCTGGTAGACCCAGAGATTAGCACGTTTAACAAAACAATAAAAAAACAAGTCTTCAGATTTATAATATGAGTATGCATTTATATGACATAATGACATTGGAGCAGTGATAACGGCCGCGACTTACGAGTCATGTGGGTTCGACCCAAGCAGACATTTAACTTTGGGTCAATTATTTCATCCCCAATATCTTCAATACGGTGAAAAAATGTCGTAAGGAAACCGATGTGCGAATTTTTCGTTCTACCAAAAAACTCGGACGTATCCCTCTCATAAAAAGAGGAGGCCTGTGTCCCGGTAGTGGGATTATAGGCAGAGGCCGTTAAGGCTTTCATACGTGGACAGAAACAACACACCACATTATTTGAAGGCGCGCTCTATTAAATAATGTGGTGAATCCTTTCTGTACCTTCATGAGTAAGCAAAAATGATGCACCAGACATTTAGGGGCGCCTCCATTAGCAAAAAATAATAATACACTAGACATAAAGAGACGTCATCGTGGTAGGTAAGTATAAATTAAGCGTCAAATAAGAAGCTTCATGCTTCGTGTCGTAGTTAAGGTTACCACGCCACGGTCAGCACTAACGCGTTTAAATGGTAGTATTTGAATCTGTACATAATTTTGTATTATATAATACACAAATAATTGACATAAAACGACTGTATTTATATTTAGTAAAGGAAAGGGAAACTTACAGATAACTTGATAAGATTGCTTATATTTTCAAGAACTTTTCGACATTGTTTTTTATTAGTTTGTTCCTCAATATTGCAGCCAGCACGTTTCACTGCTGTTTCCTTAAGTGGAGAATTTCCTTCATAAATGTCAGAATTAGTGCTTGGTACAGCTACAGGAGCTATTTGCACCATAAGCTGTTCATGTAATGAACTTACTGTCTGAAAATCATAATTTATTTTACACAAACTTTGTATTTGCAATACATTTGGACTATATTTCTAAAAATATAATATTTTGTAATATAGATAATCATGTTAAATGTTTACCTTGCCTGGTGATACTATTTCTTGATTTATTATATTAGGAACTGCTGTTTGTTTTAAGCGCCTTGTTGTTGAATAATAATCTGATTCAAGAAAATGTAAATTGCAAATCCGTGCACTTTCATAAAACGTCATTTTCAATGGTACAATGGATAACCACAATTTTCTCCGAGTACTATTTTTAGGAAATCTAAAAAAAAAAAATTTCATGGATATTAAAATAGTTAAAATAATGAGAAACAAAAATTAAATATCTAAAAAATAACACAGTATGCCAATGTGATGTACAATGATTAGGAAAAAAATATATGTTCCACGGAAATTCCCAGATATATCCTCAATATGGTCACACTACTTCAGCATGACATAAACAAAATTAAAACCGTAAACAAACATTATAATTGCACATAGTCAATTAAATTCAATGTAAAACATTGTAAAACTATTTGATCCTGACATAGTTATCATTTACTAATATGTTGAGAACACTGTTAAAACGTTTTATGAAGAAATAAAGTGAAAATACAAAGAAATATGTTTTGCAATGATTCAATGTCATAAATCACTTACGGGTGAAATCTTATATCACTTCCTGGACACCACCTACTTCCGCAACCACGCACAATACAATTTTGCACCATTTCTTGAATTATAACAATTACTATCGTGAAAAATTCCAAATAAAGCTGTAAACCGCAAAGTAAACAGCCGCCATATTGGCTCTTATTTATTTATTTTGACTTAGGGCTAATGTTGCCACATTATCGAATCCTCGGGAAAGGGGATTGTAATTCCAGTATCCGCCAACCCAGCTATGCCTAAGACCAAAAATTTTGGGATTTTTAATTCAACTTATAGCATTTCAACTATTTATTAATAGGAACATTATTTGAGAGTGTTTACTTCTGATTTGGTTAGTGTGGTAAGTAATCCTAAGAATTTACTAGGAGATTCAAAAAAGGAGATGGCAATACTATTGTCCACACCAAAAAGAGAAGTCGGCCCACAGAGAGTGAGATAGAGATATGTAGGTATTTGACTCAAGCTGTTGTTCCGAGTGTGGGCTCCATTTTTATCTATATCTTCATGGACATTGGTAATTGGTAACGTCAACTTTGTGTCAATTAATGGGCGCATTCCGTATTAGACAAATAGTGATAATATCGCGAAGCCAACCAAAATAAAAATCAGTACTAATGATCTGATAGCTCTTAAATTTTTTGACTATTCAATTTGGTCGGGTTCGCGATTTTATCACTTTTGTTGCATTTCGGAACACGGCAATTGTCAAATGCCACTGTCAATGTCAATTCCTGTATTTTGTTTTGTGTTATCATAAATCAGTATCTATCAGTATTTACTAAAGGATTCTTCTGTAATTTTTCAGTCAACAGGTAATTCCATTAAAAAAATTCTTCAAAATGAGTCGCAGGAAACGCACAAAGGTAAATTACTGTTATGAAATATCAACGATGATCATCATTGTTTTCTTTTTATTTGTTTTGATGACCAGGTTATGTTTATTGATCGTAGGTTGAAACCCGCGAATTGGATGAAAAATTAAAACAAGATGATTCTGAATCTGATCAGTCAGAAAAGAGTAAGGTCACTTCGTCGAGTCCCACATCAGTCGGGGGTCGCCGGGAGTCGTCATCGAGCCGTACCGCCGAAGTTATAAAAGAGACGAAGGAGAAAAAGGAAGATGTTAAAGTGGATGATACTAAGAGTGACGATATCGAGGAAATTAACTATAAGGAAATGCTTAACAGGTATAATAAAATCTATATAGTCTTTCAGATCGTATTTCGGTGGCTAATCCCAACGAAGACTAGACTTCGGCGCGGGTGATTTAAAGTGCACGAGTGTGTGCGCTGACACAGGCGCACTCGCTCTTCCGTCACTCTCATAATCCGATGGTTTTTTTTTGAGGGTAGTAAATCATCAAATAACTTCTCCCGCTTTTACTGAGTAAAACCCACCCAGTTCCTGTTCCCTCAGTTGCCTGTGTGCCAGGGGCTGCCGTGTCTCTTTCGAACAACCCGCACCCGTGGCAGGTATCGGCCCTTGCGGGCCCCATCATTTTTTGTGCTGACATCTCTTTGAGGCGCGCGTGGAACACAACGCGCCGTCGACTTGGGCTTGGTCCTTACTGGACAGCGAGCTACCCATTACTCGCCGTCCGCAAGCCCACGCCTACGGTGGCTGGGAATCAGCCTGGGATTTCCGACGCCCAGGTCATCTCCTGCGGAGTATAATGCGTTGGTTAACGTGCTTTCCGAGACACGACGGTATACACACCGCGGACTTCCAAACTACAGGCTGAAACTAAGAAATTCCTAATAGAAAAACTTGATAACACTTTGCCCGACCTGGAAATCGGACCCAGGACCCCACGCTCAGCAGTCTTGTTAGAGACAATGAGACCAACAGGGCAGTCCTTTTTTTTTCATTACTCCTAAACAAAATCCTCCTCGCCCTTTCAAATGCTGCACTAGGTTAAGTAAATATCATGTCCTTCCAAATCCTAGGCATTAATATTAAATATTTCTATGTGGTCAATAAAGAAACAAATTAATTTACAGCTTGGAAGGAGCAGCATTCCAGTCTCGGTTGCCCTTTGATAAGATGTCATCTTTAGAAGCCGAGTGTTTCTCTGATCTGCAAGGCCCTTCGAGCCATGCATTTGTTCAAATAAGGAACCGAATACTGAAGCTGTGGTTTGAAGATCCCAAGAAACAATTGACTCAAGAAATTTCGGTTCAGAAAATGGAAGTAAGTTACCTGTGGAACTATGTAGTTGATGTAAAGTATTAAGTAAGGAAACTTGATTGATAGGATAATTAACTGTCAATTACAACTTAAATTGTTTGTATATTCACAACACTACTGTCATCCTGTGGTTCGACTGGTCTATTGGATCTATTAGCTATCACATAACAGATTGACTCTGTGTCACTTTGCTCAACAATCAAATTTTCTGACTTTACATTAAGAGCGTTTATTCTGAAAGTTCGCATCGTCGCAAATAGCTGTCAAAAATTTACCTGTTTTTATTAATTTGTTAAAATTACTATATGAAAATGTGAAATATCGCTAACTAGTGACCTAAAATATGAATAATGATTTGCAATTACAACACTGAATTTGATAATGCAACCGTTTTAGGTGCAAAAAAGGCATTTGCAAAGTTTCAAAAATCTTTTTTTTTACATCTAAAACTAAATATTCGGTGTTGAAATGTTAACTACTGCATTTCATAATCAATATTTTAGGTCACTAGTTAGCGATATTGCAAATTTTCATTCAGTAATATTGCCAAATTAATCAAAACAGGAAAATATTTGACAGCTATTTGCGACATTGCCAACTTTCAGAATAAACGCTCTTAAGTACATTAATGGTTTACTGATCAAATCAAATGCTGAACTAAACAACCCATTTATATGTTATACCTACTCTCTCTAATTTATCTCCTTAAAATTATTTCAGGCTCCTTACAATGGTGATGCAGGATTAGTATTGAGGACACATGCATTCTTAGAAAGACATGGTTTTATAAACTATGGTATCTATGAGCGAACTACTCCTATTCCTACTCCACCTAAAGGCAAACAGAGGCCAAAAGTCATCATCATTGGAGCAGGTAAGAACATATTTTTAGTTATTGTTAATACCGATAAACCTGTGAAATAACTTGCTGGTAAGTCATACTTCATGCATATTTGTAGCACAATCAACTACATATCGTCTCTGTAGAGTATAAAGGTCAGGAATGCAATTATGATTATTTTTATTTCATATTTTTTTTCAAGAAAACTTTCTTCACAAAAAATTCACAAAAACTTTATCACAATTTGACTATAAAGATTTTGAAGGAAACAAACAAACGACGTTTTCAATTTACCCACACTTTATTATAAAGTTAAAACATATACCCCCTTTTTTATAAATGGTGGTTAAGGTTAAGAGGTGTTTAAACGTCAAAAATGTATGGTTAAACAGCCGCTTATCATTGGTTAACTTTAAGCAACGTTTATAAATAAGGGGATAGTGGGTAAACTGAAACTTCATTACCTGATTAAATAATTCGGTAAAAGTATACCGAATTATTAGTAATTATACTTAGGAGTTATTGTGATGATTATTTGCCATCCACTTCAAGTGTTACTTTTTATTATAAGTATAGTTTCATCAACCCTCCGCATACTCTTTCTGTTGTAGAATTTAGATATTGGTTTGTGCACATACCATTACCTTAAGATACTGTTGACATTACAAATTGAATGCTGGAACCAACTTAAACATAATAAATAACTGTAATAAACAGCAGTACCCAACAAAAACGGTCCCCTGGTCAGCCCAGAAAATAGGGAAATAAAAAAAAACAATTTAGACTAGATTCATACTGGTTTAGCCAGCCTAGCGATCTAACAAACAGCTTCACAGCATTAGAGGAGGAGAAAGATCAGAGTACTAGTGAAAATCAACCTCATCATCATCATGTGCCTAGCCTTTTCCCAACTATGTTGGGGTCGGCTTCCAGTCTAACCGGCAGCTGAATACCAGTATTTTACATGGAGCGACTGCCTATCTGACCTCCACAACCCAGTTACTGGGTAATACGATACCCCTTAGTAAGACTGTCTGAGCTAGTGAAAATCAACCTAATTATCAAAAATAATCCAGACTACCTCCAATATTTATTGATAAAGTAAGAAAAACTAAACCAATAATCGAGTTATACAAACATGCACAAGACAACTCTCCTGTCAAGGTTTTACGAAAGGATCGCGTCAAAATACAACCAAAAATATTCGAAACATATACCAACACTGTTAAACAACGGAAATAAATAAAAAGAAACTGAATTTTGTAATTGGGTACTTACTAAACTACGAAAGAAATAAGTTACAAACTCATTCTTACGAAAATTCATCCATCAACTTGCACTGATGATATTAAAGAAATACTAGCCGAGTGAGGACTCATTACTACTGCCAGGGGTGCGGGTTGTTCAAAAGAGATACCGTGGCCCCGTGCACACAGGCAACTGAGGGAACACTGGTGGGTTTTAGTTAGTAGAAGTCTGACACCTGCTCCACCCAGAGCAGGAGAAGTTATTTGATGATTTCCCACACAAAAAAAAAAGAAAAGAAGAACACTACAAATATTTGGAATATCAAGGACAGAATTACCAAATAGCCCTTGTCAATATTTGTCATTGTCTGGATTTCTTTATCATAAAGGACCTGCTTTGCCGTTGTGTCGTTTTTCAGGAACCACAATCCAAATGTGAAAACCCACAATGTGCATATTGTGCATGCTTCAAGTGTAATTACCGACATGCTGTTGACTGTACCTCCATAAATATGATTAAATGATGATAAGTTTGGCATAAAGTTTCGTCTATTTGTTTGTTATTTTACAAGAATAATTAAAACCATTTTCTCAAAATTACAGGAGTCTCGGGTTTGGCTGCTGCACGACAACTGATATCATTTGGTTGTGAAGTCGTTATCCTAGAAGGAAGAGATCGAGTTGGAGGCAGGATTGTAACATACAGAAAAGGACCTTACGTAGCAGATTTAGGTTCGTTTTTTTTAAACTATAGTCAGAGAAAATTATTATTAACATTACAACATTTCAAAATATAGCTACCATAATAATGATATAAGACTACCCCAATGTTACCTAATGCTTGTTTGGAGTAACCCTTAAGTTAAGGCGTCAATTATTTTATCATGAAGATGGCTACAATGAATTGAAACAAATAAATCATCATGAATCTAAATACATCTAAATAAAACATAAATATTCTACATTTTCAGGTGCTATGGTCGTGACTGGTTTGGGTGGTAACCCAGTAACAACACTATCAGTACAGATGAACATGGAATTGCATAAAATCAAGCAGAAGTGTCCTCTTTATGAAGCAACTGGTAACCAAGTGCCTAAGCATAAGGATGAAATGGTATGTAAAGAGTATATTCAAACAGGCAGAACCCATTTCTTGTCTGTACAAGCACAAACTTTAATAGGATGTGTGAACATTATAGCTTCGATCCTTTTACAATGGATGTGTCCGTGGAAAGTGCTTGGGCGTTAACTTTCTCACTTGATTCCTATATTGCTCAAATTGTGTTAGCCTGTGTAGCCTGGTTTACCACGGTATGTAGTATGTATATAATATTAATTTGTATAGTTTTGACTTTGGCGGTTTATGGTTTTTATTGACAGTTATGTGTATTTCGTTTACTTCTATAATTATTCTGCTAACTACATATAATTATGTGAAGATTTGTAATTGGCTGTCAGTCACATTTTCGATTTCTTAGTCTATTTTGTTTAGCTGTAATAGTGTATTTTCCAATTTTTGAAAAGTACTATAATTTGAAGATTGGAACGAGATATTTAACAGAAAAATAAAAATAAATTTATTTCTATCCATTTTCTCAATTAAAAACGATTTAAACCAAATGTATTTTTCGTTGTTTTGAATTTACCTCTAAAACGCTTCTTACGATGGCATTTTATCACGTGACGTCAACTTTGTGTAAACTAAAGTAGTTAGTAAGTAATTAAGTGAATGTCGAGTTTATAATAACAAGATTTTTAATGGATATACTCGTAAAGTGATATTACTTGTGTGCGGTGCCTCTGTGCACAAATACTTCAAAAACGGTGCCAAACTAAGTATTTGTACCGGTGCCGTATAAACAAAGTTGACGTCACATGTTACGTGATAAATATGCCGTGTTCCGAAATGCAACAAAAGTGATATTATCGCGAACCCGACCAAATTGAATAGTCAAAAAAAATTAAGAGCTATCAGATCATTAATACTGATTATTATTTTGGTTGGCTTCGCGATATTCGCTATTCATTCATTCACTATTTGTCTAATACGGAATGCGCCCATAGTCATCGTAAGGAGCGTTTTGGCGGTAAATTCAAAACAACGAAAAATAAATTCGATTTTAGTCGTTGTAATTTGAGAAAATGTGTATTAATAAATTTATTTTTATTTTTCTGTTAATTATATCGTCCTAACCTTCAAATTAAAATGGTTTTTATGAAATCGGAAAATACCCTATTCTTCCAAAGGAAATAAATAAACCGGCTTGAGTTGCAGTCTGGACTGGCGAATTTGTGTAAGAATGGTATATTTACCTTAGTTAACAGGAACACTCATATGACCAACTATTACTAGTAATATTGAAATGTCTATGCAATTGGTTACTTGAATAACCTACAAAGTTTGAAGGTTCTCGGAGGTTCAGGGGAGAATTGCTGGACTGCCCACAAAATATTTTTCATAAAAAACATAGCAATCCACGAAATACTTTTATAGATAAGTACGTGTTTTTGTTCAGGTGGAGCGTGAATTTAACAGACTTCTGGATGCTACGTCTTATCTGTCACACCAAGTGGACTTTAATTATTTCAACGACACGCCCGTCTCTCTCGGCCAAGCGTTGGAATGGGTCATCAAACTGCAGCAGAAGAATGTGAAACATAAGCAGGTACTAATCAATAAAAGCGAATTAATTGAAATAAAACATAGTCTAAAGCCAATCCTGTATCAGCCAACTTCGGATCGTGCTGATTAGTATACAGACATTTTTCTGCACAGTTTTGATAACAATCGTACAAATCTGTTTCGTGCCACCACTTGCTTGGTTCCCGCACAGACCTTTGTCTTCATATGTTTGCAAGAGACAAAAGGACAACCATGTTCGCTCTCAACACTTACGTGCGAAACCGCAACATGATAGTCCAGGACAGTAAACTTGTATTTGAAATGGATATTGATGAAATCGTTACGAAATCGCCAGCTCTCTAAAACCACAAAGTCATACATACGCATCTCAAGTATGGCACCCACAATATGGTAACCCATAATCCCTAGTAATATTATAAATTCGAAAGTAACTCTGTCTGTCTGTAATGCTTTCACGCGTAAACCGCTGAACCGATCGTCACGTTATTAGGCAGAGATATAGCCTGAGATATGGAGAAGGCCATAAGGCTTCTGTTTTACGCGATAACTGACATCCACGCGGGCGGATGCGCGGGCAAAAGCTAGTATGTTTATAAGTCCAAAAAGGTCAGGTGCGTAGTACTCGCAATTGGTGTGCGTGTACGACCAGACATATGAGCATAAACGAGGCAAAAGGAGTGACGCGTTTTAATTTTGAAAACGAGTGAAACGAGTTTTATACATATTAAGTGTTATTTTAGCCGCCCCTGAGCAGTGTGAAAACCTTCGAATCAACATATTACATCTCACTGCTAATACTCTTCGCTCCCGGTCTACATCTAGATTGTCCCACAAATCCTCCGCTACAATTTGCCCCAGATATTTAAACTGAAGAACACAGTTCAAGACACTCCCAAACATACTTAACTAGCAAAATGTGGGCGTATTATAGGTATACCACTACTTAGCTCTTTGGAAATAATAGGCGTGATGTCAAGTTATGTGTAATTAATTAATAATACATATTAGCCACTAAAGGAGCTTCGTGGAAAATATGAAAAAATACCGATAGTTTTTTTGCGTTTTAGACCAGTGTTTACGTTCTTTTTTTTTTTCTAGGTGCAACATCTAAAGGCACTCATAACGCTGCAAGAGAGACTTAAAACTAATATAAACAAGTAAGTAGTAAAGTAAAAGTTAGGTATTTACAGAAATATTAATATTATTTCAAGAAAAAGTCATTCAATGGGATTAAATGAACTTAGAGGCGGGTTTTTTTTTAAGGTGGGAAATCATCAAATAACTTCTCCCGCTCTGGGTGGAGCAGGAGGGTGTGTCAGACTTTTACTGACTAAAACCCACCCGTGTTCCTTCAGTTGCCTGTGTGCCAGAGGCAGCGGTATCTCTTTCGAACAACCCGCACCCTGGCAAGAACTTAGAGGGGGTGTATTGATGATTTTAACTAGAATAAATTTTTTTAAGGTCGTGAATCATATTTTAATTATCATACAACCCAATACTGACCTGCATATTGCAAAAAACGTAAGAAAATTTGAACTTCACGCACTATATACCTTAAGCGCATCCACCTTAAGTGGTTATTATGTGTGAGTAGTTATGGTCCGGTCGGAGAGGCTTGTGGCTTGGTCCGTGGATGAGTGACCATCTTTATTTACCAAGACCCCTCCATGCCTCGGAGAACACGTTAAGCTGTTGGTCCCGGCCGTCATTCGTGGACACTTTGATAGTCGTTACGGGTTGTCAGAAGCCCGAAAGTCTGACAACCAGTCTCACAAAGGGCTTCGTACCACCCCGTATGTGGGTTGTGGAGGTCAGATACGCAGTCGCTCTGTTTAAAATACTGGTACTCAGCTGCAATTCGGTTAGACTAGAAGCCGACCCCAACAAATTTGGCAACGTAGTTGGGAAAAAGCTAGGCAGATGAAGATTGTGTGTGTGTGCGTGCGTGCGTGTGCGTGCGCGCGCGCGCGCGCGCGCGTGTGTGTGTGTGTGTGTGTGTGTGTGTGTGTGTGTGTGTGTGTGTGTGTGTGTGTGTGTGTGTGTGTGTGTGTGTGTGTGCGCGTGTGTGTGTGTGTGTTGAGCAGTTATAGGTCATGCCAATACGAGAGAGAATAAAGATTTTAAATCGAATCCTTTTTGCCAGGATGTCCGATATGAAAGAGCTCTTGCAGTCTATGAAAGCCGAGAAGGACGCTTTGCTCGTAGAGAAAGACAAAGGTGTAGAAGGAGACGCGAGTGTCTTGCAAGAGTTCAATTTTCGCCGCCTGAATAGAGAGATGAACCTGCTATGTAACGAATATGAGGGACTCGTCACCACTAATGCTACGATTGAAGAAAAATTGGCGCAGCTGGAAACGAATCCGCCAAGGTATGTAAACTATTTATATTCGACTTTCAATTCTCATTTTCGAATTCCTTAATTCACATTCAGCATATTTTTAATAGTGGTCAAGTTATGCGCCATACTAATAATATATTTCAAAGGACGCCGTACATTCGTCATATTTTACTGAATAAACTAACACGTTACAATACTGATGTTTTCTACCATCAGTGTACAGAAAAGTAGCAATGTGTTGATAAATAAATTGTTACTTTGATCAAAATCAAAAGTCATTTGTTCATACTAGGCTGAGAGTCAGCTCTTTTTGAACGTCAAAATTACAAAAGACAGTCCCCCAAAACGCCCGCCCTTCACCACTTCCTAGTGCTTTAGCTGGGTATGAGAAGTGGCGCAACAAACTCCCGGTCAAAATTCAATAAATTCAATCTCTAATAAAAGCTTTTTTTAGTTCTGTGTATTTGTCGGTACGCGATAGACAAATACTCGACTGGCACTTTGCTAATTTGGAGTTCGCGAATGCAACACCGCTGGGCAACCTGTCACTCAAGCACTGGGATCAAGATGACGACTTCGAGTTCACTGGGAACCATTTAACAGGTACGTTTATTATTCTACTTCAGGTCAACCACGTCAGTAGTAATAATTGAACTACGAAAACCGCCTTAATTGCTACGAAATAAAGGTGCTGTCATTATCAATTCAATCTACAATGTGTAACAGGATAAACGCAAGACCTGAAAGTAGTTTGTTCCTAATTGACTACTGAATCGATTTTAGTAACTTTTAATATGGTTTTTTTTATTATATATTCTGCCCTACCTATCACCGATTGAGCCAAAGAAAATACAATCTTATTTCAGGGCTATAAGACTAAATTTTAAATGCATCATGCTATGGTCAACCCGTTTTTTTAATAAGAACAGTACCTAAGATTAATAAAAATAAGTTTTGGTCATTGTAATAGGCTTTTAACCCGGTACTCTAATTGGGGTCTATGAGTTCTTGCGTTAATTATGTTACACTTTGTATAGACGGATAGACTACCTACTAATGTCTGTTCTCAAACTAATGAAACAATGTTCCAATTAAAAACGCAAACACTATAAAGGGCTAAGCATTTAGTTAGGCATTCATCTATACTAAGAAGGATTTCGCCGTGCCGTGCCGTGCCGATTGTGCCGTGTGGTGCCGGACGTAAAGAATAGCACCATCCCATTGCTTCCCGTGGGTGTCGTAGGAGAATGGGCAGCAGCGTTCTCTATGCATTTTACGACCATACTGCCATCGCCAGCCCGCCTGCCAAGCGTGGCGATTATGGCAAAACCCCCTTTTTGGGGGAGGCTTATGTCCAGCAGTGGACGTCTTTCGGCGGAAATGAAGAAAGATTTAACTTAAACCATATCTTTTCCGTCAAACCAAGAACAAAGTTAACCGTACCGATAATAAATGAAACGGGACTTCAGCTTAGAAAGTACCTACAAAAATTAAAAATTAAAGTTGTTATCTAAATTAACCTGCGCGGTGATTGCGCAACACCCTAACAGCAGGAATAGTTTTAATTTTGACAGTTTCACAAAATTCATTGCATTTTTACGTTGATGAGTTACCTATTCTGGCAAATTTTCTGAGAATAATCTAAGCAATTTGTTTTTTTTTCTATTTAGAAACGAGATTGCTCCAACTCAATATCCTTTGCTTAACATTAAAATTAACTTATTTGTTGATTCTAACCTCAAAAGTATTTTTAACGATATTGAAATATCTTGGTTATTCAGATGTTATTTTCAAACAGGAAGCTGTTTATTACGTGAAAACAAACCAATCTCACTATATTTTGTTTCTGTACATGGGAAACAAAAGTCAGGTCCATGTTCAATTTGGCCATTGCTTTTCAAATCATCAATAGTAAAACTATTTCACAAAAAATCTCCAAATAAGATATTTACAACTAACTATACATAGACCCATCACGTTAATCCCGAGCTTTATAAATTTTGTGAAAAAAATCATTGTCTTTCGAATAATTAATTTAAATTAATTAATTAATAATTTGAATTATGATTTACCATTATAGTCAGCATTATCGTTTCAGCAGAAAGACGTCCACTGCTGGACATAGGCCTCCCCCAAGCACTATTATAATGAATTAATTTAACATTCTATTATGTTCACAATCTTAAATGGTTTTCATAATCTACAACCCTTGCTGCATTCTCACGAATACAAAAAATAACAGAAAACATCGAAAGACTAAGAGTTACTGCCATCATCTTTGACATGAGCATTCGATTTCGTAGATCACAAAATCTTACATGGTAAATGCGAGCTCTTTGGAATCCTAGGTAAAGCACTCGATTGGATTAAAAAACTACCTAGACAACAGAAAACTAATGTGTTGAAATAAACCAATTAAATGATTAACTTGTTAACATTCTCATTAGTCACTTTTACTACACGCCATACTGTGTAATTTTTCTCTTTGTTGCCTGTACTCCTCTTCAGTTTGACTACTGTAGAAGAGTACAATCAACAAAGGAGAAAAATTTACAAGGAAGCAAAAAGGAGAAAAGCTTCTCGTTACTACGAGAAGGTTAATCAAAGGTGCACGAAACTGAAACTGTTATTTTGATTTATGTAATTGTTTTTACCGCCATAGCAACACAGGTATTCAAAACGCCGTTGCACGTGTTTAGTACAGACTATAAAGCTAGGTCAAAAACGTTTCTTTCTTTCCTTTTAGGTAACTTATTTTCCTTTCTTCTTCTCTACCATTTGGGGATCTTTGCGTAGTTTGTGATAAATAAAATGAAATACGTGTGGCAATTAGCAAGGCATCCTTACTGCAATGGCCAGCATAAAGCAAGTCACATTGTTTTCCGTTTCCGTTATTATTAGTGTGTCAATTAGCGACATTACCGTAATGTGTATTAATTGTCACCGTATGCGACATGGCTTAATTAATTTAGAGCCTCCATTTGGTTCCGTACTACAAACGGATATCTAATCATTATAAATGATACAGGGCTCGACTATTATCTAAAAGTCGAATTGTGGCTCTGCTGTTGATTGTGGTAATGACAAAAAACTAGAACTCCGACATATTTCGCGTGAATTAACTACTTTAAACCATGAAACTCATCAATCAACCAAAGGTACGAGATTAGCTGATCGATGAAGTGACAAACGGCATTGATAAAGAAACACTCCATTAGAATGGTTTCCGTCGCTAATCACCTGGGCATTAGGGCGTCGGGCCTACGAGACGGCAATAACTTCAATTAGCCGATGCCACGGCACTCGTTAGCGTTTTACTGAACGTTTCCGTGCAATCCAGCACGATCGATGCGCTATTGTATCACACACAAAAGATGCTACCGAATGGCAATAGTTGTCCCTATAAGGGTTGTTTTACCTCGGTGTGATAATTGTTTCCACTTAGGCCATCCTATCTAAGCAACGGTGAATCTGCTGGGCTTATAAGGCTTTTGTATATAGCTACATATTTTATTCGCCTAGCCTTTAACTAAATACATTTAGTGTCATTGATAGCATATAGCGCAGGCTTACCAGTGATGTTATTGCTTTGCAAAATACACAAACTGCATCGTAAAAAGCCTTAAATAAAGTGCAACGTTTTGTCCACAAAATGCTTTCGCAGTGAACATCGATTCTTTGCGAGTGTGACTCGATGGTGGCTCCGTTCGTGCCCAAGGGCTTGCTCCGTTATGAATGTGGAATTTTCGAGTTAGTGGCTGGTTGTGATCTTTAGCAGCGGATGGCGGATTTTAGCCCCGAGCGTCGGTTCGTGTCAATAATTACTATCATTTCTGGCCGCAAGTTTCCATCTACAGCCGATAAATTACCAACTGACTTCTGTGAATAGTCATAATGACCGTTGCAGAAAACGCGAGCCCAGTACTTAGCTACTTTACACATGTGTAGGACTGACAACTAAGACATACTCGTTTAGCTTGTTCATGTTTAATTATAGCTTAAGCAAAAGTTAGACGTAAGTAGTGTAAGCTACATAAATAATGTTGCTTGTCTACTATTCGTTAACCAGATTTGCATAATGTATTCTTCTGAGTTAGCGTCAGGTTGTCGCTGTCAGTTGCTGAATAAAATTACATTTGTTTAGATTTCATTTATGTTGGTCGATTACGCGTTAAATATAAAAAGGGAAGGAGTGAAATGTTGCGTCCGTTGTTCAGTCAAAAGATATGTATCGCGACATCCCCGAGACGCCTCTTTTGTAAGTCGGCTGTGCGTGTGTTGTCGGCCATATTTCTTGGTGTTTGCTCGGTCCGTGGTGTGTTCGCGGCGTGGGTAGTTGAAAAATGACATCTTGATTGTTGTGCGTTATTCTACTCATGAGAATGTCGAGTCGCAATGGTCGCGTGCACCGCCATTGTTGGGGTTCTCAGCCCCAGGCTCTACAAATTGAACGATTGTTAACCGTTCCTTGAAAACTTTGTTATCGTGACTTGTCACGGAATTATGTGTAGGTACTTACGGAGATAACATATTTTGTTAGGATATTATAGTAAATATAATATTTAAACCTGGTTCCGTGTGGTGCCGAACGTAAAAGAATAGCACCGTTCCGTTTCTTCCCGTGAGAGGGCGACTAAGGGACTTACTAGAGAATGGGCAGCAGCGTTCTCTATGCATTTTACCACCATACTGCGATCGCCAACCCGCCTGCCCAGTGTGGCGATTATGGCAAAACCCCCTTTTGGGGAGGCCTATGTCCAGCAGTGGACGTCTTTCGGCTGAAATGATGATGATGATGATGAAACCTTGTTCGCACTGCAGCACAAGTCGCGCTACAAGCTTTGCGTCTTGTGCCACGCGTATTAGTAACCTTTTTGTTCCGTTGCTGATACATTTTGGCATATCTATTTTTGGAACGGATTTTGGGACCTTCTACCAAGTTCATAATATGATCTTGGTAGAAGGTGCATTTTGTATTGGTATATTATACCAATATATGATATAAATTAAGACATAAAAGTATATCTTATTGATGTCCATTGTCCCCAGACTGTAACGCAACAAAAACTAATTAATTGTGTCTAGAACTGGAAACTAAATTAAAGATTTTAACATTGACACCCACACTGGTAATAGGTAACAATAACTACTATTTAGTTGGCATACCTAATATCTACAAACATAGAAATTCTGTATTACGGTAGTTTGAGTTATTTGTTGATTTAGCTAATGCCTATTTTTCAATAGGTTGGCGTTACTGCAACCAGAATACATTTTACATTCCAATGATAATTACACCCTGCAATAATTTACCGACTTGGTATAACGACTGAGGCATTCGCAAATCATAAATAAAACTAACAAAGCCACGGTCAGAATGAATTGTAAGCTGTTTAGCTGTTTACCAACGACAAATGGCGTTTGAAACAAGTCCCCGAGGTGGCGGCGAGGGCCAAATGATCGGACTATAGAAGAGCTCACGGCGGCAACAAGTTTTGATAAGAGTGTGCGTGGCAAGATGCGAGGCAGTAATGAATGTGATACAAGCGCGACCTTCCTCATTTATCACTCGCTCTATGAATAAAATATCTCGACGTTCCTTTCGGATAGTGTCTGGTCGTGCCGGGACGCTTACGGCTCACAGCCGGGCGATCACAATCTTCAGCCTAGTACCTAATAATGCTGGGCTCTCAGGAGAAATTCACACTATTCGCTCTTGTTACGTCTCTTTGTTTGGTGCAAAACAGCCACTAGGGAATATTTCGTTCAGATTTCTGAGTACCTACCTACAGTCTATTTTCTTATTTCTTCGATCCGTTATCGAAGTGAGCAATTGTGTACTTGTAGTTAGGTGTGTTAATACTTTTTGATTACTATTGATTTTGGAACTTTATTTTCGTTTAATAACTGACATTTACATATTTTATGATCGCTTGTGATGTTTATACTGAAATAAAATGTGAAAACGGTGTATTAAAGGTTTGTAGATAGCCTTGCTAGTGTAAATACTTAAGACTTGAAGACCCTACGCCCCTATCCTATCCATACACAATTCAGTCTTCCTTAAAATCATAGCTATAAGTTAACTGTTCTAACGGAGAGAATACAGGGTTATCATCGTTGTGAATGCTTAATAATCACGTTCGATTCCGCGACAATCCTGGAGTTCATGACCACGGTAGTGGCCAATGGCGTTTGTTGCGACGTATGGCCGGTATAGGGCGCTATTATAACATTTGGAGTCGTGGTTTGATCTTAAGAAATTGCCGCTTTTTTGATGTAAAAGCCGAAGTTACCAACATATAAAAAGACTTTAGCATGTCTTGTAATAAAAAACCGAAGTGGTTTAGAAAAGATAAATCTCAAAAAGTGGAAGTTGGTATAAGAGTTCCCGATGAGTAATGAAGTTATGGCGAAAAACCAGGATAGGATAGACTGACGAAAACTCCTTCTACAACGTGGTTTCCTAAGAAAGTATTTAAAGTAGTTATTGCTCACCAGTATGGTGTAAAGACATAAAGGTCTTTTGACTCACGAGGATGTCAATCGCGACGGTGGCGTAGCCTGCGGAGGCGTCAGGGGCGTGGATGAATAAGCAATGAAACGACGAATGGCTCTATTAGACCGCCATTGTTGCCTTGCGATCGCTCGACTTGCGCAAGCGACATGTATTGTTCGCGACTCGTGGCTTTCACTACGAGCGATGACGTCACAACGCTTGCGACCTAAATGCTTGCAGTGTTAGATGTAGTGCAATTTCCATTTATTGAGCCTTATATAGCTTGGAATGCACCCAATACGGTGGTAAGTCGTTGTCGCGACTACAATTCCTTGAATGTTACTTGTTTAATGTCTGAAGAAAGGGATTGATCGTAGTAAAGTTTATAGCTGAACTTTTTAGCTTTTATTTCAGTATAAACTTTAAATCTGTGGCGTAACAAGCTACTCAGTCGATTGCTATCAAATGTGTCTAAAAAGGAAACTTGGCCTCAGATAGTAAATTATTATTGTTAGAGACTAGCAGGAAAACCGTTGAAGAAGTAGTTTATCAAGATGGTTCCGTTTGACACGAATTTCTGTGGTGCACGTCACCGTGGAGGATTTATGTGGTACATTGTATTACCACAGGTCGGCACTTTGTGCGTCTAATTGACAAGTGTCCGGAAGCGAATGCGTCACACCTATCTAACGAGCATCGTGCACTTGATTGCACCCACTCGGCCCCAGTAACAAGCTGCTCATCTTCACCTATATCAAATTCCTCCATCTGACAGTTTTATTGACAATTTGAATGGAATATTGATTTTATGTAACAACTTCCTAAATTTTTACTTTGTGAGTCAAAGCTTTAAGCTCTCTATTGAAACTTTTTGGTATCCTCTATGGACCTCGCATAGAATGTAACGATCGGTACGAATATTAAGCGTAATAAGTGCACCGAGAAATAACTTGTTTTTGATAATTGTGCTAATCTGGCTGAATGCAGTGGAGCAGGACCCCCTGGGCGACTCCGGCCAGTAATATAATTTGCATCGTGTACGGTAGTAGTTTTATTGCCAACAATTGGCCATTATCTGAGAACATTTGCACGCCCGCCCGTCATACTGTTTAATATATTGTTTCTCGTCGACTATTTCTATTGGTCTAAATTTTACCACAAACATGACTGTGTCTAGAACGTCTGTTTTATGACTAGTGCCTATTATATTTATTACGGATTTTTGTCCCTACTTTTTCCCACAACATTGTAGTCAAAGCTCTCTATTAAGGCTTCACTAAATATATTTTGGGAGTGACAAAGGTTCAAATTTAATTTGAACTTACTACGTACTCATTCAAATTTTGATTATTCCACGTTAGTTTAAATCGGGTCTCCGCTCAACTTTCCTTTCATTGTAAAAGTTGTAATCCTCTTTGTGGACCCTAATTGAATTCACTGTTATGCTAATACTCTGATTTCCCATCTTATTTCGTTAATAGAGGTCTGTGGTAAACCAATTAAAGGGTACGTCTGTGGATTACTCAACTTTTGGCTAGTAGTTTGTGGGTTCTGCATGCACGAGAATTTGAATATTTGTTTGGTCCTTTCATGTAAATAGCCAGATCGTTTGCTACTTAGAATGTTATTTTATTATCATGGTTTTCGAACTATTCAGTAAAAGCTTGAAATCATCTAAAATGTTGCTGTCCTGCTGTAGCTGACTCTACAACAGCTCAGTTTGAAACGGTACCATCAAATCGGGAAGTAAATTGGAAGAACTGACCACATAAAAATTATTGTTTTCAATAATAGCTATGTACCTATGTTCTTTCGCATAGTGTGTGTCTGATGTGTGCAGATGTGTATGTGCGGCGGTGCATATGTCGCTTTATTGCGCGTTTCGGAAGGCTTAGCATTCCGCCCGTGGACTCGGTCGTCTCTAATGCTGGCGTATTGCGGTTTTATTAACGTTGTTTCCTTTCGTATTACATTCCGCAGCATCTTGTTCACATGTGAATGTATTATCTATTTTCCGGTGTACGAGGATTTTCTTTAAATCTTTCTGTCTTGTCGTGGCAGTGCAATTCAGGTTATTTAAAATACCTTTTCCAACCCGTTTAAATTTTTAAGTTGTTAGTGCCTTTACAAAGGCAAAAATAAATTGTTGATATAAGTACTATGTTGGATTATTTGCAGTTATAAACGACGCTGTAGTAAAAGAAATATGTATGTATTAGGTATGTGTTCATAGGAGCGTTGTGCAGGGTTGTGTCACTCCGTTCGGTCGAGTGCCCCGGCAGTCAGCGCAGCGTGAATTGCGGACGCCCGTTCCAGTGCCACTAGCGCTGCGCCGCCGCCGGCTGGCTACACAAAAAACTAATATTTTTATTTAACTTAAATCCGCTTAAACCTTTCCAAAAGTCACAAAGGATGAATTGTTTAACCAGAAAAATAAACTTTCACTGTACGGGAAGCACTGGAACATATTTCAATCCTGTTGAGATATTACGTTCTATGTAGTTTGGATCAGGGTGGTGTCGGTTCCAGTTGGTCACGAAAACTGCCCAGATGTCGACTGGAAGCGCAAAATGAAACACATTAGCGCTTCGGGTGACGTCAGTTCCCTTTTTTTGTCGCGCCGCCTGTGAAAGGCCATTTATCAACTTTTTATGGAAACGCTTGTTTTAATTTATGCTTACACTAACTTCCGAGCTCGTAGCTATCTGCGACCTCATTTGCAACCACAGCTTTGTTGCTGTTTACGCGGACTACTAGAGCTGTTCTGCATTTTAAAACGGACGACACCATAGCGCCTCTCTAAATGAATGTTTACGACCACGCTTTATTTTAAAGGAGGCACGGAGTAGCGTTGGAACGTTTCTCGAGACGGTGCAGTCAGGCAATAACAATATAATATGTAGTATACGCTAACATGTTTTTAAATACTTACTAAATAATATATTTGCAGCACCGTGATATGTTGAGACGCACATACATAAAAAACGGAATTATGTAGAAGCCAGTTAATATTTTTATTACTTATCGAAGTAGTCTCCGTTCCTTTCTTGATGCTTAGAAAGGAACGGAGACTCGCTTGCGATGGAACCATTGACTGAAGCAGTGGACCCACTCTTCTTTAGGGACGTCTTCCATGCCTTTTACAAACGCACCCAATTGCCTGGTACGTATTTGACCTTATACATAGTCCCTTAAAGAAAATATTATTTTATTTTATTCGGGAAACTTACAGCTAACATAAACAGTATTATTAAACAATATGAAACTGAAAGCCATTTACAAGTTGCTACTGATAAACAGATAACTTGAAAACAACAATACAAATTCGGTACAAAATACCTATATCATAAATTCATAACTTAGGGAATAAAAAACGTTCAACTGATACAAATAATAAAAATTAAATTTAAAATTTAAACAACCCCCGACCCAAAACCCAAAGGTTTTCATTTGACCGTCCCCCGACTTGACAATGCCTTGATCAAAATATTACCTTCAACTTTAAAGATCTATAAATATTATTATTTTACTTTTAGAGTTTTTGTTTGGGTCGGGGGTTTTTTAAATTTTAAATTTAATTTTTATTTCCTACTTTTTAAACTTAATGTCTCGCTTAAACCTGCGCAGCGTTGCGTCTTTTTCCCACAGGGAAGTTTGTTACTAATTTACCCTTATTCCTCGTCCTGATCACCATTTATCTATAATCTATTCATTGAGACCTTTTCAATGGCCCAAACACGATACTTCTGCTGTTTGTTGGTGAGTTACTTGGGTATCCTGCACCCTAATTGCGTAACTCACGATTCATCATAATCTGTATCGTTTTGAAACGGATTGTTGAACCATTGCTTCATATGTTCGAAAAATGTGCCTGTTCGACAACATAAATAACGCAATGAATATTGTTTAACTGTGAAGACGAAACCAATTATGATCAATCGTGAGTTACGCAATTAGGGTGCTGGATATTCCAGGTGTTACTCCAGCCTCAGTTCAAGGTTATTTTGTTCGTCTAATATCATTGAAGTATAGAGGTATGAGGAACAGGGTGTAAAGTTCGCTCATTCTCTATTGAAAATGAAGGATCCTCTGACCAGACGGGTATTGTGTCTGGTGGGCTTAACTGCCCGACAGTTGATGTCTGGATTTTGTATGTATACGAGTCGCGTGGTAAACTCTGCTTGCGCGATGTAGAATTTGTCAGATAGTTCGCCTGTGGCATTGTAGATGGCGCCACTTTTCTTTTTGCGTTTCTTGGATTTTGTTGCGAAGCATTTTTATTTGTAGTGCCGCTAGAAGTACTAGAATACCAAATTTCGAGTTGATCAGACCCGTGGAAGATGCTCAAATCCCTTAATCAACCAGAAAAAAGGTCATAGTCTTGAAACGGCTAAACCGATTTTGATGAAACATGTCTAAGAACACTCCCAACAAATTCAACTTTCAAATAAAACGCACGCACGCACGCACGCACGCACGCACCGACACACACACACACACACGTCAAACTTATAACACCCCGTCGTTGTTGTGTCGGGGGTTAAAAAATAAAAGAGCAAATAACTACTTTAACTCAAAACTTATTTAAATGTGACGACTCGCCCGATTCGGGCGAGTTAATTCGTGCGATACGACTAATAAGCCGTAGAATATGTAGAACGACTACAAATAATATAATTATAATTGGATATAGATTGTAGTGGTCAACTTATACATTTATGTCCGTCTGTCGGCATATTTAAAGCTTTGCCCGATGCAATTACATCTGATGCTTGTCTGAACGCACATCTGATAAGGCAGCTAAAACGCCTTGTGAAGTTACTTTAATTAAATACTGACTTTTTTGCTCTAGAGGTACGTGTGATGTTAAGATAAGATCTCACATTAAACGCAACAAAAATATAAACATTTTTCAAACGGTAATTATGAGTCATTTAAATAAAGTGGAAGAATTTGTTCAAATGCGTATTGGGTCTGAAGTATGTCCGCTTGTGACAAAAAGAAAAAGGTGGCAATACAACATCAGCATGCCTAGACAAAATACATTTCTTTTAGCGTTCACGCCAAACGCTACGCCAACATGTATGGGAATGACATTACCTGCGGAAAGAAGACTACGTAACCTTTCCGCAGGTAATGTCATTCCCATATATTTTGTCTCTAGGCCCTGGTGTTAGATTAAAGCCAGTAGCTTGTTTTCAGCAAAGGTCTAACTTGCTGGACCGCCCCGCAAAACGTCCGCCGCAGGACAAATTTCGCTTATATTAACTTTTGCTTCGAGTAAATTTCTCTTGAACTGCGCGACCACTGCACTTCCAAGTGGCAAAGTTTTAATCTCGTCGCCGGGTTGTGGCTATACTTTCTGTGTCTCTCATTGAGACACTGTCCTCTCTTCAACGTTATTTGTTCTCTTCAATGAAGATCTGTATATTTTATCCCTGTATTTCCACGGCAACGGGAACTACGCGGGTGAAACCGCGGAGCGCTGCTAGTTGCAAAAGTAAACGCAATAAGCAATCTTTATAAGTAGGATATAACAGTTGAAACAAGATGAAAATTAAGTTGCTTAAAAGCAACTATTTATCTGTATTGGTTAACTTTCCAGAAAGATAGTGGAAAAGTTACTTTACACTTATAGGTACCTACTTGTTACTGGTGCGTGCATCTAATCTATACTAACATTAAAAAGAGGTATAGTTTGTTTTTAAGTTTGTAAGTTTGTATATAGGGGATAATCTCTGCAACTACCAGTCGTATTGAAACAATCTTTTTGCGTGATAGCCTTTAGATGGAATTTTTGAGAAAAGTTATAGGCTCTTAAGCTTTCATCCTATGACCCTAGACAGTCGAACAAAACGAGAAAAAAAAACACTCATAAAGAACGCTAAGAGAAAGCGAAGCAAAATCGGATATATTTTATATTAAAACAAGAAATTTCAGAAGGACAAAGTTGCGGGCAGAAGTTAGTGAAGAATAATCTTGAGCATGTATTGATATGGATATATCAGAACTCACCGAATTCCAATGTGTGCATCGTAATACCGGCGTGGTTTCCTAAAAGCGAGCACTTAACCACAGCGTAATTCCAGTAAAAGGTTCGGCGGGCACACCGTCCATTCTCTTCTTAATGTTTATTTAAGCGAAAAAGTTCGACGCTCATTAACCGGATTGGTGGTTAATGAAACGCGTGCGACTTAGAATATTATACGTCCAACATCGCTACCACCAGATAGTATCACACATTATTTTCACATGTCATTGAAGGCAACTCTTATTAACCTGTTTTTCGAGTTGAGGTGTTAAAGTCTTGATGTGTTAAGGCGATAAACTCAAAGTTTTAGTGGCTCGAGCATGGGGCTTCGACTGCGAAAATTACTGGGGCTTAGTGTCAATGTACTCAATGTGCCAATGATGGATTTTTCGCACTTTATAATCTTTATATGTTGGTCCCAAAAACCGATATTAAAATGTAGTTTATGATTTTATTTTAATAACAAAGTCAGAATAAGCGGTGGTGGCCCAGTGGAATCGGCCGGATTACGATTTATAGGTCGTAAGTTCGAACCTTGACAGGCGCTTTCGTCATCATCATTTCAGCCGAAAGACGTCCACTGCTAGACATAGGCATCCCTCAAGCTCCGCTACTTAAACCGGTTCTGTGTGGTTCAGACGCTTTACTTTGTGTAAATTATTTCATCACCACTGCTCTCAAAACGCTGAAGGAAAACGTCCTAAAACAATTAATCGATGACATGTGACATCTACCAACCCGCACTGAGCCCGCGTGGTGTATTATGGCCCACTCCCGCCCACAGATAGGAGGTCCAAGCAGTGGGAACATTAAAGGCTGCTTATGTTAATATGTGTATCTAACAAAGTCTTGGATTTTTACTCTTGACAGGATGCAAGGAGTCAACCTAATCCTATTTCCAAATAGCTAAATTTGGGCAGATAAGGCGATATAAGGTCATAATAAAATGTTATAAATTTTCTCAATCGTCACTATATGAGCAGGAAATAAACTCATGAATCTAACGAGAGCACTCATTAAGGGCCTTTTTCATTCCGCACCATCGCTCGGTGCGGTTTTCCTGCGCCATTGAATTGTGCTGCAGCCGCTAACTTCCGCGGCGAACTGTTCCACCCTCAGGGCTCTGCCGTTTTTGCATTTTAACACCTCGGATAATGAGGTCTAGAGGCACATAGTAGATGTAAAGTGCCGTAAATATGTACAGGAACGCAAGTTTAATCTATACTTAACGAATTAATAACAGTTATCTGAAAGGTAAATTAGATTTGATAACTGGATATATTTGCTAATAAAATTGATGTATTTGCATAGGTCTGCTGTAAAACGGAATATCTGTATGTTTGCAAGCAATTCACTTAAAACTGCGGAACCGCTATTCCCAATGTCGTGTTGTTTGTTTTAATGTACCGTTTTGCCCTTAAATTCGATTGGTCCATTGTTGTAATAGGCTTTACAGTGTAATTTGGTTCAGGTTTTTTCCCTGGCCAGATGTGGACTATTTATGAAGGACTCAAATTCCCGTGTAGCTTTTGATATATATGAAAAACAAATACAAAGGAGAAGTATGATGCGTTGTATATCCTCCCACAATTTTTAGTCACTTGAACAAAGTCAACTGCCTTGGGCGTAATAAATTCCGTTAAAAAATGCACCCTGAAAATCTTGTTTATAATTCTATCTTCTAAAAAATTCTGAATTTGTTAGTGCTCTCTACTGTAACTGTTGGTTGGCAACGTTTGCCCGCGTCTATCTAAAATATGTAGCAATAAAAGCGCTTTGGACAATGTCCGGACGTGTTAGAATCCATTTATTGTTCGGGGCCCACGTGTTGTGGCTGCCCGGTTATACACCGCCTCTGTGGTGTTGTGACATTTACAAACATTTTGGTTTGTTGTCTCTACGGCACAATTGAGTGCTTTAGTATTTTGTTTTTCCTCGAGTCCTTAATTTATTTTTCCGACAGATTCATATCTTAATACATATATAACTTAGAGGAGAAAACATGTCCTCTAACTTCTATTTTTCACACATTAAAGTAAATCACTTTGGAGAGAACTCTTTGTCCAGCTGATAAAGGTTTTGTCGTCTCACTTAAGACGTTAAAGGAGAAATAGAGCCGTAGGGGTTGGAAGCAACGTGTAACCTATTTGTACTTGTTTATCAAGGAGATAAGTGTCTGGAGTGTGCGGCGAGGTCCGCTGGCCGTCTTAACCCATTAGTTCAAAGGAAAGATAGCGGTCCGGTCGGATTCCCCCTTTAATTGCTAAACTATCCGTGCTGGGAACTGATTTACTAATGTTTTTATCCCCGAACACAGACGCCCCAACTAATATATTTGTTCTTTGTGATTCAGCCATTATTTAAAGAAATAAAACGCAATTTGTTATGTTTTCGATAAAAAAGAATCGAAAAGCTGTAGTTCCTTTGTACCGCAAGGTATGGTTTCGTTACGGTATGGCGTATAAACCGCGTCGTAGAAAAAACATGTCCGGGTAAAACATTCCTTGTATAGTGATCCATACAACACTGACGACCGTGCGTATACACGCCGAATAAACCGGATCAGACTTTTACTGACTAAAACTCACCCGTTTTCCCCTCAGTAGCCTGTGTGCCAGGGGCGGCGGTATCTCTTTCGAACAAACCCGTACACCTGGCAGGCATCGGCCCTTGCGGGCCCCAAGGGCCTTAGAGTAATACCAATGTCTACTAATTAACTATCCCAGCGGTTTATGCATGTTTAATCCTGTGCAATGTGCTTGGAAAGTAACTTAATGAATAATTTGATCTCTTTGTCTTTCGCTGTAGACGCCGATCAATGATCATTTTAGGGTACTGCCTACTAATACTACTGCATACTTGCACACTCAGCGAAACTGTGTTTGTTTAGTCTTCCGTTTTGAATACTATGTTCCTTACATAATCAAGGTAATGCAAACGTGAAGAAATATACCAATTTTTATTTCTACATCTTACCTACTAAAATGAGGTCCTAGTTTTATGGCAGTGTTCCTAGAAAGGAAATTTATTTTCTTATGAAAAGAAAATATGTCCCGCTTTTAAAGCTTTTCTTACCTTCCTATTTCTATTATGAGAGGATAAGAAAACATTGTTCCTTACCTATTGTACCTATATAATAAGTCTGTTGATGGTAACATGAGTTTCGACTTAGTATACAAGTCGGAGTATACAAAGAATGGTGTTATGAGGGTATCTAACCATGGAGCGCCGTAAGCGCATTATTGCAAAGCGCGGGTGGCGGTGGCGGGTGGCTCGTGGTGAGATGCGACGCCTCTCGAATGTACAATGCGCCCTAAGCTCCGGGTGGACGTATTCACAGAATAAGTGCTTTGGTAGTCAAAATGAACATCGCTTTTTGAGCCTTATGCGACACACTTTCCCTGTGGTGGAATTACCATACGAGAGGATAAGCTGTGGCTGGCTGCATGTGACTTCGCGGCTTTTTAATAAAACATACCTTTTAAGATTTTTTGGATTTGGATGGGTTTTTTTCTACCCTACGTTTATTTGTTTCACTTAAATATTAGTGAAGACTATTACAGCTGTACGGGTCGATCGACCAGGTATAGCTTCGCTTGCCCTGGTTGGTCCTTGTATGGGTGACCATCTTTACATACCAAGACCAACGCCTTAACGTGGTTTCCGAGGCTCGGCAGAGCTTGCCTCAGACACCGAGTTAACACGTTGGTCCTGGCTGTCATTCGTAGATCATTGACAGCCGATATGGATCGTAAGAAGCCCAAAAGTCTGGCAACCAGTGTTACCTAGGCGTATCATATTACCTAGTAACTGGATTGTGGAGAACAGTCAGGCAGTCACTACATTTAAACATTCTGGTAGGTAATCAGCTGCATCCGGTTAGACTGGAAAACAACCCCAACATAGTTGGGAAAAGGAAATGTATTTTTGATTTATTGAGACAGGCTAGGCTACATATACTTTGACGGTTCGTTGCCAGCAATATCTGTTCAGTGGCTGACTACAAAGCTTACATCTATAACATCGGTGTCATTACATTTATTCAACGAATAAATTGAACGAACGACGAGCGTATAATGAAACTATTTCGCATTCATTATCTTTCTACAGATTAGTTAATGTGAATGTTCTGGTTGACAGTTAGGAACGCCCAGCTATGCAAATGTCATTGTCTCTAATGCGTGCCCGACCGCGCCCTGGCGTATAGGGGCTGCCTACGCAGTGTACGAACTACGACAATCTCAGCCAATGAATATTAACAAACCGACTTAATATGATGCCTATTGCCTACTGCGACAACCGACGTATATCATACTAGCACGTGGCTTTGCCTCTTGTGGAAATATATACGCCGGCATGTTTTGTTGAAGGATAAAGACATTAGCATTAGACAATGTGGCTGAGTAAGCTATCTATCTGATCTGTGGCCCTAGTGTGAGTTTAATTAAACCAACTCTGTCAAACGCACCGAGCGTGTTTGGCGCTCCGATTGGCTCTGGATTAGTGACGGACCAATCGGAGCGCCGAACGCGCCGATGAGTTTGATCGAGATGGTTTAATGAAATTCACACTAGGGCCCCTGAACTGTGTGGTCTGAGTCGACGTACAAACGGACGTCAAAATATCGCAGCGGGATTTTATCGCGCATTGCATTTTTCAGTCTCGGTGTTAAACCGAATATTGAGAACTGTTGGATTCTCAATGTTCGAATAACATTTGTGTGCATCTCGGCGCTTTGAATAAAATACACTTCGATTTTCAACTCTCGACGCCATGCAGTGAGTTGAAAATCTTCTGTTTTGAGGCATCATTAGGTACTGTATAGCCTGAATTAGCTTTACTTATTAATTCCGCAAAGTTTCGGAATTCAGAGCTTCCAGATTTAGTCTTAAGAAAATGGCACGCAAAATGTAGAAAAACATCCTAGTAATTGGCATTAAAAAAAAAAAACGCAAAGCGCGTACATTGATAACCTAAACCCATTACGATAAATATAGGCATTGTCACAACAGCCACTATAGCTAGACGTGACATTCAGATCGCGCGCGTAGCTTTCTCTATTATGCAAGTGGTGATTGACACGTTGTGCGCGCGTGCAACGTCGACCAATTGTACAGAGCTTTTCCGTGTTAAAAGTTCGCGAGATTGAGACGTCACGATTGATGCTTGTGTCACATTCTCACATTAAACTATTGCGTCGTTTGATAACTGATTACGAAATGACTGTACCATGAGTACATTTTCAAAATCTGCCAGATTTATAATACCTACTTACTTATTTTGTAATACGTACTTACCATGTATCAGAAAAGTGTGGGGTGTGGTACAGGCCATCAAACTGAACAACTTTCTCCATTGGAGCAACGTCGTCATCGCGACAAAATTATCAACTATCCCATGGAAAACTTCAATACCTACTCGACATAAAATGTATGGGCTGGCAGATTAAATTTTCGATTTCGGTGTTGTTCCCATGGAAAACGTTGTTCACTTTGATGGTCCATGCGACACCCCTAAATGTTCATACATGCCAGATATTGCGTTAGACATAATCAGACGGTTTAATATGTTACGATCCTTGTAAGAAGTAACATCTTCTGAATGCTAAGAAACTACACGAATGATTGAGCGACTTTAATTGGTAAATTAAAGAGTTCTACGTAATCAGACTAGTATCCGTCATATAAATCCTTATTAATATTATAAACGCGAAAGTTTGTATGTATGGATGTATGTATGGATGTTTGTTACTCTTTCACGCAAAAACGGCCAAACGGATTTCGATGAAATTTGGCACACAGGTAGATTATAACCTAGATTAACACATAGGATACTTTTTATCCCGGTAGTACGTTCCCGGGGGATAATAAGAAGAAAGAAAAAGAAAGAAAAAATGTTTATTCTGCACAAACAAAACGCACATTACATACAATAAAATCAACTATGAAATAAAATGCACACATGCAATGTGGCCAAAAGCCCCGTATTTAAGTCGATTATTTTTAACAATATTGTCCATTGACTTGACTGATAGTGTCAGTCGAGGCTTGGGACCGACCATAGACAAATGAATTACGTACGACACATGCAATTATATAATTATTAACAAGAAAACAAAAACAAAATGCCGAAAGCAGAGTGCATTACTGACTACTTTTATTTCAACAAAATCACAAATATAAAAACAACTAGGCCGTGCGTCGCATCTGTGCACGAACAGGTCCTTGCTCAGCTCAATGCTGCGACTTCGGACGGACCTATTGTCAACAGCGCTGGTATTCTGCAAATACCTTCTGGAGTGACGTAAAGACGCTCATCGTGTGATCTAATAATTATGTTATGTTATCGGGTAAGTACAATTTTCCTCGAAAAAATTA
Organism: Polymixis flavicincta; assembly: GCA_949987655.1. Classification (NCBI taxonomy): domain Eukaryota; kingdom Metazoa; phylum Arthropoda; class Insecta; order Lepidoptera; family Noctuidae; genus Polymixis; species Polymixis flavicincta. The sequence continues at coordinate 14,614,116 of OX465182.1, forward strand.
TGTAATAGACGAACCTATCATGTATAAATATAAACATATCCATAGTAACGGAATCCAATATAAGAAATCAATAAAATACATAGACTAAGACATTAATACAGTGTTAATAGATATAAATGCTAAATAATTACTTTAATGTCGTGTACCATGGGAGTTGCGATGGTATGGCGGCCATTTGCGGCATTTGCATAGCATGCTTTTCAGTCAAAGCGTAGTTTTATTACTAATAATAGTTTCAAATATGGACAAATAAGAAATGTTTACTGAAATAAGTAGATCTTTTGAAAATTTGTATTCTGAACGAAGTACCAGGTTGTCAAAACTGGGTAGGAGCTCACCTAACATAGTTGTGTCAGCTAGAAAACGCTTTATGCCTACGAAGTACCAGGTTGGTATAAAACGGGAGGAGCACACTTAACATAATTGTGTCAGCTAGAAAACGCTTAATGACTTCGAAGTACTATAGGTTGTCATAACTCAGTAGGAGCACACTTAACATAGTTATGTCAGCTAGAAAATGCTTTATGCCTTCGAAGTATTCCCGTGGGATAGTTTCTGACATCCGCGCGGGCGAAGCCGCTGGCAAAAGCTAGTAATTATATAAAAATATGTCCAGCAGTGGACGTCTTTCGGCTGAAATGATGATGACGATGATATAAAAATAAACAAGTATTTGGATAGCTAATTGAAATACACATATACCAACACTTCAATCAATTAATCAATCGGCCAATTGACAGAATCGAGTCTATCTATGCTGTTAATTTAGACGAGAGTGATGGACATCCGTGGCGATCTCTAAATAAAGAAAAAAACCTGTTCTAAATTAAGTTGTAAATCGTCCTGCCCTTGTATAAAGGGGACGATCATAAATCGACGCTGTAGTGGGGTCATAAGCGTCGTCCGCCGTTGTCGCCGGCCGGACGGACATCTCGCTGGCATGTATATGATTATTAGCGGTCCAACTTGTAAATTTCCTTTTAAAACTACATCTGAGATCTTTATCTCAATGGATGCGAGCGATAAGGCTCTTGGCGAGAACTGGCTCGTGTTAGCTCATATTATTGTCACCGCGCTCAATTTTATTGTCACCTATTTGCCATTTGAGACTGATTTAAAATAGCTTTTAGCATAAAATAAGGCTAGGCCATTCGATTAGATCACCTTATTTAATCAATTGAATGTTAATCGAGTTTTCGCGTTCGCTATAATAACATGACAGTTAACAAGATCATAGATCGTAGATTGTTAGATTAATATCTCTCGGTATGACAAATTCGAATATCGAATGACTTTCTGGTAATGATCCGGTTTGGTTTTGGGTAACAATTTTAAAATGTATTCTGATGTATCCTGACTGTGTGGTAATTTTATAAGTTAATAGGCTTTATCTGAATAATATTAACATAATATTTTGCAATATAAAATGATTTTCATGTTTCCAAAGCGAGTTTTCAATTATTTCTATTTGTGGCAAACGCCCACAGACCGCCTAATAGAAGCTATAACTGTAAATGTAATCTCATTACCACATTGCAAAATTCTATTTCCATTACAACATAACGAGAATTTATTTGTTCTCCATTTTCATAAAGTTGCACTTGAGAACTCGATACTGGGGCCTATTCGGCTTGTCGTGTCCTTGTTGGAGAAATGTAATTGTGAAGTATTTGCGTAGGTACTGATCAGGCGCACTGAAAATGTACCAAGAAAATTACTTTGAGTCAGTCTGACGATATGTAACGAGATGAGACTTATTATATACTTAATAAGTTGGTTGTGTATCCGGTGTGTGTTTTGCATAATGGCGGAGAGCACGCATGCGTATTTGTTGAGGATTTGCCGCGGGCGCGCGAGTCCCGTCTGACGCCGTGGCTGCAGTGCCGCTTCTAGTGTTCATGGATGACAGCCGCGGGTCATAAATATCGTGCACGTTCTTTATTCAAACTTGAAATCGATGCATGATATATTTTTTTGTGGTGGCAGATTGCGTGTATTAATATACTTCTGCATGCAGAGTTACAAATTGACTAAAGAAAGTTCTTAATGCTAATTGGTCGCGGAAATCCAAACCGATTTGAATTATATTTCTCTTATTAATGAGTACACTTTAACTAGCTTCAAATTATCCGGGCCAAGCATCTTAAATGGTTGATTTTTGTCATACTTTAATAAGCCTAGGTACAGAAAATTCATCATTAGTTTTAAGCTTGAGTTTTGCCACAAAGGCAAAGATACAACAAAAAAATATGAACTATAAAATGGGAAACTATCAGTAAATAGGTTCAAAGTTTCCTTTTATTATTGCTAGACACAAAGTTTTCCAAAGAAAAGTGTTTTAAGTGCACTTTGCTCTCATTTATTCGTTTAGCGAGGAAACGGTTCTCTGAAATCTGAAAGTTCCTTGAAATCGTTTTTATATAGTGCATTTTTGTTCTTGACCCTGGCAATAGATACTTAGGTATAAGCTACATGCTTTACGGTCTTCTTAGCTCTGGGTAGTTTTGGGCTATCTCATGTGTGCAACCACCGAATATTAATAACTGTAATATTTCTCACTGCGCCGCGCCGAGTCGAGCCGACGACACGAAACTTGCTTTGACATTTGGATTAATAACTCCATGAATGTTTAAAAAGGTCCGTGGTTATTTAATTAATGAATGAATTAATTTAATTAATTGTTTATTGTTCAATTAGGACTAGATTACATGGCAAGGTAACATAATATGAAGTAAAGGCATGCGTTTCTTAATCTAGTTAGTGGGTGCCGTACTGTTCTCCTAGATAGGTTACGAAGTAACCTGTGTTTAGGAGAAACAGTTCCGATCCCCGTCATAAATGGTTGACTTATAGATAGCACGTGTAAGTACCTATGTATTATTAATAGAAATAGTAATCATTACAGCAAGCTACAAGGTAAGAGACAATTCAGGGCTATTAAAAAACAAACACAGTAAAAATAAAAACTTCAATCATAAAATATAAAAAAACTTTTTTCAAAAAAATTACAACCGACTTCCAAAAAAACACTACAAAGTGCAAAATAACTTTAATTTCGGAAGTCGGTGACTTTGGAGGTGTAGGCATTTTAATTCTATGTCACCGCCTTCCGAAATTAAAGTTATTTTGCACTTTGTAGTGTTTTTTGGAAGTCGGTTGTTATTTTTTTGAATTTTTTTTTATTTTTCACTTTTTAGTTACCTACCCCATACCAATTCGAAATTTCATCATCCTTGGGGTCAAAACAATGCATATTTATGCGATAGCAGCATTCGTGGTTGATTTGCTGTAATGTTTTGAAGAGTTCCGTTGTCTGTCTCCGAAACGCATCATCAGATCTATATGAAATTTATATGGGACCATTTCAGAATAAACACCTTTCGAACAAAAAAAGAATTTTGCAAATCCGTTTATATACGACAGAGTTATGCCCGAACATACATAAAAAAAAAAAAAAATATATAAACATGTCGAATTGATAACCTCCTTCTTTTTGAAGTCGGTTAAAAATAAGAAATATAGAAACTACGTATTTAAAAAATTAAAGTAAAACTTAAAACTTATAAGTTTGGTTATTACTATAGCACGGCAATTTTAATAATTATGTAGTCATATATATGGCCTAGTCTCATCAGAATTAAAATATACATAGGTCTGGTTGGTCTTAGCTTCATAAAAGTCCAGAAATTGAGTCAAGGAATGTAACGTACTAAAGAAAACCTACTAATATCATAAATGTGAAAGTTAGTGTGTTTGGATGTTTGTTACTCAATCACTCAAAAACAGCCGAAGGGATTTGGATGAAATTCGGCACACTGATAGTTTATAACCTGAAATAACATATAGGATACTTTTCATCCCGGTACGATCGTCAGTACGTTCCCGTGGTATCATTTCCGACCTCCACAAGGGCGAAGCCGCCGGTAAAAGTTAGTAATAAATGGTTAAAGTCTTCGATTGAATGCTTAAAAATAATAAATCGATAATTTTTCAGCTTTAAAATATGACAATCCTTTAATCTATCGTTTTGCTGAAAAGTTTATTAACGAGCCATTTATCATCACCAACCCGTAACATAAAGACTTCACGATATTCTTTTTTAACAAGCTTTTATTAGCTTCTCCTGTATCAATCTATGTATGTATCTTTGAATGTGATTCTCAACCACTTCAAAATGTCAGATAAAATTTAAATTAAGCACACTCATCAAGAATCGATGACAATAATTTAATAACGTTGTCCCAATATCCTGACCAGGATATCTTCAGGGTGAGCGATAGTTACATTTTCCGGAGAGAGAAGTCGAAAAACGGATATCACATCCAAGGAAGGCTGTAGGCGCGCAAATTACTCACTCCTGGTTGTTCTAGCAAAACAAACCCACATTATCGGTCAACCGAACATAAAATTCAAAAAAAAAAAAAAAAACATTCCGCGTGGCGTTCTTGATGTCAATAATTGTTATAAATGTTTTTTCTATTAAAGCCTGTTTTGTAAATGATAAAAATAAAAATATTGTGTTGTCCGTATAGCCGGTATTGCAATGAAATATGGGTCAGACCAATTGAATCGGAAGATCACTCAGTTGTCATTTCCTAGTATGTTAATTGAAGATATGTAGATGTAATTATACTAGTCGTGTAGTGGCAGTCCCATGTTTTGCGCATGCGACGGCACCTGCAGCGGCCGCTCGGGTTTGCGCACGCGCCTATGCGCCGTGTTCCCGCCGATAATAATGAATACGAGTTAATTAAGCAACATTAGCTCGAACATCGGCGCCTCCACACGATGAGAGATCCGGGCTACGATTGCTACGTGAACCAACATTGTTAATATTATTATTCCAAATAATTGCGATTCCATGTCTAAGCTTTTCCATGATCTGCCTGCAATATGAAGTTCATTTAGGAAATCTTATGAAACGGATGAACTTGAACAATCAGATAAAAGTCTACTTATAATCTAGAAGCTTGTTAGGATCACGTTCTAGTCTTGATTAATGTAAATTCTCTTGTAACTCAATTTTCTAGTGGAAAAGTAGTACCTACGTAATAAATGTAGAGCTTTGATCTATTTTTTTGTTTTGCGGTTTTACTGGAACCTGTCAAATACTCCTACAGTATCTGTAGCATGTACTCAAAGAAAATAAACGATAACGAATTGAAAACAAATGATAAGACAAACTGAAATATGAACGGAACCAGCAGATATAAAGGTACTAGAGATACCCACAGTCATGTACGGGGTTCCGTAAGTACGAAGCTTTGAGGGGAAATTCGCAGGCCATTCACATACAATTGCGAGAAGAGGCTTCGATAAGCCGCTGCGAATGCTAATGTTTTCTAAATAAAATTTTATCGCATGGCGTGCGCACTATCTGAGCGCAGCGTCATGTATAGCTAGTTAGCAGAAATTATAAGTGTTTAGAGAAACTAAATGACTTTGTGGCTGCAATTTTGTTTTAAGGTTTTTCAGTTGTCAAATTGAATAGCAGCGTTTTAACAGCGTTTTATACAGCGTTTTAGACAGTATTGTGTTTTATTAGAATAGTTTAGTGAACTTGAATGTTGTATTAATATGCTGAGGGCGATAATTTAAATTTTGGGATAGCAGGGGCATATTATGTTAATTTTAAAGTTGTCAGTTTGTTTCTATGCTTAAACCACAAGATGTGAAACCATAAAAGTCATTGACGAATTGGTCAGCACATGGCTTATAGAATTTACAGAAAACTATAGTAAGGCCCATGAAGTAAATTATAAAAGGCTGCGCCCATCTTTATGTGTGGTGCACGGGAGACGTGTTGTAGGTGTTAAATATTTAAAAATATGCGTTACCTCTCAGTTAGTGATTTTGTAATGATGTATTGTTTCAGGTAAGTGGGCGGGGTGCTGCTTGGCAAGCGAGAGATGAGACGACTGATACACTTTCAAGATGAGGCAATACCTTGTCATCATCGGCACGTGGGAATGTGCTCATTTGCCCTTTGAAACAATACTAAGTTTTGATTTGAACTTGCTAACTCTGTAAAGGTTAGTAAAATATAATTGAAACGTATCGATAAAATTCCTTTTATAGGCCGCTAACTTCGTCGAAGATTTTCGGAATCGCGTGTTTACACAGGCGCTAAATTTTCATCAGCAACAAGGGATCACTCGAGAGAATATCCTCCCTAGTTGAATTATGTAAGCTCGTGCTTTGATATGATAAGGCGAGGGAGCGATCGGAGCCAGTGCTCTCATTGTGTTGGCCATAATCTTGCGTATCGCGTAGGACTCGTGTCGGAATGCGAGTTTATTTTAATATTTAATAACTCCCGGGCGGGCGAAGATACCGTCTGCTCAGAGGCGATTCTCTGCTCGTTTTTCCTCTGTTATCGCATTGCTTTTGTGTCACGCTTTCGCTCTTATTCGTTTTACTTAATCACGCCGCTGATCAGCTCGAGTGGCTGGCCGAGTTCGTAAATCAGATCGATCTATTCCTTTACTTTGTCTTAACTTTTTAAATACATCTGAGTAAAATAATTGGTCTGCCATAAGTTTTAAATGAAATGTAAGAATTTACGCATTATATTACCGCATTACAAACAAGGCACCCATTGTTCGCTTACAAATAAATTGTAAACATAATTACAGGGCATCACGAGTGCGCGCCAAAGCCTAGGAGAGCGCAATCAGTTTCTTTGAGCTGTTAAATTTGACGCCTCCCTACATAAATTGTTGGAAAGAGCGCCGAGCGCACGTGACGCGCAAATAAAAATACTAATTTAAGTGGGAATTTATCGTCTAATTGTTTTGTATTTATGAGCTCGCCGGCACATTGTTGTGAGGCGATAGCTGCAACCGCTCGACACCCGGCATAAAACAGAGTAACGAACGCAACTTTACAAGTCTTCGCTTAAAGTCGCGTCGTGACTCGCAATATTAACCCGATGCAAATATAATATATTTAGGCTCAGATTACGTTTTATTTTTCAGCTTGTCACAGTAGAGCGTCGCTGGGGCGTAACCTAAGGTGCGCATTAATTTATCAAGCAAGCTTTTATCGTAATGATGGTCGCGGCTGAAAGTAGGTCAGGCAAGGCAAGTCATCCGAACCCGACGAGTACTTTTTTAATACTGCACGGTTGCACGCATCCCTCTGTTTGTTTGACCTGATTATTTATTCCGGACTATATTTTGTTTTTGTTATTTACCTAGAACAGGGGAACGCCAAGACTGATAGACGTAACAGATAAAAGGCGTGTCCACGATACCAACTCCGTCGATTTCGGCGGTTTTTGAAACTACGCCTACGATTTATTTGTTGTCTGCTATACTCTTCTGGCGCCGTCGATACGGAAGGAAACACTTCACTTTGATATTTTTTTAGTACCGACCTCCGGAATTGATTAAACGTGAAGAATTTAATGTGGCGCAACGTCGATCGCCGATCCCGAAGTCGATTGCGAAACGGGCGTGGGAAAAGGGGCTTTATTGAGTATTTATAGAAGTAAAACATTTTGAGAATTTCGTTTATTAGCCCCACTGTTCAATCGTTTGTTAATTTTGAACTTAGTTAATTTACAATATTTAATTAAATTGGATCGTTTATTGTAATGTCGTGGGTCTTTGTCGTCTTGGTTTACGTTCCCTCATGACAAAGATAAGTGGATGCGCTTACTACACTTTGAATAACTTGTAGTAATTTACTTACTACATATTAGACACAAATGATTCTATTACGACTGTTGATAGACATGGTGGTCGCGTGTAGTAAAAACAGCACGGTTGTTAGGCACAGGGCTCGCGTATATGAAGATAACGAATGAATGAGTGACAAACAAATTGTCCGTCAGTCAAACGGTTGCTGCGGGCATTGTCTGGAAGCATGCAAGTTCTATTATTATAATTTCAGAATTACACGGTTACAACTCAATATCCAAAGAATTGTTATGTTGTTCAAATAAAAATATTTCTCAGAAATTACTATTGGATTATATTACCTATAGTTAGTGCCGTAAAGTTCATTTAGCATAACCATAATCAGCCTATATGTTTGCACTGGTGGGACATAAGCCTCCTCTCTGTGAGACGGTGGGCCCAGTGTTACATGTTTTCGTAATTTTAGTTCTAGGACATGCCGGTTTCCTCACGACGTTTTCCTTCACCGTTTTGAGAGCGATAATGAAATAATTTATACAAAGTACCGCCTTTCTGTTTTCGAACCCACGACTTGCAACTCGTGGCCTTTACCAATTGTTCACCACTGCAATGTTCGAAGTTCATTTGATGAATGAATTGCGTTTTATTTTCTTCTGAAAACTTTTACCGCTCCTATATCGCACTGCAAAAGTGTAAGACATAATTGCTCATTACTCGACACTCGGTAGAATTAGTGTAGATGACCCCTGATTGAAGTTCCGCCTCGTGATTGGTAAAGTCAACGGCACAGTAAGCTCAACTGCGCTTCAATTTACTTAGCAAGCAATTCCGTAAACTTAACTTGTAGCAGGATTCTAGTTTGCATGACAACCCTTTGAGCACGTTTTCCAAACATAAAGTATGTAATTCCCTCTTGTCATTAATGTTTAAGCCTACAAATTGCGGAAACCTATCAAAATATTCATAATTGAATCTGTGTCGTAAAGAACGTATGAAGTTTACGATTTTCTGTTCTGAGTACCTACCGCATAGTTGTAAATGATAACTGTGAGTTGAAATTTATTGCATTAGATTTCCTTTCTTGATTTAATTGACAAGTAAATTAAATACGGTAGTCATTTTTCAGCGAGTGTCACTTGCTATTAGCACAGTGAGCTTTTCAAGCAAAACTTATACACTCCCGGACACCTGAATTGAGCCAACCTGTATATTTTTGTATCTTTTAAATAATTGTAGTAAAAAAACTTTTTAATAAAAAAAATTGAACCGCCGAAAAACCGAAAAATAAAAAATAATAAACTAGCTTTGTCCAACCCCAATAACTAAGTTCGGAAGTCGGTGACTTTGGATATGTATTTGATTATATGTATGTATGTATTATTTTTTATTTTTCGGTTTTTCGACGGTTCAATTTTTTTATTAAAAAGTTTTTATTTTATAATTTTTTGTGGCTATAATCTACTAATTACTACATGCTTAATTTTTGATTTAATACACGACTCAGTATTAAAATCTGTGAGTAAACAATCAATCATCCCCTGTTTTCTTACCCTTAGGGTTGGAATTTTTCTTCGAAATTTATATGGGACCAACTTCGAGGTATACCCTTTCCAATAAAAAAAGAATTATCAAAATCGGACTACTCTGGAAAAAGTTATGCGTGGTCATACATAAAAAAAAAAAAAAAAAAAAAAAATATACGCGTCGAATTGAGTAACCTCCTCCGTTTTTTCGTCGGTTCGAAAAGAAAAACATGTATGTTTTTTTGAAGCCAGTCAGTCACTATCATTTTCGTTTATCATTGTTCAAAATTTGAAACCTGAATGCTAATAACAAAATAAAACAGTTTAATTGTAGTAAGTCGGTTTTTCGCGATGCTCAGGAGCAACATTAGGTGTGGAATTTTTGAAGAAAACAGTGTAACCAAGTGTAAAAACGTATTTTATCGTTAAGAGCATTTACGACGGCCGTCATGAAGTGAATTAAAGTCGGTAAAACGTGCTGTGGAATGTTCTCCCATGCTTCCACGATAGCTGTTTTCAGCTCCTACAAAGTTTCAAGAGCTGGTTGGTTAGTTCGTACACGCTCTTCAGCTCATCCCATAAGTGCTTTGATGCATCTCAGGGCTTCTTGCTGGTTATTCCATTACTGCGGTACTAACGTCATGCAGATATTCTCGAGCAATTCTTGCAGTGAGCGCCCTAGCATTATCATGCATAGGTAAATGTAATATATATAATTATCATGTATGCTTTTTTATATTTAGTGGTGGCAACCGTGGTCATGTCACAACTTTAAGGCTAGTTTTCCCATCGGTGGAACGTTAGTGTCCATGATCCACCGCCATAATTCACCTTCTCTCCAATGCAGCATGGCTAAATGCGGTCTCCCCGTTTTCGGTAGACTTTCCTGCATCCATCATTGCCATACAGCATAATGTTGGTTTCATCCGTAAAAAGAACCTGGCTCCAATGACTTTCAGTCTAATGCAAACGTTCACGTGCAAGCTGTAGCCGCGCCAGTCTGTGAGCTCGTGTAAGTTAGGGACCATTGGCTGGCTAAAGAGATTTTATACCACTCCTCGTCTAACAGTTCGAACGAAAACAATCAGACCATGTAAGTGTCGATGCTGTTCTTGGACCTGTACAGTAAAGACGATGTAGTCCAGCTGTAGTGACCCGATTTTTTGGTCCTTCTGGATAGCGCACGAAGCCCAGTTCGAGCTATCGATGGTACATTCTTTGAACGGCCGAACGACTTGCATGAAGTTGTGCACTTTCGTTTCGCTGTCTAAGGCCAGATTGAAGAAGTGAAGCTTGCGCGGCTGCTTTTTTTTTTTTTTTTTTTTTGGGTGGGAAATCATCAAATGACTTCTCCTGCTGAGTAGAGCAGGAGGGCGTGTCAGACTTTTACTGACTAAAACCCACCCGTGTTCCCTCAGTAGCCCGTATGCCAGGGGCTGTGGTGTCTCTTTCGAACAAACCCGCACCCCTGGCAGGCATCGGCCCTTGTGGACCCCATCGGTGGTTGCTGACATCTTTGACGGCGCGCGTGTGGAACACAACGCGCCGTCCCGTCTACCACTTTTCGGCCGCAGAGGATAGGGAGAGCGGCTAACGCTATACCGACACTCCTCTTCCCCTGCGGCCCCACCGCGTCCGCCATCAAACGGTGGCGGCCCCGTCCAGGCCACGGAAGGGAAGAGCGCTGCTCAGAAGCACCGGCACTCCTCCTCTACCGCAGCCCGTAACCCTCAGCCGCGATGCCTCCCATTCGACATCGCGGCCCACCTCAGTTGCGGTGCACCTCACCGCAACCTACTTTTTGGCCGCTACGTCGTCGGCTTTGAGGCAAAAGCCCTGACGAGCGGCCCCACCTTTGGGTTTCTCTTGGCTTCACCGTGGCCGGCATCCACGGTTACTGAGCCCCCCCGCAACGACAATGCGGGAACCCACTCGGGGGGGTTGCGCGGCTGCTTCAGGTGCAGTATCCATAAGTTGAACGTCAGAATGGATTAAAAAAAAAAGAAAGAAAAACAATTGTGATGTTCTTTTTATGCAATACAAAAACAAATAACAAAATTACGAATGACTAACAAATGCCCCGATGATAAAATCAAAGCATTCTCTTCTTTAAGAGCTCCGATTTCCTCCTCTTTTTCAAATATGGAACCATATTGTGATACCGAAATGATGGCTAGTAAATCAGCTTCAAAACTGCATTTTTTTTTTTCTGATTTAGCATTATTTTAATGTTTTAGACTTTTAAACAAGAACATGCACGGTGGTTCGGTTTTGAATTCCGGGTGTGCTTTTGAGTATAATTTAATTTTTGACTTACTGTAAGCTATTTCATGAAAATAAAAGAAAAAGTAAGTTATTTCTGATCTAAAATCAACAGAACTCAGCGTTACAGAAGGTTCAATAAAAATCAACAGCCATGGATAAAAGGAATCAGTCGGTGCAAAATGCAAATGAATGTTTCTTCATTCAAGGACAATACTATTAAAAGAAACGTTTCCTTTACAATTTTCTCACGCACCGGTCGTCAGACGTCCGCGATCTTGGATTCGCTCGATCATGAAAATATATAGCTTCATTCGACCGATCCGTATCGGAAAAGCTCCTTAATCGGTTTTCTTTTATATGAAAATGGACTTTCAGATTTATTATACCATTTTGGCTGCGAAAAACGTGATATACGTCTGCTCCGGTTCAAAATTGCATATTAAACAAAAATTCAACAACGTGCCGCTACATATTTCAGAGAGAGTGCCTCTTTGCGAAGCTGCTAAAAATATTGGCTATGAAAGAAAATTGCTCAGGGAAAGTGTGGTTGCGTTGATTTCTTATTTCGTATTCATTGTGCGTTGAAATGGATCATACCCCTTGAGTCGAGATGTCTCTGCAAAGAAAATGTAGTAATGGGGATTTATATCGGGATGTTTTTTATTTCGTGTATTCCACTTTCATTTGCAATTATTTTAAATCAAAGTCGAAGTACTTAATGTAATGGTTCTTAGAGCGCATAAATCGCACTTCGAATATATTTCAGCATGTTGCTTGCATTCATAAGGAGAGTTAATTTGGGCGACTCGGTGCGGCGATAAGGCGACACGCACGCGAGGCATCTCTTGTGTCGCAGTGCGTGTTCAATGCGCGCGCGCATCGTAAATCTCTGCGTAGGAACACCGACGACCGATTTCAGGAGTGCAGAACTGCAGACCGCTGCATGCGTCCTTTAGCTGTTGTTACTGTCGACAAGATTGCGGTCTCAATACGACGAAAGCTTTTCTTATAGAATACATTTTCCATGTTCAGCTGTCAAAATCTTCTCCCTGAAAGCTAATAAAACGATGTTTAGTTTTTGCATAGTGGGTTTGCAGTGCACATAATGTCTGAGTTTGATTAAAACAATAATCATTTATAGATCTTATTGCTTAGTCATTCAATAGTTCAACAACTTAATGAAATGCAATGACTTACGAAGTGTGAACATTTAATATAACAGCTTCAAAGATTCACTACATACCTATCAGCACGTATGTTAATACAATTACGATAACAGTTTGACGTTACGAGGCGGCACCGAAGAGGTGCATCAATATTCGTACTCGCCCACGTATTATTGCGTGGGACGATCACGGGGCGCACACGTTTCTCAAAATTTTTACTCGCCACCTCTCATGTAATCCTTGCCTTACACACGCCTTATCTTTTTGAACACGTCCGTATTAAGTTTCGAGAATTCGTGTTTCATGCGTACCCACATTCAGGTATAAAACTCGGCTTTAATTTTATGCTAGGTAGGTGAGAGTTCGCGGCTTAAATTATTAGGGTATTTATGTAATCAGGGGTTCAGTAATATTTTTAATTTGTAAATTACACTCGACATGTTTTGGGGTATATTTTAAATCCTAAAAACCTAAACAAAAACCCAAGGCAGAACCTTGGGTTTTTGTTTAGGTAATGTAATGGAGGGAACAGGCGGCGGCCGTTGTAGAAAGCCTTACTCGGCAGTTAATTCGTGCACTGGGCTCATATATTTTTTTGCAAAATGTCTGGACTTTATTAAAGCAAATATTAACGTGTGCGACCCATCATTTTATGTGCGGGGTGTTAGCAGCGTGTTTATATTTTATTTACTTTATCGCCGGCTGAGGCAAAGGCTATTGTGTTCATTAATGGAACTCAACTCTTTCCGAGATTTTGTCGGGTCAGTAATTAAACACATCTGCTACACGTGCAATTGTATCTCCCTGTGTGTGTTTTCATATTTTCAGTTAAACATTTCAGAGGGATTTTTGTGATACTTATGGGACCTTTTACTTTGTTATGTTGGTAGTTTGTTTTAATGTTAACGCTTATGTGGCAACATGTGTCGATTATGTAAATAAGTTTCAGCGTACTTTTTTATTGCTGTGCAGCATGTTCCAAGAGATATACATAAACCGCTTTATACGTACGCCTTTGTGCTCTATGACCAAAGAATAAAGGACAAAAAATACTCATGTGGAACTCTTATTAACATATGTTTAATTCTAAACATTTTACGAACACGCTTTGCTTAGCTCAGACAGAAAGCCATACTGATGCTAAATAAAGCTAATGAAAATTTATCTCGCCCCATGCATGGTTGATTAACAGCCATTACCAGTCGTATTTCTATTGTACGAATAAATGTTCTCGCCTTGACTCATATTTAATGCGTGAATTTACTCGTTCTACTTTTAATACAAACAAGGGTATCGTATTGTAAAGGGAAGAGCATTTTGAATACATGCTCCTTTGCTCTCCGGGTTGCTGTGTAGGCGCTATTATACATATTCCGCGTCCATTGTGAATTGTTTCTGAACAATTCGTTTCGATTCCCACTACTCGAAGGACCGTTTTAATAAAATAAAATTCGTTCCAAGTTTATTTGCGCATCAAATTAATTGCAACCGTAGGTAGTATGAATAAATATTATCATCGTGGTTAATTGGTCATGTAGTGCGTATATTCAGTCATACGTTTCCGTTGGTGGTTGTACTCGTATGTATAAATAACTGCGGAATAATTGTTGTACACGGTGGTCCCCGGATCAGTGACCATGGTCCCGCGGGCCTAGCAACTTCTCTAATAACTGTAATTAAGTACAAGCCATCCCGTTTGTCGCTGCGATTAGTTACGTACGAGAATTGTAAAATGTCGATATCGACTTTCGTTTCGTATAAACCGGTTTTAAAAAAATGCTTAACTGATTCTGGCAGGTTTTTCTTTTTAATCCCTACTAATATTATAAATGCGAAAGTAACTCTGTCTGTCTGTCTGTCTGTCTGTTACGCTTTCACGCCTTAACCGCTGAACCGATCGTCATGAAATTTGGCCGAGATATAGCCTGGGATATGGGTAAGGACATAGGCTACTTTTTTACGCGATAACCGACATCCACGCGGGCGGAGCCGCGGGCAAAAGCTAGTTTATTATAAAAATTGAAAGAACTATTTCATTAACAGAAAATGAAGTTAATTAATGCAGAGACAGACACAATGCTTATTCTGAAAGCAAATTTAATTAATAATTTACTAGAGTGTTATGATTTCGGTTTTTGATGATAAAATAACATCACGCTTTGTTTTCCCGAAGGGTAGGTCAGATATGTATATAAGGTACGCCCACATTTGGCCAGTTACGTTTTTAAGTCGTACCATGTATTAGGGGGTGAGCCTATTGCTATAAGCCGGGCACAAATTCAGACTCCTGAGAAAAGCCAGGTAGATTAACTGAATAACTTATTTTTCGACCTGAGAATTGAACTCAGAACCTCATGCGCAGCGGTAGCGCTTATGACCACTAGACCAACAAAGCAGTTATATCAGCAATATCTCCAATTCTTTGTTAATTTTAATTATTTAATTGGGTTAGGTACCAAGAAATAGTTGGCCTTTGAAAGTCTTGTTGCTATTAAACTTGCAAAAGTTCAACTGTATCGATAAGCACGTTTTGACATCACTAAAAATGAAGGGTGGTTGCGATCTGTTAGTATCAACTTGTCGTTGCGGCGCGAACTAGCCGATCGCAATCTGAGCTTGTTAGCCACCATTATGAATGCAAATTTAACAATTATATACGTACTCTTCGGCCAGGTATTTGAGTACATCTGCCTCGTTCATCGCGTGACTCTCACTCGTCAGTAACTACGAGAAAATTGTTTGTTAAACGAAAGAAACTCAACGTTTTTGACGACATTGAGTGTCATAATTATGAAAAGTAGGTAATTGAGTAAGTACTGTCGCGATGCTTGCTTTTTAACTGACTTAAAAAGGAGGTTCTTGGTTCCACACCTTTGTGCGTGTCACGCACCGAAGGGTGATACGTTGGGCACGCCACGATTGCGGCGGTAAGTCCCCTCTTTGAGGAGTGGTTCGAGAGGCGGCATGGCGTCCTCACCTTCCGCCTGACGCAGGTCCTCACCGGACACGGTTGTTTCGGGAGGTTCCTGTTTCGGATAGGGCGGGAGGAAACGCCCGGGTGTTTCCACTGCGAAGATCGCCCTGAGGACACGGTGGAGCACACGGTGGCGGTCTGCCCTGCTTGGGCGGAGCACCGCCGTGTCCTCGTGGAGGCGCTCGGCGGCGGCGATCTCTCGCGTCCGGCCCTGGTCCAGGCCATGGTACGGAGCGAGAGGGCATGGGGAGCCGTCACCTCCTTCAGCGAAGCAGTGATGCTCGCGAAGAGGGAGGCGGCGCACGTGAGGGAGAGGCAGCATATGCGCCCTCGCGACCCCAGCCGCCGCAGGATACGGAGACGCCCTGGGCGTCGGGAATCCCAGGCCGATTTCCGGCCACCGTAGGCATGGGCTTGCGGACGGCGAGTAATGGGTAGCTCGCTGTCCGGTAAGGACCAAGCCCAAGGCGACGGCGCGTTGTGTTCCACGCGCGCCTCAAAGAGATGTCAGCACAAAAAGTGATGGGACCCGCAAGGGTCGATGCCTGCCAGGGGTGCGGGTTTGTTCGAAAGAGACACCACAGCCCCTGGCTTAAGGGCTACTGAAGGAACTTTAAAAAAAAAAAAAAAAAAGGGTGATACGTAAAAACTTAGTGAGGGAGTTCCTTTAGCTCTTCTTAGCTTTTCAACAAACCTGCTTATTAACTTGTAGTTAGTATGTTAAATTATCCTGTAAAAAATTCGCTTTGAAAAAATATTCGTCCTTTATACAGGGTGATAGGGTTAGATCGACGCGCAAACTGAAACGTTGAATTCATCACATGATTTTGTTGTTCCATACATTTTGATCGCGTAGAAATGGCTCCGTTCAGGAGCTCGAAACCACCTCGGAACTAAATACACACCGCTCGCAACAGCCGCGTGGGTCGATCGAAAGTTAAGTTACGCTTGCCGCGGTCGGTTCGTGGATGCGTGACCATCAATAACATATCGAGACTCCCTCGGGAAGCACGTTAAGCCGTTGGTCCTGGCTGTTATTTTTACATCTTTGACAGTCGTTACAGGTAGTCAGAAGCCCGAAAGTCTGATAAACAGTCGTATCAAGGAATATCGTATTACCCAGTTACTGGGTTGTGGAGGTCAGATCGTCGGTCCATCTCAAATACTGGTATTAAGCTGCGTCCGATTAGAATGGAAGCCGACCCCAACATAGTTTGGAAAAGGCTAGGCAGATTGGTTGAGGTATCGCACTATCTTCGAAACAGCAGTTTTTTTTTTAAACTTTCGATTTTTTTTTACGAATTCATGGTTTCAGTTTGCGCGGACATGTCCCTGCCTATTTATTTATTGTTTTGTTACGCCAAGTATAAAATAATAACATCATGAAAACAGTAATTTGCAATAGCTGCATGTCTCGCCGCATAGTTAATACAAAGTAGCCGCGTGACGTTGCGGTCCGCTGCGGTTCGCTTATGGAATGTCATCGCAACACCAACTCGACTGTAATAGAGCTTAATTAAGCTCCCGCTTTTCATCCAATCTCGTTAACGAACTAAATTGACTTTCTTATTGCGCGCAGTTTCTCTCACACTACACGATCTAAGTTTATAAACCTCTTAATCCAACGTTATAGTTGCAGGCAGCGGCACTAAAAGCCGTAACAACTGCATTTGCCTCCAAACAAACATCGTTTACTAAGTGTATTATCTGCCGTGCGCTACACATTGGAATGAGTCGAACTACTTAGCAAGTAGGCGATGTGCTTCTACTAAAGTGGATTCGCGCCGCGGAGATGGCTCTCTGATGGCTTCGTACGGAGCTAGTTTGTCTTGTATCCTTCATTAAATGGGTAATAGCTTCGGCTCAAATTGACTACGTAGCTTTATCCTTTAATGCTTTATACTACACAATGTTCACGTTTAAATTAATTATAGCGACGCAGTATAAAATTAATGTTGTTTTACTTCAGATACCGCGGAATGGTATAATAAAAATATTTGTTTAGGACTAGGGAAAAGGTATCCCGCAAGCTTTCAATATCCGTTTCCGCTGATGGCAATACAAAACTATAAAACTGTTTATGGCCATATGAAAATTATAATTTTATTTAGTAAACTTAGGTTTAATGTAAAGATTGTTGTTCAGTCAGTGACCTTAATTGTTTCACTGCTGCCGTAATTGTTCAACAGATTGATTCACCACTGAGAGTAATAATAGTTGTGCAATTTGATGATCAATCAAGTAAATCTACAATGGAAATGCAAGGATTGCCTCTATATTACGATGTTATATGTGGACAAATCTACATTGAACAGTGTTTATTTATTGACCCGCGCTCACGACATGACTCAATAGAACTGACTGACACAGTTAGTTTAGCTAATATGTTATGTCAACTTAGAAACATGTTATATAGGTGGCCACATTTCTTGGAACATTATTCATATTCCCTATAGATAACATAGCAACACGCCCTGCATCCCCGAAAGGTTGAACAGAGATCCACATACAGGATAAGTTTTTAACCAGTGCGCAAACTGTAACCATGAATTCGGCATATAATTCTAGATCCCATAGCGTAGAATTTTTTCGTAGGTTATACAAAAAAAATCAGCTGTTCCATACAGTTGATACAGTTTGACCGCGTAGGTATTGCACTTTTTAATGAAACAGCAGATTTTTTTTGTATAACCGACGAAAACTTGTCACTATCATTCTATTCTAGACCCCCTGGTCTAGAATGATATGCTAAATTTATGGTTACTTTTTGCGCACTGGTTAAAAACTTATCCTGTATAGTACACCCACATTTCGCCAGTTCCCATGTAATATGGCAGAGCCTAAAATCTAAGTATCACCCCAGGCTCTGGGGTGATACTAAGAAATTCCTGTTGGATAATAACAATACAACTTTGCCCAACCCGGGTATCGAACCTAGAATCTCATGCTCAACAGTAGCGCTAGACTAACGAGGCAGGCAACATTATGCCTAACTATAAAATTATTTGTCATGACTAAATTGAAACTTCTGAATACAAGTTCAATAGTATCCCGTCCATTTATGCCGTAAAACTTTTACGACTTACGAATTTGGAGTTAATTGAATCGCATTAACCACATTCATTATCAAGTTTCAGATTTCGCCAATTCAATTAAGAATATTCGTTACTGTGTAGTAATATATTTTTATGTCATTTTACAATCGCTCGGTTATAAACACTTTTATAGCAGCTTCCTAATAAGCAGTGGTCGCAAATTGAATCTGACCGCAGTCATTTAATTCGTCGTCACGCCATGTTTTAAATGTGTCTCATTTTATTATAAAATCGTTTATCTTTTTGTTGTTACGTTTCATATTAAGGGGGATGCGCTAAGGAAGCTCGCAAAATTCAAATTTTCTTTATGTATTTTTTCGTTATGTATTGTATGTTGATTGAAATTTGATTCGCGACCGTATCAGATATCTCTTTATAGAATTATAATCATTACTTAAAATCGTCAATCTGTCCCTCGTAAGTTCATTTAATCCCGTCGCGTGTGTAATTAGCAGACACGGTACACATGGTGTACACTTGACATGTGAAGCTTTCATGATTATTTCCAGAAAAAGTAATTCAATGGGATTAAATGATCTTATATTGATGATTTTAAGTCTGTTTCATACATAAGTATTAGGGTCGC
Source organism: Polymixis flavicincta (assembly GCA_949987655.1). NCBI lineage: Eukaryota > Metazoa > Arthropoda > Insecta > Lepidoptera > Noctuidae > Polymixis > Polymixis flavicincta. Next base: position 14,633,368 of record OX465182.1, read on the forward strand.
GAATCATATTTTGTTCAAAACACTCTGTTTGTTGTCACTGACCTGAAAATTGCTCATGCTCATTGCTGGGTCATTTTTAGCGCGTACCCCTTAAATTGTAGTGATTCGCTTATTATCATAATTATTGTGATCTGATAAGACTTAATATTTCCTGCTACATCAAACGGTCGTAGATTATGTGGTATTAATTAGTGGTTGAATGGACAAAGTTTGTTTTAGTGCTTCCTATGACGGTACTGGATGTCGCGTCGGATAAGCGTTGTTGGTTAGTATTCGCGCGAATCACTGAATTATGGGCATTGTACATGTATGTAAGCCGGGACTCCCGCTGGGACCACCCGCGTCTGTCCACCGTTGAAGCGGCAGCCGGTGCGGACACGCCGCGGGTTTGCTGCGCACAAACACCAGTCTATTGTCAAGTTCTTTATGCTTAATTCACAACACAGGTTTTTATTGGGAGCAACAAAAACTAAACATATTATCTTTTGAACCCGTACCTACGTAGGTAGTGCTTGCTAATTACAATAAATCATCATTTGCCTTGCATCACAATGCATTTGCCATGGTCTGGTGGTGTGTCTCTTAACACAGTGTCAACATACCTCTGTGCCTACATCACATAATTTTGACTTAATCTCGTTAATGTGGGGCGTGCTCCAGCTTGTATCGGCGTATGAGCTTTTACGTTATTATGCAAATTGATATTTGATACGCTTTCCGAGTTTGCGAGTTTGTTACCACTTAAGAAAGTGGATGCTGTAAGCAAACGGAGTAATGCGAGTTTAAATATACGCCTAATTTAGAGGAAACGAACATTATACGATTTTGGATCACTTAACCAACCGCCTATAATCCCTAGATCTTCATCAGGCATGCAGATTTTTTTCTATAGATTAGCGATAGTGAAATCATTCTCATAGACTTGATGACAAAAACACCACCTCTATAATTTAAAGAATGAAAAATCCGCTATGTTGCGTACAATTTTTCACGAACCCCGATCATTTGGGACAGCTTCGACATCATTGTTGATCTACATCGGGTAGTTTGCACTGAAAAATAGCAATCACAGTTAACGACGGCTACTATTTGTCACACACAACTTGCAGTACGTGAAAAAGCAGGTGCGCTGGCGCGTATTTATTACGTCACTGAAAAATGTCTGGCGCACACGGCGACAGGACAAACGAGAGCCCACCGATGCAACACGCCGCCATTGACATATCCCCACTTAATGAGAACCACCGACCACGGTAATGAGAAAGAATATCCTCTATTCGCTTGTCGTAGCGTAATTAACTAACTGGATTCCTTGGGCAGTCTAACTAAATAGACTTCTGTGCCTGTGGGCTTACATTTCGGAGTCACAGTTCTATTTTATTTGTAGTTCTTGTAATGTTTACCTTTCGGTTTCGTGCTAAAGTTGAATGATGAGCGCTTAAAAGTCTAAAAAGTGCTTATGTATGTACTGGCGGAAAGTATTGCATGTCAAAGGAAGAGTAAAAGATTCAGAAGTTGATGTGAGATGTGCTCACAGTGCTGTCAGCTCAGCTAGGAAACAATTTGAAAGAAATTTGTTGATTTAACGCGCTTAGGTTATATTATTGTTCGAATGTAACAGCATTTTTTCGATTAGTATATAAAAACTAACCGTAGTAAAAGCATGTCATGGTCAGGGGTGTTAGAAGCACCGTTAAATAAACTGCAAATACAAAAAAAAAACTTAACTTTTCAAGAGGGGCGAACCTTTCCCAAAAAAGGTATTATCGATAAAAAGTGGAGTTTCTTATAGATAGAAACCGATATAATTTAATTTCCCTTACAAAACCGAAAGCTCCATTCACACCGAAATAATAAGGCATGGATGAAGGCATATGGCGTTTTCAATAGGCTTGTCGATCGATATAATTATTTTCGAAGTGGAATTGAATTCACATAATGCCATGTCATGTGTACGATTTGACTGACAAAATTTTGTTTCTTGGTAAACTTAACGACAGGTTGCGTTTTAATCGTAGCCTCAGTTCTTTGCAAGTTTATTTATCTGTTTTATGGAATTACTATGGATATCATGAAAATTGATTGTTTTGTTCATGCGTATACCGTAAACGTAACGATTGTATCGTTAAAAAGCTTATTCCATTCGGACTTCCAAAAGTTATTTCACATGGTGTGAGGTTAAATATGACCACCTCTGTGTTAAGCTGAATGGACGAAAACTAATTAACCAATAAATTACATTTATTGGTCAATACACCTTACAATGTCGAATAGCTCGAGGTGCCTTAAAAGGAACTAACTTGGCCTATATCCTATATTTTCTGTTTCTGTGGGCACTTACTTCTCATTACTATTTCCTTTTTACGCCCAAGCATTACGGCCTTGTCCATATTGAGAGTGGTTCTACGCTTCTGTGTAGTGCACTTGAAAATCACCAGCTACTCAAGTTGTAGCTAGCAGGCTTAGCACGAGCACCGATTTCTCGACGGAAGAATAGACATGACTATTAACTAAATGATGTACAATGGGATAAGATACCTATGTTTTTTTATTATCACAGTTATGCGTTCTAAATCCAATCATGATTTTGTAGATAATCGTACTCGTATATACCTTGTGGCCATCGAGTAGAAAGTTTTGTTGTCAGTGTGATTTTGACAGTTAGGGAAGAAATATTCTTCTGAAATAGTCTACATATATAAGGACCCAGACAAATATCGTTAGAAATGAAAAACTAAATGACAGATTGTAGAAGGATATCTACGGTTTTTTTTTTTGGGTGGTAAATCATCAAATAACTTCTCCCGCTCTGGGTGGAGCAGGAGGGCGTGTCAGACTTTTACTGACTAAAACCCACCCGTGTTCCTTCAGTAGCCCGTATGCCAGGGGCTGTGGTGTCTCTTTCGAACAAACCCGCACCCCTGGCAGGCATCGACCCTTGCGGGCCCCATCACTTTTTGTGCTGACATTCTCACACACATCTCTTTGAGGCGCGCGTGGAACACAACGCGCCGTCGACTTGGGCTTGGTCCTTACCGGACAGCGAGCTACCCATTACTCGCAGTCCGCAAGCCCATGCCTACGGTGGCCGGAAATCGGCCTGGAATTCCCGACGCCCAGGGCGTCTCCGTATCCTGCGTCGGCTAGGTTCGCGAGGGCGCATATGCTGCCTCTCCCTCACGTGCGCCGCCTCTCTCTTCGCGAGCATCACTGCTTCGCTGAAGGAGGTGACGACTCCCCATGCCCTCTCGCTCCGTACCATGGCCTGGACCAGGCCCGGACGCGAGTGATCGCCGCCGCCGATCGCCTCCACGAGGACACGGCGGTGCTCCACCCAAGCTGGGCAGACCGCCACCGTGTGCTCCACCGTGTCCTCAGGGCGATCTTCGCAGTGGAAACACCCGGGCGTTTCCTCCCGCCCTATCCGAAACAGGAACCTCCCGAAACAACCGTGTCCGGTGAGGACCTGCGTCAGGCGGAAGATGAGGACGCCATGCCGCCTCTCAAACCACTCCTCAAAGAGGGGACTTACCACCGCAATCGTGGCGTGCCCAAGGATATCTACGGTGCGATGTCAAAAATATATGAAGGAAATATCACTTTGTATTAAAAAGCACTGTCTATTCTTCGTAGAAATACAAAGCGTCATGCTAAGCCCGCAGTAGGTGTTTATGGGTAACTCAGGTAAGTATTTTTTTTTTTTTTATAGAAACACTGATTTGATTTTATTGATTGACATGTTGTCAAAAAACAAAAGCATTTTAATTGCAAACAAAATCTTATTCTTTGCCGAAACATTGTATTGCCATTCACTGAAATCCACTTTGCGATTCTCATTAAATCTGAGCCTCAGATGGTAGCTAAGTTGTGTTTTAAACCACAAATGAAAAATTTCTTTATATCTTCTGCCTGCAAAGGTGGACCATACGGAATTTATTATGTTTGCTGTGGGAGTAAATTATTAGTCAGCCTTCATTAAAGCGCACCACAATGCAACAATGTTGTGACGTTGTTTTAAGTCGTAAATTAGAGGCTGGTTACGTTATTTCATCAGCATCATCGCATATTATTGGAGTTGGTCTGCGCAATGATTGTAAATGGCCGCGGCATCTGAGCTCGTTAGTGTTTTTGATAGATGACGGCCGGTCGTTTGTTGAATTTGTTATAACACTCGCCGCCCGTGTAAAAACACATGGTTCGACAACGAGATATAAATGGACACTCCCCTCGGCGATCTAAGTTAACGAGCCACCATATAAATAAGGAGAGGTTAATATTTTATAATTTTGACGCACGCTACACAAGTTAGCGCTCGAGACCATTGAATATATTGAGCAAAAATTATTACTTATTATGTGTCATGCCAGGAAGTGCTATACCTTGAATTCATTAAATCTCAACTCCACCAGTTTCTCAGTTGCGCAAGAAATAAAAGTCAACATAATTATTTCGAAACATGACAGTGGTGCGATAATAAATAATTGAATACGCGTTGACGCTGATAATTTGTAAAGTCATTATTCAATATTCGTGACGTGAAGCTTATAAATTTCTCTGCAGCGTTTTACACTTTAGCACTTGGGTTGATGTAAAGCGCCGCCCAATAAGACAACGGCCGACTATTTTGACGAAGGCCGGTCACGTTTCGTCGATACTCACCATGAGAATATTTGTTTTTTATTGTGCGCCCGCCGTCGAGTAAAAATTGAAGTGTAATTTTACGTTTTAACCGGTGCCTGCCCCCTTTCGTTCCGCTCGCCTTGAGTGATGGTTATCATAATTGGAGAGAGGGTAGGTGAACAGTGCGCGCCGCCTGGATGATGACGGTGGGCGGGCACGCGACGAATATCCTAACTACACACTTGTGCTCGCTTCCACCCTTCTCTTGAACTAGGTCAACACTAACGAACTCTCCTGAAGGTAGCTAAACCAACAAGTTTTAATAAATCGAATAGTGACCATCCGTAAGCAAAGTAGGAGGTGTCAGTTAACTGTAATCGAAGTTATTGATTGCATTAAACAAGCGGGTTTACCATTAGTGTTATCAATGCGCATATATGTTGTGAGATGTTGTTGGCTAATACAATGGTAAGATTAATAATGCGGACGTATCGGGCGGACCGTTATGCCGGCGACACGAGTGATCGTGGACCAACAAGGGCGGAAGAGATGGACCGGATAATAAAGCATCAAGTCGCTGCATCGTAACTCAATACCGTCGACATAGAAATTGTTGGTTGCATCGCTGCGCTAAACTCTCCACAATACCTTATGGATGGTAATTGGCCAGTCTCTCTAATCGACGTGTTTCAATAATAATACACGTATGTTCGAAGTTTATGCTGACAGTCCTGTAGATTGAGTCCCATTCTAATAATTTAACGACTGTTTTAACATATCTGACTCATGAGACGGCTGTAGCATTTATTTTTTATTATCACATAATTTTGCGTCAGCGCATGTAATTCAATATTTATAGCCAGTTTTAATCTGAAATTGTCAGTTCTGCAGCTGTAAAACATGTAAATTCAGTAAAATAACTCAAAAAGGAATTGTTTCTAGTATTTTCATTTCAATAATTGGTAGCATTATAAATTGATGCAATGCTTTGTAACATTGAAATCGTACAGACGCCAGCACATCAAGCTACTCCAAACTGTAAAATCCCATTTGAACATGAACCTTATACAGTAAAGTTCAAAATCTCATCAAAGAAATTTGACAGATTGTGGTAGCTTGATGTGCTGGCGTCTGTACTTAAAAAACTTACCTATGTAAAGTAAGTGAAGCACAGTTTGTCGCAATTTGCATGACACATCCAGTACTTGCTATTGTTTTCGATTGTATAACAAAGGTGTCTAGTGTCGACATATAAAGTACAAGATGTAACAGGTCCGCCGTGACCGGTATGCACGAAGAATAGTTTTCGTGCCGTGACGGAAGTAAATATACATTGACACGTCCTTCAATGGGTTTTTCATGATCATAATTACCTTCTTCTTCGGTATATACGTTAGAAATGGTTACTGTCTTATGATTGTCGTTTGTCGTGATGAATGTGTAATAAGTTGTAAAATAAGCAACGATTTATATTCGTATTTTGATCATATAATAAGGTCCTGGGTTCGATTCCCGGGGCGGGCATGATATTGGGTTTTTCCGTCTGAAATTTCTCACAGCCCAGTCAGTCCCAGATAGTGCCCAGTCAGTCCCCGGTTGATGGGGATAGGCTCGCCCTCTATTATGTGGGACACCGCTGCCCAATCCTTCGGGATAACAAGGCGTGATGTTATTTTATTTAAATGTCCTCAACAACTAAATGGATATAGGTTTAATTCACCACCGTGCATTTTAATTGTAATGAAATTCATGCCCCGCTAACTTATCCATTTACATGCATTTATACATATCTGTAGTAACTTCCTAGTGTATTGTTTCATGCAATGTGTTCGCAACTTGTTTATAAACAATAGCAATTTGCCTTTTGGCGTTAGGTCACGCCTGCCCATTGATTCTCTGCTACGTAGTCGAAGGTTCCATTATATTATCTATTCAATATCATACAGTTAGCAGTCCTGTAAGCTGGTGATTTCTGTTATACGATACCTGCCAAAATACGTAATTTACTGGTTTGTGTTCTAACCACGTGTATGTCTATTGTTATATGTTTCATAACTTAGTCATAATTATACGGTAGGTAATCAACTAATCGCACTTGTCAAATTATAGGAAACCTTTAAATATCGATTAACCTGGTTTGGTTGGGCCGCATCTGTGGGACATCGGGTACGACTGGGTGCTGCGCGCCGACCTCCCTGGCGGCGTCAGTGTAGTTTGCTACGCTGACGACACGCTAGTCCTGGCGCAGGGGAGGTCGTACCAGGCGGCGGCCGACTTAGCGACACAAGGGGTTGCGACAATCGTAAATAGGATCCGGCAACTGGGACTCGAGGTGGCCTTGCACAAGTCCGAGGCCGTGTGGTTTCATGGTCCTCGGAACGCGCCACCGACGGGTTCCCAGATAACGGTGGGAGGGGTTCACATCGGCGTCGAGTCGACGATGAAGTACCTGGGACTCGTCCTCGACAGTCGGTGGAACTTCGCGGAGCATTTCCGCCGTTTGGCTCCCAGACTGGAGCGGGCCGGGGCTGCGTTGAAGCGGCTCCTGCCCAATCTAGGGGCGCCAAACGCCTCCTGCCGGAGGCTCTACGTGTGCGGTCCATGGCCCTATACGGGGCGCCGGTGTGGGCGCCTACATTGAGGCGCCAACCAGCTCGCTGGTTGAGGGCGTCCCATAGGGTCATGGCGATCAGGATGATCCGGGGATATCGCACGATCTCCGGCGAGGCGGCGGGCCTCCTTGCCGGATTACCGCCATGGGATCTGGAGACAAAGGTCCTCGCGCAAATGTGGGAGTGGCGCGAGGAGGCCAAACGCCGGGGCGTAACTCCGCTACCGCGGGAAATCGCGGCACAGCGGACAGAGCTCCAGCGAGATCTCATGGCGACATGGAGAGTGCGATTGTCGCAATCCAGTGCTGGGCACGCCACGATTGCGGCGGTAAGTCCCCTCTTTGAGGAGTGGAGAGTCACCTCCTTCAGCGAAGCAGTGATGCTCGCGAAGAGGGAGGCGGCGCACGTGAGGGAGAGGCAGCATATGCGCCCTCGCGACCCTAGCCGCCGCAGGATACGGAGACGCCCTGGGCGTCGGGAATCCCAGGCCGATTTCCGGCCACCGTAGGCATGAGCTTGCGGACGGCGAGTAATGGGTAGCTCGCTGTCCGGTAAGGATCAAGCCCAAGTCGACGGCGCGTTGTGTTCCACGCGCGCCTCAAAGAGATGCCAGCACAAAAAATAATGGGGCCCGCAAGGGCCAATGCCTGCCAGGGGTGCGGGTTTGTTCGAAAGAGATACCACAGCCGCTGGCATACGGGCTACTGAAGGAACACGGGTGGGTTTCACTCGGTAAAAGTCTGACACGCCCTCCTGCTCCACCCAGAGTGGGAGAAGTTATTTGATGATTTCCCACCCAAAAAAAAAACCTGATTTGGTTAGTCGCTTAATGAAAGACAAAATAATACAGTTTTTGAGAATTCCAGAAATCCAAAGATGTATCGTTTAATTTACAGAACCTCATAAATATCGATAAAAGAGTTAAATAGTCGCTTGTAAAGCTTTATAAATCGTTGTGTAATACATTGATCAGAATACACGCAGTTGAGCGGGTGTAACTGTTTACAGCTAGGAGGCGCGGCAATTAGCTGTGCAGGTGGTGAATGCGACCCCCTGGCCCCTGCGCGCCGGGGCCCGGGACCCACGGGAGGAACCCGTGTAACGCCGCGACTATTTGCATGTTTGTTGCCGATCCGCTTCCGTAACTAGGACGAATTAGTCGCTGCGTTTATGACTAATGTTACTCAGATTAGTATTGTATTTTGTTTTAAGGCATTTTTGGGACGTGACTGTTAATTTTAATACCCATGGGTATAGCATTCTACTTCCTACTAATATTATAAATATAAATGTGAATGTTTGTTACTCAATCACGCAAAAACAGCTGAACAGATTTGGATGAAATCTGGCACACAAATAGTTTATAGCCTGGATTACCACATAGGACAATATACGAGTATATCCCGGTAGTACGTTAGGATAAGTTCCGACCTCCACGCGAGCGCAGCCGCTGGCAAAAGCTAGTTATCCATTTTACCACAATTAACTAACTTGTCATTTCATATGCACTTGTTTCTATGACCAATAAAAAAAAATTTATCGTTCTTTGACCTGATCTTATCGTTAACGGATCAAGATTGTTTGAATCTAGTCGTTGATACTTATAAATTAAACTTAGTGTAGGCCAATAAAAGTGGCAGATGAAAGCTTCATAAAGGTTTTTATAACGCGACACGTGTCTGCGTATCATTTTCCTAGCATATTGAACGCGCACATACTGTTATTCGTTTTTTAATAAAACTTTTTAGATTACTTTTTTTATGGTAATCATAAGGACAAGGTGTGTACATGTGGCGACCGGGTCGCGACATACGCGTGGCGGTTTTTTAATTATCAGCTGTCAGTACTTGACACGAGTTTGATCAAAATATGGCACTTCAAATGATTTTGTAGGTAGGTAATTGTTAAATCGATTGTCACCACTCATTAATCAGAGTGGTAATAATCGATCATAATACCAAAGGGTTTTAATCAAATTGAATCAAGAACCTAGGTTGGTATGTTGTTACGTGGGTAGGTGTGGCGCTACAAAACAGCTATGTCAATAATATGCTGGTCCCCACGACATTTTTTATTATTTAATACATACATTCTAGCTTCTTCTGGTAATCTCAGATCTGAGTGAATATTTTTTGCTAAGATAATACCCGCGCCTGGGATTCAAATAAAAAAAGGTTTACATTTCCTGCTCCTCATTTCTTATACAAATATATACAAACAATTCGCAGGAAACTTTGTTTCGCGAAGTTCTCACATAGTCGCCGAGGAATCCTGAAACTGCGAGTGAGTAGAAAGGATGGCTTTGCTACTTACATTTACATAGGTCACTGCACCTAAATATATTAGGTACTAGCTTTTGCCAGCGGCTTCGCTCGCGCGGAACTTTCATCCCCTATTTAACTCCCTTAGGGGTTGAATTTCGAAAAATCCTTCTTTATTCCTTGTCTACATTATAAAGGGCAGCTCTGTGCAAATATTCAGCTTTCTAGGTCCAAGGGTTTTGGCTGGGCGTTGATGAGTCAGTCAGTCAGTCAGGTCTTTTTTTATTTATTTAGATAGACTAGCTTCCGCCCGCAGCTTCGCCCTCGTGGAAGTCGGAAATTATCTCGCAGGAACGTACTACCGGGATAAAAAGTATTCTATATGTTAATCTAGGTTATAATCTGTCTGTGTGTCAAATTTCATCCAAATACGTTTAGCCGTTTTTGCGTGATTGAGTAACAAACATCCAATCATCTTCACAAACTTTCACATTTCTAATGTCACGGACTACCCTTATTTTACTTTTGGGGTAGATTTTCGAGAAACCCTGAAACACGTTATTCTTTATTTTTGGTTTAAGGTATAAATACTGAGTTTGGAGTTAATCAGACCGCGCGTTAAAATTCTTCCATACAAACTTTGACACCCCCCAATACCCTTTTAGGGGGTAGTTTAGAAAAACAATAAATGGTCAACTTCATAATTTACTTATCTTAGTATTTGTGCCAAGTTTCAAATTTATTAACTCAAGGAATAAGATTTTTCATACATACAAAATCCCTCCTTTTCACCCCCTTAAAGGTCGAATTTCCAAAAACCCCTTCTTAGTGCTCCCCTACATTATAAAAGGAAGCCGTGTGCAAAATTTCACGTTCCTAGTCCTAGTAGTTTCGGCTGTGCGTTGATTGGTCAGTCAGTCAGTTTCTCCCTTTATAAATATATAGATAGAAGATGGCACACTACGTAGTTATGCACAGAATAATTTCAACATGATCTTTAGAGATACTCTACAAATATTCAGTCTATTAAAACTTTCGTGTAGCAGTAATACCGTTAAATTGACTTCCTGTCATTGAGAATTGTTTCAGCGATCCGGATATGAAATATTTTCTCAGTAAACATCTTGGGTAAGGTTTCACATGCACGATACGTTCGATTCGAAACTAAGATATTTATTTTCATTTTAAAGCTACTATGATTTGAGTAGTAGGTACCTTCTTGTAGATTGGAAACGACTGAACATTGTATATTATATTAACCGTTAAGTCCGGCGCGGAACCTATCCAAATCAAAAGTCATTTGTTCAAACTATGCTGAGAGTCAGCTCTTTTTGAACATCAAAATTACATAACACAGTCCCCCCAAAACGCCCGCACTTCACCACTTCCTAGTGCTTTATGGGAAGAAGTGGCGCAACAAACTCCTCAGTCAGTTAAGTTATAAGAACTTGATTTCGGTTCCATTACAATAGAAAATTAATTGTGTCTCATTAGCCGGGATTAACAGATTAAAACGATTTTTGTTATACCATTTTACCTTTAAAGCGGTCACATAAAGAACCTTTTGTAACGATGTTTCAGTACCTACTTTTTAGCATCACGTACCCAGAGCTGAGACACAGCTATAACATTATTTCAAAACACGTATCGCGTTCAGATAATCTAATGCAGAAGCGTTATGACGCATTTATTGGTTCAAATGTGTTGCGCTATGTAAGCTCACGTAGACGTAATTAATCGGAGACATTTGAATTACCACCTAAACAAACCGTTTTTAGCACCGTATTTACACAATAGTTTGTTGGATAATTATTTCTAGAAAATAGGCACTGTCTGAACAATACTCAATTTATTGTTCGGTTCATTGCAGAAATCGTAAAGGTAAACCTTTATCTTTTTATTAAAACCTGGCGAGATACCGAATTGACAGTTTTATAGATCTTTTGCTTTGAAAACAAAGCATTAATTGTAGGAATAAGTGACAGCGAACTGGGGTTGAAATTAAAAAAAAAAAAAAAAAAAAAAATTACAGAAAGACGAACTTTTGCCAACCAGAAATGATGAAAAATAAGACGCACTATTGTCAACCGTTGAATAAAAGTAAATTTTCTTTTCAATGGGAATGTTGTTCTGTGTTCGTTGAACATTGTCGCCTTTCGTTGGCCGTCGGTGGGTGCCGGTACATGCCGAGACAGACCTATTCAAATGTCAGTGTGAAGACCGTCCCTCCCCGCGCACACCTCGCGCTCGCCTCTTCACAGATACTGAAATGTCACTCGCCACACGAAGCAATCAATTTCGTATTTGTATGCTCTGCCTAGATAGTGGTAGCAGTAGATTTGTCGAATCGATGAGCTTGTATTATCTTGTTTATACTTGTTTTGTATTGAATTTTACATTTTCTACATGCGAAATTATTTGCATTGTCTTTACTTTTAAATAAGATATAATACACTTATCATATGTAATACATATGATATAATATAATATCTTCTCGTCCCAAATACCAGTGTCTCAAGACGAAAGTCTTTGACCAGTGTGTGTTGCCAGTGATGACCTATGGTACAGAGACGTGGTCGCTCACGATGGGCCTTATCAGAAGACTTAAAGTCACCCAAAGGGCAATGGAGAGGGCTATGCTCGGAGATTCCCTACGCGATCCAATCAGAAATGAAGAGATCTGCAGGAGAACCAAGGCCACCGACATAGCCCGAAGAATTGCCAAACTTAAGTGGCAGTGGGCAGGGCACATTGCTCGCAGAACAGATGGTCGATGGGGCTGAAAGGTTCTGAAGTGGCGACCGCGTACCGGAAGACGTAGAGTGGGAAGGCCTCCCACAAGGTTGACCGATGACCTTGTGAAGGCCACGGGTATCCGCTGGATGTGGGAAGCACAAGACCGGTCGAAGTGGAGGAACCTGGGGGAGGCCTATCTCCAGCAGTGGACGTCTTTCGGCTGAAATGATGATGATGATGAAACTTATAGCAGCGCTCCACAGTTTCACCCGCGTAGTTCCCGTTCCCGTGGGAAAACGGAGATAATATCACCCGGGAATAGTGTAGCTTCCCAAAAGTGAAAGAATTTTTCATATCGGTTCAGTAGTTTCTGGAGCCTATTCAATGCAAACAAACAATCAATCAAATCTTTCCTGTTTATTATTAGTATAGATAGACCTATCCTAATGTTCACAAGTTCACAAAATTCACAAGATTGATTAATTTTCAGTTAAGAATAAGATTAAGTTTTACTGAAAACACATTTCACAATTAGTATTCTACCATCAAATTAAGGTTGAAATCTGTAGTCAATGCTTAATACACAGTAACATTTAATTCGATTCCAGTCATTGTAAGTCGGCGCCAAATGTCGCACTAATTGCTTTGCGCAACTGAAAGACATTCACGACATAGAGCCGTCTGTTTGTTAAAGTTTATTAGCAGGAAATTAACTTAACCGACAAACGAACTATCTAGCTTCACCCATTTGTAATCTCTTCACTTCATTAAACAATGAAACGATTGTTCAGGTTGATTCTGATATACCTATTTTTGTTATTTAGGCCAACATTTACATTTTCAATTTAAATTCACTACACAGTAGCACATTTTCTTAACCTTGTTCGAAGTTAGAAAGCGATTAATCAACGTCTAACAACATTCTTATTCCCGTCTACGTAGGAACGCAAGAAATACAGCCTTTAAATGTCTTAAAGATAGCTTCACAGTTGCTGGCAAGCAATTGTCCCTTTTAACCGGTCGGCCTCATTAGCATGGTCTGATCGCTCTGGCCTATCAACCTCTTCAGAGTGATACATTGACGGTAAAGGTCTTTTTAGTAGTTGCTCCAACTTCAATCGTAATTAGGACTGCTAGCTTGACGTATCTGGTTTCGTTTACATTTGATTGATTCTCTGTTCTTTGATCTAAGGTTATACAAAACGTTGTGTATCTAGACACTATAATGTGAATAGGATGTCTTGTATACTTCACGGTGTACAGAATTCAATAGATAGGAGTATAAGGTAAGGAACTCGATGCGGACAATCGCGTACTCGCTATCGCAATTTAACGAGCCACGATTGTTTTTCTCAGTTCTGAATAATATTGAACTTGAACGTCCCTCGGTATCTGATGGCGATACTTTCGTTGGGCCGCGCTATACTGTTAGCTGGCTAGCTTACAAATGAACGGTGTGATTATGTGCGCGCGGATCTAACTCCACGATAATTTAAATGTTCCCGCAACCAGCACCACAACCGCCCGTGAGATGGCAACGATTACACCCGTGACTTCCTCTTATGGTTACAGTATATCTGCGAATTTTGAATAGAGTTACGGTCAGCGCCGCTTCTTGATTAGGAATACAACTTTGATCATAACTTCGTATTAATTACAATTCAATTAAAACTTACTTTTCAGTAATATTAAAAGATTTACTTACTTTTAACATTTTCGATGCGGTGTAGAGGTCGCGTGGAACACAAATCCCGGAACCTATAAGAAATCATGGCTTTTGCACAATTCAAACAAATCTCTTGGTTTTAACTAAATCTTTAGGGCTTTACGAGCACTCCTCGTAGAATGCATAATATGGCATCACGAAACTTGTTATGTTAGCAGCAGTTAAATCCTGCAGGTTTATGACCCACGTTGCCGAATTTAAACGGACGTTCCTTTTGACACGGAGCAGGGTGGTTGTAATAAAAATGATTCTATCTGCTAAGTTCCATAATTAAGGTAGTAGGTAAATTGTAGTTCGTGTATGTAACCAGAGTGGCCCGCCTGCCGCGAATTCGATGCGCGCCTCTCGAGCTTAAACTTCAGAATACGCGATATGGATCTCACGTTTACCGCCGACTAAATAGCGGATAAATTAGCTAACCGAGTTAAATTAGTGTAGTCAGCCAGCTGAGCTTAGATCTGGCTTTTACTGTGAATATTTTTGTAGGTGTGGATTTAGAATATAAAATACCTACCGCTATGCTGACTGTGACAATCTCCCTTCTTTAACAAAGAGCTCAGAAAAGTATACAAAATATTAATGATACTAATTTCCCTTTCGCTTCAGTTGCTTTAAGAAAAGAAGCACGCTATACGAAAAGCACTAATACTAAAAAAGAAAACTTGAGTGAATGTCGAAACAAAACAGAACAAAACTCTCCGGTGTTAACGTTCCACGACTTTTCCTTCGCAGCTAAGTTTCGCTGCATAAGTGAATCGTAGATTCAGCGAGTGCCGACCTCCGCTCCGTCCTGTGGGTATCGGCACTACGAGCCGAAGAGGAAGTTGTGCCTACTTAAAGCCACTTTACAATGCCACGTCCCGACGCCCTTTGTGCACTTGTCGTGCGTTGACTGGTTTGGAATAGCTGCCGCTCTTCGCGGAAGCGAGATCGAATTGGCCGATTCGTGAAGACACGCTGCCTGAGAGCTCAATCTCTTGTGAGATCGCTTATTGCTACTGTACCGCACCTGCGCTCAATTATTTTAGAATCATTCTCTTCACTTAGTGCTGGTAATTGAATACTGATTTACTTTGATTTTATAAAACATGCTTTTTCAAGGAGAAATTTAGATGCCGAAAAGATTTTTGGGCATTTTAAAAATAATCAATGAATCATACACATGTAAAAGTCCTCTCCAACCGTAGCGAACGTATTGAAATAGAAAACATGGTTATTTTTTTCAATGAAAATTTATGATGGATCGTCGCAAAATCTATGATTGATTCGTGCTGTATTATTCGTTGCCTTCATAAGAGTGCCTTCAGTAGGTGCTCGCGTCTGCGGCTTTCCGCGCCCCTTCAGTCGCTATGATTGATTGCTTGCCGGCAAACTTCATATGTTTGGGAGATAATTTTGTATTTCAGCCGTAAACAGATTACGTGTGAAAAGAATCATCACTTTCTTCCGAGTTTCTCCGTACAGTTTGTCCTTCATTGTGACGCCGCATTTTTCTTGCTCGATTACACATGCATGTCTTTCTAAGTAGGCTTCTTGGGGCCGTTTCAGTTACTGCGCAATTCGAATCTGGGCTATGTGACAAAGGAGAATGTTTCGTTATGTTCTTTTGATTTATTTAGTACTCAAGCGTTACTTAATCACTCATTCTATCTGAAAACAGTGTCAACTCTATGAATTATAGTTATTTGAATATTATTTAAATATTTCCATATTGGCAAACCTCTGGTTTCTGAAATTGTGTAAGTCATAACGATTAAGGCGCTAGCACAGACAGAACTGATTCTATTCACGCGAGAAATGAAAGTGACTGGCAGCTATACGTTGTGCAGTTCTGCTTCTTGTTGCTAATTTATTCCCTATGATATTTTAAAATAATTGAATTCAAGAATTATGTCATGCCCTATTGCCTAAAGGTAATAGTTTTACATAAAATGTGATGGACGGTAGAATATTTTGATTGCAAATAATGTGAAGCGAATGGTAAAAATGTGAAGTGTCAGCTTAGTTCATTTAGTTAACGGGAACTTTTCTCGTTCAAAGATACCTAAACCTGAAAGGGAAATGCCTAAAAGTGCCTGAAATGGACATAAATTACTAATAGTCCTTAATTCTATTTAGAAAAAAAAAATACTATGAAATAATTCTCAAGTTTGTTTACTTAGAGTGAAAATATTACTATAATTAAAATATTAAACTTGATATCCGTCTAATTCATTCTTATTTTTATTGAAGGTCAGTGTTTATTTGGTATGTGTAATCAACATTCAGCCAAACAGGAATCGTCAAATAATCCATAACGAACTATTTTATAGAATTAGTGCACAGTTGTCATTAATTAAATATAATTCGACTTATTTATACAGTAAATCTAATTAAAATAATATATACAAGTCAATATTAATTAAAATCAAATCCTGTTAAAAATAGAATACGTATCGTAGGCTGTATGCATCACATGTCCTTTTGTCTTACTGACAGTTTGACATGACTGCATTTCATTCTTTCGATTGTTTAATTGAATTGATTGACTCATGGTTTTGCGTTTGCGACTTGAGTTACATACATATATTTATAGGATATTTAACGATGACTGGCCATTTTTTCAGGATTTTGATTTTACTTCTGCACACGTTACCTGTTTTTGAACACGGACTTAGATAACTAACCTAACCTGACCTTGACTTAACCTATATTGTACAAAAAATTATTTGAACTGGCTTCTACCTAGGTTTTTGATAATTATTGAAATTGTAATGGGTTTCCTACGATTTGTAGTGCAATGTGGCATATATTTCATTATTGTTCATTTCAAGCATTTTTGTGTGTGGCCAATGGGCATTTGCCTTTAAACGTCACAATTTTGTTACAGTATTGTAGCCTCCATCCGATTGCGAAAAAGTCTTGAAGAGAAAAGACAGGAAAAACATTTAATGGTTAAAATGGGTAGACTTAAAGTAAGTGGTGAGTAGATAGTCGGTGGTCGGTAGCTCGTTAGAGATTGACTATCTCACGCTATCGAGATCGCGAGCAAATTGATTTGCGCACGCGCACCTCCAGGTATCGGTTGACAAAGCCGACGCTGATTGAATATCTAGACCGCACACTGAAACACTGAGTAATTTTACTAGTTCAACTATTTAAATTGCTTGAACTGCAAATGATGATAAATTATACTCTATCCTGACATTTGCTGTGCAGATACTGAAATCGATTTACTAAAACAATTTTATGATTGCAGTTTATAACGACATCGATTTAAGCTAAATCCAACAATTTCGCGGACGTTTTTGATTTCATATTCTGACTCACAAGATTTTCTTAGAATTAAATTAGCTTCACGATACCTTATTTCAGTTAACCTCAATGTGAGCGGCAGTAAATTACTTCAAGCTTGTCGCATTGTTGAGGCGATATCTTAATTCAAAATAATTTGATGACATAGAGTACAATTACTGTCCGCAACCACTTCCCACGGCAATACTGGCGTGTCCACAGAAGTGGAGCACGCTGTGACACATAGAGCGCTCTTGGGGAACGTAATGCCGGTAATATAACAATACTCTTACGGTACCATCCTAAGATGACCTCCACCGCTTCTGCGACTAACGCCCAGAAAAGGAGAAAGAGTACAACTGTATAGGTCTCAGAGTAATGGTGTTTGGGCATAGTGCTCCAACCTCGTAGCGGTTTCATAACGCTGGCATTTGCGTGAGAGCGCCGACGTCGCGCGTTGTCGTACAGCCTACGGGCTTGTTCAACACACGAATAATTGTACCGAGATATAACCATATTGTTGCTTAATTTATTCCATGTCTTCGTATAAAATAAATGTAAGCTAGGACTAGAGAAATTTTTAATAACAGCCTTAAAAGTGGGATTTATTCTTCGTGTCCACGTCGTGTATTGATGTTGAAAATATATGTATATTATAATTTACAACTTCTTCATTGTAAACAAATTAGTTACCAAACATAGGTATTTACCACTTTACCAGGACAGAAAGCAAAAAAAAAAAAAAGTATTTTAGCCATATTTTTTAATTATATATGACCAATCGTCCTATTTAATAAAAAAATGCAGACTAGTAGGTATAATCTACAGACAGTCCTCCACAACAGACTACAATTATTATTTATTATTAGATGAGTGGTATGTCGATAGCAGTTAGCTGTAGTCAATTCTCAAACTGCTGGCTACCCTTCTAAAATAATCAATTAATTAAGTACCTATTGGCTTCTATGTCTTCCGTGGCATGTGTCGGTAATATTTACATAAACAAACGTTCAATATTACAAATTGATCAAAGGTATATTAAACACATTTTCTAATGCGCATAAACATCAAAGCATTCAAGAAATAAACTTCGAGCTACCAGGATGTGAACAAAATTTTCTTGAAAATGTAATTTAGTGTTTGATTACTCGCAGTATTACTGGGAAACGGTTTCGTGTAATTACGTGAGCTGTTTTGTTTAAACAACGCTTATGGTGATATTATACGGGTAAATCATCGCCAAATCTCTTTATAATAGAGTTGTTCTTCTCAAAAACTTAGATTTGGCATCATTTGCTGCATAATTACGGTGGTGTCGTTGTCTGATGGACATAATTTGGCTCATTACTCGGTCCCATTGAGTCAGTCACAGTTAGAAGTAGTCGAGTTGTAATTTAGGTCGAACCGTGACTTGATTTGCATGTAGGGCGCTTTGCTAAGGTTCATAGTGAAGTATTTTATGCGTCTATTCATAGGTTTTACGTAAACTTTCCAATCGTTAACCGACGTAAATGTTGCAGACATTGCTTATGAGTGTGGAAATATCTGTTTGGAAGCTTCTTGCAAAGCTTGACTTTAAATGTATTGGTATTTACTAAAGGAAAGACTGTACTACATAGATTTGAAAGGATACCAGAAGTAATTTAAATTGCAAAAGTGACGACCGGGTAACGCTTCTATTACTGGTGATGACTAAGCAAAGGTTGCGCGACCAGAGGCTGTGGCGGCTCTCAGATAGCAAGGAGTGATTCCGCACGTCAAAACATGCGATTGACAGCGATACATTAGGAACTATCGAGCGATCGCATTGCTTACGCCGAGCCGGGAGTCGTAATTTTTCACTGTCAGCGGTGAAACTAAACGTCCTCGTCATCGTTTCGACTAGTGACTGTCAAAAAAATGTTAATGCAATTTTCGCTTGCACGACGAGGGTGCCGTGAAATATTGCCGTTAGTAAAACCTTCCCGGTTACTAACTTCCGAAGGGTACCTAACTTGTTTACTTAAATATAATTTGTGTGGCAACAGTTAGTCCTCTATCAATCTTAGTCACTATTTTGTTTATACTACTGTTGTAGACTGTCATGTTTTACAAGAATTATGAGTACAGAATAGTGTGCAACAATACCAGTTGCAAGAACGTGCTTTGATAAGCAAATAGGTATCTTTTGCAAGTGTCCGGAGTCCGGTTGGGAATGGTCGAAAAGGCGTTGTTTAGTCGTGCAGTTTGTTGGTCTGGTTGGTTCTGCGTGTCGGTCATGGCGCAGGAATCTGTTCACGTGTATTGTTGGGACTGCCGCACGCTGGCGATCCCGCGATAAAGCTGGATATAATCGGTTTAGGCACGCTGTCGCTCACCGGTCTATGTACTAATTGCCATGGTTATGTGTTACGTGGCCCAGTTAATGCCTGCTAAAATATCGCGTGCATTTGCGCAACACTTTAGGTAATTGCGTGATCGATAGATTGACATAGAGATAACATTGTCTGCTTTGTCGTTCTACTACCCTTTTAGTAGTTGCGTTATGAAATGATGATTTCATATCGTTGGCTAGCTCTAAGCGAGCTTTAGAAAATGAGGTAATATTTGTTATATTTATCGTCAAGACTGCTACTTTATAAGAGGGCTTTCTATGATCTTCATCGTTATAATTGAAAAGTTTAAAGTAAACTTAAAGTAGAAGAAGTATTCACTGGCTGCAGTGATTAAAACATGGTCTGTAAGTCAAACTCATTTATTCACTAGAGTATGGAATTAATCAACTAGATATGACTATGGTTTATTATGATAACCTTAAAAGGGAATGTAGGTATAGGAGCTTAAGAAAATGACAAAAATAACGTATCTTTCATTATTACTTCCCTAAGAGTTTGTCCTTCGAACATGATCTACATAGGTCTCTCTATCTATGTAGGCACATAACGTACTCAATTATCTTGAAGTTAGATCTAAAGTCAGTGCCAAAGCTTGATCAAAGCCTTCGAGGACTATAAAATTTACATTTACATTACGTTTGCTCCAGATTCTGTTTAAGTTGCGACACTAGCTTATAGGTTTTATTGACAATTTATATCTCCATTCTACTTACATAAACGCTATGGTTTATGTTGAGGTGGGAAGTTCTATTAAAGCAAATACGTGAGTTATTTGATACTTTTCTTGAACTGCAACGTTTTGCAGCTACGATATGTTCTAAGGTATGAGTTGCAACAAGTACGAGCATTGTAACTCACGCGCATAACCAATGTTTGAAAATGAAATTGGATTTTGTTCTGCATGACATTTTACTCATGTGCTTGAACCGCGACATCGATTTCCTTTGCTCTTTCTCTTCTCATATCGCTAAAAGCACCGGCACGTTGAAAAGAGACGTCGCGAATTTTGTGAATTTCCGTCGAGTGCCTCGGATCGGGTCACTCGTGCTATGTAAATTTGAGACCTTTTATTTTCTGGTGCGGTAGAATGTTATAATGGAATTGTGGGGCGATGTTTGTGTTGCCAATGCTTCTGCCGCACGCGTGCATGCTTTGTAAATGCTATCGATACCGTGGCTTTAATATCGATTAATTTTCGAAACAATGTTTTCGATTTTAAAGTTCACTGGTGCACAAGTCACGAGCCACGAGCTTGCATCTGCTGTGTTTACATTTTCAATAAGTATGTTTCGCTACGTTAGTGCTTGTATTTATGATTTATGAACAATAGTAACACAATGATGTGTAGGTATATGTTAGGTATTGTGTTAAAGGTCCCTTTTGAATGCGTGAGCGTAATATCCGACGGATCCAATAACAATATTCGCTGTCTCAGTTGGCAAGAGTAATTTTATTTTCTTGAATAAAAAATAAACATTTAATCTGATACATTAATGCAGTCTCCATTAAACGATTAAACGTTGTTCGCTCATCTGCATGCATGCAACGCAGTAGCCGTCTTCAAAGCGCAGCCGCTCGAATAAATTCGGATTTGTAGTCGTACTGTGGATCCGTTTCCAAACATTCGTATTTGGAACAAAACAGCACGGAATGTGCTTATGTAATACGCTATATATTTAATACAACCATGGCTATAAATGTTAATGAGAACATGAGATTTGGTGAAAGTATTACAACCGAATATTTTCAAACAATAATTTACAATTATGATTATAATATTGTAGTGGGTAGATTTTCCGGTTTCTAATTACTTTATTTAGTAAGTTGTGGACAATGATGTGTTTAACATATATAATCATGGTATAAGCGCTTTAGTTATGAGAAACTGTAGCTCTACGATAAAAATAAAGCTCTTTATTTATGAGGCGCTAACTAGTTTAGTAGTGATAAATTGTGTTTCAAGCCAAAGATACAATAATAAACAATTTGTTACCATACATTTATTGGTGTTTTTTGTTTATTGAGCCATGATAAATATTTCTTGAAGAAACTGGTATGTGGTATGAAGACAGAGGGGCCGTTGGCAGAGGCTGCCAGTAGGCACACAACTGATTAAAGCTCACAATCAGGTCTGTAGTTCGGCAGGGCCTGCTCTTTGAATTTACGATGTGCCTGACCGACGCTTATCGCATGCGAATGATCTGCCCACGGCGCACGGACCGCTCCGCACACATATTTTATTTTATTCGCGCTACTGTGATGTAATGAGCTGATAAATGGGAGAAAACCACCAATTAGTGTCGATGAATTTATTGTTTCTACTTAAAACGTTGGAGGGCTACGTACTTAATCTTAAATTGCGTTTAAAAATTTGTTGCTTTTGAATTTAAATCATTATTTAGATTGTTGCCAATTACATATAAATACGTTTATAAATTAATATTAAATTAATCTTATTTATTCAGCTCGTTATCGTTGCTTGTCATGCACCGTACTTTAAAAGGTTGAGAAATAAATTGAAACGGAAATAATTTTATAAGTTATTATATAAAACTCCCAAATCCTGAGTTACGCTCCAGATTAGTTGCTCTAAATTATTAATGAAGTTATGTATGTACTGCACGGGTATTTGAAAACAATACTCTATCATGGCTTTGAATGTCTGATTCGATTGTTTTATCTGGCGAAAAAAAGCGTGGCATAATTTGTACACTGCTACGAGAATCTTTTGGAGCTCAAATGACGTTGACAGGGGGCGTATCTGATTAACCGTGTAGACATGTTGTTTTGTGAAATGTATTGAAAAAATGTATACTAAAACCAGACTACTGAAAATCACGCTCTAAAAGTATGAAACTAGAAATTATTCTCATCTGAAAGCCATGGTCGTATGCCACTTTGCCCTAGAGCTTATAATTGAACTTAGAACGTATTGTTTAGGTGGCACCGGCATAGTGTGTGGCATGGCTTTCAGATGACGATATTTTGCTATCGGGTTTTAGTATTTTTTAGACTTTTTTTGCGGTTAAATTTTATTGGGGTTCACTTTCTCTTTCGCTCGTTCACAAAAAAAAAAAAAAAAAAAACAGTAGCACTCCGGGAGTGCAGACAGAAGTGAAAACTTACACAATTACGTGCTTATTTTTTAAATCGTCAATACAGGATTACACATTGGGTTCTTGGGTCCTGATTGCTCTCGGTAAAAAAATCATAAACGAGCGATCGACTTCAGCCATTAAAGGTAACAGCACAGATTTATACGATAAAAATACAAAGGGAAAAAAAGGGGTAAAAGAATTAGAATTTCCTAATGAAAGAAAGGGACTTTTCCAAGAGACATCAACGCGCGAGTCATCCGTGTGCTCGTTCACCCATATATACACAGTATACATTTGCTCATGGAAAGCGTTCGGTGACGATGATGTGCATGATTTTTGTTCACCCAAAAAGTGCTCGACGGCCTAAAGAAGTATTCACTTCAAAAAAAAAAAAAATGTTCGTCACTTATGTCTTAGAGGGCGCCATATTCAATTTAATGTCATGTCACATAGATTATTATTAGCGAACACTTCCAACAGGTATCGTTGTCGTTTGTCAAATTATGATAAGTCGTTTAGAACATGAGGGAACAGGTGAACATACGTACCCACATACATACGTACCCACATACATACGTATATACATACGTACCCACATACATACAAAACCATAACCCTCCTCTTTACTTCGCCGAATTCGGCTGAAACCAAGATGGCGGCGTGAGTTTCGATTGCCCACGGGCCAAAATAATCTTGTAACGCTATAAGAGAGATTTGACTAAATCAGTCTTGGCACTAGTTGTCAGTTGTCACAGTAGGGCATCAGTTGAGGACATGTAAAAGCTAACCTACCTTATTCTAGCGACTAGACCATCTACTCTCTATGTAAGCAGTAATGGACTAGACACTTGTCCAGTTGATATTTATTCTCGGCTCTGATCTTTAGCCTAGCACGAACTCTTAGCTAGACAGTTTGATTAGTGACGATGCCTTTAGTGTGAACATCGCTGAGGGAACTCTCTCTTTTAGCAAAAACAAGCTTTACCAACATTAAAACTTGTTTAGTGTTTTCATAAAATAACGAAAAAAATTATAACCATGTATTATGGTTTTCTATGATAATTCGACAGTTTTGGCCGCTTTTTATTAATTAACATAATTATATACAGTTTCTCACCATCCAATATTACACGTAAGTTGTAATAATTAATTTCATTTCAGTCAAAGTCCATTACATTAAATTTAAACTTAAAATTGATTTAAAAATTACACATACACAATAAAACAATATTCAATACATACAAATCAAATCCAATCAAAATACACACACGTTATTTAAATCAAATCAAATTATGAAAGTAGTCAATAATTAAAAGAAATCTGCGCAATGCTACCAGTTGGTCTATTCTGTAAAAGTCTCACCGTCAAATTGAGCTGTAATTGTACCTGACATTTGGTATTGACACAATTGACGATTCACTTCATTTAAGTTTTTGACGGTGAGATTTTTGCAGAATCAAACTATCTAGAAGCAACAGAGTCCTAAAGTGCGTGTACACTGCAGCAGAAAATGACTTCATCCAATTGTAACGAGTGCAAATGAAATGACAAACTGCACGAGTGAGGTCATGAGTCACGGGAGCCGGTGCGTGTGACGCTGTTGATTTATCTCGCTTCATTACACAAACCGCTCGAGCATTTAATCGGACCGCGGGAGGCGCCCGCGCATAAGTGTTGACCGCGATCGTACTGGTGTATGCTCAAGTGTTAGGAATTTGGGAATATTGTAGGAGGATGTTTACGAGATGATCTGTTTTTTATTTTTAACATCTCTTGTGTGCTGACAATTGTATTGGATGTATTTCGCTCAAGTTTGAGCAAATTAATTATTCTCTTATCTTCTGTGTAAACAAAATTAAAAAGGGCAGAGAATATTAGTATAATTAGGGACATAGCCGCAGTTTAGTTTTTAAAAGAAAGAAAAAAATCATTTATTTGCTGATAATGTAAAACATGCGCAGCATGTGCATGTTTGTGTTTTACTGTATGTATGTTTTGCTAAGAAGATAAGAATCCTGGCGTTAAAAATCGTACCATTTACAACGTAAAGCCTCAAATTATTACTGATATTTAGGTAACATGGCTTTGGAAAATTTGACATTCCAATTTTATCGAATTTAATTAGTAGTTCTGTCTTGACGACTGTAATGACTAGTGGTTCGAAAACAAAAACAATGTCTGTATTAATTAAATAAAATTAAGAAAACACTTTTGCACCCGATAATGTTCAGAAGTCAACTTATTTTAAGATTGTCCCTTTTGTCCATGTCACGCAAGGAGGCTGCGTTGATCGAAATCGACAATAATTAAATATCTCATGCGCCCTTTAATACATAAATTTATTCACTCTCTGTCTTCACTGCGTATTAATTAAGATTGATACGAAATGTTCCCTCTTTAACTGTCGAGTTATTTATTTAGTTACAAGTATAAATTATTGCCATTTTACGTGAGTGAACGACCGGCCATGTTAAAAAATAAAGCGGCGAATTCGTTCCCAACAGTTAATTTTGACGCGCATACAAAAGACTTCAACGGGCGGCTTACGACTGTGCTGTGTATTATTTTATATATCAATATATTTTTGGTACTTAATCTTTTTTGAGTTCGTTTCTAGTTCAAAACACTAACTTGTTTGTTTCCATATAGGAAAATAGTAAATTTCGTGTTTTTTTTATCTGTTCCTATAAAATTACATTTTATAAAAAAGGTTTATTGTGTTCAAAAATGACGTTTTTTTTATTTCATATAAAATCCTTTTGTTATTTATTTCCCTCAAATTAGTAGTCATTTGAACATTGGTTCTCACTCATTGATTTCAATGTAGGATTTAATAAGCTTTGTAAAAAAAAAAACACTTTTAAAATCCTGCTTAGTAAATGTTCTTTCGCCCAATTTTTAAAAATTGAATCACTCCTCATTTATTATCACCAACATAACTGGTTGCTCACGTCATTATTATGGTCAATACGTGGCATCGCATCTGCATCAAGGTAAACGGTAGACAGCGTTAGTGGCACATTTGCAATGCTTTGCGATTATCCACGCCAAGTTAGGATGAGAATCGAGCTTACAGTATCATACATACCTAATTTTTACACCTTATGATGTGGGAAATAGAGTTTATAATCATTTATTTTTGGTTGTGAAATCTAGTCAGGTCCACATGAAGTTTTAATAAGAGCGTGTCACACGTCCTCGACGAAGCTTTTAAAATTTATGATGCGCTTATTAATTCAATTGTAACGGTTGTTTAGTTCGCTTTCTGTATTTGATTGAAGCCGTAATGGTATGTCTGCCTACTGTGAATCAAAGGAATGCACTCGTGGGTAACGTAGATTTTTATTCTAGTACTTATTCATAAATGAAACTCGTAAAGAAGAATGTGTTAGTAATTGAATTGTCATCAGTTTCCGCAGTTTTAAAAAGCACTAAAGAAAGTGCAGCTCCTTTTATTTGACAACTGCAACTTGTGTAAATATTAAAGTGGCGACTTCCGCGGGTAGATAAAGGAATGTAATTGTAACGTCGGCGGCCATTTTGTTTACGGGTGGGGTCAACGCGACCCCGCCTCGCGTTTCCGCCACGGGATAATTAAATATTACCCCACCACAAGACTTCCTCTGAAGAAATGTGATTCGCTATACATCTGTTTACCTTTTTCTTTTATTCTCTTTTAAGCCCTCTGTGAAAGAGCGTGTAAGGGTTTCTTTTATTTAAGAAACATAATTATCTCATTTCAATTGCAGTTGGGGTTTCTTTTATTTGGTTAACAATGTACGTTGCACATACAGTCGTAATGTTATATCTTAAACAGAAGTTATTCAGTATGAATAAAATTAGTTTACAATGTTAGGAAGTACCTATTTGAAGGGACTGCGTAACTTAACCCAATCACGTTTTACGACTCAAGTTAGTCATAAATAGCTTTTAGTCCACTCTCGGCCCCTCGACCCCCAATATATAATGTTTCCACTGGACTCCTGACTATTCTCGACTCTTGGGGGACGAGAGTGGATTTTATTTTCCAGCCAAGTTTTAGCTTACTCTCGACCCCCAAAGTAATCTGTACGTCACTGTAGCTATCAAAATATTAATTTTAGTTGCTTACTGAACTATGGGTCGAAAGTGAACGAGGTATGTCTTTTGTATGAAAATTCAGTCTCACCCCCTGGTGGTCCAGTGAGAACTATGTTTGTGGGTTGAGAGGAAACAAATAAAGAAATATTTTCTTAAGGTCGAGGGGC
Organism: Polymixis flavicincta; assembly: GCA_949987655.1. Classification (NCBI taxonomy): domain Eukaryota; kingdom Metazoa; phylum Arthropoda; class Insecta; order Lepidoptera; family Noctuidae; genus Polymixis; species Polymixis flavicincta. The sequence continues at coordinate 14,660,316 of OX465182.1, forward strand.
CGAGAGTGGACTAAACGATAAATAATACCTAGTGAGTAGAGAAAAATTAACTTATTTTTATACCAACGAATACTTATGTTTATAAATACAAAATATGTATGAGTTTCAAGCCTAATTATACTTATTATACTTGTTAAAAGGTACCTGACATGAAGCCTTGAATGCAAGTAGTCATTGAACACAAAGGTAAAACTAGATCTGAAGTATAAAACATGTTTTATTTTCTATATAATAATGATCAGACAAAGTTTACTCTTTGCTTCACTTAAAGTTATGTGCAGTTGTTAAGAAATATAAGACTTATTCCAAACAATTTCTGATTTTCTTTCCGTTCTAGATTCGCTGGAGCACGCAACACTTGATGGCCTGAATTAACTTTTACGTTAATATTTGTAAAGATTTTCTCCTACCCATTTAACACAACGGTTTTACGACTCATTGTCAGTGGAAGGTATTATTCTGACCAAAATGCGAACATTTTCTCTTTGCAGTTTCTATTTTAAGCGTCTTGCTGGGTTAATAAACGCTTTTAGAATGTCTCTTTTACGTTCAAATCAAGCATGAAAACTAGTGGCCAGTTAGTACGTGCTGAAGGTGATGAATTCCTAACAGATAAAAAATATGATTGGAATCATTGCCAAAATATTGCAGCCAGATCTTTGAAAATAAATTACGATTGTGATTATTACTTAGAACCAAAATCGACCGATAAAAAAATAGAAATCAAAAAAAAAAAATGTAATGATGAACATTCATTGTACCAATTCCACAAACATTAATTCAATTATATTCTTAAAACAGAAAACGCTTAATCCTCTAATTGAATCACAAAGCTAACGGCGATATAGGATTAATTAACCCCTGGGATAAATACTGTGTATCGTTCACGTTGTCATCTGATAGCGTTTATAATTATGCGTGCAAAATTACGAGTAATATAATTGCATGCTAGAGGAGCTTCGTAGTCCTCGTAACGCGGTACGCCGCGCGTGTCTTTGATTTAGAGCAAATTGAACCGGGAGATTGGCTGTTGAGAACATCTCATTTGACGCTGCAATGCTTCCAATTGTCTCCAGACTTCGACTCTATCTATTGTGTCTGCAGTTATCACCTCGGCGTTGTTAATGCGAATCAGCTTCCATATTGGAAATCGTGTTTTCTGTGCTACATTGTTTACTGTTGTACGGTTTGATTGGAAGAAATAATTTTAAAGTAAATACATTTCTAAAGATTCATCTTTATCTACTAACGCTCTGTACTGTAACGAAAAGAAGGTGAATTTGTATATTGTAAAAGGTTTTGTTTATTTACATACCTATGTCAGTCAACTTAATCTCCTCTTTCAGACATAGAGGAGAAATGTTACCTATTTGTAAAGTTGACACGCGCTCAATTTTACGAGCTGATAAATGTGATAACTATTAGTTTAGGAAACTGGTGGCGAAATTGCTAACTGAATGTAAATTCAAATAAAGTAATTAAAGGTTGGTTTCACAGCAACCCGTTAATTTGGGCGTTGCTCGTTACCAGTTTCGTTTTATGGACGCGTAGAATAATATTTTGAAATTGGACGGTCATTGGGAGTGTTGACGCAGATTATATCCTGTAGCCTTGTGTTCGACTGGTTTTTAATTGCGGTCCCAGCGTGCGTTCCCCGCGCCTATTTAGAGCAAATTGAATGCTTCGAGCCCTCGCGTCCCGTAACCGACATCGCATTCGTCCGCAGTCGCGGCACCTATCAATTAACTAGCACTCCGATTGAGTAGCCACCTCATTGCTTCAAAACTATGCGTATGCTGCTGAGCAGCTTGTTGTTATGCCGAGAATTTGTTCACTAATACATTTAATCTACATTTAAATGAGAATATGGCAGACTGACAGAGTATTCGTAGCATTCCGACGCTCAAAGCGCGTCGGTATACCACTCGTGTGGTGTGTGAAATGTTAGCAATCGAATTAAGTCAAAATAGCCATTATGTCTGATCTAATGTGTATGCCTTGCGGTTGGAGTGTGAATTAAATTAATTGTGCTCGACGTCGAATTTTGAGATGATGGTATTGTCATAACGGCAGCTTTTCGCAAGTAATTGAATGTATGAATATTAAATGAATAGCGGATTATTTTGTGTACTGTCTGTTAATATGATGACAGCACAATGAGGAATATTCGGTTGGTTGGCGGCTGACGTCTTCGGAGGCCCTCCGCATAAAAGCTGCTGTCAAAAGATTTATGATACATCTAGTAATAACAGATGGTCGTAACCTCAATAGTTAAGTAAATATTTTTGAAAGATTTTATGTTGAACACGTTAGGAAGGAGGTACCTAACAGGCTATTGCGTTCACCATTTGGTACTAATATGCACCATGCTATTGTAGGCTAGTTTTTCTTTCAGATATATAGTCTATTTCAAAAGTATCTGATGAAAATGTAAACAAATGGATCAGTAAACGTACATGTGGACAACAATTTAAAGTGATATTTACATTTTGAGTGATATGATCTGATTATTTGAAAACATATACCCGAAATTCTCATTTTAAATCACATTTATGTTTTTTTATTTTTATTGATGATTAGGGCAGAAACCTCAAGTTTCGTGGATGGTGATGTTTACTCAATTACAATATAATAATGGTATTCAAACAAAATTTGTTGAGATATAAAGTTCGAACCTTCGCAATACAGTTCAATGTGTTACTTATTCGTTAATTATCTTTAGTGAGTAATTGCACAAGAATTTAACCTGCACCCTAATTGCCTATAAATCAGAATCTGATTAATTTTGAAGCTAATCAATTAATTCATATGATCGACTGAATTGTTTGCTTAGCAACGTAAACAACGCCATGAATTTTGTGGAACTATCAAATGAAAGCTATTCCTACTGATAGTGTATTACGCAACCACCCTTCTGAATAGGATTTGTTTACACTTTTATTAGACAGTCTTGAAACAGACTGTAGTAAAGCAGATCTGTTGGGGAATCCATTTAATCACACTGGAATGTACCGAATGCTAATGCTATGATCTCGGCTTATTGAATTTAGTCACAAGTATAAAGCTTCTCAAATTATCTTTATTCAATCAGTCGTTTCCAAAAAACAGTTATACGTGCTTGCAAAAAAAAAAGCAGAAAACAATTATGATTTCTGCATAACAATCACGGGTATAATTTGTTTATCACATCACTGTCAATTTTGACTTTTCGGTTTCCAATTTAAATAATCATACGTTACGAAATGTTTTTATTTTTTATGGTTACAAGAGTCAACGACATTAAATTATTTTGCTGATCAACTGATTGTAATTTGACTTTAACGTAAGGTTACGATCAGATGCTTGATAGGCGTTTACATATGAAAGCTCAGTTTAATTGGGACATTGTAAGCCTGCGTAGCAAAACGCGTGTGAAGCGTTTGCCATCTGAACTTAGCGCTTCTCCATTTGTAAACGTAATAGATCGGCATTCAATTCCTACATTTCACGGAGAGCTGAAAGGGTCGCACGGGGTTACTGACATCTCAATAGACCGTTCAGAATTTTATCGAAAAATAAAAACTCACAGTAGTTAACAAGGAAGGCTCGTGCACACTAGCGCGACGCGACGGTCGCGTGCGATTCGGCGATTTATATCCTTAGAACAATTTCTATGAAAACGCGCGCGACACTTCACACAGGGGCGATCTGGCGCGCCGCGACACCGTCGCCGCGCGACGACTAGCGCGACTGCAAATTGGTACATTTTGTATGGCGTCGCGGCGCGACGACGCGTTATCGCGGCGACAACGCGATATCGCGGCGACGAGCAGCGCGACAACAATGTTACATTTTGTATGGTGTCGCAGCTGCGCGGACGCGACACGCGCCGTCGCGCGCGAATCGCGCGCGACACCACACGAGAGGGTATAAATAGCGGTGCAATCCAAGCTGAGCTCAGTACTAGACGAATTTTCGTCAAAGGACTAAGGTAGGTCTGTGCCCGTTTGCGGCGTAGGGTTAGGTTAGGTTAGGTTAGGGAGGGTGAGGAGGGACCCTCTCCGAGGAGGGTCTCTCCTCTGGGGAGGGTCGTCCCTCTGAGGAGGTTCGACCCTCTTGGGAGGGTACCCCTCCGAGTAGGAGGGCCACTCCTCTGAGGAGGGTATTCCTCCTCCGAGGATCCCTCTCCTAGGAGGGTTCCTCTCTGAGAGATCCGTGTCTCCCTGAGTTGAGTGATAGTTTTTTTTTTTTTTTTTTTTTTTTTTTTTTTTTTTTTTTTTTTTTTTTAGCGCATTTATGTGCTGGAGGACGTGTCGCGCTCGAAAAGATGGAAGCCCTGGTGTTTCATGGACCCCACCATCGACCACCGGCGGGCACCACTTTAGGTAGTGAGCTAATCATGGAGCGGGATCACATGACATACCTACTTGGGCTAGGTGAAACTTCGGCTCGGGAGGACACGGTGTGGCACACGCTGGCAGAGTGTGCCGCTTGGACGGAGCCACGCCGTGCCCTCATCTCAGGAGTAGGCAGCGACCTGTCGCTGCCGGCCGTTGTCGACTCGATGGTCGACAGCGAGGAGTCCTGGGACGCGGTGGTGTCCTTCTGCGATACAGTCATTTCGCAGAAGGAGGCTGCGGAGAGGGAGCGGGAGATTGCTTCTGCTAACCCGATCCGCAGCAGACGCACCGGGCGTCGGCGGAGGGCGGACAACGCCCTCTTCCAGCCCCCCTGAATGGGTCCAGGGGCGACGGACTGGGGAATCCGTCGCCCCCTATTTCTTAGGACCCGAGATGGCGGCGCGTAGTGTTCCACGCGCGCCTCTCTTTGTTGTGGGGGGGAGTTTAACACCTCACTCCCCCCTATCGCGAGGTGGCCCGCATAGGCGGGCCGGCACTAGCCGGGGATCGCGGAAGACTTACTAGTTCCCGTGATCCCCGGCGTAAGTGAGAGACGGAACACCGGGGTGGTTTTAGTCAGTAAGAGTCTGACAGACCCCTCCGCCCTCCCCGGGGCGGAGGACATCCATGAGGATTTCCCCCCGTAATCAAAAAAAAAAAAAAAAAAAAAAAGGTGAAACTTCGGCCAGCACTTCTACCGACTTGCCCCGAAGTTGATCAGCACAGCTTCCACTCGAAGTCGGAATCTGGCTGGACCGAGTGCGGAGTGCCGACGGCCTAGCACGGGGGTGGTGCACTCGATGGATGGCCCTGTACGGCACCCTAGTGTGAGCGGCTCCCGGAGCCTACGATGAACTGCCAACCATTTAGCGGAAAATCCATGCCACAGTATATCATATTGCAGTTGATCAACTAAATTAATTTTGCTTAGGTTCGATATTTTTTCCTTACTTTTAGGTACCTACATTTTATGGTAGAACTAATATTATTACTTAAAATGCCCTATGTTGGGTAAGTGTCCTGTAAGTTACCTATTGAGCGTTTTCATATTATCAGATATCGACACCAACCCGATACCGATATGTTGCCAGCTATACGCATACCGATTCGAAACCGATATAATTATTATCGGCTTGATGATATTGGTGAATATCGATGACCATCGCGACTCACCTAACGATCACAGTATAGTAAGTATCGACGTCTTGAAGTCGGCAGTGGGAATAAGTGTGATCAAATGAAAGAATGGCCAGTTGTCTCACCTCTATTGTGCTGATATCGGTGTCTTAAGGATAGCAATAGGGTTTCTGTTACACCTTGTATAATGTGTTTTTTTTTTGTGTGTGATATCATCAAATAACTTCTCCCGCTCTGGGTGGAGCAGGAGGGCGTGTCAGACTTTTACTGACTAACACCCACCCGTGTTCCCTCAGTAGCCTGTATGCCAGGGGCTGCGATCTCTTTCGAACAAACCCGCACCCCTGGCAGGCATCGGCCCTTGCGGGCCCCATCCGTTTGTGCTGAAATCTCTTTGAGGCGCGCGTGGAACACAACACGCTGTCGACCTGGGCTGGGTCCTTATCGGACAGCGAGCTACCCATTACTCGCCATCCGCAAGCTCACGCCTACGGTGGCCGGAAATCAGCCTGGGATTCCCGACGCCCAGGGCGTCTCCTGCGGCGGTTAGGGCCGTGGTTGTCGTTGGTGTCTTACGACTTCCACACGAACGAAGTCGCAAGCAGAAGCTAGTTACAAATATAGCACTAGTTACAGGTTTTGCGGTTGTTAGGTGAAAATTATAAATGCAATGGTTTTAACATTGCAATAAGAACCCTTGAGCAATTTGTTCTTTGAGAAAATAAATGTCTTTAAACCAAACTCATGCTTCCAGACCCAGAGGTTGGGGCTAAGCGTTAGTTGTCAGTGAATTTAAGAAATTTATCAAGTAAACAAGCCGTGAGCCCGACGGTATTCTCTTCGACAAAGATGGTGGATTTCCATATAAATTTTCATGGGCCCGCGTGGTGGATTATGGCCCACTCCCTCTCACAGAGAGGACTGTGTCCCAGTAGTGGGAACCTTATAGGCTGATTATGAGTTGGTTAAGTAGAATAATGAATGATTCCATAACCTGAATACACGTAGTAAAGATCAAATTGTGATTCCAAAATTTAGACTGACTAAAACTAGCAAGTCATTTCTAATAAACAGTATCCGCTTCTATAACAAGTTGCCAAAGTCAGTTACAGAACTTAGCGATGGAAAGTTTAAAACGCACATCAACGCATTATCAAAAAAGCATATTATAAGATTAAAGACTACGTTGAAGACAGGGAAGTTTGGCATTAATTCCTTCTGCACATGTGGCTTCCCTGGTACCTCATTAACAGCATAACTATGTTATTATATTAACTGCTCTCAAATACAATGTTCTTTTGTATTCTTTTAATTTTTAATATGCTGACATATTCTCGTCATTAATTGACATTAAACATCAATTTTATTTAGGTTCATTTTATTTATGTTGATTATTTTACATATTGTGAATGAGAGAACGTTGTAGGCCTTACTGACTGTAGATTTGTAGACGATTTTCTATTCTGTATTCGTCTAAGTACCTGGTACTTATTGACAGGCCTGCGCTGTCCTCCCATACATTTTATCTCTGTAATTTGAAAATATTGTTAAAGCCAATTATTTTTAAAAGAGTAACCGTGGAGTTTCTTGCCGGCTCTTCTCCATAGGAAACAACAATTTGGAACCGTGCACCTAGCTTCTGACGTTTCATAAGTGCCCATGCAGGTTTATCTGAAATAAAATATTTTGATTTTGTTTTTTTTTTGAGAATAGGCTAAAAATGGTCGTACTGTTTCGCTTACACTGTAACCATATTCTTTTGCTTATGATGCCGCCGCTCAGAAAGAACCTTAAATATTGTGACAACATATGAAGAAATAATTACCGTACTTTATTGTCTAGTGACGAACCTACTGCTCCAGTTGTAATTTATCGAATCTATTTTTTAGGACATCAAAATTAATTTAGTACATAATACATGTTTTTTTTTTATCCAGTGCGCAAATTTTAACCACGAATTCAGCATATCATTCTCGACCCCCTACTGCAGAAATTTTTCGCCGGTTATACAAAAAAAAAACTGCTGTTTCATAGAAAAGTGCAATACATACGCGGTCAAAATGTATGGAACAGCTGATTTTTTTTTGTGTTAAAATTTGCGCACTGGATAAAAACTTACCCTGTATATAACCGTCCCCGGTCTTGTCGGATTACGGACGCATTGGACTATTTACCAAGTGTCATAGATGCGAGTATATGGCATAGATACGAACTTGATTGGGAACATGAGCACCGAGTTATGCTGTCAGCGCATAACCTGACTGCGTTAGCACGGCGCTATTTTTCAAGCACGTTATAATATTTTATCGTATACAATAGTGACAGTGACTGTTTGCGTGTGTCAGTGTCTGTGTGTTTGAATTCAAAATTGAAAGCCAATATTTTAAAATCACGGATTCGAGAAAAAATCTAGGTATACAACCGACAACCGGACACATTGTATACTATGTAATATTAATGTAGGATATGATAGTAGGGAAGACAATTCGGTGGAGAGGAACTATCACGGATAAATCTGATTAAAAACTTCTTAGAAAACTGCGTTTTGTACAAACTTCTTCATAAACGGCGATAAAAAATTAAAGACTACTCTCACTTGACTATTATTTTATCGATAGTAAATTTGTAATGTGTCAACACTATTTTAAGATGACAATTAAACGTCATCATATTGTCTCGAAATAATCACATTTTCGAAAACAATTTCTGTATTCTGAGACAATTTTATTAATTAAAACTAATTACAAGATATTTTTTGAGGTGGGGCCACTCGTCAGGAATTTTTCTGCCAAGCCGACGACGTAGCGGCCAAAAACGTAGGTTGCGGTGAGGCGCATCGCAACTGAGTATCGTATGGGAGGCATCCATTGAGGTAATATGTACTGTACGTTAGTACATATTACCTCAATGGAGGCATCAGGGTTACAGGCTGCAGCGGAGGAGGAGTGCCGGTGTTTCTAAGTAGCGCTCTTCCCTTCCGTGGCCTGGACGGGGTCGGCACCGTTTGATGGCGGATGCGGTGTGACCGCAGGGGAAGAAGAGTATCGGTATAGCCGCTCTCCCTATCTCCTGCAGCCGAAAACTGGTAGGCGGTGGTGCCAGTGTGCTGACCCGTCGCAGGGGAACCAAGGGTGCCATGCAGAGGGTCGTCTGGCACCCGTGTGCTATTTGGTCCCTGGGGTGGTTACGGCGTGCCATGTTTTCTAGTCGGACGGAGCGGCAGGGTCGTGAATGTTCCCGTGTTTCAGCCACAAGCGGCACTGGAGGTCACTGTGGAGTTTTAGTGACAAAAAATGTGCCGCTTGTGACGGGGACACGAGAACATCCGCGAATCTGCTGCGGACGTCCGTTTCCAGACCCTCCTCGGAGGCTCCCCTCCTCATAAGGGAGACCCTCCTCGAAAAGGGTACTCTTCTCAGAGAGCGGATCCTCCTCGGAGAGAGGACCCACCTCAGAAGGGAGTCCCTCCTCGGAGAGGGGACTCCGCAGAAGGATAATACCCTTCTGCGGAGTTTAGGAATTTAGGTATTTCAAAGAATTCGCAGATCAAACTCTTATTAGTCCAGTGCTAAATTGTCAGTTTTGTAAAAGGAGCTGTAATTCTATTTCAGTTCTAAGTTCTTATTCCATAAACAGGCTCGGTGGTTTAAACCATACCTTAAGAAAACACTTGTTTTGTAATAAGGGGGATTATCTCTAGTAATATTATAAATCCGAAAGCAACTCTGTCTGACTGACCGCCTGTCTGTCTGTTACGCTTTCACGCCAAAGCCGCGGAACTGGTCATCATGAAATTTGGCAGAGATATAGCCTGAGATATGGAAAAGGATATAGACTACTTTTTACGTGATGACCTACATCCACGCGGGTGGTGCCGCGGGCAAAAGCTGGGCTTTATTTATACTTTTAAAGTAGGTTCGGATTACTTCCAACAAGTGGAAAGTTGTCAGAGGAAGCCTCTGAATCTAGGAATAAGGATTTTCGCACACATTTTTCAAGAGCTGCACAAAGCATAATAATAATTAATCAAAATTTGGACGATGAGGCCGAAACCGATATATAGAACTTGGCTTTTGTACAGACGTCAGCACATCAAGCTACCCCAATTCGTCAAATTTCTTTGATAGATTTTCAACTTTATTACATAAGTTTAAGGTTCATGTTCCATTGGGAAAATTTGACAGTTTGGGGTAGCTTAATGTGCTGGCGTCTGTATATATGAATCTTTTCCAGGGTTTAAAAAGCGCCCAGTTACACTAATCATTGTTTCACGCTAACTTTATTTCATAAAATATCTATGTTTTTAATATTATTCCAAGTGGATTAGACCACGCCCAGTAAACGCTCAGTTTTTTTTGGATCATAAAATGAGTTGCAGGCGACTACTTTTACGAAATTACATAAATTGAAGACCAAGAGAAGAAACGTTTGTATTCCTACCGTACTTAGCCCACCAGGGGTAGGTTTGGTCACTAACCTACCTCCCCGGTGGGTTGAGCGTTCATTACAGGGGGCTCAGTAGCCGTGGCTGCCCTTTACTGTCACCGACGCAGCGGCCGGTTCCCGTAAAAAAAAAAAAAAAAAAAAAAAAAAAAAAAAAAAAAAAAAAAAAAAACTCAGGGAGACACGGATCTCGAGAGAGGTCCTCGGAGAGGGGGCCTCCTCAGAGGAAATCCTCCTCAGAGGTTTGGCCCTCCTCGGAGGGACAACCTCTCAAGAGGGACGACCCTCCTCAGAGGGAATCCCTCCCAAGAGGGACGACCCTCCTAAGAGGAATTCCCTCCCCAGAGGGACGACCCTCCTAAGAGGAAATCCCTCCTCAGAGGAGAGACCCTCCTCACCCTCCCTACCCTAACCTAACCTAACCCCACGCCGCAAACGGGCACAGACCTACCTTTGTCCTCTGACGAAAGTTCGTCTAGTACTGAGCTCAGCTTGGAATGCACCGCTATTTATACCCGGTGTCGCGCGCGATTCGCGCGCGACGGCGCGTGTCGCGTCCGCGCAGCCGCGACACCATACAAAATGTAACATTGTTGTCGCGCTACTCGTCGCGCGCGATTCGCGACGTCGCGGCGTCACGAGTCGTAGCGGCGCGACGCGTTGTCGCTCCTGTGTGAAAGGGTTTGCGTCGCGATTATCGCAGAATCGCCACCGCGACATGTCGCGCTGTCGCGTCGCGCCTGTTTGAAGAAGCCTTGACACGTAATATCGACATCTCGTCACGGTTGCTTTTTTATGCTTACAAATTGCAGTTGGCTCGTTAATTGGTCAGAATGGGACGGATGACTGGTGTTTTTGGTAGTGCGAAGTGCGCGCGCGACGCGGCGTAATGATAAGTTGCGCGGTAATGGCGGCTGCGCGGGAGTGCGGGTCTGCTGAGTCAGCGCAGTTGAACGGTGCCGGCGCCTTCAGGTACCAGCTCTTCCTGATTCTTCGCGCCTAATGTATAGTTTGGCGTTAAAATACTCACACGCTAGTCGCTACCGACTTTATTCTTCCTAATGGTCGTGCCTTTTATTATTTTTTATTTTACTGAGAATCAACTTGACTTGCTGTTGTTTTTGCTGTCTGTGTTTTGTAAAAGTGGCAAGTTAGAGTAAGGAATCTATCTAAACTTAATAATATGCCTACAAAACAGCTGGTATATATGTAGAAATATTCATGATGGTGCCATAAAGAACTTAGAAATCTCCAATTAAGGAACACTAAGTAAATCTAACTTGCAAATGGCGATGTACAAAAATGGAGACAAACAAATTTCCCGTACACTTAGTCGCCGAATCGGGAATTTCTCTTTATTTATTTTAAATTCCTGGCACGTACGCCTCCTTGTTTGATTGTATTTCACTTAATCCGTCCGTTCCGCTCATTCTCTATGGTAATTCATCGGCGGCATTGTTTTATTTTGTTACAGTCGCCAATAAAGTTAGCATTAGCTGTCACATTTATTCATGCCACTATAGTCTTTACTTGAAGGATGTACTGACCATAATCGCGTATAATATTAACTTTTTGACGTGAGCAACTAGTTCGGGTGCCGACCCTACGCATCCGGTCGAACCACTCTCGTTTGCACCTTGTCAGCGCTACTGATTCTATCTGTGGCCCTAATTGCTGATATTCCATTAAAGTAATAAATACGCTTCGCCTTCTCACCTTCTTATTAGAGTTGATTACTGCACTCGTCTGTTTCTATTATGTCAGGAGTAGTTAATGTTTGACGAGCGATTGTTCGGCTCTTTTCGTCAATATTCGTGAGATTCGATGTTTACTTTCACAGGTGTATAGGGTATCATCAGAATTGAATGAATAATTACGTAGACGGTTGTTAAAGTACGTTTTATTCGAGCACTCAACGATGGCGGTGTTTTATATGTGGCATGTTTCCGAGTGATAAAAGCGTTGCGTTCATAACTCTGCTCTATGCTTGGCACGTTTTGTTAAGTGTTGTAATAAGATAGGATTTTCTTCAGAACAAGGAAGTTCACACCGTGGTGAGTAACACATATTTTGGTATGAGTACGCGTAAGTTCTCACACACACATCAGATTGTCGCGAGAGTGGGCCGACGGGAATGTACCAAACCGTGTGTACGTTGTCAAACAAGAAGAGTTCGCGGCGAGCGGGCTGGAGACACTCTAAAAACTGACTGCCTTGTTTAAAACATTCTCGACTGTACCCATATTTCAAAATAACAAACATCCTACCTTTATTGTACAGATTTGGTGAGCGTGTTAAATATTCATTGACTAGTGTAATTAATTAACTATTCCAAAAATGACACTGTCGAGTAGAATCTTATAAAAATATTAATAAATGTAAACCTAAAGCAGGTTTTATCTTTGTTTTCTTATCTGATTAGGATCAGCATACTAGACGACATCAATCGGCATTAAGACCGGTTAATTAATACCTATTCTCAAAACAAGTTTTTACATAAGTTTGCTAGTAATACAAAGTTCCTGACTTTGTACAGCTAAAATAGATTTTCATATTCTTACATAAGCTAACGCCTTCTTCCCGTGGGGGTAGGCAGAAACATCACTTGCTATGATCCTAAAAAAACAAAAATAAATTTTTAATACCATAATTAACTAGCTGCTGCCCGCGGCTCCGCCTGCGTGAATGTTGAAAATTGTTTGAAACAGGCTTCTGGCCCAAGGAATAAAAGTTTTCAGACAAACTTCCACCCTCTATTTCACCCCTTTACGGGGACAATTTTCTAAAATCCTTTGTTAGCTGACGTCTCCTACTTATAATCTAGCTCTGAGCCAAGTTTCATATTCGTACGTCCCTTAGTTTTTTTAAGATTTCATGATTAATTGAATCAGAACAGTGAGTAAGTGAATGAATGTATGACCTTTCGCTTTTATATATATATACATATATTACATATATGATTATTTATCTTTCTTTTAATTTGCAGAATAGATTTGTGTTCAAATAACTACGAGAATGTATGTGTCTTTGTCTTTACGAAAAATACGCGCTTTGACGTGGAGTTGCAGACACCAGCGCGTATTACCTATTACCTACCTAACTACGAGAATGATAAAAAGTCACCTAAACCGCCAGAAGCTTTCGTTTTAAAGCTCCATGAGTACGTTACAGCATTTCTGTCATCAACCGCACGGCCGTGGGCAGGGTACGTGTGTAATGACACGATCGCTTCATACTGATAACAATAGATAAACATTAAACTCATGCTTTGAATAATACATCGGTAACTTAAGCGTCAACTTACTACTTACCTGTTTGCACATTCCTAACATCCGGTATTGGCTGATTTAAGCCACAATTTACATAGTTTTGTCATTAAGAAATTTAAATGTTCACATTATAGTGGCAATTGCCTAATATTGGAGATAAGACTTGACTGTAAAGCAAAATCTGTCAGAAAATTTAGATAAGGTTATGCAAATAATAGAATTTCATCATCATCTGCCTAGCCTTTTCCCAACTATGTCGGGGTCGGCTTCCAGTCTAACCGGATGCAGCTGAATACCAGTATTTTACATGGAGCGATTGCCTATCTGACCTCCACAACCCAGTTACTGGGTAATACGATACCCCTTGGTAAGACTGGTTGTCAGACTTTCGGGCTTCTGACGACGTAACGACTGTCAAAGATCCACAAATGACAGCCGGGACCAACGGCTTAACGTGCTTTCCGAGGCACGGAGGGGTCTTGGTATGTAAAGATGGTCACCCATCCACGGACCAACCGCGGCAAGCTTAGCTTAACCTGGCCGATCGACCCGTGCAGCTATTGTTATTTAGCCACAAAAAAAGCCAAAAATAGAATTTGTCGCCTATAATTATATTCTAGTCTGTTCCCAGACTGCGTATTGTTAGAAGTAAGTTAAATATAATGGGATATCTATACGTGACTTTAATATGAAAATCTTGTGTGTGAACTTATTGTGATATTCATAGATTTTTAAAGTAAATCGATAGGAACGCGTTGAAGTCTTTTGGTTACGTGATTTGAATAAACATTTTCTGTTAATGTAATTCATACTGTATATGCACAAAAACACAACTTAAAATAGAATCCAATCTCTACTCTGAACGTAAATAATTATTGTTCTATAAGACTATTGTTCTTGTAGGACTTAATAAGCAGATATTTATTATGTTTGTGGAAGAAAAGGTGTGACCGCGGCACCTGCATTGCCGTGACCACGCAGAAAACTATCAGTTTTCTTAAATGTAACGTTATCTATGAAATCCAGCATGTTTTTAGGGTTCCATAGTCAACAAGGAACCCTTATAGTTTCGCCATGTCCGTCCGTCTGTCCGTCTATCCGCAGCTTCGCTTAGAAACACTTAAGTGTTGAAAAGCTGTATTTTGGTTTGGATATGCGTATTACTCATGCCGACAAAGTAGTAAAATAAGATATTGAAACAAACATAAAGAACATTTTTTCCAACCACAATTTTAAGTTTGTTTTCGGGAAAAATTCGATCCCAACTATAGAACCCATTGTGCGTGGTCGGACACGCACTTGGCCGGTTTTATTTACTTAATATTGATTTTATTTGTTGTGTAAAAATATACCATAGGTTTCATTTAATTGTACGTATACGGTTTGTCCATATGTACATGGGTTACACAGTACGAGAAAAGTGAAAGAATCTTTAAAATATAAATGTAGGCGATTCAAATGCATCGTACCGCACCACCGGCACCACAGTGAACCGGAGATGTGCGGAATCTACTCCGGAGGCACTTAATGTGGGCCTCGTTTAAGTAAACAAGGTACACGTCTGAGAGTAGGCTCCATGTCTTGTTTTTATCCGTCTTAGTCCGCCGCTCCACGCTTGTTATCTTGTTATCCTATCTTGGCGAGATTGTACCTTTTTGTGCAGCTGATGCACTCAATGTATGCACATATTTCTCTCATTTTGAAACGAACAGACTCTACACGTTTTACGATAGTTGCAGTAAGATCAATCTAATTCCAAGTCACCCTTACTTATAACAGGTTCTTATTATAAGGAAAATTAATAGTCTTGATCCAAACCGCTACTACATTCGCTCTCCGGCTCAGTATTGTGAGTAACAATAAACAGTAAGCGGGCTTAAGAAAGTCACGTTTTTCCTGAACACCATTCGCGGTTACAATACTGTCAACGTATATGGCGTTAACGAAGTTAAAGGTCTCTTTGGTTGCGACCTCCTATGTACCGCTTATTATGTCTAAATTAAGATTAACACGAGCGTTTTATCTACGAATTTCATCAAAGTCGTAGAAGAAAATGTTTATGTGTGTAGTTGTACTCAAATAATTTGTCCATGTTTCAATATTTTAGCCCTTAAAATAAGGGCCATCACTATTTGTGTAATTAATTTTACCCTTTAGTTTTATGTTAATTAGGGAGGGACGTTAACTATAATTTTCTTTGACCCCGCGACCCGTGGTGGGTATAAAGTTGCATTAAAGCTGTTTCTATTCGGCGTTAAGCTTATAATAGAGAGGCAGGCGGGAGCGACGACGGCACGGCGTTGCAGCCTTTGTGAAGGTGCTCTGTGCGCGGACTATCGCGGCGGCGACGTTCAACCTCGCGAATAACGTAAAAAATATTTTCTCTGCATCGCTGCTCACGAAACGCTAGCCCCGTCGACCGTTTTCCGCTGAGTTAAATTCTCATTACTTTTCTTTGAAAAAGAAGTTAGCTTTTATAACCGCGTAGCGGTCGAGAAAGAAAACTCTATTACAACGATGGCTTTTGACAGAGACGCTCCATATGCCGTGTCGAAAGCCCTTTCAGGCGCTGACTTTTATTCACAAACAATTACAGAACATTATGGGACATTATGAAATCGGAGCGCGGGCGAAGTTTCGTGAACGTTTAATGATAAAGCGGACGGCGGCGGTGGCTTTGGATCGCAAATCTCGCTTTAAGTCGACGTGCGAGCAATGGCTTCGATAATAAAATTAATTATGAAATTTATAGCATCGGCCTCTGCCGCGGCGGTCGTTTCTGACGCGAGGGCTTTTGTCGTTCAAATGTGTACCGTCTTAATCGACAATTTACGAGGGCCGTTTAGCGAGACAGGAACGATTCCAATGTCCTATCCGGTAATAAAAGCTGGCTTGAATCAAATTATAATCGCAAGATACATTATGATTTAAAGATTGCAAGGTTAAGCCTTTTGTCGCCTTTACCTTACAATACGTAAGCCTGTAACTGGCACTTTAAAGAGAACTCGATAGTCCCAATCGGTACTTATTGAATTTGTATGCTTTTTTACAAAAGCTCTATATATTTGAATAAATACGAATGTTTTGTAAGATTTTTTTGAAGAGCCTGGTGTCGGATTAATAAAACCACACCAAGAGCAAGACCTCTTTACACCCAAAATATGGTATTGCACGAAATCCTCCAACCTCATTTACCAGTTGGGCTGACAGTGTCTTGTTTTACCCACATACGCAAAACTCTCTTAAAGAAACCTAACCGCATATTCGTTTTGTACATTTGTTAGAACAAATGTTGCGGCCTGTGGCTGGTCGTGAGCGTCGTCGGCCGCAGGGTCATCCATACGTCGCGAACTCGCGACAATCGCATAATGAGCGCAACATTGTACTGACCCTCACTATATGTTAGCGCTAACTAATAACTAGAAGTTGTTAGCTTGTTACTGCGTTGTACAAGCGAAATTCTACATACTAAGGCAGATGTATGTTACGTAATAGTTTCTGTTAGCAGATAGAAGTAAGGTCTCTCTCTCTCTCTCTTCGATGCTTCCAATATAATTGTCTTTAACGCTGTAGCAGAGCTTGCTTAGGTAGGGAAACCAAGTTCAATAGATGGAGGGATAACCGTTGTTTGGCATGGAACACTTGATTTAGCGATTAGAAGCAGACATGACCCTACACCGCCACACAAGTGATTCCGATTTATTGAATTTTCACAAAGCCCACTTCAGATTCATAATTAAAAGTCAAGGCCATATAGAACTCCATTGATAACCACTTGACTCATCCATCATGCTTGGAAAAATGATGTACATGAAGATTTTATAACCTTCATTTAAATGACAAAGATGAAAAGATTCTGAATTATGTTCAACGATAAAGTCAATGAAATGGATAACTTTTACGCTTTCATAACAATAAATCAAGGCAATAAGGTTTTAAATCGACTCCGCCAGTAGTCCCACTTGAAGCAATCATCGTATTAACATGAGTAGTTGTCGAGAATTGACTGATTGCCTGTTCAGTATACCCGTTCGTATTTAATCACCCTCAAATTGCCGCAATTAATAGCTCTTAAACGGTAGTGCTAGTATAATTGTTTATGTGAATTGTTTCTCTACGTATAGACAAACTAGTTAACGATAATTTGAAGTGATGCTTCGAACTTAAAAGAAACTTCTCAATTACGATGTTGCAATTAAATTATTAACATTTTACGGAGGGAAGTAATTATACTTAGCTTGTGGTTCTGAGCGCAGGAAAACGTTGCATGAACGAAATCTCGAGTACGTAATGTCTGTCAAACTAGAGGTGATGTTAGTGGCTTCTCAGCATTAGCATAACGCATTCAGTAACAAGACACGTTCGAGTACAATTGCGTTCGCGAAAGAACCCTACTCAAACAACCCATTTCTATTTTAGGTCGCAACCGCTTGTTTAATGTTCGGCCCGTACAACCGCGTCGGCTAACACTTAACGCTTTTTGCATACGAAAGCGTCCAACGTTTACCGCCCAGTGTCTCTTGTTATTACGCTACTCTGTATTCAGGTCGAGCTAAGTTGAAGGTCGCCCTTCTGCTCGAGATAACGAACAACTAGTTTCTTTTATTCGTTTATCTACTGCTACGGCTCTACAATTATAACGTTGTATCCAAACTGAAATCTCATTTCTATAGGTTTGAGTGATAGTGTTATAGAATTTGCACTGTAAAATTCAATCTTTCAGTTAAATTCAAAGGATTTATGTAGTTACAAATTCATTTAGTGTGTCGTTGTCTGAACTGACCTGAGTAGCCCAAATAAAACGTTACGCGCCGCCACAAAATAGCCCATAAAAGAGCAACTATGTAGGACGTAAATGCTTAGATAAACGGCTGCACTTAATCCGGGAGTTAGAATGTTGACAAGGAATGAACGCAATCAAATATAAAAAGGCTGGGCATTTTATTCCATTAATCCCCGTCATGTTGAATGTATTCGTAACAAAGCTAGCACTTAATAACTCAAGTCGTTCCTCGATCGAGCAGCGCTTCTACTGAAACGTCTAATCATTGTGTGGGTTGCCGTAATTGAAGTGGAGGATCGTCCCTTTGCTTTATCTTAATTTTATTCATTCCGAGCGCACTGGTGGTTAATATTGCTGTGACCGCTTGTCACTTTCAATAACAAGCTGCTCGTTAATGAGATTGTGCACCTGTTAGTATATTATGATGACAAATTATGAACTGGATAGTTGGTAGATATGTAGTACAAATCTCGATTCGTCTAGTGTGATAAATGATTACATGTTGATTTCTACTGTAATTGACATGTTGTATAGTTGATAATAATTAGTGAGGTCGCTGGTTGCGTGACTAGCTAGGGCTGTATGATGGATAGCGTGCCTATGATACGATCGGCGGCTGCCGCCGAATTTCATGAGAATCTTATTTACAGCCGAAGGCGCCCGCGCTGTGTTCAATGTTGTAAATTATCGAATTATACTGAACCCGCCAGAGCGTGCCTGTGCGTGTTTATTTAATTTTGGAAATGTTTTGTTCCTATTAACGTTGCGTTTTATATTATCTAGTGAATTGCAGGAGAGTGTGGGAACATCGGCGATCGTTCTGTTAATTCGTGTGTACATTTGAAATTGTTTGTGGTCACGAATTTAATTTGTAGGTGTCAAGTTGTTAATGCTCAAATTACCCAGTTGTTTTATCGTATGCTCGCATCGTAAAAGTTCGTTTACAAATTCATTGGTGTTAGGTTAGATTTAAATATAGATAATGTTGCTGTTAAAGGTCATTCATGACAAAGGGAATTAAATCATCGCATACTATCCGTAGACCGTAAGTGAAATAGGAATAATTAATACAAAGTTCTTTTTTGGCAATTCCACTTGCGAATTGTGTAGGTGGTCTAGTACTTACTCTATGTCTTAAAAATAGCAAGTACGCGTAGTCGTGTCCGGATTAACAAACATCCTCTTTGGTGGGGATTGCGCCGTTTCAGCGGGGTTGCTCAATACCTTCATGTAGCGTGCCAGTTCCCCGAGACCAAAGTGCATCTGATTGCCGGTTACATTCCGGATTATGTATCGCTGTAAACTGGATCGCTACTCGATCTTCGATGGCCATACAAAATAGACGAGTTTGTGTGCATGATGTCCAACTTAAATGTGCATTTGGTACACGGACTACAGATTCCAGTGCAACATTTGAACGTAAACCGGTTTCGTAACAAAGCTCGCGGATTACGCGACATCGGGGTCGCTGTCTTTCCCCCCGTCTTCTGACATCACTTGTCGATTTGGATCTAAATACTTTTACTCACAACTGTTAATAAAATTGCGACGTAATCACTCACTGCTATGACTTTTTTTAGCCTTACGTCAAACACGCAAGAAGAAAACCTTTCGTGATATGATAGGCATATAGTTTTGCATATAGTTTATTATAGGTGTGCGATCTAGACACAAATTAAGTAAGTGCACGATACAAAATAATCTTTGCTTCAATATTTTAGGGTTATTGTTTCCAATATATCAAACAATAGACAGAAACAATAGTGGCACAAGGTCTTTTATATGTCAAAGATGCCGAATTATATATTGACCTCAGGTTGGTCACGATTTCCACCATATCAGATAATTGCAACGATATTTTCTCTTAACAATAAATTCTCGTTGGCCTTGTCTCGTTAATTCAGTTTGAAATTTAAAGGTCCTATGTTAGCCATCTATGTACGATACTGACCAAAACCGATAGCAGTAAATTTTGAAAAAGAATTTATACTTTCTCATTATTCTTTACCACTTTAGCTGTAACAACAGATGTGGGTCAGAAGTATGACAATAAAGTTTCTTTATAGGGGTGTTATCTCGTTGAGCCATCGCCGCAAACCGTGAACAGTTTTTGCCGTTTGTACACAACACTAAATTATGGCACGTCATGTACTAGCGACTCGATGGGCCCCGAAAGAATTATTGCAAGTCGCTGGGTGCATCTCCCGTTTCGCACGCCCGCTTCATATTGTTATTAAGTTCAGAGGTCGCTTTGTTTATGAGTCAACGCTTTCGAAAGGTAACACGTGCTTCATAATTTGATATCTGTCTTCATCTTATATTAGTTGAATCACACCGGCGAAGAACAATTTTCATACGAAGTAGGTCCTGCGAAATTTTGCTCGTTGCAAAGCTTGGGCTGTTGGCGCAACTACGTTTGCTTATTTCGATATCAAATAAGGAAGTTGGTATGAAATGGCAGCATTTAATGTCGAAGTCATCGATCGGAAACGCTAAGGTCATATTTGATAGTATTCTTCATGTCCGATTGCGTGAAAGTCTAGTCACGGCGCACAACAAGCAAATGTTGGGCGACATGTTTGAA
Organism: Polymixis flavicincta; assembly: GCA_949987655.1. Classification (NCBI taxonomy): domain Eukaryota; kingdom Metazoa; phylum Arthropoda; class Insecta; order Lepidoptera; family Noctuidae; genus Polymixis; species Polymixis flavicincta. The sequence continues at coordinate 14,680,911 of OX465182.1, forward strand.
GCGGACACGACAATTCACTTTCGATAGTGGTCGTGCGCCTCTCGGCCTACGTACACAAATGCTTGCCATAGTTGGTGCAGTATCTGGATTATGATCAACGGCTACAACTGTGGGGCGGGTTACCTATTGCACATCGAGCCAGCTGTTTGCTTATTGACTTGCGTAACCCGGTGAAGCCAACTGGATGATAATTTGCTCGTTCGCCTCAGCTTTCATTATCGTTGGGGCTACTTCGTGCGTGTTTAATTTAATTTTCTTGCCAGAGTCACTCTTTATTATCTTTATTAAGTAACTGAAATTACTAATTTACTAAAAAGGCTTGTTGAGTTTCTGCTTAGCGAGGAATTAAATAAAGTTTCGCTTTTTCGTAATAACTTTGAGTCATGAGAGAATGTCCAAATAACCTCTCATAAGTTCTAAAGACAATTTTTTTTTTAAAGTCTGCTTACGTTTGCGTACTTCAGCAATTCCAGAAACCCCTAAAACGAACCTCGCTGCAAGCTTTACCTGCAAACATTCTCACAGAAACACTTTTACCGGAACATACCTCCTTCGACAGTGAGAGTGGCGCAAGGGCGTGTGATCCGTTGACTCAACGGTCTAATAAAGCTTCGTCCTGCCTCCGAGGAATGCCGAAGTAAGCCGATCCTGTAAATGAGTGAGGAGGAATCCCGCACGGTCGTGGTCACGCGAACAACCTGACACTGACACTGCCCTTTGTTATGTGTAGGTGCCTCTCGTAGGTATCACGATCGTGAGTTATTCAGATTCCAGATTCATTCCGTGTTTGATATATTTTATTAAGGTAGCGTAGTGTGGCTCTAAACTCGCAATTTGTGTTTATTATTTTAAAATCCGACCAGTACAACCAGTCTTATAGGGGTATCGTGTTACCCAGCAACTGGGTTGTGGAGGTCAGATAGGCAATCGCTCCATGTTAGATACTGGTATGCAGCTGCATCCGGTTAGACTGGAAGCCGACCCCAACATTCTTGGGAAATCGCTAGGCAGCAGCAGCTCACATAAATTGCTGATCATTTTTAGGGTAAGATGGCTAAGTTTAATTTAGCTATTCTAAAACGTGTTCTCTACATTTTATGATCTTGGTAGGTACTTAAAATACTGTCAAAATAGTTTTATTTTCTGCATAAAACGTAATAGTTTTTCAGCGGTCAGAATTTATGCGTGTACACTTAAACTGAAACCTATTCCGATTGCTGTGTACGTTGGATACTTTTCCCCGGGGCAGGATTAACGCGCGATATAAAGGTGAGTGCTCACCGACAGCGATGGTTTTATTGGCTGTAAGCCGTAGTGCAAGGGTTTGGCGTAAAACGAATTGCGACAGTATGCCCCCAGTATCTTGTAGCATGTCAACAGCTTGAGGTGGTTGGCTTTATTTATAGCCGAAGTTCATACCATCATGAACTTATTCATATTTTTCTAAAACGATTTTTCACAATAACAGCAGTAGGATTTATAAAAAATCTGCCTGAACCGAACAGTCAGTCAGTCAAACTATCTTTTTTGACTGCTTAAATGAATTGAAGACAGAACAGCTTCTTCACGGGTACTGTGAAGAAGCTTTTCTGTCTTCAATTCATTTCATTCGTTTCCTTTTTTTTTACTAGAATTAAATATTTGATTCGACGTCGCCGTCTTTAAGAACTTGAGCATATTGAAGGTTGAGCATTTTAGTTTTAAAATGCTTAGCAGCAAATTGAAAGATTGAAATGTTCTCCTCTAGTGTTGAACTTGACAGAACTTGAATTGCGAGTAGCTCTACTTTTTTGATATTGATCATAGATCTTCCTGGGCACGCCACGATTGCGGCGGTAAGTCCCCTCTTTGAGGAGTGGTTTGAGAGGCGGCATGGCGTCCTCACCTTCCGCCTGACGCAGGTCCTCACCGGACACGGTTGTTTCGGGAGGTTCCTGTTTCGGATAGGGCGGGAGGAAACGCCCGGGTGTTTCCACTGCGAAGATCGCCCTGAGGACACGGTGGAGCACACGGTGGCGGTCTGCCCTGCTTGGGCGGAGCACCGCCGTGTCCTCGTGGAGGCGATCGGCGGCGGCGATCTCTCGCGTCCGGCCCTGGTCCAGGCCATGGTACGGAGCGAGAGGGCATGGGGAGCCGTCACCTCCTTCAGCGAAGCAGTGATGCTCGCGAAGAGGGAGGCGGCGCACGTGAGGGAGAGGCAGCATATGCGCCCTCGCGACCCCAGCCGCCGCAGGATACGGAGACGCCCTGGGCGTCGGGAATCCCAGGCCGATTTCCGGCCACCGTAGGCATGGGCTTGCGGACGGCGAGTAATGGGTAGCTCGCTGTCCGGTAAGGACCAAGCCCAAGTCGACGGCGCGTTGTGTTCCACGCGCGCCTCAAAGAGATGTCAGCACAAACAGTGATGGGACCCGCAAGGGTCGATGCCTGCCAGGGGTGCGGGTTTGTTCGAAAGAGACACCACAGCCCCTGGCTTAAGGGCTACTGAAGGAACACGGGTGGGTTTTAGTCAGTAAAAGTCTGACACGCCCTCCTGCTCCACCCAGAGCGGGAGAAGTTATTTGATGATTTCCCACCCAAAAAAAAAAAGAAAAAAAAAATCATAGATCTTCTTTATAGATCATGTTCAGTGTTAGTATTTTTCTGATCACTTTAAATCTTCTTTATTTCGCTTTACAATGTTACCTAATTTTTTTTTATTGAGAGCTATTATTAATAAAAAACAACCGAACTGTACAAAAAAAAAGTAAAAATAAATTTCAAAATCGATCCAGAATTGCCAGAGATATCACGGTTTTTTTTTTACAACAATATAAAAAAAATACAGATGAATTAAGAACCCCTTCATTTTCGAAGTCGGTTAAAAATAAAGTTGCTGTTCTGTGTGTGTGCGCGATCGCGTTTTGCTTCTAAACTACGAAATGTATTTTGATGCAGTTTTCACAATCATTTAGAGAATTTATTTGCTTAGGCGTTTTGTTTAGTTGTGTGCGTTTAATACATTAGAGCTTACACATAATAATCATATATCAATGTTTTGTCAATTCGCAAAAACCGTCAATCGCTAGTCTTTACTAATAATAAATCTACTAATATTATAAAGAGGAAATATTTGATTGTTGGTTTGTTTGCATTGAATAGGCTCCGAAACTACTGAACCGATTTGAAAAAATCTTTTACGGTTGGGAAGCTACACTATCCCCGGGTGACATAGGCTATATTTTATCCCAGTATTCCCAGGGGAACGGGAACTTTGCCGGTGAAGTTTAATTATAAAATAATCTTACATTATTAACTTTCACTTGGTAAAATAAAACATATGATCAATTAAACAGCCCAGTATAGCACGGCCGCGTCTGCCATAGCTAGTAACTCGACAATTCTTCTTCATATGAGGTTAGAAACACAAAAGAAATGCGCTGGCCTGGTAGGAAATACTTGGCTACGTGAGAACACGACCTGCACATTACACCGCACTTCGAATAGAACGCCACCGCAATTGAAGCGCGGTGGCTGCTGTGGTACATGGAAATACCTTTAAGAATGTGGGACGGAAGCTTTGAAAGAAATACTAGGTGATCAATAAACTATTTTTCATTGAATTACAGCGTGCATAACGTATTCCTGAAAAGCGTTTTATGGGCTGTCTGCATTAAGTTCGTCTTTAAGTTTTTTTTATGATGATAGAAGGAAACGAATGTGCCCTATAGTAAAATTTGCAGTCGTGGCCCAGTGGTATCGGCCCCAAATTTAGAGTGTCCTCGTGAGTGCGAACCAAGCCATGCACTGTGTATTTCATCACCACTGCTCTCAAAACGGTGAAAGAAATCATCGTGAGGAAACCGGCATGTCCTAGAACTCAAAATTCGAAGACGTGTGTCATCTACCAATCCGCACTGGGCACACGTGGTGGAGTTCAGTCCACTTTCTCTCATAGAGAGGAGACCCATGTCGCAGCAGTGGGAACAGCATAAGCTGATTATGTTCTAGTAAAATTTGAAAAGTCTGACCAATAAGTATTTTTAGTCACAGCTATGTTTGACTGTACGGTGCTTTGAAATGGCTAGAAGGGACGGGGTTACTACTGATATGACTACTAATACAGAAGTATGGAAGAAGAAGACGGGCTGCGACCACAAACAAATTGGGTTAGATAAGGGCAAGTTATTGACGGCTGTACTTGAATGTTTAATTGTCATGTACCACCCAAAAATATTATAATTTCGAAAAATCCTTCCTCATTCCTTGTCTACATTATAAAGGGAACCTCTGTGCAAAATTTCAGCTTTATAGGTCCCAAGGTGTGGGCTGTGCGTTGATGAGTCAGTCAGTCAATCAGTCAGGACTTTTCTTTTTATTTATTTAGATAGATAGATAGATATCAAATATATTCATGACCATACACAACGTAACATAATCAATCTCTAATATTCCCACTGCTGGGACACGGGCCACGGGTCGTTTACTTCTTTATGGTAGGGACTGGTCCGTAATCCACCACGCGGCCCCAGAGCGGGTTGGTAGATGTCACATGTCTTCAAATTGTTGGTTCTCGGACATGCCGGTTTCCTCTCGTTGTTTTCCTTCATCGTTTTGGGAGCAGTGCTGATGAAATAATTGACAAAAAGTAAAGCACCTGTCAGGGTTCGAATCCGTGACCTACAACTCGTAAGTCGCGGCCGTTACCACTGGGCGACCACAACATTGATCTAATATCACGACTATAATATAACTTAATATTCTATAACCTAATTAAATTTTTTTTTGATCTTTCAAGTCATAAGTTATTATATAATAGCTTTAGTGCATCAATTTAGCCGTAATATAAGTAACTGCGTTCAGCCTACGAACCGCGACGCACTGCGTTCACAGGTACAATAGTTAACTGTAATTACCGCTTTTGTCTTTGCTGCCGAAAATGAGATGCGCTTTGTGCTCAACTCTGAACTACTGACACAGGCTTCATTATCAGCGCTCTTACGAGATATTATATATTGTACGTTCAACGTTATGCCGCGCTGGATATGATACGGGTCAAAGATTTCTCTTTGCGTTGTAATTATAATAACATTGAGAGATTTTGTGTCAATCGTGGCTGTTATTTTTATGTTGCACTTGGAGGTACTTTGTATGGGGTGAGCTTTGATATGGCCCTAGAAAACGAGAGGTTGAGCAACTGTTGCTGAAATTTTGCTAACTGTAAATACGAAGCTATTTTTGTTAGGAGGGCTTTGAAATCATAAAGGTTTATAAAGCATATTTCATGAGCTCCGCTCGCTTAGCCTGTTGTAAGGCCTTGATTTCTATTTCTTTGTCTTTTTCAGTGCATCAACTGCTTATCAACTTGTCACGTAAGTCGAGGCACGTGGTGAATGAAAGAACGATAACTTAAGTACCTAGTTGAGTTGATAGGCAATGGAGTCGCAACCGTCTCTCCATAGTTCGATGTAGAGTAGATGCTATTTTATGCCAACCCTGTCAAAAAAATACCAATTTGATTACTGCTAGATGGAAATAATTAAATTAGTATATTTTGCATCCAAATATTTTTGTTTGATCATGATTTTTAGCTTTTTCTGATATTGCTGGTCCACAATTGAAATTAATAGCGAATCTGATTGCTTTTTCTGCTACACAGCGGATGCCTTAATGTGATGCAGCTCGTTACATATGATTTTAAATCGATCCCCAGTTTAGATTGCGAACGCAGAATCGGAACGGAAAAAAGAACAAGTCCGAGTAAAGGCCAAGTAAAACTCAGCGCGCTATTTATCTTAAACTTATCAGAATACCGCAGCGTGTTCGTTTTTCTCTCCCGTCCCGTGTATACTTTGAAATGGGTGTCGTTTTATTCTCGTTTCAAAAACAATGATTACCGCGTTGTCTGGAGTGCGCGTCGTGCGAAAGGGACGCTGTGATCGTTTTGCATGGAACGAGGTGAAACCATCAATTTGCGCCGAGCCGCGCCAGAGGTAAACCCGTCGATCTCGCTTAAAAGAGGCGAAACTGAACTCACTTGTGAGGATGCCATACTTTTGTACCCAGGAGTGCTGGTACCCGCCGCCTAATAAGCTCTTGTTGCGTTCGCGGTACTAGTGGCCCGACTTCGACATTGCCGTTTTTATTGACTACCATGCAAATTCTGTTAGAAACCCGCATGTACGAGTAAGCTAGCAATTACATATTCTCTACGAAGTGAATAATAAAATGTTTCGGTAGTTCTGATACGAACATTCCTTAAAACAATGTCGTTAAGTTGTAGTTATATGCGACATACGTGCTCACAGACAGTTGCAAGCGTTGGGCTCAGACGGCAGTGGCGGCAAGGATCGCGCTGAGCCGCGAGTCACCCAGCGGGTGGTATATGCAACACCTCAGCTCCTTTTTTCCCAACAAGCTCGTGTTTTTGCATGAGAAGCGATCGAGCCAGTTTCGAATAAAGGGGAGTAGTGGCAAGAAAATTGCTATTTTTACAAACAAGCTCTTTATGGCGTAAAAAATGTGTGCAGCGGCGCCGCAACTCGGTAATCGATTCAAACGAGCTTCATTGTTTCGAGAAAGAGGAAGGGCTCGAATATGTCGATATCGGGCGCAACTGCGAGCTGCTCCAACCTCCGATGTGGGACTTTATCGGATCGAACGACTGTTGCTAGCAGTTTATGTTCACCCGCAATGGGCATTCCTGTTCCTTCTAATGTTCACTTCCTTGCTTGTGCAGGCAGTTATATTGTAGAATTACAACACCAGTGGTCTTTTCAATGTATGTTCTGCTCAGTAGGACCTCCTATCTAGGTGTTGTGAAGCAAACCGTAGAAATTTTATTGGAGCACGATAAGTACGCAGTCGGAACGTCGACAATTCATAATAATTTGCTGAGCTAACAGGTTTAGGTAGTCGCGCCATGGCAGGACGAGCGTGTCGGGCCGCCGCATCGCCTCGTAATGAGCAACATCTGCGAATCAATGAGGTCGGTGCGCGTTTTATTAAGCGTCGCGATAAATTTGCATCGTCAAACAGCGACCGCGCCGGAGAGGCACGTTCGGCAAATAGAATAAATACGTAGCAGCTCCTCGTTTCCTCGCCAGCCTCCCAACATCCCCTGCCCCTACTACAAACACAATTTGGACTATTTATGTGCTTCTATTGCCTCAGCGCCGGCGCCGCTTTCCAATTACCTTAAATAGAAGAATTGTGAGCGCGCGATATGCCTGCCTCTCTACCTGTTTCAGTTTTCACTTTACGCGTTATCGCGTGCACAAACCGGTAGAACCTCTACTCTCAGCTTCATTAATCTTTCAACAGTGATTTGATAATGAACTATATTAATGAAGTATCAACTGTTATCGCAGTGAATTGCTACTTCAGGTACTTACCTAACTTTTTGCTACTGTTGAAGTTTATTCAAAAGGAGCAAGTTGGTCGTTTTCAAATCTAGTTCACTCATAGCTATAAAGTTAGCAGAATAGGGTCTTACTAGAGTGCTTATTTAATTCTGAGGATCTTATTCACTGACAAAAATGTGCTCAGAGAAACTTTTAGTCCTTGTTAACTTATGTTGAGATTAGAAAAGGATGAGCAATCCCATTTGTTCTCGGCTCATCAAAAAGTATAATGACGTCGTTGGTTAGGTAATTTGCAGTAAAAAGAATTCCTGAAAAAGGCTTGACAAAGTCTTCGGTCGGTCGTCGGCGGCTTTCACAGGAGGCAGTCTCGATTACATGCGTCAATTATGCCATAATTGCGGACAGCTTCTAAAGCTAGTGTTACGCGCGGGTCAGTAGTCGTCGTAAAGTTTCACGATCACTCGCACCCGGACGAGACGCTGAAGGAATCTCATGGTAGCATGAATAAATGTACTGACACTCACAAGACGACAGCCTTGCAAGATTTGCTGGATTGTTCGACCAGTCTAATGGAAAAATACAATTTCTCCATCTAGATAGCTTGATCTACAATATGAAACGAGCGAGATAAGAGACGATATTATCGAGCGGTCCATGTGTCGAAACATTATAGATAATAATACTTCCAATAATGCTAGCGCCGTAACGACTTACATTACGGCACTTGCATACGTGAATGTCCAGTGACCCGAAAGCTGTCAGATTTAGAAAAGATAACTGGTTCGATAGTGTAGGCTGGGAGTAAGACGAACGATGAACTCGGAACGTGTTGGGCTGATCCGAATCCGCTGAAGAGTTCAATAAGCCAGGCTTAGCATCGATCTTCGATCCGGCGATTACGACCGACGGCGTTGACGGATGTCAGCTTAACTTGTCTGTCACCCGGCCGGCACGGACACCTACCATATTAATCTCTATTCTCGCCGAGCAACACGTGGATTTACGCATCGACGAAAGTAATTTATATGCAAATCATTTCAACCTTGACGATTTCGTGACTCTAATACGGCTGTCATAGTCCAAAGCTACAAAGCCTCCGGATTTATCTAACGGTACTTATTAGATGAAAAGGTGTGAATTAATTATCAACTGATTTGTAAAAGGCGTTAATATACTTTTTGTAGAAATCATTTCGCTGTCATTCCGAGTCCATTTCGAAGATAATCAAATACTGTCCTACTTATTGTAAAACCGTGAACTTGAAAGTGTAACAGGTTGTTTCACAAGTAGACGCTTTTTTATTCAAAGTTTCGATTAATATTTCACTAATACCGATGTCGCTTGTCATGAAACAAAGAGCTTGGCGTTGTACCGGCGTCGCGTCGCGATCGCTGGCTCTTTGTGTGAGCCACAACAATATTACTGGCGTCTTGATAAATAGGAACAACTGTTGGCCCAACAATGCGGCTCGTAAGGCGATACGCGCGCTATCGACCGCTCGATTAATGACCGTCTCGCCTAAAAGAATGGACCATAATATTTATTATCAGATAAGCGCTCGCTACTGGGTAATTCGTGTGTCTCCGACTATTATACAACTCTCCGTGAATCGCCTATGCATTAGTCACGTTGCGTCTTACGATATCATTTTATGGATTTATGCCTTTATATTATAGATCGCGTCGGTTTTATGTTTCTCGGAACCATTCCTCGCTTATGGCGCGTGGTAGGTGTTCTTTATTTGTGATACTTATGCTACTCTTATTCAATAAAACATAAAAAAAAACATGGCCGTAACGTTGAGGAGCTCTGACACGCCTTACGAGATTTTTGTATAAATATCGATTATAGTTTAAAAAGCGTTAGACGTTCAAGGAACTAATCAGCTTGGACTGCTTTTATATTATAATAGTTAATGAAACGGTCCGCCCACGGCTCGAAAGCCAATTGATCTCCGGCGCGTTAATGGGCGCGTCGAAAGATGTGTGCATGCGCACCCAGACATGTGAAGAGAGTCCCCGCCGTCCACCATTACACATTTAAATACGGATATTTATAGATTTTTATGATTGGATACACGTAATCAGTATTTGATAATCGTTGATGCGATGACGGTAATCATTGCAGTGATGAGAATATGTTCGCATAAATTAACACTTCATTAAACAACATTTAGAGGTAGGTAGGTACTGCTTATATGCTATTTGGTGTTTAAATGCAACATCCACGGTTCCGCTGAAAGTTAAGGCAAGAAATACGAGACAAAGATTAATTTATATTAAAAATAGAATGTGAAAAACGAGTAGTCCTTAGATTTGGCTAAGCGGCCAAGGGTAAAAAAAATCCCTGAATGGCAAACCCCTTTATTTCATTAATATCCAAATCCTTACTAATAGGAGTAAGGATTTATTTTGTTACATAACGTGGAACTTTAAAATCGTGGGTCTGCAAAGCGGAAACCTAAGCAATAAGTGGTTACATAGGGCATATGGTTGATAACGGTTACGTATACACAGTTGAGAATTATATAGATACTTAAATAAAAAACTACTAAGCAGATAAGTGTAATGCAGTTATCTGTTCTTCTTTCTATACTAAAGACGTTAAACATGTACAAAATAACAAAAAGAAAAACACTGCCGTGCACACCATTCAAAAAGTTAAAATAGTATTGTGTTGCAACAAAGTCTTCCGAAATAACCGCAACGGCAACTTGTACCAGTTGTAACGGAACTAAAAGCTCTAAGTTGTAAAATAATACATCCCATCCGCGGGTTGTTATGAAACATAATCATAAGCGAGGCCTCGGCGGGTCTCAGTTACAAGGGAATATCTTTCCCCGCTGAAATTTATAATCCGATGTTGAGATAAACGGCTCCTCACTCACAGTAAATTAGTCAGAATAAATAGGTAACGCACATAAATTGTTTCACTTACACGTCACTGGGATATTCAGATATGCGTTATGAAGACACTGATCAGCAAGAACGGGTTAAGCGACACGAGAATGTCGGTTTTTGTATTGATAAAACATGTGTTATTCTTGTCGCTATTTCTTTTAGCGAACTGTTGTAATGAAGATATTTGCATTTAACTTTATGACGTTGCGTGTCATGTAAAACGTTGCATCAGTTGCATGAAATAAGATATAGACTTTTTGCTCTCGAAATATAATTTCGTTGTGTCTATGTAAATTCTGTCACGATGTATCTAGGTACTGTTTGTTGTTTTTGCAGCTATGATAGTATTTGCCCAATGTTCTTCTTGTAGGTACAATCAAGATTCACTAATGCAGTCGCATACTAAGGGCTATATTGCTATGAAGTGGCGGTCCAGGCCGTACCTACAGCTGTGTGTATAAGTGATGTATTAACACAAAACTCACCGCTCTACTCACACACTGGCGTTACTCTTTGTATTTTATACATACCGTCGGCGACGAGTGACATGACCTTGGTCGGTTCATACCATTGCTAAAATTTACTATTATAATTTGAGTTCCGGTAGCGTGCAGCGTATCGTCTTGGATTAAGAAACTCATAGGTCTGGGTTCAAATCTCGCGATGAAGCTTTAATTTTTCTTTTCAACAATCATCTTCATCTGTTCTTTTATTATTCGATTTATTAATATACCAGAATAATAATGTAACAAATTTGTTTTATTACTCGTATTGTTATTTAAATAAAGGTTTAACAATAATAAATGATTACAAAATGTTTATTCGTTATAACTTCATGAAGAATGTATAAAAACAACTAATAATAACTTCTTGTTAAAACAGTTTATTTTCTCTTATAGAACAATTTATTGAAGTAAATAAGCTAGTTGGTGAACTATGATAATCAGGCTATTGTATCTTAGTAATATAATAATATTGTGCTGATTACTACTGTGTGTCGGTACTCTAAATAAATCACAATATTCTACAAAAATCTACCCACGTAAAAGTAACAAATGCAGACAAGTTGTCACAATACAATTAAATGACTCAGTAGTACTACTTTTATTCTACTGCGAGTGAGTTCGTTTTAACTCAAACCTCAAAGTTAACAAATCGTATTTAATAGGACTAGCTTAAGTGTTCATTTTCATTCCGAAAAGAAGATTGAAACTAAACCTCAAAATAATCCAGATTACGGATAAGACAAAATATTATTTGAATATTACTAAAATAAATAAATATTTGTAATTTATAACTTAATGTTAATGTTTTTTCCGTTAACTATGTTTTTTAAGCTGATTCTCGAGCTGGTTTTCCATGATGCCTTGTTTGCCATGAACCTTCTGCGTGGAGTGCACGGCGCACGGTTCGTAAAGATGTGTCGAATAATTCGGCAAAATGTCTTGTCGTTTTGAAACCACTTGTTTCATATTCGCTGAACGTGTGCCTGTTATAGGAGCTGGGGTCTTCCACTTTGCTTTCCACGGGCAAGGCTACCGCCTTCCTCATATCTTTTCACCCACCGACTCACAGTATTTCACTAAAACAAAAAAGGGGTACTGATAAGCTACTAAGCAAAATACACACTTTATGTATTACCTACTATTTAGAAACAAAATTATTTAAAAGGGCAATTTCACATAGATATTAAGTTTATTGTTATTTTCATCGTTCTATATTCTAGGAAATAAATTTACATTGAAATTTTATATTTTTATTCTATTTAGACATTGTGATATTTATAAAACGTTTAAAAATAACTACAAGGATCAGCAGTTACACTTTAATTAAATAAATGTTTAATATTTATATTTAAATCATAATACTCACACTCAGTCCGGTTTCATCACATAGGTATTTGTGATATAGGTATTAAGTCCACTTTTATGCAGCGCAATAATATTCGCTTTCATTTCTATATTTAAATTTGCTTACATTTTAAAATGAATTAGAAGGACGCTAATAGATGAAACACACGTCACTAGCACACAATTATCAACCAACACCGTTCTATAAGTCGCGGTGAATGAGTCGTAAATCATTTAAATTTATTTAGGTTTCTGTGGGTATAATGATAAAGTTTTACGAGTTTAGTGAATAAGAAGAACAGAACAAGAAACTATACTCAAAAGTGATTTTTAAAACAATAAAAAGACTATCACACAGCGAGTGGGATTCGAAAACGCGACTCGCTGCGCTCAAACGCGATAATCAAGTGCAGTAACCGCTCAGCTATCATGCCATTTGCTTTAACGGTTGAATTTAGGAAATACATTCATTCGTAAACGTATGAGAGTGTGTGTATATAGTATTATAGCCTATAGAAATTGCTTATTATAAGAAGGTCGTAAGTTAAAGCGAAGTGTCAATCTATTGCTTTTTGAGATTGGGGCTCCATTAGTGAGGGCTACTGTACCTACTACCGGGATAAAAGGTATCCTATGTGTTAATTCAGGTTATAAACGATCAGTGCGTCAAATTTCATCCCAATCCGTTTTTGCGTGATTGAGTAACAAAGATCCAAACATACAAACTTTCAGATTACAATATTAGTAGGATAGAACGATTTCTAGAAGTTGTTATTGAACTTATGCGACAAACTTTGGTTTAATTTACTCGTCCCCCGTCTGTGAGGGTGTAAACCGCTCACATTATTTTCTACATGCATATCTGAGCTTTTGACACGGCTACACACACAAATACATTTTACGCACTTTTAAATATTTATAAATAACCTTGGTTTTTAATAAACATAAAATGTGTCGTTCATAGCGCGGTGTTGACGATCAATTTCGGTTGACAGTGTCAATAGGAGCAGTGTCGGTGGTTCGTTGGCATCGTTACAATTAGCCCCGATTGGTCGCGTTGCGGGCCCGACGCGCACGGCCGCGCTTCCCATAGCCACCTGCGGCTCTTCGCACTGTCACCGTCAACAGCTTTAATTAACTTTTTGTCTTCTCCACCTCGCACAATCGACAGACATTCCGGACTCCGGACGCTTCTACTAGTGAATCACCGTCAACTTGTTTAGACGACGTTTTTCTCTTCATTCACTATAGTTTATGGGAAGTGAAGATCCACTCGACTGGAGCGGTCTCGAATTAAGGTGACTTGATTTAATCGATTAAGCCTTAAGCGTTCAGTTATATCGAACACAGCTTTTATGAATGAAGCTTTCGTTACTATCGACAAGAATTGAATACTTCACTTGTCCATACTATTTGGAATATGAAATGGCGTTTTACATGAAAAAAAGCAAAACGATTTTTTAAATGTAATTATATATTTGATCAATCAAAGTACGTACCATTGTGGTCTATGCACGTTCGCCATTTTATAACTAGTTTCTTGATTCCTTTGATGAAAAGATTGTGGGAGCGAAAATCAATAAAATCATTACGCTTTGTGGAGCATGAAAGTACATATATCTGGGTTAGTAAACTGTCATAGCTTTTAAATGTCTTTTATAATAATAAATTAAAACTGATTACAAGAGCGTACTTCAGCAGTCCACTGGTCATCGAATTATTTAATATCGGTCTGCGGTTCCGCCCATATTTTTAAAGTAATTACAGGTTGCCGTAGCACTCTAGATTTATGGCGACGACGACGACGTTGAGGATTTCCTCTTTAAATTATGTCAATCGTTAATCATTCAGCTTTATCATTCTAATGTAGCTGTACAAGTTTAAGTACTTAAGCAACAGCTCTTTTACTTTATAAAAGCAAAGCATTGAAGATTAAACACATCAAACAGTTCATACGCAGATTTATAAATCATAATAGAGAAGTCAGCTATGAATGGTAACATTGCGATTGACCGTCCTCAAGTTCAAGTTCGCACGGACAGACGGCGCGCGCGCAAGTTGCGCAAACGCGCCGGTTCTCCTCCGCACTGCAGACGCATGACTTGCGTCATGACTCATCAACAGTGTCAGCGCGTCAATGCCTCGTTTATATAAATACGATGCATTCTTCAACGTGTTTATTTATAGACGAGGATTTCGATGAAAATCCTCGATCATTGATTGAGTACCTATTTATTTTCTCTTGTCTATTGATAGGCTTTCAAAAACATTTGATATTTTCGATATGTTGGCGATTTATATTGTTTTTTTACATGTATTCGGTATGGTTCTGCTGTGCCTGTATGTAATAGCAGCCTACCCATCACATCAATACACCAACAACACAAACATTCTTATGCAAATGTAAAAGATTGGAGTCGAACAAAAAGAACGATTAATCGAAGTCAAAAGTAAATCGAGCTTGCGGGCGCGGCGGCTCTCGGTTCGCGCTGTCTCTTTAATTGCTCTTTGATAACCAGAAATAGTAGTACAAATGCACCCATTATAGTTTCTTCTATTTATATTGATCGCATTAATGCTGATCGCGTTTAAAATTTAAACGCCCTTTGTGCGGCCATCGCATGGTCTCCGTCTCGGTGAGCAATACGAATAAACTTTACTATGAATGGATTCACACGAAACTCTCGTACTCTCTTGGACTTGTAATGCGAGATATGCGTGGGTTTCATTTTAATCCCGGACGTATGTCGCGTCAAACCATGATAGCTTCACGATACTATTACACTTTTCTGGATGTTATAATTGTTTAGGTATCAGTTGTTTGATCAAATGATGACGGATGTTTGATTACTTTTCGTACTTTATGCATAGTTGATGTTTGGTGAAAGCTTTTAAAAAGAAGCATTTTATATCTTTTCCAAATGTTTATTAGAATTACTTGTAAAACTTCAGTATCTAAGCATATTCTGTATATCCATAAGTAAAAGAGCGTGTGTCTGTGTTGTTATAAAATATTTTTTTAGAACTTTTGAAGTGTTTTAACATAAAGACTTTTCTTTTGGAACGCAAAAATCGATTGACAGCGTCAATATGTAAGCAAAACTTTTTTCGTTTCAAATAGGTTAGGTCATCTTCTCAAACAAAATATAAAATCATACTTTGTTGAGAGCGAGAGTAGCTTTTACTTTAAAATATCTTATAAGTAATTTTGTTTTGTTTCTCGGGTTTAATTTTACTTGACATGGCCCGGGCGTTTACGACGGCAACTTGTGCGTCTCCACGTTTTATGGAACACTGTTAAATAACGCGTACTCTTTGCGTATTGTCAGGATAGGGAACCATGTCGTTTTGTACCCTTTTTATGAGTTGTAGGGACATGTCTCATTTTATCCGATTGCCGCGAAGGGTGAAGCTTTTATGATTTTGTTTAGTACTATATGTGCAAAATACTCGTGCACTGTAATTTTCCTGTTCAAGTTTAATGTGAGCATTGGTTTGACGAGACGGACGAGCTACTTACTTACCTGACTAAAGAATTTGTGTTTGGAATTTAGAATGTTTTTTTTTTATTATTTGGCTTCAGAAAATTTCTTTAGTTAGCATTGCTATTTTTAATTTGTATTTGGACATCCGATCCAATCAGACCTTAATTTCGTCGGTTTTGTCGTATGGAACGAAAAGATTAAGGTAAGACGGCTTTACTGTCATGCTTAAACAAATATAATGCACCATTGCTTCTTACATACTTTTTCTTATTTTAACAGGAAGTGTTGAACTATTCCCATCGTCCTTGCATTACAACTCATAAATTGTGATTGCTTTCTCCATACCCGTTGTCTGCGAGACATTCCAATCAGTCGGAACGCCACAGAGGACGAACTAAGACTGGGAAAACCGTTAAATAGATCCGCTACCGTATTCGGGTCGCACTTCATATTCGAGGCGGCGAGCGTCTTCCAACTGCAGCAGAAATGCGCCTTCCAGCTGCGAAATAAGGGCTCATGTTAATTATGTCGGTACAGATCTGTGTTACGGGTTTAACAGTACTATCTCAGTGTAAGAGACACATGAATGATGGAAAAGGAACTTACTGGCGTATTAATTTTCCCAAAATCAAGATACACCGGATTTTATATTAAAGGATAGCTAGGTGGACATGTAAAACTACGTTGAATTTTTCAACCAATTTAAAACTGGTTGATTGAATCGGCTTTAGTCGCAATAAATCGAGTGTACGCAACAGCATTGTGCGGTTGTACCCCTCGCATCAGCAGGTATCGACATGTGGGATGTCACTCGAGCCGGACGACCGACGCAGCGCGCGGGGTAATATCGATAAGATTTTTCCAACCAATTTGCCACCGAGCACTGTTGGCAACACCTGCCTGCGTTTTTTTACGGTAAATCTGCTCCAAGTACGCACTTAGTAGGTATGGCGCGAGCCCTTATGATCTGTTTCTTTAAAACATATGCTGCTGAGATAAGTTACACTCAGAAACACTCGGGGCTTCCTTACGCTACTGTGCCACTCAACGTGCCATTTTTGTGGCGTACGGGTATTCGAAGAAGTTAGTGCGCGTTTTAATATTAGATTCTGGGGAGTCTGTCGCGCCGTTATGTCAAACACGAGGATACATCCCGCCACATTGCTGCAACGTTTCCTCGACTCGCGTGCCCGCCGAGTTTTGAACTCGGTTAAGCTTGGCGAAATAGCTATTCTGAAATTTCAGCAACGCATATGCAAATGTCAGCTCTCGACACTGATTGTACGAGTGGCACGGGGAAAATTCATGCATTTACATTAAATTTCTCCGAAATTGGATCCCGGCTTCGTAGTTTATATACGAGCTAGTGAGACACGTGTGCCCCGCTCCCCATATTTACGACTTTCAATCGCATCTGTCGCAACAACCGTATGATTGTTTACCGAACGGATCCTTATTCAAGGTCGTTTATTGTGATGCATATTTTTCTGACATGTATACTTGCACTTTATGTTGTGTACTAATATTATATTACTACTAGCTGCTGCCCGCGGCTTCGCCCGTGCTTATTTATCCCACTGGAACGTGCTACCGGGATAAAAATAGCCTATGGTACTCCTTATATGTAACATCAGCTCAGTGCATGTCCCGTCAAAATCAGCCCAGCCGTTTAGTTTTTGATCAAACTCAAACTCATTTATTTCAATTAAACCTTTTACAGGCACTTTTGAATTGTCAAAAAAAAAATCGAAGTTGAAGCTAGGTGCCCATTCCAAAACGTAGATCTATATGGAGAAGAACGGGCAAGAAACTCCACGGCCACTCTTTTAAATCATGGGTATTACAAAATCTTGGGAACATTATTCTTGGTGCTTCTATATGTGAGAAAAATGTAAATAAAAAAAATAAAAATAAGATTCA
This sequence comes from Polymixis flavicincta, assembly GCA_949987655.1. Taxonomy (NCBI): domain Eukaryota; kingdom Metazoa; phylum Arthropoda; class Insecta; order Lepidoptera; family Noctuidae; genus Polymixis; species Polymixis flavicincta. The sequence goes on from OX465182.1 coordinate 14,698,409, forward strand.
ATAAGCCATGGCAGTTAGGAGATGACCAGTCTCAACCGACGGCGCCCGTTTACGAAGTTGACGTGTGGATCAGCACCATCCAGCTCAACCATTTTCTAGGGAACCGAAGGATCCAACACAAGCGCCACCATCAGTGAGACATTTAAGTGATCTCAGTGCATATTTGACGGTACCGCAAAGAGCCTGATATAATTAACCCATACAGTTTGCAAATTTGGCACAAAATTGCAAGATGGCAAGCTTGGAAATACTGCTCAGATCGATACATAAAATTGCTAAATACATTTAATTTTTGTTCTTTCCATACATACGAATAACTAAGCTCCCAGTGTTTATGAAGAGAATCCACATGCTTATCCCCGATTCACAATATGTTGATAGATCAATTAAAGAGTCCTATTTAATAAACCCATCCAAGTACCCTCACCCTAACTCTCTATCAGATTTCAACTAGGTAATTGTTGCATGATTATCAGCAGTGACCGGAATATGCTGACTATATTTACCTAAACTTCGGAGAACAGAGACAGAAAGTGGAGACTTCCTTACGGCTATATTTTTTTTCCCGGGATTTGGGAAAAATCTTCAGTAAGTTGAAAATAAGCTTTATATAAGATGTGTAAAAGCTATTTTTAAGTAAACTTACACTAGCATTACCAACTTTTAGGGATTTTCAAGTAAAATCCCGATATAAATAATGTAACTTTAATTCATGTATTCAAATTATATTTACGATCCAACTAACCGTTGTTTCAAATCATGAATTAAAGTTAGATTATTTATTTCGGGATTTTACGTGAAAATCCCGAAAATTTGGTAGGTAGTTGCAAGTTTAGTTAAAAATAGCTTTTACACATCTTAAATAAAGCTTCTTTTCAACTTACTGAAGATTTTTCCCGAATCCCGGGAAAAAAATATAGTCGTGAGGAAGTCACCACTTTCTGTCTCTGTTCTCCGAAGTTTAGGCAAATATAGTCAGCCTATTCCGATCACTGATTATCAGTAATGTTAAAAGTTGCAATTAAATCTAAAACTATTATGCGGGTCAATTTAGATGCAATACGGACGTCGACATTTTCACTTGAGAGTGAAGTTATGTTCTGTATTGTCGGAAATTACTCCTTCAATTGTTTAACTTCCTTTTCATTAACTTTTAATCAAAGCTAGGCTATCGGCTCTACTATTAAAACATTAATGCGTCGCTAACCGGAATAACTAATCGAATGATTGTTTACATTCGTTCGGTTCGCAAGCACAGCAGCCTGCGTATAATGAATGTTGGTTACATTAATTACTACTTTAGTGCCAGGTTTATAGCTTTGCCGTTATCGGCTCTTGTGAGATTACGTGTTCTACCTTATTACTTTTCTCTTTTTATTTTCGATGACTCAATCCTACTTTATTGTTTCTCCTTAACAGCTATAAAACAACCATGATTCTGTTTACCTCAATTAAGTTTTTGAGGACCTTACGAATGTGAGTATGTGACGGGTGAAACTATCCCGGGTGGATTGATAGATTTTTCCCCTTTTTTCTTAATTTTCACCTATTTTGGTAAAGTCTATAAAACTTTTTATTCATGCGATTAGATTGAACTTACAGTTCAACCGCAACGAAAACGTGGACGTGGCTAACTTTCGTTTAACATAGTTACAAAATCCATCCACTGAGATTTCCTCAAAGTGTTACGAAGAAAATATCTCACTATCTCCCACAGTGAACTAATTGTATCACTTGTTCCACAAGTGGAACGACCGTTCTCTCTAATTTGCGGGTAATGCCGTCCAGTGCATGAGCCTAGGAAAGGTAATAAATTGGCGCGAGCGATCGATCGCGGCGCTCGCGCACAAATCAACCGGCACGTCAAAACAATGGCGGCTACGGCTGCGGGGGCGATCGTGCAACCACCCGCCGCTTATCGTCAAAACCAACTTATTTATACCACAATACCTCGGGACCTACATACGCTTGCTGGAAATCATTTAACTAATAGCTATGGGTTTTATCCCATCTTACGTTGCTTGCAATTTCTTGAATGGATAATGCGCTTGATCAGATTGCTAGTCAAATTAAAGACTACGCACACGGCTGAGCTTTAATCTACCGATAGTTTAGATAGATTGTTAATGGGTTATGGAGGCGGCGAATAAATTAATCTCAACTCTTGAATATTAAAAATCTCAGCCAAATAGTTGATGAATGAATTTGATAATTGGTGGTTTCTTTCGGTTATCGGATTTCGTACAATTTCAAATCTAATCCAGTGGTGTTCGCATTAGGTATCGTGAACCTGTTCCTCAGAGTGTGCTGGGAAAAAAACCATGAATGAATGTTACCGAGTTTTTGTTCACTTGTCACTGCGTTTCCGGCGCGCGGTCGGTCGATCGCACGACGGAGCGCGCGCGTGGAGAATCGCCGTACGCGTCGGACCGTCGCGCACTTGATCACCCATAGGGCCGGCCACTATCAGCCCTTTTCCTAGACATTTTTTCATGAAGGATGCGATATACCTGATGTTGTTGCTTGCTCAAAAAATATAAAACTGAAACCGTCCGTCCCAGTGCTTATTAGCGCTAGTGTAAAAAAATAAAATTGTCCCAGAAAAAAAACTAAAACTTCTGCCGTCTCTGTTGTATGACAGCCCTATCCTCATCACGCGGTGGACATGCTTCACCAGTTATTAGTGATTGAAAAACAACCTAAAATAACCGATCATCATGGGACGGTACTGTAACGTGCCGGTGCCGTTGTTTGGGAGAATGTAGCTGGTGGCTTTTTATCTTCTTTTTTTTAAACTCATTTTGTGCTTCTTCTTCCTACCGTCTCAAACCTGTTAGCAGGTGTCGTCAATTAAAGTGTAAACAGACATACTGCATTCCAATTGCAAACTCAATTTTGAATTCTGTTAGGATGTAATGTAAGGCAGGGGAACTGCACGAATTGTTTGCAGTTATGCTTTTGTGCTGTGCAAACTGCAGTCACGTTTTGCGTAGCTGATCGTCCTCTGTCGTTCGGGAACCCTTCCTTCTACAGAAGACAAGTGCCTAGATAAAGTAAGAAATAATTTGTTAACTAACCTCAAAACCTTCGAGAACTCCAGATTGAAATTATGATAAACACTGTTTTCACAAAGTATAAAATTCACACAACTTCATCTGACATTCTTGAGACACAAGAGGTGGAAAAAAGTGCAAAGACATCAAGAAAAATTGCCTAGTGGTGTATTACGAAACTGTTCACGTGGAGTGCTCATCTCTGAGTGTATTCGCTCGGGAACTGAAAAAAAAAAACAGTAAGGCGAAGCAACAGGTAGACGTCCAATTAGAGGGGGCCGCACTTGAGTGGCCGACGCGTCGCGCGACACCGAGCTTTGACGGCCTCCACAAAAACTGCGCCCCGTTTCGCCTGCCGCCATTACACTAGCACTTTTTGCACCACAAACTTGTCGCGCTTCACTTTGACTTTCTCGACCTCCATGTTGCATACATATGTACGCATTATTCAGCACCAGTCAACGAAAAAATAATTCGCTCTTTCTTACGCCATGCCGATCTAAAGCTTCGATGCTGACTACAGAGCAATTTATTATAACTTTAATTTGCACTGATAAGCGGTAACACTGAAAGACATCGCCATAATTTACGACGAATTCACTTGCACAGTTTATCGATTAATCTGCTGCGAATTCTTATTTACATTTTCAATTTAACTGGAAATATTATTCGGCAACCATAAATCAGGAGTCTCCTCCGGCTTCTTGCGACAATTTTGGAAAGAGCTTTAATTCTTAATTATGGCTTTGGTCGCTCTGTCGTATTTATTTTGCTTTGTGAAATTATCTTTCGAGCAGCCCTGCTATAAATTTGCTCACGCGATCAATAATTAAGATGTTAATATGTATGTAGTCAAGTTCAAATTTTTTGATCTCATACAATCGTTTGATGCTGCCGATTGTAACTGCTGATAAAACTTTGTCACATAACTTGACAAGAAAGTTTTTGGGTTTTTAGCACTTAGCTTTATTGTATCAGTTATGGTTCATATTTTTGATTACTTTCGGCTTTAAAATATTCTATTTAATTAGAAAAAAGTACGTATTGCAAGTACGATCCTCTGCTAAAAATGTAACAAATTTTCCAAATATATTTCTAGTCAAATTCAAACTAATTACAAACTCCGAAAGCAGCTTAACAACATATTTTTTAGTTGTTAACAAAATGCTATTCGTTAAATTCCACCAATGGAATTTTAATTCACAATTTGTCTCCCAATTTTTGGGTTTGCTCGGAACGCGCTCGGTAATGGGAAGGCATGCCACGCGGCAGTCGCACGCTGTCTTTGAATACGCTACCATAAAAATAATCTGGATTAAGTGCGATCGACGACTTTGTGGCATAAAATTAAAATTAGTTCGGACTAAATATAAGATTGTCTAGTTTGCTGCGAATCTTCGAAGTCCAGTTAGGCGAGCGGACGAGCGTGTGATGCAGTTTTAATGACATAATCCAGTTACCGCTGACTCGATTAACCCTCGCTACTGCCAGCTTTGCTAAACACCTATCTTCACGTGTTGCCGTTCAGACACTTAGTCTATCTAGTGCCGTATTAGTTATTATCTGGTAGATCGAAAGCAACCAGAACTGCGCCAGCCCCAACTGACGTTTCATCGATGTACCGCGCCGCCTCGTTATTGATAATTCACTTTGATTACGCGTACTTGCCTTGCTTTAATATGTAACACCGAACGCCATTTATGAAATGTTGCATAATTGTAGCAATTATTCTTAGCCAACGGCGATATCGATATTTTAATTGGGCATTAGTAAAAGTGTTTATTAGTGGGTTAGTAAGTGTGAGGTAGCGAGTTACATGAACATTGGGAGCACTGATATAGGTACGTCGCGGGCGGTGCGGTCGCAGTCACTCTCTTGTAGTAGAAGCTCATCAGATAAGCACGCGTGACTTCTCAAGGTGACGCGGACGGCGCGCGCGCAGCACGCAATGAACATTCACTGCTAAAGTTTTTATTACAAAGAAACTCACTCCTGATAATAAAAAGAACATGATGCTGTGTTAACTTTTGTACCTTCCAAGATTTCACATCATTCATTTTACAACTAAGCTTTCATTTATTTAATAGAGCTTGGTCTTATGTGGGCTGACCGATGTTAAAAAAGTCATCGTATATGTCACATACACGTTGTTTGATGTTTAAGTATCACTAAAATTAGTACATACCTTCTTCAGTAGCCGAATAAAGAAATAGAGGCTATTAAACGTGAAAGACACATTTATACCGATATATTTCAAGATTTTATTTTATAGTTACTAGATTTACTGTCTCCGGTGGTTAATTTATTTGTATTTTTATTTCAAGATTTGCATATTATATGGGGCGAATAAACATAGGTGGGGAAGTTTTATTAATTATTAACGTACCACATGACGGGTTTACGTTACCGGATGTCTCTATCAATAGCATAATCAGCCTATAATGTTCCCACTGCTGGGATGCAGGCCCCATCTCTTCGCGGGGGAGTGGGCTGTAATCTACCGTGCGGGTAGGTAGATGTCACACATCTTCGCAGTTTTGTTTTTCCGACATACAGGTTTCCTCACGATGTTTTCCTACACTGTGATGAAATTATAGACAAAGTAAAGCGCCTGTCTGGGTTCGAATCCAGTTCAATTGATAGCGGTGAGGTAAATCGTTTAGCTTCTTAAAAACACCTATTCAAACAGCGCTCAATAATTTACTCTAAAGTGAAGTACTATTAAAAATTAAAAGTAACGTCCGGGAGCATATAAAGATTCGCATTTCATAGTCTGTCATATTGCGTTCTAGTAATAGTACGAGGGGAGCGATTACCATCGATATTATGCGGTATCTTACTGTACATTACAAGGTGGATTGAAATGAGCGTGTTAACGAGGTAGAAACGACTGAGACGAAGGCATGCATGACCTCGGGATCAAGCGCGTGCCTCGCGCTAGCACTGACAAATGTAGGCGACAAATACAAACTAGAGCAGGCTCCAGACACCCAATGGGAACCGTATACTCAAAAACCAGCCGTTCGGTTACTTTTTGCATACGTAACGCTTCGTTCAAGAACACAAAGTTACCGCAATCACAACCGGTACCCCTCAATATACAAATGGCGGTTTTTGCAGGTGATTGGAAACGGGATCTGGCAAACAAGCCGTCAAAAAAATTAAGCTTGATTTACCAACTATTTAAAAAGCTGCTAATAAGTGTATGGAGCAAATTGTGAAGTGTTAATGGTCTATGGATTTCACGGCGTACACGTAATGGTTGTGGCTGTTGCCTTAGTTCTAATACTGCCTGTCGTAATTGCTCCGTTGAACGAATCGTTTATCATATTAGAAGATTGAAATTGCTCCGAGCTAGAATTTATAGCATTCTAATTTGAGCTTTGTTGTATGGTTGTGTTATGCAGATTTTGTGTCCAATTAAGACAAATTCTATCATTATGAAAATCTTATCCTTAAACATGGTGAAATCGCGGGTGAAGGAGTAAAGCAAGATTTTTTGTAAATAAAGACTTTCGGAATAATGAAATTAAATTTTCGCGCACTAACGAACACATAGATGGATGTTTTATTGCTGTTATAAATCGGAAGAATTCATTTGTAATTAAGGTTTAATTTATGAATCAACCATCGCTTGTATAGAATAACTCAATAATGTTATCGAATAAGGCGTCTATAAAAAGTTTATTCGGAGAGGCCATTATTGGATTTGCTTGTTATTTTTATGAACAACAATAATTTAACTTTGTATTTTCACTGTTACATAGTCAAGAAGACAAATGTTAAGAATTTCTTTTCATTAACTGGGCATTAAGTACATGGTGGTACGATGTTAGTGAGGTAAGGCGATGAAGCTCGGCGCGGAGCACTATAAATCAACGCGGTAAGACTGTATTTCTTTCGTAATCAGCTCATATCGGTTCTCGCGGTTGTGGCCGCCTAATTATTGTCGACTTTTACGATCGACCTAACGAGTTTTCACTTGGAGCCAATCACGATTTTACGGCGCACATATTTTGAGTTTTAATTATTATAAAAATATCCCTTGGAGATAAAATGAGCAGTTCGATCATTGTGCTTTTTTTTAGGGTGGAAAATCATCAAATAACTTCTCCCGCTCTGGGTGGAGCAGGAGGGCTTGTCAGACTTTTACTGATTAAAACCCACCCGTGTTCTCAGTAGCTTGTATGCCAGGGGCGGCGGTATCTCTTTCGAACAAACCCGCACCCCTGGCAGGCATCGACCCTTGCGGGCCCCATCGGTTTGTGCTGACATCTCATTGAGGTGCGCGTGGAACACAACGCGCCGTCGACCTGGGCTTGGTCCTTACCGGACAGCGAGCTACCCATTACTCGCCTTCCGCAAGCCCACGCCTACGGTGGCCGGAAATCAGCCTGGGATTCCTGACGCCCAGGGCGTCTCCTGCGGCGGTTAGGCCGTGAGGGCGCATATACTGCCTCTCCCTCACGTGCGCCGCCTCCCTTTTCGCGAGCATTACTGTTTCCCTGAAGGAGGTGACGGCTGCCCATGCCCTCTCGCTCCGTACCATAGCCTGGACCAGGGCCGGACGCGAGAGATCGCCGCCGCCGATCGCCTCCACGAGGACACGGCGGTGCTCCGCCCAACCCGGGCAGACCTCCACCGTGTCCTCGGGGCGATCTTCGCAGTGGAAACACCCGGGCCTTTCTTCCCGCCTTATCCGAAACAGGAACCTCCCGAAACAACCGTGTCCGGTGAGGACCTGCGTCAGGCGGAAAAGCGGCTCAAAGAGGGGACTTACCGCCGCAATCGTGGCGTGCCCATTGTGCTTATGGCCTAGTTTAAACGATACTAAAAGTACTAAGATTTGAGCAATAAAGGTTCGCAGAAGTTTAACTGAAAGAGCGAGAGTATCCCACTAAATTCAAATTGTCATAGGTTTTTTGCAATTGTCAGGACAGTATAAGGTTGTATGGTGATCAAAATATTAATCGCGATCATAAAAGTTGCAAATTACCCCATTGAATGACTATTTCATGATATCATGGCATTTGAGTGACATCTACCAAACTGCACTGTGCCCACCAGGAGAATTATGGCCAATTAATTCCCTCTCACAGAGAGGAGGTCTGTGTCCAAGCAGTGGGAACATTATAGGCTTATGTGATGATCACATTGAGGACAATTCTAGAGAGTTGTATTGAAGAATATAATTCCGTAAAATCGTATTTATTACCTTCATACAATCTGACACTGACCTCCAAACGTATGGAATGTAGAATTTCGCAAGCTGCCTTTGCGCATCCCCCTTAAGAATGTTATCTTTCTAGGTCTATGCCCACTATTAAAGCTTTCGAACAAATACAGATATTTATGTTAAGTCAGGGAAATACATCAAATTGTCTATCCACTTTAACAGTCCGTATATTCAAGTCACAACTGTTAATTCTTTGACAGTTAGATGTAATGGTTATTACACAGCAGATTGACGTAGTGTGTCAATTTGATAAGTAACTAATTTCTCCGACTTCACCTACCTATTTTTATTTAACACGTAAAGTTTTTTATTAAGAATTAATACATTTTATCGGTGTGATGTATAGCTTACGTAATATCACATATCTGAGATCATAATCTGGAAATTCTTTAATATGTAGTATTCATGTATGAATTCAACTTCATTGAAACCGGTTTTTGCACGTAATAAAAACAAGCACACTATTAAAATAATTTTGTATATATGCAATTATATGCCAGATTAGTAGTTTTCATAGAGCATATTTACATTTTACTGTGATAAGAACTAGAAAAACTCATCAGATTGTCTCTGTAGCGGTGAGATGATTGCCTTATTTGTGATCGTATCTCGTAAGAATGTGGGTTACTCTTGTTCCACGTCGGTGACTATATGTTTTATGTTTAGGAATCTCACTGCCTTATCTCAGATATTAACATATTGATTGTGCTCACCGTATTGATGTGCGACAGTCGACTCGCTGCGAGCTGCTGCGTTCGACACTGTGAACTAGTTTGTTCAGAATAGTGCTGCGCCTTAATGCGTTCAATAAAAATAAGTTACAACACCGTAAATACACCTTTACGATACCTCGTATCCATTAGACACAGCCTGTATATGGCAACATACTCGGTTCCTTGACTTTATTATAAATTATTAGATCGTGAAACACCATGCCGTGTAATATACCCGTTTATGGCTCTCGAAAATTAATAAAGAAATTCGTTTAATGATGGTGAGTCAGTGTCACGTAATACAAATATAAAATAATGTAGCAGTTTATCGCTAGTTAGTGGCAACACTAGCGTTCGGAGCGCGCCGGTCCCCGCATCAACTCGATCAAGTTATCTCGGAATCTAAACATAGTGTAGATGTAAGTGTTGATAAAGACCCCTATCGTCTCAGAGGCTGAGGTGTCTGGATATTAGGAGCGTAAGCAATTTGTCAAGTTCGATGTACGCTTTGTTAACGGTATTTTATATAAAATACTTCCACATCTAACCAATACACCGATTTCTGTGAGCGGGGATCGCCTCCGGCGCGCCGATCATTACATTATCTGATAAAAATATTTTAAAGAAACTTTGGAGGAAAGTTTATGATGTGTTAGTTTTTTTTTTATTTCAGTACAAATATTTCATAAATCATCTGTTTGTTGCTAACATGGCTGCTTGTGCTCGAACACAAGTTACCTTGATTTAAGAATAAAATACTATATTGAATTTAACAGAAGTGTGTGTGTGTGTGTGTGTGTGTGTGTGTGTGTGTGTGTGTGTGTGTGTGTGTGTGTGTGTGTGGGGGGGGTGTGGGGGTGTGTGGGGGTGGTGTGTGTGTGTGGGAGGGGGTGTGGGGGTGTGTGGGGTTGGTGTGTGTGTGTGTGTGTGTGGGGTTGGTGTGTGTGTGTGTGTGTGTGTGTGTGTGTGTGTGTGTGTGTGTGTGTGTGTGTGTGTGTGTGTGTGTGTGTGTGTGTGTGTGTGTGTGTGTGTGTGTGTGTGTGTGTGTGTGTGTGTGTGTGTGTGTCTGTCTGTCTGTCTGTCTGTCTGAGGCAACGTAGCTCCCGAACGGATGAACCGATTTTGATTTTGTTTTGTTTGAAAGGTGTATTAGTCGGGAGTGTTCTTAGACATGTTTCATCAAAATCGGTTCAGCCGTTTGAAGATAATCAGCTCTTTTCTGGTTGATGAAGGGATTTGAGCATCTTCCGTCTGATCAACTCGAAATTTGGTATTCTATTACTTCAATGATATTAGACGAACAAAGTAACCTTGAAATGCTGGAGCAACACCTGGCATTTCCAGGATGCCCAAGTTACTCACCAACAAACAGCAAAAGTATCGTGTTTGGGCTCATTGAAAAGGTCTCAATGAATAGATTATAGATAAATAGTGATCAGGACGAGGAATGAGGATAAATTAGTAACAGACTTCACTGTGGGAAAAATACGCAACGATGCGGAGATTTAAGTGAGCGAGACATTAAGTTTAAAAAGCAGGAAATAAAAATTAAATTAAAAATGTAAAAAACCCCCGACCCTAAAAACTCTAAAAAGTAATAATAATAATATTTATAGGCCTTTTAAGATGAAGGTAATATTTTGATATAGGCATTGTCAAGTTGGGGGACGGTCAATGAAAACGCCAAACAGAGGCCTAGCATTTTCATTAGCCGTCCCCCGCCTTTACAATGCCTTGATCAAAATATTACCTTCATCTTAAAAGGCCTATAAATATTATTATTTTTACTTTTTAGAGTGTTTAGGGTCGGGGGTTTTTAAAATTTTAAATTTTTATAAACTGTCTTAAACACTTTTGTTTTTGAACCTTTCTTTGAAATAAAACCTATCAAAATTGTATATTATGATGTTCTCACAGCCGATAGTATGCGAGAGCAGTTCAGCTGCCTTTAAAATAAACAAAAAATGATTTAGGTAGTACATATGTCTCAATTACCTACTTTCGCAAACCCAATACCTGGAACACATTAAAAAAGGAACACTTATGTTTATTTGCCAATTTGCCTCATGTTATTCATTATTCCTATCGAAGAAGATTGGCGAAACTCATTGGCACATGGCAACGTTTTGACAATTTATGAAGCAATCAGTGTTTCTTTTCCCGTGTTTATTTGGAGAGAATTATTTATTTTTATCTCGAGATGGTGTTGGAAATTGTTTCGGAGGTTACTTAATATTCATTGATCTCGTCTCACGATTTGTTTACGTCGATGCGCGTAGGCGCCGAGGTAGAGAGTGGTCAAATTAAAAGGTATCTTAAGCTGGCCTCGGTGGCGAGCCGACGAGCCGTCGAGCCGGCCAGCCGGTTTTACTCCCTGCGGCTTCATGAGGTGTGAATATGCGGACCAATGCACTTGTAACGATTCACGCACTGTGACAATTTTAACCGAGTGATTTAGTAATTGCTGTTGCGTGTACCTGTTATGCAACCCGCTAATACGTTATGATCAAATTATCTGAGACCAATGTGTGAATTAACATAGTCACTTCTGTTCGTATAACTACCGAAAAATTTGAAACCACCGGAACGTCTTAGATACGTTCCATGATTACTTTTCTAGCTTCTGTACTCATCGATAATTTTATATTTAGACATGCATGATTCGATAAAGCTCAATAGTGGTAGCTGTCAAATATTGTCATGGATCTGTACACCTAGGCTTCCGGCGTGAAATTTATAATTTTAAACTTATCAAATTGGTTTGGAGGTACACGAGCAATTTAAGATTATTTCTCTCTTTGGTGTGAATAACAATTTTGATTGAAGCTGTGGCAGTTAATATAGAATAGAAAAATATTTGGATGTTTTTCTTTTCTTAATACCTCATTGTATTTGTATGAAAGTTCAATGATTATACATGTGGAACAAAATTCGTCTGTCATTAAATTGGAAATAAGCGGTAGGTATCTACTATGCCGTAGAAAGAATTCAAATTAATTTAAATTACTTTAGACAAGTAAATGCACAAAAGTATTGCTGGAAGAAGGAGAACTAATTAAAAGTTAGCGTCTGTACTAATAATTCGTTTGACTGTCAAAGTTTTGCGTCGTTAATTTTAATTAAAGAAACGCGGGAGCCGAGTTTGTAACAATATTAAAGCATTGAAATTGGTGATCCGCTAAACTTCGACATTCTGTTCGCGGATGACCATCCATTCGTTTTAATTAACCCTTCTGTGGCTCTCATGCCTTGCTATTAGAAAAGTTTCAACTTTTTTTGCGAACCTGTGGCGACCATGCGGTAATTCAATTATGAGTTGGTCTTGCTTGCAACCTACTGCTTCAATTATTCGACCTACTTCAAAGGTACAATCAGAGTCATTTAAGGAAGATCTCTCAATGTTCAGACCAACTTACTGACTACCAGATGCGTCCCAGTCAAAGCATGCAATTTTTTGTATGACTTACACAGCTATCACTTTTCCCGGCTGCCTTGTTCATTTGTATGTCCGGCTTGTATGTATCCAATTCCCAATTCCGCGCGTTCCTCCCCGCTGTCTACGTATTAATCTTGGTCGGTTTCTTCGCGTCTTTGATTAAGGCTCGCTGTGATGTATTTCTTGCGCGCTAACCTAATGGAAAGACATACGTCAAGTGGGTCCACCTTATTGGCTAGCGGATTGGCTTAATAGTGCCAATGCCTGACTTACAGTAAATTTCGTCACTCTCACATTGATATGGTCACGCGTGTAAGATGCAGTAGATAGAAGTAGCCCGTAAGATAACTGTTAAGATAATAATAGTATTGGCTTGGCATTTTTTTGAACGCGATTAGAATTAAATGACTGCGATTGTAATCTATTTATTCAGCTCATTGTGTGCTTTATCTCAGTGATGGTAGGCTATTTTACATGCGAATAAAATAACAGTATCGGTATATCTTAAATCTCCAATTTATTTAAAGTAGAGGTCAAAAACTAGTGATAACCCACGCGGCCGTTTCGGATAATCTTGAAATAACGATACTAGCCTAATGTTCCGGTTTTATATATTTGTAGAAGTTCACTTCGCTTCAGACTATGTTTTTCATGGCAATCTAGATTCGAATTAACGTTTTACGTTTAAAAACATGTTCTTCTTAATTTGGTCCCCTCCCGTTTGAAGTGGAACTTTTATAGATGAAAATGGTTTTTGAAACGAAGTTCTTTAACGCAGCTAGCGTTAAGTGATAAATTGTGCAAATCATCACGTGGCGAAAAAGCGTTATGCACCCTTCATGCGACTTTTCATTATATGTAATAAAAAGATATAGAGTGAGCTTTCATGGTTTTCGGAGGTCAAAATTAAAATCCAATAGGCTGCGAAATTGTTCCTAGTTTTCATCATGGGTATTGTTTTTATGGTTTTCGAGGGTACTGAAGCAGGTAGTGAGATCAAAATAAAGTTTGAGTATTTTAATGATAGAGAAACGACGTTACATTCGGGGTTGAAGAAAATGCGTAAAGAATTCGTTCCTGACGGGATTCTCTCCGACCCCATACTTCTGAAATATAAAATGAGGATACATTTTAAATCGGTAGCAAGTTACGTATTAAATTTCCCCCTTGCATGTTAAGATAAAGATAGTCATCGTAGCGTGATTAATAGTCATATCGTTTTGTTAACTAGCTAACGGTCTAGAAGCCTTCTTTTCAGTCAATACATCAATGAGACGTCACTTTTTATATCAACGACTGGTGCGAGACGTACTTGAACAGACACGGATCGGTATGTCGTGCCTCTCGTGTCTGTACGAACCTAACATATGTCATAGTTCACTATTCTAACAACAATTTATCACATGTCTACATCGACTGTTAATTTTTTTCTTGTCGGTCATATAATGTTACTGTAAAATCCCGTTAGAACTGTCAAATATATATTCCCAATCTGTATTAATATTTTTTCTGACGTGTACATTAAATCCTATAAGCGTCTTAATCTTATGTGTTAAATTATTTTATGGTGATATGAACACAGTTTTCATCAGTTTAAGTTGACTATATGCGAATTGGCCATTATTGCTCGTAAGCATGACATTGTTGTCTTATTTCTAAATCCTTTGAAATATTAATATTCCTTAATCGATATTTATGACATGTCCGCAAGATATAAAAAAATCGTCAGCGTTAATTTATTCTAAAATCTTTAAAAATATGTCACTCATTCCGTCTTGAATCTTGATTGGTCGGCGCCTGCTCATTTCGATCGATTCTAATATATATGTGTAATTAAATTTTATCTACGTATTTAACCGGTTGTTAAAAGTTTTGAGAATGTTTAGTATCATATTGTTTGTTACGTGATCCCTTCGTTATGAGAGATGGCGTGTTAGAGTCGATTATGGCCATACCATAACTCTCGTTTGCGCCGGCCTTTATATGTGTCTGGTTTAAAATTAGTATTTTATGGTCTTTGGAATTCTGTGGTGTCAGTCAAATTCCTGAATCGAATGTTATCTTTTTGTTTATGCTTTCCATATATTTGGATTGCTTCATCGAGTGCTTGTCCTCTTAAAATATTTCGTATTTTTTGTCTTTTCAAACTATTGTCTTATAATGTACTTGTGCTTGGTCACATAGGGTTTAGTGAAACCTTATTTTATATTACGAAAATGTGATGTAACCATAGAATTATTGGGCACGCCACGATTCCGGCGGTAAGTCCCTTCTTTGAGGAGTGGTTTGAGAGGCGGCATGGCGTCCTCACCTTCCGCCTGACGCAGGTCCTCACCGGACACGGTTGTTTCGGGAGGTTCCTGTTTCGGATAGGGCGGGAGGAAACGCCCGGGTGTTTCCACTGCGAAGATCGTCCTGAGGACACGGTGGAGCACACGGTGGCGGTCTGCCCGGCTTGGGCGGAGCACCGCCGTGTCCTCGTGGAGGCGATCGGCGGCGGCGATCTTTCGCGTCCGGCCCTGGTCCAGGCCATGGTACGGAGCGAGAGGGCATGGGGAGCCGTCACCTCCTTCAGCGAAGCAGTGATGCTCGCGAAGAGGGAGGCGGCGCACGTGAGGGAGAGGCAGCATATGCGCCCTCGTGACCCTAGCCGCCGCAGGATACGGAGACGCCCTGGGCGTCGGGAATCCCAGGCCGATTTCCGGCCACCGTAGGCATGGGCTTGCGGACGGCGAGTAATGGGTAGCTCGCTGTCCGGTAAGGACCAAGCCCAAGTCGACGGCGCGTTGTGTTCCACGCGCGCCTCAAAGAGATGTCAGCACAAACGTGATGGGGCCCGCAAGGGCCGATGCCTGCCAGGGGTGCGGGTTTGTTCGAAAGAGACACCACAGCCCCTGGCATACGGGCTACTGAAGGAACACGGGTGGGTTTTAGTCAGTAAAAGTCTGACACGCCCTCCTGCTCCACCCAGAGCGAGAGAAGTTATTTGATGATTTACCAACCAAAAAAAAAAAAAAAAACAGAATTATTAATACAGATTATTGAGGCAAAACCTTTCAATTCCGGATACCAATTTATTTTCAATACATCATCATCGTCCCGTATGTGTTGCCGGGCGTAAAAGAATAGCACCATCCCATTTCTTCCAGTGGGTGTCGTAAAAGGCGACTAAGGGACTTACTAGAGAATGGGCAGCAGCGTTCTCTATGTATTTTACCACCATACTGCGATCGCCAACCCGCCTGCCAAGCGTGGCGATTATGGCAAAACCCCCCCTCTGGGGGAGGCCTATGTCCAGCAGTGGACGTCTTTCGGCTGATATGATGATGATGACATCATCATCATCATACAATATGAGTAAGCACAATTAGTTTTATATCTGCGCATAAAATCCAGACGTTGTTTCTGCGTCTTTTTTCCACTCTTGTATCTATCTATTCATATGAATGACTTAAGTGATTAATGTTTCGAGATAAACTCCATACAATATACAATATGCAAACCAACTGAACGCCGATCAACCGTTTTGATATCTACACTAATTTGCATTGTTAGATATCTAGATGTGCTAATGCAGTATGCCGCGTGGGCAATTATAGGAAGGTACATTTATTAATGTACCATGTTATTCATACCTCTTCTCGTTAGGTTAGGTTAGGTTAGGTTAGCTCATTTTAAAGCTCCGCTCGTATTGGCTTGAGCCACGAAACGAGATGATCTCATGCCGTTGTAAGATGAGTATTTATTTACTAGCTTCCATCCGCGGCTTCGCCCGCGTGGTTGTTGATAAAAATATACTTTTAAATGTGGTAATTAAGCCCTTTCATTTGATTTTTTAGTTTATCACTTTATGGCCTCCAGAGGGCGACATATTTAATTGTATGTGACGTCACTAGCCTTTAACCAGCAGACGATCAAGACGCTTCCTACGATACCGTGTCACATCGTGTAAAATGTTGTAGTTCAGAAGTTACGAGGGAACAGGCGAACATAGCCACAAACACACATAGGTACTTTTTGCTTCGCCGTAATCGGAAAATAAATATGAAAATAATAAAGTAAAAGTGTACAGTTAGAATATATAAAATAAAGTGGATATTTGCAACGTCGCCGTCGGGGTAGATTGTGATGACTTCTGCGCAGTGTGATAGTAATCTTGGATGTTTCTGTTTAACACTATTAAGGTCATGCCGCGGTGAATAAGCTCAGCAACATCAGGGTTGTTTGCGATGAAAGTGCAGGGTGTGATGGTACAGCAATCATGGGTCTCCTGCAGTGATGTTTTACCCATTTAAGAAGCTATTTACACCTATGTTGTATGCAGCATTAATCTCGAAGATATTTTGCGCCTACTAGCAGTGGTAGCGGCCCCCAATAACGAGTCTGTAGGTCGTGGTTTCGAACCCAGGCTTAACTTTGTGCAAATCATTTCATCACCACTGGTCTCAAAACGGTGAAGGAAAACATAGTGAGGTGACCTCTAGACAAAATCAAACTGGTTGCTAATTGAATTATATAAATAATTATATTTTATGACATTGATTTACACTCACACACTGACTTATTTCTTGTTAATATTCTAGGAAAATCGTATACTTACTCTTACAATGTTTGTAAATATGTGAGCACCATGTATCTATCATAGAATTAATTTATCTTTATTGCTTCAGTTGCATTTTGTTACCTTTTTTGGTATAGTATTTTTTTATTCTGGGTGCATCGTCTTCACATATAATTATATAATGAATGTACTATGATAAATTGTATGTAAAACATTTTAAAAGAGTAACGGTGGAGTTTCTTGCCCGTTCTTCTCCATACGAAACTACATTTTGGAATGGGCGACTAGAATCAATTCTATTTTTTAAATGTAAATGTTGACGTTCAAAAGTGCCTTATAAGTGCCTAATTGAAATAAATGCTTTGACTTTGACTTTGACTTTGACCGGTATGCCGTAAATCCAAAAATTCGAAGGCATCTGACATCTACCAACCCGCACCATACCCGCGTGTTGGTTTATGGCCAATTACCTCTCACAGACAGGAACGTTATAGGCTGATTATGCTTTCAATAATTTGATTTCATAGAATGGTTGGGGCAAATGTAGCATAGTTGTACAACTACCCACGATGGCAATGCTAGCTCTCTGCACTTACTTGCTAAATAATAACCACATCGTGTTTTTATAAGTAATAAACCCCTAACAACTCTAGTTTAATAACAGTAGCTCTAACATCTTACGTTTCCTTTAATTTTCTATTCAGAATCTAGGCATGCCCTTTAGATACCACAGCCCCTGGCATACGAGATACCACAGCCCCTGGAGATACCACAGCCCCTGGCATACGAGATACCACAGCCCCTGGCATACGGGCTAATGAAGGAACACGGGTGGTTTTTAGTCAGTAAAAGTCTGACACGCCCTCCTGCTCCACCCAGAGCGGGAGAAGATATTTGATGATATCCCAACCAAAAAAATAGGCATGCCTTTTGAGACTTGCATCCATGAATTTCTGTTTTACTGGCGCCGCTATTAGGCACGGACTATAACTAAAAATATTTGTTTCTTTTACTAACAAGCAAAACTAAAAAATATAAATTTTATAAGTTATGTTATACTCCAAGGTTAAGTTCATCAACGTATTTTTTTTTCTATTCCCCTAACTGTCCGAATTCTGTGCGGCCTTTGCACACCAAGTTTTTTCAGCATATTTGTCGACTCGTACGACTAAACTCGTACGAATCGAGCGATACTGTATGTATTTTATGTAGTAAAGTTAGTGTTCTTTTTCCTTATCTTTTCGTTGTTTCCTCAACGTTTTATTCAAAACGTGCCATTTGCCTAATTCGTATTTCAGGAATTGTCGATCTGCCCACGGTTAAATTCTTCTTCTTAGCGTGTCTATAGCAATCTAAATACAGTCAGCCCAGAATGTGGTTACGAGCTTGGCAATTTCAGCAGCGTCCATCAGCTCCTGTAGCATGCAGACAACAGGAAACGCTGGACAAGATAATAAGTGCCCCATTGTTTGTGGACAGCACCACATTTACACTGCAGGTCAGATTCATTTGTGAAAATCCACTTGAGCAGGGTATACAAATAAATTAATTTCGTGCGAGGCGCCTATAGAAAATATGAGATAATATAAAAGTGACGATTCGCCCGATTCTGGGTAGTAAATTCGTGCGAGTCAACTAGTAAGCCGTTTCTGTAATTACAAACTTCCTTTTAAGTAGTGAGTAATCATTTTATTCTAAATCAATCTTGTGTAGACGCCGATATTTTTACTTACGTTAATTCAAAACCCACCTGCATGAGCGAGCGTCTCTGTATAAAATTTGGAACTAAAAGTGTATTGATATTACTCGTTCCCCATTGCGTTCACGCAGCGTCGGTGTTTCGGTAATTCTGTGTGGAAAAATGGTCGAATGCCCGAATGGCCGGTAGCGAGTGCGGCTCTCATTATATCGAATGAATCGGCGAAGAGCATAATGGTGGGCCGCGTGCATGGCAAATTATATGCCAGCCAATGTCATTGTGATAAATAATTCACTCGCTCGTATCCTCGTCTGAACCCGGTTCACTGCGAGGGTAAAGCTGTTGAGTCGTAATTATGGAATGTTGTCTATTCTATTAATTGACGTCTTTTTCTTTCAATATTTATTAGAAGAAGTTGATAGGTTTATTACTTCGAGATTCCGACTCCCCAAAAAAAAAAAAACAAAATCGTCTTTTACAAAATTTACCCGATTCTGGTGAATACTGTAGAGATTCGTGAACCTATACCCGCCAGCAGAGACTTCCACGCGCAACCTGTTGCCATGGATTCTGTACGTGATTCTGGACCACCCCGATTTAAAATATTCCAAAAAAAGCTATTTTATAATAGCTGTTCCATACATTTTGGCTGCCTAGGTATATTGCACTTTTCGACTAGCTTTTGCCAGCGGCTTCGCCCGCGCGGAACTTTCATTCATTCAGCTATTAAGGTGAAACAAGCCCACATTTTTTCCATACAAAATTCGGAAGGGTTTTACTCCACTGTTTGACAGTGTATATCGAAACTTAAACATGGCATGGTTTTGACTCATTATTAATATTGTCGGTACGGAAACGGAATACTAAAACAAAAAGCCATTAAAAAGTTATGAGCCAACAAAGATTCGTTTTTCTTGCTTATTTAACGTAACTTTGGACATGTTTAAGTAATAAAAGAAGTGTAAAATCTCCAAAACTAAGTCGGTACCGACAAAGCTCAATTATCGAAAAGTTCAATAAACTTAATTGGCCATTGATTTATGTAGTGTTTTTTTCAGAAAACCCGATCTTCCGGAAGACTTTTCTAAATTTTTTGCGTGCCTGTTTTACTATAACTGATACTGCAGCTCACTCAATAATGTTGTGCGTGTAGACTAGCGTCTAACTGCTCATCACGGGCACTACCTCTGTCAGACACGAAGCCTGGTGAGACAGCGTGCTTTTTAGCCAGGCCCACCAGTGAGTTCGAGCCCGCGACTAGTGTACCCTTAAGTGCTCTTAGTAGTCAAAAGGGAGTTAAACCCACACAGTTCCATGCGGCGCACGACGACCATAAGTACGTAATAATTAATAAAACTAACCAATTTCAACAGCGTTTACATTATAAATTCATTTCAATTAAAAAATATTATTTAAAAGTGTAAATTCGACCGTTTTGGGCGAGTAGTATTGTGCGAATCGACTCATAAATCGTTGATTTGAATGAGTTAATAGTGCACTTATTTTATATCTGGCGAAATGTGTTAGACAAGTAAAGAAATGACTCGAAACACTGATTCTTTACAATATTTGTTGATAAATGGAAAGATAAGTGGTATATTTTACGCCGGCGATGCTACAAATTGATACCAGCGGTTCACCCGAGTATTTTATTGTTGATCTCGCCAATGTGTGTGTGTATTAAAACCTCTATCTAACACGTTTATATAGATGCAGTATCACGGCGCGCACCGATCGTAAATGTCATCTGAAAATTTATATTCATTACGATTAGATAGCAGTCCACAATGGCCAGCCCATTGTTGGCCCTGTGTACCACCTGATCGATGTATGGTATTGCATTTTTATAGGTGACGCCCGGGCCGGCTATCTCCTATACGTTTTTATAGATTTTCGGACTACCGAACGGAGGGAACAGGACGCTGTGTAGTTTCTCTATGACCGCACATTAAAGGTTTTATGACGAGCTAATTTATACGTCGCCCACCTAACTACAACCTTTTTCGTACCAAGTATAATTTTACGTAAAATCTAACATAGTAGGTGTAAATTGCGTTATTAATTCATAGTACCTAACGGAACAGCTTCATATTAACGCAATACAAGACATAGGCGTACCTATTAATTATTTAATGATAACTTACTTTATAGAGAATTCATTGAATCAAACATTCATTTAAACGTATACGTCTACAAATGAGCATTTATTTAATAAATTAAAGCGTCGTTATAATAATTAACTAATAAATGGATTGTTTTTAGCCAGCAATGCCGGCTGTTATAGAGAATTGCATTCTTTAACAATATTATTTTATTGTTACATTGAATCAAAGTTTATGAGCGTTCCTAAGAAAAGCGCATATAACTGCTGTGAACCTCAGTCTGATCAAGAACCCGAATGCGCGGCCGCGTACGCGCAGCAATTTGCGACTCGGCTCAATATCGCCGATTTACGAGGATCCATTTCCAATTTTACGAGCTGACTGACGCGCCCATTTATACTAGAACTCCGATCCTTGGCTGCAACACTCTAGCTAGAAAGTTGTTGTGCGCAGAAACGGTAGGTCATGTTACATCGGCGGCACTCAGTCCACACGTTTAGTTCCTATTCGTTGTTACACCACTACTAAGCTGCTCTGACGTTCAGTTAAATTTATACGACTACGAGCAGGCCTGGGGCCCGAGGGTTCTTACGCCAACACAACTTACGCACAACTTTACACTTAAAATTAATTCCTGTCTCTCGTTTAAGAAAATTACTGCAACTATTAACAATTACATTAAGAAAATAATATTCCAGTGTGGTTGGATTCGCTACGCGGACTGTGTGTGTTTTAACGTTGCGCAGTGTTTGTGGAACCGGTATTTAGAGCTTTATGTGGAACCACACGTGGGGGTACATTTCATGCCGCACTTAGTCTAACACATGCAATGCGCTTTCGCGGAAAGCTAGCTGCGTTGTGGTTTTGCGATGAATAATCGCATACAAAACCGTCTCACAATGGCCAATGCGAGTGTTTAAATGCCCTATTAAATCTTACGGCCTGCGTAGGATTCTGTGGGATTCAATTACGCTTTGTGCGCGATGAAAGGCGCCGGAGTTGTACGTGTAAAGTGAGCCGCGAGCCGCGGGAACACATCCCGACACCTCGCCCTCAATGAGCCCTGTCACAAAAGGTGCAAACGAAATAAGAACACGGCACACAACACGTATCGCGCCGGGGGCAGATTGAATAAATGCTAAATTAAATAAGAGCAAATAAAACCGTCCATTAATGAGTAAAAGCGTCTCGGATAATTCGAGTGGCGTGACATTCACGACAAAAGGTTGGCTCGGTCGCCACCGCCACGTCTCGCCCGCTCCCCCGGGTGAAATGCTGACGACATAGATTTGAGCCGGATTATTTGATTGTGTAAGAAATGAGTTTGCTCTCTAATGTATTGTTACGGATTTACGCATAGCCGCAGAATGTGGAAACTTATGAAGAGCTTACATTTGATTTGGGTTTTATTTTACGTCTATTGTAATTGTATTAAATCAGTGCCTCATGTGGTAAACATTGGTATTCTTTGTGTTTATATTGCTCACTATTATAAAGTAACTTTTTCCACATTACTTTGTATTGGTCACATTCCCATGAACTCGTATTAGCAATGTAGTTGACTTTTATTGCGACACAACGGACGTGCATTGATATACTTTATAATACATCTGTTTTGTTACTGTGTAACGTGTTGACATAATGGTGCCATAAACAAATAAAAATATTAACATAATCTTATCACATAATTACAGCCAGAGTGTACGGTATGGGCGTATTAAAATTATTATCGACACTTGCTCCCCGAACGTTCGGAGCAACATAAACAGAACGTTTTCTATTCGGGAACCAATTATCATTTACATATCATAGACGAGGCACCGACACTCGCGGCACGCAGCCGGGGTCAATATATTTACACTACCACCAGTTTATTATGACACCTGATTCCGCTTGCTCCACATCAAAAGTTGGACCGCTCAGTAGAAATATGTTCAAGAATTAGAGGTCTCATTTAGCTGGACGCACCAAGCTAGATTGGTATATAGATGCATATGTGTGGTATGTGAGTACCAAAACAAGACGGCTAACCAAATCGCTTTTGTTAAGATTTTATCTCACCGTTAAATACTTCTAACCATTATAGTATATCGAGCGACTCGTTTAAACCTGCGGCAGCCAATTATGCTTGTTACCATTGGGATACTGTGATTTGGGAAGGTGTGGAAGTATCTGGGAAGATTGAACCCGGCGTGTTGTTTTATCGAAATTGCTTTTAGTTTTATGGTAAGGGTTGGGGATTTCAGATAAAGACAATGTAGGGCATAAACAAGACCGTTTAAATAAAGTGTACCTAGTACTGCAATTGCAACAATGTTTGTCAATTGTCATGCAGTTCGTAAACTTCACATGACTGTGTTGCTTATCATCTTAACTTTTTAGTTATATTTTCTCGTATAAATGTCATTTACGATGGAATCGCCAAAGTATCTCGCGAAATTCAAATGTCCTTAAGTTTTTTGCAATATGTAGGTAGGCCAGTGTCAGTTCGTATTGGCAATTAGCCCGTGACACTCGCCCTGAGCGCACGTGCTAATTGTTCCTGCCTACCGCTGCGTGACTCATCCTCCGCCGCCAACCTGACTCGCCGCGCCCCGCTGCGAACACTACGAATTAATAACCCAATTAATTTAATTATTGACTGGGTTATTAATTACACCAAAAACTGTCTTTTTCAAGGCAAACATCTGTTTCTTTACGGAAGTAAATCGTCAAGTAAATTCACTTGGCCCCTTCTGGGTAAAATCCACAGTTTCGTGGTTCTCGGTGGAAACCTTACGGTGCCAACGAAACCGAGAGGGTGTTGTCCCAACACACCCGCCGAACCTCTTCAAGGCAAGGCAGTGAATTGGACGGGTCCCAGACCGACGGCCTTGGGGGATCTCCTAGTCGTCACTGGTGACAGTGTTCCTTCCACAGCTACACACCTAGTGTCTTTGGGGCGTGTCTACGCCCCTCGCGCTAGACTGACAGGGCCCTGTTGCACATTAAGATTGGCAACAGGTTTACAAGCTTAGGGCTCACCCGAGGTACACATCTCCCTGTCTATACCCGACAGGGAGGAATCACACATCCCCGGGCATCCCCCCGGGGAAGTAGACGTTAGGATTGTTAGGAGAAATAGGGACTTAGGCTCACTCCTTATGAGTGGGAAGTAGGTAACACCCCCCCCTACCCTTCAATCATGGAAGTTCCCAAGGAAGCCTTTTGGGCGACCTTGAGGACGATCCTTAAGGACCCCGAGTCCCGCGATATAATAAATCGCATGTTAGGCCATGAAAAGCCAACTTTTCCCGCCGCGTCCGCGACCGAAAATAAACCCGCGCCCGTTGTTGTTATAACTTATAACGATTCCCCGGCTTCACCGGCCTTGGCAACCCCGCAATCCCAGGAGCTTTTCTCCGACGCAGCGTCCGACCTTATGGACGCTGAAGATTGCCCTTGCACCCCCGAATCGCCAGGAACAGCTTGTTTCTCCTCTCCCTCCTCGAACGAAGAGGAAGTGGCAGAGACTCAAGTGACTCAAGAAGAGGGCTTCACCCCAGTTGAGTCAAAGTCGAAGGGGAAGAAGAGAAAAAAGAAAGTCTGCGATTCCTCGCGATCTTCTAAAATTACCGCGCTCGTAACCGACCGCCCCCCCACCCCTTTCCCGACCGAGACGACCCCCGCGACCCCCGCAACCCCCGCGATCCCCGCAACCCCCGCGACCCCCGCAACTGCGACCGCGACCGCGCCCGCACCCACCGCCGTACCCCGCGCCGCTGCGGGGAAAAAGGTGCCCGTTCCGCCCCCTGTCTTCATCCAAGACAAATCTAAATGGACCGACGTGTCCAAATGGTGCTTAGAGCAAAAGATTGCCTACACCAGTGCCCGCACCACCCTCCAAGGGATAAAGGTAGCGATCCCGACGGCTAGCGACTACCGCAGCCTTACTAAACTCCTCCGAAACCGCAACGTGTCCTTCCACACGTACGCCCTCCCAGAAGACCGACAGACACGAGTTGTCTTAAAGAGGGTTCCGGTCGAAATCACCGTGGAAGAAGTCAAGGCCGACCTTGACTTTCAAAACATCCCGTACACCGAAGTGCACCGGATGCACCGCGCCCGCCGCGGAGTGCCATACGACATGGTGCTCGTAGTCTGCCCGCCCATCGAGGGCCATAACCCGATATTTAATCTTCGTACAATTTGCAACCTGTCCGGCATTCGGATCGAAAAGCCCTACAAGACGGGAACAATCGGCCAATGTCACAGGTGTCAATTGTACGGACACGCGCAATCGCACTGTTACGCCACCCCTAGGTGCGTAAAGTGCTTAGGTAGCCACGGTACAGCGGATTGTACCAGGCCCAAGGACCGCTCCTTGTGCACGGAACCGCCGAGCTGCGTCTTATGCGGCGAAGCCGGTCACCCTGCCAATTATAGGGGGTGCTCGAAAGCACCCAAAACCACTTCTCCCAAGCTGGTGAAGCGTGCCGACGCCCGCCAGCAAAGGGAAGCCCCCTCAGGGTACCTCCCAGATAGGCTCAGTCCCCAGAGACCGAGCCCCTGGAACTTCCTGAACCACCAGCAGGCGTTCCCTGCGATGGCTTCAGCCAGGCCCGTCCCCGCGCCCATCCCTCAGTCCAAGAACCCGGGTTCAGGCGCTCCCGCGCCCCCTACCGCACCTCTTACCGCGACCACCGCCGCCGCGCCCCCCGCCGCCGCGACCCCCGCGTCCCGCGACCCCCGCGTTGGAGCACGCCCCGAGGCGCGCCCCGCACCCACTTACGCCGGTCCCATGACCATGTCCCCCGCAGTCGTGCATCAAAAGCTCGATAACGCGTTTTTCACTTTCTGCACCCCCCGTGCCCATCAGATGGCCATGGAGGTAGATGCCGCCACAAAGGCAGGCGATATCCTTAGGATATACGCCATCTATGATGCGTACCCTGACATTACGCAAGCCCTTTTAAACGCTAGACTTTCCGTGAA
Source organism: Polymixis flavicincta (assembly GCA_949987655.1). Taxonomy (NCBI): domain Eukaryota; kingdom Metazoa; phylum Arthropoda; class Insecta; order Lepidoptera; family Noctuidae; genus Polymixis; species Polymixis flavicincta. Next base: position 14,724,183 of record OX465182.1, read on the forward strand.
CCACAATGGATAATACGGCCCCTACGCGTACTAAACCCCGATCCCTAAAACTAGGAACTTTTAACGCCAACGGTATCCGTACCCAAAGGGATGAGATCGCCACGTTCCTCCGCGACCATCACTTGGATATCCTGTTAGTTCAAGAGACGTTCTTAAAACCCTGCTATCGTGACCCGAGAATTGCCAACTATAAAATAGTTCGCAACGACAGAGCACATTGCCATAAGGGTGGAACTCTCATTTATTACAAAAAGTCCCTACACTGCATTCCTATGGATGCCCCCCCCCTCTCCCGATTAGAAGTGTCAGTCTGCCGACTGGGCATGACGGGTCATCAACCCATCACACTAGTCTCAGCCTACCTTCCTCCCCAGACCGAATCCGAGGACTTTCAACTGTTCTCCAATGACCTCACCGCCCTGTTGAGCATGAGCGACTCCGTTATCATAGCGGGCGACCTCAATGCAAAACACCCCGCGTGGAATAGTTCCAGGGAATCGACCAGAGGGAGACACCTGTTCAACCTCTGCTCGACCCTGTCCTTCGACGTCATCGCCCCGATGTCGCCGACTCATTTCCCCCACACAGTGGATCACAGACCTGACGTACTCGACATTGCAATTCTGAAAAGGATCAACCTACGGTTGAATTCCATAGAGGCAATAAACGAGCTCACCTCTGACCACCGTCCGGTAGTCGTGCATCTGGCCCCCCGCACGGGTCTCCCAGATACCGACCAACCTCCGCTCACCAAAGTGGTAACAGACTGGAGGAGAGTAAGCGATTCGCTGAAATCCAACACATCCGCCCACTTGGACGCCATCCCCGACCATTTCGACTCTCTAGCGGACACAACGGCCGCGATCGACTCATTCACGGGTCACGTACAATCTGTCCTGAACGACTGTTCGAGGCGGGTTCCGGTAGGGGAAGACCCCCGCTGGAAGCTGCCGGACGATGTACGCGAACTGCTGAATGAGAAGAACGCGGCCGTTCGTGCCTACAGCAACTTTCCCTGCGACGCGAACAAAGCTCACATGCGCTATTTACAGCGAGCTGTAAAGACACGCATGTCGGAGCTACGGGACGCGGGCTGGGACAAGATGCTGAGCGAGTTGGAACCCACGCACTTAGCTTTCTGGGAACTCCAGAGGAAACTCAAGTCCCGAGAAATAGCCACCATGCCCCCCCTGACCCGGCCCGATGGCACCGTTGCTTTCGACGACATCGAAAAGGCCGAATGCCTCGCCGATAGTCTTGAGGCCCAATGCACACCCAGCTCTCTACCTGTAGACCAAGCACACCTCGATGAGGTGGACGCTGAAGTCGAACGTAGAACCTCTCTCCCGCCCGTCGAAGACCCTGATGATCCATTACCTCTCGTCACCCCGGACGAAGTTCACGAGATCATCAAGGGTCTGAAACCCCGAAAGGCCCCCGGAGCTGACGGCATCACCAATAAGGTGATCCAGATGCTACCCGCCCACCTGATCATGCTCTTGACCACCATCTTCAATGGAGCCTTGAGCAATAACATCTTCCCCCAAGCCTGGAAGCAAGCCACGGTCATTGGCTTTGAAAAACCAGGCAAACCCAAAACGGAGCCCGCGAGCTACCGGCCCATCAGTTTACTGGACAGCCTCGGAAAAATCTATGAGCGACTTATTTACAAGCGACTCAGGGACTTCGCCGAGACTAAAGGCCTGATACCCAACGAGCAGTTCGGCTTCCGAACCCAGCACAGTTGCGTACAACAGGTACACCGGATCGTAGAGCATATAGGCGTTGGTCTCCAACGCAACTATGCGACCGGTGCAGTATTTTTCGACATAGCGAAAGCCTTCGACAAGGTCTGGCACAACGGCTTGATTTACAAGCTGTACAAACTCGGCGTGCCGGACCGACTCGTACTCATCTTACGAGATTTTCTGTCGAACCGCACCTTTCGCTATCGCATCGAAGGGGCTCTCTCATCCCCCCACCCGATACGCGCCGGCGTCCCTCAGGGCGCCGTGCTATCCCCTCTCATATTTACGCTGTTCACCAGCGATATCCCCAAGAGTGGTAAGGCTCAGTTGGCTCTGTTCGCAGACGACACGGCCATCTACCACTCTGGGCGTAGTTCCAAAGCGATAGCCAAATCCCTCCAGACCGCAGTCAACGTACTCGGTGCATGGTTTAGGAAATGGCGAATCGAACTAAATCCGGACAAGAGCCAGGCGGTTCTCTTTAAGAGACCGCAGCGCCGCCAAGACCCCCTCCCGGCCATCTCCATATTCGGCAAGCCGATCCCTTGGGAAAAGCAAGCCAAATACCTTGGAGTAATTCTAGATCAGCACCTCTCCTTCTCTGAGCATATCAGGAAGGCGCGCTCACGCGCCGCCTTCGCTCTCGGAAGGTTGCATTCTGTTCTGAACGCACGTAGCAAATTGTCACTCAAGTGCAAATTGCGTATTTACAAGGCGTGCATAAGGCCCATCATGACGTATGCATGTGCAGTCTTTGCACACACCCACCCCCGACACATCCATAGGATGCAGACCCTCCAAAACCGTTTCCTCCGCCAAGCCACAGGCTCCCCATGGTACGTTCGGAACGAGATCCTCCATCTCGATCTGAAAATGCCCACTATTGCTCAATTCATGAAACGCAACTCGAAGCGTTTCTTCGATAAAGCCGAGATACATCGCAATCCCTTGATTGTGAAGGCCGCTAGTTATGTCCCCAGTAGAATCAGTAGTATTCGCAGGCCGAAACATGTCCTCTCAGACCCAGACGACCCCATCACTGTTCTCCAAGAAAAGAATAGGGCCACCAGTACAGTACACAAAAACAAACGACGACCGTCCTACCGACCTCGCCGCCGAGGTCCTCGCGCCCCGCGAAGACTCCCGAGTAGCGATCAGACCCCCGACCGTCCCTTGCTCGTTGATGCGCCAGCCCGCGCCGCAGCTGAGCCAGTAGCTTTAAATTCCCCGTCTAATAATCATGAAAATAATACCTTGATCCAGCCTGTCCCTGATAGTACTAGCTGCCCCCCCCCCCCGCCAGCGACTCCCTGAGCCGAGGTTCGTACCCCACAGGGGGTGCCCTCAGTGCGCAGTCGTTTTAGGTTTAAGTAGGTTTACGCCCTGGCTGGAGGCTTTTAGATTCCTAAAAACCTTCACAGGAAAGTCCGGTTGAGCAGTCACGGCCTCTCAAGGTCAACTGCGAGATGCCATTCACAAAAAAAAAAAAAAAAAAAAAAAAAAAAAGTTCGTATTGTGAACAAAATATGATTCAGAACCGTAACACGTATAAACTTACAGAATTATAATAATTAAAATCATCAAGATCTGTCTGTCTGTTCGCGATAAACTCAAAAAGTACTGAACGGATTTACATCACCAATATACATTTAGGTGTATAATTTGTAAACGTTTTGTTTGAATTGGTTAGTGCGGGCGAAGCCGCTGGCAAAAGCTAGTAAAAAATAAACATTCAATGGAAGTAAATAAACTTAAGGGTTTTTTGATGATTTTAATGATTATGTAAAGCAATATTTGTTAAGATCGCGAATCATATTTCAATCAACATATTACCGGGCAATAGTCTCGCTCATATTACATGCGACTTAAACATAACTGGCGAAATATGTGTGTACTATGGGTATACCTCTGCTCAACCTATCGGGGTAGTAAGGCTTCACGTTATGTTTTGTTAAATTACCTGACTGGCAAATTGCAAAAAAACGGAAGAAAGTTTGAATGTCTCAGGTCTACCTTTAGCGCATCCATCGGTTATTGGTTAGCGCGTGCATCCTTACAGGGAAACTTTTTAAATCATTAATTATGTCATAAGTTCATAACAGTACCAGCAGGCTTAGCATGGACGCTTTCTATTTCTACTCTACTCTAGAATAGAAATCGCTTGTCTACATTTCTCTGTGAAAAAACTATCAACTGCCTTTACGGAAACGTCATTTTTGTCTACTTTTCCGACGACAAACCGCTTGTCTACGGTTCTCGTGCTAAGCCAGCTGGTGTATCAGAATTGTTTGTTCGTTGATAGCCTCTTTACACACTTACCGACTCGAGTGGGTATCAATAAGTAATTAAAGTATCCACTCGGACCACTTAAGACCAAACAAAGCGATTCTATTGGTCGTTTTACGCCTCGTTCACTACATTTGTTTAGGCGAGAAATGTACGGGCTATTATAACAAGGCATGACGAATTCATGTATTAAACCGTTCATGTTTCAATTCAATGACTTTTACTAGGAATTATAAACAGAAATGTTTTTTTTTTTTGTGTGACATTGAAGTGATCCGTGTTATTTGCGTCGACTGTCTGTCGCGTAACGAATTCTTAAAATTATTATTTGCTAGCTTTTGCCAGCAGCTTTGCCCGCGTAGAGATCGAAAATTGTCCTATGTGTTAATCCTGGTTATGATCTATCTGAGCAAATTTCATCTAAATCAGTTCAGCTGTTGATGTGTGATTGAGTAACAAACATTCAAACATCCAAATATTCAAACATACAAACTTTCACATTTATAATATTAGATATTTAAAAAGTAGGATTTGACTATTTATGCGCACAATCAACAGACAAGAAGAAAGGAACAGAAAAACACACACAACGATGAAAGACGCATCAGCAATAATCATAAATAAGCATCAGATTATTTCTAAAGAAATCTTTTCAGCATAAAAATCGCAAAACGGTTCACTAATTTAAATATGCTAGTGGTCACCAAGTTGTCGAAATTCGACCTAGTAAAAAAAAAAAAAAAACTGCACTTCTTCACCGTATAAAATTCGAATAAAAAGTTTTTGCTTCACGTATTAACATTTAGATGATACACATACAATATGAGAACATACTTACATTCATACATACTTCTGAAATTAATATCTTTAAATTATATGGAATATATAAATGTAATAATATAGGATAATCAACCATGTCGAAGTGGAAAGATACTGTTCTTTCACACTTCTTTAAAAAACTACAACAGTTTGGCAGTCCGTAATGTCAGGTGGAAGTCAATTCCACCACCGAACTGCGTGCATCGTGGAGGAGTAGGAATAGAAGTCGGTTGGGTGGGGAGGGGATTTAAGGAGATTTCTAAGATGCGACCAGCAAGGTGCATCAGAAGGATTATTTATGGATGTGTTATTTATAGACCTGCTGTCTTGTATGGGTCAGAATGTTGGGCCACAAAAGGGTGCATGCAGCTGAGATGAGATTGTTACGAGGGATGTGTGGTGTTACATGAATGGATAGAATAAGAAATGAGTACATAAGAGGAAGCCTGCAGGCTTAGCATGACGCTTTGTATTACTACGAAGAATATACAGTGCTTTTTCTATACAAAGTCACATTTCGTTTCACCATTTTTAAAATCGCACCGTAGATATCCTACTACAATCTATAATTTTGTCTTTCGTTTCTAACGATCTTTCTCTAGGTCCTTTTATATGTAGACCATTTCCGAAGAATATTTCTTCCCAAACTGTCAAAATCACATTGACAATAAACTTTATACTCCGACTGTCACAAAGTTTATACGATTATCTACAAAATCATGATTCGTTTTGAACGCATAACTGTGATAATTAATAGAAGAACATAGCTATCTTCTCCTATTGTGCATCATTTAGCTAATAGTCATGTCTATTCTTCCGTCGACAAATCGGTGCTCGTGCTAAGCCTGCTGAAAGTGGCTCCGGTAACTGAAAAGTTGTGTGGAAATCGGTTGTCACGGTATGGGCATGTGATATGGAGGAATGAGGAATAATGAAAATTTTGAGAATGAATGATGGCTATAAGAGCAGGGGGAGACCAAAGAAACGATGCATGGACTGTGTGAATGATGATATGGTTAGAAAGGGTGTGACTACGGAGATGACGACTAATAGAGAAGTATGGGAGAAAAAGACATGTTGCGCCGACCACAAATTAATTGGGATATGGGCAGGAGAATGATGATGTATATATTATTTATATGTATGTATGTATGTATTAGTGGACTGATGACCTTGTGAGGACCGCAGGAGTCCGGTGGATGCGGAAAGCACAGAGCCGGTCGAAGTGGCGGAGCTTAGGGGAAGCCTATATCCAGCTGTGTACGTCTTTCGGCTGAAATGATGATGATATATTAGTATTTATCCTTGTATTTTATTTATTTTTTCCGAGAAATCTATCCCGTATGTTGCACCTGCCATGTTTTGTCTCTGCACCACACTAAGATACACTGGTAGAAAATGCCTCAGGCATGAAGTCCACCTAAGTATTATTACAGTTTTTTTTTACTTGTGAATAAAGTTTTAAGGATTTGGGAGCAGCCAAAACTTAAACAGAGATGAGGCCTGTGTCCCAACAGTGGGAACAATATAGGCTGATTAAGCTATGCTATTTGGGAGAGGCCTTTGCTCAGCAGTGAGACAGTGTTGGATAATAAAATAACTAAAGTTAAATAAACATATATCATTGTATAGAACTCAAATATTCGAAACTATACTTAATCTCGTTACTTACATCATCTGTACCCATAAATTAGCTATAAGCACAAATTACCCAACATGTTCAGTTTATTAAGAATTACGGTCCAGTTACAACACAACACAACACGTGATAGGTCCGCAGTCATTTTCATAATTGTAGTAGCTTTTATGTCGAAAAGAGGTTAATGCAAAGTACATTCGTCTCACGACATGACTAGATTATAATCCGTTAATTTCAAGATACGTAGTTAAAACAAATAGCTTCGTTGAAATAATAACTGCCTGTGAACATAATTGAAATAAGAATTTGATAATCAAATTAATCTCATGCAGGCAACTTAATTATCGTTGTTGCTTATAACAGCGTATAATTTGCGTCAAAATTGTTTCGCGTCCAATGAAGATCGTTAGTTCGGTGAGTCACAACGAACACATTATAAGCCAGCACGTGATATTGTTTGGTTTCGTAATAGCAGTACAAAATAACAGGTTGGCTCATAACGTTAACGAGAGAGATTAACACTCGTATTTATAGTGAAGCTTAACCGCTCCGTCAACATCGCCGGAGCTGATTTTGCGAACATCTTTCGTGCACCGTTATGTTTTAACAGTACCGCCTTTTAACAACCCAGTCGAAAAAAGTTAATTTGATATCAAAATTGCGTGGGGAATGTGTCTGTTGGGAAGATTATTTTGATTGTTTTTTAACACGATTGTTTTAATTAAGATTTTTCTTTTAAACATTTAGAAGAAATTTAACAAGTTAGAAGAGTTTCAGTGCTTTTTTTTATATCAATGGAATAAATGTTTCTCAGCATTGTATAAATGAACAAAAACAAATAAATTATTAATATAATTAATTTAATTTAGTTAATAATGTTATTAGAGTTTTTTATACTTTTTTTTATTGAAAACATTATGTTTAAATAGCTGTATGTAGATCAAGCTCCACTTATACTATGGATACGGGCGAGGTGGGCACCTCGTTGAACTCTTTCGTATGGCGGGCGCGGGCTCACTGCCCGGTTTTTTCCCCTCACGCCTCTAATGAGATTTAAGTCCAAACATCGAGAACGGTTATGGAGGAACATTACACGCTCTAGGATATTAAAATGAGACAAATTTATTGCCGCTCTCCGATTATACTTTCGATAAACGCGCAGACCGGTGATTATGATATCTAGTGGTTTAATCGTACGATCGATACGGAGTCGCGTTCCGTTCTACACTAAACCAGTACTAATAAAAAAGAAACTAGTTACGGGCGGGTCGTATCGTATCCGACAGTTTACGTTGGAAAATCAACAAGGTGCTATAGCGTGCCTATAAGTCGGAACCGCGGTGCGTTATCGACTCAATCGGGCTCGAACAATGCATCGAATGTTTCAATATAGCTCCGACAGCATTTTTAACGTTTCATCGGTGCTGTAACAATCGTAAAATAAATTCTCTACGCGTTCTCAGAGCTCTGATTAATGTTGTACACAGCGCGGCATCTCGTATTTTTTTTTCTTCACCTGTGTGTTATTCTCTAGCTTAATTTATGGAGGCTGGTGACTGAGAGCGCGACTTGTGTTTGAAGCTGCGATTTCTCATTGTTTGTATACCTAGAAGATGTTTGCTGGCACCCGTAACAGACCGTTAAGTATATTCGACACGAAAAAATTGAAGTGGATAATTACATATTTTGACGAGTAACCAATTAACATGACATTGCTAATTTCCGAATTAGAGGCTTGTTATAATACTGACATGTTAATTAATTTTCTGTCACGCATTTTGACATGCGTGTATTGTAAAATTATTTGCTGTTGTTTAAGGTGTGTTACTAGATTTGTTTGAAGTGCGTTGGTCTTTGCTGACCGCAGCATGCGCTTGCTCGGGGTCTGCGGCCGCGCAGAGCGTTACCCTCGTAGGGACGGATAGATGCATCGAGCTAAGAAACTACAGACGAATATTTTCGGCATATAAAAATAATTTATGTATGCATTGTATCAAGAAATTGAAATAAGAGACTCTTTTTTTAAAACGTGTATCATGTTATTTTTATTAATTGCTTTGTAGACAATAATGACATGGTAAATGATTATATTTCTGAAGTATGTTTGTACAAATACTTTTACACGTCAATCAAATTTTAAGAACTAGATGAGGTCGGTTTTTTTATATCTGACTACTCTGAGAAGAAAGGCCAAAAACAAACTTAGAGGTCATTACAATGGGTACCTATTTCACAATAAGTAAAACAGATTTTGATACCTTTAAAAGGAATAATCACATAGGAGGCTATCGCGTCATATTTTTCTTTGCAACCAGCGAGAATCGATTTAATAATCGATTTACTATGCTACTCGTGAGCGATCATTATTCAACGCAGTTGCGATACTCAAATAAGCAATGAATCCTATACATTATTACCGTATACCGCCTTTACGAGGGCATTGATATTCCTTGAACTAAGGAATATAGGTAGCTACAAACGCAAAAGCTTAGAGGAGTTAGGTAGAGTGAGGTGGGTTTGTGACCCTATCAGCTTAACGCATTTAGAACTACAGACTTGCCCAAAAAAATAATGACTTTGGGCGATATGTTTAAAATACCTTAGCATATATATTTTTATCTATATAATAATAGGCTCCGAAACGACTGAACCGATTTGAAAAATTCTTTCAGTGTTGGGACGCTTCACTGTCCCCGGGTGACATAGGCTATATTTTATTCCCGTATTCCCACGTGAACGGGAACTACGTGGGTGAAACCGCGGAGCGCTGCTAGTTAAAAATAAATTCAGTTTGTATTTCTGATAACTGAAAAGAAACAACGTAACTGACTTAGAGCTATTCGTTTTTTCTTATTCAATCCAGACTGAGATGAAATGGTTGATTTTTTAACAATAGCTTGGTAAGTCAAAATCTTGTCTCTATAGGCGGCACGCAAGTGTCTGAAGGCCAATTCTCGTAATTAAAAACGTTCAAAATCTAGTCGCAGTCTCATCTCAGCGACAATCAAATGTCAAAAATTTATGAAAAATCGAGGTATTTTTGACAGATTGACACTGAGATCAGACTGTGAACGTTCTTAAAATTGCGAGAATTGCGCCTCAGATCTCGTGTATAGCCTTCTTATCCTAGTAGAGATTTGACGTAAATCTACTCATCCCCAGAACGCTGTAAAATCTTCCCACAAATGAAACTATGGTCAAGCCTATTTAATTATCGAATTAATATAATTCTTTATCATCGACATCTTCAATCTCAACTTCACATAAGCAATAATATTCGCTGCAACTTGCTTCACGAAGAATAAAAATATAGCTCGAACTTTCTGTAGATACTGGTTCCAATTGTGAACAGACTTTTCCGCACAAGATGGACAGTTTAATGCAATATTTGTTGTAAATATAAAGATATATTAGCCCGATTCTATACAAAGAAAACTAAAATATTCCTCTTCAATATATCACGTAATGCATGTATATCCTTGCTGTTCCACGGTAATATCATAAGTTGAAGGTGCAATGTTGTCGATGGACTTTATCTTATAAAGTAGACGACTTGGAAATTTCGAAGATTACTCATTAGAATTTTCCTGACATTTCTGTAACATTGATACAAAAATTACATGTTGGTGCCCATGCCCTGTGAAATGGACGATACGAAAAACCAAATGCAAGTATATTCAAACGCTAGTTTTAATAGGAAAATCATATTGAAATTCAAGTGAACATCGTTAACTATTATATACCAGTAGTAGGTAAGTACTTAATAAGTTTATCAAAGTATTTCAGCAGCTCCATCGATAATGATTCCCAAAAATTACAAAAATTACTTGTTGGTGCCCATGCCCTGTGAAATGGACGATACGAAAAACCAAATGCAAGTATATTCAAACGCTAGTTTTAATAGGAAAATCATATTGAAATTCAAAAGTGAACATCGTTAACTGTACCAGTAGGTAAGTACTTAATAATTTCAACAAAGTATTTCAGCAGCTTCATCGATAATGATTCCCAAAAATTACAAAAATTACTTGTTGGTGCCCATGCCCTGTGAAATGGACGATACGAAAAACCAAATGCAAGTATATTCAAACGCTAGTTTTAATAGGAAAATCATATTGAAATTCAAGTGAACATCGTTAACTATACCAGTAGTAGGTAAGTACTTAATAAGTTTATCAAAGTATTTCAGCAGCTCCATCGATAATGATTCCCAAAAATTACAAAAATTACTTGTTGGTGCCCATGCCCTGTGAAATGGACGATACGAAAAACCAAATGCAATTATATTCAAACGCTAGTTTCAATAGGAAAATCATATCCAAATTCAAAACTGAACATCGTTAACTGTACCAGTAGGTAGGTACTTAATAAATTCATCAAAGTATTTCAGCAGCTCCATGGATAATGATTCCCAACAATAAAAGCAAGTCTTGTGGCTGTAAAACGCTTGTAAATCCAATCGGCGCACAAGGTGCAAACGCGCTATCCTTTTGTTCGAGCGAGGCTTGAAACGTCGGGCGTCCAGTTGCTTCGTTCGCGCCTGCTTAGGTGTGAGCCGAGGGCTCGTTACCTCAGATTGAAGGGCCGCGGTCGTCGGCCGGATCCCCACTGATCCTGTGGCAAAAAACTTCGCATGCCCACGCCTACCCACTTAGCTACGTATAGCTATGAGTTCTCATTTCCATGGAATGCTGAACAGTGTGCAGTATACGTGTGTGTTGTTATTGACAGCAGAGTTATAGGGCAAATAAGGTTGGTGGTAAATGGAAACGTGTATGGAAACTGATTTTCTAGTAAATTCTATGCAGGTTTATGTTTGATGCCACACAGAGTTAAAATGAATGCATGTTTAGCAATTTAGGTTATTTTTAATCCCAGCATCATTCTTTCTGGGCACGCCACGATTGCGGCGGTAAGTCCCCTCTTTGAGGAGTGGTTTGAGAGGCGGCAGGGCGTCCTCACCTTCTGCCTGACGCAGGTCCTCACCGGACACGGTTGTTTCGGGAGGTTCCTGTTTCGGATAGGGCGGGAGGAAACGCCCGGGTGTTTCCACTGCGAAGATCGCCCTGAGGACACGGTGGAGCACACGGTGGCGGTCTGCCCAGCTTGGGTGGAGCACCGCCGTGTCCTCGTGGAGGCGATCGGCGGCGGCGATCTCTCGCGTCCGGCCCTGGTCCAGGCCATGGTACGGAGCGAGAGGGCATGGGGAGCCGTCACCTCCTTCAGCGAAGCAGTGATGCTCGCGAAGAGGGAGGCGGCGCACGTGAGGGAGAGGCAGCATATGCGCCCTCGCGACCCTAGCCGCCGCAGGATACGGAGACGCCCTGGGCGTCGGGAATCTCAGGCCGATTTCCGGCCACCGTAGGCATGGGCTTGCGGACGGCGAGTAATGGGTAGCTCGCTGTCCGGTAAGGACCAAGCCCAAGTCGACGGCGCGTTGTGTTCCACGCGCGCCTCAAAGAGATGTCAGCACAAACGTGATGGGGCCCGCAAGGGCCGATGCCTGCCAGGGGTGCGGGTTTGTTCGAAAGAGACACCACAGCCGTCACACCGTCAGTAAAAGTCCACCCAGAGCGGGAGAAGTTATTTGATGATTTCCCACCCAAAAAAATAAAAAAAGAGCATTATTCTCTCGCTCCTATCTCAATTATTCATTTCGGGTTTCCAGACATTAATACTTCTCTATTAGTCGGTATCTCGGAAGTTTCCCCTTTCTAAGCATATCATCATTAAAATTAGGACATCCATCGTATTTTTTGTCTTTCCCTATTCTCATAGCCATCGACATTCATATTCAAACTTTCCTTACGATATTTTCCTCATTCTTCCATATCACATGGCGATTATTTTCAATCTCAAACAACTTAAAATTTTCACACACAGCTTCTTTATTTTTATGAATAACTTGATGATAAACTAACTAACTGAAAATGGACCAAAAGAGGACAAATAATTTATTCTTAATCGGTAATAGTTGTTGTAATTTTGGCTTTAATTACTTCACAGCGCCAAGCAGTTGATGTTATAAAAATCTGGCCTTTTAAAGTGGGTCGAAATCGCGCCCAAAGAAGTCGGTTACAAACATACATACAGGTGAAGCTAATAAAAAGCGTTTAAAAATAAATAATATTAAATAACCCTTCCATACCTTTTAAGTAATTTTAAAAGTGTTAACAAGCCATTACATTTTATTTATTTTGTGTTATGTGGTAATTATTGTCATAATCACACAATAGGAAGAATTTATGAGTAAAATATGCCTAGATTCACATTAGTATAAAGAAGCATCACTTACAGAATATTCGGTTTCATGCGTAGGCTTCACTTGATTTTGCACATTCTTGCTAATTGCTGAGTTTGTCCTATGTTAATATCGGCCTGTTTTACTAGCATGTACCTAAGTAATTACCTAATGTATGTAGAGTACTAGAATCTGTAGTAATACGTTCTTACACGTAATGTATGTGGGAATCGAAATAAATCTTCTTATGTTTGATTTTACTGGCTATCCTTTAAGGTTATTCTAATTCATATGAGATTCAATCAAAGTTTCATTGCATTGCATTAATATGTACAATCGACACATTTGAATTATGACCCACCATAAGCTTATTTTCTTACAGACATTCAAATACAATTAGGTCGACATTCGCGTACACTTACATTTCCATGGTAACGACCTTGTTTTCTGCCATATAATTATACCGAAATATACAGAGAATTATCTGTTGCAGTTTCCATCTTTATCAAGAGCTTTTACATACGAGTACGCTCTATAGCTGAATGTTCACCCAAAATAAACACGACGCGTATGCATTATCGTACTAAAAACAATTTGTTTTTAATCTAATATATCTGATTTATTATTTATTTTAATATGCGTTCAACTTAAGTGTGCTAGAAAACGAGATTCCGCCATCTTTGCATAAATAATAGGTCTTTACCTATGAAATTGCCGTTCTGCAGTACTGGCCATTTCAAATCAAAATAATTTTTGTTTGGCTAAGAATTCTAATTTCAAATTAATTTTATTTTAAAAACATGGATTTTTTTTTCTAAAAGTAGTCATTTCTTTATTGATTAGTGTTACATTTTCATCGCATTTCAATCTTTTTCGTCATCATGGATACGTTAAAAATTCGAGTAATTATGGAATATGAGTACCGTCGTGGCAGCAACGCGGCACAAGCGGCACGCAACATCAACGACGTTTACGGAGCTAACACTACAAACCAACGCACCACCTGTTATTGGTTTGCTCGCTTCCGTTCTGGAAATTTCGACCTGAAAAATGAACCTCGCGGTCGTCCGAAGACTTTGGTCGACAATGACGAATTAAAGGCGATTGTGGAAGCTGATGATACACAATCTACGGCTGAATTAGCAGCAGCTTTCGACGTTAGCGTCAAAACAATATTGGTCCATTTGCGTCAAATTGGCAAGGTAAAAAAGCTTGACAAATGGGTGCCCCACGAACTCAATGATCGCCAGCGCGAAGTACGCGTCGAGACGTGCCTTGCACTGCTCAACAGACACACAAATGAAGGAATTTTGAACCGCATTGTTACCTGCGATGAAAAATGGATTCTGTTTGATAACCGTAAGCGCTCAGCAAGTTGGTTGGATCCTGGTTCAGCACCTAAACAATGCCCTAAACGAAAACTTACCCCTAGAAAAGTGATGGTCACTGTTTGGTGGTCTAGCGCCGGTGTGATTCATCACAGCTTCTTACCAAACGGGGTGAGCATTACTGCAGATGTGTACTGTGAAGAACTGAACACAATGATGGAGAAGCTGGCGCATCTCCAACCAGCATTGGTCAATCGCTCGTCTCCGCTGCTCCTGCACGACAACGCGCGACCTCATACTGCACAGCACACGGTCTCCAAGTTGCAAGAACTGGGGTTGGAAGCTCTCCGTCATCCGCCCTACTCACCAGACCTTGCGCCTACAGACTACTACTTTTTCCAGAATTTGGATAACTTCTTGGCGGGAAAAAAATTTAATACCCGAGAGGCAGTACAAAATGCCTTTGAAGAATTTGTTGCCTCCCGTCCAGCTGATTTCTTTAAGAAGGGCATCAATAAACTGCCACTGCGATGGCAAAGATGCATTGATTGCATGGGTGATTACTTCGATTAATACAAATAAAAAATTCATGAAAAAAATTCGTTTGAATTTTTTCATACAAAACGGCAATTTCATAGGTAAAGACCTAATATTCACTGAATTTTGTTTGCAAAGTGCGTTAAGGCAACAATAAGAAGTGGGGAAGTAAAACGCTTAAAAAAATAGAAAAATTATAATGTTGAACTCATTATTATAAAATAATAGTTAATATCGGGTGTAACTACCTAACTACCATTGCTTGTAATAACAGCCAATAGTCTCAAACGCATTGATCCAATAAGGCATATATATGTTATTTAACTCATGCAATAAGGCGACTGCAAACGTCGTCGTAACGTGCCGCAAAATATCGAGTTCCAGTAAACGGATCTTCTTCGTAATGATGACGCATGTCGGTTTTCTGTTGATTCGTGATTTGACGAACGCCATGATTATATCTTCCAGAGTATCCTCTTCTTCATATCGCTTGATCCAGGTGTTTCGAGATGTCCACTGTGTTTCGAGATTATACCTCCCCCTTAACTCTCGAGATATTTCTCGTGTACCGTAGCGCTGCTTATTGAGAACTATAATCCGAGCTCTTTGTCTTGCCACTATACGATATAAATAAAATTAACTATTTTTTATTCTCATAGGAATTATTATTTTCATTGATTTATGATTATTTGACACCAATTTCTGAGTGACTTTGATGCTTTGTCATTTCACACTCGAAAGAGTTCGGAACATGGTTTAAAAAAAAGAAACATTTGTTCTGAGTCATACCAGTTAATTCCAAAGAGTTTGGATTCAAAAACGATTATGAATGCTTTATCTAAAATATTATCTATTGCAGTGATGACAAAGGTTAAAATTGCATTGATCTTGGACCCGTATTGACATAGCTTGCTTAATATTTAAAACGTCCTAAGTGCGGCATGCACTATAAAGGAGGGAAATCTTTGTTATTTTGACGGTTTCAAACGATTTATCGTTAAAGTGGGTCATAATTCAAATTTGTCGACTGTACTTATAACAGTCAAATTTTGCTTTTAGTTAGAGGCCTTAAAATATGTAATAATTACAAAAAGTATTTTCATAAAAACCACCACGTTTGCTATTTTAAGCTGATGTTCAATTATTTACTGCAAATGCTCGATATGGTCACATTGGACATTCTAATTAAAATAAATTAATCTGGATTTCAAAAAGGAATTGTATCCATTTATATGCAAATTTTAAGTATGGGGTGAGGCCGCATAAGGTGCACACGAAATGAGGTTGAACAATTATCTGTTGTCATCAATAATAACACATGGGTATCGTTTTAATAATATTTTGAAATGCACTTTCTTGGTTTCAAGTATTTTAGTTAAAGGAATTTGTACGAGTATGTGTTTCAAAAATAATTAGATCATAGGGTTATATAATGAAGTTGATAAAAATAGTGTTATGTAAAAGTTAGCACATGGATTAAGATTTACTTTAATCGTATGGGTGCAATCATTATTACATATTAAATGATTTAGTTTGCTTCACAAATGCAATTATTTCTGAATAGTGTGAAAACTGTAATGTTTTATGGTATACCAAATTTCTTATTCAAAATTAACTAGAACAATATTTGTCTTGTAAGATAAAAATATATTCTGTTTAAATGGTAGTTTTAAAATTTTCCATTTCATTTTGCTTTGTGAAATGGCTTATTGCAGAATAATATAATGTACCATGTTCGTAACTAATGTTTGATTGTGTATGTTATTAATGTGATAAAGGCGTGGGTTATTTTCTTCTAATGAAAGTAAAAAGAATCTTGTTATGATTGAATTGTATTTTATTTTTCATTTATATTTTTTTCCAATTTTACGCTTTCTGATTATGTGTTTTCCACAATAAATATTCCTTTAGTTCAGACTAAAATACAAAATATACATTAATGTGATATAAAATGAACGCTAACTATATCTAATTTTATCACAGATTGCGGCAATATTGCCATTTTATTTAATAGTAGTCGGCAAAATTTGCCCAACAAACACAGCCTAAATAGGCCTAACTCATACAACTATTTATTTATACATCGATTTAGTTAAGCTCAGATCACATAATATGACAGACATTGTGATTACAACAAAGTTGTTACAACAGACCTTTTAATACCTAACATTCTTATGAGATTACTTCTTGTAAGCTTATTCTTTAAATATCTACAAAATCAGGCGTATTTACACTACTGACTACAAGTATTTTTAATTATGTACAGTTCATAAACGCTAACCGACTAGCCATCACAAATTTAAAACAAAACGGTCAATCCAATTTAATGTCTTTGATCACTCCATTCGCATATTTATGAAATCACTTTGTTCACTGAGAATCACAATAGAACAGTTCACTTACACTTTACACATGGACGGACATGGTGCGAGGAGACGCACGCGGTGGCACTTGGTGAGACGTATGGGAGGGGTGTGGGGGGAGCACCGGGTGCGCGCCGTGCACGGGCGGTTGCGGCAGCATGCCCAGGTGGTTCCTTGCGTGGTGGTGCCGGTGCATGGGCAGGCCGCCGCTCACCACCGGGCTCGGCACTCCGCGACACCGCTGATTATTGCGCACATCAGGCAACGCAAACTTTAGCTTTTCCCAAAACAGCCGATCGTCCGCGTGGAGACATTTATTTGTTTTCAAATACAGTCTTATATCAGGATCTAAATCCTTCTGAGGCACTTGACCTAATAACACTACAATCAGTCTTTTTCGCCGGTCTCTAAGCACTTGATGGAGAGCCGATTTGAGCTCGTACCGCACCCACTCACATCTTAGAAAGTTTTCACTGAGCACCATGATTGTACGACGCGAAGATTCAACAGCTTGTCTTATCTTCTCTGTCACGTGGGCGGATAAGTCGCGATAATGTAGACAAAGTTTGTAAGATGGGTCACCGCGCTCCAACATGGATGCAAGTTCCTCCGTAACCCATACTTCATCTTTGGAACTGTAGCACAAAAATGCATCGTACATCTTCTCCGAGTCTTCTCTATCACTGGCTCGATAAAATAATCTTACACCGAATTTAGAATGGAACCATACTCTCATTTCTTGTCTGAATATGAAAATAATCATGCTCACTAGCGACACAAATAAGAAGCATCCTAGAGTGGCAACCAGGAGTGGTATGTAGTCTTGTACTTCTTCGTTGGTGATTATTGTCCTTGTGGCAGTCAAATTTCCGTTGATACTGTTGTTGATGCTTGGCAATCCAGTGCACATAGTTCCATTTTCACTTGCAATTTTAAATCCAGTGTCTGGATCACTGAACATACTTTCATTATAAACCGTTACTTCAGTCGTATTCCCTTTCGAGTAGATGCATTTGATGTCAGTCAGATCTGTTATGGAGGTCACTCTCTTCGTCCACTCGCGAAACATTTCAGTGTATTCGCAATCACACGACCACGGATTAAATGAAAGTGTAATTTCTGTTATCGCAGGATTGATTTGCCACACTGTCAACGTAACAAGTCTATTATGATGCAGGTGTAACACTTTCAGACGTGCCATATGATTGAACATTTCTTTCCCAATGCGCTTGATCTTGTTATTATTGATGTGTAGTTCTCGTAAGTTGTCCAACCCATCAAATTCCTGTCCTTCGAGGACTGAAATGCTGTTGGAATCCAAATGTAGTATTTCCAATTCCTTTAATCCATTAAATGTTCTGTTGTGAACGGTCTCAATATTCGACGCATTTAAAAACAGAATCTTCAATTTCTTACGGCCTATAAAAGCGTGGCTAGGTAAAACTTTGATATCATTACCATCAAGATATAGTTCTGTGGCCTCCATTGGTATTTTTTCCGGCAACATATTCACATAAGCAGAGTTAGCACAATCGACAACATTTGCAGACCAAGAAGGGTCGTGGTAACAAGTGCAGTTGTTAGGGCAAGTCATTTCGCAGTCGCAGGCATCAAAGTCACAGCAATGACATAGTGCGTGACAGTGAGATTCATATTTGCACAAAAACTGATGAGGTGCTGCTTCAATCAAAGCCACTTGAGCATTTCCACGACTATACAACAGTTTGCAGTTAATGCTGTCTAAATCCATCAACTTCGGCTGTGTTCTAGCTCTGTTTCCAGCGTTTATTTTTTGTAGCCAATCCATTGTGCAATCACACTCCAGCGGGTTACCGCCAATGAAAAATTCTGGCACGGTTTTATCCTGTGGCACGGCAGATATTCTCAAAGAATTTGGGTCCAAACTTGTTATTTTATTCCCATACAAATCAACTCGTGTCAAATTAGGTTTTTTGAAAAACGTGTAAGATTGTACTTTTGATATTAGATTGTCATTCAAATACAACATTTCCACAGAATTTGGTATTGCACTCCCTGTTATTTCTGTTAACTTATTAGAACTGGCGTCGAAAGTACTAAGCGATAGTTGCGATTCAATCTCAAAGTAATTTCCAAGTTCAGCTATCCTGTTAGCGTGAATATCCAGCCACTGCAATCCAGTTGGGATCATTGCATAGTCGAACCATTCCAATCGGTTGTCAGAAATGTTCAACCACACCAAATTAGGCAATTTCGCGAAAAGTCCACCGATATCTGTCAAGTAATTTCCATCCAGTCGTATAGCTTGCAAATTGACGTTTGCATCGAATGCACCGGCTTCAATTTTGTGAATTTTATTTCTTGATAAATTCAGAATTTTCAGGGAAGTCATTTTGTCGAACACGCCTTTGCTGATATTGCCAATATTATTTTCAGTTAATCGGAGACCGTACATTTGTTCCATTGTCATGAATGACGCATTTTCAATGCTCACAATAAGATTTTCTCCCAAATCAAGGGTTTTCAACTGGGGTATCTCTTTCAATGCGAGTGGAACTTCATCGAGCCGGTTTCCATTGATGTGTAAGTCTTGCAAAGAAGAACAATTCCTCAATGCATGTGGATGTATTTTGGATATGCGATTACTGTCTATAGACAAAACAGATAGCACTTGCAAGCCCATAAAAGCATAGCTTTCTATATTGGTAAGTCTATTGTTTGATAATGTTAATGTGTGCAGATTGCTTAGCGAGCTGAATACATTTTCTGGAATGTGTTCAATAAAATTGTCCTGCATTTTTAATATTTGCAAGTTATGTAAATCTCTGAATAGTGCTATTTCCATCTTTGACACCCGATTGTGTGAGAAATCCAAGTACACCAGTCTTTTTAGTCCAGAAAAAGTGGATGTATTGATCCAGTCTGATGTTAATTCGTTGAATGATAAATCTAACACTAGAAGTTGAGTTAGATCGCTAAATAATCCAGGAGCAAGTACTGTGATAGTGTTATTGTTTAGGTATATTTCTTTCAATTCTTTTGTGTCGCTAAATAGTTCAGGAGGCAAACTGGTAAGCTGATTGTCCGAGAATCTTACTGTAGTCAATGAGATAAGACCTTCTAAAGCTCTGTCAGCGATTGAATTCAGTCCATTGCCTTGGAAATATAATTTTTGTAGTCTTCTCAATCCTGATAGGAGATTTGGTGGCATGGTATCGATAACATTCCGGGAAAGATCCAGAACTAGTAGGTTGTCACCGCATTTCTCCGTCGGATGTCGATGTGCTGAAGAGAATTGAAAATGACTAATGTCTCTCATTCTGTTACCAGTCATATTTAAATATTCTAGGTTCCTCAATGTGCACAATGCACCCTCTGGAAACACTAACATGTTGTTCTCACTCAAATCCAATCGTTCTAAGTTTTGTACGTCTCTTGAAAAAGCGCTGGAAGTTATTTCAAGTGACATTGTGGACCAGTCTGTGTTGTGTGTTCTTATCGTCAGGTTTCTTAATTCGCGCAAGCCTGTGAACGCGCTATCAGAAAGGTTCCCGATCTTGCAATATTCAATAGTAAGCTCGCGCAGTTCAATCAACTGGCGGAAACTACCAGGAGCGAGACTGCTTTGGAAGAAAAGCGCGTCGCTGCATTCGAGCCGCAGTCTGACGGTCGGATGCGGTTGAATTGCACTGAAGTTTGTATTCTCCAACTCGCTGTTGATAGTTCTTAACCTACACTGTAACGCAACTCCTGAGCCATCATAATCCGTCATCCAACCGCATTCATCGGGAGCCTGGTAACGTGTTCCTGCCGATAGAGATGCACCCCTAACAGTTATAGCGGTGCTTAGCACCAATAAGGCGCACGTAAACCGTGTGAGGAACATTGTTTTGTTTTCACTGTAATCACTTAGTATTACATAGTTTTATTTATCATCGTTTCGCACTATAATTCCACTTCAACATCGTATCATCAGCGCACTAGTTCATTTTATTTCGCACCGCAGTCGAGTACTTCACTAGTCGAACCGGCCACTTAACTCGTTTCTCGCGAGAACACTAATTGGATGGGATCGTGCGTCCGCAACCTACTGAGTCGTGGTGCACGTGGCGCGACCGACCACGCAGAGGTCTGGGGTGGAACTGAGTCGCAGTCGAACCTGCGGTGCGCTCGCGCACAAGGCCGCGCCGGTTCACGCGTTCCAACAGGTAAATTCACGCCTAGAGCTAGAACGTATTAAGCGCCTTCAAGATTGTTTCGCGTTTGCCTCTATCGGTTTTGCCACAAAGCTTGTCAGAAAAATACACTGAACGCACACATATACGTATCGGGCACACCACCGTAGATCAAAACCGCTTTTTGTGGTGTTGAAGCAAGCTTTAATACGGTGTGTGTGAGCAGGACAGAGGGATGGTAGCGGGGAAGGCGCGCATAGTTTGGTGGGGACTAGAGGCAGCTGGCCAGGTAGTGCGCGGGCGCACTGCCACAGTCGCTGCTTGTTAACACTCCCGTTGATAGAATTGTATTGCAATCATTTGATGACTGTTGACATTTTGTTTACTCACTATCGCTAATGAAATTAATGGTAGGTATTAATTATCGTGCCAACAACAGTCTCCTTTTAAGGATCCTTACAATGTTTTGTGATAAAATAATATGTTGCTGGGAATTACTTAAGCGAATTATAAGGGTTTGTTGAATTGAATTAAAATGCAAAAAACATTAAATATGGTTTTACCTCTGTGGACACTTATATAAAAGATCTTATTGGAATTACAGTGTAAGCTTTATCAATATTGCATTGCATTGTTTAGCACGCATAAAAGTCAGGTACAGGTACATTAGACGTACACTTTTTTGACTAACTTTTAAAATTTTAAAAGGGTTTCAACTTTCAACTATATTGATAATAAATACATAATTATTTCAAAACAGTGATTCTGTTCAGAAATTCTCCTTTAAACTCTAACGTTAATTTTGTTCCAAGCTTTTTCTGTATTGTTATGGGTGAGCACCAAAAACATTAAGTTTAGTAACGCTATATATTATTTAGACTTTTTTTACTAACATTTAAGGTATAAATTAAATACGATTCTGTTCAGAAATTCTTTGAACTCTTACATCATTTTTTTCCTAAGTCGCCTGAGGGACTAAAATGTCTTGCAAAAGCTTCTGAGCCGTGTAATATTATTGAAATGCGCTTAAACGGTAGGAAATAACATTGATTTAATTTCATATTAAATGTTTCCTGCGTTCAGCACGCGAAAACTTTTATTCCTTTGCATTTTAGTTGTTGAGCGAAATTGCTCTTTCCATGAAACCTTAGTCTAATCACCCTTTAATTCAGTTAAACGATTTTGATATAATTCCCACCGTGGAGCCCCAAACCTCTCATCAAATTAAACATCTGCACATTATGCATTTTGCGTAGCCGCCAATTTGTCCGACGCCGTTTGATTTAACAAACTGTGTCGGGCCTAATATTAGAATACTTTCATGATTTATATATACCAATAACCTAAACGTTTTTATTCCCTGCGTATTATTATGAGTTCTCTTTCTTATTTTTCTCGTATTCGAATATCTGTGCCATTAAGTAACAATAAAATGCCACTCGAAATTGTATGGTGTGGCCATATAAGTAGGCACGACGCATCTGTTTCTATTGTGTCCATTCTGTTGCTAATTGTTGCGCTCATTCACACCTGCCGTTGTGCAAAAAATTTAACGAACGTGCCCTGAATTTTCTTTATCATCTATCAAGTAAATCACTGGAACAACAATGGCGCATCATCTGGTTACCGATAGCTTCTGAAATTTACAATGTGATTGCTTTCACACATCCAAATCGTATTAAATAATTATAAAGTAGGTACCTACTTGCTGACCGGACAGACTTTGTATATCCTAGAACTCAATCGCAGCGACACGTGCCGGGTCCAATTGTGAATCAAAACACCCAGGGACCCACTCTAACTCACACTCAAAAATGTCGTCAAAGTTTTTATCCCGCCATTTAGGAACAGTTCAGTTTACACGTACAGAAACATCGCATGCAAAGATAACTCTACCAACTGAAAATTCTATTCTAAATAAATGAAAATATATTCGTGGTCTAGTTCACGATAAATATTCTACTTAATCTCGTGTAATAAATGGTCATGATCATAATTTTATTTGGTGTCGGGATGATAGGAGGACGTGGCGCGTCCGTCGCGCGGTACTATTTATGCGAGGTGTTGTGGCCCGATCCCGAGGCGCCTGCTATATCTCAATTGCAATAAATTATCTCCTTTGACACGCGAGAAGCGGAAAATTTGCAATCGCACCAGTCGGGACTATAGAATTCGCGTCTCACCTCCTTTATGTAAACAGCGTAAATGGCTTTGTAATAGGAATCGCGTCCGTCCCACTATGACACCGCCTCGATAATTCACACCGGGTCCCACGGGTAGTTTGTCCAGATCGCGCCTAGAGACATTCACCACAAAAGGCCAGCGGGAGACCTCGCCTTCGACTTTTTGTCATAAGTGGTGAGGCGTTTCTTGTCCTATGTTTATAAAAGAACAGATTGGCGGTAAATCGTTGGTTATTGTGGCGCTATTAAATGTATATTCGAGGGTCGCCATCGGCTGCTATAACAAAATTTCTGTATTAAACTTAACGTGCTTCACGTCGACACGCAACTGCCCGAGAGTTGGATTGTTCGCATGGGCACACCATGATTTTGATGTGGGCTACTAGCTTATGATTCACCTGGAATTACTTTAGCAAATTCAAATCTTTATTTAATGTAGTAGGGCACCAAAAACAGTTTATTGAAACTGATTGATATCTTTTGAGGAAACAAAATAAGACTAATACATTTTACAACAATGCATACGCTAGTTATTCGTAACCCTTTACAAAATACATAAATGTGACTTCCAAGAATAAGGTCGAACATCCTCGGTAACATTTACTGCGTCGTCGACTTGATTTCGTTTTATCGTCCGTGTTCATCGGTGTGTAAAATCATTCCGTAGTCGATTTCCATTATGTTATTAATTTTTGTAATTTCGGTGCCTAATCTCCGGCGACAGGTCAGATACCGGCGCGACACTTATCTTGGTGTCGGCGGACACATATAATCCATTAAGTCGTCATTTCCACGCGGTTGCTCATTCCTCAACCACGCGTCAAACCCGCCCCCAGACCGACGGCGACGCACAACGTATTGTTCGCTACCGCTTTATCTCACCTCCGATATCCCAAGGACCTTTTTGAATTTGTCCCATCAAATACATTATAGACCTTAAAACAATAGCCACAGCCTTTATAACCATTCGGTTCCGGGGTCATCGAGACTTTATCCTTGTCGACTAATGGACTAGTTTGTTATCTAATCGGGTACACGGCGGACCTATTAATAATTTCCCACATAATTTTCTAATTAACGTCCTGTCTGGCGTACGGTCGGGGTCTCTGGATACATGAAAACGGAAATGACGTAGAATTAGGGTTAAGTAGGTACTCACAGTATTTATCAAAGTAATTTATTTGTGTACACTCTGAGGAGTTAGTATTCCTATTAACATTAATTACTAATGACATTTGTTTTTGTTTCAGGTAATCAACATTAGCGATTTCAAATCCTGAGTTGCGAGGTAAGCAAAAACAAATAGTGTCCACAAAATAATTTCACGACGATACGAACGATCGCAATACGGATAGTATATTAGCAGCAGGTGATTTGTGAAACGATTCGCGGCCTTACTTAATCCTATTTACGAATAATGTAGAAAATAAAACTTAATGCGCACATTAAACATTAGGAGTGTTATGTTACCTGGTGTTAACCCCTGACGGGTTAAATTGTAGCGTGTAAATTGAAGAGATTTTACACGTGAACGGAACCCTTAGTAGTGCGTCAGATCGCGACACGGGCAATTTGGCGCGCGAGAGAGCCAACGCGGGTTTATTTGTTCACTACGGCACCTGGCGATTCAGGACCCACGGGGTGCAGAACATAAGTGTCGTGGAGTCGCATCCGATTTATTACGCTATATATTTCACAAATCAGAATTGACTATCTACAACCAATGGCAATAGTTTATGTTAGCGATACTTTAGTTTCATCTTTATATACTTTATGCCTCGTTGAATTTATCATCGCATTTATCTTGATATAGGTATACCTTTTTGCAATTATTCCTATGCAAGTTTTGCTAAGCGGTGGGATCTGAAAACACAGACGGTATAGCCAACAACTTGCAGGACTTTGACGGTGATAAAATCTCCCTTTGTCAATCCTACTAAGTATCCTACTAATATTGTAAATTTGAAAGTTACTCAATCACGCAAAAACTGCCGAACAGATTTGGATGCAATTTAGCACACAGATAGTTCTTAACCTGGATTGACACATAGGGTGTGTTTTGTCCCGGTAGTACGTTCCCGTGGATTATATCCGTCCTCCAAACTAGTTGAAGACTAAATGCAACAATCAAATTCATTCAACACATTCCATGACTATTCCGCGCATAAAAATATAGCATCACAAGAAAAAAACATGAAGAATGCGCTCACGCCAGTCCACTCAGCATTCTTATTGTGCTGCTCCAGAGACGCACGACGTGCCATCGAATGGGACCGGTTAGATTACGCATTGTCGTGGCACAATTAGAAACTGTTGCGGAACCATTCGCTCACTTTGTTATTTGCAAACAATCGCCGGCGACATCTGCGCCCCTCTCTATCGTCTCTCTATGCCGTGTCACCGCTGAGTAATGGTGAACGCCGAGCATCTGCTAATTGCGACCCATTCAATTAGGCCGGCTTCGAAGCAGATATATTATACATTAGAGAAATGTTTGTTACAATTAAGTGAAATCTATCTACAACACAGTTTAAGAAAAAACTTGTTTTGAAACTTGTTTGATGCAGCCTGTTTCAAAGGAGCATTGTAGGTTTTGGCAACTTATAATCATAACCACAAGAGAGAGCAGTGGTGGCCCAACGGTACCGGCTGTGACTTGTAGGTCGAAGGTTTGAACCTCATAGGTGCTTAACTTGTAAATTATTTCATCACCACTGCTCTCGAAATGGTGAAGGAGAACATCAGGGACACACCGGCATGTCCTAGAACCCAACATTGAGAAGACATGAAATTAAACGAAATGTTTATTTATTTAAGTAGATCTTATAAGACACTTTTACACGTCAATATTTTGTTAGTCAATATTTTAAAAAACTAGTTGGCGCTGGCATTTCCTGATTGTTCCCTGAGAAGAGAATCCGAAACAAACACAGAGGTTTTTTTTTTGAAGGTTGGCAATCATCAAATAACTTCTCCCCGCTCGGGGTGGAGCGGGACGGAGTGTCAGACTTTTACTTACCAAAACCCACCCGTGTTCCTTCAGTTGCCTGTGTGCCAGGGGCCACGGTATCTCTTGCTAACAACCCGCACCCCTGGCAGGCATCGGCCCTTGCAGACTCAGAGATCATGGTCTCTTTTAAAGTCCAAACATTATATTATTTAAATTTTATGTGAGTCTAACAATGCAGGGCAATGTCTGGAAGGGCCTTTTGAAGAAGAATCCATTGCAGCTTTGAGCTGACCTGTCCCAACAGACGGCATGCATGTATCAGTCACCGTGTAGCTCAACCCTATTTTAGGGAGCTCAACGACCCGTCACAAGACGCTACCAGATCTGCAGAATATTTGCGTAAACCATTTACAAAATACTCAAATCCACCAGACGACTTGTAAAGTCATGTGTTCAATCTAGCCTGCATAGTACTCACATTCACAGTTAGTTTTCTCTTTAAATGTCATCAAAAATAATGTCACGTAGATCAACCCTTAAATATAAAATGACAGTAGTATTCTACTATACTTAGCTTATATACCTAATAGTTTGTTACTTGAGGGAACATTAGAGCAACTTCACTAATTCATTCGAAGACATGTGACATCTACCAACCCGCACGCGTTACCACGGCCTCACCTCACAGAGAGGAAGCCTGTGTGAGGCTGATTATTCTTATATTATCACTACCTAATCTAACTGACCTATAATGTCTAATTGTTAAATTACCGACATACACGGATGCTACAAATCTTTGCATTCTTGTACACCATGATCGGTAAGAAAGTTCCGATATGTTACCATTGTCTATAATGAAAGGTTAGCTGTAGACGCTGACTAATGATTGATGAATGATTGAATGACTCATTGATAAAGTGACATTCATCGGTTATCGGCATGTGATACGGACTTCACTATTCTATTGTCTAAAAGAAAGCTTAGACAAAAGCTTTGAATGTCGTATCGTATCGTATGGCAATCTTTTATCTCCTTACGGCTTACAACTTACAATTTACGTTTTTATATTGATTGTCTTGAGTAAGTACTTACAGTAATTTGTAAATATTCATTTCTTATGCAAATTGATTTAGGTACCCGTTATAGTTAAATTTGTTAAATGTGGGTCACGTTCGTCTCCAATATAGCACCGTTTTGGTGATACAATTAAAAGGTGTGACAAACGTTTTTACGTCGCATTCGTAATATAGACTAGGCCTGCGTGACATCCCCCGCTGAGTAATACGTGCTCCTACTAAGAAAAATGTTAGTAGGCATCTTAGAAATTTCAATTGTAACATTTGTTGTGTTCGCACAACCTTTCCAATTTGTTCGGCTCGTGTGCCGCCAATGAACGTCTCTAGATATCATCGGCATACCGGTCGCTATGTTGACTCATGTGATTAAATTCTTCGCTTGGATATACGGCGAGCTTGTTGTACACCTGAGTTTTTTTTGCCGGGTTCGCTAAAACATCTATTTATTATTTTAAATTTACGTTTTTATTGAATTTATGCTTTATTTAATCTTTCTGTGCATCTAAATTTGATACTTAAAGAATAATTTTCCAAGCACCAGATAGGCAGATAATTATAGCAAAATTTAAGAGTAAATTATACGGAATTCATTAAAATGGAAGCAGTGAATAATAATCTGATTGTAAAAAATTCATTTCACTATCAATTTTATGTGCCATTTATTCTAAAAACACGCAAATGACATTATTATTTAAATTAAATGAATGCAAACGAGGTAATGGTGTTTGATATTGTTATTTATGGCGTATAAACAGAACGGTGACAAATTCTGCAGCGTTGTGCAGGAAGGGACTGTCGCGCCTACTCCTTCCACAAACACAATAAATATCAACTGTACAAGGGACACAATGATGCAAACGCCGTAACTTGGGAGATTAATATAATATTTTTGCGCCCGTACACAAGCGGACCGTTGCCGTTGGCCTAATGAAATATGGCAACATGTTCCTTCATTCCTGATAAAACCTCCGGTGTCGGAGTTTTATTGCGACTCGAGTACGATAATTCAAGTTGGCCAGGCAGTGAAATAATTTACTTGGTGGTCCCTTTACGTTTTTTAGGTCCGGCTACCGCATTTTTACCATACGCCTGCGAAATGGACTGGGCTTTCGGCGTGCCCACTGAATCCTTATCTTTGCACACATGCGATTTAGTTAGCGTCACAAAAATATCTTATCGATTTAAATAAACAGTTGTAGGTATTATTATTTTATTCCAACTTTACATTTTTATCTTTTACGTTGCAGTATTTTTATCTACGGCCTTAAAGTATCATTGGACTTGTAGTCAACCTTTACCTATGAGATATTGATAGAAGATCATGCAGCAAAATAACAAAATTCTCAAAAATATGTTTGGAATTCGTTTTGGGCAAAATATAACTGTCACAAACTTTAAATCAACACAGAAGGATTTCAAAATTCACTATTTGAGCACCAAGTTTAGTATAAAGCCTTTTTATAAAAAGTAACAATAGCTTAATCACTTTTATTAACTTGGGTGTTCGTGTAAAAAGTGCACAATTTGGACGCCAAACGCAAACCATTGTGATATTAACTCTCTATTAAATATTTTCCGCGTTGCTGCGGACTAATCTTTATCCCACAATGGGGTAATAAAAATACCTGAATAAAAAACTCGGTGAGGCGTAATCCATCGTCGGCAGCGGGGTTCCGTCGATGTAGATTGACCGTATTTATTGTTGCTGAATTATGATTTTATGCTAATCATATACTCGCAAAACTTTGCATGCTAAGTGATGCTCGGATAAGCTTTATAGCGCTTTCCCAGCATGTTGTCGGAGCTTTTCTCAAACAAACAGGTATTTCTGATAGCGAATAGTTTTAACCTACATCCTTTATTCTAAAACTCTCTGACTTTTACGGAGTGTGATAATCAGGAAACTCAGCAATTTCGGTTAAAGCTTGTTTTTTATGTATAGTTTTCTGCGGAATTATGGAATCCACAACAATGACAAGAGATAGAATTATATTTTTATATATGTATAGGCCACGATGTCACGTTATCATCATTATACTTTAAACAATGTTGGACCCCTCTAGGACTGAGTTTCAAAATCCTTTCTTACCTAAACCTACCCGTCCTACCTAAGAGTGCGATTTAACGTGCATTCCAAAATTTCAGTTTTTAGTCTGCAAGAACCAACGAATTTATTACAAGTTTGTTTTTTTTTTATCACGGAACCCTAAAAAGTCACCAAATTGAATGAGCTATTCAATCCACGGTACTCGGATCACGTGTCAATCATTGCTTGCACAAGCCGCAATGGATCGTGTTATTCTATTTAAACGTTTTGTTATTCATTGCCTCTATCGAAACTCCCCGCTTTTGGGTGATTCACAATGGCCCGGCCCCATATTGTACATGATCCCAACTAATAATAAATGCTTATTAAGTGCGGATTTTTGCGATGGCAACACTGGTGACAGGTCGTGAAAAAACGACCTCGTAGTTAAATATTAATAAATTAGTCTAAAAATTGTGTTTAATTTATGTTAAAACTATTGTTTATCTTAGAATCTAAGTATAAAGTGTTTCACAAAGTGTTTGTGCCGTGTTTTTGTCGTGATTATTCATAATATTCGACACTTCGAAAAATCATCTACCGGCTGTCAACTTTTGAAACTTTGGACTGCGGATTTGAATTCATCAAACCCGGGGAGTATTTTGTTTTATAATATTCATTGTTCTAATAATGTTGACACAATACAACATCTGAAAATACTGCTCAGGGTTATGAGCAACGTCCAGTACACACCGGCACCGTTTGTCTCCTTTCGCTTGACAATTATTGTGGAAGCAAAATCGAAGACGAAAACACTTGCCCCAGACATAAAACCAACACTACAAACTTTACTTCACACATATTAATTATCCCAAATTGATTGACTTTTGTTTAATTGAATGGTAATTTGTTATGTACTAATCTCATGTCCAAATACATTATTACATTGATAACATTACTCTCTCAGTGGAAATTAGCTAGCCCAGTTATTATCTTAAACGATAATACAAGTTTTCCTGTAAACAGTTAAAATTGTGATAAGCCCCAGAATAAATTGAATAGCTTCCCTTTTTCTTATCTTACCTCCATTTTTATTTTATTTTTTAAATTCTCTTCTTGAAACTTCATCTTTTGTCTGTTATTTTTATTTATTTTAAATTACCTATTTCTTCCAATTTTACTCTCATAATTATCTTCCCAAGTTCTAAACTTATCTAGCTTCCTCATACACTTAGCTGTTTCTTGTCACATTCCAGGTGCTACTTGGGGTAATTTATAAATATGATGACCCGCGGAGCCACCGTTCGTGACATGAGTGACAAGCTGAAAGCAGCGCTGAAGGAGCTGGAGGCATCAAGAAAAGAATGTGACCAGCTGCTACAGGAAAGAGAGGACAGTGAGATTGAAGTGAAGAAGATAATTGACAAAAACACTCAACTGAAGAGCCAGCTTGTTGAACTTCACACTCAGCACATGGACATACTTGACCAGCATCGCCATCTTCGTCTACTAGTGTCAGACTTCCAACATTGCAGTGACACTCATGACCAGGCACTGAAACGGATATCAGGCCTTGAAGCAGAATTATGCAAGGCCAACAACACAATTTCCACTATCAACTCTCTGAAAGCCAGCGAACAGGTTGCCAACACCAGTAACCTTTTCGATGAGCTGGTTGGTAGTATATCCGGACTGGAGTATGTGAAGCCCACCGTTGCCATAGACCTGACTGGGGACGATACCATAACTAGATGTCCAACTCTAACTAGTCATAATAAAATTAAGAAATATATTAAAATAAGTAAGAATATTAAAAAGTATAAGAAACTTTTGAAGACACAAAATGTTTACAAATTTAACCTAAATCTTAGGAAAGAACGTGTCAACTTACAAAGCCAACTAAATGTATGTAATAATAAGTTGGAAACAAGCAGATTAATGTATAATGTTGACATACAAAACCTTCATAAGGAATTACTGAGCAGGGAAAATACACTTAGAGAAATATCTTGTAAGTATGAGTCTAGTCAACAAATGTTGAGCGAACGTTTGCAGGAGGCCTGTGAGTTGGTGGACCTGGTTAAGTACAATGCAGAGAGGTATGAGTCACTGACTAACAATCTCACCTGTAGTTGTGCTCCCACTCCACCACCTCTCATGTCACAGCTTGTTGTTTCAGCCGCTTCACCCATTTTGACTCATACTACCCTAGACAGTGTCTATCCCACTCAAAGTAATGTTTTGGTATATTCTGATAGATTAGGAACAGGTTTTGGATCATTGTTAAATAACCGCTCCAAACATACTATTACTAATTGTTGTTACCATAACCTGCATTTTAATGAG
Organism: Polymixis flavicincta; assembly: GCA_949987655.1. Classification (NCBI taxonomy): domain Eukaryota; kingdom Metazoa; phylum Arthropoda; class Insecta; order Lepidoptera; family Noctuidae; genus Polymixis; species Polymixis flavicincta. Next base: position 14,755,879 of record OX465182.1, read on the forward strand.
CTTGTTCATAAAATAAAACACACAAAATTGAATGAGCAGACTACTGTAGTTCTTTTAATTGGAAACAGTCTGAGTTTAACTAAAAGGGACATAGTTAATGGTATTGACACCCTACTTAAATTAAAATTAGGAAAAATAATATTATGTGCTTTGCCATATTCAAATCATTTGAATTATGAAGAAAATGATTACATTTTTAGCCTAAATAATTTAATGCATATTTTGACATGTCGTCATAGTGACCGTTTATTGTATTTTGATACTAACAATTTTGTTAGAGATTTTGTACTAGTTCGGGAACATATGTTTCTTCCCAAGACTAGTCGACATGTATTAGCTACTTTGTTAGCTTACAATATACACGCAGTTATTGATAATTTAACTGAGACTAGGTTAAGTGACGAAACAGTATTATCTAGTACTTCTAATAATACTGTAATTAATTCTTTAAACTTTTAGACACGACAAAAGAGAAGCATAATAAGTGTATTTTACTGTATCACCAAAATATAAATCGCTTCTCTGGCAAAATCCTAGACGTGGAAATGTTAATAGATAAATATCATATGGATATCTTATGTTTTACTGAAACTTGGTTAAAACCGGATAGGATGTTGTTTAATGTAAATAATTTTTCAGTTGCCAGTGCGTACAATAGGTCTTCGATGGGGGGTGGTACTTTGATATTGTGTAATAGTTGTTTTAAATATAAGGAAAGAAAGGATATCACCGCTTGTTCTGTTGATCGCTTATGTGAGGTAGCATGTGCAGAGGTTGAGGGCCATACTTTCTTGTCTGTGTATAGACCACCAGCCACGAACCTGTCATCATTTTTGATAATTATGGAAGAAATATTAGGTAAAATATTCAAAGATAATAAATTAGTTTTTGTATGTGGTGACCTAAATATTGATTTATTAGTTAATTCACCAGAAAAAAGTAAGCTTATCTCTTTGTTTAAATCATTCAATTTAAAATGTATATTTAATGAAGCGACTAGAATAACAGCAACCACAGCTTCATGCATAGACAATGTATTTACCAATTACAAAATAAAGGACTCATCCTTAATTAGTGGCGTCAGGTCAGACCATACTGGTCAGCTTGTATCGTTTGACTTAGATAAAAAGTTACATCTAGATAAAACCATTGAATTGAGACCTCTGACCAAAAATAAACTGAAATCTTTTAATAATAATGTTCTTAGCAATCTATCAACAGCGAGTTTTGATTCACAAGACCCCAATATAAACTACGGCACATTTTTTTCTACAGTATGCAAAGAATTCAATAAAGCATGTCCTGTAAAAAAAGTTACAATAACTACTAAACCAAAATTTAGCGAATGGGCCACTACTGGCATTAGAAAAAGCAGAGATATATTATATAATTTGTATCACGAAAAATCATTGACTTCTGATCAGGCCCTTCATAATTATGTAAGAAAATATTCTAAAATATTCAAAAGAGTCTGCGCTCACGCTAAATCTAAATTAATAAGTAACAAAATTAGTATCTCTAAAAATAAAATAAAAGCTGTGTGGCAGGTAATTAACAAAGAAACTGGAAACACAAAACAGCGAGATCAGAATGAGTTAGCTCTAAAAATTGATAATGAAATCATTTCAGATAAGTTACAAGTTGCTGAGACTCTAGAAAATTTCTTTACCAACATCCCAATAGAAGTTACGAAATCTCTCCCCTCATCATCTGTATTAGCTGAATCTCTTCTTAAAGAAAACTTCAGCAAGGACATTCCAAGTTTTGAATTCAAACCCATTTCTATTGCCACAATTAAAACAGCATTTAAAAGTCTTAACATAAAAAACACTGAAGACTTATGGGGGATTTCCGTTAAGGTTCTCGAAAATATCATTGACACAATTGCCCCTGTCCTAACAGGCATATTTAATCAATGTTTAGACAGCGGTACGTTTCCTGACTTAATGAAACATAGTAAAGTAGTACCAATTTTCAAATCAGGTAGTAAGAGTGATCCCTCTAATTATAGACCTATATCTGTGCTTCCAGCATTGAGCAAAATTTATGAAAAAATCATGCTAGACCAGATGTTGTCACATTTTAACTCAAATGGTATTTTACATAGTCGACAGTTTGGTTTCACGAAAGGTCGGTCGACGACTGACGCAGGAGTAAAACTCATCAGTCATATTTTGGAATCCTGGGAGAATTCCCAGGACGCGATTGGCATTTTCTGTGACCTCTCAAAAGCGTTTGACTGCGTTGACCACAATACACTTATCTGTAAATTACACCACTATGGAATTCGTGGACAGGCTGCTGATCTTGTACTTTCCTACTTATCAAACAGGCAGCAAAAAGTAAACGTTAATGGGGCGACGTCCTCGGGGTCTCTAGTTAAGATGGGCGTGCCTCAAGGTTCAATTCTTGGCCCTTTTTTATTTCTAGTTTATATTAATGACCTTCCTTACCTGATGGATAACTTCTCGGATATAATTTTATTCGCTGATGACACTTCTCTTATTTTTAGAATAAATAGAAAAGATACAGATGTCTTACATGTGAATGATAGTCTAGCTGTTCTTTCGAAATGGTTTGCCGCTAATAATCTTTTACTCAATGCGAACAAAACTAAATGTCTTAAGTTCTCGTTACCAAATGTACCCCAAGTAGGTCTAAACTTAAAACTTGATGGGAAGAAACTAGATGCTATCTCGGAAACTGTATTTTTGGGAATTACTTTAGATTCAAAATTGCAATGGGGTGCTCACATTAGAGCTCTTTCAAGTAGATTAAGCTCAGCTGCTTACGCAGTAAGAAAGATAAGGCAGTTGACGGATGTAGCCACAGCTAGGTTAGTTTACTTTGCTTATTTTCACAGTATTATGTCTTATGGCGTTCTGTTGTGGGGATCGGCAGCTGACGTAGATTCAATTTTCATTTTACAAAAGAGGGCAATCCGCGCAATCTATAAAATGGGGCCTCGCGAGTCTCTTAGAAACAAATTTAGCGAAATTGATATTCTAACTCTGCCGTCTCTTTATATCCTAGAAAATATCTTGTACGTTCGCAAAAACTTAGGCCTTTTCAAAAAACGTTGCGATTTCCATAATCTGAATACACGTAGTAAAGATGAAATTGTGATTCCAAAATTTAGATTGACTAAAACTAGCAAGTCATTTCTAATAAACAGTATCCGCTTCTATAACAAGTTGCCAAAGTCAGTTACAGAACTTAGCGATGGAAAGTTTAAAACGCACATCAAACGTATCCTTATCAAAAAAGCATATTATAAGATAAAAGACTACGTTGAAGACAGGGAAGTTTGGCATTAATTCCTTCTGCACATGTGGCTTCCCTGGTACCTCATTAACAGCATATCTATGTGAAAGTCTATTAACTGCTCTCAATGTTCTTTTTATTTTTACAATGCTGACATATTCTCGTCATTATTTGACATTATACATCAATTTTAATATCAACTATTTTTTAGTGATTGTCATGTTAATCATGTCACTATGTTTAATTAGGTTCATTTTATTTATGTAGATTATTTTACATATTGTGAATGGGAGAACGTTGTAGGCCTTACAGACTGTAGATTTGTAGACGATTTTCTATTCTGGATTCGTCTAAGTACCTGGTACTTATTTACATGCCTGCACTGTCCTCCCATACATTTTATATCTGAAAACATTGTTAAAGCCAATCATTTTTAAAAGAGTAACCGTGGAGTTTCTTGCCGGCTCTTCTCCATAGGAAACAACATTTTGGAACCGTGCACCTAGCTTCTGACGTTTCATAAGTGCCCATGCAGGTTTATATGAAATAAAAATATTTTGATTTTGATTTTGATTTGCGCGCTTTGCATAGTTTAAAAAAAATATTTAAAATGAAAAGGAAGCGTTTAAACTTTTTTTTTCAGACCTAAGATAATAATAATATTCGGGCAGGGGTTTTTAGTAAGTTTGAACGATTTGTCCATAGTCTACAGCGTTTTATTATGCCATCATGTTATGTATTGCATGCATTAAGGCTCCTACAGACCGGCGCGACACGACTCTAGTAGATGAATTTCCATTAAATTTTCATAGACATTTTTCGCTTTCCCAAAAAAATCCGCAGACAGCTGCAGGAGCCTTTATGTAATTGATGTTGCTACAGTGCCCAAAGTGAATTGCTAGAAGATTGTTAATCTAGTTTTATTTTATACGTATAATAAAATATTAAATCAAATCATTTACGAAAAGTGCCGTGGAGACGTGTAGCGCGTGTGGCTTAGCTTTTGCTAGCTTGTTGAATCATACATACAAGACCAGTTATATTTATTAATTTCCAACAAAAAATGTTTCGTACACAGAAATTATTGTCTAACCCTTTAGAAAAAAGGGTAACCGGGTTGTAATACAAACGGGAATGGGGTTAGAAAAACTAGTGTATTGTTACATCAATTTACTTACATACAGAGGTTCCCTAGCTCCCGGCCCATACGCGTTGGGCGCGTATTGTGTTACCCATGGAACACGCATTCTTTGAAACCTGAGCTACGAGATGGTATTCTTTTGTTGTGACTTGATTTGAATATTACTTTAATATGATGGGTTCTTGCTGTTAATAATAACTGGGTAGGGAGACCGAGTAATGGGTGGTTATGGGGCGCGCTGTTTCATATGTTTTACGCGGCTAATAAGTTAGTAGACGTTCACTCGGACGTAATAATATCGCGGTGGTACTTTTTCGCGCATTTGATCTTCAACGCAATGCTTAGCGCCGAGAGTCGTAAATCGAACGGTGTGTTTTTTCGACGCGCTGAGATGCACTCTGTTGTTAAAGTCAAAGTCAAAACATTTATTTCAAATAGGCACTTAAAAGGCACTTTCGAACGCCAACATTTACATTAAAATAGACCCCTTCCATAATGTAGTTTTGTATGGAGAAGAATAGGCAAGAAACTCCACTGTTACGCTTTTAAAATGTTTTAACTACAATATAATTATAACATACATTCATTATATAATTATGTGTGAAAACGATGCACCCAGAATAATATTACCACACCAAAATAGATAAAAAGAATGAAATTGAAGCAATTACAGACAAATTAATTTTATGATAGATACGTGGTGCTCACATACTTCCAAACATTGTAAAAGTAAGTAAAAAAATTTCTTAGAATATTAACAAGTATTAAGTCACTGTGAGTTAAAGTAATCACTGAGTGTAAATCAATGTCATTATCATTTCAGCCGAAAGAAGTCCACTACTGGACATAGGGCTTCCTCAATTTGGGGGGCCTTGCCATAATCGTCACGCTTGTCAGGCGGGTTGCCGATTGCAGTATGGTGGTAAAATGCATTGAGAACGCTGCTGCCCATTCTCTAGTAAGTCCTTTGTCACCTCCTACGACACCCACGGGAAGAGATGGGATGGTGCTATTCTTTACGTCTGGCACCACACGGAACTGTGTAATCAATGTCATAAATATAATTAATTATACAATTAAATTAGCAACCAGTTTGATTTTGCCTAGAGTCTAGACAAAATGAAACTGGTTGCCCGTCTAGACTCTAGACTCTCCTATGGAGCAGGACCAGCATGCTTCCAAGCATGTTGGATTCTCAACGCTCGGTACAATACCGAGAGTTGAAAATCGAGAACGCGATAAAATCCAGTACGCGATAAAATCCAGTACATTCGTGATAAAATCCAGTACGCGATAAAATCCAGTACATTCGTGATAAAATCCAGTACGCGATAAAATCCAGTACATTCGTGATAAAGTCCCGTCGCGATATTTTCACGTCATGCAGTAAGTTGATTTTGTTTTGAGTGATTTGTGTATGTAAACTGTTATAATTGATTACATTTTAATAGAACTTTGAAACAATTTTTCTATCTACGTGTGGGTTCGTAATTGTAAAGGAGTTCAATACTGCCCTGAGATTCATAAACAGTATTACCCAGTTCTGTTTAAGTGTTTATAATCGAGCGAGGGCATTACTGTTATAAAATGCAACTGCATGCAATGAGGTAACACACAAACCCATTGTTTAAAACCGTTTAAACCAATAACGAGTACAATTGAAAGCTCAGAAGGTTGGCTCGTGGATAAAGAATAGCTAAATAAGCTTAGAAGGAAAAAAAAAAAACGGCGATCTTTTTGTTTCAATACAAGGAATCGTCTATTTACTTTTGTAATACGCTTTTGAAAAACGTTCGCGAAATAGCAAATGTGCAAACCGAGCGCGTGCCAATATCTCAGTATATTGTCAGTTCCGTGTAAATCGCTTGTAAGACGATTGTAAAACAATGGTTATAAAGTATCCCAGCTACGGGCCGCGACTGCAGGCGTGATACGAAAGCGTTAACAGAATTCATAAATTTTGGACAACAAAGGAATCGAGAAACCGTTTAAGGTCCATACGCAGATTCGACCGCATTATATTAGTGATATGGTAATGTGATTGTTCGTGATAAATTAAACTGGTGAGTCCTGAGGTTGGGTCGCTCTCAGCGGGACTTCATGACGCCCGCGCATCGTTTGGGTATATTCGCCAATTTGAGGTGAAGAACCTCACAATTTTTGACAATAATGCTCACACTTTTATATCGAGGAACAGTGCTAAATGCCACGCCCTTGCCTGCCACCCAAATGTGTCGGATTTATTTTTTACTTATATTTGAGTTATGGCAGTTATCAAAGGGAGATTGCAAATACATATTCCAATTCATCACCGTTCAATAAACTCACTTTTCAGTATGCTGGATCATAATTATGGACTCTTAGAACTCTCCCAAGGCAAATTAAACTACATAACCAAGTATTGCAGAGCAATTTAGAACCTAGGTACGTATTCGAATGAAGAAGAAGAAGTAATAGGTAAGCAGAACGTATGCTACCATTTTTGGTTACATGACACCATGCAACATAGTTAATAATACCACCACGCTTATAAGGGAGGTACGAAAGAGTACTTACAGAATAAAAAAAAAGTTATAAAAAGCGCAATAAAAATATTTATGCCAGGCAAAACCCAACATTTTCTGGCGTGGGATGATGACATTTCTGCTTACAATCGAGAATACCGGAACCTCGCCAGTATGTTTTGAAATATAATTGAAAATTATAGCGTTCATGAAATAAACTGTCAACTTCGGCGAACTGTCGACACGAAGTTCGTGTCCTGTCGCCTCCTTTAATTGGCCACGTTCATTGTTCTAACCTATCCCTTTTAGAGACCCGAGTGATTGTCGCCATTCCCAGAATTCCTTATTTTCAACGAACGTCTATCTCGTTGCTCACAGTTTGTAATTCTGTCCCTAGTGTGTCTAACAAATTACTTACTTTAGATCACCAGTGAGTGAGCTAGGCGATGTCGACAAACTTTTTATAGGTTAGTTCACTGTATGGACCGTTACTGCTCCCGAACTCCTCCAAATTGGGTGAGAAATGCTCGGTTTGACGGCCGCTTTGCATATCTCAGCGATAAATTTGTAGGAGCTGTACCTACGCGGTACGGCATCGCGCTGGTTCCTCGTGCATTTTACATAGTTAGCCACTTTATTAGCTAAATAATACCGTCTTCTGTCAACTTCAGAATTATTTTTCCCCTCATTTTATTACTTGGCTAGTTTTTTATAAGCACTTGTACCCTTCTAAAAGATCTCGTATCACAAATATTGCTGCCCGAATTGCGACTGAGCCCATTTATATAAATTACGGGTTAATTAACGGCTTTGTTGTTGGTCGAGCGCGTGAATTCGTTGAAACGACGCAGTTTGAGGGAATAAAGTCAGATGCTAACAATAAAATATTATCCTCTTTTATTCGGAACTATTACTTAAGTCGTGTTCAATTTATATCCCCTTATTCACAGACAGTATATTTTTTACTAGATTGTAGCAATACTTTGTAAGAAATATTGCTGGTTTTAAATCCTCATGTCTCTGTGTAATAGTGAATACCTCTTGTCCTCCTAAAGAATTCAGTGTAAGCACGGATCGAGTGCAAGTTCGTTTAAACCTTAGCGAAGAATTGCATCTCGCGCTAGGGTACTTAACTTTATAGTTTTATGGCGCGATTATAATATTGGCGTGGCAAAGCCCTACTCAGGACGGCGCGCGTCTGATTGTTTTCTCACACAGATCAATTTCCCTATCGATCGAAAGTTTGATTCAGCCTATCGTTCTAACGTATTTCCAAGGATTTAACTACATCTCCAATCTCGAAGGGATAAAGCTGATAAAACACCGATCGAATACTACTTACAAAAGTCTTATTTGTAGATATATAAATAATAAATGAAAAGGTAAACAAAAATTTTATGACAAGCTCGCTTTGGTTATCGCCAATTTGTGTCAACTGAAGCGTTCGTTTAATATTAATAAAACTGACTAGCCCTTCAACCCTCGGCGTGCTTTTACGGTCGGCTTCATGGCGACTTATTTGAATAAATATTTTCGAGTGTGGCCGAGTCGGAAACTTCTTTAAATTTATTTATTTTGTAATTTTTTTCAATAGTACCCAATATAAACAGGATAGTGCGTTTGACGCTGTTGTGTGACGCGACGCCCCGCGACGCGGCGCATTACTAATGTGGATGACGCGACACTATTACAACCCATCCTTTATCTAACACAATATGTCCTTTATTATAAAACTAAAATTAAATGTCCGACCTCTTTCGAAGTTATTTGATCGCCGCGGGAGTCCATCACATTTGTTATGTGCAACAGCAAGTAAGTGTTTATTGGTTTATGGATTCTTTTTTGCTTTCTCTGTGGGTTTGAAAAGGATTGATTTGTTGTTTATGGAAATGTGGTATTAGGTAGGTACTCGTTTGCAAGGAATATTTTAATGAATTGATTCTCAAGCCAATTTGTGATTTATTATTATTATGTCCATAAATATTTCTGAATACTTTGTCATACTTGGTCACGAGAACGTGGTTTTCGAATTACTTCTTACTTGCAAACATAAATCGATCTATGATTACCTTATGACAGTTCATTCGTGATTAATGTTAAATGGCTCTATGGAACTAATAAGTGGACTTTAAATGTCAGAGTGGCTTGTAGTCGGGGTCGTAAAGGCGATGTTCACCGAAGCCCAATTCGTAATTACACACGGTCTGACCGACACTCGTGTCAGCGCGGAAGTTAATCGGAGCCGACGGCCGGCAAATGATGCGTGCCTGCACCGTGAGCCTACTTATGTCAACCGCGATTATCGTGCACCCAACACAATGACGGATCGCTTAACATCATGTTTAATTCCAATGATAACAAAGAGCATCTACGATTAAATCGACGTAATACATCATACACCACTAAAATGGGTCATAATGTCAGGTCTGCCATGTTCTATTCTATCAGATAACCAACGTCCAACATGAACAAAATAATTAAGTAAGGATGTTTGGTTGTGCAGTCAGCAAAGAAAGTAATGTGATCTCGCATGACCAGTTCATTTGACCGAAAACCATATTCCATCCGTGATTTCGCGTCGTGCATAAATGAAACATGACTGAAGTAGTCTACAGACCATATTAATGTAACTTATGTTTTCATTTAAAGAAGCTAAGAGAACAATGCTACTTTATAATTTCGAGCACATGTTATTCTTGTTTTCGACAATGTATTCGTTTTCGTGTATTACACGATCGAATTCATATTCCACGCGAACTAAAAGAGTCGTCATACGGTAAATCGTTTATGGTAATACAGGCTGGTCGTACACGTATTTCGATCATGGTGTTCGATCGTGAGGCTGAGTTCGTGAGCGGTGGACTCGCGAAAGTCCTGCGGTCCGCGGACATGAGTTACTCGCATGATGTGACGTTATCGCACTGTGTACCTCTCGCATTGTGACACATCCCGATGGCACTGCACCTCCAAATTTTATCAACAATAAATAATGCCTCGATTGTGTATAAGCTCCTGGTATTTGGGGCTCCAGAAATGAGCATCACCAACGGTAATACAATGCAAACTACCCAAAGCTTTATGTTAGTAGTGGACTCGTAAATAGAAAGGTGGCTTTAAATTTCCATTACAATAATAACTTACTTTATAGAAGCTGTAATAGAATATGATCGCTTCGGGGTTGATTTTGATTTAGCTGTACATAGAAATCCCGGAACAGATTGGAAAGGGGTAATAATAGACTCGACCAGATTTATCTCGCGCAGCCCATCTCTTATTTGATAAATAGATTTTTTCTCAATGGTTTCGAATCAAGCGCCCCACAGAAGACGGTCTGTTTCCATTGTAATATAAAATAGCTCTTATTTATTTGTGAAACATGACAGATAATTCAGGACGGCTACCGATAGAGATGTCTTTGTTGGGAAGAATGCTTGTTTGGTTTTGTGAAACACAAATACAGTCGCTCATTGTTGTGCCGTGTTTTGGTTATGAAATTTATTATTGTGACAAATTGTTAGGTCGAAGTTAAGCCTTTCATTTCTATAGCATCTGCCAGGCTTAAGATATCGTCGATGTCATAATTCTTCGAATGTTGAATTATTTTGATGAATTTGCAGCTGAGCAGAAGTTACTTGTTGCAGGTGTTTATTTATTCATCATGATTTGGTTTTATATTTATTTGTTCATATTTAAAGTTTGTGGCCTGGAATGGAATTTACGTACTTAGTCATACACACCCAGACACTTGAATCGATCCACTCTGCATATTTTTGTTTTAAGGTATGTTCCTTTTTGAATTATTGTAGTAGGTTCAAAGAACAAAAAATGTGGTTTTGAAGTTATAACAACATTAAAACAGTTTAAGTAATTTCAATAAGTGGTCTTTGCGCTTTTTTCAGTAGCAAAATTAGATTTACATCAAAATTAGAAAAAATGAAATTGGCAAAATTTACATCTCAGATTATGAAGTTTACACATAGAAAATGTTTATTTAGTAACTTGTGATACCTCCGTGAGCGTTAATTGGCCACCATTTCGGCAGTCAGCTTCAAAACTGCATAAAAAGTTAAAAACTTTTTGTCTGATTTATAATTATTTTGATGTTTGAGGTCTATAAACATGAAAATGCACGGTGGGTCGATTTAGAAATCCAGGACTGTATTTGTGTCTACATAACGTTTGTTGTAATAATTAAATTATGAAAATAATTGAATTATGAGAATTTTTAGGTTTCCGTACCTCTAAAGGAAAAAACGGAACCCTTATAAGATCACTTTGTTGTCCGTCCGTCCGTTCGTCCGTCCGTCCGTCTGTCAAGACCGTTTTTCTCAGGAACGCGTGGAGGTATCAAACTGAAATTTCTATATGATACTTAGTTCTACTGTCCCTGGAAGCTGTAGAAAAATCAACCTTCTAAGTCAACGCAATCAAAAGATACAGCCATTTAGGCCGCAAAATTCCGCAAATTTTGGAAACTCGCACGGGAATCAAAACCTACAGGGTACTTCCCGTGAACTTAGAATCTTGAAATTTTGTACGAAGTCACGTCTTATAGTACAGATATAGGAAAAATTACGAAAACCGTAAATTTTTAGTTTCGTCATATAAAAAAAATTATTTTTGACAATTTTGAACTTTTACTTATATACCCACAGGTTTGTACGGAACCCTCGGTGCGCGAGTCCAACTCGCACTTGACCGGTTTTTTGGTTATACCATGAATTTTTAATAGGAATTTGGTTTGACAAGTGTCTATTACCTCCCTAGACAGAAGCGACGATTTGTAAAATAACTTTTGCAATATTAATTAACCGATACTAAGGATGTTTTAAGTACCTATAGTCCGTTCTAATAGTGTCTGATGAAAATGTAAACGAATGGATCAGAAAATGTATCCATGGTTGGTAATTTGTAGCGCCACTTACGAATTAGCGTTTAAAGCGGTGACAGTATGACACTTGTTAAAAATTTATGTCCTGCCTATTATGACATATGGTGGCGACACGTCAACACTGATAGTCACACAAATTTAAGGTCGCTCAGCGCGTCATGAAGTGGGCAAAGCTCAAAGCATCTTTGAAGCATAAAATCAGGAATTAAATTTGAGTTACCGACACTACTTCCAGAGTACGCAAGCTGATGTGGCAGTGGACCATGTTTGTCGAAGGACTGATGGCCGGTGGAGCAGACGAGTCCTGGAGTGGAGACCGCATAACGTTAAGCGTAGTGTGGCTATAGATGGACTGACGACCTTAAAAACGTGGCTGGCACAGACTGGATGCGGAAGGCGAAGGATAGAGTACCTACTGTGGCGCAGCCTGGGAAAAACATATGTCCAGCAGTGGACTGTAATAGGCTCAGTTGATTGAACGATTGTTTTTTTTTAAACTTACAAAAAATGTCATTCTGCTAAAATATTAAGAGACAAAGCCATGACTCTTTTGACTTCTGAAACAAGGCAACTCCCTTATTTCTCCTGAACAGCAATTAAAATCCAGCACCATAAACATAGTATGTACGATGTTTACAAGAATATAAATCGCGACTGGGTACATAAACGCCATGAAAGTTTCATTGATCTCAAGCGCTTTTCCTTATTTGAAAATATACTTTGAAATTCGCAATAGAATGTCAGTCGCAGGGGACCGAGACGCCGCGGCCGAGTAAAGAGCATTTTATAAATGTGTTTTGAGAATAGCGAGCGAGACGTGGGTAGCCGGGCCGCGCAACGCACAGCGATGCACCAAGTTTAATGGAAAAGAATTGAAAAGTAGCGCGTCTATATGGTAATAGAAATTGCCCGGAAGAAAGGAACACAGACGACAGAGTGCAGAGCTCTAAGTTATGGTTGTTTTCTTGAAAATTGAGCGTTATTGCGTGCGTTTTCCCCGAAGTATTGGCGCGTTCGGCGTCTCAGTTCGCGGGGCGTGCCCGCAGCGTGCATCGTGAGTTTTGTTGGGACCGGAAAAATTTACAAATGTTAACTCAGACCATTCGCAGTTACTATAGTCTATGTAGTTACCTTTTTTTGTGGTGAAATGACTGTTTGCGCAAATAAAGTTACACCTCATTTCGTAACTTAGGGACATCTACAAAATGTTAGACTATAATCGTAGCTACATTTCAAGTGTATGTTAAATCGTGTTTATAAACTTAAATGTTAAAGTAAACTTCAATAAGTACCTAACGGGTTATATATTTACAATGTTTGTTTGCAGTCTCTGCGGAAACTTTTCTGAATGAAATAAGTATTTGTCACGTTGGCTGGTGGTGTGGGTGTTATAGTACGGCGTCGTTCGGCTCGTTCCCATTGATTATTTGTAAACAAAGCTCTCTGGCCCGTATTTTGTACAAATATTTGTAGGAAGAGCATAAGAGGGCACTTAGCGGTATGTCATTGTTGTGTTAGCCAAGCGCTAAGAAATTTAAACTAGGTATCAAGTAACTCCACCAGCCAACGTCATTCATATAAGTTGTTTCCGTGAACCGGTTTATATACTTGTTGTACTTAACATTTGAAGTTTCTCTAACGTATATCAATTTCAACAATTTTCTAGTTTATCGTCTTAGGTACATAGAAACTAACTTGTTGATTAGAAATCCAATCGGCATAAATATGAGTTCTGGCGCCATCACTCCATGCTACTTATAGCAATAATGTGGGTTTAAGAATTTAAATATGTAGAGGATTATTAGTGACCTATTGACAGTCTATCACCTGCGTTACTCAGAATTATTCATTACTCTTATAAGAAATTGTGGAGAAAAACCAGATATATTGCTCGTTCAGCTGACAATTTTGATCTTTAACCCATCATTTTCTGTTGAATATAGTTATGGAGTGGTGACAAGACAAACTTGTGGTGTTGTTAAATTTTTCCAGTTAACTCCGTAAAGGAAAATGATTTCAAATGGCAAAGCAATACAGCTCACAATGAAAAGGTTTCATTCTACATATATTGCAACTTGGCAAGTCACTGATTAACGCCAGGCTATCGGCTGTTGTGTCTGCACCACAGGTCCACAACCTTTTGGAGATCTAGATTTCTATAGCGTGATGCTATCAGTGTCTAATTGGAGGCTGTTGACACCGAGATATAATCATTAAGCCAATTCAACGACATTTAACACTGATTGTATTAGAATTGCTTGGAACAAAACGAGGATACTAATAAATGTCTGAAATTCCCTACATTGTTTACTGAGCAGCTCTTTCAAAACATCAAAGGGTAGATTTCTTAACGGTTTTAGGAAATTCAGTTTAGTTTTGTGTTCTACAAAATGTAGTCGAATTTTGCTATTGTATGTCACATTTACTGCTAGCGGCACTTTGTGACCATCTGCTATATTCTCACAATCTCTATACTCAAATTTGTAAATTAATCAGGTTTATTACGTTTAACTATCCTTAATGAAAAGTAATGTAGTTGTTTGCCCAGGCCATATGTACGTTTTATCTGTGTATACCGTTACTATCGATGGCTAATTGTGAGCTGTTTATAAATGTCGTCACTCCGATCAATATTCATGTCCAGATTATACTCTTATAATTGCCACTTATAAATCTGAACGCGTCGATGACATCTTAATTGCCAAAGTAACAAATCACCTATAGTATATAAGAAAATATTTGGCAGCATAAACATGTGTTGATATATTGGGCAGTGATAGTCAAGACTGTGCATTTGGAAAGAGTTAGATTATTTTTCTTCCCATAGCATTAGAATTTGGTTTATTACCGTGATGCGATGACATTTCTTATTTCACATTCATCTTTTCTATTTACCGTGTAATTAATTTAGCTGGGAGCTATGTGACATTATTAAAATATGATTTTGTACTAAACTCAGTTCTATGTTTAGTATGGTTACAATAAAAACGTCAGAGTGTTAAAGCACGATATTTTATGTAACAGCGGTGACCCCCCACGACTTTGTCTTCTTGTTACAATTCCTATGATAATTTGGTTACTATGAATTGTGTATTAGTATAATTTTCAAGCCCTGTTGGTCTGCTCATTCCCTAACACATGTATTTTATTTACAACTAGCAGACTCGTGTCCACTTCGTTGGGCGGTAAATATTTTACTTGTGATGAAATTATGAGTGTTGTTCGGTTAGTACTGAGAAATTTATTTCTAAATAGATTGACGTGTTGTATATGAAAAAAAAATACCGTCTAACAGAAATATCACTCAATAGATTACGACGCGGTCGCGGTTCCATACAGACCTATGTCGAATTATATCTTAAAATATTCGTCTAAATTAGATGGAATACAAGGAAAAAAATAGTATTTTGTTTTAAACACTTGAAATGATAAATTTTCTTATTTTTATATGAATAATTCAATCATAATTGTTGATAATATGACCAATAAACATGATCCAAAGATTTAAACTATTTTTAATATAAAAAAAACTACTTTTTGTGACTTAAATATAAAAGTTAGACATATGCTGTCGCTGACTTTTTTTGAACTCACAAACTTAACCTCTTTATAATAATTATTAGTTTAGATTTGCTCTGTATTCTACTATTTGTATGTTTGTTAGTCAATCATGCAAAAACGGCCGAACGGGTTAGGATGAAATTTGGCACACAGATAGTTTATAATCTGGATTAACACTTAGGATACTTTTTATCCCGGTACTACGTTCCCGTGGGATAATTTCTTACGCGGAATCGTGGGCATAAGCTATTATTTAATTAACATGCCACCGTGTCAAAGGTATGTTTCTCTGTTATTCAACATACGGAACCCAAAGCACATCTTCAAAATAATCTGCATAAAATTGTACTGCTACATTTGGTTATCAGAATTCCTGCTGGGATTTTCTAAACATTTGCTTTTAGTTAATTAATGTGGTTGCATTTGTTTACGTCGGACGGTTAAATATTTCGTGGTTCATAACAAATTGAGTTAGCTTGTTATTATCTAGCGACAGTCACGAGTAATTGGCAAACGAGAGGTACCGTCACGTTTCGCTAATGGATCTGTTCCCATATAAAATTAGAGTACTGTTGGTAAGTTCCTACGTATTTTTTATTTGAATAAACCTCGGTTTTTTTGCCAACTTGATGAGCTTCACCTTCCATTTAAATTAATTTAAATATTCTTACTTCCGTGAGATACGATACACGTTAAGCTACTTTTGCCGCGGTTCGTCTGTGGATGGGTGACCACCTTTACAAGTCATCAGTCAAATATCTTTACCCCTCCGTGCCTCGAAAGCACGTTAAGCCGTAGGTCCCGGCTGTCATTCGTGGATCTTTGACAGTCTTACCCCTTCAGAAGCCCGAAAGTCCGACAACCAGTCTTATCAAGGGGTATCGTATTATTACCCAGTAGGGTTGTGGACGTCAGATAGGCATTCGCCCCATGTAAAATACTAGTAGGTATTCAGCTGCATCCGGTTAGACTGAAAGCCGACCCCAGGCTAGGCAGATGATGATGGACCTTACTTCGTAATCTAGAAAAATAAACGTGGCCTCTTAGATAATCTGAGAACGTGGTGAGAATTCATAATTCTATTGCTTCTTCATAATTCATTAACTAAACCACTTAATAACAAGTGACGTCAACATAAAACCAACATGGTTTCAGACATAGTTTAGCCATTTCCTGTGATAGACATTGTTTAACTAATCACTGATATTGTTTACGTCATGAGCTACTAAACTACGGTCTGTTCTCGGCCCGCCACCGTTCATTAGCAGCTATAAATCTGAGACTGTTTGTCGTGGAAGCTCGTAATTATGAATAATTATGTTATTTTGTGGTTGTCGACAACCGCATCGTGTCTCAATATTTAAACATTGAGACAGAAGACATAAATGTAGCGGTTTTGGAACAAAGTTTATGTAGAGTACATTTTTGGGAATAAGAAAGGCATTTTCGCCCGCGTGTAGGTCGGAAATTATCGCACGTATAGAAAGCATTCTATGTGTATCCAGTTTATAAACCTATTCCTCTTCATCCTAATCCGTTCTGCAGTAGTTTATGCGTGAAAGCGTTACAAACATCCATCCATCGATCCATCTATCCAAACTTTCACATTTATAATATACTAGCTTTTGCCAGCGCGGAACTTTCATTCCCTATTTAACTCCCTTAGGAACTTCGAAAAATCCTTCCTTATTCCTTGTCTACATTATAAAGGGAACCTCTGTGCAGCTTTCTAGGTCCAAGGGTTCGGGCTGTGCGTTGATGAGTCAGTCAGTCAGGACTTTTCTTTTTATTTATATTGAAATAGGATACTAGTATACACTAAACAGGAACTGGCTTTAAGAAATGTATAAATGACATACTGAATTCAAGTATTTACTGGGTGAAAGACGAGGTGGTCCATCAAAACATTTAGAATGTACACTATATATAGATTGGCTAAGACCCCGAAATATGTATCAGTTACTGCATATTTAAGAAAAGCGTAAGTAACGTAAAAAGTCTGACATTTATAGCAACCCCAATATCTTTGTTTACATTGCTGGAAACTTTATTTAAAATAAACTATACAATTAGTGTTGTTTGGAATTCTTGATGGACCAATTTTATCTGTTGCATTCGATAGCGGTAATCTGCAGGCGACAACATCGGCCTCATATTATCATAGTTTATTTTGCGCTCCTTATGCAAATCTGGATTTAAGTCATGCATATTTATGTGTGCACTTTATTAGTACTACTTATATCCACATATATTCACAATCTTATCACATTGTAAACAAATATATATACTTAGCAGTACTTAAAAAGGTTTTGAATTGCTTCTAGTGGTTTATGCTTAGTTTAGATGACTTTCGTAGGTATCCATTGCTATGACATTGTCAATTCAAAATTTGCACACCTAGTTGTTATAATATGCTGTGCTCGTGAACGAAATGTGTGTCAAGCTGTTGTCTGAACTTAGCGTTAACTCAAAAACTCTCACTGAAGACTTGTTACAGGTTAAATTAATTTATACAATCTTTTATATCTAGCAAGTTCCATCTTTTTGATTTTTATTCTCACATCATAGTTATAGATCATTTACGAGTCCACACACGACCAACCGGCGGGTAGCCGTGTGGGGGCTCGCTTGCCTTCGCTATATTATTTTATGACTCATTATATCTTTGGACATTCGACTACGTTTATGGCGTTAAATTAACGCCTGATATGATCCGAGGCGACGTATAGGATAATAAAATTGTGTGCCAATTGATCTTATCTAGCTCGGAAGGTAACTTTATAATTTTTGAATGGGCTTCATTCGTGAAAGATTCGTATAGCTCCGCATGTTGCATACTATAATTTTTAAATGTTGCATTGTAAAAACTTCTAATGTCAATTCAAAATCTAAGATTTCCGACGGTTAAGTTGTTTCCGCTCATCAAAATATGACGGTTGTTTACAATTTAGATGAGCACCGAACCAGCTGATATTCCCAAAATTTAATTAATTACCTGATTGACATGGAAACATTAAAATTTATTCAAAGCCTCTTGAAGTTTATTTGGGTCAAATCAAAAGTTCCCACAGCAATTACAGAGTATGCTCCAATCACAAGAATATGTTTAATGTTTCACAAATAACTAATTTTCTGTGAATATTTGTTTCTTTTCATTCAACATAATTTCGAATTTGATGCATTTCTTTCTCGTTTATCTTTATTTATTGAATGTCAATGTTTGAAATATCGCCGTGGCCACAAATCATTGACTAAACAAAACTGGCTATTCCATATTGATTTCGATTATAATTTCTGTTATATATTTCTCGGATGTCATGGTAGTAATTATGTAAATTGACGGAAGAAAGGTCGATAGCCTGTTGTGTCTACAACGGTATTGGATTTTTCCCAAGTGTTGAGTTTGACCGTTAACGAAATGATTCATTACTGGCACTAGAATAAACTAAGGAGATGTTTGTTCAAATATTCTCACGCGTGGCTGACGCAACGTGTCAATTGCCTGGCCGGGCCTGGTCGGACCTGGCCCACATTTTGACACCTCTCAGAGGTCAACACAGATAGTTTTGCGCGCTCCACCAATATTTGTCCAATACCATCTTCAAACTTCACTATGATTGCACTCGAGTTGAACGGTATTGTTCCGCTTGTCACAAAATACTTTTTTTATTTGCGTTGCTCTTTGTAAATAACAGTTATAGGTACGTTTAGATAACGTAGCAAAAAGAACTTTAACCTGTCATCTTGATAGAGGATATTGTGTCTCCTTAATAAATGAGATAGTGTCATGAAATTGAACACAATCAATGTTACTTTTTAGTTGTAGGTACGTTTTTGTAAAAAGCCTCTCTAAAAGGAACATGAAACAGCCCTTTGATTTTAAGATAGATAGAAACTTGTCCTTTGGGAAGATTCTCATATTGGGATCCGGCCCATCTCATTAAAAGGTGTCTTTATATTTTACATTCAGCTGCCGCCTTATCGCTACCATAAAGCTGACCCGATCTAAGGTTTGATATGATAATTGTAATCCAATACATCACTATCAGTTTCATCTGTCTCTACTCTCTCTACTCTTTACTACAAAATGGGTTAAAAGATTCGGAGACGAATGCCACCTTTTGATTTTAGTCATCAATTTATATAGGTAACTAGTTGTCCCGACAGACATTGTCCTGTCCGTCCAAAAGTCATTCATACAATATCCTATCCTACCTACCCTGCCTACCCTACCTACCCTACCTACCCTGCCTTCCCTACTGTAGCGTAAAAAAAAATGTGTTAAATGAGACACAGACCGCTACTTAATACGTTTAATTTTGATTTAAAAAAAGGTAGAAAAACAAGAAATTAAAAATATAAAAAAGGTTAAAATAAGTTTTTCCTTAAAAAAAACGTAATTATTTTGGGACCTTTCCGTTGGCGTGGGTCTACTTAGTGAGGTAAGTGTTTATTTTTTTAAATTTTACTTATAAGTTTATTTAAATTCGACCTAACAAAAATCGATTGCAATCGGTTAACGACAAGGCGAATAAGCAAAAAAGGGTAATTTTAAGAACAAAACACTAAGCGAATCCAACGCGTCTTGATAGGCTTCAGGTTAGAGTTATTAGAATTTTAGACATGAGAATTTTTGAAAAGAAATATAGAGTTTTAGACATGGAAATATTAGAAAAGAAATATTTTAATCAGGTGCACTTTTTAAAATAAAACTCTTGCTATGTAATCACGGATAAATCCAGGACGGCAGAACACGTCTGTCGGGAGAATCGTAGAAAACACGGAGTCACAGAGCTGCAGAGCCCGCGTCTACATGCGTGGATGTGGACTATACGCGTGGATGTCACGGCACGTGACGCGCCTGGATTTTGGGCGAGAGCGCCTCAACCTCCGCCGTGGGTTACAAACGTCGTTATACCCGTAGGGTGAAGCCAAAAATTGGCTTATATCGGGATCTAGACAAAAAGGAAACTTCAGACCACCGGTACTGGGCACGCCACGATTGCGGCGGTAAGTCCCCTCTTTGAGGAGTGGTTTGAAAGGCGGCATGGCGTCCTCACCTTCCGCCTGACGCAGGTCCTCACCGGACACGGTTGTTTCGGGAGGTTCCTGTTTCGGATAGGGCGGGAGGAAACGCCCGGGTGTTTCCACTGCGAAGATCGCCCTGAGGACACGGTGGAGCACACGGTGGCGGTCTGCCCAGCTTGGGTGGAGCACCGCCGTGTCCTCGTGGAGGCGATCGGCGGCGGCGATCTCTCGCGTCCGGCCGTGGTCCAAGCCATGGTACGGAGCGAGAGGGCATGGGGAGCCGTCACCTCCTTCAGCGAAGCAGTAATGCTCGCGAAGAGGGAGGCGGCGCACGTGAGGGAGAGGCAGCATATGCGCCCTCGCGACCCCAGCCGCCGCAGGATACGGAGACGCCCTGGGCGTCGGGAATCCCAGGCCGATTTCCGGCCACCGTAGGCATGGGCTTGCGGACGGCGAGTAATGGGTAGCTCGCTATCCGGAAAGGACCAAGCCCAAGTCGACGGCGCGTTGTGTTCCACGCGCGCCTCAAAGAGATGTCAGCACAAAAAGTGATGGGACCCGCAAGGGTCGATGCCTGCCAGGGGTGCGGGTTTGTTCGAAAGAGACACCACAGCCCCTGGCTTAAGGGCTACTGAAGGAACACGGGTGGGTTTTAGTCAGTAAAAGTCTGACACGCCCTCCTGCTCCACCCAGAGCGGGAGAAGTTATTCGATGATTTCCCAACCAAAAAAAAAAAAAAAAAAAGACCACCGCTACAAGCAGAATCTTTGATTAATTATGAATCTAGAGAGAATTAGATCGAAAAGAGAAAAAATAGGCGACAATACATACCAAATTAATACGGAAAATTACAACACGAACACCGGTACACTCGTGCACCGGTATTTTATAGTTTTCACAAACTTGATGTCACTATATTCATCACTTAATTTAATTCAAAATTTCAATATTATTGAGGAAAATTAAAGAAGACCATCACGCATAGGGTCCCAAAACGTAGTGACGCCGTCAGACGGCAGACAACCGACGATTTTTTTCACCAATTCGAAGTTTAAATGTGATAAACCTCGATGAAGAAATTTTTTATTGAAGAGTTTGGAATAGAAATGGAAGACGTAGTACGTAACGTAGCGGTTTTACGCCTGCCTACAGAGTTATGACAACCTGGTACTTCGACGGTCAAAACACTTTTAATAATTATGACTGTCAAAAAATTGACAAATAATTTGGGGGACTAAAGCATAATCGGTGAAATGTGGGTGTACTATTAGTTAGGTACACCTCCACCTATCCCTTTGGTCAAATAAAGCATGGTGTTATGTTGTTGGTAATAAATGGTGTAAACAAACACGATTAAGACAAGATATACGAAAATTAATAGAAGTAACCTACGCAAGTTCACAATAACGTATTGTTCAACCTACACATAATGGTTAGGTAGGATTGCCCTACGCCCACTTTTCAATAGCGTTGTTGTCACGACGAGTGAAAATTTTCCTCAATGAGGAAGGTACCAGTCGTTAGGAGTGATGGATCTGCTTGAGCCTACTCGGACATCTCCTCGGGCGCTGGGTTTGACGCGTAAATCGATTAAGTTTGACAGTTGACTCTTTGATTGTTGCGCGCAAGGTTCACGCTAGTAATTACTGCAGCCTCTGCGGATATTGAGTCGATGCGAACAATTTCACATGACACACCGCTAATGAATTCTGTCCATGTTGACGCGACACAAACATGTGAGGAATTAGTGTTATTTTAATTACTCCCGTCTGTCTACCAGCACTAATTCGTCTTGTCCGACAATAATATGGACGCTTTCGATTTCGATAATTAATGGATTTTATAATAAATCTTCTTACGGAACGATAAGTTATTTTTGGATCCCAAAAAAACAATAAACCATTAAAGAACAATAATAGTCCGTCAAAAAGATTGCCGAGTTCATTGCAAAATAACTAATTTCGCATCTTTAACACGAATATATCGGCATAACTTGCTAATTTGATGTTCCATGTTATAAAATCAGCATGATGAATATATTTAAAGCTATCAAAATGTATATTTATTATTTACGAAGCCATTGCATTTTAGGATGTCATAAAATGAAGAAAAAAATATTTAGATTTTGACGATTGAAATTTGAGAACGAATTAAAACGAAACGACACTTAATATGGAACACAAATGAGGTGGTGGCGGCACTGTTTAAGTATATTTACGTGTCAACTCATCCACACAACGGCCTGCGAAAGGAAAGGATCATTTATTCTAAATTTTATTACTGTGAGTCCCATTTTGTCGAGAGCGCGGCATATTATTTTCAATTATATAGGAAATTAATACAAATGACTTGCACCAGCACCGGGACCTTTCGTTAGAAGTATAAATTAAACTTCTGCAAGTTCTTTTCCCATTACGAAAACCGTCGTACATGCATCGTTTATTCATTGGTGCTCATTAACTATAACAATTATCGTAACAAGCTGAATCGCAAGGTGTTTTGTATCTTAATCGGCGAGTGGCCGTTCCAACCTAGGCCCGATGGTGTATTATCGATTGTCGCACAGCGGGGCGTACGACAAAAGAATTTCATTTTAAATAAATCGCGCGAGACCGCGTCGCGCCGAGAAATTAGGCGCGGTATCCCCCGCCGCGAAAACTCATCGTAAATAAGTGTCGCGGCTGGCTCTGAACAGCGCTTCGCTGCGTCGACGCTTAAAAACACATTCTTGTTATACACTCGTTTAAGGATTTAATTACTTGCATCGCTGATGGGACCTCATCGCAGCGTCTCCCGTCGCCCGCAACTACCTCGCACGTGATCGTAAATCCTCAGTTCGTTAATGATCCGAACGTTGTTCCACGATGAATTACCGCTTAGTCTTGTTGACTTTTTGCGCGAAATATTTTTTCCGATTTTAGTGAGCGTGGGTTTCGTATAATGGACTGTAACTCTTTAAGTGGTTTCTCAAGTTCATCACGATTTATGTTTCAATAAGTATGCAAGATTGTATTTATATCGCTCTTTTATCTCCATGCACATCATATGAAATGCAGCGGTAGAGGCGCTGTCAAAGTTTGTGCGACAAATGTTTTCCATAAGCGTTAGAACTAAAAGAAAACATATGAAATGTATTTCCATTCTCAATTTGCATAATTTGCAACTAATTAAAAGATAAATATCACCATCATCGCGGGTCAAAGATGCCGATTGGGGGTTGCTATCTCTCATGTAGTTAATCATATGGGCGGGTCTTGCCACACCTTTGCACCTTTACTTCTGACACTTTTGCTTGGTAAGTTCTTTACGATATAAGGTGTAACCTCACCCACCTATCACTTAGTTGAATGATATTGTGTTCGGCGGCCGCTTTCTTTATTCCTGAAAGGTATCACTGTCGTCGTTTTCAATTTACTTTGGTGTGGTGTCAAGTGTCGCGAACAAGTGAGCATCGAGGTCCCGGCATCCGGCTTCAATTGCCTTCAACTAGGAGTCTTCTCCGTTCGGCGGCTGCTTCTCGGTCACAATGCAGGCGGTACGCCATTTGTAAACGCGATACTTCCTCAGTCGCAAAACCTCTTCGCATGTGATTGCGGCCCCTTTACTTTAATCAAATGGCTGCGACAAAGGATTGAAAGGAACGCTCCTCGATTTCGTACAAGTGATCGGTATTGGCTGAGAAATTCCTTTTACGGATTGCCGGCATTTTTTACCGATGCCTCGGCGAAATAGGATTTTTTAAATATTGTTAAGTTTTCGTACTTGTGATTCAAGGGTTCTTGGCATTCAGCGTTCTCATGAACTGTACAAAAGTTAAGTTTGCTTTGAGTTTAAATACTTTCAACTTCAAGTTGATATGGGCAAAGATTTATATTTAGAAAGTTACTTGTTTATTTTGTACAAGTTCTTGCTCTAGCAAGTGTGTCAATGTCTTAGTTTGAGCAGTTACAACGTCCGTTTTACTTACTAAAAAATCTGATCTTAATAATTGGTTTCAATTTAGACAATCACTTACAAATAAATTTTCTAAATTCAAGGGTTTATAATTGCTCCTATTTTTGATTTTAATCATCTTTCTCCTGCTTACCCTTCGGGCAAATTATGACGTTTCAACTGTTTGTATTTCTCTCATGACGTTAGATGATTTATATTAAATTTGATTTTGATTTCGTAATAAGAGGTCTCACAAATAAAACGATATCATTTTATTACTTTAAATACTTAATAGTTCACTCTACCTGTAGCATACTTATGTTTGGAATGACAGATGTTGGTTATACTTACTTGGGCACCCTTAGGTTAAAATATAATTGTTTCTATAATAACATGATAAGTACGATCACTCGATTGGTCTTTCCTTGCGTGTTTGGTGGTCAATGCGCTTCCGAGCGTGCAATCGTGCACCAAAATTGTTATTCAAATATTAAACAAATCCTATTGAATTCCTAGTGAAAGTTGCGTTTCCGAATGTTAATGACATAAGACGTTTAAGCAATTGTTAAACTCTCAAGACGATTAAACAGTGCCTACTTACCCACTGTACTAGTTATAATCTAATCTAATTTGATAAACTGCTATTTGATAGTAAATTATGCCCATTAATGGTTATAAGTTATAAAACATGAATATAATCCGCGAATCTGTTGGTACATATTTCCACGTAATTAGATATACTATCAATCCAATAGCGATAATGATATCGATTATGATGGTTATGGAAGTATCGAACTTACTCAGTCACATAACGATCGGAAAGCTTGCAACACTTGTGTTTTGTTAACAAAATGAGTTTCTTAAACAAAGTGGTAATAGTGACTGGTGCGGGCTCTGGTATCGGGGAAGCTATAAGTTATCATTTTGCCAAATATGCAGCGAGATTATCACTAGTTGACAAAGACGAAGCCAGTTTAAAGAAAACAGCTGAAGAGTGTGAAAGATTGAGTAGAGCTAAAGTACTTACTACAGTTGCCGATTTACGTAACGATCAACATGTTCTTAAAGTTATAACAAATACAAAAAATCAATTTGGAAGAATCGACGTTGTTGTTAACTGTGCTGGAGTTTACAAACCTGCAAGCATATTGGATCCTAATGTAATTGAAGTATTTGATGACGTAATGGCAACTAATTTAAGATCTATAGTGTACCTCACTAACTGTGTTTTCCGTGAACTAGCAGAAACCCAAGGAAACATCATTAATATTTCAAGCGCAGCCTGTTCTCTGGGTGCCTCTAAAAGTGTTCCATATCAGACGTCAATTGCGGCCTTGGATCATTTTACTTCCTGTGCAGCTGTGGAGCTGGCTGATAAAGGAATTCGCGTTAACTCAATTTCACCCGGTGTAGTTAAAACAAACATATTGAATAATGCTGGTGTCGATCAAGAAACAAGTGAAGCATTCTGGAGTGGGGCCTCTTCTGCTCCACTGAGCAGGCTGGTGAAAACTGAAGATGTAGCTGAGTTTACTGTCTTTTTGGCCAGTGACAAAGCAAGAGCCATGACTGGTTGTAGTTATGCTATCGACGCTGGACTGGCTTTATCAATGGGATTGTAGTATTGATTTGAGCATTATCGCTGAAATTTGTGACGCACAGATGAATAGACACGATCAACATAAAGGTATCAACCTTGAAATGCATAAGCAATTAGTTTTTAATGAGTATACGTTATTTTAATCACAATCAGCTATCAGCTACAAGATAAAGTACTACCAATACTTTGGATATATTTTGATGTACTTGTACAGGATAAGTTTTTATCCAGTGCGCAAATTTTAACCATGAATTCAGCATTTCATTCTAGAGCTCCTAGCGCAGAAATTTTTCGCCGGATACACAAAAAAAGAAAAAAAAAGCTGCTGTTTCATAGAAAAGTACAATACCTACGCGGTCAAAATGTATGGAACAGCTGATTTTTTTTTGTATAACCGGCGAAAAATGCGGTAGAATGCGGTCTAGAATGATATGCTGAATTCATGGTTAAAATTTGCGCACTGGATAAAAACTTTTCCTGTAAAGTTTTCATAAAATTGCATTAGGAAAGAAATTAAAATGTTAACACTTATAGCATGCAGCTTCACTCAATTTGAGAACAACAAAGGTATAAGAAACACGAGACCTCCATTTAAATGGTGCGGTTATTGAATAAAAACACAATGTAAAAACGAATCGTTGGGCTCAACCTTGCTGCTTATGAGATTTTTTATGAAGCGTGAAATGCAGGTATAGAAATTATGGAATTGAAATACATATACGGTTTTGTAATAGCTTGTGTTTTACTTACTCATTCCTTATTTTATATGCCTTTATTACAATTTATACCTACAAACAATTCTAAAGTATTAAATAACTTTAATAAAATCTCAGTCTCATTGTAATTATTCAAGATTTTATTACAAACATACTATACATTTAATACATTTATCCCGACAGCATCATTCTATTACACGTCGCCATCGTTTCGATAAGCTGGCTCCTGTATAACACATGTATGTCGTCTTTAAATAATACGAGTAGCTGGAACTTGGTGCCATAAACTAATGTATGCAGAATGGACGCCGCCCGGTTCTGCACAGACAATTTCACGCGCGCTTAGCTAATGTTTGCCGAGCGATTTGCCGGCGGCATCGCGATGGACGGTCGTTTTTTCCCTGCCGACAGCCCGTCCAAGCATGTTAGAGAGATGTTCTCAATCTAGACGCCGCTGTATGCACGAGGAATTGATGTATGAACACAGCTACCCCGATGGTTTATGTTTTAAGCGATATTCGTTGTCCTGAATTTAGTAGATTTTTTTTTTGTCAAGTATTATACTAAATTATATATTTAATACTTCATCTTTACATACATACTGCGCACATATATACATACAAATAAATATAATTGAAGCGTCTGTGTGAAAGGCAAAATAACAGCTTTTTACTAACACAGCTACCCCGATGGTTTATGTTTTAAGCGATATTCGTTGTCCTGAATTTAGTAGATTTTTTTTTTGTCAAGTATTATACTAAATTATATATTTAATACTTCATCTTTACATACATACTGCGCACATATATACATACAAATAAATATAATTGAAGCGTCTGTGTGAAAGGCAAAATAACAGCTTTTTACTAAATGCATATGAACGTATAACTATATTTTAATTTGATTTGTATCTGTCTGTGTGTTCCGGCTATTATACGAAACGGCTGGACCGAGTTTTACGGGATTTCACTGGCTGATAGCTTATGTTATTAGGAGTAACATAGGCTTTTTGTCCCGGTAGTACGTTTCTGTGGGATAATTTCCAACTTAGTAGATAATTTCCATGCAGGCAATGTCGCGGGCACAGCTAGTCATTAAATAAAAATGTATGTTGTATATTGATTTTTGGACAGCGTCTTCTATACCGTACTCCTTAGTTCGTAGATAATTGTATATCGATTACTTATCTTTTTGTCCAGGCTTGTTGCCGTGGCCCGCTTTCCAGTTACTCTTCTCCACTTCAGTTGGAGTGTTTTAGTTACCAGTATACTTCCTACTTGTTCAAGAACAACTGACGATTATACTCGATCGAGATTCCTTTGAGTAGCACTTGGTTTAATTTATCTGACCTTACATTGTTTGAGTGATACTTATCTACTTAATAGTAATTAGTTTTATTTCATACACAAACTAAGTCATGTATTTATTAAATGTAAATACCTAATTCCTAATGCCATATACAGAAACCAGCACATCAAGAGACACCAAACCATAGGCTTATGATTATAAAGTTGAAATTCTATCAAAGAAATTTGACAGCTTGGAGTAGCTTAATGTGCTGGCGTCCTGTACGTTAAATAATTATAAGTAAAAAAAAAAAAACATTGTTGTTTAGCAAAGTGACTACCAAATTAAACTGTACGTATGTATATTCAAATCAAAACTGTCATTATTTGGCAGTTGTATGAAATGCTTATATCATGGCAAATTGACGTAGTGTGTCAAAGTCAAAAGTTCCTGCCTGTACCCTCATGCTCTTCATTCCAATACAATTGTCAGAGGTTATAATATCACACGTATACGTACAATATAACTGTACAAAAATAATATTATATGTGTTTAATTATGATTGCATCAGTAACAAGTTTCGATTGTTTACATTAAGACAAGCTTGTAACAATTATAAGCGCTAACCTATTTCATGTCTAATTTAAATAGGAAATAGATTAATCAAACGATACTAACTTTCCCAGCCGACAGTAAAATATTTAACAATAGCCTTATCCTGTGTTTTACAACGCTGTCCTCTTTTTGGGTTGGGCGTTTGAAATTAAACTAGTTTGTATTTCACTAGCGTTGGGACCTTATCGCTCGATCGATTTCTCAACCCTTTAATGTATGCGTCACCGGGCCAAGTTTAACGAATATTTCTATGTAACGAGCGATGTGTAGTAGGACTAAAGTTGAACACAACAGTGTGCGGCCAACTAAAGCGAAGTTCGTATTTCCAGAGCGCTGGAGCAATAAAGTAAGCAGTTTTACAAGTGAGTGGTCCCAGAACGAATGCGCGGGTTAGCATACGCCCGATATTCTTATTTTATGAGTGAAAAATCTTACAAAGAATATTTTCCGTGACACAGCGGTGGAAGCAGCTCCCCGTACCTTAACAGAACTGTCTTGTAACCTTTTCAATCTCTCATTCAATTGCTCTCGTCCGAATACATTGTGGTCGAGGCGCATTGATTTTGTCAGGACTGGTTGTCAAAAGTTCTCATCGTCATTAGCTCAGTTGATTCGTGTATTCAGTCCGGCAAGGCGAAGAATGCACGCTCGGCAACAAAGCGTCCACATTATGTTGTCGCACGGCGCGGCGCGTTCCAATTAAGATAGATTTATTCATCCCCTCGCCGTCATACGACTTCTCCAAAGACATTATCAGAGATTTAACTCGGCAGGACGATTGTTCCCCAATTTTCTAAACACCTCGATAATGCTGTCGTAATTTGTTCCATCCTCTTGGCTGTTTGATTGTTTGCTCTGGGAAAACACGAAGCGTCATCGCGCAGCTTCAGGGTTGTTGCTTTGTACTTGAAGCTGTTCGCATTCGATATTCATTTGCTTGAACGCTTTGTAATCATTCGTAATTTGAGCAAGTCGAGGGAATTTGAACGATGTTGTCATTATTTTGTTAATGTTTACCTAAATGTTGATGGTGAGTGTTTCATTAGGACCGAAATAATGGTTCCCATTTCCCAACACAAATTTACCTTGTTTCCATTGGGAGAGTAAACCTAACTATTGTTTGATTTTGTATAGCAAAGGTACACATACGATACGATTTATGTTAACAATAGACAAAGTTTCTCAATACTGGATAGTAATTTACTTGAATTTCTGTTCATATGGTTTCCAAGCCTCATTCATTAATAACTGGTTAGTTAATTGGGCTACCGAGGACCCCGTCTTTTGTTATACATGAACCACGCCCCGGGTTTATCTAAGCAGTAGCTTATTTAAAATGATAAACGAGCTCCCAATCGATTTGAATAACAAGCAGGCAGATGCTCTTAATCCTTTTGATTTCATTAAATGCATGCGCCCCTCGGCCCTTGTCGGAAATATCACTCGAGTGTGGGCCTCCAACTTACTTCGGATTGTTCATAATAAGATTCGTCGAATCTTCTAAACTTATTTGTAAAAAAAAAATATGATCAATGTTCCGTATACTAAATTAAATTCCAAATCATAGAGTTGACGATGATTATTATAATATGGTTAGTCCTTAATTCCATAAAATGCGAAAAATATTTACTGAAAGTAGTATTAGCGTGCTCTTCGGGACATAAAAAAAACTAGGATCTCTAGAATAATCCACCTTTTACTTAGACCATGCCACGTATTTACAAGAGCTTTGACATATTTCAAAAAGTTTAAAGAGATGATTTTATTTTGAAACTGTACCCTAAAATAACCCTAACCCTAACCATTTGAATTTAAAATGTCTTAAAAAATAGCAATTCATTTTGGCTTATTACGTGACTGAACAATGTTTTGCCGGATTTGTCATTGTTTCCTACACAATCCAACTTGGTATTTTAATCCCTTTTCATTGAAGAAAAATATATGACAAATATTTCTATCACGATGACATTCTGTTTATCAGTTCACAAAGGAATCAAGTTATCCTCTTTCGTTCCAAAGAAAATCTAATGATCTTAAACGTCTTTGGGGAATATGTGACGTAATTTTGATTCTACCGGTCGAAGCTTCATTTGTTTGATCGTTTCGTTAAGGAGAAGCCAAGTGAAAAATCCGTCAACATTAATCACGACGATGCTGAAATATAATTTCGAACGGTCGAAAAAATTTACATAAATAATTTATACTCCAGGGACGGTACCAACGTTCGGAGCTTTCTAATCCGTCGTCTTGTAGCGAGGACGGCTTGCTTCCGATCTTACGATACGGTCCTCGGAGGCTTGCTTTGTTTTATTGATAAGATGCGCTAGTATTTTGTTATTGATACAAGCTCTAAGCATATTTCTGTCTACGATTTTCTTCACAGCGTCGATAAAAAGGGACTCTGGGATGTTCATGGTATTGCTTCTAAAAAAAAAAATAAAAAAATATCCTGCTTATTGTGTTTTTACAATTTTAAACTAGGCAGACGCGTAAAGTAGTCTTCTCGAAGTATGGGTTCTTCGGATTAAAGAATTAATTTTAAAATTATTACAAGTTATGTCTCACACGGAATTTAAAAAAGCTTTAAACCAAATGAAATTACTTTTCGCAAGCACACGTCACACAAGTATTTTACAATCGCGAAAGGATTAAATATTTGATTATGTATCGTCAGTTAGGTCGCACTCAGCGGGATGCCACAAGGGTGTTGGTTGGCGGTCCTCTCATCTCCATAAGAAGTGGCTATGCCCTGCCGGGGCATACTGCGCACCGGTTGATGGAGCATTATTTTAGGCATGTGACTGTGATCGATTCGATCGAATCTTTCTTCGGACAGCGCGAGTTTTTACCAATGTCTGACACCACTCTCGGAAATACACAAATAAAGATGATGTAGTGTCCGCGGTTTACAAGTGTTGTTATGATGAATGGTCGGCGTTATGACCTCCGTTTTAGTTGGTTTTAGTGTAATTTATTGAATGTTACTCATATTGGTTGTGTGAATATTAATAATTAATTTTATGCGAGTCCGCTGTCCCGTGTGGTGCCGGGCGTAAAAGAATAGCACCATCCCTTTTCTTCCCGTGGGTGTCGTAGAAGGCGACTAAGGGACTTACTAGAGAATGGGCAGCAGCGTTCTCTCTGCATTTTACCACCATACTGCGATCGCCAACCCGCCTGCCAAGCGTGGCGATTATGGCAAATCCCCCCGTTTTGGGGGAGGCTTATGTCCAGCAGTGGACGTCTTTCGGCTGATATGATGATGATGATGATGATGAGTCCGCTCTAAGGCGGATAACGGTGCTTTTTATCAATTAATCATATCGTTTTTACCATACAGAAGCACGAATTAAAAAGTTATTTTAAAAGGAATGTGCGCAAAAAACAAATGTACTTAAATTAATATTGATTAAGAATTTTTATTTTGAAATGTAGGTCTGGATACTCTGTATGTATTTTTATAGAAAGTTTTTCATTAAAATATTTAACCAGTACCTTACGAATAAAGGTTAAGATAGTCTTACTTTATATCCAGCACAAAATCTTTCTAAGACATAACAATATTTTTGATCTTATCAAGCGCAAGGTGTCCCTCCGACCTTATTACAAAATAAAATGTGTGAGACATCAAATTCCCCACACTTTCTTAATAATTATTATAATAATAACTTTTAATATAATTTAAAAATACAATATGAAATGTTCCAGCGGTGTCGTTAACAGCGTCGGCTCGAACAATTAACCTTCGTTAGCCGCCAATAAATAGTGAGCTCGCTAAACAGCTTTACGACTAGATAATAATTAACTCGCCCTTGGTCCGTTACGGTAGCAAGTACTTCATCCAGGCTATACGCCATTTAGTACGCTCGACACCCGATAAATCATTACCAAGATGATCTTATAAGGCCAAGGGAAATGTAAATAGAGCCATTTTATCGCTGCAAAAATACTATATGCTATTATGTGATGTATTCATTTGATTTTATCATAATAGGTTAAGAATATAGGGCTTTATTTGTGGCAACATTTGTTTGTGTAACTTTTTTTATTGGTTGTTTTACTTTTTGTTTATAAAGGTAAGTGATGCATTTTTCGTAAGAGTACTCGTAGAAAATGCCTTTGGCATGAAGTCCGCCTCTCTACGTTTATGTGTTTGAAGTATTAAATAAATAACGTTGTTTTTTAATAATTTTAAAATCTCTGCAGGCGAGGGTCATTTTTATCCACTTAGTTTATTTATTTGAGTGTTTTAGAAGAACGGAATAACTGTATACTGGTAGTTTTCTGACAACTGTTAGTTTTACGAATTTAGAGATTTATGGAAAACTCTACTCTACCCAAAATAATAAGATGAGATAGAATGAAGGTTTAGTTCAGATTCATCAATCAACATTGCTCGGTAAATATACATCTACCAAGGTTTTTGGAAAGGGATATTCTAACAAACATCTACAATGAACACAATGCAAGTTATAGATAAGTACAATAAATTAAAGACCATTGGAAAAAAAAAAGTTGGTGAAAGACTATTTCAATAAGAGAAATCAACAATCTAGAAAACGTATGATACATTCTTAAACGTCCAACTCACTTTCAAGCTTTTACAGTAACTAACATCACACACACTTCCAAGCAACTGATTAAATCATATTTCAATCCAATAAAAACCCGAACTGTATAATTGCAATGACACACAAATCTATTGTCGACACCAAACCGGCAATGTCCTTCGGCATCGAATTTAATAACTCCACATGAATTAATAAGCTGTGGCCACGCCCCGTAGGCGTCAACTCTATGATTAATATAGCCATTGCAAACGACTCGACTACCGGAACGTGAAGAGCCGAGTCTTTCGCCCCACTCAGACTACTCCACGCCTTACTTATAAGTTATAACAAAGCTAAATTCACACGTCTGTATTATTTATATCGATTACGTTAACCGGTAAACCGTATATCAATCCGAGTGTTAATATTTAAATAATAATGTCAGATTATAAATCGTTGGAGCAATCTCTTATGCTAGACACTTTAACGCTCGTTTATAACGCATGATCTTAGCAATTTCGATGTTATTTCTATGATACTCGTACGTCGTTCAATTTCTATGTTTTGGACTGGATAGGTGAATCGGTTTTGAATGGATTCCGTTTCGATCAACTCCTAGGATTTTATATGGGAAGATTTTTATTATGTCTTCTAGCCGTATTAGAATAAGCATATCCAACGGTAATGACAGTCTAGCACTGAGAGCGTAGAAAAAAGCGCATTGCCAAGTTATTAAAAGTTTACTTTCAAACTGTTTTTGTCTAATTCTTCTGAACATGATCTCTTTTTTTACTCCGCTATTCTCCATTGTACTTGCTTTTGTTAGCCAGTAAGGCGTGCACCTGTCTTTGTTACAACTAAAAATTATCAGGAGAATAACGTTTACGTCCACAATTAGTATCTTTGCGTCTACTGCAAGACGCCACAACAATCCGTAAATGTACAAGCCAAATAATTATTTCCCATTGTGCTTTTGTTTGTTATTATCTCGCAACAATTACAAAGAACATCGCCATTCTTAATTCTCAAAAGATGTTGGTAGCGTAATCTTTTATTCGCAAAGAAAAAGATTAAAAGTTAGGAATTTAGCAAAAGTAGATTTTTTGCCGTTTAGTATAACAAAATGAATATTTAAGAAGTTCAAAAAAAAGCTCTAATCTTACATTTTCTTAATCTACTTCAGAACGTTTGTTTGCAATCGTCTAAGTCTCGTAGATATTATAACTTAGATTTCCTGTTTCGTATTCTTTGTGGCTTCGTTAGTAAATCTCGCAGTACCTTTATTTGGTAATCACGAAAATCCCCATTACCGTCCATTTTGTGATAAAAGATTCAGCATCAGAAGTTTGGTCCGTGCGTCTAGCCTTAGTGGTCAAAATGCCAAGCGGCGCAGTGGATGCTAAATTATTCCGCAAACATCAATAATGAAAGTAGTTTGAAGAGAATTTCCATCGGTAACAAGGTTGGTTTTGTGGCTGATAGTTCGGTGGGTTAGTTCCAAAAATGTTGTGTCATTAAGTCGCGACCGCACGTGACTGAGGGCACCTGCCACCGGCCGGTCGTGACGACATGCCTCAACAACCAGACGCTTCTATCTCACAGTCCTTCGTTACTGTAAATACTTCGTGAATTTACAATTAGTGCCATTTTGGGAGAGTTTGATAACTATTTTTACGCTTTTGCCCTTTGTTCAATTTAAGACTGAACACTTAATTTGTTTACCTTACACGGTAGCTGGAATTCTGGAATGTTCGAGCTTCTATTAAATGTCTAATCATAAAATTGTATTATCACTAAAATAGTGCACTAATTATTCAGTTTAATAAAAGTTCAGCTTAATTTTTAAAACGTCCCTCACTCACGGTAGTTACTATCGAGTGACTTGAAAATAGCCGTCTTCATCGACCCCTTTCTAGCATTCTGCGACTTATTTGCCACGTTATAGCCTATTGAGGAGGTTTATACTGAATTACTTGGAGCTTAAGGAAACACGGAATAACGGAACGATCGTTTTGTTTTGCCCTCTTAACACCACATTGCGTGGCGCAAAATTACAATTTTTATTCACTAATCGCGTCCGTCGATATCGCCTTCGCCTTAATGTCGATATTTTATTTGACGTACAAATAAAAACGAGAACGAATTGATTTGGTTTTTGAACTGGATTTTATGAAGCAATTTCAAAGTGAATTTCGACGTTAGGGTCCCTAAAAACTTTTAAAAGTGCGGATAACTTGGTATACCTAACAGTTGTTTCCCCTTCGGGAGAAAAATGTGAACTGGTTCATTAACAAGATATTTTAATTAATCTGTAGGCATTTAAACCTCGGCTACAGAATATTTTCATTAAGTAATTATTGCTTCCCTTGTTGCGGTTGAAATCATTTCGTCCCCACCGGCGGCGGCGGTTAAGAGATATGCGTCAGGAATCCTGTCATTCGGGAATATAAAAATAGTAAGAATAAATCAAAGTTTATTGAAAAGTATTCCACTTGTAGTATTATTGCGGCGTCACCGTCGCGGTGTGGGCGGCCACTACACGTCGTGGGACGAACCGATATGGTTCCTTATTATTGTTAACAAATTCGAATCTCAGCAATCCACGTTTTTCTGAATATTTAGTTCTTTAAAATTTATTTTTTATAAAAAAGTCATGTTTAGTTTCAAATTCAGTTTATTGATTTTGTAAAACTTAAATGATCTCACATACGGACACGCTTTTTTCGTGTTTTATATTTGTTTGAGCATATTTCGTGAGACGTGAGAATTTTAAGATGGCAAAAATACCCACTATTATATTCGTTACAGCTGATCGGTTCCTTCCTACATGAACATAATAAAACATCGATCATTATAATACCCAAAATGATTCCAGCCTCCTTTCAAGTAGTCCTAAGTAAACTTCAACGTTGCATAATGCATTATTCGCAAAGAAATATGATCTTTGACGTAGAGCTTTTCTAAATATTGACTTTATGATGATAGCTTTAAAGTCTTGACACCTGAGTTAACAACGGATCGAATGATTCTAAAGGTGTCTATGGCGAAATTATATTGAAATAGAAATAAGTAATTGTCTGTCTATATAATAGCCGTTTTGTGTAGATTGCTAGTAATATAATATTTCGCTTACCTAATTCTTCATTTTTGGTTCTGCACATAACGGTTGTAGCTCTACAACTGCCTAATGTGTGGTCTATGCAACATCAAAGGACTACCGTATTGTTATGGAATTAAGGCTGCCGAATTTGTACGCAGAATTCTTCATTATATTCATTTGCTCGCCCATAAAGCCGAGAATAGATCATGTTTGAGGGTCCGAATGACATTCACGATCGTACTTACTGTGTGTTTTCATAGCGCGTCACTTCTTTCTCGAAACTTGGCTGCGCGGTCACTGTTTATCTTTGTAAGACTTACCATTGTGCTCCCGGGGACGATAATTGTACTCGGACATATTTTTTAATGTATTTTTTGTAGTATTATCGTGGCTGATGATATTTTAAATGTTTGTGTTTCTGCTCAATGTGACGGTCAGTGACGTGTAGGGCCAGACCCTATTGTGCCTGAAATCGGTCGGTCCGCAAGGGCCGTTTGCTTTAGTACCTTCTTCGCTATGCCTTTTGTGTCCACTGTACAATTTTATCATATGCTAACGATTTTGATACTTTTAATAATCAAATTAATCACGTAATATTAGTGCCACTAACTGCTATGGCACACCTGGAAATCTCTTCAACTAAGAAGCCAGGTGGGCCATTGCCGTTACAACTTGGTTATGGGGGGTACTTCGATGAGCCGTGGTGCGACTGTGGACCCACATCGCAAACTATGCCCCACCTCTAGCCGTGCTCTCTGTGCACTAACACCTGTTCTATGGAAGACCTTTGCGAGGCCGACGATAACGCTGTCGAAGTGGCTGAATTGTGGTCGAAACTTGTTTAAATCCAACAAATTAAATCACCGATACGACGTAGAAGAAGAATGCGATACCTTTTTGATATGTTTTTATGTGTAGGTATTTTAAATCTGTCACCGAAGTAATAAATTCTAATCGTCATATTATTATAGTATTGACAAAAAGTTAATAGGATAATCGAAAAATATATTGATCTCTTCATCGATTATCGTTTCAAATTAAAACATTTTGTTAATGTGGTTTCCCAAGACATAATTGTAATTAATAAAATGTAATAATTATTTTTGCATACATTGGACGACTGTTTTTAACCAAATAGATTATCTCATTAAATATTCATTTAAGTTTCATAAATCAAATCAAATCAAATCATTTTATTTGTCACAATGCAGGTACATAGTTTATATTAGGTCTTATAGTGATAATGTTAGTGCGCTGCATTCTACTCGCAAGCATACAAATATTAAACACAAGAATGAAATATAATATTACAAAAAACATAAATTAAATGTCTGTAGGTATAATTAAAATGTCAAACCATAAAAATAACCATAGAAATAAAATTATGTCAAAATTTAAAATATCATTGTCAACAATTATCCTCCATAAATAAATACGTATCTAGATTATATGGGTCGTTTTCTTTTAGTTCCTAATATTTTTATGTGGATCTAGATAAAATAATTTAAAATATAAATATAGCAGGAAATATTAAATAAGCACATAGATAATATCATCAGATTCTATTCCAATATTTACCGATAAAAATATATATTTTATCATTCGACTATCTAGGCAGAATAATTCTTTATTTTGTAAATTGTTAAAATACCTCATTAATAACGTGATAATTAATGTAGATTATGTTAAACATATCATTATGAAATTACTAATTAGTCTGTTAATATACAAATTTAATAATTTATTTATATTAAGGTTATTAAAGGATGCCTGTCATACCTAATGATCTGTTTAAAATATGAGGTAGGTATTACCTACATTAAAAGAGATGATTTAATTTAAAATCACCTTTAAATTATTGGTAATGACAGAGTTAAAAAAAAAAATTGTACCGTGCACATACTCCTTCCTATACCTACTAAATTATAATCAAAAGTATCAAGATATTTGGGTTTTCTATCAATTCGTTCGTAGCTCCTACGCACATTGTTCAAAGGTAAACATGTAAGAAATTCGTTCTTTTTGTTCGATACCAACAATTGAGCTTACATCTCAGTGATGCTGAGACGTGCGTACACCGTACTACAACTAATACTACCATGAATTTTTGGTACAAATACTCTTTGTATTGTCGGCCGTCGGCCATCTATTGTGATGCGTTTAATATCTATAGGAAGTGTGGGCATTGAAACGAGAGGCAGACAACACGGTCTTGGTGTTGTCAGCCTTTCAAAAGAGGCGGTCTGCTTACAATTAAATAATCCAAAATTATGAAAGAGTCCGTTGAGGCGAGCTATTCTGTTAGAAACGTATATTAATTTGATCCGGACTTTTATATGTGATAACATTATTTACATCAGCCTTCAAGTCATCTTGGCTCATTAACGCTTTAATACCCGTACATAACCGCTGTTCAGGCGTTTAAACACTGATTACAGGACGTATAAAATTCACTATAAATTCTTTATTTATGTGACAAAAAAGGAAACAGTGGGGACGCTCTTAGAATTAAATATATGCTCGCGATCATAAAATAAAGAATTTATAGGCGTCCTTTGGAATTACCGTGGCTCGGTTTTATGACTTCACGGGGCGTTTATTCAGCGTTGCGTTGCGTGGTCGGATCACAGGCATTCGTGATAGTCTCTCGCTCCCGTTGTCATTGTACTGAACAATTGCGTCTTCACATATTGCTTGTTATATGTTCCATGTTACGCTGTGACTTTTACGAATCTCAGACAAATGTTATTGCTTACCGCAAATGATTGTCGTTTATATGGGGCTAGTAAGTAATTCCGCTAGGCTTATTCTTTTTGTTACGATTACTGCACAAAAATAATGAAAGTATGATGGAGTGGTCTTACAACGAGGTTCGTTCACTGTTGAACGAAAGTCTGTCTGAAATGGCCTATCTTCAGCTAGCTATCAAGTGTTCCGCTGAAGACTCTTGGTCTTCAGCAGGCTGGATGGGAACACCAAGTCAGGCACCGACAACTTCTTTGGATTACTGTCTGAAAACCGCAAATAAATTTAATTTAATTTAATTTATCGTCGCTTAATAACACACAAGGAGACGCAATCATTTTTCCATAAGAATAATAATACTTTATAGCCAGGCGCATACCTTACATAATTATAACGGTACCATCAAAGAGCAAATCTGTAATTTCAAGATATTTTTTATTTATGTTGTGTTTTATTACTACAGGAAAATAATCATAATAATATATCATCCAAGCCAAAATTAATCACATTTTTATTATTTTATTGCTTATACACTATTAAAAATCGAATAATATGAAAAAAGACGTAATAAAGAAGCTATGTGCAACTTATCTCTGTGTGTGGACCGTACTTATTATGCGTTAAAACACTTTTGAACGGGTACCTGAATGTACACAAAAACAGGCGTGACCAACAGTTTAACATGTTTGTACTGTCTATAAGTACGCGTGAAATTGTGATTATGAGCACAAACGACTTTTTCAATCCACTCGTCGTGTTGTGGGCACAGGTGAGGAATTCAATTTTTCTCTCTGTGGGTACGATAGCCATTGCGTAACTTTTCATTAACAAATGTAATGACCGCGCTGAAGGTTGACCACACAGGCGCTACTTATTCTTAGGTCAATTCTTGATACCTACCAGTTCACAGGTTTCTGGTGTTTACATTTATAATACTTGGTTATTTTATGTCAACAGTTTGATCTTTATGCTAATTGACAAGCTCATTAAACTATCATGTTTATTAAATCAATGATCACATCCAGTTCTATTTTTTGCCGACAGATAACGAGCATTTTGGCATTTATAATTGACAATTAAATGCACGAAAGTCAAAGTTCACGATCGTTACTTTTAAACTTTATTATAGAAGAATTGAACACTAGTGCTAAATTGGTGGTATTAAACTAAATTAACTCGTTAAAATCAACGCCCGTACTGGACCAAAGCTCAATGCGAAGAACCCTTAATTTGATCACACATTATGATGTGAGTTTGTTGATAGGTCATTGTGTCTGACAGTATTCCAAATAAAGACTTATAAATTGAATAGCACCTACCTACCTGTCCATTGTAAGCACTAAACCATTTATTGACCGGAACTAATATTGCTAAAGGTTCGGTTAGTCGACCGTTGTCGATATGTGCATCGCAGGCGCCCCGGTGACGTGAGTCTACATTGTGACCGATTCGATACGGTTTTTGTGCGCCGGCGCACAAACCGCTGCCGCGTCATTGTGACGCTGCTCCACGGGTTAGGTTAGGTCATGTTAGCAAACGGCCAACGTAACTGTTACAGCATACTTAACCATAGTTTGTCAGTCATGGCCTACGCAGTGGTCAACTTGGAAATCCGAAACATTAATATTCGCTCGAAAAAATAAGGGGGGGGAGGGCGTTTCGTATTTGCCCGCAGTCCAGAATTGTGCCCGGTTGATGGCGATAGGCTATATTACATAGGATTTAAACATAACTGACGAAATGTGGGTGTAGGTCCGCTCGGCCCAATTCTTCGGGGAAATAAGGCGTGATGTAATGTGTGGAGTATATACCATCATGGTATCATGGCATCAGGTGTTCAAAATGTTAATTTAGTTAAAAACCTTCAATAATGCATTGCTAAAACATATAAAACGTTCATTTTAAATTTTAACTTAGTAGTGTAGGCGTTGCTGTTAAATGCCAATCCATTTTACAACTTGCCAATCTTGTTATGATAGACTAGGTATAATGTCTATGGGGCATTAACCTGTTACGAAGAAACCGTCTGTGTAATATTGACGCAATCATACTCAGTGCACCGCACCGTTACAATGCAGCAGCATTCAGAGCCAGCACCCCGGTCACGCCTCCAACCAAATGGGATCCATCGACATGACTTACGTACTTACCCCATATGTTGTGTTGTCCGTCGAACGTGAGTCGCGGCCTTATTATAATCACAGATCAGACGATTGTTGTCCACATAAAATGTATAATTTATAAAAGCAGAACGAAGCATAATCCAAGAGTCGAATGTTTGCTTTTTTTCTGTTGCGAGTTAGCAACGTGTTACACTTTAGTTTTTACGGAATCAAATCGAATCGATTCAATGTAACGGGCGATAGATACTTTTTGTGCTATACAAACGTCGTTTGTAACATGACGAATGGTAACGTCGGCCGGGTAATAAATTGTTATATTATTTTAATTAAATCGATATTATAGACTGTTATGACATTCCGGAGCGATGCAATTATGAGACAATAAAATGAATTCTTTCCGTATTCAATTTAATAAGACAATTTGAACATACATCTGCAAATTTCCGTAATAGGATTTTATAATTATTTTTTAATGGCTGTCGTAAATAAAATGGAGGAGGCGCGAAGATTAATCTTGATTGTTAGTATAGCCATAGACGAATAACCCTCGTGTGACGGTGAGACATTGCTTGTTGTGATTTTACGGCCCCCATAAACCGGCCATTACTATTCACACTGATCTAATACGATTTTTATATCCAGTGTCTATTAATTGTAGTAGTTGTTCGACTAGGTAGTAAAATTGAAAGGTTTATCACTAATAAATTATATATACCTAGTTCTGGATTTACAACGAGTAAAATTACCATACGTAGCTCGTTTTGTTTCCAATTATGTGTCTCGTTGATATAAATTATGTTTATCCTTTTTGACTTCAGCGAGCTGTAGATAATATTTATCTGTTGAAAAGTTGTCCCAGATTTACCTTGAAATTATAACAAACACTAACGCAATACTGAAAAACGGATCACGGCTCTATATTCCGCCACATAAAAAAGCTTACCTGCGCACGCCGCCCATTCTTCGATATGAGAAATTCGAGTTGCAATTTAGCGTCTATTGTGTTGGAAGTTCGGAACAAAGCGTGCGATGCGTTAATAACAGGTGCATCGTTTTCAAAGTTTGGTGGACGGCCGCGGGACCCTAATGCTACGTGACCAGTTTTATTTTATGCCATTCTCGCCATGATAGCGTCCATTTTGTGTAATTTGCCGTTAAACTCGAAAACTATTTTTCAGTGTTTGGCCCTTTTTGTGCCATTGTCCCGGGGATGTTAGATTAGTCGTCCGTCCGCCCACGTTTCATTAATGCGAATCTAATTTGTGTTGCGGCCCGGCTGTTGGCCGTTCGTGTTTTTAGCGTAGCTTTTGTTGGCGAACAGTTGAATTATCAGCGAATATTTTGGGCAGATGTCGGTTTAATTAGGCACTTACATTTTGTGTGATAGAATCAGTTTGACAAGCTTTGGGAGGGTCTGGTGTATTATTTGAATGAAGTGTTTTGTTCGTCAATTTAGTGATTCTATTTAGCTGTGTCGTTTCACCAATTACTGATCGCAGTTGTGAGCTGAAATCTATACTAAGTAGAATATTATAAAGCTGAAGAGTTTGTTTGGTTGAACGTGCTAATCTCAGGAACTACTGGTTCGAAATTATTATTTTTAGTTGTGGATAGCCCATTTATCGATGAACATCACGCTAGGGCCCGAACAAAAAGAAAAATATCACGAATGAAATTTGACGCGGACGAAGTCGCGAGTTGAAGCTAGTAATTAATAATCAATGACTGAACTCGATCCTAATTCCAACACTGGACTGCCTTAAGCGGTAGTGGCTTGATAAGACTTAGTCCAAACATATAACTAACATCTAATCCAGAATATTGAACGTTGAACGCAAGCCTGAATATAGGTAAATGTGGTATGATATGACCGGCTATTTTGGTCATATCATATTCCTTCCACCTCAGTAAATCTTGAACCTTGCATATCTTGACCGATAAATTCTGCAAGTATTTCATGCACGGAACTGCATGGAAGATGAACCAACTCAGAGTTCTGGTGGTTTTAAAAGGACTGCCAAGCGTTTCTTGATCGCATCTATCTATTAAATGTCAAATGAGTTGAATACCTGACATTTAAACGTTGTTTTCTCAACGTCCAATTACTGCTGTATACACGATGATTAATATCGAGAGAATTTCTTAGTAATTGCTATACTAAGCAGACTAGGCGCCAAGGCCGCAAAGTATACAATATCCGTTACTGAGCTCAATAGAGATGTAGATACCATATCTTGCTCTCCGTTGAAGTGGAGAGTTTGGTCCAAAGATAAGGAACTTCACAAAAACATCAACCATTCCTACAGATCGTGCGCTCAAAAGATAAACTAAAATGTTTTTGTTCCAGGTTTCGGAATTCCAGAAAAATAAACATTCGGAACTATTGCGTTTCTATGTAGCAAGTTTTTTTATGATAATTTATGACTGTTACCTATATTAAAGTAACGTTACTTAAACGTTTTTTTTTTGTTTGACAGACACCATAATAAAATCATTATACTATTAAAACTGGTCCAATTACAGGTGTAATAACTTAATAAACGCAACACATGCGTACTTAGAGACGTTAGAGATAGCAAAATACTGCTACTATTTCTAAGAATTGTTGCTGTAGTAAATTCCACACGAATTATTTATCTGATTAACGGATCAGTACTTTAAGAATTTAATTAACACAGTACTCCCCCAATAAAGACATGTTATAAAGTATATCACGATCATCAACCTTGTTTTATGAGAAAACTTAATAACATAATTGCGCG
Source organism: Polymixis flavicincta (assembly GCA_949987655.1). Lineage (NCBI taxonomy): Eukaryota > Metazoa > Arthropoda > Insecta > Lepidoptera > Noctuidae > Polymixis > Polymixis flavicincta. Next base: position 14,799,699 of record OX465182.1, read on the forward strand.
TTTATTACTGCAATGCTATTAAAGTCATACGGTTATAATTAGCCGCAGTTTAATAATGCTTTTTAAGTGTTCATAGGATGGTAGATCAGAATTTTTTATTATGTTCGATCAATAGAAGTGGCCGACGTAGGTTAGCATTCCAGCGGTAGAAAGACGTGTGACGCAAACAAAAGTAGTGCGAAACTAAGGGTAATAAAGAGAGGCTAGGGAGAGCCATCCCCGGGCACGTACGGCAATTCGTTCTAATAGTCGCAGCAGCCGACAATGGCGCGCTATTCTAACATTGTTTTGTTAGGACGGAACGTTGGCCGATGCAAAACCCGCCACCGAATGTAAAAGGCGCCTACCGTTTTTTATTTCCCTTCACGTGGGGGGCGAACTGAAGTGGTCCCAGTTCAGTAATTAATGACGGATTGACGTGGGCGGTTGTTTCGTGTCACACTGTTTTGGTAACAAATTGTAATGAATCGCCCAGCGGGACCCCACACTTGGAATGTCAACTGAATTACGTCATTGTCGCAATAGTGTTACTGATTTTGTTTAATTTTGTAAGTCACCATATGCTTAGCCTTTACCATGCATCTGAATACCAGTGTTTAGATGGAGCGACTGTCTATCAGACCTACACAACCCTGTTACTGGGTAATACGATATCTCTTTGTAAGACTGATTCCCAGACTTTCGGCCTTCTGACGACACGTAACGTCTGTCAAAGATCCACGAATGATAGCCGTGACGAACTTCTTAATGTGCTTTCCGAGGCACAGACGGGTCTTGGTATATAAAGATCGTCATCCATGCAAAGATAGAATTCACGGCAAGCGTAACCTGATCGATTGAACCTTGCGGTTATTATAAATCAGCCACAAGCCCCTCTAAGTAAATAATAAATTGTCAATCAACAGTCACAGCAAAGTAGGTAATGAAACCTGTGCTGTATATTTTGAAACATGTCCTGTTAAAGTAACTGCGTAAATGAATACCAGTTGTAGAAGGTAATTTAACATTGCCGTTAGCGACACGTCATTCGTCGTCGGTGAGAACAACCTACATCAATGCAGTAATTATTTGCACTTGTCGAAAACAAAAACAAAAATCTCAAATCAAACCACAAACTTTCACCTCTAAATTCGTAACCCAAGTGAGAAATACCATTTTCAAATTATGACATAACCATCAACCCGTTCAATGCTTAGGTTTTAAATAGAAAACTACCACAAACAAATATTTTCTACAATCACGTATCAAAGAAGACATAAAATCTGAACTAGTTCTGAACACATTGATTTAAATTTCGATAAGCAGCTCCGGTATGAAGACATTTCCTGCCTAAATGTAGTATCTATTAAACTCAAAGTACCAACTAACACTGACCCACGAAACAATTTGTTACTATCACTTTTTAATGGATCCATTAAAATAGTTTTGCGGTTGAGACCGAGTCATAACATTTTGGCGCCTGTTACTGTCTCTTATAACAAATAACTTGTGGTTGATAGGATTGTGCGCTCCCTTTAGAACGTGGGATTGAAAAATCGTGTTCCATTATTTTGTATCACTCAGTGTCCCCTTTATTGAATCACGAAGTTGAATTTTTATAAGTAAGTGACTAAACCAGCATTACAAATTCATCCTACGGGGGACTTTCCTAAAAACATGCGTTGCGTCACCTTTCATTTGAATCAGAACGAGGTTATTTGCCTATGTTCAGGCGGCATCGGGAATTTGTTTAAGTATCATTTTTCTATTGTCTTCATAAAAGCTTGCGTCCTTTCACTCTGCCGCTTTTTGTTTGTCTTTTGTGTTTTTATCTTCGGTCCCATAAGATTTTATGGATATGACTCAATTTTTGAAACAATGTAAATAGCATCTTTGGTTTCTATTTTTCTAAGAACATGATACGCAAAATTGGGCCTATTGAATGTTTATGACAGTAGTTTATTGGATCATCCATTACGTGCAATCTAATAAATGTAAAATAACAGTAATATCTCTTATTTTCTTTCTATTGTCGCCTAAAAGCTTTGCTATGATATTGTATCATATTCAAGCAGTCACGTGTGGCCCTTTTTTGTGGCAAATGGGTCGAGTGTGTCATCTGTCTTAATTGTTTAACAGATTATGTTAACACAAAAAAAGTTTTGTCTCAAAAAGATAATATATTGCCTTCATTTTTACAGTTTTCTTCTAAATAAATATGTTTTGTTTAGAATTATGTTTTGGGTTGTACTGACAGTTGAGTGCACGTGCAATTTGTCTTTTGTTGTATGTTTCAGAAGTTGACATTGGTATTTGGAGCGCACTTATTGTCATTGTCATTTCTATGTATAAGTATTGTAAATATCTTTTGTATTACTATGACTCACAACTGAACAACTTGTAATTTGTGTTCGACAAACTAATGATATAAATATCACTGATTTTAATTACTTGTTCCATTTTAGTTACAATGAACATGAACTAACTAAGGCATGTTTATTACGGGCAGCGCTAATTCTTCATTAACATTACAATTTCTACAGACCAATCAAGTCATTATTAATTGTTTGGTATTGTGACTGACTTGATTTGACTGTAATTTGCTATCGGCTTACAATCTTTCATGAACCGTTCTAAACTTTGTTTAATAATTCTTGGAAGCTTCTAAAGTTAATACTTATTTTGTATATTGTCTTTTTCATTTTTTACCAGCACAATAGAAAAGATTATTATTGTTTAGAAAAATGAAAAAGTTAAAAAGAAAGCGAAACCACTGCTTAGCTCATTTGTGCGGTTTGGACTTACCAATCTGGGTTGGGTGTTATTTAGAATTTTTCATTTATTTTATTACTTAATGCGCTTGTGCCCATTGTCTAGTTGCCTTTTAAAATGTTTTTTTTTTTTCGAGCATCCGTAAACCCTTTTCGTTTTGGGTGTTCGCTCGTTTATTGTTTCTTTATTGCACACCCTTGCCGACAACCAGTTTGCATAACATTTACTTAATACGATTTAACGCTGGTTCCTAAAGTATATTTCATTTTGTTCTGTAAAGGGTTGCCGTGTCTGTTTTGTACATAGCAATTATTTGACGTATTTAAGAGGCATCATGTCAGCGGTGTTACTGTTTACATAGGATTATCATCATTTTCTTCTCAACTTTGAAACAAAAAAGCAAGTATTGGTTTATTCCCATGTCGTTATGGCAGCTAGGATATGTAGCCCTCGGGACACGTTTGCTCTAATAACAGGTTTCCAGAAACAATTAGTCGGGTCTCTTTGTAAAATAAAGAATTTTATCGCCTAGATTTATTATATTTGTAGAGAATTTTATCGCTGCTTCGATAGCTCGAACCGATCTATACAAAATTGGCTTACGGACCAGGTAAAGCCGAACATTTATCAGCCGTTTTAGTTTTTTGTCGTCACTTTTGTTATTATTTGAATTCATCCGATGTATTAATCTCGCGTGGGTCCGTCTGAACCGGTCATTACCTAAAACTTGGGGGCGTATTGCGTCCGGGTGCCTAGTTATTACGGGTTTTCTAATAAAATAACCCTGTATCATTTACGAAATTAGATACATCGCTAAATATTTTATAATGAGGGATTGGAAATGAGTTGGGTTGGCATCATTTATATGTGGAGCAGGCCGCTTGCGACGGGCTCGGGAATATAATGACACCGTTTTTAAATGTTTTCACATTAAGTAGGAGGATCCGTTTTATTCTTTTTGTCAGTCACCTGTTCCTGACATGTCATACCCGTTATTATCAGGTTAGCAGGAGGCTAAACTTGTAATTTGCCATCTTTTGTTTTCGTTCCAACCATCTATGGGTAGTAAAGTACCTATGCCAACCATACAATTTAACACAATGACTGAGACTACGACACAACGAAAGAATCCTATTACATACTTAACTCCCGTCATAATTGGGCACACCACGATTGCGGCGGTAAGTCCCCTCTTTGAGGAGTGGTTGGAGAGGCGCCATGGCGTCCTCACCTTCTGTCTGACGCAGGTCCTCACCGGACACGGCTGTTTCCAGTTCCGGTTAAGGCGGGAGGAAACGCCCGGGTGTTTCCATTGTGAAGATCGCCCTGAGAACACGGTGGAGCATACGGTGGAGGTCTGCCCGGCTTGGGCGGAGAACCGCCGTGTCCTCATGGAGGCGATCGGCGGCAGCGACCTCTCGCGTCCGGCCCTGGTCCAGGCCATGGTTCGGAGCGAGAGTGCATGGGTTGCCGTCACCTCCTTCAGCGAAGCAGTTAATGCTCGCGAAGAGGGAGGCGGCGCACGTTAGGGAGAGGCAGTATATGCGCCCTCACGGCCCTAGCCTCCGCAGGAGACGCCTTGGGCGTCGGGAATCCTAGGCTGATTCCTGGCCACCGTAGGCGTGGGCTTGCGAATGACGAGTAATGGGTAGCTCGCTGTCCGGTAAGGACCAAACCCAGGTCAACCGCGCGTTCTGTTCCACGCGCGCCAGATGTCAGCACAACCTGATGGGGCCCGCAAGGGCCGATGCCTGCCAGGTGTGCGGGTTGTTCGAAAGAGATAGTATCTCTGTGTGCCAGCACACAGGCTACTGAGGGAACACGGGTGGGTTTTAGTCAGTAAAAGTCTGACACGCCTTCCTGTTCCACCCAGAGCAGGAGATGTTATTTGATGATTTCCCACCAAAAAAAAAAAAAAACACGCGTCCTAATATTATTATATCTTTTAAGAATTGTCGCGAAGGAAGTACATTTGAAAAGGCCTTTTTTCCTGGAGTAATTTGAATTCACGCAAAGGCAAACATTTTCGCAGCGAATTCGTCGTTGTGACCGCACATTATGTTCCCGACATATTGTCATAACATCCCATTTCATTTCACTTTAGAGAGTTGTCGCGAACACCGTGTCGGTATATGAAGTTTCGTTTAGAGACGGAAATGAGGAAGAATTTCCCAAAGAGGCCTTCTCTAGCAGAATAAGAATATTTTGTGAGCAGAGGTCCCACAATAGACACGGCCGGCTGCCACGCCTCCGGAAAGAATCAATTATACGAACCCCCTGTTCGAAGACATGTTGCCGAATGGGCGAATTGTTTGTTTAATAACATTTCGGCGCTTCTACAAACGTCACGGTAAAATATTTGTCGCTTTTGTCCAGTAACGCTTTGTACGTAAATTAAGCGATAGATAGTTTTTTCAACATTACATTCCGTTGTGTCATGTCTCTATTCAAAGCGGATGCGCTCCTAGTTTTTGTTTGGGAATGTTTCCTGTCTCTGCTTAGCTTGCTTTTTTAATAGTTTTTTTTTTTGGTTTTCTTTCTAAAAAATGCCATAAATTTAGCTTATAAGTAATAAAATACGTGAGGATCGTGAACTTTGTGAGATATATGGAGAATATCATAATAATTATACGTTTTATCAATTTTATTTAAACTTTTATTGTATAGGTAGTTTTCTAGCAACCGGAAGTTATCAATAATTCATTTATTTGTATTCCGGTATAATATAAGGACACCCGCACAATGATCTATGTATTTGAATTGGTCATTTAAAATGCCGTGAAGAAATAAATGAGTAAAGCCGTTTGTAATGTCATACGTGAAAGTTTTTATAATATTGCCATACGGTAGCACCCGTCAACGTGATCACATTATTTTAATACAGCCCTGGACCTAATATCATTTGAATATTTTCAAAACACTCTTTTAACGGGGGGTTATCCGAAATTGCCTGTTTCAGAATCAAGATTAAATGATCAAATTCGTGTATCCGAAACAGGGTCGATTTCAAAAGCAATTGCATGTACGATGAGGGAATCGTATTTAGGAGGGAATTTAAAGGTTGATTTTTTTAGTTCAGTAGATTTTTTTTGAAAATATCTAAATCCGGCTAAATCGGCTCACGCTCAGAGTCTGTTAGAGTCCTGCGGGACGTCATCGAGGGTGGACATGTGACAAAATTTTCAAAAACTCAATACTCAATACGTTTATTGCATTCCACAATGTGAACTTAGGTGGTAGGTACATAAAGACATACATTCGTTTTGGAGCATTGTGGGCCCTGTTGGGCATAACAACATAAAAATTAGGGAGAGGGCTAAATTATAGATATTTGTTAACAATTTTAATATTAAATCTACTCTTTCGTTTTGTGTAGGTAGGTAGGCTGATAACTAATTGTGTACATATAATTTTTACTACTCAAATATTGGATTTATACATTAATATTTATTTAAATTATACATATATTATTATTATCATTGGTTTAAATTTAATTATTAATAAATCATTATTGCGTTTTTTTTTTTGGTATTATTGTTTATTTAGTAAATTTATCATTTAAATATTCATGTATGTACATTATAATAACATTTACAGATTAGAAATTGTTTTAATTTATTTATAAAGATATTAAATTTTTGTTCATTTTTAATTTCATCAGGTAGTTTATTATGTATTTTAACTGACATTACTTAAGTGCTTGTGGAGTGTATTTTTAGCTTAGAACCTGGTTGGTTTAGTCTATTTTTGTGTCGTAGTGTATAGCGAGTCTGTATGTTTTCGCGTGTAGTAAAGAGTTTTTGATTATTTCTAACAAATTTGCACATTTCCAAGATATATATGCAAGGTAGGGTTAGAAGTTTATGTTCTTGGAAATGGGGTTTGCAGCTGTCTGTGTTATCTATGTTAACTAGTATTCTAATCAGTCGTTTTTGTAGTATGAATAGTGTTGATGCGTCTGTACTATTTCCCCATAATATTACGCCGTAGTTTAACCATGCGTATGCATAGACATAATACGTAACCAGAGCAGTGGAGAGATTTGTGGATTTTTTTATTTCACCGAGGGCATATGCAAATTTTGACAGCTTTGACCTGATTTTTTTAATATGTGATTTCCAATTTAAATGTGTATCTATAGATAAGCCGAGTAGGTTGAATTCTTTTACTGTTTCAAATTAGATAGCACGGTACGTGCGTCGATGGCTGATTCTGTAGGCGAGTGGTGGGGCACGGTCGTCGGCTCGATCAGCTGAGTGACCCCCTCCAACCGCGCGTCCCCCGCCGCTGCTGGATCACGCGTATGATGCGTGAACATCCTCCAGCGCGTTGAAAGCCTTAGCTTTCAAGACGTAGACGAGGTAGGGAGCCTGGAAGCGGCCCTCTCTGCTTCGTTCAAATCTTTAACAATTGGCTGACTCGCTCATTCTGCGCCTGTACAAAACAATGTAATAAAATAATAACAAATTAATTTATGAAATCGCGATAGCTCAGAAAAATATCTTGTAATTATATAATAGTTATAATTCATAAAATTGTTTTCGAAAATGTGATTATTTCTAGGCAATATGATGACGTTTAATTGTCATCTTAAAATAGTGTTGACACATTACAAATTATTATCGATGAAATAATAGTCAAGTGAGAGTAGTATTCGTCGTTTATGAAGAAGTTTGTATAAATTCACAGTTTTCTAATATTCTTTTAATCAGTTTCATCCATTTCAATTATGATATTTCCGCTGC